>JAEOAD010000083.1:4577500-5977500 GCA_036365145.1 Orientallactaga sibirica
TGTTTTAGACCCATGTTCAAGGGGTCTAATTCTTATTTATTTGTTTATACTTTTAAAGAAAATATCCAGTTACATTATTAGTTTTTGTTTGGTTTTGGTATTTGGGTTCTTCTGAGTTATAGACAACTCAGTAGGTCAAACATGAGGAGGAAAAGCTTTTGTTTGTAAAGAAAGAATGTTACTTGAGAAGCATTGGAAACCAGCAGAGCTTTTCTCTGTAAACTTATCCCTCTCAGATGGGAATAAAATATGCTTTGGTTATGGACAAGGTTTAACTTGCTATTTTAGTGCTCAGAATACTCAGAAAATGCTTTTAAAAAGGTAGAATTTCCAGTTTTTTCCAGTCCTTCATTTTTCAGATGACAAGCTATAGTTCAGCCTTTTGGGCTGTTGGCATAAATGACTCTTTTTACCTTCCCCACCTCATTCACTTAAGTGAGTCAAAATCTATTGAGGATAGTGCTCTAGTTATCCTTTTGTTATATAAGTAATTTCAGTTTTGAGCTATTTTTATAATGAAAATAACTCATGGGCATGGCAATATATAAACAAACATGGAAAAGTTCTGTAAAATGAGAAACAAAATTCCTCATCTTTTGGTTTCTTCATTCAATAACTAGATAGGTTTTACTATGTGTTTCCAGGGCAAACATATGCTACTTATAATCTATCTTACATAGAGATACTAACAAATATGTTATTTTTGCATAGCTGCATGAATAATTCAGTAATTGTACATAAGATAGTATGTGTGTGTTAAGGACAGAATATGGGTGGCCAAGTTTTTTTTTTTTGGTTTTTCAAGGTAGGGTCTCACTCTGGTCCAGGCTGACCTGGAATTAACTATGTAGTCTCAGGGTGGCCTCGAACTCTCGGCAATCCTCCTACCTCTGCCTCCCGAGTGCTGGGATTAAAGGCATGCGCCACCACGCCCGGCTTACCAAGTTTTGAAATATACAATAGTAGTTAGATCATTTTGCCAAAAAGAAATCATGGCCAATTATATGAAAATGTAGAGATAGATAGAAATTAAGGAAGTTTGGTGTATTTCAAATGAACAAACTTAGAAACACATTCACCTCTTTAAAAATGAAAGAAAGAGATGTCTTGAGAACCATATGTGCTGATGAACACCTGTAATCATAATACTAGAAAGATGGAGGCAAGAGGATCATGAATGTGAGCCACTATGTGCTACATAACAAGAGTCTGTCTCACAAAAAAAAAAAAAAAAACGTAAAAACACCTCCAGTGGTCCACAAAATGAACTATTTCTATATCACAAAAGGGAAATAACATTTGAATAATTCATCAGAAATTATAGAGGCAAGAAGACTGAGGAACTCTAAAGAGTTGAAAGTAAAAATAAATTAATTTTCTGCTCTGTCCAAGTCACCCTCCAAAATACAGGTGAAGGAAAGATAATTTTAGATAAAACAAAGATAAGATAATTTGTTGCCAAGGAACGTCACCAAAAGAAAAGTTTCTTGTCCATTGATCAAAGAATTGAGGAAACAGAATCTGAGAAAGTTAAATCATGAATTGAGATTTGTTTAAAGGAAGAGTGCTATCCAAGGGTGGTTACGAAGATTCCCAGGGAAACTGGAAAAGGGACAAATTGTAGAGAAAGGTAACAAAGGAAGATTTTTTTTTTTTTTTTTTTTTTTTTTTTTTTTTTTTTTTGAGTGAGAGCGAGGGAGAGAGTGGGCGCAGCCTTTCAGGTGCAGCATTGCACCTTTGCGTCACATTTTGTGTCTGGCTAAATGTGGGACCTGGAGAATTGTTTGGGCGGTCCTAGGCTTCCCAGGCAGGCGCCTTAACCACTAAGTCATCTCTCCAGGCCGGGAAGAATTGCTTCCATCTTCCCAGCCAAGCTGCGATGTGGCAAGGGCTCACCAGAACCTCATCAGGAGAAAAAAAAAAAGAGCAGCCAAGATCCCCTCGCCCACATGGCAGGCCTTTTATAGGTTATGGGGTGGGCTTTACTATCAGACTCAAGTGAGTAAGATGAGAGAGGTGACTGGTTTTTTTGGATTCCAGGGGCTGGCCCAACAGGGGTCCATCATACCTAGCTATAACACGTTGGGGAAGAAGTAGGGGGTGCTGTCTCTGCAGAATTGTGCGCTAGGCAATCATTGTGGAAGAGGCTGGGTCAGACTTGCAGTTCCAGCTTTACCTTCATCCCTGAATTTTGGAATTCTTTAAATGTTATTTTGGTGTATATGATCATTCCTAAATTGGTGTTTCTATGGGATAATAGGGGCTTATACTTACTTTTTTCCACCTATTGTTTTCATCATGTAGCTTATTCAGAATGTAAAGTTAACCATATTCCAGAATTTCAGATGGATATTGCATGTAAAATTATTCTAGAATTTCTTCCAAATAACAGTTTTTATTTTAATTTTTATTTGAGACAGAGTGGAAGAGAAAGAGACAGAGAGAGAAAGAGAGAGAGAGAGAGAGAGAAAATGGGCATGCCAGGGCCTCTAAACACAGCAAACCAACTCCAGATGCATGCATCACTTTGTGCATCTGGCTTATTTGGGACCTGGACAATGAAGCCTGTGCCCTTAGGCTTTACAGGCAAGTGCCTTAAGCAGTAAGCCATCTCTCCAGCCCTCAAATAACAGCTTTTAAATTTAAAACAGAGAATGAAAACAAGGATTGGAGTTTTATTTTAGCTTTACTTCATTTATTTTCTAGTCTCTCTTTAAGGAAAAAAAAGAAATATTCTGTCCATGTATTTTGAAAATTATATTGAAAATAACAATAAAAAGACATTTCTTATAAATTTTACAGTGTTCTTCTGAGTTACAGAGTAAGCACCTTTATGATTATGACAAGAGATATATTTCTTTGGTATAAATATTTGAAATGTGATATTACTTAGAAAAGCAAAAATTGTAACCACAGTATAAGTTATAACCATATGATTCTTCTCTGACATAATTAACTTTTGCTAGATAAGCTGGCCTGATTTCTAACAGCTGCTTTAGAACAAATATTCCTACAGTATTTAAGTCATAAAATCTTTAAACAATAGTAAAATTGCTCTGTTTTTTGAACACTAACTGATGGGAAGCCTTTGTCAGACACTCAAAATGCCATAGCACATATGACAAACAGACAAAATTTGGGAAATTTCCACCCAGTAAAACTGAAAATGAAAGAGAGCAGGATTTTCCTGTGACCTGTACTCAATCTATGTTAACTTTCCATCAGGTTCAGGGGGAAACAAAAATGCCCTTTTGGTACTCTCCTTGACAAAGAGGCAACACTTTCTGACTTACTGGAAAGAGTAAGGCTTCTGAGAGCTGATAGAAAGAGGGCTGGCTCTGGAAGTTACAAGGCCATGAAAAAAAAAATGTTTTCCTTAAGTGGTCTCCACAACCCTAGATTTCACAACATCTCATTAGCTTTTGCTTTCAAGTATCCTTAATTGATAGAATAAATTTTCTCTCAAAACTACAGTCAAATTCCATTTTCATGCCTTTATAAGTGATTATATTAATAACAGGCTAATGCCAATAATTTTAGAATATGATTGTTAATTATTTGTCCCCTAGTTTTTTTTTTTTCTTAGAATTTTCCCATGCAGATTTAATCAAGAAGTCCTGCCTAGCTGTCATGGTCATGCATGACTTTAACTCCAGCAATCTGGAAACTTAGTTAGGAGGAACAATGTAAATTCGATGCCAGCCTGAGACTACATAGTGTATTTCAGGTTAGCCTAGGCTAGAGTGAGAACAGACCTCAAAAGAAGGGTTGGGCATGGTGGCACACACCTTTACTCCTAGAACTCAGGAGGCAGAGGTAGGTCTGAGACTACATAGTGAATTCCAGGCCAGCTTGGGCTAAAACAAGACCCTTCCTTGAAAAATAAAAATAAAATAAAAATTTTAAAAAAAGAAGAAAAGAAATCCTCTTTTCAATAAAATTTTAAGTTGCTTCATAGTCTTTACATAGAATTACAAAGAATTGCATATAAACATATAAAGTTGTTGTTCTCGGGGGTCTCTTAAAGGCTCAATTAAGCGCATAAAGTTTATTTCAGATACTTATGACTATTTCAATATCATACTCTTTCCAGGGGGAAAGAGGTTTGCCTGTTTAATCCAGTAATGGCTCATACCATCCCAGCCTTGCACGGCAAGATATACACACAGGAAAACTGCTTGTCCTATGAGTGGTGAGTGTGGTGATAGGAAGGAAAATGACAAGAATGTGGAGTGCTAAGGTGTTGCAGTCAGGTTTGCATTGCTGGTAGAAATCACCCAACCAAGAACAGAGGAAAACAATGGCATGAGCAGAAGGTGGGCATCACCCCCTGGCCAATATCAGGTGGACAACAGCAACAGAAGAGCATGCCCAATCACTGGCATGGGGAAACTGGCTATAACACCCATAAGCAGGCTTCCAACAATACACTGCCTCCAGGAGGCATTAATTCCCAAATTTCTATCAGCTGGGAACCTAGCATTCAGAACACCTAAGTTTATGGGGGACATCTGAATCAAACCACCACATTCCGTCCCTGACCCCCATAAACTGATAACCATCCATGATGTAAAATGCAATACTTTCAGTCCATTTAAAAGTCTTCATAGTTTTTATCAATCCTAATGATTTCAAACATCCCGATAATCCCAGGTCTTTTAACTGAGCCATAATACCAAAAAATCCCTCCCAAAACCCATAATGGCGCAGAATATACATTCACACTGCAAAATATGGTATTGGGCCGAGCAAAGAAATATTCAACCAATACAAGATTTAAACAGGGCAAACATCAAACTATGTAGCTCCAAGTTCAACAACTGTAGTCAATAACAAGTCTCCAAGTCGGATAATTCTAACCAGCAACAACTCTCTGAAATTCCAATTCCACCCCCACCCCCAGTTATGCCACTCACAGTTCTAGAAAACTTCATCTGGGGCTGGCAACTTTCTTTAGCTGGACAACAGGAACAGGAGAGTGTGCCCAAACACTGGCATGGGGAAAATGGCTATAATACCCTTAAGCCCGCCCCCAACAATATACTGCCTCCAGGAGATGTTAATTCCCAAATCTCTATCAGCTGGGAACCTAGCATTTGGAACACCTGAGTTTATGGGACACACCTGAATCACACCACCACAAAGGCAAGGTAGAGACTGTGGAAGTTTGCCTTGAGAAGGTAACATTGTGATGGGTCTTCAGAATCCTGAAAAATGCAGTCACATGCTGAGCAACCTAGAGGGAAAATAGAGGAAACCCATGAGCAGGGCGCTAGTTAATATGAAGGCTGTAAATAACAGCTGGGCTTGGGAAGTCCAAGCAGCAGCAGGCCACTGTGAAGGGAGCATCATGGTTGACCATTGTTATGTATGGGCAGTGTTGCAGTCAGGTTTGCATTGCTGGCAGAAATCACCTGACCAAGAGCAGCTTGTGAGAAAAAAATGTTTATTTTGGCTTACAGACTCAAGGGGAAGCTCCATAATGGCAGGGAAAAACGATGGCATGAACAGAGAGTGGACATCAACCTGCTGGCCAACAACAGATGGACCTCAGCAACAGGAGAGTGTGCCAAACACTGGCAAGGGGATACTGGCTATAATACCCATAAACTGGCCTCCAAAAATACACTGCCTGCAGGAGGCGTTATTTTCACAAATCTCCATCAGCTGGGAACTTAGCATTCAGAATACCTAAGTTTATGGGGGACAGCTGTATCAAACCACCACAGATAGGCAGATGGACCTTGCCACAGATGGAGGTTGTGGCATCATATGTCAGATGTCTGGTTTTATTTTTGAATGTTCCTGGAGGAATTAATGCAGGGCAATAACATAATCATATTTGCATTTTAACCATAGACTTCTGTAGGAATAAGGCTTAGGAACAGACTGTTCCTGTAGGGTACATTATAGAGGAAATGAGCTGGAGGAAATTCTACTCCGAATAACAGTAAAGACAAGAGTTGCTAATAATCTGCATGTAGAATATGGTATAAAGACATCAAGCTGATTTCTCTGAGTTTTATACTGATAGGCCTTTTAATCACTTTTCTGAATTTTTTTCCTTTACCAGTTGTCACATTTTTCAGACAGTCTCCCCAGTGAGCAAATTTAGGAGGAGGTTTTGAAAAAGAAAAAAAAAAAAAAAACATGGTAAATTTATTGCAAAAGGACATTGACTTTCCAAGTCCTATATATACTCAGAATATATTTTCTAAGAGATGGGGAAGATTGCTAATGGACTGAAAACCTAGAGATTAAGAGGCTTCAAAATGTATGAAGAGACTTTGATCAGGAGAGAGAGAGAAGCAGAGAACCGCTCCCCTCAAACAGTGTACTCTAAACTCTGATGTGCATGTGAACCATAAAACATCAGATACCCAAAGTCCTAAAGAGTGAGCCTTTCTTGATGGGGAAATTGCCTGGAGAGCTGAGGGTTTGCCTCTCAAAATATCTAGTCTTTTATTTCAATCATTTTACTTGGAAATCATCCTATAAGATATTCAGTACACTGTATTCTTCTAATTCAAATGTAATTTAAATTTATCTTTGCTTGTCCATAGTAACTTTAATGCATTAATATGGACCATTTATTGAGTTCTTAATATATGGCAGATAATACATGAAAAGGTTTTTACTTTTGATAGCCCTCGGAAGAAATGCCTGCCATGATTCCGGCATTTTAAAAAATTATTTAATTTATTTCTGGAGAGAGAGAGAGAGAGAGAGAGAGAGAGAGACAGACAGACAGACAGAGAGGGAGGAGACAGAGAATGGGCGCGCCAGCAGTTTCAGCTGCTGAGAACGAAATCCATATGTTTGCGCCCCTTGTGGTCAAGTGCAGCATTGCGCCCTTGCGTCACTTTGCATCTGGCTAAATGTGGGACCTGGAGATTGGAACCGCTGGAGATTGGAACCAGCGTTCTGAGGCTTAGGAGGCAGGCGCCTTAACCCCTAAGCCATCTCTCCAGCCCAATTCCGGCATTTTTAAGAGGAGGAAATTGTGGCTCAGTGAGGTAGCTTACTTGGGTCATGTTTTACAGTACATAAGGAATAACACACGGATTAAGTGAAAAGCCTAAATAGTTTGAGAAGATGCATTAAAGTCCATTGAGTAGAGCATAAAATAATGTTAATTTTCTCTAGTAGGGACAAACTCAATGATGTTTTTATTGATATTATTCTATATAAAATGAGTGTATTTTCCTTCCATGTCCACACAAGGAGAGCATGTGAAGACCACTTCCTTGTCCAGAAGAGCCTGGTTCTGCCATTGAGGCTATTGACAAGGAGCTCTGAATGAGGCCATAAAGCAATCTCTAGAGCCACTCCTCCCTATTAGCATGTGAAGAGCACTTTCCTGTGAGGCATCATTTGCCATAGGGAGCCATAATATGAATTACGACATTAAAATATATATATGTGTGTGTGTGTGTGTGTGTGTATAATAATGAAAATTAAATTTAGTAAAGTTTAAAGTAAGAAGTACAAGAAGAATAAAGAAAGGAGGAGATAAAGAAAAAGAAAGCAAAAGGAGAAGAAGAAAAGGAGGAAGGCAGGTGTAGGGCAGAGGAGAGAGGAAACTAAAGTCATTAAATGAGATCTGAGAGACAGTTACCCTAGAAAACACATCACACACATCCTCTCTGGTCATCCTCAGAGGTACTCATTTTTCACATGAAGTAACTTGAATATTCAAGTTAATGACCTGAATAATCTCATACAGTGAGTAAACAACATGGAGAATCCAGGATTTCCTAGGAAGTCTGTGCTCTTGATTTGAATATGAAAGGTCTGTACATAGAGTAAATGCAAAAGAAACCAATACTAAAGAAAAGAAAATAGCTGAATTGAAAATTTCAGTTTTCATTTGGTTAAATTTTTTATCTAATTTTTCCATTTTCATACATGTATGTAATGTATTTTCATCTTAATTCTTTCCAATTACTCTCTCTTACCTCCATTTCATTAAAAGCCTTCTTCCCCACAAATACCCATCTTACTTAAATGACCTTTAAAAAAAACCTCATCGAGTTAAATTAAGATTGTTTGAATGATCATGGATGGAGGATTATTTACTGTGGAATTTGCATTTTACCAGTGGCTATGCCACTAATGAACCTCACTCCCCTCTCCCAGCAACCATGAGCTGCATTAGCTAATCTAGGGGTTCTGGGGTCGTGTGTATCCTTCCTTCAGTGATGGTGAATTACTGGCAGGCTCACTCTTGAGCTCAGTCACAGCTGAGGTGAGTTCCTGAGTGTACAGGTCATATTGTTTCCAGAAGACAGCATTCTCCTGATCTTATATTCTTTTCACTCCCTCTTTTGTGAGGTCCCCCAAGCCTTGGAGGGGGGTGGTTTAGATGTCCCATTTTAAGATGGAACACACAGTGGTCACTTATTTTTGACAATTTTTCTAATTATGCATTCTCAACTAACTGCCCATTGTAGTAAGAAAACTTTTGTTATTGAAGCTTCTAATCTGCAGGAACAAATATAAATGATGTAAGGCAATTTGAGATGCTGTCTGTTTAGCATAACCACTGTACTGTGTTCTCCTGTCTTCATTTTATACTTTGGTCATTTACATATATAAAATGTACTTTATTGATGCCTATGTTTTAGTCATGCTTTCCAATTAAAGACCTCCAGTAGCAAGTATCTACATGCCTCTAATCATTTAATTCCTACTGATTATTAGTCAATCTTGTGGTTTGCACAAGTTAAGTAATCTACATGAAAACTTCAGGTCGACCACAGAGATTCTCTTTCTGAATGGGCTGCAATGCCCTCCGACTAAAATTTATGGAGTTTTTTATTAGTTACTAATTCTTAGTTATGTGATCAATACCCAGTTGTTCTATATGGGATTTAGTGATATATTCTTGTATATAAAAAGGGTGGAGGAAGCGTACCCTAGTTTGAGCTTTTACTGAGTTATACCTTGAAATAAAGGATACATGGAAGTAATTTTTCTTAGAGATGATGCAGTGGAAAAAGGTTAAGTGAGAAGTGATGAGGAGAAAGGAACCAATAAATAGTGAATATATGAGGCAATTGTTGCTGTGGCAGTCAGGATTCAGTTTCATTGGGGAATTCTGGGAGAGAGTACAGACCACATTTCGGAATTCTCCTGACTACAGTACTAATTGTTGGACTATTTATGCAGCAACTTCTATGACTCATTGACTTACTCTCTGAGCTTACTAACTGCAAGGCGTAGGGTAGTAGTTCTGTACTGTTGAGAGGAGGAACCATCCAGGCCTAGAGAAAGCCCTCTGGGAAAGCTTCTTCCGTGTGTGTGAGTGTGCATGGAATGGGACATAACTAGCATAGCAGAGCGAAGCACGCGTGACACTATCAAGTCAGTGATATAGACATCCTCAGCCCAAACAGGTAGCCCGCCTTCACCTCAGGCTTTCAGGAAGTGATCCCTATGTGTCTCTCTTTTGCACACCGCATTCTTCTTCCCTTCATAACCGTCCCGCTTTACATTAAAGTGCTCTCCTTCACTTTCTCTTCAGTGATGCAGCCGATATGTCCTGGAAACACAAATACTATCACATGTGAGTCTGTGGTGATGTTGTGCTGGGAAAGAACATTATCAGTTGGATTTGTGCAGTAAAGGAAAACACAGGAATAGTGACTCCTAATGCTTTAATTTAATTTATTTTTAATTTTTTTTATTTGAAAGAGAAAGTGGCAAACAGTAAGTATGGTCAACCCAGGATCTCCTGCCACTGCAAAGGAATTCCAGACATATGTGCCACTTTGTGGGTACTGGGGAACCAAACCTGAGCTGCCAGGCTTTGCAAGAATTACCTTTAACCACTAAGCCATCTCTCTAGACCCTGATGTTTTTATTAAAAACAGAATTTCATATTACATGCTTAAGTTCACTTTGTTCTTTGTATTATATTGGGTCATCAAAGCCTGTATCTTGGGCAGTAGACTATTTTGAACACAGCAATGATTTAGACAACTTGGATTTAAGTGTATAAAAATAGGATAAAATGTATAAAGATATACACGTATCAGCTTGTACTGGTGTTGGAGGAGGCTTAATGATTTATTTAAAATACCATGTAATTGGCTTGGAGAGGTTGCTTAGTGGTTAAGGTGCCTGCCTGCAAAGCCAAGAATGCCTATTCAATTCTTCAGGACCCATGTTTAGCCAGATGTAAAGTGATGCAAAGGTGCAATGCTGCACTTGCCCACAAGGGGTCCACACATCTGGAATTCATTCACAGTGGCTAAGAGGCCACTGGCACAGCCATTTTCTATGTCTCTCTCTCTTTCTGACTTTCTCCCCCCCAAAAAAATACCATGTAATTTTGAATATGGAAAAATTAGAGTCCTGGGAAATCTAGAACATTTTTTTTTTCTATTGAAAGCAGTTCAGACCCTAGTTGGTCAAATAGAGAAGGCATTTATTTTAGTATATAGGGAAAGTGGATTGACTTTTTAGAAGCTAAGTTTCAATTTTTATGTAAGATAATTAAAGTTTTAAAAATCTCCTTTAGGGAAAAGATTTCAGTGGGAGAACGAAAGGGAAGATAGAAGGTAAGTTAGGGGCTCAAAATGCATTGTATACATATGTAAAATTGTCAAAAATGGTAAAAAGTAATAAAACTTCTTTTTTTGTAAAAATAATCACCTTTAAGTTAATGTGATAAATTATATATCTACCTTGTAATGCTGAACCAAACATATTTCTAGGACAAATCTAATGAGGTCTAGATGCATAATTGTTTACAATGAATTTTACATTCCTGTGTTTAATTTGCTAATATAGGTTTAATATTTTTATTAATATTAATGAGTGAGATTGGCATGCAGTGTTTATTTCTTATGCTGTGTGTCAGGTTTTATTAAGTTGGTTAAAAAAACATCAATAAAAAATAGTCTCACTGGGCATGGTGATACATGCCTTTTATCCCAGCACTCGGGAAGCATAGGCAGGAGGATTGCCATGAGTTCGAGGCCATCCTGAGACTACATAGTGAATTCCAGGTCAGCTTGGGCTAGAGTGAGACTCTCCCTTAAAAAAAAAAAAAAAAAATTCTCTTTCTCTGCCCACCTGTTTTCTGGGGTATTTTGTAGGATTAGAATGCTCTGTTCTGAAATGTGGATGAAACTTACCTGTGCAAGTTTCTGAGTCTGTTGTATTGCTTATGCAAGACTACTGACTCAGTGTCTGTATTTTTACAGGACATGTTCTCTATTTTCCTGTTTAATGAGCCATGTTTATATTCATTACTTTATTTATTTATTTATTTTTTTGGAGAGAGACACAGAGAGAGACAGAGAGAGAGAGAGAGAGAGAGAGAGAGGAAGACAGAGATGGGTGTACCAGCAGTGTCTCAGCTGCTGAGAACAAAATCCAGATGCATGTGCTCCCTTGTGGTCAAGTGTGGCACTGAGCCCTTGCGTCACTTTGCATCAGGCTAAACATGGGACCTGGAGATTGGAACCAGCGTTCTTAGGCTTAGGAGGCAGGCGCCTTAACCCCTAAGCCATCTCTCCAGCCCTATTCATTACTTTAAATCTCAGTGTTCAGAGTTGTTACTGTGTAGTTGTTCATGACATTCTTTTAAGTCTTTGCTAATGTAAGATGACGCCTATCCTCTATTCTTCAGTTTGAAATTATTTCCTCTATTCTTCAGTTTGAAATTATTTCTTTTCTGTATTGTCTCTCACTTTAATCCAGGGGGTCTTGTAGTCATGCATCCTGTGTCTGTACAACTCTAGTGTTGTGATTTTTGCAATTTATCTTTATTAGATCTGTTAGTAACTTATACATTTAAAATTGATTCTTCAGTGTTTTTGATGTCAGAAAAATGTTTAAAATTTTATCTACACAAACATTGTCTTCTTTTATTAGATCTAATATTTTGCATCTAAAGAGAGGTTTCTAGTCATACTGTAGTTTGGAAAAGTGTTGAAACATTTGATTTGACAATGAGTATTCTGAAAAGAATATTCCCTGTTTGTTGTAGTTGAATATGTATTCTGAAGATGCATCAGCATTTCAATCACACCCCTGCATCTACTCCACCAGTCTTGTAATGTTGCTGTCTTCAGGAAGGTTGTTGATTGTATTGTCCAGTTAAGTAATCAATTATTGAAATGTAAATATGGCTTTGTTGTAGTGCTCAGTGTTCAAATTTTCCTTTGGTTCTGATTAAATATTAGTTAATTATACTTTATTACGTGTGTAAAATAGAAGTGTATGTTATGATAGAATGACTTTAATTCTAATAATGATTTTTATCTTTATTCAATGTTTACTATGGAGCAATCGAAGGATTATATTTAGTATATTCCTGTCCTGTTATATTGCTATATGTCTAAGTACATAATAATGGTAATGTTATGCACATGCACATGCACATTTCTAGATCCCTCTGGTTCTTGAGTGACAGTTTGCTGCTGCTTTATACTCTGCAAGTAACTTTCAATTGATGTCCTTTTTACGAATAATATTGTAACTTTGCACTGAGCTGATCTCTTAGGCCATTAGAGAGCCATTGGTTACCCTCCTAGACCGGGTGCCACTATTGCACAGGTGTGAACATCTTGTCAGGCTGGTTGCATTTGTATAGCAGTGATCCCTGCTTGCTCACAATGTTGTGGGCCATTTTCCCCAAGCAGCTCATGTAATAGTTTCCAGCACTATTTGTGATAACTATCCAGGACTGGCTTCCTTCCAGATTCCAGCTGGGTCTCTGGATATTCTGTATTGGCAGCATGTGATGTGCTCAACAATAGTGTCTTACTTTTTACCTTGGGCAGGTAATCAAGTGCTTTGACAGAAGCCAGGCTTGCTTTGGGGACCTATTAGGTCTCTCTGATCAATATGGATTTTAACCAATTTCTGGTATGGGGAGTTACAAGCCAGAGCCCGTTGTTTTAGGGTTAGGCTTCATCCCACCCATTCCAAGGCTTTTCTTGCAGGTGATTCCCTCATACTCCTATCGAGGGTTATATCTTCTTTTCTGCTATACAGGAGGAAGGTTTCTCAGGTTCCAATTCATTTTAGCTTTAGTTTTGTGTATATCTCCCCTCACCCTCATACTCCCTTCCCCAAAGACCCTTTAATCACTATTATCTGTCTCTCAAGTTGTCTGTCAGGTGTCCTTGCAACTCAAGTTGTTACAATTTAGGAACCACAGATAAGGGAGAACATGCTGTGTCTGTTTTTCTGTGCTTGTGTGAGTTCACTTAGTAGGATCTATTCCAAGTTCATTTTCTTACAAATTCATTTAATTTTTCCTTATGCTGAGTAGAATTCTGTTGTATAAGTATACCACATCTTCATTATCCATTTGTTAAATGATGGGCATCTGGGTTAATTCCAATGCTTTAGCTATTGTGAATACAGCAGCTGTTTGGCTCAGTAGAAAGAAATCCATAGCTGGAACTGGTTTCCAAGTTAGAATCCTATGGAGATTGGGAACATGTTCTCCAACAAGAAGCTCCCAGCAGTGTTTGGCCAAGAGAGGCTACACCCATCAAAATCTCTCTAAATTAACCATGCACATTAACCTATGCTTATCTCTCTCTCTGTAGGAGAATTTTTTTTAATTTTTCTAAAGAAGTCTCCTTTTTTTTTTTTTTTTTAAATAATCTATTTATTTACTTATTTGCAAGCAGAGAGAGAGAGAGAGAGAGAGAGAGAGAGAGATACAAGAGAGACAACAGAGAATGGGCATGCCAGGGCCTCTAGCCACTGTAAACAAACAAACTCCAGATGCATGTGCCCCTTGTGCATCTGGCTTATGTGGGTCCTGGGGAATTGAACTTGGGTGCTTTGGCTTTGCAGGCAAATGCCTTAACTGCTAAGCCATTTCTCCAGCCCTGAAATATGAATATAGCTGTGTCCTGCACATATGGCATTAGTTTTGGAATCATGAAAAATGCATGAAATGGTCATGAAATGCACTTGGTTCCAGTAGCTGCTGTTGAGACATGGCACAAGGTAGGGTCTGATGACCTGATAGTCTGGAAGAGCCTTTGGAAGATAAACTGTAGTTTGCATGGATACCCAAAGATTATTTGGATATACCAGGACTGTTGAAGGGTTACACAGGAGGCTGTTGGCTAGGGATGGAAGTTTTTCCTGGCTATTCAGCCCAGCTGTAGGGGTGGAACTGGAAAATCTGGAGACTGTCAGTCACTGGTTATGATATCGGGCTTGAACTGCAGAAGTTGATGTCTGCTTAATAGGTATTGAGTTTGCGTTGTTCCAGTCTCTCCATGTTATGCCTTGTAGAAATTGGAAATGCTTACTGTCTGCCTTTATACATTAAAAGTATGTAACTTGTTTTGTTTTTATAGGACTCACAGGTAAGAGACTATCTTAAATCCCAGATGAGACTTGGGACTTTAGAACTATAAGTTGGCAAAGACTGTGGAAACCTTTGATATAGGACTGAATACAATTTACAATGTGAGATGATTATGAATCTATTGGAGACCGGGGTGGAATGTGTTAATTTGAATGGATGGTGCCCTATATATTCAGGATTTTATTACAGTTTGTAATTTAGATCTGTAGACACCTGGCTGGGGGACTTATCACTGGGTGCATCTTAGGGTCCAGCCCTAAGGTGTGCTGGTGGATTTGAATTCCAATCTAAAGATATGCAAAGTGCTGGAGTTCTGCTCAGAGTTCCTGAAGTGTGCTTGCTTGTGCTAGTGATAATGTTGGTTCTCTCTTTACCTGTTCCTGTGAAAGTGGGCCAACTTCTGCCATTATGGAACTTCCCCTGTATCTGTAGGTTTCAATAAATATATCCCATCCTCCATAACTGTGCCTGATCTGGAAGTTCATCTCAATGAACTGAGGCTGTCTGCCACAGTTAGTTTTTAAAAAATAAACACATAAAATATGAGATTCATTATGGCATTTTCTAACTCTTGGTTGATCCTCTTCTCTGACTGTCCTCCTTCATCCTCCCTTCCTGATTGTCCCCTTTATCCTCCTACTAGACTGCCCGTTTTGCTTTCATGTCACATGTCTTCTATTAACTTCTCTTTTCTCTTCCCTACTTCTCCCTTAAGACCTCCTTTACCCATCTTAATGTCATATTTATAATTGATTACTTAGAGTAAATTCTAAACCATCACTTTGACTAATTCTTACTTTATCTTTTTAAGTGAAAGACAAATGAAGACTTATGACAAAAAAACATGAGGCTACTACAGAGATCTGTATCTCATAGTATCTTTATTTTAACTTTGAGAATTCAGAATTGTCATTTATGATAGAAGTTATGTCTTACCTGACTGAGGTTTTCTTTGCATTATTTCTTTGAGTCTTTGTCCTTTTTTTGTAATTTTTTTCATAATTATGTCTTCTAGTTAATGAATTGTATCAGAGTATCTTTTCTATAATTTATATTTTTCTTTCATTTTGTGTCATATATATATATACACATTTTTTTTCAATTGGAATGGTCAATTTTGATGGTCTCTTTTTTCTTACCTCATATTTTCAATTTATAACTTTAATTTATATATTTATGTATATTCTGCATGTAGTTGTTATTTCTAGACTGTTGTGCATTGATCTTGTATCTATCTTGTTTTAATTCAATCCAATAGAACTTTATCTATTGTTGCTTCCTGAGTTGTAGATTATTGATGTGTGCTTCCAGAGATTGAGCTTCTTTCAAATGTCTAGGAGCATTACTATTCTAAACCATTTAAATGCTTGACTTGAATGTTTGTCTAAAGGCAAGTAATAGTGACTGAGGCAGTGTCATGGTAGCATTTGCTTATCTCCTGTACTTAAATCTGGAATTAAGGCCATTAACCTACTAGATCTTCCTGTGGGATGATTTTTTTTTCTACTTTAAAATTGCATTGAAGGTGCAGCACCATGGGAAACTCAGCATTATATGAGAGGTTTGTGAGTCACTACCCAGACTGTGTGGATTTGGGGAATGTCTCTCATGTTCCTGATGTGATTATTAAAACCTTAACTATCCCCTCTGGATGCCTGGCCCTGTTTTAGTTTTTGACTCTAGGGATTTTCCTTTATTTAACCAAAGAGTTGTATAAATATTCCGTATGTTTAGCTATCATGTGATGTGGTGTTTCTTAGCATGTTCAGTGAAATATACTGACTGGAATAGAAATCCTATTTATTTGTAAGATCTGTTATTTATAGCAATATATCTCTATATATTTATCATCTATAATTATCTATATGTATCTGTCTATATCTATTTCTTTCTATCAAATCTATCTATCTATATCTATATCCATATCACCTATATCTATCTATACCATCTATGTATATATTAATCTCTCTCTCTCTCTCTATATATATATATATGTATGCAATGAACCTTCAGGAGTATATATTTGACACTGAAGTGGCTGGAAGTATCAAAAAAGGTATGTGGGGGGGAAACATGTTTTGTTTTTCTACTGAATTATTCGTTTCTACTCAAAATGTCAAAACGTTTATAATTTCTCTCCTGGTGTAATTTATAAGCAAACACTTAATATATATTGTTTAATTTTGACTCTCCAAGAGTGTTAAAGAGTGAAGAGGAATGTAGATGATTGTACTTCAGAGAAGTTTCTAGGTTTTTAGCTAATGGGGAACCTAGGCTGCATATGATGCTTTCTGAATAATAATAATAATAATTATTATTATTATTATTGTCCCAGTCATGTTTCCATGTTTCCTACCTAGTTCTGGGAAGTGCTTTATTATTTTTTTATTTACTTTTTTTTTTTTTTTTTGGAGGTTGGGTCTTATTCTAGCCCAGGTTGATCTGGCACTCACTCTATAGTCCTAGACTGGTCTCGAACTCAAAGTAATCCTCCTACCTCTGCCTCCTGAGTGCTGGGATTAAAGATGTGCACCACCATGCCAAGTGGACATGTTGTTAAGACAATTCATAACAAAATTCTGAAGTTGTGCAGCCAGAAATGTGTCATAATGAATTCCAAGCTAACAGTGTAAATGCAGTGTTATGGTTGATTTCCATGATTATTCTAACTGATCTTCTGTTTACAGTTTCAGTATTTGCAGAACCCATTTGACATATTTCTGCCTCTATTATACAGATTATTCCTGTTTTACAAACTGATTTCTTGAAAGGGAAAGTAACCCTGCATTTTACCTGTAGGCTACTCTCACAAGTTAAGCAAGATTTGATAATGCATTACTTTTATGTCTACACTTATTATTCTACTTATACTACTATGAAATCTCCCTTCTGCAACATATATCACAATAGTCTTAGTAATTGTCACACAATCCACTTATTTTAAAGATAGTAGGGAATACAGCACTGCCTTTTTCTGTATTAATTAGGCCTGTTGCTTTGTTTTGCATTAATTTTAAGAACACTTGTAGAGAAGAAAACATCTACAATAGTTTTAAATTGAATTAGTGTGTGCATATTGTTGTTATTCTAGAAACTCTTTCACCAATCTTATTAATTTATACTTAGGGAGAAGGCAATTTGCAGATTTTATTTTGAGATGATAAACCATAATGGATCTAAACATGTGAAGATACATATTTAATGCACTTTAATGCCTTTATGGTCTCAGTGTTAAAATGTAGAGCCCTAAATAATTCTGTCTGGGAATGCTTACACTATCAGTGCTACATTCCCCACAGAGCTATGAATATGTTCTTGTCAGGGCTCCACTGCTCCAACTTGCTGAAATAGTTATAGCTCTACAAGTTTTGCTTTGTACTGGGATTCTATTAGTCACTGAGTTTAATGTGCTCTTTTGTATTGTGAATGCAAAAAGATAGAGGCAATCCTGAACTTTTGTTCACAGAAAAATGTTCCAGGACACTATTTTATGAAAAGAAATAATTTGAGAGCCTCTGATATAATTATTGCAGTAGACATTGCATATCAATGGTTATGAATAATGAAGATTTTTCACCACAGAAATCAGATTTCAATTGAACCAAATCTATGTGATAGTTATTGGTATTCACATTTTACACTTGCATAATATTAATATATCACGTTGAATGATAAACGGAAAATATTTATTGAGAAAGTATCAGTGAAAAGTCTTGTTTTTTATTGTGGACTCATCTCCTTTAGTACAACAAGTTTTACTGTAGGTATTTTATTAACCTTTCTATATAGATGAGGAAACTGAGGCTTAGAGACCACTCTACAATGTCATATACTCAGTGAATGCTGAAACTAGTTGTAACTCTGATCTTCTTCAATTAGCAATCAGCACCAGCTTTGTAGCCATGATTTCAGGGGGAAATAAAAGTGCAATATAGAATCATTATGAGACCTAGCTAAGTGTTCAATATTGGAAATGATGTAACCTTCAGAAAATATCTTCTTAATACTTTCCATTTATAGATTATTGCTG
Source organism: Orientallactaga sibirica (assembly GCA_036365145.1). Classification (NCBI taxonomy): domain Eukaryota; kingdom Metazoa; phylum Chordata; class Mammalia; order Rodentia; family Dipodidae; genus Orientallactaga; species Orientallactaga sibirica. The sequence continues at coordinate 4,595,884 of JAEOAD010000083.1, forward strand.
TAGAATCATGAAATTAGAGATACTAAATTTTGGAAATTCTCTTAGGGGATTACTAGTTTAGGTACACATTTTACTAGCAGTACATTTATTTGTTAAAGAAAGAAATGATTAGCTGGGTGTGGTGGTGCATGCTTTTAATCCCAGCACTCGGGAGGCAGAGATAGGAGGATTGCCATTAGTTTGAGGCCACCCTGAGATTGCATAGTGAATTCCAGGTCAGCCTGGGTTAGAGCGAGACCCTACCTTGAAAAAAAAGCAAACAAACAAAAATGATTTATTCTAAACATGAACTTCTTTATCTTCATTTTCTTTTATACATTTGGTAATTTTATCCACAACAGAAGGCAGTTTTATTTATAGTGCATCTTGTGTCTATCTTGGCAGAGAACTCATTGGGGTCTTATCAGGGCTTTGTTGTGACATATGAAGTGAATAGAAACTAATTTTATAACATTTTAACCCATTTTATATATACCCATCTGTGGTAGTTTGAATAGATGGCCCCCAATGTATTTACTATTATTATTATTACTATTATTATGTATTTATTAGTTTATCATTTGCATCTGCATCCACCTGGCTGGAGGCAATGTCACTGGGCAGATCTTAAAGTGTGGTGGTGGGTTTAGGATTTCAATCTAAAGATATGCAAAGTGTGCCTCCCTGGAGTTCCTGAGTTATGCTATACTGTGTGGCTTTTGGCTTGTGGCTTCTTTCTCTGAGTTTTGTCCTGTGAAGGCAGGCCAGCTTCTTCTGCCATTATGGAACTTCCCCTGAATCTGTAAGCTTCAATAAGTATCCCTTCCTCCATAACTTTGCCTGGTCTGTAAGTTCATTTCAGTGAACCTGAAGCTATCTGTTACACCATCCAATAGCTTACCAATTTCACTGATATACACCAATATTCAATGAGGTAATTCATGTGCATATATTATAATGGTATATAAAGATGTGCAATTCTTTTCCAGCATATGCCTCTAGAATAAATTTTGACTTTAGTCTCTCTAGCAGTTACTCTTATGTTGCTTGGACAAAACATTTGAGCAAAAACAGCTGATTGGAGGAAAAAGTTTATTTTGGCTTCCAGTTTCTAGGGGAAGCTTCATGATTACAGAGAAAGGTTAGTAGAAAATATAGTGGGCATCACTCCTTGTGACAGCAGGTGGAAAACAGAAGAAAGAGAGTAAGCTGAGCTCAGACAAAGGGCAGTTGGCTATAACACTCCTATGTGTGGTCCCAGGAACACATCTACAGCAAGGCCTCTCCAAAATTTCCAGCAGTTGGGAACCAAGATTTGAAAACACATGAATTTGGGGGGATGCATCTGATTCAAATCATCACAGTCCATCAGTTTAAATAGTGATAATAAATGTAAGTCAAAATAATAGCTATTATTAATGAGTTCTTACAAAGTCCTTGGTACTACCCCAAATTATTTTCCCAAATGATTTCATAAAGCTAAACCTATGCAGTAGACACCATTATTTTATTAATTTCATAGATGAGTAAGGAAAGCTTACAAAAAATTAGATAAATTACCTAAGCAAGTAAGAAACAGAACTGAAAATGTGAACCTTTCTTTCCCTCTGAATGTATTATTTATTGATCTTGGTGTCATGTCATCTCTTTCTCAGGGGCAACATGAAGACAGACACTCAGATAGGGCACAGACAACAGACCCAAGAACAGTGGTACCAAAATTCATTTTGGTAAAGCAATGAGTTTATTGGGGTTACTTACAGAGCAGGATGAGGTATTGTTTACAGGAGCAGTGGAGAGCCCAAAGTAGCAGAATCATTGGAAATTCCATTCCATCCTGGGTGGTGATTTCCTCACAGTTATTTAGGTGGGAACTTCCTATGTTTAGATTACCCCTGCATATGATTTCCCCCAGTCTCAGGCTGAGGCCTTATTTGCAGAGCATGGATGACTCAAAGGCAGCTACATCACAGAAAAGCCCACCTAAGTAAGGTGGTAACTTATGGAAGCTGTGTCTCTGGAATACAATGAACTACCTGCAGACAGCTCAGCTGGTTGCAGTCTCAAGCACACTACATGACTTGAAAGAAGCTCAAAAGGAGAGTCTTCCAAAGCAGTTATTTCCCTTTTATATAGTCTTAGAGTGGGTTCTTGCAACCTTTTTCTAAATTGATGATTCTTGAGTCTCCCGAGGTTCCTTTGCCGTACAGCACTTGGTCTTTTGATCAAAATATAACATTAACTATTTTCCTTTCTTTTCCACCAAAATGCAAACTGCATGGTTACACTGTCTATGTCTTTGCTTTCTCTGTGAAATTCCCAAAAGGTAGCATAGCGCCTACCACTCAAAGTCACAATCAATGTTAACAATATTGGCTGAAAGAAAGAATGAATATTTGATTCCCAAGCCACATCTGGGACCATTATACATGAGTAAAGATTTCTACTAACAGTTGTCTTGTATTCCAGGGGAAATCCAGGATTTAGAGTGGCCAATAATCCAGTTTGCTAAAATTAGAAATGAGCTAATTTCATAAGAATTTTATGTTACAATTTAGTATCCTGAATCACCAAGTCTAGAGAACACAGGCAAAATGTAATATAATTACTGCCATCATATATTCGAGAGAGATTGTAATGAGAGGTATGGCCAGCTGTTCCCCATCTGTACTGAGTATAGAACAAGAGGAAAAGGGCTTCTATAAAGAACTCAAAAATTAGGTCAGTCTCAAATCCAGAAGGCACAGATGTAACACTGTGAGATGTTACAAAGAATCAGATTTTTCTTCCTGTTACTTTTTGCATCTCTTATTCTTAGATGATATACCTGATAGTATTTTTATACTCTTACTGATTTTTGACAGCTCTGGTCTCACTGCAAATGTTCAAGGCCAAGCAGCCATCAGCACAGTTCATAAGCCCATGGTTGTCATGAATAGCATCACACAGATAATTAATTCTATATGCTCTTGTCCAATCCAGATGAGAAATAATTGGTTGTATAAATGAGGCAGTTTCCAGTTTGTGACAAAGTAAAGGACTTGCTTGACTATCATTTAAATATTATGACTCCATAAAATTTAATCTTCTTAATGTATTTGAACTTCTTATGTTTGATAATATTACAGAGCAACAGATAAAATCTTCCAAAATGATGATCAACTCTGAAATGGAAAATTAGTTGTATAAAATATCTAAATCTATAATTGACTGTATCTGGATGATGCTCAACCTTCTCTGGCATTAACTTGGCTATTAAAATTAAAGAACATCGTGTAGGTCTGCTTCTCACTTGTATATGATTAGCGCTTTTACTTTGATTTCTTTTAAAGCTAACCAAGTAAGTCATGACATTAAGTAAAGCTAACCAACTATGGTCCAATTGTACTTCACAGAGTTTCCATGTAATAATTGAAGAAAGTTTTTGATTGCCTTTTATATTTCAGGTTATGTTATGGCTTGGTAAAGTTGCAGGTAAAATAAAACAAAGATAAGGTTTAAAAGAGGAGGTATGTCTTAGCTCTAGTTATTCACATATATTGAGCACCATAAAAACATTGTGTGTAAAAACTTTTCAATGGGTTTCACTGGTGAAAGAAAGTTCACATTCTGAATGGGGGGAGTATTAAAGAATACAATTTTGAAGGCAGTTCAAATATTGCCTCTTTCATTTAGTTGATGTATGACTGATGTGATGGTTTGAATCAGATGTCCCCAATAAATTCATGGGTTGAGTGCATACAACCCAGCTGATGGCAGTTTGGGAGGTAGAGCTCTGCTAGAAGATGTTTCTGGGGGTGGGCTTAAAGATTTTACAACCAGGTCCTCCTTTCCATTTTCTAGATATTCTGAATAGAGCATATATGTATATATATATATATATATGTGTGTGTGTGTGTGTGTGTGTGTGTGTGTGTGTGTGTATATAAAACTGAGCAAGTATCTCTATTGTAACAAGCCTTTAGGGTATATTCCCTGGTGTAGTATAACTGTGGTCAAATGGTAGATCGATTTTTAGATTTTGAGAAACTTCCATACTGATTTTTATCATGGCTTTATAAGTTTGAACTCCACCAATGGTGAATGAGAGTTCATCTTTCTTCCAGACTTACCAGGATTTGTTGCCATTTGATTTTTTTTTTTTTTTTGATGACAGGAGTGAGAGGGAATCTTAAATTAGCTTTAATTTGTATTTCCCTGATGACCAAAGATATAGAACATCTTTCTAGGTTTTTATTGGCCATTTGTATTTTCTCTTTCAAGAACTCTCTGTTCAGTTCCCTGCTCCATTTTTTGAGTAGTTTGCTTGCTTTTTTATTGCTTATTTTTGAGTTATTTATATATTCTAGAAATTAAACTGCTTTTGGATATATAGCTGGCAAAGAATTCCTCCCATTCTGTAGGTTGTCTAATGACGCTATTGATGGTTTGCTTAAGACGGATTTTTAGTTTCATGAGGTCCCAGTGGCTTTGTGTTTATCTTACTCCCTGGGCAGTAGTGGTCTTATTCAGAAAATTTTATCCTATACCTATATCTTGGAGTGTTTGCTCTATTTTTTTTCCTTCCAGGTCTAATTTTGAAGTCCTTGATCCACGTTGGAGTTGATTTTTGTGCAGGGTCAGAGAAGAGGGTCTAGATTCATTCTTTCACATGTAGTTTGTCTACTTTGTTTAGCAATGTTAGTTGAAAATGCTGTCTTTTCTCCAGTACATTCTACTGATTTAGGAATGGTTTGACATCTGTAAATCAATCAATGTAGTTTATCACATAACTGTACTCAAGGACATAAATCACATGATCATTTGAATTGATACAGGAAAAATCAGGTGGCTGTATTTACTAGAATATCTACTTTGAGCTTCTATTCTATTGACCTCTGTGACTGTTTTTGTGCTGATACCATCCTGTTTTTATTACTATGGCTTTATAGTATATCTTGAAGTCAGGTATGGTGATACCTCCATTATTATGTATTTTTTAATTGAGGACATTTTTGGCTATCTGAGGCCTTTTAGGCTTCCATATAAATTTTGAGACTACTTATTTGATTTGTGTGAGGAGTTGTGCCAGAATTTTGATTGAAATTGCATTGAATATGTATATTGATTTTGGTAGAATCTAATCTAATCCATGAGGATGGGAGGTATTTCTAATTTCTTGTGTCTTCCTCAATTTCTTTCTTCAGTATTTTCATAGTTGAGGTCTTTCACTTCCTTGGTTAGGATTATTCTTACTTTCTTTTTTTAAATTTATTTTTAAATTTTAAGAGAGAGGGAAAGAGGCAGGGGGAGAGAGAGAGAGAGAGAGAGAGAGAGAGAGAGAGAGAGAATGGTTGTGCCAGTGTCTTAGAAGCTACGAACAAACTCCAGACACATGGTCCCCCTTGTGTGCATGTGTGACATTGTGTGCTTGTGTCACTATGTGTCTGGCTATGTGGAACCTGGAGATTCAAATATGAATGAGTTCTTAGCCTTTTCAGGCAAGCACCTTAACCACTAAGCAATCTCTCCAGCCCTATTCTTTTCTTGTTTATATCCTTTTTATTTCTTTCTCTTATCTTATAGCTCCAGCTAAGACTTCAACTACCATCTTAAATAGCAGTGGGAAGAGCAGACATATCTGTCTTAAAGAACACCTTTTTAATCGTAAATGTATCATTGAAGAATATTAAAAGTTCTTAGAATTAAGTGAAATTGAAAACACAACATATCAAACCTATAGGATACAGTGGAGGCAGTCCAAGGAGGGAAATTTATGGGTCTAAGTGCCTCCATTTAAAAAAATCAGACAGATATGAAATAAAAACTTAATGATGTGCTTAGGTACATAAATTAATGATACACCTTAAAGTATATTACATAAAAATAAGAAAATCATAAGTACACACTTTAAAAATCTGTTCCACTAATTTGATTAATCTAAAAAAATGGATGAAACTCTAGATGCCCATGACCTTACAAAATTAAACCTAGATGAGTTATAGTTAATAATTTAAACAGATTAATAAAAGATATTGAAGTTGAGGCATTAATAAAAAATTCTCCCAAATTAAAAATAAAACAACCCAGCCCCAAATGGACATACAACAGATTTCTGAGACCACTAAAGAATTAAAAACAATACTTCCTAGATTATTTAATAAAATAGAAAAGGAAATAATGCTTCCAAACTCTTTTTTGGTAAACAATGTTACCATGATGCTAAAACCAGATAAAGGCACAACAAAGGATGAAAAAATATAGAAAATATGGGCCATCTCCTTGATGAATATTGATGTAAAAATTCTCAATGAAATATTTTCAAACCCAATTCAAGATCACATCAGAAGGATCATCCTTCACAATCAAGTGCACTTCATTTTACTGATGTAGGTAGGGATGGGACATTGTCTGTAACCAATCAATGTAATTTATCACATAACTGGACTGAAGGACATAAATCACTTGCTCATCTGTATTGATGCAGGAAAGACCTTTGACAAAATACAACATCCCTTCATAATAAAAGTTCTGGAGAGGCTAGAGATAGAAGAAATGTATATCAGCATAATAAAGGCTGTATATGACAAACCTATAGCCAACATGGTGCTAAATGTGCTAAATGGAGAACACAAAACATTCCCACTAAGAATAGAAACAAGACAAATGTGTCCAGTTTCTCCATTCTTATTCAACATAGTCCTTGAGGTCTTAGCCAGAGCACAAAAAAGAGAAAGAAATAAAGGGATTCAAGTATGAAAGGCTAGGCATAAAGTATCTTTATTTACAGATGACATGAATCTATACATAAGAGACCCTAAAGAGTCCACCAGAAAATTCCTAGAGCTGATAAATACTTAAAGCAAAGTGGCAAGATATCAAATAAACACACAAAAAAATCAGCATTTTCTCATACACCAATGACAAACATACTGAAAAAGTCATTAGGGAAACAATCACATTCACAATAGCTTCAAAAATACCTTGGCATTGTCCAACATTGTGGCACATGACTTTCATCCCAGGACTTGGAGAGACTGAGGTGGGAGGATCACTATGAATTTGAGGCTAGCCAAAGACTATATAGTGAATTCCATTTCAGCCTTGGCTAGAGTGAGATCCTACCTCAAAAAACTAAAAAGAAAACCTTTGAATAAACCATAAAAAGTAACAGAATGAAAAATTTAGCAACTTAAGAATGAAATTGCAGAAGACACTCAAAAAATGAAAAGACTCCCCACACTTATGGACTAGAAGTATATTATAAAAATGTATAATGAAAACAATCTATAAATTCAGTGCAATCCCAGCCAAAATTCCAACACCATCTTTCACATAAATAAAAATGAAAAACAATCCTAAAATTCATATGGAAGTACAAAAGACCCTGGATAGCCAAAGTAATTTTGAGCAAAAAGATAATGGCTAGAGGTATCAGTACACCAGATTTCAAGTACATAGCCATAGTAATAAAAACAGAATTGCACTGGCACAAACATAGACCCGAAGATTGATGTAACATAACTGAAGGCCTGAAGATCAGTTAAGTATACCCATCTTAGTTTTTACTCAGATTCCTAAAATAGACACTGGGGAAGAGAAAGCATCTTCAAAAATGGTGCTGAGAAAGCTGGATGTCTACATGCAAAAGAATGAAGTTAGATCCTTATCTCTCACCATGTGCAAAATTCAACTCCAAATGAATTCAACACCTGAGTGTAAGACCTGCAAGAACAAAACCACTAAAGGAAAATGTATGAAGTAAACTATATGATATAGGCATAGGTAAGACCTTCCTGAATAGGACTCTACTTAGGAAGATCAATAATTGACAAATAAGACTGTAAGAGAATAATGAGATGTTTCACAGTATAGAACATGGTCAGTTGAGTGAAGAGACAGTATATAAAATGGAGAAAGTCTTTGTCAGCTATACATCAGATAGAGGTTTACTATCTATAATACATAATGAGTTCGCAAAATTAGATAAAAAGAAAGGTAATAGCACAATAAAATGGTAAATGCAACTGAATAGAGAGTTCTCAAAAAAAATCCAAAATGAAAAATGTTTTAAAATGTGTCCAATGTTTTTTTGCCATCAGGGATATGCAAATGAAAACTTTATCTTACTCTAGTCAGAACGGTTAGCATTAAGGAAATAAATGACAACATATTCTGGCAAAGGTATGGGGAAATAAGTACCCTTATTTACTATTAGCAGGAGTGCAAAATAAAAATCACTACTGAGGTTTCTCAAATAGCTAAAAATAGAACTACCATATGACCCAACTATATAATACCGGAGCATATAACATAAGTACAATACACTCTACTACAGACATATTTGTTCAGCCAAGTTGCTGTACTATTCATAATGGTTATGGAATTGGACTAATTTTTATGCCTGTCACCTGATGAATGGATCATGAAGGCATGGTACATATATACAGTGGGATTTTCATCTGTAAAAGTGAGATTATGAAATTTACATTAAAGCATATAGAATGCAAAATATTGAGTGAGGCAGCCAAAACTCAGAAAAACAAATGCCACGTTTTTTTTTTTCTCATGTGCAGATCCTAGATTCAAATTTCCATATTTTTGTGTATAAGTCAGCATGAATGTATTCAAAGATCAGGAAAGTAGAAAGTGACCCAGAAATTAGAAAGTGGTCCTGGAGTAGTAGAAGACTTTTTTTTGTGGGTAAGTAGTAGAACCCATGTTACATGAGTGTAGAGTCATCTAACACTGGGGATGCGAAGATTTAAGCACAGATGGGATGGGAGAATCGAGGAGAAAAGGTGCTGAGAAGACTGACGAACAAGCTATATGGAAACCTACTACTTGGTAAGGCAATTTAAAATATAAATTTTGAACAAGTGCTGCCTTCAGAAGCTATAGGTTGTAACAAGAGAACCCCAGTGCTAAGAGTAGAACACCTCCCAGTAAGTAGTTATTCAGGGAGAACTCAGAGCCCCGGAAGGAAACGTAGTCTATTGCTAAGTTTCTTGGTTGCCCACCAGGATTAGATATTAAGAATCTGTTGCTGAAGATGCCACTTGCATTGATTTGAAGGACACTGAAAAATCAAGCTACAAGCTTCCTCTCTGCTTTCAAGCAGTCATAGTGCTGGAAAGTGCTATGCAGGATGCTGGGAGAAAGCAGTCATCGACAGTCTAACCCAGTAGTTGCTGTGTCAGGGGGCTACAGAAGTCCCTAAAACAATATAGGCTATTTACCATTTCTCTCAGTTGCTCATCCAAACTAAGTGCTTATTGCTGAAGACAACACATGCTTTGGTTGTAGGACACAAAGAAATCCATCTGGAATTGAACTAGAAGTTTCCTGCCTGCTGGATAGCTTTTGTAGGTCAGAAGGTACTTTGTAAACAACTACAGGAGAAAAAGTCCTCAGCAGTCCTACCTAGCTGTGGATCATTTGTGCTTCACAATCAACCTACCAGGAAAAATGTTTCCACTAGTGCCTAGTGGCATGACTTAGTAATCAACTGCTCTCAGATTTGATATGTTGGATCTAAGGACTGATCCACAAGGGGAAATTCATAATCTGGTGCTGAAAACCTGGCCAAAATTCTGTGCCTAGAAAATATATATATATATGATTTGTCTTGAGAAAAAGTCTCACTTGAACTGATGACCACATCTGACTGGTCAGATTCCAGGCATGTGCCACATGAATAGCCAAGACTTTTCATTTTAGAAGAATACTGGACTGAATTAAAATAGTCACAGGGCTATAAAGAACAGGTATGGGCTGAAGAGATGGCTTATCAGTTAAGGCACTTGCCTGCTTACCTGCAAAGCCTAATGATCCAGGTTCAATTCCCCAGGACCCACATAAGCCAGATGGTAGTACATGTGTCTGGAGTTTGTTTGCAGTGGCTAGAGACCCTAGTGTGTGCATTCCATCTCTCTCCCTCTCTTTTTCTCTCCCTGTCTTGAATAAAATAAATAAGAAAAATAATAAAGAACAGGCATGAATTTGTTTAAGATGTTGGTCTACTTGCTATTCTTAAAAATTTTTTTAAATAAATTTTAAAATTGATTATAGAGGTGGACCTTTAAAACTTTGGGCCAATATCAGTTTGAGAGCTGAACAATTTTATGTGATTGTAGAAATATAGATCAAAGTTTGGAAATGCTAACTGAAGAGCATGGATTTTATCTGTTATACCTTCTCCTTTCCCTCCCCAACCTCACACCAGTGGATTAAATATCCTTAGGTGAATGAAGAAACATTACAATTATATTCATGAGGCAAATCAACTATCCCCTATTCAGCCTTCTCCCCAATGTCCTTCTATTGGGAGCCTTATTTTGATTCCATGATCAACGAATACATTTGACAACGTATTTTAGATAAACCGTGATTAAGATCCCTACTTCTAAACATTTCATCAGTGAGGTGACTCATTCATTCTACTATTATTTATTCATGTGTAGACTTTGTATATAAATTGCTTCACTTACTGCTTTTGGGCTCTAAATTCTAAAGTTCTCTTTTGAAAATCAATAACACCTCGCTTCTGAGGGAACTCTCAGTAAAGCAAGCTGTGATGGCTTTTGTTGTACTCCTTGACATTAATTATTCATGGTTATTTATTGAATAATTCAACATGCTATATGATAATTTTTAAGTTCTCTACATTGTTACTGAAAAGTGAAGGCTTTTTGGGCCATCATTTAATTCATGCCAAATGAAGCCATTATAAGTGGGAGTATACAATATGTAACAAGGTGACATTCAGTTTCCAGGTCTTCATTAAATAAAATAAAGATAACTCAAGTATATCCCATGGCCCTCAAGGAGAACTCTGGACAAAGGAAAATTATCAGTTCAAGCAAAACTCAGAGAAAGAAAAGGAGATAAGTGTGATAAAATGCCAAGGAATCAATGAATCGAGAAATCACCTTTCTAGAAAAATGGTTTCTTCTTTCTCTCCTTTTTCTTCTTTTGTATTTTCACATTTGATTTTAAGTTGCAAAAGTAATAAGTTTCTTGAGATAGAATTAATATTGTGAAAATGGCAATTCTACCAAAAGCAATATATAGATTTAATGCAATACCAATAAAACTTCCAGCATCATTCTTCACAGAGATAGAAAAAAATGATCTCAAATTTCATATGGAATGGTAGCAAGCCTTGGATATCCAAGCATTCATCAGCAAAAGAAGCACCTCTGCAGATATCACCATACCTGATCTAAAGCTATATTACAAAGCCATAGTAACAGAAATAGCATGGAATTGGCATAAAAACAGAAATATAGATCAATGGAACAGAACTGAAGATCCAGACCTTAGGTCAAGTAGCTACAGCTACTTTATCCTTGACCAAGTTGTCAATAATGTAGATTGGAGAAAAGATAGCAACTTCAACAAATGTTGCTGGACAAATTGGATAAACACATGTAGAAAAGCGAAACTAGACCCACTCATCCAATAATACACAAAAATCAACTCCAAATGGAGTAAAGACCTCAATGTAAGGCCTGAAACTCTTCAACTACTAAAAGGAAAAATAGGAGTAACTCTCCATGATATAGGAGTAAGGAAGGACTTCCTGAACAATACCCTAGTAGCCAAGGAAATTAAACAATCTGTCAAACAATAGGATTGCATGAAGCTTAAGAGCTTTTGCATAGAATAATGTATCATAAACAGATCCAAGATTACCCACAAATGGGAAAAAATTTCATCAGCTTCTACCACTGGTAGAGGCCTAATATTTAGAATCTACAAAGAACTCAAAAAACTAAACAATAAAAAATCAAACACCCACTGAAAAAAATGGGGTAGAGAATTGAACAGGGAGTTCTCAGAAGAAATGCAAATGGCTAACACACAATTAAGAAAATGTTCAGCATCCCCAGCCATTAGGAAAAATCAAATTAAACACCATGAGATTTCACCATACTCCAGTCAGGATGGCAATCACTATAAAAATCAAAACCATCATAATAGGAAGAAAAGATCATGACATCAAAATAAAAGAGACTGATTTAGAGGGGGAGGGAATATGATGGAGAGTGGAGTTTCAAAGAGGAAAGAGGGGGGAGAGAGGGAATTATGATGGGATATTGTCTACAATTATGGAAGTTGTCAATAAAAAAATAAAAATTAAAAAATATCAAACAACAAACATTGGTAAGGATGTGGGGAAAGAGGAACCTTCATTCACTGTCGGTGGGAATGCAAACTCTTACAACCACTATGGAAATCAATATGGAGATTCCTGAAAAAGATGAATATAGAAGTACCAACAGACCCACTTAATCCCTAACTGGGCATTTACCGTAAATGCTCCATGAGGTATTTGATACAGAGATATTTGCTCACTATGTTTATAGCTGCATAATACTTAAGAACGAGAATAAACTCAGGTGCCCGTCATTGGATGAATGGATAGTGAAGTTATGGTATACATACTCAATGGATTTCTACTCAGCAGTAAGAAAAAATGATGCAATAAAATTTGTAGGAAAGTAGATGGACTTAGAACAGATCATATTCAGTGAAAGACACAATCACAGAAAGACAAACACCACATGTTCTCACTCATTTGTGGTGCCTAACACGGACCAGTTTGAGTTGCTGACATACCAGACAGGCAACTTGAGGCCCAGACAATAGGAATGAAAGGGTTTTGGGGGGGAGGGGCAGAGGATAGTGGGGGAAATAAACACAAAACTGAACCCAAATGAACTGGTATCATAGAAACCTTTCTCTGTGAAGGAACTAGAGAGGAAATGCCTGAAAAGAAGGGTCCTAAAGAGGGGGGGATGAAGCCTAACCTTAAAAATCTCTGGTTCTGGCTCTGATCACTTAGGAACTTCCAGCTGTGGGTGAGTTTTTCCCTCCGCCTAGGCCCCAGCACAGGCCCAGGTGGGGGGCCCTAGTCCTTACTATCCGCATGGGATCTTTATCCTCTCCAGCTCCCCACCCATGGCAAGAAGTCCTTGAGTTTTCTTATCTCTTTTCTTTCCATGCTTTTTTTTTTTTTTTTTTCCAGACCCTCCATGTGGGATCTCTAGCCATGTGGGTGATTTTCCTTGGTTCTACTTTCCTCAATAAATATAGTAATTTAATAATAATAAAAAAATCTTTGGTTCTGACCAGTAACTCTCAGTACCAAAAATAGTTGTAACACACATTGATCTGATGATAGGAGTGACCTATGAGGTCCCCCAAACAAGACGGGCTTCTGTCAAAGCACTTGATTACCCACCTGAGGTAAAAGATAAGACCCTATTGCTGAAGACGTCATATGCTGCTGACACAGAACAGAGACCTGGCTGGAATCCAGAAGAGAACCAGTCCCCAGACAGTTAGCTCATCTGGTGCTGGAAAGTGCTACATAAGCTACTGGGGGAAAGTGGCCAATAATGGTGTCAGCAAGAAGGGCTCTAGAAGCTATTCAGAAACAACCAGCCTGACAAGAAGTACATACCAGTGCAATGGTGGCACACAGTGTTAGTGGCTTTCTGATTGGCTAACAGATCTGCTCAGTGGAAAGGATCCCATATCTGGAACTGGGAACCAGGTCTGAATCCCATGGAGACAAAGATTATGTTCTCCACTGTCAAACTCTCACTGGTCTTTGGCTAAAAGAGGGGCTACATCCATCAAACTCTCCCTAAATTAGTAACGTCTATCCAATTTAACCTATTTTGACTTTACTCTCTGTTGGAGAGTCTACTTCTCTTTCTCACAAGGTAGTGAGACTTGAGGAGATAAACCACCCCTCTCATCTCAGTCAAGGCCCAGGTGAAACCACACAGGAAGTGGGGAGATGAGCAAGAGTGCTGTTTCTATGGGGAGCCTAACAAACAATGACAAAATGAAAGAGACAGATGCTGAGGATACTCAACACATTACAAATCTGAAATCCACAGGCTCCTAAGAGCTCATCACTGAAGTAGACTTAAAACAGCAGCCAAAAAAAAAAAAAAAAAAAAAAAAAACCACCAACCAAAGCTCAGAGAATTTTGTGGAAGAGGAGGCAGAAAGACTGTAAGAGTCACAGGTTGGATGACATACCCAGAGGCACTGTCTGTCCCCAATAACTGACTGCTGCTTCCATAATGCATAACTCTTAAACCCATGGGGAATAAAAGCAACCCCACTGAGGAGGGCCCCCTGGGCAGGGAGGAAAGTACCAACATATCAATGCATATGAAATATGTTCTTAATAATAAAAAATAAGTGTCACAAGTATTTTTTTTGATTATTGGTAATGATTTCTGTTTTTAGTCACCATTTCATGCCACTTCTCTTTTTATATTTTGACGTAATTCTATATTAACTATCCTCATGAACATCATGGATCTTTCATAAATATATAACCTCATCATCTAGACCATGTAGAAATCAATGGCAATTTACCCTTGTATTTATGTTATTTGATGTAGAAAGATAGTGAGATAGTTCTGATTCTCCATCAAATGCTTCTCTTTTTGCTACCATCACTTCTGAAGAGAATTTATATGCACTTAATAAGTCTAAATATTATGTAATTAAAAAATCCTTTGCCTGTGTTTGCACCAATAGCCTCCTTCATTCAGTATTGTATAATTAGGTTGCATATCGACCTACTGCAATGGAATTGTGCCAGAATAGCTGAATATTACTCAAAGTATCTTACAAGCATAGTGCTTATATAAAAACAACATGACTGTACCATTAATAGTCCTCTTAACCTGCATGCTCATTGCCAATATGCGCCAGTTTTTAAATTGCTGTGATCTGTATCAATGATGGAGATAAAAACTAGATGATTCAACTCCTTTCCAGATGAATTTAGATAAAGGAGGTTTTAACTGATTGTATTTTCAAACCAGCAATTCTGCATATGAGAGAGAAATAAGTGATAGGATATTTATTGTGGTATTAATAATAATGGTAAGATGTATAAATATCTAAATATAATTGACAGAAAGAATTAAGTAAATAAAAATCCACTCAAAATTCAGTATTCAAAATGAGTAAAACCATTGCAGTAGATGACTAGCCAGCAACTGGAAAATCCCATCAAGTGATTATGTTAGAAAATAAAAATTCACACGTTAGCAGGTACAACAAAATTCACAAGAGTATAAAGACATGTGTTTATATGTTCACATTTATTAATATGTGTATACATACATGTATCATAAGGATATGTGTGAATTTTAACATATACATAGGATATATATATATACATGTGTCATAGGAATATATGTGAGAGTATTTACATATACACATATACACAGGACAGACCCAGAGTGACCAGGTTCCATTTCAACTATTTTCCTACACATCATAATATACACATTTTTTATATATATATATATATATATATATATATATATATATATATAAAATATTTTATAAGATATATATGTTCTGCCACGTTACCAAGTTTTTCCATCCCTCTAACTTTATTGTTATAATTTTCGATTTCTACTGAAAGTTCATGCATTAATTCTGTAAATAGAAACCACACTTTTAGTTAGTGGTTTCCAGTGTGAGGAATGTAGGTATCAAAATATCAGAAATTATAATGTGTAATGTTTACATGAGATTTAAAAGTGATAGTATTTATTTATTTTCCTAGCAGGGAGATACAGAGAAAAGAGAGAGAATAGGAGAGAGAGAGCAAAAGAGAGAGAAAGAGAGAGAGAGAGAGAATGAGCTGCCAGGGCCTCTAGCCATGGCAAGTGAACTCCAGATGCATTTACGACTTTGTGCATCTGGCTTTATGTGGGTACTGGGGAATCAGATCTGGGTTGTTGGGATTTGCAATCAGGTGCCTTAACATTTGAGCCATCTCTCTAGCCCGAAAAGTGGTATTTTAAAAATCGGTCTGCATCTTTTGTTCCTAAGCTCCATAGCTTAAACTTCCTAAAAACCAAGAGTGCTTCAGTGACTTGGATAGTGTGCTTACATGTCACAGGAATACAAGGAGGCCAGACATAAACTGCCCCACAGCAATTTTGTCCCAACTCTCTTAATCTTGGATAAGAAGATACTCAAGTCAATATATCTGCTGTAGCATCTCTCACAGGATTCCTCACCTTTCCTGTAGGGTCAAGATGCCCTCACAGAACCCAGGCCAAGGAAGACTGTCTCATCTAAACTCATGGTGTTCATACCTAGAGTAACCAGGTCCCATTTCAACCATTTTCCTGCACATCATAATTTAGTGGTTGCTTTTTTTAAAAAAATATTTTATTATTTATTGATTTATTTGGGAGAGAGAGATACAGAAATCAGCAGGTAGAGAGAAAGAGAATGGGTGTGCCAGGGTCCCCAGCCATTGTAAATGAACTCCAGATGCATGTGCCTCCTTGTGTATCTGGCTTATGTGGGTCCTGGAGAATCAAGCCTTGAACTGGGGTCCTTAGTCATCACAGGCAAGTGTTTAACCACTAAGCCCTTCCTCTAGCCCAGTGGTCTGTTTTAACACAATCTTGGATAATGATGGTCAAGGAGGGATAACAGTCTATTGGAGATACATGTCAAGCTGCAGCAATATCAGGCAAAGTCATATCTTACACCACTCTGTTTATACCATAGGGTATTTTTGTTTTTGTTTTTGTTATTGAGATAGAGTTTCACTCTAGTCCAGGCTGACCTGAAATTTGCTATGTAGTCTCAGGGTGGCCTTGAACTCATGGCAATTCTCCTACCTCTGCCTCCCAAGTGCAGGGATTAAAAGTGTGTGCTACTATGCCCAGCCCTCCAGAGGATATGGAGATATATATAACCTTTTTAATTTTTTATTTAATTTTTTATTTATTTATCTTCCTTAGTTGTAGACAATATCCCATGGTACTTCCCTCTCTCCTCCCACTTTCCCCTTTGAAACTCCACTCTCCATCATATCCCTTCCCCATCTCAATCAGTCTCTCTTTTTTCATTTTGATGTCATGGAAAGAATGTAAGACCAAAGGAAGAGTAGGACTCCTTACAATGTGCTCCTCCAGACAGAAAATGGCCCGGATATCCATGATCTCACAGTGCCTGACACTACCTACGCAAGACCATCATAATAGGAGGAAACGATCATGTTATCAAAATGAAAACAGAGGATATTTTCAATCAAATCTCTACTTCAACATCTTCAACATATTAAGTATGTGTCTAACACTTGTGATTATAAATATATATATATATATATATATATATATAACCTCTCCACAGTGGCGGTGGCACCTACCCTTTCACAAAACCTCTAGTATTCCTGTGAGGCAGATGTCCTGAAGATTTAGATGATTTTATTGCAAATAGGTCAAAATCAGGAGAAGAGTTATGTTTTAATTGATTTAGGACTTAAGGTCTTTCAAAGATTTAACTGGTTTAAAAAATACTGATGATATAAAGACTAATGACACATGGAGTTAAGATCATGTAAGAGGCGAATTAAGTGACTTAAGTCCTACAGCCTCACAATGGGGGTCACATGGTCAAGATCCTCCATGCAGCTGCTGAACAATGAAAAAAAAAAGATCAAGGACTTGAAATGAAAGACTTTTAGACACTGATGAGTGTGTTTGTGTGTGTGTGTGTGTGCGTGCGCACACACAAACACATACACTAGCCTGTGTGTTTGAATAACAGACATTAAAAAAACTTAAGATAAAGCATAAAATTTTAGCCTGTGCTAATTTTTCTATAATTTCTATATCATAAATCTGACATTGCATTTGTAAACTGTTCAATTTATTACTTTAAAAAAAACCTGCACAAATTTGATGGTTGTCCAGAAATATACAATGTAATTTGAAGTTTATATTCCTAAATGTTGCCAAGAAAACATCTAAGCTGTGAATCTATGATGTAAAACTCACCAAAAAAATTATCAGCATTAATTTTACCATGTTCACTTTATTAGACAAACCAGATTACTAAGAAAAGTACCATAGTTTCCAGTATAACTCATATACAGGTTTTGTTATATAGATGACTATGAAAAGTGTTTCAGTATTTTAATGTACTCCCAGACATTATTTGAAACACCTCATGTTCAAGTTTGTAAATGCAATTCTAGGGGCTCAGTAAAATACACTCTAGTTATTATGCTTCATGGAGATATGGCTTACCTCCCAAAGGTTGTAAATTGATTTGGATGCATTAACAAAATGTCACAAGCCTTGATATTTCTAGTTGAAGATTTTGACATGTGGAAATCATGATAAAATCTGTCTTTTAAAGCAGTCCCTAGTGATTTGATATATATCAAGATGTGGTATATCATTTTAAAAATATGTATCTATTATATGATTTTTATAAGCATTTGTCACACAGTGTCTATTTGAGATCAGTATCCTCTTCAACAGTTACCATAGCCTGAAAGCACATATCTCCCTTCTAGATCTATGGCACAAGACAATAGTATTTTGCTTCTGTCTCCATCCACTGCATCATCCGTCTACATACCTAATGTCTCTGTTATCCCATAGGGTTTTTGCATTCCATACTGAAATTTTCTTCTTGCTGATAAGTAGAGGAGAAAATGACAATGAGTGAATGATTTCCAGCCTTCCAGGAACAGCTGGAGACTTCGTACATCTCATTACGTAGCTATTTAATTGTCCCAAACCTAAAGTTGCCATCATTTAACCAAGGACTACCGGAAAAATCTAGTTTTCTATGTGCCACAGGGAAAATTAATCAAGTTTAATTAATCAAGAGAGGAGATGAGGCCTTATCTGTAATCCTTGCCCTTGGACTGCCAAGGCAGGAAGGATGTGAACTGGAGGTCAACTTGGGCTACTTAGCAAGACCCTGTCTCAAGGTAAAACAAAACAAAATAAAACACCAAATCTCTAACTGTGACAACCACAATGAAGGAAAGCAAGAAGTTAGTATAAAAATTTTTAGGAAGTAAAGTCTTTGGTCATGAAGATTCATTTGTTGTTGAGAAGAAAGCCAAGGTCTCCAGTTTCCTGAGAAAAAAAGAGCTTTACTGTGCAAGCAGATATGCTCAAACATGTAAATCTTGAGGTTGAAACATATGAAGCCCACCGAAAGCAAGAAAAGATATAAGTACATATTTCCTCAACTGCAGCTTATGATGTAAAGCCAGGGGTAATCACATTCATTTAACATTATATATAACTTGCTAATATATGTAGTATGATATATTATTTATATATTAGTAAGGTTAACCATTATTTCCCAGATTATGTTCAGAAGCAAATCGTTTATAAAATAAATAAAAATATTTCTGAGTGTTATACAATATACAGAAATATATTATATACTTTAATTTGCTAACTAAAAGAAAACCTCATGTTGAGACCACATGGAAAGACACTTTCTGTGTATATACATTAATTTTCAGGAATGCTAATTTGAGTAGAAATAGAAATTTTCCAAGCTCTTTTTATTCTCTGGTCAAATTTTGGTTAAGTTTTTAGGCCTTAGCATCTTTTACATTTTTGTTGTTTTCTAAGGTAACTATAAGCAGTGAGGTCCAGTACTTAACATACTAAATGGAATGCTAAGTGGCTGATCAAATTTCAGGTCTTCTGGAGAAATTCTTGAGTCAACTGTCCTAAGTTATGTATTGTTGGTAATAACACTTGGAATCATTTTTTGCTTAGAAAATTCTAGCAGTGCTTATTTTCTTAAATTATACCACAAAAATAGAAAATACTACTGTGTTCAATTCTAAAACATAAGCAGCAAAATACATCATTCATTCAAAATTTAAAGACTCACACCTTTGGGCATTGTGATAAATGATTGTCAATTCATGCACTTGGGAAGGCTGAGGCAGGAGGATTGTGAGTTCAAGGTCAGCCTGGAATACATAATGAGTTTCAGACAAGCCTGGGATTATACAACAAGATCTTTCCTTTAAAAACACCAGAAAAAAGACAGAATCTACATAAGATTTTAGTGCTAAAACATTACTATTCTTTACCACATAGTGGATAAATTTATTCTTGTTTGAATGTCATTACAAAAGGACACAGATTTGTGGGGACAAATGAAACTACAACTTCCTAATACACTTAAATTGCAGTTTTTTTTATAAGTAGAAAAATATAAAGGTTTTTAAATTCTAAATTGTCAAATAATTCCTATCTTTTAGAGGAAGAGCAGATATACTTCACTGCTAAGGTGTTGCAAATACTTACTATTTATCTCGGTGCAGTAAATTGTAATATTTAGGCTTCAGGTAGCTATTCTGAGATTCATAGGTATATCAATGAAGAATCAATTTTTTTTTGGAAAAATATTTTATTGTTAAAATTTGTAAAACATTTCCAGGGTGACAATTTACATAAGGTCTTTAGTTATGATGAGAGGATGTTTCCTTCTCCCCCCTCCCTTTCTCCCTTCACTTTACCTCCCTCCCTCCTTTTCATTCCTTCTTTGAGATAGGATCTCCTGTGTGTCCTAGAATGTCCTTGAACTCAAGATCCTCATATCTCAGCCACATGAGCTCTAGGATTAAAAGTGTGCAACAACATGTCCAAGGAAACTGTTTTTCTTTTGATTTAATATATATTTTTATTCTTTATTAACTTTTGCATTCTTTCATTCAATGACATTCATATCTTAATATGATAAATAGGCATTTTAAACAATGAAATTAATTCAAAATTTATGATTAACATTTTATGTCTGTTATACTTGTATTGAGAAAAAAAATGCTTTCTGACTTTCTTTTAGAGATGGGACACCTGCAAAACAACATTTAAAATATTGATATTTTCATTACAGAGTACTAGTGTCACATATATAACTGTCAGAAAATCAAACCCATTTTTCTGTGCAGATTTTTTAGATGAACACAAATATTAACATACGTCTCTATCTCATATTAGTTTATGTTTCATTTTGCCTTGGGTCACAAAACAGAACAAAAAACAAACCAACACCCCAAACCAATACCCTAATTGGCTTCAGAAAAAGCTATTGGATCATTGCCTTTAATATAGTGTCTTAGTAATGCATCAATAGAGTTTACTCATATGAAGACTCATCAACTTTTCTGAAAGAGGAGCCACAGTAAGCAATGTAAGAGAAGCTCTACATTAAACAATCTTGTATGTAACCTAAGGTCATATAATCACTGGCTAAATATAAAGGCACGCTAACCATCATATAGATACATTAAGTGAAATTCCAGTCTATGACAAAGTTCCTCTACTGGGGCCAATTTTGCTTCCTCAATGTCAATTTGCCAATGTCTGGAGACATTTTTGATTGTCATGATTAGGGAAGGCATTCTTGCTGGAATTTAGTGGTAGGTGCTAAGTAAGCTACAATGTGCAGAATTTATCTGTTTTGAAACTCAGCATTACAGAGCTCTACAAGGATGGGAAGGGACAGAACACTGTGTGGGGCAGTTGTACTCAGTTGTACTGCTGCTTCTGGGTACTGATGACACACACACACACACACACACACACACACACACACACATGTATATTCTACCAGTACAGCTATAATTCAGCATCCCATTGTATTTTATACCTAAATAAAGCTTTATACAAGTTAGGTGAAAATATAAATCATAAAATAGCAAATGTAAATATGAGACAGATGGTCTCCAACCTTTATCAACTTCCCTACTCCTTTATTCATTGACAGAATAATCAAAGTTCCCTCGTTTTGATCCTGGCCCTGTGATCTACAGTTGTTACCTCAGTCATAAAATGGAGATAATGATAACTTCTCTTACAATTGTTGTGAGAATTAAATGAGAATGTTCAATAAATATAAAGTATCCTGCACAGTCTCTGAATAAATGGCAGCTATTAATCAGTGAAGATCACATTATGCTCCAAATGATATAAGTCACACAGCTTCTGTGGCCCCATAAATTACAGAATTATTACATCTTACATGAAGACAGAAATGGAAATGATTGCCTCTTTTGATGGAGAGCTATGTTGTGAATTACTTTTTTCAACCTTCAGAGAGATGAGTTATATGTGAAAAGCCCTGGAACACTAAGTGTTTTTACAAGATTTGTTACTGGCAAGAAATGGGCAAGCATAAATGAGATCAGTCCAAAAAAATTACCCTGCAAACTTGCTGATGCGCTGTCTACTAACATAGTGACAGATCATAAAATTACTGAGAAAGGCAGAGGTATAGGGCACTGGAAATAGAAAAGACACTGTCCCTGGATCTTTACAAATGAAACTTTTTTAGGATTTATACTGCTACACTATTACACTTGGCATCGTGATTCCTTTTATGTGTAGTACAGGAAGTTGACCTGAATTCAGATACAGGTAAGAATTATTAGAGATGACTCTGACACTATTACCAGGCCAATGTCATGTAGTTTTTATGAGTCAGTTTTGAAATAAGCTGTTATGCCCTGGTTCTTCTGTTTATAGCTGTATGACCTTGAGAAAGTCAGTCTCTCAGATACATTTCCTACTCTGTATAATGGGAATGTTGGTGTGCCTATTTCTTCAGCTGTTTTGATTAAATTGAATAATATATGAGAACACATTTGTTCAGTGCCTGGGTCTACAGTCATCACTACCAGTTTTACTATCATTTCCTAAAATTTGCTATTGTTACAATAATTTATATCTTTTGCATTTTAACTTTGTTAAAATGAGGAACTCTTAAAATACTGTTTTTAACTTTAAGTGTGACAAAGCCTTGTGATTAATATATACCATTTGTATATGAGTTTTCTGATTGTACAAATTTTATTATTACATGGAAATAACAGGGGATATATCTGCATATCTATGTGCAGAATCATGGATTTGATAATTCTTGAATTGAATAAAACTTATAGAAACTTTAGTATAAGTAAAGCATTTATTTTTATTTTCTGTTTTAGTTTTCATATGTAATCTTGTTTGAATTTTATGATTAATTAGTCAAACAACATCCATGATTACATTTGGCTTTGGAAGGATATCTGCAATATGTCAGACTTACACTGGTATGAACAGAGTGGCTTTCTGGTTGTGTCTTTGTCAAAAGTGGGAGATGGCATTGATTAGAGCAGAAAGCAGCTCACAAAGGCTTGAGCTGATCCTGTATAGTTGGCAACCTGAAAACATTTATGCATGCACTTCAAATCTTAGCTCTTGAAGTAAAAAGGCATATAGCTATTTCCATCTCCTCTAAACTCAGCAAGTGTTGCAGTTCCTTTCTCATAGCTGGGACAAAGCAATCAAAAGCAGATGATGGCAGGCAAGTTTTTATTTTGGCTTAGAGTTTCAAAGGGAAGCTTCATGATGGCAGGGCAAAGCATGGTACAGCAGAATCTGGACATCACCTCTGGAACAGCACATGGAAACCAGCAGCAGGAGAGTGAGCCAAACTATGGTAAGGGGGGGACTAGGCTCTAACACCCCCAAACCTGACCCTTGGACCACTCTTCCTCCATCTAGACTCCATATCCAAAGTTCTCACCAACTGAGGACCAAGTATACAAAGCACATGAGTTAATGAGGACATTTGTTTCAAACTACCACAATCTTTCTCTAGTCTCCATGAACTGATAACTATTCATGATGCAAAAGTGCAATGCATTCAATTCAACTTTTAAAGTCCTCATAGGTTTTATCAATTCCAACACTCTTAAGTATTCCCAAAGTCCAAGTCTCTTAACTATAAGCTCTAAAACTAAAACCACATAATGGCACAGAGAAAAGATTCACTCTGAAGCTGGAGATATGGCTCAGTGGTTATGGTGTTTGCCTGAAAAGCCTAACTACCCAAGTTCAATTCTCCAGTACCCACATAAAGCCAGACACACAAAGTAGTTCATGCATCTGGAGTTTATTTGCAGTGGATAGAGGCCTTGATGCACCTGTTCTCTCTCTCTCTGTTTCTCTCTCTGCCTTTGCTTTTTCCTAGCAAATGAATAATATATATTTTAAAAAAATCACTCTGCAAAAGATGGCATTGTCAGGAAAGATTGAACCAATCCATAGGAAGCCATTCCACAGTGCTGATGTTTCCCAAAATTCCTGGAGTCTCCACTGTAACCCACAGTTTATCCAAGCCATGGCCTCATCATGCCTCCATGCAGGGACTCCAACAAGCCTGCCTCACATTGCCCATTGGCTATTTCCTAAAGAACTGCATTGTCAATTCAATAATCCTCTCTTTCCTGCATTTGTTATACTCCCATAGTACCAGGTAGGCTACTAACTTTGTTAATCCAGGGGGGAATAAAGTTGACTTTGAAGAAAAGGAAAACTTCAGCAGTCTGGCCCCCTACTTTCAAAAGTTTCAGCATTTTTCTCCTGTCTCAATGCACAACAGCTATCCCAATCTCAATGGTGTTTATTTCACAAAACAATTGAAGCAGAACTGAGCTTTTGTCTTTAGACACAAACATTCATTTCTTTCTGTACCACATCCTTCTTCTCACACCAGCCCATTCCATCTAAATTCAACCCTTCTCAAGATCTCAAGGCATAGGAAAAGCACATCTAGCCTTTCACACAAACTGACTCTAACTCAACTAAGACAACTCTTACATCTCCTCATAAGCCAGGACTGCAGAGTTCTTTCTCCATTTAGGTCTTTCAAACTCTGTCCAGAATGGTACATCAAACTCTGCATACAGCACTGCAAGGAGTCTCTTATGCCAAGGTTCAAATCCTTCCCCATTCCTCCTACCAATCAGTTCCAAAAGGACAAAAGCCATGGAGTCAGTTTTCTAGCAGAAACAACCCCACTCCACTGGTATCAAGTTTTCTGTTGTAGTTACCTTCTTGTTGCTGGGACAAAGCCCCATACCAAAAGCAGCTGATGGGAGGAAAGGTTTTTATTTTTTCTTACAGTCTCAGGGGAAGCTTCATGATGGCAAGGGAAAGATGGCAGAGCAGAGGCTGGACCTCACTTCTGCCATAGCTGGTATTAAACAGCAGCAGGAAAATGAGACAAACTCTGGCAAAAGGAACTGGCCATAATACCCCAAGGCTTGCTCACAACCACACACCTCCTCTTGCTAGGTTCCCCCTTCCAAATTACCATATGCTGAGGACCAAATATACAAAACATGTAAGTTTATGGGGGACATCTGATTCAAACCACCAAAGCAGATATTCCTTGTCAATTATAACATTCATTTTTGGTGAATTCAGAGTACTTACCAATTGAAATTTCAAGGAACCAATATTCATTTTCTTTTAAAATATATATTTATTTTTTTGAAGGAGAGAAAGAGGGAGAGAGAGAGAGAGCGAGAGTGAGAGAATGGGCATGCCAGGGCCTCCAGCCACTGCAAACGAACTCCAGATGCATGCACCCCCTCATGCATCTGGCTTACGTGGGTCCTGGAGAATTGAACCAGGGTCCTCTGGCTTTGTAGGCAAACACCTTAATGGCTAAGCCATGTCCCCACCCCCATATTCATTTCTTAATCATATTTAATGAAAGCTGCTCATCACTTCTGCTTGTATAGGAGAATGGAAGAGTGATTATTGTGCTAAACAGAAACGTTAAAATCCAGAAGATGCTGTTATGGGCTCTCATAAGACAGTGGAAGTCCCATCAGAAATTTTTATTGCATCTCACTATTGCCTGCAAAAGTGTGTTGTGGAGCTTTTCTGAAAAGATCATTTCAATGATAGCATGAGTGAAAGTAGAGGAGTTTATTCCCCAGATACCAAAGTTGAGCTATCTCCCCAAAGTAACTGTGGCATTATGCTGATATTTTCCTTTCATTTTATAGTGTTCAGAGTTGAGGGGATGAGTGAGTGAGCAAGGCTGCTACTGGTTTACAGAAGCAGGATGTCACAGTAAGCTTATGCAGTCTATATGATTAAAAACAATTTTTCAAAACATACATATTTATCATGTAGTCAGGTCATACCATCAACTCTATTTTACTCTAGTTTAAATTGTCCTTCCTTCTCATTGTCCCTCTGGGTCCCCTGCTAGACAGTTCTCTTTTTGGGATTCCTCCAGCTGCTGACAAGAGATAAGTTCAGCTCCTCTCCAGTAGTTAACTCTTAAAGTAACTCCGTGAATCAGTTTAACTTTCAGCTTCTTTTCTGCTACAAGTGCGGGATGGAGATGATAATGTACAGGACAGCAACAAGCAAGACTTTAGCTATTGTCATCATGGTGGTAAACAAGCAAGAATAGCCTGCTGCTCATCCGATTCTGGAAGGGAGGAACAAGTGATAGTCAGCAGGGGAAGGGATCTGAGGGACCAGAGTTTTGAGG
Organism: Orientallactaga sibirica; assembly: GCA_036365145.1. Taxonomy (NCBI): domain Eukaryota; kingdom Metazoa; phylum Chordata; class Mammalia; order Rodentia; family Dipodidae; genus Orientallactaga; species Orientallactaga sibirica. Next base: position 4,622,026 of record JAEOAD010000083.1, read on the forward strand.
ACTATAGTGAAAACAATGAAAACCTACTTGTGCAAAATCTGGATTTGAGATATTTGACAGCTTGTGTTAATAATCAAGGAAGCCTAATGATCTCTATCTCATTATATAAAATTCCAGTCATTCATTATCTCCCATGTGTCAGATATTTAGAGGAAAGAAGACCCACTGAAACTCATATGTCTATCATCTATCTATCTATCCATCCACCTATCATCTATCTATCATCTATCCATCTATCTATTATCTCTATGAATTATTTATTTACTTGAGAGAGAGGGAGACAGAATGAGAAAGAGAGGGCGAGAGAGAGAAATAGAGCAAGCATGAGTAAACCTGGCACTCTTGGTACTGCAAATAAATAGCAGACACCTGTGCCATGTTGTACTTTGGCTTTAGGTGCGTATGGGGAATTGAACCAAGACTGGCATGCTTACAATCAAGCACCTTTAACTGCTGAGAAATTTTGCCAGCCCCACCCAAATTAATTTCATTTGTATGAAAAGTAGAAAATGGCAGAGTTTTCTGACTAGGCAATGCTATGTCAAGTGAAGAGAAGAAATGGTGGAGCAGAAGTGTGTTTGAGGGTCTTGTTGTAGCTGCAGTTCTAACCTCTGCTTCTTTTACTTTGGGTGTTGGTTCCTTATTTTACAGAGCTAGTAAGCTGATAATGAATTCAGTTTCCAGTGGTTAATGTAACCAGAGCATCACTATCCTACCTGAATCTCCTGCTCTGATCAGGTATGCAAAGGAAGAACATTAAAATCTGAGGCCAATTGGTGTCCATAATTTTGCAGCTTATTAGTTTTTCATCATGGGATAATCATAAAAATAAACCATATTGATTGCCTGTAATGTCAAGTAATTCTGCCTATATTTTTATCTGTATTTGCTCATTGAATTCTCAAAACAACCTTGAGAAAAATGAATGCTGTTGAGTCCCATGTTCCTAATTTATAAACTAGAGATTGAAATGGAAACATTTCTTAAGGACTCATTACTAAAAATTGGAATAATATTTCTAATGTTATGAAACTTTTATATAGTCATATTTCTAGCACAAGGCATGAAATACTGGAGAAAACCATTTTCTGATCTTACAACCAACTATATTTATAAAGAAGTGAAAAATTAGAGTCCACTCATTTTTTTTCAACCTTAAAATAGAAAAAAGAAAACATGCAAGCTTTTTTTTTTTTTTTTTTTTTTTTTTTTAGCTAAAACTGGAGGATTCATTAGAATTCAGGTGACATTTGCAGGATCAGGTTTATTTTAATTAAAGGTTCAAAAATATATCCAAGAATGTATTGAAAACTAAAGGAAAAATAATGTCACAAGTATTTAAGCATAAGTGAATATTCAAATATACACAAATATACATTTACTGTTAAGACTAAAATTGAGAAATTTATATTCTGTCAAAAAACCTGAGATATAGGTTTACATATTAATGTATATTTCACATAAACCCAGAAACACATCAGATATAATATAACTCAGTGTTACGTTAGTCTTGTGAGCTCAATAAGAAGAAAGTAGTTAGCTCCATTTGACTGGTAAGAATTCATTTGGAATAATTATATGTGTTTGGAGAAGCCTTTCACTCATTTTCTTTCTATTTCTTTCTATTTTCTTTCTTATATCAATTTTATTTATTATCTAATAAGATCATTTATAGGAAGGGAAGCATGGAGAATAAGAGAAGTGATGATAGTACATGCAAAACACTATCACTTTAAATGATCAGATCAATGCTTCCCCCCTCAAAAAAGTTGATATATAATCCTGACTTTCAACCCTGGTCAGTGTTTGCCACCTCTATGATTCTTTGTAACTAATTACACTGTCTAACCTCCAATTTCTTTTTTGTAAATTTTTATTTATTTATTTGCAAGTAGAAAGAGAGGGGGGGAGAGGAGGGAGGAAGGGAGGGAGGGAGGGCAGAGGCAGATAGAGAATGGGCACACCAGTGCTTCTAGCCACTGCAAACAAACTTCAGATGTATCTGCCCCTTGTGCATCTAGCTTATGTGGGTCATGGAGAATCGAACCAGTATCCTTTCGCTTTGCAGGCAAGCATCTTAACCGCTAAGCCATTTCTCTAGCCCCTGCAATTTCTTTACCTGTGAACTGTTGCTGACAGTGACTCCTCCCTCTCTCTGCAACAATTGCTTTCTCATAAGCCCAGCATCATCTATAATCGCCTTTTAATTATTTGTCTAGCACAAAGAATATGGCATGAGGTTTGAACCCAGCCTTGAGACAGCAGAGAAGAAGCAATTCTCTCTGCCTGACCAAGTTCAGAAAGACTCAAACTCATACCAAAAGGGTGGGAAGCTATACCCAATGAAAGGAAGAAGAGTTCTCCAGGAGTTAAAGGATAGAAAAAGGGAGTCTTATGTGCTGAAACACGTCCTGTAAAGATATGGAGTCAGAAAAGGGGACAGCATATTGATTATACATGAAGCATAGTAAAGAGTTGGGGAATGATCAGAGAGAAAGAGGCAGTCCAATCAGCAAATGCCTTGTTTGCTTGGTTGTGGATTTTGGAATTTAGTAGGAATTTGAGATCAGCTCACAGTTTCAAAGAGGTTGATACAAGGAGAATAACTTTTCTATGTTCACTGTTTATAAACATGTACATTGGCCTACCTGTCTGGTCCTTATTATAATACTTTCAAGTCACTGACAGTATTGTAAAAATGCTTCCAGAATTAATTCTATGAGTGTTCATTAATTTTGTTGCTAGCCTACTTCAAGATGGCTATATATATATATACACATGCATACATATATATCCAAATAAATAATCACACTATAGATAGAACAATACTGTTTGTGAATATTTGCATGGTTCATTTTGTTGTAATATCATTCTCTACCCAATAATATTTTAGTGAAAGGAAGGTGTATACATGAACATGGATAGACAATTTTAAAAGTGAGATTGAAGAGCCTGACATATGTTCAATGATACTGAGTAGTCTTTTGTATAAATATCTGTAAATGCATGAAAATAAACTTAAAAAAGCTATTGATGCTTCATATCCAGAAGGCACATAGCAAATTTGAGATTTCCTTTGTCATGGTGATGGTGATGTTTTCTTTTCATTAATGCCTTCTGAAGAGACATGTAAAATGCGTGCACAGGAAGGAAATAATAAATAGAATTGAACACTAATGTGTCATCAAAGACTAATATAAAATTTCAAGGGAAACTAATCAACAGAAGGATGTATATCATGGAAACACCTTCTAATAATGTTGGTCAGCCCTGATAGCTTTAAGCCATTTAAAATCAAACCCACAAAACCTTTGTAGACAAATTGGATGATGCAAAACAATCCTCATTAAGAAGCTGCCTTATTAGTTTACAAGTGAATGTCCTCCTCTTGACTTCTAGCCTTTGAGGGTGCTTTTCATTGGAAAAAAAAAGTAAATAACATTGACAAATTGGTAGAGGAACTTTATGCAGAGGCTGAGTCTCCTTTCAGTAAGCATTTGTAATATTGATTAAAACCAAACACTGTTTTCATATGTGTCTGTAGTAATAGTAAACAATGACTTCACACATTTTGTTCAGTTCTTGTATACAAAAACTCAAAAGCTCCCCCCTACAACTTGCTCTATAAAAATAACCATTATTGATCATAAAATATTTATGACTTTAGTGTTGACACTAGGTTTAAGGTATTGCTTGTGTATGTGTGAAAGATAATTATAATAAGGAGAAATATGTTTTAGTATTTTTATATACATATTTTAAATTTATAGACACACAAATTTTAGTATTCAGAGTTTCCCCAGTTTGTTCATATGTAGGAATTTTAGGCATATAAGTAATGAAAAGGAATTCTAGACCCCAGTATGTGAGGGACCTTAAAGGTCTGAGATAGATGGTAAGAAAATTATAGCACCAGAGTCCAGTGAGAAGTGTATTAGGTGACCATGGAGATGCTCAGTAGGGGGATTGGTGGACGTATTAGTTACTTTCTTGTTGGTGAGACAAAATACCTGACCAACAGCAGCTTGTGGAAGGGAATGATTTATTTTTTGGCTTATGGTTTTTTAATGCTTTTTTAAAATTTTTAGGTTATATATATTATAACTGGTTATACACAACTGCCCCGTCATCCCAACTCCCATTACCCTAAAAGTCCTCCTCAGTGGTGTTCTGGTAGTCATTGTGGAGTCATGAAAGCCTCATTCAGTTGCTATAGGGTAGTGGGGAACCATGTCTCAGGGAATTCCTATCCATTCAGTGACTCTTACAATCTTTCTGTCCCCTCTTCTACAAAGTTTCCTGAGCCATAGCAGGCCTGTTGCCAGTCTGTTTTAATGCTGAGTTCTTTGTATCCTCTGCTGGATTTCTTTTTTCTTTTCTTTACTTTCTTTCTTTTTCTTTTCTTTTCTTTTCTTTTCTTTTCTTTTCTTTTCTTTTCTTTTCTTTTTTTCGAGGTAGGGTTTCACTCTAGCCAAGGATGACCTGGAATTCACTATGTAGTCTCAGGGTGGCCTTAAACTCACGGTGATCCTCTTACCTCTATCTCCTGAGTGCTGAGATTAAAGGCATGCACCACCATGCCTGGCTATCCTCTGGATTCCTGCTTTCATAGGTTTTGATTATTCTAACTGTCGGTCATCATCAGTTTGGGTAAGGTTGTCAGGCTAGCAGAAAGAGCAGTATTCATGACTTTGCTTCCTCTTCAGTTTCTCCTTGGCCCTGGCAGAAGTGGGAGAGGGAGAATGTCTCATGGAGAGCCATTGGAAATCTTCTTAGCTTTTCAATGGATCTAGGCTGCCCTTCATTTTTTCTATCATCTCTATAATAGAACATATTCTCCAACCAAGCATGACAGCAATTTGGGTTAAAGGGGGTATGCAAAGTTGTGTTAGGAGACTTTTGGTGTGTCAGCCCACATTTTCCTGACTCTGGCTTATGACTTGGTTTCCAGTACAAATTTGAATTCCCTCCCACTGAGAGGCCATTATGCCCAATTAGAGAATAGTTGGTTATCTGTACAGGTTACATGTCACTATTATACAAACATGTATATTTTGTCTGGCTTGTTGATTTTGTAGTCCTCAGGGCCTCCCACTTATCCATGCTGCTGATGACTATTGTCATCTGGCAGCTCCAACAGGGATCTCCAGCACTGTGAGGGCTAGCTGGGAGGGAGCTATTTTCTCTTTTGGTACCAGAATGGTATTCTGATGTCCTGTTACCACAGCCTGCAATGTCTTCTGTTATAGGGTCTTACATTTTAGCCTCTGGACATTCCACTCTGTGGCTTTTAAAATCTTTCCACCCCCTCCTCTGAAAAATTCCCTGAGCCATGGTGGGTGTGTTTTAAGTCTACTTTATGTTGTGCTCTCAGCAGGACCTGGATTTCTGCTTTGGTATGTTTCGAGTATCCTCAGTGTCTGTCTCTATGACTCTGGCTCTGGTTGACAGGCTCTCTGTTGAAGCAGCGCTCTTGCTCTTCTCTCCAACTCCTCTGTGGTTTCACTTGGGGCCTGGTGGATGTATGAAGGGTGATTTATCTCCTCAGTTATAGCTGAAAAATGAAAACAGATTCTCCAAAGGAGACTGAGGTAGACATAGTCTCAATGGGATAAGCATTACTAATTAAAAGAGATTTTGGTGGGTGTAGCCTCTCTTTGGCTAAAGACTAGTGGGAGCTTCTTGTTGGAGTCCATGATTTGGTCTCCATAGGATTCTGACTTGGTTCCCAGTCAAGCTAAGGGCTCCTTTCCACTTATTGGAGCTCTTAGCCAACAGAGAACCATTGGTTACCCACCTAGGCTGGGTGCCACTATTGCACAGGTATGTCCATCTTGTAAGGGTGGTTGCTTTTGTATAACAGTATTCCCTGTTAGCACACAGGTTGTTGACCACTTCCCCCAAGCAGCTCACGTAGCACTTTCCAGCACTATATGAACAGATTGTTTGGAAACTGGCTTCCTTCCAGAATCCATCTGGATCCCTTGATGTCTATGGAATTGATTGTTCACACCATCTTATTTTTTTGTGTAATTCCCTGCCCATCCTCCCTACCCTCTACCCCTATCCATACCCCTCCCACCCCCAACATTCTGGCTGTCTCTCAACCCAATGGGAAACCTCTCCTCTCACCCTATTTCTTCTCTTTCTTTGTCTCACTCTAGTCTTATGCCCATATTTCTGGTGTTAACTATCATTTGCACTCATCTCTATATAATCCCAGTTAGGATCCTTATATGAGAGAGTATATCCAGTATTTATCTTTCTGTGTCTGTGTGACCTTTCTTAGAATAATTTTTTTCAATTCCATCCATTTCCCTGAAATTTTCATTTTCTCATTTTTCCTTACTGCCATGTAGTATTTCTTTGTGCATATGCACCACATCTTCAGTATGCATTTATTAGTTGATGGGCATCTGGGTTGATTCCAGTTCCTACCTATTGTGCAAAGAGCTATAATAAATATGGTTGAGCAAGTATTTCTATAGTAGAGTGGAGTCCTTAAGGTATATGCCCAGGAGTGGTATAGTGATATACTGATTTCCATAGTAGTTGTACCAGTTTTCACTGCCACCAGCAATGGGTAAGAGTTCCTCTTTCCCCACAGCTTTGCCAGCATTTTTTGTCCTTTGATTTTTTGATGTATGGCATTCTGACTGGGGTGAGATGAAATGTCAGAGTTGTTCTTATTTGTCTTTCTCTGTTGCCTAAAGATGTTGAACATCTCCTTAAGTGTGTAATGGCCATTTGCATTTCTTCAAGAATTCTCTGTTCAATTCTCTACTCCATCTTTTTAACAATGTTGCTTTATGGTTTATTTTAAAACCTAGCACTGACATTATTTCTGTTCTTTTTAAAAATTTTTAATTTTATATTCATGTTGGTACCTCTGGTAGCCTCCTCCCTGACCTCCCCCCTCCAAGAGGACCTTCCTCATTGGGGAATGTGGGTTGTGCATTATGGGGGTAGCCAACAGTTATGGGGGAGAGGCAAAGTCTCTGTGCATAATGTCCCAACTTGTGGCTCTAACACTCTTTCCACCCCCTCTTCCACTAATTTCCCTGAGCCACATTGGGATCATGTTAGTTCTACTTCAGTGATGAGGTCTTGGGAACCTCTGTGTCTCTGGATATCTGGCTTAGTAGGAGTAGAATGTTCTCTGTGTTTATCTCCTTCAGCCTTGTTCTGGTGTTGGGTTCATCAAGAACACTTTACTCTTGTCCTTCCCCTGAATTACTCTATGGTTTCAGCTGGTGAAGTGGGCCCTGGTGAAGTGTGATAGGCTGATCCTCCCTTCAGGTTTGTCATCCATCTGGAAAAGATGAGTAAATTCTCCAGTGGAGAGAGAAGTTAGTACCAGATAGATAGAATGGCTATATTTATTTTAGAGAAAATTTTATGTGTGTAGGCCCTCTTCTAGCTCACATTTGGTGGGAGCTTGATATTGGAGAATGGGCTCATTTTTTGTACATGGTTTTGACTTATTCCCCAGTTCCAGCTATGAGTTCCATTCCACTGAGTAGATCTATTAGCCAAATCAAGAGCAGTTGCTTATCCACCATGGCTGTGTACCACTATTGCACTTGTTTGAACATCACATCAGGTTGTTTACTGCTGAGTAGCTTAGACTGCAAGTTGTTTGGAGAGATGTTGGTCATTTTCTCCCAGTTGTTCATTTGTTTGATTTTAAACTGTTTTAATTTTTTGAGTTCTTTGTAGATTCTAGATATTAGACCTTTGTCAGAAGTATAGCTGGTGAAGATTTTCACCCATTCTGTGGGATGTCTGTTGACTTTGTTGATGGGCTTGCTTGTCAGTAGAGTAGTTCTTTTATATTTTTAAAATTTATTTATTTATTTACTATTATTATTTTTTTTTAGTTTCATGAGATCCCAGTGGTATAGTGTTGATCTAATTTCCTGGGCTATTGGCATCTGATTCAGGAAGTCTTTCCCTATACCTATATCAGGCAGTGTTCTCCCTATTTTTTCTTCTAGATGTTTTAGAGTTTCAGGTCTTATATTGAGGTTCTTAATCCATTTGAAATTAACCTGTATTCTTCTACATGTGGTTATCCAATTTCTCTAGCATGATTTGTTGAAGATGCTTTTTTTCCCCCAGTGTGTATTTTTGGACCCTATGTCAAAGATGAGGTAGGTACAGTTGCTTGGACTTAGAAATGGGTCTTCTCTTTTATTCCATTAATCTGTATGTTTGGTTTTGTGCTAGTACCATGCTATTTAGCTACTATGGTTATGTGATACATCTTGATGATACATCATGGTGATGCCTCCAGATGTATTCTTTGTGCTGAGGGTCTTTTTGGATATCTGAGGCCTACTGTTCTTCCATATTAATTCTGAGATGTTTTTTATGTTTCTGTGAAGAACATTGCTGGAATTTTTATTGGAATTGTATTAAATTTGTATAATGCTTTTGGTAGGATGGTCATTTTTGCAATATTAATTATTCTAATTCATGAGCATGGGAGGTCTTTCCATCTTCTTGTATCCTCAATTTCTTCTTTCAATGCTTTTATGTTTTCTTTATATACATCTTTCACTTCCTTGGTTAGTGATATTCAGAGGTATTTAATTTTTTGTGGCTATTGAAAATGCGATAGTGTCACTTATCTCTTTCTCCATGTCTTTGGCTTATAAGAAGACCAAATATTTGGATCATAGGCATACAAGGAGGGAAGAAATAAATTCCCAGGGCATAGAGGATGTCTTCAACAAAATTATCAAAGAAATTTTCCCAACCTTACAAATGAGAGAATTTTCTAGATACCATAGGGCACAGAACACCAAATAGCCAAGACCAGAGAAAAGACAATCAACAAAACATAATAACCAAAACAAATACAGAACATAAGGAGAGAATACTGAAAGCTGTAAGAGAAAAACAGCTCTTTTTCAACTGTGTGAAATCATTTGAGAAGTGGTTTTAATTCTTCCATGAAGGTTTGGTAGAACTCAGCTGTGTTCTAGGATCTTCTGGTTTTAAGTTTCCATTGACAAGTCTGAGCTTTCAGTATTTTCTCCTTATTTTCTATGTTTCGTGTTTTGAATATTATGTGTTGTGGCCTGTCTTTTCTCTGGTCCTGTCCAGTTGGTGCTTTGTACCCCTTTGGTACCTAGAACAGTCTCTTTTTTGTAAGGTTAGGGAAATTTTCTTTAATAAATTTAGTGAAGGTATTCTGTATGGCCTTGGCCTTTATTTCATCCCCTTCCTGTATGCCTGTGATCTGAATATTTTTTCTTTTAAAGATGTCCCAAAATTCCCTTATGTTTTATTTACACTTTTTTTTGAACTTGACAATGTTCTGGGAATCCCACTCAAATTCTGTCTTGTCCACAAGTTCCAGTATTCTCTCCTCCATGTTGTCTACTTGGTTGGTGAGGGTTTGTTGGGATCCTTTGATGTGGATTATCTCATTTCTGTTTTTCTAGTATGTTTTTCTTCAGCATTTCCATCTCTTGCTTAAATTCCATTTTCATTTCTTTTGTTAATTTTTTAATATTTTATTTATTTGTCTGTATGTGTGTCTCTCTGTATGTGTGTGTGTGTGTGTGAGAGAGAGAGTACCCACTGCAAATGAACTCCACAAACATGTGCTGCCCTGAGGACCTGGCTTTACGTGGGTACTGGGAATTGAACCTGGGTCCTTTGGCTTTGCAGGCAAGTGCTTTAATGTGCTTAGCCATCTTTCCAGCCCCCCCCCCCCCGGTTTTCATTTCTTGATTTGACCTTTTTAATTGTCTCTTAGATTTAGTTCCTGCCTTTGTTTATGTCCTCACTGAGATTGTTCCACTGACCAATGAGCTCGTTTATGTGTTGATTCTCCTCAGATTCCTTTAGCCTTCTTTGATCTCCTTTTGATTGTCTTCAATTTAATTGAACTGTCTATAGGGTACTGTTTCCTGATTCTCTTTGGTTTCCTTCAGCCATCAAGTGACTTGTTTTTGTTGATTATCTTCTATTTTGTTCATCCATCCTTTGAGGGTTTTTTTTTTCCTTTCTTCCATTGAGCCAACCTTTGATTTGTAGTTTGAGTTCTTTTTACACTTTTCTTCCATTTTCTTCAGCCATTCTTGGAGTTCTGAGATGGAGACTGATGCTTCCTCTGAATGGCAACCAGCCCTGGCTAACAATTTCTCCACTAGGTCAACTCACAATGTTGAAGCCCTACTTGCAGCTGACCTTTTGCTGGACTATCCCCACACAGACCACAGTTACCTCCTATTTATTCTTTATTACATGTAGGACAGAATCCAAAACTTGGATTCATAAATTCTGGGGGAACCCCCCCTAAGCCCCCAAATCCTGCATCAGCTGCCCCAAAGAATAGGAAGCTGAGGCCTACTTACTCTCGCTGCACATGTGTGTAGGATTCCAGCCACCCCACACCAGCAACAGAGGAACAGTGAGCCAGGGTACTGACTGGGAAGTAGGTAACTGGGAGCCCAGACCTACTCATGTTGCACCAGTGCAGGGGAACTGGTAGTCAGGGAACCAGGAGCCCAGGCCTACTCCTGGCAGCATGTACCTACCACACACCAGTGGCAGGGGAACTGGGGAGGCTTATGGTTTTTGAAGGGCATTTCATCATGGAGAAAAAAAATGGCTGAAGCATAAAGTCAGTTACGTTCATCACATTGGCAGAGAGGAAGTAGAGAGAGATGAATACTTAGTGCTTAGCCACATTTTTCCTTTTTATACCGTTCAGAAACCCTGTCCATGAGATGGTGCCACCAAGAGTTAGGGTAGGTTCACTCCCTCATAACTAAACTAATCTATAAAATCCCTTACAGAAATGACCCCAGATTTGTTTTCATGGTTAGTTTGTCAAGTTGACAAGCAGATATTAACCATCATGGTGGAGCATATCATATAGTTCAGAGATGCAATACTGGTGCCTCAACAAAGCCAGAAATAGGGCTGGAGAGACGGCTTAGCGGTTAAATGCTTGCCTGTAAAGCCTAAGGACTCCGGTTCAAGGCTCCATTCTCCAAGACCCATGTAAGCCAGATGCACAAGGGGGTGCACGCATCTGGAGTTCGTTTGCAATGGCTGGAGGCCCTGGCATGCCCATTCTCTCTCCCTGTCTCTCCCTGCCTATTTCTGTATATCTCTTTTTATCATACAGCATATCCTAACTTTCAGATTTCTGTCAGCTTGTCAATGACCTATCTGTTGTGGAGGATGCAAAGGCAATCACAATGAAACCTGCTGTACATCATGAGAAAATTCACATCACAGAGATCTTAAGAAAGAATTGCCACTCGGGGGCTGGAGAGATGTCTTAGCAGTTAAATGTTTGTAGGCTTGATTCCCCAGTACCCATGTAAGCCAGATGCACAAGGTGGTGCATGCATCTGGAGTTCATTTGCAGTGGCTAGAGGCCCTGGCATGCCCATTCTCTCTCTCTTTCTCTCCCCCCCTCTCTCTCCCTGCCTATTCTGTATCTCTCTCAAATAAATAAATAAAAATAAAATATTTAAAAAAAAAAATTGAGAAAGCCAGAAATAAATATGTTATACTGTCTGTCCTCTCCCTTGTTGATTATGCAGAGGGTGCCTCCTCCTCAATTTCAGTGAAGAAGCTCGGACCTGGAATTCACTATGTAGACTCAGGGTGGCCTGGAATGCAAAGAGATCCTCCTACCTCTGCTTCTGGAGCGCTGGGATTAAAGGCATGCGCCACCATGCCCGGCTAATATATAACTATGTACTCTTAATTCTCCAAAATTTCAATAAGTTGATTAAAATTTTTTGGAGTGAATTTACATCCCTTTCAATCTATGGAAATAGGAAGTTACTAGCAAAACAGAATTAGGTTAGAGATTGGAAGGTAAGAGTTTCCCAATAGAAAACATACTATCACATAACACATGAAGACATGATCTTGCCTCCAAATGATGCATAGGATGCTGACACGGTGCCTGTCCAGGCTTGCTGATGGTCCTACAAAAGACCACCTGATAGTCTGAATTGATGCTATTTTATATTTCTAACAGATGCTATCTTCCCACTTTCTAACATCTGGAAAAGGGAGATAAGACTGACATCCCAATAAGTCTTCAACAAGGGTTCCCTTTTTTTTTTTTTTCATTTGGAGCCTATCAGAATAGCGATTATAATAAAGGAGAACATTTCCATTTTAAATTTCCTACTCCTCAAACTAATTATAGCCAAAAAGTCTCTGGTTCACATAAAAATTCTTGCATGGTTATACGGGAAATCAAAGTTCAGTGCTTGTGTGACTGGTAATAATTGAGACATGACAAATGGAAAAGTTGCAAATACATTTGTCAATTTCAATGAGTGCATTTAATTATGTAGATAGTTCCAATATTAAAAAATAAATGTAATCTAAAATTATTCCTCTCTAGATATTCATTCACCCACCTTCCAACTCACAAATATTGTTTTAGTTTTCTCTGATTTCTTACAGAGAATAGGTTTTTATCCTTTTTATCTAGTTATCTATCTATCTATCTATCTATCTATCTATCTATCTATCTATCTATGATCTATCTATCTACCTACCTATCAACTATCATTTACCTATTATCTCTTTTCCCCTCTTCATTGGATCATATTATAATTTTATCTTTTTAAATATTAAAAAATCATTTATTTATTTGCAAGCAGAGAGATAGAAGAGAGAGACAGAGTAGGCCTGCCAGGGCCTCCAGCCGTTGCAAACAAACTCTAGATGCATACACCACTTTGTAATCTGGCTTTATACGGTCCAGGGAAATTGAACTCAGTTCATTAGGCTTTGCAGGCAAGCAACTTTGCCACTATGCAATCTCTCCAGCCCAGTAATTTTACTTTAATTATTAAGAAATTGCTAGACAACTTTCTAAGGTGGCTATACATTTTCTTTGCATAAAGGCAGTATGTGAGGATTTTCATATCTGTGATCCTAGCCAATAATTATTATCTTTTTAAAAAGTTCTAGCACTCAGAGTGGACATGAAATTGTATCTCATTGTGGTATTGGTCCACATGAATTTTCACTCATTTTTCTAATTTCAGAATGAAAAACCTTAATATTTTATTATAGTTTTGTAACTTGAAGATGATTGATGATTGATTCATTTATTTTTATTTTTACTTTAGAGAGAGTGAGCAAGAGAGAGAGGCAGATAGAGAAACAGAGAATTGGCACACCAGTCCCTCAGCTCCTTCAGTCGAACACCAAACCTTTTTGCCACCTAATGGGCATGTGTGACCTTATGCTTGCCTCACATTTGTGTGTCTGGCTTACGTGGGATCTGGAAAGATTGAACGTGGGTCCTTAGGCTTTGCAGGCAAGTGCCTTAACTGCTAAACCATCTCTCTAGTCTTTTCATATACCTTTTAAATGAGCATGTATTTATCGTAAGGGCTAAACCTGCATTCATATAACTTCTCATAGCTGTGTCTTAATGAAATTAATCTCATGAGTTTACATTTATTTTGTAAATTCCAACATTTATTGAATCTTTTTTGTTGTATTTGCATGTAGATAAGCTCTTATTTGTGATAGTGAAGTTGCACTTTGTTAAGTACTATAGTTCTATTTTTAGTTGATTCATTTGAGTTTCATCTGAGACCTTTGCTTCCTTTTTTCCAACTTTATAATTTATATATTTTATAACATTTTATCCATTATAATGTTGACTTTTGGTTAACCTATGTTTTATCTCCATTATACTAATATTGGGCATATTTTTTGAAATGAAAACTATAGCCAATGCATTGTTATTGTTTAAGAAGGAAAGCAACCCTTGGTCATAATATCTTGTTCGTTTGATGTAGGACAGAATTCTAATTGCTACTGTTTGATTTAAGATGTTGGCTTTAATGATTAAAAATGAAATTTGCTTGTTATTTTCTTTTAGGGTCTTGGATTGCCAAGTTCAGTATCAATGTATCCTTGATTAAAAGAAGTAATTAAGTTTTATGTTTTTTTTCATGCTCTGAAGAAGATCAAAAGCACAGGAATCATTTGCTTTTGAAATTTTTTGGTAGGGTTTTCTCACAAAATGGGTATTTTGGTGGGCAAGATATATTCCCTCCATTGATGCACATCTTCTAATTCCTGGAACCCGTGTATGTGCTAGGTTACATGACAGCAGGGATAACTAAGGTTGCAGATCACATCAATATTTCTAATGCACCTTAAGATGAGGAACTTGTTCTAGGTTATTCAGGTGGGTGCAATAAATCATCCGAGAATTCTTAAAGTGGGAGGTCTGAGGCAGAGAGATTTGAAGATCCTTTGCTGTTGGACCAGAAGATGAGAGAAGATACTGAAGAATGGATACAGCATTGGGAAGGACAAGGAAATTGATGTCCCTAGAGCCTCTAGGAGGAGCAAATGATTTTAGCACAGGGAAACCTATTGTGATTAACTTTGTGATGTACATGTAAATGTGTAGATAATATGCATATGGTATTTATATGCACACATATATGCACATATGAGTATGAATTCATTCTGAAGTTGCCAGTAATGATGTAGATCCAATGTTCATAGACTTACGGTATTGCTTTTGTGTACTTTTTAGTTGCTTGTTTCATATTTATAATTTATTTACTTATTTGTTCAACCATACAGATGTTTTCAAACTACTAATCCATACTACTGTGATAAAAGTTTTACAGAGTATAATGTTTCTGCATAGGTTTAAATCATATTTATCCATATAATATTTAGCAAGATACATTTTGACAAAGATACTTACATCAATTCTTGTTATCTGCCAAAATTATGTTAAAATATTTCTTTGATAATATTAATATGTATATTTAATGTTTAAGGCTATGAATTTTCCTCTGAAGATGTCTATATATATATATATGGTGGCTTGATATTAGCTATAATAGTCAACATCATTATCTAACATTTCTACTGATTTTTGGTTGTGGAATTACTAAAGTACAGGTTTTTTTAACACATGTTTCTTTTTATAAGTAGTAGGAGTATTTTATTTACTGATTTTTCTAATTTAGATTTATTGTACCTAATTAAAGAATACCATTTCATTTCTAAATTTATTAGATTTATTGGTTTCTTTGTAGTATAATATATATTAACACACACACATATATGTACATATATATATAGTGATATTTTATGAATGTACAAAATTACAGATTATTACTTTTAGAAAAGACAATATGTTGAATATGTATTAGCTATACCTTTTATGCTATTCAAGTGTTTATATATAGATATACACTTAGTATACCATGGACTATTTTTTAATTAAAACTTCCTGCTGGATGTAATTCTGTATTTTCTCTCTCGTACCTTTTTATAGAATTTTCTTCTTCCCCAAATGTGAATTATTTGGCTCAATCATGTACATAGCCACATATTCAGATTTCATTTTTAGAATTATGGATTTTTCCCTTTTTAATTGAAAAAATATATATATAGTTTATATATATCTAGAGAGATATAACTAGATATGTATTGAACAACATAGCATTTTGATGTATTTATCTATGTTATTCATCTTTATGACACTGTGGCCAAAACCATGAAATGAACAACTTTTTTAGAAAAAGATTTATTTTTATTTATTTATTTTAGAGAGAGAGAGAGAGAGAGAGAGAGAGAGAGAATGGGTATGCCAGGGCCTCTAGCCACTGTTAATGAACTCCAGATGCATGCACCACCAGGTGCATCTGCCTTATGTGGGACCTTGAGAATCAAACCTGGATCCTTAGGCTTCGTAGGCATGTGCCTTAACTGCTAAGCCATCTCGCTAGCCTGAAATAAACAACTTTTAACAAGGAAAGTTAATTTTGGCCTAAGGTTTCAGATAATTCAACTTTCTGTCAGGCAGCTGTCTTGTTTTTGGTGATGTAGGACATAATTGTGGTGCATGGAAGAACATGCCCAACTCATACTAAATGCTAAGCAAAGGTTGGGAGAAAAACAGAAGGGAGGGAGGGAAGGAGAAAGAGAAGAGGGAAGGTATTAGAGAGGGAGGCAGAGAGAAAGAACTGAGAAAGAGTCTTAGACTGGGGTCTCCATTCTTTCAAGGGCACATTCCCAATAACTTGACATCTTTCCACTAGGTTTGACACCTACAGTTTCCATCTCTCCTGAGTGCTAAGACTTTTATACCTAGACCTTTGGGTGAAGTTTACAATCCTAACTACAGCCATGTCCCCTTTTGGAACAACTAAATCCAGCTATTTAATATTACCTCACATACTTACATGTTTTTGTATGTGATGAGAATATTGAAAATCTATTCACATCAATTGTAAGTATATGATTCATTAGTGACCACTCTCATGATATCCTAAACTTATTATCTCACTGAAGTCATGTGTCCTTTACTCATCAGTGCCACTGTCTCCTCCCCTCATTCTCACTTCCAGTAATCATGGTCCTACTCTCTGCCTCCTAGAGTTTGACTATTTTATACTGTACACCTAAGTGAGATCAGGGATTCCTATTTGTCCTCATTTGCATGAGTCACCTCACCTAACGACAATGATCTTCTCAATCATGTTGTTACTCCAAAAAGGACAGTTTGTTGTATAGCAAAATTCCTCTGCATTGAAAGGAGGGAACAACTTTGGGATTCTCAACTCTTACCAAAGCAGAGATCCAGAGTCTCCTAAGAGCTCATCACTGAAGTAGACTTAAAACTCACTCATCATGGCTCAGGGAATTTTGTGGGAGGGGTGGGAAGATTCTAAGAGCCACAGGTTGAGACATCATGCCTAGAGGTATTCCCTCCCTACAAAAATAACTGACTGCTGCTCCCACAATGCATAACCCACAACCCTATGGGGAATACATGCAACTCCATTCAGGAGGGTCCCCAGTGCAATGGGGCCAGGGATGAGGGAAAAGACGGTACCAACACATGATGTAGCCATACAAAATATGTTTAATAATAATAATAATAATAATAATAATAATAAAATAATAGAGAAAAAAAGTGCTTGCTTTCAAAGAAACTCCAGATGTGTGTGCCATCTTGTGTTGTGAGCTGAGACAACTCAGGAGAGAAGATGTGGGAAGGGTGATCGGATCCCCACCTGAGATCTTGGGTACCCGCTGTACCATCTGTATAAGATAACCCATAGGTCTCTTCGCCTCAAGGAAAGATAGAGTGTATAGAGGGTAAAAGATAAGGAACAATGAATTCCCTCCAGGTGGTTTCTTTGGAGTCTCTATGTTCTGTAAGGAAGCCCCCACCCCAACACTGAGAAGAGCATCTGTGGGGTAATCCCGACATAGTGAGCCCACTGAAATGCTGCTCTGTGGTCTCCATGATCGCTAAGAAAGCCCTCACCTCATGTTCAAGGGAGGAGGAGTATTTGTGGGGTTAGTTCTGACATAGTGAACCCTATTGAAGTGCTGCTCTGTGGTCCCATACTCCTGGACAGGATCAAGGAGCTCCTTGAAGCAGCCATGGGAAAGTCCTCATTCAGCATGGGTTGAGACTTCTCTGTAGTGCAGCTGCTCTGGAGTCCCCACGCTCTGTAAGTAAGCCCTCATTCTACAATTTAGGGAGGAGTGTCCGAGTATTAATATCGACACAAGGAACCCCATCACAGTAGCTGTTTGGGGGTGTAGCAGACAGCTTCAGGTTAACTGAGATTAACTTCCAGAGCAGGCAAAGTTATGGAGGAAGGGATATTTATTGAAGCTTAAAGATCCAGGGGAAGTCCCATAATGGCAGAAGAGGCTGGCCTGCTTTCACAGGACCAAACACAGAAAAGCCACAAGCCAAAAACCACACAGCACACCTCCAGGAACTCCAGCTAGGCACATTTGGCATATCTTTAGATTGAAATCTCAAACCCACCACCACCTCTTAAGATCCACCCAGTGACATTGCCTCCAGCCAGGTGCTGCAGATGCAAACTATAAACTAAAAAAACACTGAATATATTTGGGGCCATTTATTCAAACTACTACAAGGGGAGTCATGGTCCTGTTAAAAATCTTTCCCCTGCTTTGTAAGTAACCCCAATAAACTCCTTGATTTTTTCCAGATGGTATTGATGAAATCATACTTTGGTTTGCTATCTGAACCCTTTCTGGGGTGAAGATGTGGGTTTGAGTCTCCCCATGGGAAAAATTTCCCATGATAGACCTGAATTAAATTCAAGGCTTATTAGTATTCCAGTGGACATACAAGATGTTTCTTTATACATTTTTGTTTGTTTGTTTGTTTGTTTTTTTCCTCATTCTGGCCCAGGCTGACCTGCAATTCACTATGGCCTTGAATTTATAGCAATTCTCCTACCTCTGCCTCCTGAGTCCTGGGATTACAGGCATGCACTACCATGCCCAGCTCCTTTTATCATTTGATGGACTATTTTGTTAATTTTATATTTTAGTTATTGTGAAAAACACTGCAAAGAAGATGGGCATGCAAATATCTCTTTGACAAACTGATTTCAAGTTTTTATATACATGTCCAACAATGGGTTTCCTAGATTGTATGAAATTTCAATTTTCAATTTTTAAATTTATTTTTATTTTTATTTCAGAGTGAGAAAGAGAGAGAGAGAGAGAGAGAGAGAGAGAGAGAGAGGGAGGAGAGAGAGAGAATTTGTGTGCCAGGGCTTCCAACCATTGCAATTGAATTCCAGATGTGTGTGCCAGCTTGTGTGCATGTGTGAACTTGTGCACTTGTGTTACCTTGTGTGCCTGGCTTACGTAAGATCTGGAGAGTCGAACATCGGTCCTTAGACTCTGCAGGCAAGTGCCTTAATAACTGACATCTCTACAGCCCCAATTTTTAATTTTTTAAAAATATATTTATAAGGGCAGGGGGAGTGCACACTAGGCCTCTAGCCATTGTAAACTCCAGATGCATGCAACACTTTGTGAATCTACATTTGGCTTTACATGAGTACTGGGGAACTGAACCCTGGTTGGTAGACTTTGAAAGCAAGCACTTTTAACTGCTGAGCAATCTCTCCAGCCCAATTTTTAATTTTTTTTTTAAAGAGACGTGCTTATTTTTTGTTTTTTTTTTTTTTTTTTTTTTTGAGAGAGACACAGAGAGAGAGACAGAGAGAGTCAGAGGGAGAGGAAGACAGATAGAGAATGGGTGCGTCAGCAGCCTCTCAACTGCTGTGAACAAAATCCAGATGCGTGCACCCCCTTGTGGGCAAGTGTGGCATTGTGCCCTTGTGTTACTTTTGCATCTGGCTAAACGTGGGACCTGAAGATTGGAACTGGGGTTCTTAGGCTTAGCAGGCAGGCGCCTTAACTGCTAAGCCATCTCTCCAGCCCCCAACTTTTAATTTTTTAAAAAATATTTTATTTATTTATGAGAGAGAGAGAGAGGGAGAGAATGCACATGCTTGGGCCTCTAGCTACTACTACAAATCAACTCCAGATGCATGTGCCCCCTTGTGCATCTGGTTTAATATGGGTATTGAAGAACAGAACCTGGGTCCTTTGGCTTTGTCAGCAAGCACCTTAACTATAAGTCATCTCTCCAGGCCCCAGTTTTTAATTTTTTGAGAGATGTCCACACTATATTCCAGAGGGGCTATGCTACTATACATTATTAACAATAGTGCTTACATATTATAGTATATTATATTAATTCTATTATATTATGCTAATATAGTATAATGTAGTCCTTTCTCTCTATATCACTGCTAACAGTTACTGCTTTCATCTTGATGATAATTATTCCAATAAAGAAGAAGTATTATCTCCATGTGCTTGAATCTTACATATAATATTTAATCATGTATCTATTGATTATTTGTATCTCTTCTTTGAGAAAGGTCAAATTCAGGTCATTTTCCAATTTTATGATTTGATTTTTTTGTCTTTTTACTGTTGAATTAGTAGAGTTGTTTTATATTTGGATGTTAACTCCTTGTCACATACACGACTCATGTCTTTTCTCCCATTACAGATTGTCTCTTTGCTCTGTTGATTATTTTGTTGTCTTTGCAGAAAATTTTAGTTTAATGAATTAGGAAATTATATCCAAAAAAGATTGTCTGACAGCCATCCCAAAGCTTCTTCTTTATATTTTATTTTGGTAACTATAGGGTTATTTTTTCATATGCTATGAGATGAAGATTTGATTTCCTTATTCTGCATATGGATATTCAGTGTAGCCAACACCATGCCTTGAAGAGACTGTCTTCCTCTTGTGAGTTCTTTGTCAAAAATTGACTTGAATGCATGAATTGACTTTGGGCTCTCTGTACATTTCCATTGGTCTGTGTGTCTGTTTAAAAGATAGCACAGGGGTGTTTTGGGTATTGTGGCTTTGTAGTAAATTTTGAAATCAGGTAATATGATGTTTCCAGCTTTGACCTTGGCACTTAGAGTGCTTTGGCTGAGATTTTTTTCACTATTTTTTTTTATTATTATTTATGAGAGAGAGAAAGCCAGAGAGCAAGGGAGCAAGAGAGTGAGAGAACAAGAGAACAAGAGAGCAAGAGAACAAGAGAGTGAGGGAGCGAGCACGAGAAAGATATAGAGATTGACAAGCCAGGGCCTCTAGCCCTACAAAGGAATTCTAGATGAGTGTGCCACCTTGTGTGTATGTGTCACCTTGTGCATCTGGCTTATAGGAGTTCTGGAGAGTCAAATTTGGTTCCTTAGGATTCTCAGGCAAGTGCCTTAACCACTAAGCTATTTATCCCCAACCCCTATTTGAGATTTTTATAGTGCTGTATAAATTTTAAATTATCTTTATATGTCCAATTTATTCTCATTCTTTTTTGGCCTGAATTCTACTTTGTTAAGAACATATTCATTTTCCTTTTCCCATAAATTTTGTTACTTTTCTTTTTCTATGCATCCTACTTGTATTTTTTTTGTGTGTAGTATTATCATCCTATGTATATCCTCTTTTCTGTTTAAAGATTGTTTTTAGATTTTTATTGTACATTATTTTCTGAGCTTCCTCTGAGTTTCCTCTGGACTATCTTGCCCATTAGTTTAACTTTAGAATTATTTTTAAATGTGCTGAATGTTCTATTTATTTAATTCACATGAATGGCATCCCTATACAAGCTTGGGAATAAACTACCTTTGCAATGTCAGTAATGTGCGATAGAGCTATAATTTAACTCACAACAACACTTGTTCAGTGTAGGGTTTTTTGTTTGTTTTGTTTGGCAGCACCATAGGCTCTAAGGCAGTTATATTTGGTATATATTTCAATGGTCTTATAAGCCTTCTCTTATAGACAATCTTCATCCAGAGTTTAATCAATTTAACACACTAAGTGAATAAATGTAAGTTTTTAATAAGTGAATAATAGTATTACTATTATTATTATTAATTTGAGAGACAGAGAGAGAGAAAGAAAGAGAGAGAGAGAGGAAGAGACAGAGAGAATGGGCATGCCAAGGCCTTTTCAGGCTCTGTGAACAAACTCCAGACGCATGTGCCCCCTTGTGTGCATGTGCAACATTGTGCATTTGCATCACTTTTGCGTCTGGCTAAACGTGGGACCTGGAGATTTGAACAAGTGTTCTTAGGCTTCGCAGGTAGGCACCTTAACTGCTGAGCCATCTCTCCAGCATAATATTATTTTTAAGCAGCTTGCTTAACATTAGAAGGTAAGAAAATAAGTGATATTATTGATATAAAGTGTCTTTTTGTTTTTTTATGGTTTCTCTATTTTCTTCTCTCCAAATCAGTTATGTCAGGAGTATATTCAATTTTGCTAGGCCTCAGAAGATTCCAGGCTAGCTTTGGAAAGGTGTTATCTCACTTAGGGGAAAGAAAACCAGACTGTCGTTTTGTAGCAGTCTTTGCTTTCTTTAAGATCCTTCTGTATCTCAGGAAGATGAAAATTAGCAACAGATCATCTATTTAACAGGAGCTCTCCTCTGGGGATATAATACTTACAAATGATAGACCAGAGAAATGCTTGTGTCATGCATTGTCTAGAAGGAACAAAAAAAAAAAAAAAAAAGATGCATAGCCTACCTGACAGCCACTTTTGAAAATGTCTTTGAATGAGTTGGTATGAAATAAAAATCTGTGCTAGATTTAATCACATGAGGAAAGTGTTCTGAGTTTAACACTTTCTTTCATAAAATGACTGATTTATTCCATTTAGAAACTTAACACATTTGTCATTTTTCTCAAATGTAATTTACAGAAAAAAAGGGCCCTCATTTTTTGCCAATTAGAAAGAGCAGAGATGTAAGGGTGAGATCTTGTTGTTTTAGAACTGGGTCTCCATCACTAGTGAGTGTTTCTTAGCCTCTCTGCTGTCTGATTTTCTCCTGTAAAGACAAGAGATGGTAATAAGTATCTTCCAAATTAAGCATATCAGAATAACTGGAATAAGTGGGCAGGAACAATTGCTTTTTTCTATCACTGTGTCAAAGGATGCCCAGTAAAGACATCACAGCTAATCTAAGGGCACCCATGGAACATCCTTTAATGCATTCAAAGCCAATCGGGAAGCTTTTCATCAACAGGTTAAACCTTTGTACGGTTGTCACAAATGCTGTCTACTGCAGAACTGTGACTTGCATGCTCACAGCCCTCCAGAACTGAGAGCTTAGGCTTATTTTTTGAGCAACCATATTTTATTTTTCTACTGACCAGCCCACAGGGATTTAAGTTTAGCAGAGTTTTCTTAACCAAGTTAGCTGATATAAATATTCATATTGGTAAATTTGCTTTCTAATACATGTAATGCTAATAATAGACTCAGCGATGAAATTAAGATTGCTTTATTAATTTTTCAATATTAAATTTCACTAACAGATGCATTAAAAATTAATTGCCATCTTTATTATGCCAACTCTAATGAAAAGACATACATCATTAGTGATACATGTATAATATAAAGTATATAAGAACATTTATGGGGAAAAATCAATAACCTCATTAAACATGTTTATATTTGTTCCTGTGGTGTCAATTATCCTCACAAATGGAAGCATATCCACGTTATGACATAAAACCAATGAATAGCATTTTTCACAGGGACTTATAGTGCCTATGTTTGTTTTAATTTACTCATGTTTTATGTTTCATTTTAGATACAAGATCCTAATATTAGAAATAATTTCTACTTGGGCACAAACTGAAGAATTAATCTTCATTTGAACTGAAGATTTAGACATCAAAGTATGCAGAATGCCACTAATTACATTAAAATAATATATGTGTGAATGGTTTAAAAATTTAAGTTCTATTTACAGAAAATGTTAGCTTAAATTCTATTAAATGGCCATATCAGTAAATTTAAATTTAGATGTGGAAACAAAATTAATACTCTATTATATTGTAAAGACTTGGAAACTTAAAATATCACTCTACTCCCTGCTGAGTGTAACTTTTAA
Source organism: Orientallactaga sibirica (assembly GCA_036365145.1). Taxonomy (NCBI): domain Eukaryota; kingdom Metazoa; phylum Chordata; class Mammalia; order Rodentia; family Dipodidae; genus Orientallactaga; species Orientallactaga sibirica. The sequence goes on from JAEOAD010000083.1 coordinate 4,645,356, forward strand.
AATACTTTAAAATGAATAATAGTTGTGTTGGAAAGATGACGTAGTTATTAAGGCACTTACCTGCGAAGCCAAAGACCAAACTTTAATTCCCCAGGATGTATTATGCCAGATGCACAAGGTGACACATGCATCTGGAGTTTGTTTGCAGCAGCTGAAAGACCTGGCATGCCCATTCTCTTCCTTCCTTCCTCCCTCCCTCCCTTCCTCCCTCTCTCTCTCTTTTTTTTTGGAGAGAGACAGAGTGAGAGGGAGAGGAAGACAGAGATGGGCGGGCATGCCAGCAGTGTCCCAGCTGTGAGAACAAAATCCAGATGTGTGTGCCCCCTTGTGATCTAGTGCGTCATTGCACACTTTGCATCTGGCTAAACGTGGGACCTGGAGATTGGAACTGCTGGAGATTGGAACCAGCGTTCTTAGGCTTAGGAGGCAGGCGCCTTAACCCCTAAGCCATCTCTCCAGCCCCTTTCTTTCTTTTCTTTTCTCTTCTCTTCTCTTTTCTTTTCTTTCTTTTCTCTTTCTTTCTTTCTTTCTTTCTTTTTTTCTCTTTCTTCTTTCTCTCTTTTCTTTCTCCTTCCTTCTTTCCTTCCTTCCTTTCTCGCTCCTTCTCTCAACTAAAAACATAAAGTTAAATAAAAAATTTAAGAAATGAAGGGCTGGAGAGATGACTTAGCAGTTAAGGCGCCTGCCTGCCAAGCCTAAGAACCCGGTTCCCAGGCCCCACATTTAGCCAGATGCAAAGCCCGCAGAGGGAACACCCGAACCACAGGAACCTGGAGAGAGCATCATGAAGGCCAACCTTAATCTTGTCCTGCTTCTCTCTCTCTTCTCTCTCTCTCTCTCTCTCTCTCGTTCTCTCTCCCTCCCCTCTCTATACTCACTTTCTCCTCTATATTATCTTGTTCTTCCCTCATCTTCCTAGGTGCAGACTTATAACTCCCAGTGCCAGCATGGGGTGAACTTCCACAATGAGCTGTTGATCTGAAACACCTACAAGGTTTCCCAAAATAGACAGACTTCTGTCAGAGTTCTTGGTGACCCACCAAAGGTTAATGGCAAGGCCCTACTGTTGAAGACAGCTTACGTGTGTGAGACCAAACACGAAGAGATATGTTCAGAATCTGGAAGAGGGTCAGTCCCCAGACAGTTAGCTAGTCTAGTACCAGAGGGCGCTATACAAGCAACTGGGGGAAAATGACCGACATCTGTCCAAACAACTGGCAGTCTAAGATACCCAGCTGGAAACAACTTGACGTAATGCTCATACAAGTGCAGTAGTGGCAATCAGCCATGGTGGGTAACCAACTGCTCTTGATTTGGCTAATAGATCCACTCAGTGGAATGGAACTCATTGCTGGAACTGGGAAATAAGTCAAAACCAGGTACAAAAAATGAGCTCAGTCTCCAAGATCAAGATACCACCAAATGTGGGCTAGAAGAGAGCCAACGCATATAAATTTCCCTCCAAAACATAGATGGTCATCCCTTCTACCTAGTACTAACTTTTCTCTCCGATGGAGAATTTGCTTATCTTTTTTCAGGTGGACATCGAACCTGAAGGGAGGATCAGCTAACCACACCTCACCAGGGCCCCAGCTGAAACCATAGAACAACGCAGGGGAAGGGCAAGAGTTCAGTATTCATGGCGATCATGACACCAGCAAAAGGCCGAAGGAGATAAACACAGAGAACATTCAACTCCAACTAAGCCAGAGATCCAGAGACACAGAGGCTCCTGAAACCGCATCACTGAAGCAGAACTAAAATGACCCCAATGTGGCTCAGGGAAACTCACGGAAGAGGGGGCGGAAAGATTGTTAGAGCCATAGTTGGGGCATTATGCACAGAGACTGGGGCCAACCCCCCAAAACTCTTAACCAACCTCACAATGCTTGACCCACATTCCCCATTGACAAGGGTCCCTTTGAAAGTGGGAGTACGGGGAGGAGGACAATGGATCCTTTACTATGAATGTAAAATCAAAATAATATAAATAAAAAAATATATATATTAAAAAAAAAAACAAAGTGACACAAGGGCACAATTCCACTCTTGACCACAAGGGGGCGCACACATCTGGATTTCGTTCACAGCAGCTGAGAGACTGCTGGCCCGCCCATCTCTATCTGTCTCCCTCTCTCTATGTCTCTCTCCAACAATAAATAAAAAAAATTTAAAAAGTTTTTAAAAAAAATTTAAGAAATGAAGAAGAGTGAATTAAACACCAGTTCTGCAAAGCAGAAATACTAAAAATACTAAATACTCAGTATTAGGTTCTTTGAAAGTTTTCAAACTTTGTTACTTAATAGGCTTACTTTTAAGTCTCTATAATATTTATCTCTGTCTCTCTGTTTGGCTCAAATTTATGTAATCTATCTATTTATCTATCTGTCATCTATCATCTATCAATCTAGCGCATGTCTGCGCATTTGTGTGGATGTGTGTTTCATTAGTTTATATTAGTACATTTTGTAAAGAAATTTATTGCTTTTTATAGAAAATATGTCACAATATCCTAGTTGTTTTTCATAGATGACAAATGATTCTGTACTCAATTTAAATATTGCCATGATAAGTCAGTGTCATGAGGCAAGATAAAGGGGTCCAATTAAAGTGAATAATAACCAAGCATGATTCTGTATCTACCAATTACTATAGGAAAAATGTCAGCTTCAGATGTTGTAGGACATGGGGAAAACAATGGCTAAAAGAAGACAGGAGTTTAAAGGAAACATGATGATAAAAAGAAAATGTTAAAAAAAATCAACTTACAACTTGCTAAATCAAATAGTTAATGAATTCCCAAGACCCAATATTTATTGCCAAATAACTTGAAGTTATGCTGACACCTTCCAAATATTTTGATTTGATTCTAACTGGAAACTATAGGAAACTCATCTACAGCCATGGTCTGGAATGGGGGGCGGGCATGGCAATGGGATGGAATTATAATCCAGTATTTGCTCTCTTGAGCCAAAATAAATCTCTATTTGAAAGTCAAACTCACACAGTGCCTTTTATAAGAATCATTTTAGTGGTATAGGTTGAAATAAAAAATGTATGGAAATTGAGTTCAATAATTCTAATGGGAAGATGAAGGGTATGAAATTGACAGGCAAAATTCTACAAGCTCTCTGTACTTTCCCCAAGTATATTACCACTGTAAAGACATAGACATTGGATTTTAACAGTCAGAGTAAATTTTTTTTCATTTTTCTAAGCTTTTTGTACCTTTTTCTAAAGAATGTCACAATAGAATGCTGAATTTACTAAAGAAAACACACAAAATTTTAAGTAGTTAAAATTTCTCCTGAGATATTTAAAAAAGTTTAAGGTAGATTAAACCTAGAACAAAAATTAAATCAAATTATGTTCTGTATGCTCAATTTTCTGTAGGGAACCAAAAACCACTGGAGTGTAAAATTCTAATTAATTATGTGGCATGCTAATAGATTTTAAATTGAAAATATGTGCTGTTTAATACTTCACACCACACCATTTTGCAAGTGGATATTAGAATGAAACTGTCCTGTAAAATCTGAAATTCATGGAAGGTATAATTGTCACTTTTCCAATTTAACCTACAGAAAATAGTTGAATTCTTCATCAAAGGGGGCATCCTTCAGGTATTCCAGCCTTGATAGTCAATGTAAAGATTTATGGTCCATAGCACATGCAACAGGGGACCTAGCCACTAACATTATTTATCAACTATGTATTTTTATTGTATTATTTTATCAACTATGTAATTCTGTAACTGATTTAAATACTAATTTAACTTACAGGCATGGGAACTGAGACTCATTGTCATTATAATATTCTGGATGATATATGTCTAATGATTATCAGAGCTGACACTCAAATGCAAAGATTCCTGTTCCATGTTAGGTATTCAGTTAATCACAGCAAGTTCAATGGAAACAACAGAGCAATAAATGCATGTTGCTCTATATTTATTGTCATTTTAATTGTCAGCCAGTTTTTTGGGGTATGTATGTATGGACACATGCAAGTGTGTCAGCATGCTTACAGAAGTCAGAGGACAACCTCAGATGTTCTTCCTGTAGATGTTGCCTATCTCTTTGTTTGAAACACCATTTCTCATTGACTTGGAGATTGCCAAGTAAGATAGACTGGCTGGCAAGTGAGCCCTGTGGATCCACTTGTCTCTATCACCCCAGTACTGTAATTATAAGCATGTAGCACCATGCCCTGGTCTTATTACATGGGTCTTAGGGATTGAACTGAGGTCTTCAGGCTAGCACATCCATGAGTGCCTAATGTTATTTAAAATTAATTGGGGCTGAGAGATGGCTTAGCAGTTGAGATGCTTGCCTGAGAAGCCTGGGGACCTGGGTTCGATTGCCATACCCACATAAGCCAGATGCACAAGGTGGTCTCTCTCTCTCTCTCTCAAATAAAATAAAAATATTTAAATTAATTATTCATAATCACAGAAGAAAACAAAAATTGACGAGTACAAAATCAAATATTCATCATTTTTTCCTGTGCAAACTGTTCAATCAAGTAACAAAATACTAGATGAGGGAAAGCATCTCATAGAATTATCCCAAGTAATAAGTGAAGTGAAAACTTGAGTACTGTCATTTGACAGTGAAATAATGTGTGTGGGCATTGGCTTTAATAGTCAAAACATCACAGAAAGCTCGATAGCCAGACATCATGTGCCTTCTGATAACAGGATCTAACGTAGCCTATGGTTTTGTTAAGGGAACTAAACAGGTGATACCTCAAGATTTTGAGTCTATCTGTCAATTTGCAAGTAATACAAAGATTGAAAATGAAGTTATTCATACCACAGAACATGATCTATGAAAAACAGACTCACAAATTGTATCAGCCAAATACTTTGGGTTTTCAGCAAATAAATAAAGGAAAATAAAAGGTTGGTGGAGGAGCCATCAGATGACAGGAGAAATGAAGACGATAGCACACTTTTGAACTTGGCAAGGCTAAGCCATAAGTGCAGATATATACTTTCATGATAATACTGTAAAGAAAGCAAGTAATTGGTTATGATGTAATTGGAACAGCGGTTATGTCACAAAGTGAACTACAATTGGGAAACATCATCTAAAACTGTTCTGTAGTAGCTCTCAGAGTTGTTTCTTTTTATTTATTAATTTTATTTACTTTTTGAGGGGGGGAGAGAATATCAATGAGAATGGGTGTGACAGGGGTCTCTAGCCACTGCATACAACGTCCAGATGCATATGCCACCTTGTGCTTCCTAGCATTGTGTGCTGATGGCTTGGGCACAGTGTGCATTGCTGACCCTTTGAGAGTTAAGAAGCTTCGAGGTGCCAGTTGGCTATGGAAGATTAGCTGGTCCCCTGCCCACTGCCTGTGCCCATGGCTGCCAGGGGAAGCCTTCCCTTTATTCATTCATTGTGTCCAGCCAGCTGGCAGGAGTGTGATCATTGGGCTGTAAGAAGGTTGCTGGTAATGAATGCCATGTGTACCCCAAGGGGTCTCAAATGCATGCTTGATCTGTGGGCAGTTTTCACAAACATAATTGTTTAGCCTTCATACCAATGAGAACATGATTGCTAAATTCATAAGAAATGTACACCTTGACTAATTCATTTTTGATATAACAAGTTACTTTAGTATTTTCAGGATGAATTTTTCACCAACTAATATTAATCATACCCCCATGTTAGCTGAAGTAACAACAAAACATTGAGAAGTACTATTCAAACACATGGCATGCTTTCTGAGTGAATTGTTGGACATGCCATGGTTTAGTAAGGCTTTCATTTAAGTTTTAAGCAGAATGTTTGTTTCTGCATAATAATTCATCTTTCAAATAATTTAACTTTTTATCAGCCTCTGCATATTACTATTTCGCCAAGAGCTTTACATGCTTTGAGATATTTGATGCCGATAAACACTGAAAACAATGGTCAAATATATTTACAAATTTATAAATTTAGTTAATAATAATTAAAATGTAGATTGAGTTAGAAAATGATAACATTTATTTAACAATTTGATAATTTACACTCAAGATATTAGGCAGTCTTTAAATCATATTTTAGGGTATTTAATAAACTTTTAAAATAAGCACATAATTTTGGTCTTAGACGGCTTTTTCTCATGTAGCTATATTCAATGCCAAAAATATATGTGTATAAAAATTTTGAAAGAAACCACTGTAAAATGATAATTGTCTCTGAGTGTGAAGCTGATGGGTAATATGAATTTCTAAGGCTATTTTGTCTTACGAGTTTTCTGAAATGATCACTCATTAATGTTATCATCAATTAAATCCACAAACAGGGGGTGGCAGCCAGTAGAATGGCTTTTGCATGTGGCAGTCCGTGGGGTCAGGATAGCCTAGTTTGGGGCAGGGCAGGGCGAATGCTAGCCTGATGGCTTGTGTCTGTGCACAGGGGGGCCAGGCAGCGAGTGGGATGGCTTTTGCACACCTGGAGCTCCTCAGGGACAGGGAAGCCTAGATTGGGGCGGGGCTAAGCTGTTGCCCTGGGTCCATGCGTGGGGGTGGGGCAGCGGCGAGTGGGATGGCTTTCATATGTGGAGCTCTGTGACCTGGGTCTGTGCATGGGAGGGGGGGGGTGGGGTGGGGCGCGTGGTAGCGGTGAGTGGGATGGGGTTCAAGTGTGGAGCTCTGTGGGTGCCAGAAAGCCTATCTTGGGGCAGTCAGGGGTAAAAGCTAGCCTGCTGCTCTGGGTACACTTAGCCTGCATTACTGCAGGAGGAACCTGCAGCTGGGAGTGCAGCTATGATGGCTGCTTGAGGGGAATGGGGTATTGGTGGGCTACCCAAGAGCATGGGACTCAAGGGATTCCCTACTTTGCTCCTCTGCACCCTTCCAGTGGAGGTCTACTAGGATCTGCAGACAGTTAAAAACCCTACTTAGAACTAAATGTCTTACCTTTCCTTCCCTGTGAGGTCAGGTGTCATTAGATGGATGCTATCCTGACCAGAGCTCCCCAGGAAAACTTTTATTACGCACTGACACTAAACAAAATTCTTCAAATTGCTTCCTTTTCCTTACTGAAATGTCTAAGGGAACTGGCTAAGATGCAGAATAAGACGTGCCTTTATGTGTGTCCAGGAAAACTATATATTTAGAACATTGATAAATTGTGTTAATGTCTTATCCTTTTGTGCACTATTTTCATGATCTCTTCATATAATTCCTCAGATATTCATTCACACATATACAGCATTTGGAGCAGACTATGGCGGTTTGGAAGTAAAATGGATCTCTTAGCCTCATGCATTTATGATTAAGCCTCATACTCTTTCCCAAGCAAGCTGAGTCTTGCTAGAAGAGGCCTGTCAATGGGGACAAGCCTTGAGATTTTAGTCACTCTTGGTGCTTCTTCCCTGATGATGTGGTAAGATGTGACTTATATTTATGTTATGCCTTCCTCATCATGATGAAACTTCCCTTCAAAATTGTAAGCCTGAAAAAACAAAACAACAACAACAACAAAAAACCTTTCCTTCCATAAACTGCTTCTGAGCATGTATTTTGTCCGTGAAAAGAGAAGGTAACTGCAGGAGAAATTTGTACCAGTAGTGGGGTTCCATTTTTAAAATAATCTAATTTATTTACTTCCAAGGGGAACAGAGAAAAGGATTGGTACACTGAGAGAGAGGAGTGAGAGAGAGAATGAGAATAGGTGAACCAGGGCCTAGTGCTACTGCAAATGAACCCCAGGCACATGCACTACTTTGTGCATCAGACTTTAGGTGAATCCTGGGGAACTGAATTCAGGTCTTTAGATTTTGAAACAAGTGCCTTTAACTCCAGACCAGGAGTAGGGTTCTTAATGCAGTTAAACTGACCATGTGAATTTTACTCATTTGGAACTGCTTTAGAGGAGGAATATGGAAAGATTTAGAACATTGGGCTAGACAAGACTTACACTACTATAGGCAGAGCTTGATGGGCCATTCTGGTAAGAGTTTTAAGGACCAAAATGCAGAGTGAAGCACGTACTGTGGATGTTTGGTTTATGAAGTTGCAGAGGGGGGAATGAGGACTTTGTTGGGACCTGGGATACAGGCAGTTAATGTGATATTCTGGATTTTTCTGCCACTGTCCTCAAAACATGAGCAAAGTTGATGGGCTGGAGAAATGGCTTAGCCGTTAAGGCATTTGCCTGCGAAGCCAAAGGATCCTGGTTCAATGCTCCAGGACCCACGTAAGCCAGATGCACAAGGGGAACATGCATCTGGAGTTCGTTTGCAGTGGCTAGAGGCCCTGGCGTGCCCATTCTCTCTCTGCCTCTCTTCTATCTCTCTCTCTGCTTGCAAATAAATAAATTAATTAAAAAAATGAGCAAAGTTGAGCGTAAAAGTGATGTCGGGTGTGTTTGATAGAAGAAAATACAGAACAGAAGGATAGGAAAGATGTAACATTTGGCATAGAACAAAATGTGGGCAGCTTTTTTTTTTTTTTTTTCTAGGTCTAAAGCCTAGGTGTACATGATGGGGCATGGCATGGGCTGGTGAAGATGAACCATGGGCCACAGTAGAGACCCAAGGATTTTGGAGATGTCAGGACTATGGGACAGATGCTAAGGAAAGCTGCTGGCTCAGGGTGGAATCTGCCCAGGAAGCAAGAGCATAGCTGGAGGATAGAGCTATGCAAGCCTTTGTGAGACCATGGGATTGAGTCCTAGATGCTGGGAATGAAGTTACAGTATTTGATGTTTGCCCTGCTTATTTTCTATATTGCTTTACCCCAATCTGTTCTTACTTTGCCCCTCCATTCTTCCTGTATGGGATGTGAATGTTTACTCTGTGCCATTAAGTGTTGGAAGTGTGCAATTTATGTTTTGATTTTACAAGGCTTACCATTAAGAGACTGTCTTGAGTCTCAGAAAATAAATTGAGCTATGGACTTTTGAACTGTGTTGGGTTCCACAAAGAATATAGAGACTTTTTTGGACTGAATGCATTTTTCAATATAAGATGGCCTTGAGTCAATGAGGGCCAGGTGGCAATGTAGTGGTTTGAAAGTGAAATGCACCCTATAGCCTCATGTATTTGTGATTAAACCCCATATTTAATCACCAACTGATAGAGCCATTGGGAAGGGGAGTCTTGCAGAAGGAGTTGTGTCACTGGGGATGGGCCTTGGGATTGTATAATTCAGCGTTGCTTGCCAGGGCTTGATAGGTCATTCTTGCCACTTCCTCTCTACTGATGTGACAAGATGCCACTTTATGTAACAACAACTTGAGAACTCTCGATAATTCATTCATTTTTCTTCTCTTTTCTCTCTCAGTTTCATGTTTTTGTGTGGATCCGTTTTTCATATATGGTCCAATAAAATCATGCTGATGCATTAAAGCTTATAATCACACTTTCCATTCAATAATTTGTCACCAACAAAAAAATAATTTTACATGCTGATGCAGCCTCATCATACCACTCCAAAACCCAACACTATACACTATATTGTGTGTGTATGTGCAAGATTTCATTTATGCTCAGTTTTAATTTGGGGAAAAGTATGACCTTAGAAATTAAATGTGTCTTGATTCATAGTCACATAGTTTTGGAGAGATGGTATGGCTTGTGGAAATGCATATATCTTGATTCACAGGTATGTAGCTTTGGAGGGAATATATGCCCTGTAGGATTCTGTGTTTGGACACAGACTGTCAGTCTGTATTGGGACTACAAAGTCTTGCAGTTATTGTGAGATGGAACAAGGAATTTCAAGCTTTTTTAAAAAATGATTCTGGAGAACAGTAGCAGTTCCACTATGGCTAGCTTATTATTATTATTTTAACATATTATAATTTTGTTTCTATGGTTCCTAATATATACACTGCCAACCACAATGGTTTTATTAGGAATTTCAAAATATTTCAAGCTTAATTGGTATACATTTTAATTCATTGATCTGAATAGGTTTTTGCTGGAAAATAATTTGGTAATATTACTTGTTTCAAATAAAATGCCAAGCCATTTAGAGAATGATAAATGCATTATTTCTTATTTTTTTAGTTTTCTCAGCTTATTATTTACTCTAACCTTTTAATTTGCATGCACATTACATCAGGTGAATAACTACTTACAGCTACTACAGCACACATTGTGCTAACTGCTTTTTAATAATCTAATATATGCCTTTATATAACTAAACAGCATTTAGGGATTTTAGTAAGTTAGCAATAAAGGTTTATCAGAGTTGTTCTTGACTCATAATATTTAACAACTATACATTCTCCCAACAATGTTTGACTTTCATGATCAAGTCATGATATTTTAAATTCTGTATAACCATCTATCGCATGAAAATGTAAGTTTTTTATTTCTAGATCCCAGAAACTTAAATGCTTTGTTAGATCCTTTGCACATAGTCAGAGATGTTATCTCAAAGTTGGAGCTCTTAGCAGAGAAGATAGTTCACGTAATTTTCATGTTGAAACAAGAAGGGAGGACATGTTTTAGAACAGTGGTCTTTTGAATTCATATATATCTAATATACCAATGTCATTAGTTGTTTTCTTTTTATTATTGTTATTATCAGCATATTTGTATGAATACATCATGTGTTAGTTCTCTGTTTTCCCTATCTCTGCTCCCATTCCACTGGGGACCCTCCTCAGTGGGGTTGCAGGTGTTCCCTATAGGGTTGTGGTTTATGCATTGTGGGAGCAGCAGTTTTTTTTTTTTTTTTTTTTTTTTTTTTTGTGGGGAAGGGAATGCCTGTGGGCATGATGGCTCTTAGGTGCCTCTGGATCTCTGCTTTGGTAGGTGTTGAGTCCCCTTCACCCTGGCACTGATTATCAGGTTCAACACAGAAGCAGCACTCTTGCTTGTCTCCCCAATCCCTCTGTGGTTTTAGCTTCTTTTTGCAGATTGTAGAAGAGACTGGGGAGACGGAAATTGTCAAAATACTGAGAATAAGCAAGGTGAGTGCTCAGTGTATTTCTTAGCCAATCAGAAAGCTATTGGTTACCCACCAAGGCTGGGTGCCACTATTCCACTGGCTTGTATATCCTGTCATGGTGTTTGCTTCTGAGTATCCACCCAATTACTGCTTATGAAATGCTCATTCTTTGTTAGGAGCTGGACAGCATTTTCCTGGAGTCAGAGCAGTGAATCAACAAGTAAGATTCAATTTATAAAATAAGTATGACATATTTCACTTTAAAATAATTTGTGCTTATTTTGGGACCTAAAATGTACCCAGCTCATAACTGTCAGAGTTTATCAACTTAGGAATCAGAACTCCATAACTGATCAGTGAAATAATCAGGAGATGAAGATTTAAATTTCTACCCAACCCCTTGTACTTATAATTCAAGATTAAATACTTAGGAAGTACAAGATATGCTACAACCTTTCAGTTTTTTGAAATACCACTTTGTTTATACCTTATAATAAATAAAAATATTAGTAAGGTATTCTCTCAAACCCCCACCTTTTTAATTTTCACTCATAAAAAAGTCCTTCCATAATAATAAAACTCCTAATAACTGCAGTGTTTACCACTGTTCATTAGACTTAAATATGGGCAAATATCAAAATTTTGGTAACCATCTGACTTTTATTTTTGTTCTTTTTTTGTTATGGGTAAAATAAACATGATTTTCAGAAAGGAAAATGAAAGCAGTTTTTACAAAGTTAATTGCAATGAGTAAAAGTATCACACATTTTTCTTTGAGCTTAAAGGTAACTTTTTTATGCACTAAGCAGTCAGTAAAACTAATTTCATAAAGAGATCAAATATAATGAGAAGCCAATATACTTGAAACTAGTTATTAACTGGTAGTAAAGTTGTACCACTAACCAAGAAAACTGCCCCATCTTTCTCATATAACTATCTTTTTATGCTCATACTACATTGCTTCTTTTTCATTTTAAAAAAATATATTTTATTTTATTTATTTATTTATTTATGAGAGAGAAAGAGGCAGAGAGAGAGAGAGAGAATGGGTGCACCAGGGCCTCCAGCCACTGCAAACGAACTCCAGATGCATCTGCCCCCTTGTGCTTACGTGGGTCCTAGAGAATCAAACCAGGATCCTTTGGCTTTGCAGGCAAATGCCTTAACTACTAAGCCATCTCTCCAGCCCCCACATTGCTTAAAAAATAAAAAAATAAACCACAGAGCTCTGTAGAGTGGATAATAAATAAAATACTTTGCCTATGTTTTGTTCAACTTTATTGTCTCTATTATGACTTCAACTTTGTAAAATGCAGTGTACTTTATATACTGATTATTCTTTTCTATAACCAATTGATTGCCTAATAGATGTGCTCTAATGTCATCACTGTTTATAGAAATCTTGTAGTGAAAACTAGGTAATACGAATGGTCAGTCATCTGATATTTAGATTTGAAATAAGCAATTTCCCAGCATTACATATTGCATATTAGTTCAGCCTGATCATTTTCTTATTTTGATGGTATTCCTATTGAAAAGGTCGTTTTACTGTCACTCCTACTTTTCTCACTCTGGTGATGCATTCCTCAATTAGACAATTTCCTCATTGCATTTACTGCAAAGATGCAAGTGAGCAAGTGTGTGTTTCCTTGTGCAAGAAACTAGAGAAAACCATGCTGAGATCATCACCTCCACTATCAGACATTCACTTTAAATATACACTAATAGACTCATACTCCAAGAAGGCTTGCTGTGTTTGTTTGCAAACCAGTATGCAGTGCTTACACGTCTGTGGTTTTATCGACATGTTCCTTTCCATTCCTGTGGTTTTTAATTGAAACCCCCACTGCTTTGCCCAGCTTCAGGAGTGCAGCATATAGGAGTTTTACATTAACTTTCCAACTTAGACTGAGGAACTGAGAGACTTCAGTTTGGATAATGAAACTGATAGGTTTGAGTGTTTTGGGGTCTGCAATAAAAGGATGAGTCTTACTGTGTATGTCAAGAATTATTGGCTAGATTAAATCTGGTACATGAGAAACTTTTGTTTTGACTTTTTAACATGTACACTGTCATTACCTATAATGAGGAGGGGCTGGGTTTATTCTATGGCCATTCATAACTATTTTGAATTGGCTCCTCTTAGTAAGTGGTGACACTCAAACATGCCAGAAGTATTATTCTTTTCTCCCAGGAAGTCAAATTGGTAGCACTGTGGAAGTTATCACTTAGCCCCAAGGAGCCTTTGTTATTTGGTTTTACTGCTGAGTTACAGGGGAATAGGTGCTAAATATTCGTATTTCTCATTCCCTGTTTGTTTCCCGTTTTGGTGATGCAGAAAGGAATATTCCATTTTCATAGTAAATCTTCTAACAGATGCCCAATTCGCATAGATCAATATTAAATGGACCAGTTTTCAAACTTTTTAAAAGTGGAGAAGTATTTAGTTAAACATAAAATATTTATAGGAGTAGAAAATTTATACTAAAAAGAGAAAAATACCAACTATTTCAGACTTTATGATAAATCACTTACAAAAAGATATCCACCACCAGGGCCAGGGAGGTGGGTCAATGGATAAAAGTGCTGGCTCTGCAAGCTTGCTTACCAGAGTTAAATTTCCCAGCACCCAGGTAAAGCCTAATGCAAAGTGGTACGACAGGTATAACATAAAGGGAGGTGGAGCTAGGAATATGCAGAAGCTGAGGGTGGGGGTGGAGGGTTGTAGTATACTGGTTTATCTAGCAGCAAAACAACAATAATAAGAATGACCCTGCCTCAAAAATAGGTGAAAGGAGAAGACTCAAATCTCAAGGCTGTCCTCTGACCTTCACACATGCACTGTGACACATGCGCACACCCTCCACACACAATGGTAAAAAAATTCCATGAAAAATTACATAATTTGTATTTTTAAGGGAACAGGGATAGGAATGTTTAAGTAGATGCAATTGTAGTCTATGTATTTGTCTAGTCAGTATTAGAGACTTTTGAAGGTCAGATATAATAGAACAACTTCATTTTCAAGTTAATTCATGATGTGAAATATTTCTGTGTATATGAAAACTTGTTTCAATCATTACTACAAAAGAGCTAAGAGAATACATTCTATATTAGAAAGACACCATTATTACCAATTGTTCCATGAATGATTAAAGACAATAAAAATTACATGCAGAAGTTTAAAGATAGATGTGGTTTGTGGTTGAACTGGATCAGAGATGCAAGTTGATGTGAGGTAGGTAACTAGACATCATTGTTTCTATTAAAATAAGAACTGACAACTCTAAATATTTGAAAATATTTGAAATGAGTCATGTTATTAAATGCTGTTTGTGGACAAAACTGGCCAGTGCATTTAAAAAATGATGAATTGTCCTTGTAGGAATAGTTTGAAGTCTTCAATAATACTTAGTGTGAGAAAAATAAAGACATCTAAACAGATGATAGAGAAAACCAAATACTCCTCTGGAAAGTTTGTAAATGTAATACAAATCAATGTGCATTTGTATATTGCCTTTTAAAAATGGAGAGTGCTGACCTTTAAAAGCATTATAACAGAAGAAAAATAATCTTTCTTGAGTGCTTATAATCTGTATTTTGAACAGACATTACAAAGGGGATTTTAAAGCGTTTTGTTTAGATTATGCGTGTGTTTAATTTCTTTTAAGTAATAAAGCTGAATGAATTTATTTTTTAAAAAGAATATTGGGTCTTTTCAAACAAATACTCTAACATGTACTTATTTTTCTTCATATATTCATTCTACATAATTCCCAAAGTCATCTCAGTATTGTCTACTGAGAAGAAAGAGTGAACACTGTCTCTATCCATGTTGCATTTTCACCAACTGTAGTGAGTGGAACATTAAAAGTTGCCAAAGGGGGCTGGGGAGATGGCTCAGCTATTAAGGCACTTACCTGCAAACCCTAATGAGTTGAGTTAGATTCCTCAAGTAGCCACATAAAGCCAGATGCAAAGTGGCACAAGTGTCTGAGATGGTTTGCAGTGGCTAGAGGTCCTGACATACCCATATGATCACTCTCACTCTCTCTATTCTCTTTCTGCTTTCAAATAAAATAAAATTTAATGAAATGTGCCAAAGGCATCCAACATCTTCCCCTTGTTTCCTGGTCACAAGTCCAGGAGGGAGGCGCCTTGATTTTGGCAATGCTGATTGGTGAGTAGCTAGAGGCTGAGTGTGAGGGTATGGCATGCTGCAATCCCACGAATTCAATGAGGAAAATGAAATGGCTCCTTCTAAAATATTTCTCTAAATTACTTGGACATTCATCATCATTACCATAACATTGCATTCAGTACTAGGAAGATATAGATGATTAATTGAACTCTTCTCATTATGTGAGTTTAACATTGTAAAGGAGTCGCTAAACCCTGTATCAAATCATCCTGTATTAAATCCTGTAGTAAGCAGTCATCTATACAAGGTTTGAATGAGGAGAATTGAGACTGGATTGAACAGGGAAACACTTGGTTTCATTATTTACCATCTTCCTCTATTTTAATGTTAATGAATCATATATATTTTATTCTGATGTTTTAGCAAAATAGGCATGCCTAATGCCAGGAAAGTAATAGTATTAGTAGTAGTAGTAGTAGTAGTAAATTATGAAAAAATGAAAGAAATGGCAAATCAAAGGCCTGCTTTCAGATATTGAAGTTTCTACTGTTTCAATAACTTAAGAGAATCTACAAAGCTACTGAAATGGGGGCATTTCAGATTGGTTAGACAGCTATTTTCCAGTGTGCAGGAACAACACTTATCATATATGAGACAGCAGAGCATTAAAATTCTCAAGAGCCAGTGTTTAAAATCAGATCCATGACTTGAGCTATCCACTCAATCTTTCTTAGATCAGTAACCCTAAGAGAATATAAACAACAGAATTTTGCAAAGATTGGAAAGATTATTAACCCATTCCTTTAAAAGATGTATTTCCAAGTCATGTATTTTTGTATTGACTTGTACTTAGTGTTTGTAGTTTTATTGAGCACCAGTCATTGAGAATACATCTTTATTTTTAAATTAATTCAGTATAAATCCTTAAATTCAACTTAAGCTTATCTATTACTAGGGTCATTTGTATAAATTTTACTAGGACTGTAGTATGTTTTCTCATCAAATTAAATAAAATAGCATTTAATAGAGTTTTTAGTTCTCAAATTCATAAAATTCTGGGAATTTTACATTTGTTTTGCTATGGTGATAGTCTATATTATAGTATCAGCATTATTGTTTTATTTTGTATGGGAATATATTGTCATAAAGGTTAATAACACTATTGATACTGGAAAGATTGATTCAAAGTCAGTAAATAAGGAGCTGGGGAGATGACACAGTAGATAGGAGCAATTGCTATGCAAGCATGAGGACCAAGTTTTATCTCCATCACTCATGTAAAAAAGCTGGGCCTTGTTGCTGTACACTTGTGCTGAAGATGTATACACAGGATATAGGATATAGGGACTCACTGGTCAGCCAGTCCAACCAATGGCACGACATTCTGTTTTAATAGCATAAGGCAGAAAAAAATTGATACAGAACAATATCCAACATCTTCCTCTAATCTTTGCACATATGCTTAGGAAGTACACTCATTTGTACACACATGCATACACTTCACATATACATACATGGATACACACACACACAAACTCAATCAATCAAATAAACCAACAAATAATACTAAAAATTATAGACCAGTAGGGAAGAAGGAAGGAAAGAGGAGTGCAGAGGAAGTAGAGAAAGAGCAGGAGGAGGAACCCCTATTTGCTCAGAATGTGATAAAGGCACACACACACACACACACACACAATGATACTGATGATATAATTAATTTTGATGTTAACAAATTTTAATTTATTTTAGCTAAACAGATCAACTTCTTGGGATGGAGAGATGGTATAGCAGGTAAGGTGCTAGTCTGCAAAAGCCAAAGGACCTAGGTTTGATTCTCCTATACCCACATAAAGCCAGATGCACAGGAAGGTGCATGCATCTGGAGTTCATTTCCAGTGACTGGAGGCACTGATATGCCCATTCTTCTCTCCCCTTTCTCTCTCTCTGTCCCCCCTCTCATAAATAAATAAATAAATAAATAAACAAACAAACAAATAAATATTTTAAAAATAATGCTTGAGTCCAACGGACCATACATTCAAACTACCACATATTGTTTTTCTCTTAGTCCTTGTATATGTCAATAAAAATGACTGAATTTCATTTCACATGTAGTCTGGCATCCATTTTCACAAATTCTTTAAAACTTTCTGTAAAGTTGCTCAGCAAACCATCCTGCATACTTCGAATAGGCATCAAATCCAATTATCCTACTGATATTTCTTGCCTAATGGCTTCTAAAATACTTGGAAAGCAGTCCTTGCCTAGTGTTTGGTGCCATTTTCTGCACAGCCTCCATCATTTCTTTTTTTCCATTTTTTAAAATTTTTTATTATATATGGATGTATTTAGTATGTAAACAACACATGTTGGTACTATCCTTTCCCTCCTCCCTGCCCTTTTCCGAACAGGCCATCCTCGTTGGGGATGCAAGTCAACCCCATGGGGATTGTGGTTTATGCATTATAGTAGACAGTTATGGGGGAAAGGCAATCCCTCTGTGCAAAATGTCCCAGCTTGTGGCTTTAACTATCTTTCTGACCCCTCTTCTGCAAAATTCCCTGAGCCATGCTGGGAGCATTTTAAGTCTACTTCAGTGATGGGCACTTAGGAGCCTCTGGATCTCTGGTTTGGCAGGTGTTGAGTGTCCTCAGTGTCTATCTCCATCACCCTTGTGCTGATATCAGGTTCACTAAGAAAGCAGCACTCTTGCTCATTTCCCAGTTCCTCTGTGGTTTCATCTGGGGGCTGGATGGAGTGTACTGGGTCGTACATCTCCTCAGGTCCAGCTCCTATCTGAAAAAGAGAAGCAGATTCTGCAAAGCCAGAGGACACACGTTCTATTCCCTAGGACCCACATAAGCCAGAAGCATTAGGTGGCACACATGTCTGGAATTTGTTTTGCATGCCCTTTCTTTCTCTATCTGCTACATCCTCTTTCTCTTCTCTATCCCTCTTCCATTCTTTCTGACTCCTTTCTTCTTTCCAATGTGTCCCAATTCTACTTTGGCATCCTACTCCTCCATGAGAATTTATCATCAGTTATTTCTTGTGAACCCAGGTTTATCCATGTGATAGATCACATAAGTTCATCATAAGAAGTTTCTAAGTCACTTTTCCCGATTTTATTTTCCCAAGTTATACTCTGAAGTAGACTTAAAATGTTCCCAGACTTAGGGCTGGAGAGATGGCTTAGTGGTTAAGGCGCCTGCCTGCTAAGCCTAAGAATGCAGGTTCCAATCTCCAGGTCCCACGTTTCGCCAGATGCAAAGTGAGGCAAGGGTGCAATGCTGCACTTGACCACAAGGGGGCACACACATCTGATTTCGTTCACAGCAGCTGAGAGACTGCTGGTGCGCCCATCTCTATCTGTCTCCCTCTCCCTCTCTGTCTGTCTGTCTCTCTCTCTCTCTGTGTCTCTCTCCAAAAATAAATAAAATAATAAAAAATTTTTTTTAAAGTTCCCAGACTTAAAGGGAAGTTTCATGATGGAAGGAGAAAGCATGGAATGAGCAGAGGCTGGACATCACATCTACCACAGCAGGTGGACAACAGCAGAAACTCATATAACATTGATGAAAATGGTGGCAGTTGTTTGCCATTCCAGTGCTGAAGAGGTGGAGACGGGGTTTTGCTGGCCAACAACTCTAGCCTAATTGACAAGTTCCACACCAATGATAGACCCTATATCAAAAAAGGTGGGCAATATTCCTGAGGATGATACTCAAGTTTTGACAGAACCTCTAGTTGTTTGAATTTGAATGAGTATTGGAACAAAAGTATAACTTGGGAAAATAAAATGGGAAAAGACTTAGAAGCTTCTTACGAAACCTTCATCATTTCTGTCACTACTTGTCTGCATGCAAGTCATTTCTTCCACCTTCTTACTCTGCTTTTATTTGCTCATGCTCAACTTTCCTTCTTCCACTAAAGGCAATTCTGCATATTTTCTGAAGGTCTTTGTATATGGAAAGGTTTACAGTATCCCCCTTTGGCCCTCTCCTGCTTTACGTGGTATAATGTAGTGTAATCCATCTTCTTCACATGGATTTTCTGAGCACTGCAGTTAAGTCTCATTACTATAAGGTTTCTGCACATGCTTATTACATTTAAAACACATCCCTGTGCTTTTTTGTTTTCCACTCTTTTCGGTAACATTTGCTTTTGTTTTGCTAGTTGGTAAGCTACCAGTGTGGCCCATATGCTGGTTTTATTCATGATGCAGTGCATTTAATCACTGTGTTATTTGAGCTTAAACTGATGTTTGATACATGGTGTGGTAGTTTGAATAGATGGCCTCCAATATATTCAGTGTTTTATTAGTTTGTAGTTTGGATCTGCAGCCACCTGGCTGTAGGAGATGGATCTTTGGGTCCAGCCATAAGGTTTGGTGGTGGATTTGAGATTCCTATCTAAAGATATGCAAAGTGCCTGAGTTCTTCCTGGAGTTCCTGGAGTGTGCTGTGTGGCTTTGCTTTTTGGGCTTGTGGCTTTTCTGGAACTTCCTCTGGATCTGTAAGCTTCAATAAATGTCCCTTCCTCCATAACTGTGCCTGGTCTGGAAGTTCATCTTAGCGAACCTGAGCTGTCTGCTACACATGGTAAAGAATAATCAAGCATAAATTGAAAGAGACATTGAGTAATCATTTGCCCATCTGGAAAGACATATTTAATTTTTCATGAATACTTCTTATAGATGGCCATGATACAAGGATTTTGCATTGAAGTTGAATCCCAAGCTTGAAATTAAATAATTCCTTCAAAGGAACATGGGGATTAATGTTGAAATTCAGTGCATGAGTAAATTATTATTTTTTAGGTTGTATTTCCAGGTAAAGTCTCACTCTATCTCAGGCTGACCTGAAAGGTCACTCTGTAGCTCCAGGCTGGCCATGGACTCAGAGCAATCCTCATACCTCTGCCTCCAAAGTTCTGGGAATAAAGGCGTGTGTGACTATGCCTGGCTGTATGAGGAAATTCTAAATTTCATTGTTTTACAAAATAATTTTCTTTTCTCCATTACGTATTCAACTTTAAGTGCATTGGGGCTTGGACATAGTCCCTTTCATGTAATGTGCCAGTGAAGGGAATTGCTGTCTACATTTGTTCAAATTAGAGGTTCTATGCAGGCATGTTTAGCTCTATAAGAAATAAATGAGTACAAATATGAACTTCATTCAATTCATCAGAGTCACAACAGGAAACAGATTTTCATTACCAAATAGATCATTGAAGAAAATGAATGGAAGAACTGTTTGCAAAGGCACTGGCAGGGTAAAAGGAGAACTTTTGGTGAAGTATCTCAGGGTTAGTGACAATGGGAATTCATTACTGCAAATTAAACCCAAAGAGGCAGGGAAGGTGGTAGTATTAGGTCCTCAGAGAGCTATGAGAGAGGACCACTCTATAGGAGCTGTACCCCTCAGGAGTGCAATATAGTCATTGTCAAACTCTGGCCAGGCAAACATGCCAATCCAAACTCTCTTTACCTTCCGAATCTCTTGCCAGTTTTCAGACTGGCTAAATCCAGTTAGAAGTCAGATGCCTAGGAAAATAGTTAGCATAGTCCATAGGATGGACAAGGGAAGGAAGAGGACATAAGGAACAGATGGAAACATCAATCAGAGCCTGGGTATCATTTAGGTCTTTCCCTTGTTTAACAAAGGTTATTTTTAACAACACAACTTTGGCTTCCACTTAACTGGAGGATTTATGTAATGTGGAACACTATAGGAATTTCATGCTAATTCTAACTTCATCATCCATAAAGTATACTTCTTTGTACAGTTATACAAATATCAATTTCAAATATCAAAAATCAGTTATTTGTAAGCAAGGTAATAAAATATATTATTGTGCTCTCTTACATTTTCCTTTCGTTAGAGCATAAGCATAGGCTATATTATTAAAAAAGATGACAACAGTGTGATTGTCATGTGAATAGCAGCATAATTTTGGGATAGAGGGCTTTACTTGAGCATTGCATGTGGTTTTGCTACATTAATTTGCATATGGGCTGTTCCTCCTCTTCCACCTCTTTCCAAAGTCTTCCTTTTCCTCCTCCTCTCCTTCCCCTAGTAGTCTTCTCTTTTCTTTCTTTTTTCTTAAACTTAGGAAATTTTCAAACATGGACAGATGTTTCTTCTAGTTATCAAATACCTTTTGGCTCCAATGGTGACAGTGATAGTGGACCATAGGAGGAAATGGAGAAACTTCAATTCCAGTGAGAAAATATAATCGAGAAAAATCTTTTGTAATGAAAACTTAGAATCATTTAAAGTACTAAAATTGTATTTCTTCCTCATTGTCTATGGTCTCCCGTCTCCTGAAATGCAGGTGGAGGGGAATTTTATTATTCTAGTGTGTACAGTTTTGCTTAGAAATGAACAGTAACCACTTCATTATGCATGGGTTTAGTTTCATATGGAGGAAAGATAAATGGAAGGTTTGTACACAGAGTTGAAACTTCCAGATTCTTTCAACACAAAGACTCAAATATGAAAGGATACTTGTATGATAGAGTAATGTCACAAACTTGGAGAGTTGCAACTTTGTTTTTCTTTGATAAATAGAGTAGTTATGTACTCTGAATCATTACCAGATAAGACACTGTCTTTGTTGCACGTGCTGAGATATGAAGGATGATTCTGAAGGTTGAATTTACTTTGAGAATCTAACCATGAAATATACATTAGAGCACATGGTTTCTTTCTTGTACTCCGACTCAATCTTTATACAAAGGTTAACCTGAATATAATTCATATAGACAGTGAGGCAGTGCCTAAAATATTTACTATATTAACTATAGAACACATGAATTAGCTTTATTGTGAAATATCATTAAATAGCATCATCAACAAAAACTATTAAGTCCAAACTGCTATATTTAATTAAAGAACATTTTTCCTCAATTGTAAAAACTGAAGGCTATTTATATTGCACAATTCACAATGTAAACTTACTCATTGGAAATCCACATTCTTGGAACTTCCTGAGTAACTGATCACAGAAAACCCAAAGAACTAAAGAAAAGATTGGGTGATCTCAGCATCTAATACTTATGTTACTGAAAAATGGGAGGTATCCTTCCAAGTAGAAACAAAGGTAGCTATCTGATAATAATAGCACTGAGGTTAAAATGGGGAGATATGAGAAGTCTACCTCAAGCTTAGCTACAAAGACATCTGTTGATCAATCAGCTAGGTGCTAGAGAGCACTTTTTGTATAGGAGACCTCGGTGAGTAATCAAATGTTTTCTAGATACAAATATGCTATGAACAAGGAAATCCTAATCCAATAAAATTAGACCCACACTTAATAACTGTCTACTGAATACACATGGGTGATAGGAACATTGTGTGGATTATACCTTGTGTATAAGATGTGAAAAAGACAAGTGCATAATTATTATCTATAGACACTCTGAGATTGGTAGATGCACTGTGAAGTGACTTTCTGGGATCTGAAATAAGGTTTAATATGAGGGTAAGAAAGGATGCTGCCTGAAATATTACTTATATTTCTTATTTCCCACCTGTTCAACTTTATTTTGGGATTGAATGCTTAAAAATGTGATATTGCAATATTTTTTATTTACTATGCCATGCCCTTCTCTTGGTTAGTGATCATTCTTACTAAGCACAGAGAAATGCTTATGGTTCAAATGGTAAGAATTAGTGAGTGTGTGTATAAGGCTTCAGATATAAATAAAAGCATTAATTTGCTTTTCCATTTCTTGTCCTCTGATAAGAGGAAACAAAGTATGGTGGTTAACACTATACACATTGAATTTGGCCTTTATGTGTTGAAATCCTGTTTCTACCAATAACTGGGCTAGGTGCATAACCTGTTTTGGAAGACTAAAGATGATTGTGAATTCCCTGCCTCTCTTTCTCAACCTGAGAAATATCTTTCATGATCAACAAAGTGAAGCAGACATGCAGACATGATTTTAGATTTGGTTTATTGTGTGTGTGTTATAGCATATCAGGATCTCTTACTGTTGTAAATAAATTACAGACTATTTTTGTCCTATGGCTTTAGGCTTTATAGGGACAATGGGGAATTGAACTTAGTCCAGCAGGCTTCGCAGGCAAGTGCCTATAACTGTAGTGTCACCTTCCCAAGAACCATAAATATTATTTTTAGTTGACAAGTGTATATAATATCTGGTAAAATGAAATATTTTGAAATATAATATGAATAGCATATGAAGTGATTAAGCCAGGCTAATTAAATACCCGCAGATCTTAGAGTCATCAGTTTGCAGTTAGAGCATTTACCTGCACTCAAATATTCCTTATGGTGGTGCCAGGCTCAAAAGGACTCTTGGCTTCCACTTTCTTCTCTTAGAGCTGCTCTCTGTGAGCCTGGGGTGTCATGTAAGAAACAAAACTGTGATGAGAACACAGTGTCAGTGAGGGCATGTGAGGGTTCTCTGCTTGACAATCCCAACATTCAAAACCATTCTTATTAACACAATGGATGAATGAGTGATGCCACTCCACAGTAACCCTTCACTGAATGCCTCTATCCACATCACGAGTGACAGAAAAATTATCCAATCCAGTCTTGCCAGACTTTCTAACTCTCAAAATCATGTGATGTGATAAAATACCTGTTATATGCCATAGTATTTAGGCAAACTACAATAGATACTATACTGTTGAAATTTATGAGAATTAAGATAACATTTGTAAAAGAACTTAGAAGTATCCAATACATAAGCTAATTAGCTCCCAAGTATTAATTATCTTAATAGTTATATTTTATACAGCCCAACTGTGCATTTAATAAGAGAGATGGTTATAACCTAGGAAAGCTGGAAATTACCAGGTCTTTCACTAAATCCTCATATAACTTTATAATACTCTGCTCTCAATGATTTTGTATAGTCACAGTAGCAAACAGACTTTGTTTCTTAGTTTAGAAATTCCCCCTGAAAAAGAGGTTGAGTAAGATGTAAATGCAGAGTTTACTTGGGAGATAAAAATAAAGGATGGAGGAGGGGGCAAAGTATTGTATACATTTACATTTTAAATTGTGTGAAAGATGTGAATTGAGGTAGAGAAGATGCAGTATCAATCCACTCTCCATGGGTATGTAGCACATTCAGAGTCTGTGTACAATATATGCCTCTGGTTGAACTGATTGGAGGGATAGAGAGCCCTACCTAATCAGTAATTAAGGGCTGCCAAAATAGTGAATGCTAAATCCTAAGTGCTTTTAATGGTCTTCGGGCTCTTTAAAAAGCAAAACAAAACAAAATAGGGCCTCAAGAAATGGCTTAGCAGTTAAGCCTAAGAGCTCATATTCAAACCTCCAGGTTCCACATAGCCAGAGGCACAGTAATGCAAGCACACAATATCATACATGATCACGAGGGGACACACATGTCTGGAGTTCCTTTGCAGTGGCTAAGACCCTGGCGTGCCCATTCTCTTCCTCGCTCCCTCTTCCCTCCCTCCCTCCCTCCTTCCTTTTCTTTCCTTCCTTCTTTCCTTCCTTCTTTCCTTCCTTCTTTCCTTCCTTCTTTCCTTCCTTCTTTCCTTCCTTCTTTCCCTCCTTCCTTCCTTCCCTCCTTCCTTCCTTCCTTCCTTCCTTCCTTCCTTCCTTCCTTCCTTCCTTCCTTCCTTCCTTCCTTCCTTCCTTCCTTCCTTCTCTCTCTCTCTCAAAAATAAATTTAAAAATATATTTAAAAACAAACAAAAAATAGAACAACCCTCAAACCCTTGGGGAATGGAATGTTGGTGTTGTCCATTGACAGTTGTGATGATATGCTCTGAAATGATAAGAACAAGGAGGTAGGTGGGAGTGGGATATGATGTCTATTATAATGAAATAAATGCTTTATTAGTCATCTTCCTTGTATCACCCATGCCCACATAGTCCATTTAGTACCAGACAAATGACTCTATTCTTATATATTCAAATGGTTAATCAGTGGAACTGTTCAAGACAGGGGTTGTATCCTGGAAAGTTAAACCTCTGTCTCCCATATTTTTGATGATATCTAATGAGACTTGTAATTAACCCTAGGCTTAGATTCCTTGAGAAAGTTATATGTCTCCAGGCTCCCTTAACACATCCCAAAGTGCTGGCATGTCAGAAAAATTCTCAAACCTTGGAGAAATTGCTGATATCCCTGCCACCCTCTGACATCCGAAATGATTTACTTTAAAAGGTGGCATTGTGTGAAATCATCGATTTAACTGTCCACTGCAAAGGGACTTGCCTTTTCTCTGTTGAAGTGTTTTATTTAAAAAGACATGGCCCTCCCTGTAGATAAGCCAAGAGACCTTTCCCACTTTAAAATCTGAGTTATCGATTGATATTTAAACTATTTTGAAAAAAAAAAGATGGAAGGAGGAAAAAGTATTGTATATATTTACATTTTAAATTGTGTAATCATGTTATTATCTGAAACTAATACCATGCTGTTAAAATTTAGATAAAATGTCCTGTAATGCATACAAAATGTTCATTTGTTGAAGGCCATTAAGTTAATTTCCTGGCAACAAGATTAAATGCAAGGCATTTACATAATCATTAGTTGTGAGGTGTAGAAAAGATAATTAAATATTCCACCACATTAATTTATATTTAATTAACTGTGCTTTAGTGATCCTTCTGTCTGAATATTAATATTGTGTAAATAAACAATTAGAATGCATACTGATTTTGTTAAAGGCTTATTCTTAAAATTAGGTAAAATATGCAATTATTCATTTGATTATATCTAATTTTGCATACTAATCATTCTAATAGACTCTAGAAAGGTCTATCACTGGCTTCAGTGATGACATTCTCACATTTTATATTCCAATGACAATCTTACTTTGAGATTTAAGATGCGTTCCTTTCCTTCATTCCCATACTTGTTTTCATAATACTACTCAGAGCTATTTTAAATTCAAGAGTAGCACTTTACTTTGAAAAAGTGAAAATTAGTTATTGTGCAACTGACCACATTCGACAATGGTTGTTCTCATGTGGGACATGTTTCTGGGAAATATCGTATTATATAGAAAAGTAACAAAAGTTAAACAACTTCCAATAAATTGAAATGATTTGAAATGTTAGCTAAAATTTATAGTCAAGTAAGAGTCGGCTAGGAAGGACTGGCATTGCCCAGTTAGTTGAATGCTTGCTTAGCATGCATATGGAAGCCCTGGGTTTGATCCCCAGTACCCTATAAAGCAGGAGATAGTGGCACAGGCAATTCTACCACTCCTGAGGTGGAGACCTGAGGATCAGAAGTTCAAGGTCAACTTTGGCTATATAGTTAGTTTGAAGCAAAATCTGATAGAAAGTAAATACATTGAGAAGTTTTTATGCAGTATTAGGACAATTCTTTTTTTTTTTTTTTTTTTTTTTTTTTTGTTTTTCGAGGAAGGGTCTCACTCTAGTCCAGGCTGACCTGGAATTCACTATGTAAGTCTCAGGGTGGCCTTGAACTCATGGTTATCCTCCTACCTCTGCCTCCTGAGTGCTGGGATTAAAGGCATGCACCACCACGCCTGGCTTTAGGACAATTCTTGCAGAGAAATTGACATTACTAGCAACATGGATTCAGATTCGATTTGTCATTTATCTATGTCAAACATTGGTGAGCAACATAAGAGTAGGGAAGAGAAATCTGTATGATACATTCACTGCATGATATAGATGCCTCTAAATTCCAGGAAAATTAGCAGGCCAGTAAATGAAAATATCTATGTCCTCATTAAGTATAAGTAAGTAAGAGAGGAAAGGAGATGGTGAAAGAGAAGTATTCTCTCTGAGTTATATGTGTGCATTCTCCTCCTATCAAATATAGTTACATTAAAATCACTATTAAACAGCCATATTTTTATATCACAAATTATTTCTTATAAAATTGTAATACCCCAAGCAAAAACCTCTTGTTTTCCATATGAAATATTTATTTGTGCAAACAATACTGATTTTACAGCTATAAATACAATTTTCAGGGAGAAGGGGTGTGTTTCCTTAAACATTCTGTATAATGGAAACATTTGTTTCTAGAATTTTGGAAGGGGGAATGATAATGTTTTTTGTTTCTTTTCAAAGCCATTGAGGCTTCTATATTTATAGTATGATACAGTTAATGTTCTCCTAGGATGGCCAAAATATATTCCCTTCTGGCTTGTGAACATAGCTGTCCACTATGTTGGAAACCATTCTCTGTGAGGTAAATCCCTGCTTTCTTACATTTCCCACTCAGCCTATACCTATTTTCATGTACAAGGAATGCCACGCTGCCAAATTTCACAGGCTAAGTTCAAATATGGTATAAGACCACATCTCACAAATCCAAATAGTGGTTTTGCAACCCCTACTTTTAAATTTTGTTTTGTCCACCTCCTCAGTTCTGCCCATGTCCTTTCTTGTGCAGAATTCATATCATTTTCGTTGTTTGGATCCATAGCAGGTCCAGGTAACTGTGATATTTGCTCATTCACTCAACAAATATTTCTGCATATCTCTTTTTCTAGTTTCTGCCACTAATAAGATTCATACAAGGCAAGCTTCAAAACTATAGAGACCATTTATAGATCATGGTGAAGGAAGTATGTCAGACACAATGCAAATAAAAATATATATTAGATATTACAGATCCTTCTTGGTCACTAATGATACTCCCCAACTTTGGAAGTTGGAAGAGAATGCTGATTGATGATAAACTGAGCAGGGATTTCAGAAGGATGCATTCCATTATGAAGATTTAGTTTGCTTTTCCTAAGTTTCCACTTCATTGAAGGATGAAAGCCAACGCAAGACCATGATGTAAACCCCAAATTATAGGAAAGCTCTCATTCTATTGTGAGTCTCATTGTTACAACTGATGAATCGCTGGATGCTGTTCTAGAGACAGGTGTTCTCTTATTCTCTAGGGAGCAGTAGAAATACCTCCACACAAGGCCCAGATCACCACAGATAAATAATTCAAAACATGTCTTAGTAAACACTTCCACTTTCTTCTGTTTGAAATGTTAATTTCGTTTTTGAAGTTTCTTCTGCTTAGTCGTAGTGCATGGTTTTGCTTGTTACATTGCTGAGGAATGGCTGGCAGAGAGCTGTGTGAATGCCTTGCCTGTGTACTGCAATTTCCAAATTAAAAACAACATCAACAAAAACTATGTCCAGTGTAGCTAAGTTCTTCAACCTTTTTATCTCTAAAATGTTGAATCTCTTTTGGTAACAGTGACATTCAGCTTCATGAAATTAAAATTATATTTTGTCTAGTGAAATTGCATCTCAAAACTCCCAATTAGGTATCTATACTTGATATATTTTTATTTTATTTATGTACTTGTATACATTTATGTGATTTCCTTATATATAAATATTTGTTGTATATTTACTTAATTGGTATGTTATTGAGATTTTTATTTTTATTTTTATAAAGGAGAAAATTCTCTAAATATTAAAAATCAGAGACACATAAACTACACTTGGCACACTTCGGAGTCCAAGGCAGGATGACTGTGAGATTAAGGCTAGCTGGATTACATAACAAGACCCTGTCATAAACAAACAATAAACACCAAAGAGTAACTGACATAAAACCATCTGAAACTCACCTAACTCTTTGGCTCTAATGGTAGAAAATTTCCTCCCATAATGTAGACTTTGATCAATTCTGCAGTTCTGATAAGCATAAGAAATATAACTTCTAAATTTAATCTCTAATTTTAGTAATTTATACAACAGCTATCAGGAGTTATATTGGAAAGCTTTTAGAAAGCTCGGTAAACTAACTGGCAATCTAATCTTTTACTCAGTGGCTAAAACAAATAACGAACACAGTGAGAAGAAGAAAGCAAGAGTTGGGAGCAAGAGTAGAGTTTAAAAGTATGTTTCAATCCTATGTAGCGTTGAGGATGTACCACACTTTTCTATGATACCCAAGAGCCCTGTGATAGCTGGAGGGGCCACTCTGCTTTTAGTGAAACAATGAATAGGAAACTTGGAACTCTGACAGGAGACTGATGTTTAAAAGAATCTTGACATTAGACAAGGATTGTACTTTACAAGGTGAAGATCGGAATCTAGCACTTCCATACATTACCACCATAGCACTGGACACCCAATTTTTTGAGATATTTTAAGTGCAAAATAAGGAAAAAAAAAACATTATATAGGGAACCAAATGTTACACTTTGAGTGTATGACATTGTCAGAAAAGCTAACTGGAAGTTCCAGATTCCATGCTTTAGCCTTACCACACATTTTCTCATTCTAGGAAACTCAATGTTTATGTTCAGGAGGTAATTATAGTAAAAGAAGTCCACTATTCATACTCTCCAATAATTTTATGACACTGGTAGTTATCTTTAAATTATCTAATAAGACAATACTATCTAAATATCCTATAACTTTGTAATAGGCTAACACTGTTTAGTACAATGATTTTATGACATTTATTAACCCACTTTTTAAAATAACTGATTCAACAAATTCACCTTTATGTTTTAGTTTCCACCGTGGTAAAATGAACTAGCTAAACAATTTTGTATCTGTCAATCTAAATTATTTAAAACCTTATCCCAATCTCAGACTTGATTTGGCTATTGCATTGATTTTTTGATTTATTCATATATACATACATGTTTATGTGTATATATATGTAATCATGATGGTGGACAATTTTTGAATACTCTCCATTATTGTTGATAGCTGAGGTAATTTTTTTGTCAAAAGAAATTAACCAAATTTCTCATGATGCTGTTGTGGTTTTGACTTTCTCCTATATATTTAAAAGAAAATGAAAGGAAAAGCCAATTTTCCAAGTGACTTCCATTTGAATAGGAAATAGAAGTTGGAATAAATGGCAGTGCCCTCTACACAGTTTCCTATTTGAAAAGCAAATCTAGAGCTAATTTCAGTGCTGTCTACTCGATTTACTTATCCTTCACATGGTCAAATAAGTAACAAATCAAGGAAACAGAAAACGTGATTAATTTAGACTGGAAGGGGAATGCATGGCAGATTTGGAAAAAGGTTCATCAGCCACCAGGAGGTTTGAAGGATATATTGGCATTTAGCAGCGTTGTGCCAAGTACAAATTCTCTAGCCTGGTGATTTCAGACTATTCAGGGGCTTGTAGTTTCAATGAAGAAGAGGGAAAGTCTGGATAAAAAATTCCAGTCATGATTTTTGCCCCTCAATCTTCCATAGTTTAACATGAATATTTCCAGAAAGCAAACTTTAGATAACAGCATATCTCCATGTTATTACCCAACTACCTTGTGATACCACAGTGAGATTATCTTTTGAGAAGATTATTTTCTGCACCCATTTTTCTGTGCCAAGTTATCTACAAAGATGCTTGCAAGAATCCAGGAAATGTGGAAAGATGCCTATTGAGCACAGAAGATAAGAAAAAGGATGTTCTGATAACTAGTAACTTCCTGAGTAACTATTATAGAACTTCAATTATTTTTTGCATGCATTCCTCATCCTAGCTTGGTTATTAATAAGATAAAGTTATAAATTTTCTTTTAATTCCCTTGAGATATCACTGCAACACATACTGTGAGGCCAAGTATCTTTAATTGGGATGGTACTAATTTGGATGAAGTGAAACCATTATAATGTCCAGGGAGATTTGATGAAACTAATTGAGTTCAAAATATATTGAAAATGTTGAGTGTTTATGTTATGATAGTAATGTATGCACACAAATATAGACACAATAAAAATAAAGTGATACAAGTTGTATAAGGGAAGATTGCACTAAGATCTCATGGATACTTCTTTTTTATTTAAAATTTCTATGGATATTTTATATTAATTCATTTTCTGATTTCCTGACTTATATGAAGATGGTACTGATATTTTATCCTAATTTTAATTTTGCATCATATTTGGTGCTCAATTACTGTGGTAAAGAAATGGCAGGGGAGTTAGATGTAGTGGCATAACATTATAATTAATCTTATTTCCCCTTAAAAGCAGAGGTTACTTGAAAATTGATGTATGCATAGTTTTTAATTG
Source organism: Orientallactaga sibirica (assembly GCA_036365145.1). Lineage (NCBI taxonomy): Eukaryota > Metazoa > Chordata > Mammalia > Rodentia > Dipodidae > Orientallactaga > Orientallactaga sibirica. Next base: position 4,676,402 of record JAEOAD010000083.1, read on the forward strand.
ATGGAGGTAGTAATGGAAATATATTTAAAATAATTGCTCTAAAAAACCCTTGTGGTCATAATAGTGTCAATTTACTATGCATTCTATTACCCTGTTCTCTTCCAAATTGTCTCCCTGTGAAAATATTTCAGCTACATATTTTCTATAGCTGATAAATTGTGAAACACATTCTCATTTAGCTGTGAATAATTTAGAAAAGAAAGGTGTTTAGCATGGAAAATAGAGATGCATTAGGATGGTGAAAACTCTGGTTTAGGTCCAAGTAAAATAAGTTTTACCTGTAGCCAATAAGAAGACCATTACGTGAATTTGTTAGCTCACACCTTTTCTTTCTCCATTTGTCCCCTTTTTTCTTCATTTTTGTTTACTCCCTTATTTCTCCCATTTTGATTTTTCCATTTCACTTGTGCTTTTTTTCACTTTACCCCTTTCACTTCTCACTCCTGTTCTCATTTTCATTCATTTTTCCTCTATTAATCTTTCTCTTTTCTTCCCTTTTAAAACGTACTCTTCATTTTTTTTCCATTTTGACATTAGCAGACATGTATGTAATATATTTTGATACTATTTATCAAAATAATCTTTTATCTCTATCTTCCTCCCATTAGTGCCTTTCTTCTTTCCTGTTAATTTCCATCTTACTTTTATGACTTTAAAAAAATGCACTGAGTTATATAAGGATTGCTTGCATAAACATGGATGGACATTATTGACGGTGGAATGAGCAACTTTCCAATGGCTATATCATGAATGAACATGATTCTCCCATACAAGGAATGTGTTTTTTTATAAAATTCCCCTAAGATTAAAACAAAACCAGAAACTTCTTTACTTTTACTTATCATGTGACACTTCATTCTGTCTTATACCCACTGAATTTTAATTTCTGGATTTGCTTGCTCTGAGAAGTCACTCTCTCTCTGTATGCATGTACACCTTCATGGGCACACCTATGTTCCACAGTGATTAGATTATGTCTATTCTTTTTAGATCTCAATCTGCAAGTTATTTTGTTTAAGAGATGGTTCAAAAATTCTGATTATATTGAATGATGCAATCATTTCTCATGTATTTATTCATTGAAACTAGCATTCATCTATACATTTATGACACTAAAATGAGTATGTGTTTATTTACTCATTCTTCATTCATTCATGCATTTATATCAGGCTGGGTGAGCAGTACTGGGGATAAAATTTAAAAATTATTGTCCAGGGCTGGAGAGATGGCTTAGTGGTTAAGGTGCCTGCCTCCTAAGCCTAAGAACACTGTTTCCAATCTCCAGGTCCCACATTTAGCCAGATGCAAAGTGATGCAAGGGCGCAATGCTGCACTTGACCACGAGGGGGTGCACACATCTGGATTTCGTTCGCAGCAGCTGAGAGACTGCTGTTGCACCCATCTCTATCTGTCTCCCTTTCTCTCTCTCTCACTCTCTCTCTCTCTCTGTGTCTCTCTCCAAAAATAAAATAATTTAAAAAAATAAAAAAGTAATTGTCCAATATACAAGGAACTTGAACTCTATTCAAAGAGAACATTAGTTAAATATATAATTATAATAGAATATGTTTTGTATTATAAGCATCAGTGACACATAAAAGGATCATGGCAGAACACAGAAGAAATACATACCAATGTTGAGATGCCCACATAGTGGGGATCAGGAAATACTCCTCTAGCCAAAATTTCAGAATTCAGCTTGACTTCTTTCTGAAGGTGATATCAAAACTGAGATCTGATACACAGATTTGTGTCTTAGCTTACATTCTCTCAAGCAAAAAAAAAAAAAAAAAAGTTTGAGGAAAATCTGAAACTGAAACTTTTAAAGCTTTTATTTTTATTATTTTTTTATTTTTTGGAGAGAGACACAGAGAGAGACAGACAGAGAGATAGGGAGAGGGAGACAGAGATGGGCGCGCCAGCAGTCTCTCAGCTGCTGTGAGCGAAATCCAGATGTGTGCGCCCCCTTGTGGCAAGTGCGGCATTGTGCCCTTGGGTCACTTTGCATCTGGCTAAATGTGGGACCTGGAGATTGGAACCGCTGGAAATTGGAACCAGTGTTCTTAGGCTTAGCAGGCAGGCGCCTTAACCGCTAAGCCATCTCTCCAGCCCTGAAACTGAAACTTTTATATAGGAAAACATCAAAGGAAAAAGAGGAATGAAAAGAGAGATTTTGGGGGAGAAATACAAAGAGGACAAGAATGTAAAATGACTGTAATAATAACCTCTTCCAAAGATTGATGGAATGAAGACTGTACACACCACTAAGGAATCACCCAATGATAATTCATATTGAAGTTAAGATCTGAGCATAACATGAACATGTGGGAATTTATAACCAAGTATAATGGAAAGGTCAGTGCATTGCAAATGACTAAAAGGAAACAGTAGGTCTGTGTTAATTACTTTTGTATAACCTAAGTCCCTGAGAGAACAACCTAGGAAAGGAAAGACTAAGCTTGGCTCACAGCTTCACAGGTTAAGTCCATGGTTGCTTGGTGTCATGTTCTTCTGGTAGATGAAGTTTTTCTACCTTCTGGTGGACAGGGAACAAAGAGCAAGGAGGAGAGTGCAGATCAGATGTTACTTTCAATGTCATGTCCCAGTGCTTTGCTTCCTCCAACTAGGTCTTGCCTTCTGAAAATTCCAGAATTTCCCAAAATAGTGCTAGTATCTGTGGAACAAGTGAGCCTGAGGGGAACACATCTCATCTCTAAACCCCAACAAGTAATAAGGGGTGTGTGTGAGGCGGAGGGGAGTTCTTGTTAAGCTAACCTAACAAGATTCCCAATAAAGACATCCCATGCTGATTAAATATTATTTGAAAGAAAACAATGTAACCGTGCATCAATAATGGTCAAATATTATGGGTTGTGAGTGTGGGGGGACTCCTGATAAACTGACTTAGCCACATTCTTTGTTAAAAGTATACTTCTTGGCTATCTGCTGCTCTTTAAATCTGTAATCCCTGAGTCTATAAGGGTGGAGGATCAGGAATGCAAGCCCAGTCTTAACTATAGAGTGAATTCAAAGCCAGCCTGAGCTACATGAGATGACACAGATTAAAGGGGTCTAGACAAAGATTTAGGAGGTTGGTTAAAGTTTGGCTAAAACAAGATTTTTTTTTTTTTGTGACCTCCATGTAACAAATAGTACTTGCCAGGGTTAGTGTCTCGATATAAGGTTGCATTTACACACATTCTGAGTCTTCACCTGTATGTACCAGTCATACACACACATATGCACACACACTCACACACTTTGCATGTGTGTTAGTATGTATCTGTATATGTTTGTGGATATGTGTGTTTTCATGTGGAAATGGGAGATTAATGTTGACTCTCTTTGTCAGTGACTCTTCAGCTTATTTATCTGATATAAGATTGGTCACTCAACTTAGAGTTTAACGATTAGACTAGCCTAACAAGCCAATGTACCCCAGGTATTCCTTTGTCTCCACCTATCCAGTCCTGGGATTAAAAGTGCATGCTACCACTCTTGGCTTTTAGGAAGTGTGGTAGTTTGAATGTTATGTCCCTCAGTAGACTCATGTGTTTTATTAAAACCTGGATTTCCAGCCAACTTGCTGGAACAGGTGTCACTGGGGGGGGGGCAGATCTGATTTCTGTTTTTTTAAGTATTTATTTATTTATTTATTTATTTATTTATTTATTTATTTATTTATTTATTTTGGAGACACAGAGAGACAGAGAGAGAGAGGGGAGAGGAAGACAGCTCAGCTGCTGTGAACAAAATCTAGATGCATGCGCCCCCTTGTGGTCAAGTGCGGCATTGTACCCTTGCGTCACTTTGCATTTGGCTAAAGGTGGGACCTGGAGATTGGAACCGCTGGAGATTGGATTGGAACCAGCGTTCTTAGGCTTAGGAGGTAGGCGCCTTAACCACTAAGCCATCTCTCCAGCCCTTACGTTTTTATTTTTATTTATTTATTTGAGACAGAGAGAGAGAGAGAATTGACACACCAGGGCCTCTAGCCACTGTAAATGAACTCCAGTCATATGCGCCACCATGGTCATCTGGCTTACGTGGGTACTGGGGAATTGAGCCTTGAACTGGGGTCCTTAGGCTTCGCAGGCAAGTGCTTAACTGCTAAGCCACCTCTCCAGCCCCAGATCTGTTTTCTAGCCCAATGGTGTGCACAGAAGTCCAAGCTCTGCATGGGGACCCTGCTGTTTGCTGCTGGTACTGTGTTTGCTTTCTTGTGCTGGTTGTGTGGTTGTGTCTCTCTGAATGGATGTGTGTGTGGGGGGGGGCAGCTTCTTCCACCATCAATGGAACTTCTCCTGGATCTGTATACCTGAAATAAATCCTGTTCCTCTCATAAAATGTGTCTGTTTGAAAGTTCATCCCAGCAAAATGGAGATGACTATGACAGGTAGGTCCTGGGGATCTGAATTGAGGTACTTATGTTCATGCCACAAACTAAGCCTAATTTTCTCCTAAATATAGTTTCTCATTTAAGTAGTTATAATTTTCAACACATAAATCTAGAGCCAACTAAATGACAAAAATGTTAGAACTATGGTTTGAGGGACCAGAGTCACTGAAAGATATTTATGGTTAAATAAATACATAAGAATGGACATAAATGTGGAATATACATACATAGATGTGGACATGTAAAACCTTTATTTTTTTACTTTCTTTTGAAAATCAATGATTTTGGTTATTTACCAGTTAAGTTATTCAATAAGTCTCATCTTATCTGATGTCTTAGAAATGATTTCTTTCCTTCTAGGTACATTCTGAATATATTGCTTCAGGATTTAAAAAAAGTGAATTACTTCCTTGTTTCTTCAGTACTTATCAGCTTCTTTTATCTCTCTGTTTCCATTTTCTGTGTATTTCCTGAAGCAAACAGAAAATTTTAGTTGTATACAATAATTGCATATTTTGCTTGATTAAAATAAATGCCACCTCTAGGGTGAATTTATTCTCTTCTTGAAGGTGAAAGTCTGTAGGTTTAAATGAAAGCTCAAAAAGATTTGCACATTAATTTAAGAGCATATGTACTATAACTGAGAATTTCTCAGACTTTATAACAGTTAATTCTAACAATGAAAAAGGAATTCTTATAATTTAATCAGCAAATTCTTTCTTTCCTCTTTCTTTCCTTCCTTCCTTCCTTCCTTCCTTCCTTCCTTCCTTCCTTCCTTTCTTTCTTTCTTTCTTTCTTTCTTTCTTTCTTTCTTTCTTTCTGGTTTTTCATTTTTTGGTTTTTCAAGGTAGGGTCTCAGTCTAGCCCAGGCTGACAAGGAATTCACTATGTAATCTCAGGGTGGCCTCGAACTCATGGCGATCCTCCTACCTTTGCCTCCCAAATGCTGGGATTAAAGGCGTGTGCCACCACATCTGGCTTTTCTTTCCTTCCTTCCTTCCTTCCTTCCTTCCTTCCTTCCTTCCTTCCTTCCTTCCTTCCTTCCTTCCTCCCTTCCCTTCCCCCTCACCCCTCCCCTCTTTCTTTCTTTCTTTCTTTCTTTCTTTCTTTCTTTCTTTCTTTTCTTTCTTTCTTTCTTTCTTTCTTTCCAAGGAGGAGAGTGAGAGAGACAGAGAGTGAGTGAGTGAGAGAGAGACAATGAGTGAGAGAGCGAGAGAGAGAGAGAGGGAGAGAGAGGAAGAATGGGTTTACTGGGGCCACTTGCAACTGCAAACCAACTCCAGATGCATGTAGCACTTTGTGTATCTGTCTTTAAATGTGGGTAGTGGGCATCAAACCCAGGCCTAGGCTTTGCAAGTGCCTTAAGAGCTGAGCCATCTCTCCATCCCCAATCTGTAAATTCTTTAAAATATTCAGTATAGTGTGTTTGAAATTGTACTTTCACTCGTATAAGAAATTCCTATGAAAATGTAATCAAAATCCAAGCTAATTTTGCTACTTTTCTTACATACAGTCTACTGAAAAGCCGTCTATCTATATGCTCTTGCATACCTTTTCTTGCCCAGTTCTATTTCGACTTCCTATGTATTGTTTCTTGCCTTGAAGTTGCCCTTAAGAATGTCACTGATAACTTCCTTTTGGTAACGTTTAATAAATACTATTCAATCCATCTGAACTCCCTGTTGTCTTTGATTTCCCTCAACTTCTTATATTGATTTGTAGTTATTGGGCCCGTGGCTCTCTTGTGGTTGTCTTCCTACCGTTGACAATGCATTTTCAGGCTTTATCCACACTCTTCTCTTCCATCTACTCAGCTAGTAGAAACTTTCTATCATTTCCTCCATAATCAGCCTTTCCCTCCCTGCATGTAGTCTTTATGTGCTGCAACAACTATCATACATGTCTTTCTATAGCAGATTTCTTTCCTGTAGTTCACTACCACCCTATTCAATTGTGCATCCTTTGAAATCTTAACCACAATATCCATGGATACCTTTACCTCAATACTATTTGAGTATGCAAATATTCATGTGTGTGTGCAGGAGTGAAAATCTCCTACAAAATTAGATTTTCTCAGGTAAAATAATATAGATTATTGCCTTGTTAAAAAGAATCACGTTTCTAATTAATGTTAAAGCATTTTTCTAGGAGGACTAATTAGAAATAAGAAGGCTTCATTGGAAGACTGATATAGGGAAGGGAAAAGAGAATGTAATTGGAGGGGATTATTATCAAATTATATTTTATACATCTATGAAAGTTGTCAATAAAAAGTTAGCTGGGCGTGGTGGCGCACCCCTTTAATCCCAGCATTTGGGAGGCAGAGGTAGGAGGATCACCGTGAGTTCAAGGCCACCCTGAGACTACATAGTGAATTCTAGGTCAGCCTGGGCTAGAGTGAGACTCTTCCTCAAAAATATTTTTTAAAAAGTTAAAAATATTTTATTTCAATTTTTGTTTTTGTATCCAACCATACATTTTTAGACTTGCATTTAAAAATTTTTAGGATTTATTTTCTAGGCAAATAACTGCTGTGTCTATTTGACTCTCATCTTTTTACTACCTCTCTATGATAATTGGTCTCTACCTTCCCATAGCACATCTGTAGAATGAACCCATTATGAGGCCATACTGTCACAACTGCACACTCAATCTTGCACCTTATGTACTGTGAGGCGTTGGGTGAAATGATGCCTCTTTCTTTCTGTGGATGTCTATTGCGTACATGAATATCTGGTGCTGGGCATGGAGTTATTTGATATATCTGATGCCTGCTATTTCATCATATAGATATTTTATATTATATCATTATATTGTGCTATGTTATATTATACTAGTCCTAAGTAACCACCTATTTATTTAGTTCTATATTCATTTCAAATAAGACTGCAATGAATATACTGTGATAATTTTCTCAACTTTAGTTCTTTTTTCATTTATAAGCTATATTAACTAGAAATGTTTTCTTAATTATTGCAGGCTTATATTTCAAAAATCATGACACAAATATATTTTCCAGCTATTAATATCATGTAAATAATTCTTTGTAGAAAAGCCCACTTGGTTCTTATGGTTGCCTAGACATTGACACTGGGTTTATGTATAGACATGGTAACTTCCTGCCATATATATATTCTTGTTTATTATATATACCTATATAATCTTGTTTACTATATTATTTTCTATTCACATTGTTATTACACTGACAATAAATGATATTTCTTGGTCCTTCTGTACAGTTTGAGAAAGACTGTTGCTGAAATGAAACACATCCTCTTTGTTCTATGACCAGCTCATATGTCTGCATTAATTTCCTTTCATTGGTTTCACAGATGTTAGCAGATACTGGGATGTACTTAATGTCAAACCATTTGAAGTTTATTACCCTCAAGACACATATCACAACCACCCAAAATGGATAAATTGTAAAATCTACCACCGTTCATCTTCCCCTTGATTAGTAGTGACTCCCAAATCTCCTAACAGTATGCCTCAGACTGCCCTATCTAATAACTCTGTTTCCTACCCAGCAAGATCTTTTTAGTGCGTTGCAAATGCTACTGTCTTGTTCTTAGCAGGCCTGTCCCCAACTCCTGTTGCTCATGTGCTGCAGTTTGACCTACTCCTTCGCTGCATGCACTCCATGCTATTAACATGAAACATTCTTGTTTTAACATGTAGTTGTTTTTGAAAGTTGACATTTGGTACATGGGAAAGAAATTTGCATCTTGGGCTGGAGATATGGTTTAGTGATTAAGGCACTTGCCTGTAAAGCCAAAGGATTCAGGTTCGATTCCCCAGATAGAAAAGGGGGCACATACATCTGAAGTTCCTTTGCAGTGGCTGGAGGCCCTTGAGTGCCAATTCTCTCTCTCTTTCTGCCTCTTGTCTTTTTCTTGCAAATAAATAAATAAATAAATAAATAAATAAATAAATAAATAAATAAAATAAATCTGCATCCCTAGAGGGCTGAATATAAAGGGGCACGGGCATGAAGTGTTGATGCACCACTTGTTCAATGAAACTCTTAATTTCAGTGAGTTGCTCTCATAAAAATCTGTAGCATCATCGATTTTTTTTTCTTTTAAAATTGTATTCCTTCCTTTGATGTTTCACATACTCACTGGGTCATATCTTGATTCTAGCCAATTGCTTTATGTTTTTATTTTTGTCTTTTTCCGTAGTAAAGTCTGACTCATTGTCTTCAATGCATGCCCAACAGGGACAGTGATTCCCAGCAAACACTATTTCTTTATGTACGACTACCCTTGTATAATAGAAAAGTCCACACAGCTGGTTCTGGTCAGTGGCTTCTGAGTTAGCATGAAGGGCACTTCAGTGGTTTTCTTTGTAGAAAAAAAAAATCTTTAAGATGGGAATCTGCTTGCTCAGTGTCCTTGCTTAGGCATGAAGACATATGGTGCATAAGTAGGAAAAATAAGCATCATGTTTAGGGCTCATTTTCTCCAGTAGCATGTAGTAGATGATCTTTACTAATAAACAAGTTACAGGGCTTTAGAGTCATTTAGCAAGCAATTCAAAAACTTTAACTCAACTTTCTAAGCCTTTCAAAATAAAATTCTAGTATACTAATTTTATTCCAGATAATTTAATCTATCCAGTTTTCTGCATTTGACTCTATTATTTAGTTTCATTTTACTTGAATTTTATTTTATTTTTTTATTTTATTTTTTTAAATATTTTTTATTTATTTATTTATTTGACTCAGGTAGAGAGAGAGAGAGAGAGAGAGAGAGAGAGAGTTTCACTTTGCAAACGAACTCCAGATGCATTTTATTTTTGCATTGGATTACGTGGGTCCTTTTGCTCAGCCATCTCTCCATTGAATTTTATTTTTAGTTTATCAATCTTTCAATTACTTTTGTTTATCAAAATTTTGTCTTTCCACCGGGCATGGTGGTGCACACCTTTAATCCCAGCACTTGGGAGGCAGGGGTAGGAGGATCATTGTGAGTTCAAGGCCACCCTGAGACTACATAGTGAATTCCATGTCAGCCTGAGCTAGAGTGAGACCCTACCTCAAAAACCAAAAAAAAGAAAAAAAAAATTGTCTTTCCTACATTTTCACATTCACTTTTGCCAGTCCTTATTTTTTTAATTCTCTTTATCTTTATTGACAAAAGACACTTTACCCAATCCTCACTACACTTTTGCTTTGTTAACTTTTTGCTTTGTTAACTTTTTATCTACAGGTCTCATCTAAACAGTTACTCAGTGAAGCCTATTTTCATCTCAGTTTTCATCTTTCTTATATACTGATATTCTCCCCAGTAGGTCTCATTGTATCAGTACCTCACTAAACTGTAAACTCTCAATCCATGTCAGTCATGTGTATTTTTGTAGGCTAGCACAGGGCTGGGATATCAAAATAAACACAATGGTTCATTGAATTAAAATATATTCCCCATACCAGGGGAACTCTGTTCCATTAACATTTTCTTTTCTTAATACAGATACTAGTTTTTCCATAAAAACTTCTGTATGATTTGATTCCACATAACCTTTTCATTTTGAAGTCCTCTGACAGACATTCCCATCCACCCATTTCAGCACTCTTTTTTTTAATTTTTAATTTTTAGTTTTGGAGAGAGACACACAGAGACAGACACACAGAGAGGGAGACAGATAGAGAATGGGTGAGCCAGCAGTCTCTCAGCTGCTGTGAACGAAATCCAGATGTGTGTGCCCCTTTGTGGGAAAGTGTGGCATTGCGCCCTTGTGTCACTTTGCATCTGGCTAAACATGGGACCTGGAGATTGGAACCGGCTTCTTAGGCTTAGCAGGCAGGCTAAGCCATCTCTCCAGCCCACATTTCAGCACTCTTTTATGGCTTAGTTATTTTATTGCCTGCCCCAGTTAATCCTTCAAAACAAGCACTATGATTTTAAATTACACTGCAGAATCAAAGCACCTAAAACAGCACAGTACTGATCTAACAACAGACATATAAACTGAGATAATAAGTACAGCATCCATAAAAAAATGTTCTCAACTATACTAATACTTATAATTCTAAGCACAGGTGTCAAATTATATCTTAGAGAAAAGACAAATTTTTGAAAATATTTTTTAAATTTTTATTTATTTATTTGCAAGCAGAGAGAGAGAGAGAGAGAGAGAGAGAGAGAGAGAAGAGAGGCAGACAGAGAGAGAACAGGTGTGCCAGGGCCTCCAGCCACTGCAAACGAACTCCAGCTGCATGTGCCCCCTTGTGCATCTGGCTTATGTGGGTCCTGGAGAACTGAACCGGGATCCTGTGGCTTTGCAGGCAAATGCCTTAACTGCTAAGCCATCTCTCCAGCCCTGAAAATATTTTTATGTATTTATTTGCAAGGAGAGGAGAGAGAGACACACACACACACAGAGAATAAGAATGAAAGAGAGAGGGAATGGGCATGCCAGGGTCTTTTGACATTGCAAAGGAATACCAGATGCTTGTGTCACTTTGTGCATCTGGCTTCACATGGATACTGGGGAATTGAACACAGGCTATCAGGTTTTGGAAGCAAGTTTCTTTAATCCCTGAGTTATCTCTAGAGCCACAAGAAAATATCATTTTTTTTTCAAATAGTGCTGGGCACAGTAGATATCTACTTGCAGAAGACAGAACAACATCCTGATATGTATAAAAAACAATCTAAGCAAAATATATTAAATTCCTTAGTATAAGGTCACAATTTAAAATTTATTTATTTATTTATTTATTTATTTATTTATTTATTTATTTACTTGAGAGACAGAAAGATGCAGAAAGAAAGAGAGAGAGAGAGAGAGAGAGAGAGAGGAGAATAGGCATGTCAGGGCCTCCAGCCACTGAAAATGAACTCCAGATGCATGCTCCCCCTTGTTCATCTGACTTTCGTGGGTCCTGGAGAATCAAACTGGGATCCTTTTGCTTTGCAGGCAAATGCCTTTACTGCTAGGCCATCTCTCCAGCCCCAAGGCCACAATTTTTGAAACTAACAGAGGAAAATAAATGGAATATTATAAGATGTACACATTGGTAATGAGTTTCCACTAAATCAGGAAACAATAACAAAAATTAACAAGCAGAACTAGGTCAAACTAAAAAGCTTCTGCCAACAAAGGGAACAACTCACAAAGTAAAGAGGAAGTCTACAGAATGGGAAAAATATTTGCCAACTATTCACAAAATTTATGATTATTATCCAGAAAATGTAAAAATAAAAAAAAAAACCAAAAGAATAAAAATATAATTAACAAATAGTCAAACTTTTCACAAGAAGTGTGGATGGTCTGAAATACATAAAAAATGTTTAACATTGTTTGCTGTCAAGGGAATAGAGATCATCAGCACTAAGCTGAGATTCTCTCTCACTCCAGCCAGAATTGTTATCCTTGAGAAAAAAAATATTCTTTATGGCATATAACTGAGTTTTAGTTTTAGACAAGTGCTGTCTAAAACTAAATATTATAATACTATAATATTATAGTATTAATAAGGAAAAGGTCTATCTTCAGCACATTGAGAACTTTATAATAAGAAAATAAGGTGCATATATAATAATTGTATATCACAAGGAAATGTAATTACTAAAAAGCTTTAACATAGAAAAGGCTTAGAAAATTTCTTCATCACAATAAAGTGAATTCATGAGAAGTAGAATTATATATGCTGATTGTCAATCTTGATCAAGTGAAATAAAACTACAAAAATAATCATCTTCAGAATTATTAAGTTATGTTTCCATAATTTATTGTAAAGGTAAAAAAGATGGAACAAAGGAAAGAAAGAATGAGGTCCCATTGCTTAACTACTGTTATTTCTTCTATACTACCTTTCTTTCTTACTATTGTGCCACTTCAAATCTCACCTATTTTACTCTGAAGATAATGCTGATTTCTTTAAACTTATGCTGGTATTAATTCCCCACATGCCAACACACACACACACACACACATACACACACACACTTCACACACACATACACTCACACAAAATTTGATTAGCTAAACCATTTACATGGTTTTAATCCTGAGTCATTTCTATATTGCTTATCATCTAGTTCCAACCAAAAGTATGTATACATCAAAACTAATCACATTCTTTGTATTTCACTTGTTGTCCAAAATTGTGGTCAGTCTCTCAGGAGATGAATTTGTTGTGACTTAGGAAAGTCATTTGCAACTTTTGAGGATATTCAAATCTAAGTTAATGGAGAAAAAATATCTACTAGTCATTCAACATTGTATGGCTAAGAGAGAAATAATGAGGAAACAATATGTGGTCTTCAAACCACCAAAAAGTTTTAAAAATTGAGACCAATTCATTTGACAGGCTTTATTTAAAGTAAACCTGATTTTATGTCTTGAATATTCACCCTCTCATCTTATTTTACACATGTGAAATTACTCATAGTTGTATTTATTTATTCCTCACTTTGTTCTAAAAAAAGATTTAAAGTAGCTTATGAGGATATTTAAAATACATCAAAGCAACATAATTAAAAATTGGTGAGAAAGTGGAAAAATAGCAAGACTAGGAATCTAAAGTAGAACTAAAAATAGGGCAAAATAGAAGTACACTATCATGAAAGTTTCATATACTTGCTATTGTTTTAAGATTTTTCAGCAACCCCTATTGAAGGAATTCAATCATTTATGACATTCATGATATTCAGCCTATCAAAAACAAATGAACTGTTGAGGAAGAAAATCTGAGAAGAGTAGGGGTAATCTCTGGAGAGGTCTCAGGACAAACTATATAATACAATGAGCAACATTCTTCACAGTATCTTCACCATGCTTGCAGTAACTATAGTGTGTTTCATAAAACTGCTCCCTGATGGTATCACATTAAAATACAAGCCAGTTGAAGGCACTATTATGCTACTCTGCAGGGGATGCAAGAGTAGAAGAGCTATGCAATTGTCCATGTGCTGGTTGGCTGACTTATTGTTGGTTACATTGTAGGACATCCTGAATGACAGATTATTTCTACGCTTCTCACTGGAGCCTTGAAGAATGTTACTATAAATAATTTGGCTGAGTTTCTTTGCCCAAGAAATCAAGGTCTACCTTACTTAACCAGTATCTTAATTCTTAAGTTAATTCCCTGCTTATGGGAAAACATGCCACAGCTATTGAAATTTAGTAAAAACAACAGAGAAGAAAGTGTTTGATGATAATAGGGGAAAGTTCATAAAGAAAAAAAGTGGCATGCTCTTAAAAACATAAGTAACACACCTTTTTTAAGGAAATGTAAGCAAAATTCCCTTTAAGTTTCATTTTTGTGTATTACTATATTTTTATTTGTATTAATGTCTAGCTGTGGTCCTGTGAAAGGTGGAGTATGGAATTTGAATGGGCGTTTTCCAATTTAGAAACACAGTAACTGACTTTGACTTCTAACCTTGGAAGGAGTTCATTAGTTGTATTGTTTCAAAGTTCTGTCATGTGATAATTTCTCCACTATTTAAACCCTCTAAACATCTGGCTATAATGTCAAGTTGATGAAGTTAGTGGCATTACAAAAGATTTTCACAGGTCACAGGCTTCCAATTAAATAATCAATTGAAGGAATTAAATCATGGTATAAATGGTACTTTAAAAATATCAGTCTTGTTATTGAATTGCCTATCAATATTCCATTGTGGTACCATTATATGCACGAAGGGGCAGAGACACTTTCTCTGATGTGCCAATCAGACTTCCATGTTTAAACAAGGCTTTGCCATTCTTTACATACTTTCTGTCTGAAAAGTCATTCCTTCCCTGTTACGACTATCAGTGCTCAAAGATGATTTGAAATGAACAGCTTTACTGAACCACTGAAAACTCTAACGTGATGACTCAGATGTCTATTTCCCAATGTTAATTTGGCTGCTCAGAGTAGCACCCCTTTCACAAGTGTCCCTTTGCAAAAAGTTACTATTGTGAACTGAAGTTCTCAGAGGAAAAGCCACACCTATATTAAAGGTTCTGTAAGGCTGATTGGAACCATGTGATTATAGAGAGTTTGACTACCTTTAATCTTCTTAATAGCCATTCATTGCCCACTCCAGTGTCTGACTTAACACCCTTGAGACTATCACATGAAATCATTTGGGATATATTAACTTAACAGATTGCTAGCTTCCACTAGTCTAAGAGCTAAAAATTGTCATCAGGCAGCATCTGAAACATTTAGCAGAGATGTCCCTTCTTTGCCACCTACATGATGTTTCTGCCAATATATTTGAAACGTGGTTTAATTTATGACTTTCTTTAGTTCTGTGACCAGACAAATTTCATGAAACCGTTAGCACATTGGAACGTTGTCTCTGGAGTAACCTGAATCCATGTTCCTAGCCTTGATTCCTCATATTTAGTCACTCTTACTCCCTTTGAGTTGAAAACTATGTTTTCTGTTGATAGTGTCATACCTGGAAAATCACCAATTGAATTGAATATTTGTTTTTTAAATTTTTTAAATTTATTTACTTGAGAGAGAGTGAGACAGAGAGAGAAAGAAAGAGGGAGGGAGAGAAAGAGAGAGAAAGAGAGAGTGTGTGTTTAGGCATGCCAGGGCCTTCAGCCACTGCAAACGAACTCACGTGCATCTGGCCTATGTGGGATCTGAGGAATTGAACCTGGGTCCTTTGGCTTTGCAGGCAAGCACCTTAACTGCTAAGCCATCTTGCCAGTCCTGAATATTTGCTTTTTGTTTTTGATGTAATGAATTAATTGCATGACATTAACTATACAGTTCATTATTGCAAAAGTACATAAAGAAAACACTCATTAAATGAAATATTTACTTTGTAACTGGCATGTTGATAATTATCTACTGTTAATCACAGCCACTAAATAGAGCAGAAATGTAGGTATGTCATAAGGAGTGAAAGACATATTTACTATTTTTGAGTTTTAAAGTTATGCTCCTAATAAGTGGTAAAGGTAGGATTTCAATCTAGCAGTCCTGTCTTAAGCCCTCTACCCTTTAACTACTACAGAGTGCCATACATTTTATTTCTATCACAACCAACAGCTCAGACATCTAAGATACCCAATCATATTCAATTTCATTTCCATTTCCAATTTTAGGTGTTTGTCTGCTTAGTAAAGGAAAGTTGACTATTAAAATTCTAATGATCAAGAAATAATAGTTATTAGATAAGGATATATTATAATGTCATTCTAAATTGTGTTTGCTACATTTCGATAGTAGATAATGAATTGTAATCTTGCTAGGAATGAATTCAGAGCAACTCATTTAATGAAATGGCCATTTCTCTGTGTGACATTTTATTACAATACCAGAATCAAGGACTTGAGGATTTTTTCCCCTCCTATTATTCAAGAAATATTACAAAATGCAGTTTCATTGTCATTAGGATGTACTTAAACTACCAGGTCTTACAAGATCTAATCTCTGGGATAATGTCTGCATTACAGAATCTGTGTCAGCCCAGTTCTTTCTCTTCCCTGTGAATAATCACAGAAAGCATAACTAAATGATCTTTAAGGTAGCAATAAAGACTTTTCCTTGTTCACAATTGCTTCTTTTCTGATGAGTCTCCAAATTCCAAAGCCAAACCATTACTTTAGAGAAATGAGAGAAGTACTCTCCCTCACATGATCAAACTTATTCAAACAGCATTGATTTCCTTCCTAGTAAAAGTACAGAGGATAGTAGACTTGAAAGAGGCATGCATTTGAATCTCTGTCCAGTCAAAGTAGGTCAAAGTCTTTATCATAAATACTCTTAGTTCAAGGAATATGAGTGAGCATTGGAAGAAAATATTTGATTAAGAGCCCTGTTTGTGCAGTGCATAACTATCTTTCTGGGACAGAAATTTAATTGTATACAAGCTCCTTTGAAGGTTAAAGGCCTATTGCATTAATTTATTTTCTGTGGCTTTGAAGAGGACCTATTCAGTTGGAGGCAGAAGGACAAAAAGGCCGCACAAATGCAGATCCTGGTAATTACTAGCACATCTACACATCTGTGCTTAGAAGTAAAAAAGAAAAAGAAAGAAAAAAGAAAAAACTTCTGAAAGATTTATAGATGGGTGGCACAATGCACTTCTGACTAATCTCCAAGTGCAAAACTTGTCAAGTGAGCCAAACTATTCCACTGTGCACCAACCCCTCTCTTGATCATACTTCATTTCTCTGTTGAGCTTGCCAAGTACTTATTACAACATGTGAGTACTACAAATAGTGCTCACTTTACTTTCTGTAATGAGAAATCCTAAAGGAAGATCTTTTTAAAAAAAAAAATATTTTTCTTTATTTATTTGAGAGAGAGAAATAGCTAGGGAAAGAAGGGGGAGAGAAAGAGATAGAGAGAGAAAGAGAGAGAATGGGCACTCCAGGACCTCCATCCACTGCCAAGGAACTCCAGATGTGTGTGCCCCCTTGTGCATCGCATCTGGCTTACATGGGTCCTGGATAATCGAACCCGGGTCCTTTGGTTTCTCAAACAAGTGCCATAAACACTAAGCCATTTCTGCAGCCCCCTAAAGGAATATCTTTATTGTCTTTTATGGTTAGCAAGAAATTCATCTTTCATTTTTAAAATAAAGTACCATGATCCCTAAATGCAGTAGAGAAATAAAAAAGGACCAAAATACAAGATTTTAAGCCCATCATCTATCTATTTATCTGTCTATCTATCTATCTATCTATCTATCTATCATCTATCTTGCTATCATTAACCTATCTCTATCATCTATATTAAGGAAATTTCAAATGGCCTTGATATTTTATTGTAGCAATTTTTAATATACTTTTTACACAACACACACACATGCACACACACATGCACACGCATGCACGCCTAATCAGGCATCAGACAAACCAGACTAAGGTCACATCTCTTGAAAAATAACCACCACCATATTTTTTGCAACAGACTTCTACTGTGGGCCAGGAACTTAGTGAGGATGGAAGCAATATTTATGAACTGGATTGTGCTTGTATCTGAGAAGCATTCATAGTTCATATGTCCAAGCCATGATATTGTAAGACAGAAGTGATGCATGACTCAGGTAAAACACTAGACAGAAATTCCCATCAATATTTAGAGAAGAGTTTGGGAAGAAGTTTATGGAAAAGGTACTACAAGACAAATATTAAATATCTGATAGAATAGGAAACTTAGATAATTCACTTATTGGGTAAATATAATTTAGAAGTGAACCGACAGGAAGATAGATGTGCCTTTAAGCCAGATTGGTACTCTCCTGGTAAGGTCACTCTTTCTATGATTTTGAATGTTCACGTGTAGTTTGGCTTAGAGCTTTTGATCAAAATCTCAATCTGTTTTCAGGAGGGCAGTTAGCTGATAGCTTCTAACTGTGGTCCTTTCAGACTTGACTCCACTGAGGCCATGTTCTGTGAACAGCTCCCATCCAGAGCTGCACACATCACAAACATCTTCCTTCAAGGGATGCTTTTAGCTTGACTCCATGGATTCCTTTCAGTAGCATTCTAGGCCCCAAGTTAGAAGAAACACACATGGGCTTGAGATAGTGCGTTGCTTTGCTGCCCCCATCACTTCTGTTCCTAAGACACAGTGATTGTTTTACTTCTGCAGGACCTTCAATCATGTTGATTCCCTGACTCTTTAGCTTGACAGTCAAAGCCTCTTCTAGCACCATTTCCAGTTATACCTCTAACCTATGTTCCTATAATAGGCTTTTGGTTATTCTGCAAAAACAGTTGTAACACCTGAGCATTTTCAATCTTTTGACCTAATGCATTATTTCTTGCCTTATCAAATCAAGAATTTTTCATTGACAATCCTCTCTATCTAGATGTTTTGAGCTGGGTGAATGTGAGAAAAAAAATTCCTATATCTGCTTCCAGGCCCTACTAAATGTCACTTCTATTTCTGAAACCTTTATTGACTCAATGAAATTGCTTTAATATTCCCACTACTAGCTGCATAGCCAAAGGCTTGAACTTGTGCTAGGGGAGATGCTTAAGATCCGAGCTGAGTCTGTTAAAGCACCTGACACACAGAACAGTCACTTTTAAAATGCTGTTCATTAAAAAAAAAAAAAAATCTACTTATGTCACTAGATTTTGAGTCACTAGGAAATTGCAAGTCTATCTTTTTCATCTTCAAGTCCTTCTCCCATGAAGAATCTAGGATATAATGGTTGCTCAATAGATGAATAATCAGAAAATTTAATTCAACTTGAAAAAAATCTTGATAAAAGTGGTTATCACTTATTTAGACAGTGAAGTGTAATTTTGAGGAAATATGTAGGACATTTTCAATATGGCCTGTCTCTGTGAATAAAAATAGCTATCAAATTAGGGAGTATTATCATCATTTTGTCTCAAAGAATCACACTTTATTAGAGATTCTTATCCTTCACTGGAGAAAAGTGTTGTAAACTTGGAGTTGTCATGAATTTCCATTCTTCCTTAGTCATTAGATGTTAATAGTGTTTCAAAAGTTTTATAGTCATGCTATTAATTGCAACTGAGTGAGAGAATTCACCCACAGTAGCATTAACTTCTTGGACCCTTTTCAGTATCTCTGCCCTTAAGGGCAAATGAATTCCCTGGAGAAGTCATTTGGAACTGCCAAATCCTCCAAGAACTGTTAAATTTTCTGGACAACATCGTTAGTGTAAACTTTTCACTAAATAATAAAGTTGTTGCCCAGTAACAGACTATACAATGCTTGATGACATTACACTTCTATGTGTCTACATAGTGTGCCCAGGCTTTGGAAACATGTTTTGTTAAATATAATTTTCTTAAAAAAATTTAAAATATCACACACACTATTTTTAAAAGAGAAATATTTATAATAGCTGGAAGTCATGCTTAAGATGATAACATTTTGGGATATGGTATGTTTGCAGTCAGATGTGAAATCAATGTACAACAGGTCAAGAAAAAGACTATTTCTCCTCTAGGCATTTCTAAAAAAGAGGGGAAAAATACAACTGTATAGCTTCAATGTCTCCAATGACCTAAATTCTCCAGGCAGTTAATAGAAGATGAAAATTTAAAAAGAACATGAGAGGGAAAAGTCTTTCATGATTCAGTGATGTTTCTTAGGGGAGTAAGGCTATAGAAATGGAATATGAACTTCATTTGAAGTTTGCTGCTTCTAACCATTATGTCTCTCTTGCTTCTGCACATTAACTTGTAGTACAATGCAACACAAATGCAGTGACTTCCAATGAGAAATGTGACACATTCTTTTTACAAAAGGAGGGAAATTGGTAAATCGAGGGCTGAGAATATAAAACCAAAATCTTCAGCAGATAAACTCCAACTCATTTATCACATCTCCAGCATGTTGTACAAAGTGAGGCTCTAGAGCTCATAAAGTTGGCTAGACAATTCCAGTGATATATGGGGACAGGTGAATGCTTCTTTGAACTCCAAGGACCATAAGTCAGAAGAACAACCAGTATGGAATCTCTAAATCTGACTCTGGGTAAAACAGAGATAAAGCAAAATTATATCCTGATTGTGATGGTCATAAAATATTGTTCATTAGAAGTCTATAGAACTAGATGAAATTTTCAGCCTAGTTTAGGGTGAGACCCTATCTCAAAAAAACCAAAAAGAAAAAAAAAAAAAAAGAAATAGAGGAAACTGTCACTGGAGTGGCAATTCTTTCATATTTGAAGAGGCATGACATTGACAGTATGACTTTGAGTTTGTTTAAACTTGATTTGATTTTAATCATATTCTACATGTTTATAATCTTTCTTATTTTTAGTTATTAAGATTGGCAAGGATAGTGGACTTGGAAATCCTTGATATTCAACAAATGTAGAAATTAAAGTGATATTAAATAGAAATATACAATCACAAATTGACCAGTTCTATAGGAGGTGATTCATTTTTAAGGCCATAGGTCAGAGTAAAACAAGCATTTCTTCTCCAAGCATTCCTATGAATATATAGTTAGTTTATCATCTTTATTCCACAACTGTGTGCATCTAGAAAGAGAAAACCAGCAGGCTTTCTAAATCTTCAGCTAAAACAAAACAACAAAACAATCTTCTTTTCACTGATGGTACATTAAGGTTCTATGTGTCTACATAGTGTGCCCAGGCTTTGGAAACATGTTTTGTTAAATATAATTTTCTTTAAAAATTTAAAATATCATGCACACTATTTTTTTAAAACTTTTAATTTTTTAAATTTTTTTGGAGAGAGACACAGAAAGAGAGACAGACACAGAGAGAGACAGAGACAGAGAGAGAGGAAGACAGAGATGGGCGCACCAGCAGTGTCTCAGCTGCTGTGAACGAAATCCAGATGTGTGCGCCCCCTTGTGGTCAAGTGGGGCATTGCACCCTTTGTGACTTTGCATCTGACTAAACATGGGACCTGGATGGAGATTGGAACTGCTGGAGATTGGAACCAGTGTTCTTAGGCTTAGGAGGCAGGTCCCTTAACCCCTAAGCCATCTCTCCAGCCCTCGCACACTATTTTTAAAAGAGAAATATTTATAATAGCTGGAGAAAAGTTGGAGAATGCACATACCAGGAAGAAATTCCAGATGTCCCTGTGTCAATATCGTAAGTAGATATGCAAACTTCCTGGATGTTCACCAGAATATGATATTTGCACTTTTTTAGAATAAATGAAGAAATCCCTCATCTTTCTAAACAAATATTAATATCTAAACAACTGTCAAGTAGGAAAAGTGATGGTTCAAGCCATTCATCCTGTGGAGAGAAATTCTTTAAGAATATTAACCAGAAAGCTGGGGGTAGTGGACACGCCTTCAATCTCATTACTTGGCAGACTGAAGTAGGAGAATTGCTGTGAGCTTGATTCTAGCCTGAGACTAATTCTAGGTCATTCTGGGCTACAGCAAGACCCTACCTCAAAAAACAAAATTAACCAGGATGTATACATTTTTAACCCCATTTATTAATGTGTTTGATTTCTTGCCATCCTAAAATCTCATTGGCTGTAGCACTGATTGACATTGGCTAAATGGGATATTTTGAGATTTCTGGCTTCTTGCTGATGGCCAAAATCATGTCAGTACTCTCTGGGGAGCTTCCGTATATGTCCATGCAAACAGTGATACATGTTTACATGCACAAGATGGCACATCTTTTGAATAAAATGAATAAAAATGTTCTGATATTTATTTGTCTCTGATAAACTATGTGATTTTGAGGAAGTGACATTTTCTCCCTGAATCTTTATCAAACAATACTCTTTTTTTATTTTTTATTTATTTTTTATTTTTGGAGAGAGACAGAGAGAGAGACAGAGAGAGAGGGAGAGGGAGACAGATAGAGAATGGGTGCGCCAGCAGTCTCTCAGCTGCTGTGAGCGAAATCCAGATACATGCACCCCCTTGTGGTCAAGTGCAGCGTTGCGCCCTTGCGTCACTTTGCATCTGGCTAAACGTGGGACCTAGAGATTGGAACCGGGTTCTTCGACTTAGTAGGCAGGCGCCTTAACCACTAAGCCATCTCTCCAGCCCAAGCAATAGTCTTTAGCTCTTTTAAAATCTAACATGTAGTTGGTGAATTTAATATCAAGGGTTGACTATAACAGAAGAATTATAACCAAAGAAATTGTGCTGATGACATTTTATAAGTTTAATTATTATCATTATGAACATAATTGTAGTTGAAAGTTCTTGAAATAAAAGAACATTCTTGCTGAGTGATGGCTCATTATATCATGACTTTAATGGACATCAAGGCCACAGACTTCATTTCATTGGTCACACAGGTGATGTTTCTCTGTTATTTCCCAGCATTACTTTTATGTGATGGTCCAATTCCATTGCCCCACAGAGGACACAATTTAAAACTTGTAAGAGTTCCCTACACTGAAAAGAAAGACCACTAAATTTGAGGTGCTAATCCTCTTGCTTATAAAAGGTTGGGAGAATGACTTAAAATCACTGGGCACAGCTTTTACCACTATAAAATAAAGTGATTGTGATAGATTTATTTCAACACCACTTTTCATAGCTAGTGGACCATACTGTATTTGTTCCCATGGTCATCTGGGGAGGCTGTGGAGTGGAATAAACTTGTACTTCATCTCCTTATGCCCATTAGATTGTTAATATCCAGGACACTGGGTGGAGGAGTACTTTGAGAATTCATTTTATCCTGAAGGACACTTGCAATTAACTATTTGTGATGGCTGTTAGTGTAACAGTGATCACTTATCAATTTGATGATTACAGAATTTTTCCAAGGTGTCAAATGTGTTGGCATAATGAGGAAAATGGCTAATTCTCATTAAAATGTGGGGAAAGAACAAGGATATGGGAGAAGCAAGCCTAACGACAATATCTGTCCTATTTTGTCTTGGGATTCATTACATGTATAAGTTATTGACTGTGATTCAAACTATTGTACTATGCTATTTTTTGTGAACATTGTGCATAATATACCTACTAAATAGCAATGAGATATCATTTCAAGTATGTCAAGCAGAAATCAGAAGTTAAGAGAAATGAAGTACTGAGGTTCAGAGATGTTGAATAATTTGCATAATATAATTCATTGCTAATCAACCATGCTAGAATATGAACATGCAGCTGAGTGATCCTAAGATTATCATGGAATATACAGAAGGTAACATTCCATACTAATATTAAAATAAGGAACTTCTATTTCATATAATATCTTGTCAAATACCTTAATTTTATCAAGACAGACATACAGATTCAAAGAGATTGAAGGTTTATCTGCCCAAGTCCAGCAAGTATTAGCCTTAGAAATGGATAAGCACAGGTAATAATCTTATATTCTCCTCATAAGAGAGATGTTTTTCTCTTGGAGATACATGATAATTTCCATCTTTCCCTAAATATGGAAAGTCTTACCATATCTGGATTTTCAGATTATTACTTCTCAAGGGGAGGGGGATTATATTGATTGAATACCTATTTTCACAGATGCTTAGTCACTTTTGTCCTATAATTCCCAAAAGTCATGAAATAGCTGAGGCAGACAGGAAAGGAGCAGCCAGAGGTGACACACTATCACAAGGGAAAGCAGATCCTGGCTCAAATTTCTTACTGGTTTGATTCAAAGGCTCTTTAGGTAAAGCAAATAGATATACTTTAGCATTTAAAATTTTAACTTTAATTTCTAAACAGTGAAATTGAAATATATTACATTTAGTTATTTCATTCCATATCTAATTTTATAATGTTCATCAAATTTTTCTTCTTGTTCCCCAGATGCTAAGAATCATCTTTGTAAAATAGGTTATATTCTGAATCACTTAGGATACTGCGTAGTTCATGTCTTCACAGTTCATAAACTTCTTTAATATAGATTGGGCAATTCAATCCTGCCATAGGTCCAACACAAAAAGAATACCAGGAGCTGAACTTGCCTTGAATTCCTCTCCTTCTTAAATTAGGACCAATTATTAACAGAATTGTGATAGCCTATTGAACAAATAATTGGCAGTAGCTTTAACTCATCCTAAAAATGTATTTTTTTGGTAATTTTATTCTTAGTTTTAAGATAAGCCAAGATCTATATAGGAATGAGTTTCACAAATTTATGGTAAGGAAGTTCAAATTATTTTTTCATTCAAGCTAGAGACAAATATAGGAGGAAGTGATATTATATTAAAAGGATGATTAATTGATAGGAATAATTTTGTTAGCGCTTAGTAAGGATTGAGATAGTCACATCAGATATTATATAAAGAGAGGAGAGACAGAGAGCAAAGAGGTGGAATTATATGGCTTTTCTCATTTGGAACGGGATTGAACTTCAGTATGTCAGAAAGTTATTTTTTATGTTCCAATTTTTAGTTAGCATGCAGAGTGAGAGATCTCTATGACATTTTAATATTTTAATATTTACATACCATCACACTTTGTTCTTATTTACTTCTCCACTATCTTCTCTCTATTCTCCTACTTGTTCCTTTCCTCCCTAAAATTGTCCCTCTTTTTGCTCCTTGTATACATATTCCATCACTTTTTTTCTGCTCCTCATTTCTTTTCTTCCTGTAGTAGATTCCACAAGTTAGAAAAACACAATATCCATATGAGTCTGGCCTATTTTAATTAACATGCTGATCTCTAGTTGAAACCATCTTCATGCTAGCATCATGATTCCATTCTTCTTTACAGCTGAATAAAATTTTATTGTTTATTCTGCCACATTTCCTTTATGCATTCATATGTTGATAGACCTCTAGACTGGTTTCATATCTTGTCTATTGTGAATAATGCAGAAATAAATATGTATAGAAAAGTATTTCTTTCATATGCTGATTTAAAATCTTCTGGATATATACCAAAGAATGAATATAGTTAGATAATATGGTAATTCTATTTTTAGGGGTATTTGTGTGTGTTTGTATGCATGGTGTGTATATTATTGGTGTGTTTACATGTGTGTGTGTTGTGTGTGTGTGTGTGTGTGTGTGTGTGTGTAGATGTGTAGATGTGAGGTGGCCAGAGGAAGATTTCCACTGTCCTCCTCTACCAGTCTTTCACTTGATTTCCCTGAGGCAGAATCTCTCCTTGGGGCTCCCTATTTAAAAATTTATTTATATTTATTTTGGGGGAGATAGAAAGATAGAAGAGGAAGATTGGGAGACACTGGGTCAACCAGGGCCTCTAGCCACTCCAGAGGAACTCCAGATGCATGTGGCACCTTGTGCATCTGGCTTATGTGGGTACTGAGGAATCACACCTTAGGCTTCACAGGCAAGTGTCTTAGCTGCTAAGCCATATCACCAGCCTGGCTCCCCATTTTTAACTTAGACTTCCTGACAAAAAGGTTCTAGTGATCCCTGTTTCTGCTGCTCTTAGTATTGGTGTTAAGGGAATGTGTGGCAATGCCCAACTTGTTACGTGGGTACTGGGGATCAGACTCAGACTCTTATGCTCATGAAGCAAGTATTCTTCTATGCTAAGCCATATTCCCAGCTTTGAGGTTTTTTTACATTTTATTTTTACAATGTTTGAAGGACTTTAAATTTTTTTTTATTATTATTACTTATGTACATACTCAGTGTGTAAACAGCACATACTTACACCTTAGTCTCCTTCCTAACCTACCCACTCTGAAGGGACCCTCCTCTTTGGGGATGCCAGCTATCCTCATGTGGACTGTGGATCATTCAGAGTGGGGGTATTGATAATTATAGGGACAAGGCAATGTCTCTGTGCATAATATCCCAACTTGTTGCTCTAACAATCTCTCTGCCCCCTCTTCTGTGATTTTTGCTGAGCCATGTTGGGTTCGTCAAACAAATTCAAACATTGCTGGAAAGAGAGGTCTCACTGATAATTTTTATACTTGGGTCCCTGCACTGAATGCTCCATCTACTGATTACCTGAGATTATTCTTATTTTTTTAAATTTAATGCAAGCTTTAAGGGTTTGACTCTTTGGGGATTGGATCTCCTTACTTGTCATGTAAACATATACTCCTGATTAAAAGAAACACTCTCTATATTTATCTATTATTTTTATTCATCTTACATCATTCAGTCTTTGTGTTTAATATGTCAGAATAAAATCTACACATTATGGATGTGTTCTGCTCAGCATTTAAAAAACTCAGAAGAATGTAGTTTAATAAATAAGCAATGTAGAGGGGGAAATATAGAGCAGAGATTCAGAAAATTCCATCACCTGGACCAGTTTGGATGGTCTGTAAACAAGGAATTGTTTTTACATTTGTAAAGGGTTGTAACTAGAAAAAATAATGATATATGTACATGTCTCATAAAACTTAAAATATTTACTATATTGTCTTCTATAGATGAAACTTTCTTTTCACTCCTGGTTTAGGAAAAAAATTCAAAAAATTAAACTATACAATTTACTTCCTTTTTTTTTTTTTTTTTGGTTTTTGAGGTAGGGTCTTACTTTAGTTCAGGCTGTCTTGGAATTCACTATGTAGTCTCATGGTGGCCTCAAACTCATGGCAATCCTCCTACCTCTGCCTCCTGAGTGCTGGGATTAAAGGCATGCACCACCACGCCTGGCTTCCATTTTTGTTAACATCTTTTAGCTTTGAATTATCTTATGGTTAAATAGGTATACTATTGTTAGCTTTATTTATTCATATAGAGTATTGAAGTTAGTTGGCATGTCAATGATCACTTAATTTTTCAAATTTATGGATATACGAAACCAATTACCTATACTATTTTAGAGCTCACATGATACTATTTTAATATACTATCATATGATCTATAATAATATCGTGTAATGTTTTTGACTGTATATCAGCAAGATAACACAAAACTGAACAAACCTTTGATTTATCTATATAACATAATTTGTGTAAATGAAATATAGAGAAAATGTCTTTTGCAAAATCTATATAAAGCCAAACCTATGCATTCTTTTATTTTGGCACATGATAATTATGAACCTATGCATTTGCTATTTTCATGCTGGAATAAAAAGGGAAACTAGCTTCCTCTCAACTAACCTTCATAGTGCTGGAGAACTGTATTAGAGCTACCAGAGGACAATGGTCACCACCATCATGAATAAACAGAGGTCCTTGTAAACTACAAAATCTACCAGCCGGACAGGAAGTACACACTTGTGCAATACTGGTTTGCAGCCTTTACATGTAACCAGCTGTTCTCTGATCAGATATGAAGCCTGCTCAGTGTGGGAAGGAACTCATTCTGGTACTTGAAACCAATTCAGAATCCCATGTTGAGGAAAGAGTGGCTAGCACAACGAAAGTCTCCTAAATAATTTTGCAAACCCCTTTAAACCCAAATTGTTCTCATGCTTGTTAGGTGAATTTGCTTTATTATATAGATGGTAGAGAAAATGGAGAAGAGCCCAGATCTATTGATAAGACAAGAAAATAGCTGACTGCCCACCATGAGACTTTCTACCTTGACCACATCTGCTAGGGCCCAGGAGAAATTGCAGAGAAATTGATGTTATAAATACTGCTCTTATTGCAAAGTTGACAACCAGCCCCAGATTGATGATGAAAGACACTTAAAATAATCAAAACCTATGAAAGCAGAAACCCAGAGACTACATATAACAACACTAAATCAGTCTGCCAACAAGCCTGCCATAGCTCAGGGAATATTGCAGAATAGGGGGCCACAGAGTTGTAAGAGGCACAGAGTGTGTAGGAATACCCTGAGGCATGGTCCTCCACTACCCCATAGGGTCTGACTGAAGCCTTCAAAACCCCACAGTAATTATCATAACCCCACTGAGGAGAACTCCCAGGGTAATGGAAGTTGGGGTAAGAGGATAATACATATAAATAACATTTAAAAAAATAGTGTCTAGCTGGGCATGGTGGCACATATCTTTAATCCCAGCACTTGGGAGGCAGAGGTAGGAGGATCACCGTGAGTTTAAGGCTACCCTGAGAACTACATAGTGAATTCCAGGTCAGCCTGAGCTGGAGTAAGATCCTACCTAAAAAAAAAATAGTGTCTAAAAACATTAAGGATACATCTCAATGGTAGAACACTGTCTAACATGCACAAGACCCTAGGTTTGATCCCTAAAACTGCAATAAAAAGTGTCTAGAATAAAGATAGTCATAGTTCCTTGAAAATCTGAATTGGGGACCATTTGATCTGGTCAGAGCTCAGAAACAATGAGGATAAGACCATAAAAGGAGCATGTAGTAATGTATATCTGGAGAACAAATTTGTCCATTCATAAAAAGGAAATTAATATTAAGTGGGATTATTTAATGTAGAAATAAGAATATTTTCTGAAGATAGACTCATTGTGTAAAACAACAATGAGATCACTGTGTTCTATGGATAAATAATTGTAGTCACTCAAAATGTGATGAGTTCTGAAAACTAATTAATACCTGAAGAACTTTCTCACATGGGTGACAGACACTTTGTCATCATTGTAATATAATCAATAAGGTGGATGGTGATTTAAGAAGACTCATCAGCAAATGGGTACTACACAAAACAGGGAGAAAGTTATCAGTTTCACAGCTGTGAATTGAATCAATTTGCTCTATTTCAAAACTATCACTTATACTTTGCTTGACATATTGCATGATTGTTATTTTTGGTGACATTTTTATTTATTTTTATTGAGAATTATAATACAGAAACACATTATATAATTTAATGATAATCTCCTCCCATTACTTTATTTAGTTCATCTCCTCACCTCCATACCCTATAACTCCATTTATGTTTCCACATTTCTATTTCTCTCTTATGTGGTCTCATGTTTTGTTTTGTTTTTCCCTCCCCCATTATCTATGTCAAAATACTGATAAGCTCAATATTATGCAGGTTTTATGGAGGTAGTGACACTCACTGTGAGGTCATGCATATACTAGTCTTTTCTTGTCCTGAGGATAATCTCTCAAAGCACACTCCTCACCCTCTGGCTCTTACATTCTTTATTATTATTATTATTAGTTATGTGGCTAGTGTGTATACAGTCATACTGGTACCCTCATTAGCCTCTTCCCTGTCCTCCCCCCTCCGAAGGGACTTCCCTCATTGGTGAATGTGGGTCATGCATCTCGGGGGTAGCCATCAGTTATGGGGAAGAGGCAATGTCTCTGTGCATAATATCCTAACTTGTGGCTCTAACAATCTTTCCCCCCTCTTCTGCGAATTTCCCTGAACTGTATTGGGATCGTTTTAGGTCTACTTCAGTGATGAGGTCTAGGGAGCCTCTGTGTCTCTGGATCTCTGGTTTGGTAGGAGTTGAGTGTTCTTTGTGTTGGTACCAGGTTCATCAAGAAAGCAGCACTCTTGCTCATTTACCCCATTACTCTATCTTACATTCTTTCTTTCCTTTCTTTCATGATGTTCCTAAGCCTTGGAAGGTGTGATAGAGATGTCATATATTGTGCTGAGCTCTCAAGAGTCTCTTATTTTCAGCACTTTTAGGAGTCTCAAGTCTCCTCAGTATCCACAGCCATCTCGGAAATGTAACTTCTCTACTGAGAGGTGAAAGCAGTGCTACCATTCATTCTTCCACCTCATCTACAATGTTCCCTGATTCCTGGCAAGTATGATAGAGATGTCTTATCCAGTGATGAGAACTCATCAGTCACTACTACTCATTGCTGTGATGAGACTTGAGTCTTTCCACTTGTCATGACCATCTGCAAATAGAATTTTCTTTCATCACTCCCAGAGGCCTAGGAGTGGCATGGGGCTGGACTGAGGACCTGGGGGACATGTGAGTGGGATAGGAGAAGATGATAGGTAACACTTTTAAATGTCTAGATTATGTCCTATGTGTCCAGCAATTCATGATGAAATGCATTTTACAAATAAAAATGCAAATGAAAGGACAGAATACATAGAGTGAAAGGTTCTATACGAGAACAAAGGGAGGGGAAGGGGGAGATGCAAAAGATTATTAGTAGCATGAATCAGTGCCATAGAAACCTTCCTTTTGGTTAACTAATTAAAAGATGTAACTCTCTTAACAAGAGAATTGGGGGATAGTTTGGGCAGAAGCACCCTGTACAGGTTGAAAAAGGTTTCCCATAAAACTATAGGCTGTCATTGGTGAATTTCAGTGCCAGAATTGGATTATTCCCCACTCCACAGTGACCTGTAGGTCACAGAAGCCCATGAGGCTCCCAAAACAATGCAGGACATTGTCAAAGGACTTGGTTATCCTCCAGCACTAAATAGTAAGACACCACTTCAAGAGATCATAGTGGAACTGAGATGGACGCAAACTCCCTACTGAGTAAAAAAACACTGAATCTTGCAAGCTATGAAATCAACCAGTCAGGTAGGATGCACTCATCACTCATAGGTGCACATAGACTATAGGCATGATTAAATCTTCTCTGATTGGATATGAGGCCTGCTCAGTGGGATGGAATTCATACCTGGTACTGAAAACCAAGTCAGAAACCTGTGGCTGGCATGGTTGTAGACTTTAGAGGGAAGATCCCACTGTAAGCTGTGCTCATCCAAAGTCACATAGGGCTGGAGAGATGGCTTAGCAGTTAGGGTGCTTACCTGTGAAGCCTAAGGACCCAGGTGTGAACCTCCAGATCCCACGTAATCCAGACACACAAAGGTGAGGCAAGTGCACACGATGGCCTACAGGTCTGGAGTTTGATTGCAGTGGCCGGGGCCCTGGCACATCAATTCTCTCTCTCTCTTTCACTCATAAAAAGTCATTTAAATGTTAATCCTCTTTGCTTCATGTTAATCTCACTCTTGATTTGAGATTCTGCTTTTTACATATAGTGGTGAATATGAGGGAGACCCAAGGCCCATAAATATGACAAGAAAGACAGCCTACTGCCTAGCATGAGATAACTCATCTTTATCACATCTAAGTCTCAGGAAATATAACAGAGTAAGTGGCAGGTTAAATATGTGTGTTGCTCTCATTGCTAGCCTAAGAACCTCCTCCAGGAAGATGGCTGTAGACACTGAAGAGACTCAAAGCACATCAAAATAGAAAATCCATTAAAGACTGCTGAGAGCTCAACATGAGACTTACAACACATCCTCCAAGGCTCAGTGGACATTTAATATGCAAATATTAACAAATACTGACAAATGAAAATTTAAAACATGTCATTTTAATCAAAGTAAATATCATTAAAGCAAAAATAAATGTGGGCTGGAGAGATGGATCAACAGTTAAGGAACTTGCCTACAAAGTCTGAGGACCCAGGCTTGACTCTCCAGTAGTCATTTAAAGCCAGTTGCACAAAGAGGAACATGTGTCTGGAGTTTGTTTCCAGTGCCTAGAGGTCCTGATATGCCCATTCTTTTTGTCTCCCTTTTCTCTATCCCTCTGCTAGCAAATAAATTAAAAATACAAAAAGAAAGAAAGAAAGAAAGAAAGAAAGAAAGAAAGAAAGAATGAAAGAAAGAAAGAAAAGAAATGTGTAACACCTTGATAAAAACCACTGGTAAATTACATGTATTCTGGTAAATAACCCACTCCCCAAGCTCATGCAAGCAACGAAAATTAAAGTTAATTGGACACACACACACACACACACACACACACACACACATATATTTGACACGAACGTTGAAAGTTGGAAAGAAGATTTCAGTAAGAGGAAGATAGGAAGGGGTGATAAGATAAGGTCATGGGGGCATTATGATATACATGTGTGTGTGTGTGTGTGTGTGTATGAATTGTCAAAATGAAAGAAATGAATGTACTGTAAAAAATAATTCATTTTAATATAAATATTGCTTACTGGTGGAAGAAAAGATATAAATACATAAATTATTAAAAATATGAGATAATGACAATTCAAATCAAATATTTATATTTCTTTCAATATAATTCCCACCAAATGGATGGACTAATATGATATTGTGAAGATTAAGGACAGAAAATACATTTGAAAATATAGCCATGAGTTGGGTCATTATGCACAGAGGCATTGCCTTTCCCACATAACTGATGGCTACCCCCATAAGGTAAGACCCACATTACCCATAGCTGTAGGTCAGGGAGAAGGCTAACGATGGTACCATCATGGCTGTATATACACTATATACATAACTAATAAAAAAACTAGATCAAATGAAAAAAGTTATGTGGCTAGAGAAGTGGCTCATCAGTTAAAGGCACTTGTTTGCAAATCCTGATGGCTCTGGTTTGATTCTGACTACCCACATAAAGCTAGCCATAACAAAGTGGCACATATGTCTGGTGTTCTTTTGCAGTGCCAAGAATAATATCCTATAGTGTATAGTATAGTTAACAAATTGTGACCTGAAAAGACATATGCTGTAATATTGACTCAGGCCATTCCCTCACATGTACATGTATGGATATGAAGGTAATTATCTACATGGAGGAATGGGGAAGTGATAATCCATTATAGCTGCATTGTATGGTTTAAAAACTTAAAACATCTGGTGATAGTAATCTTGCTTGAAGGGACTACAGATTTAGATGGGTCCAGCAACCCATAGTTAATGGCAAGAGGACAGCTAAACAGCCATAAGTGCTGCTAGACACCATGTCAATAGGAAAAATCCCATAAAATACATGGGAAAATGTGAGAACAAAGGCAGATCAGAAAAGCAAAGGGCAAATTAATATCACTTGAACAAAAATTTCCTTAACGTCTCATTCTCTTAATATAATCATCCTCTACATTTTGCTTTTTTCATAAGAACTATTCTCCAAAATATGAATTTGTTCACTTTGGATATTGTGACAAAAGTAAATTTAAGTAATATTATTAATAATTCAGAAAACCTCAGTTCTTATTTCAGATGAAATATAGGAAAACTTGAAAAGATATGGAAAAGGCCGTCTATGCTGGCAATTATGCTCTGAGATGACAATGGTGTCTAAGCATTACTACAGTGTGATTGAAAAATGGAGATGTAAAAAGCCTTATTAACACATAAGTTATAAGAGACCATGCTAATATATTCTGAATCCCTTATTATATACTGATTACTGAATACACTTCTTCACATATTAGGCACTGCCAAAAATTTTGAAATAAACACATGCATGAATTAGCTAATGTAAAATGCATTTTCTAAGTTGTCTCAGTGGGGTCGTAGTGACACAGGCTGGTAAATATTAATCATGAATGAAAGTAAGAGACAAGGAGAAACAAGATCCATTAGCCACTTGTTATTTTGATTTCACTATTCATATCTTTTCTAACTTTTTATAGGCATTTGAATTTTGTAAGCAAATTATGCTGATTTGTGTAAGTCATCAGTACATTTTTTTACTTGGATATGTCTTCCAAAGGAAAAACTATTTATTTTGCAAATTGAGATATTAGAAGTTATTCCATTAGTTGCTCATTTTTGATGTTTGTGTGTGTGTCTGTGTGTGTGTGTGTGTGTGTGCACGCACGTGCATGCACACACATACAATAGGAGGATGTTAGATATCTTCCTCTGTGTCGTACTTCCTTCAGAAAAGGCCTCTAACTTAATCTGGGATTCTCTATTTTTCAGCTAGACTGGTTGACCAGCAAGCCCTACCTCTCACCCTGTCTCTGCTCTGCTGAGTTCTGGGATTTCAGGGTACACGGCCCCACTCAACATTTTTCATGGATCCTAGGGACTGAATTCAGGTCTTCATGCTTTGTTCCACATACACTGTTATGCACTAAGCTGTCTTCCCAGCCCTTGTTAGTTAGTGTTGATTAAACAGTTTTCAGGAGGCTTATAATTTGATTAAGTATTTATTTGAAAAATATTTTCCCATAGAAATCTATTTTTCTTTTCCCTTAAATAGTTTTGTCGATAGAATACTCTCTCTAGGATTTGATAACATTGGTCATTCTTCCTTGCAAGTTACTTTCCTCTGTTCTTCCTTAAGTCCATTATATGAAATTTTTGCGACTTTTGTTTACAATAGATATACTTTGTTGTTACTGTTTAATGCATTTTGTTTTTGAGATGAATGGACTCTTTAAATAGCCACTGGTCCAAATAATCAATATTAACCCAAATAGCATTGAATAACTTAGCTATACATATAGGCATGCCAACTTATTGTACATATCATCTCATTTATCCATACTGCCAACTCTGTAGACATAATTCTCCATTTCACAGATGTTCATAGTGAGGCTAAGGGACATTTGGTAAACCATCAGAGCTAGCAAGTACTTAATTTAGTGACAACCAATTCAGTTATCCCAGAGCACTTGTTTCTACTACTTTTGTTCTTCATGTCATTTATCCAAGTGAATCTCAGATCTTTTTTGTTATTCAGTAGACCAAGAATGAATAAACAAAATTAGGTTACCATCAAACTGGGAGATAAGGCATTGTTTTCTGACAAAAAACTGAGCAGAAGGTTTTAATGTCTTAGAATCCACCCCTGCATTTTGTATTACCATCATGAAATCAGCAGAATCAGCCACAGTGATGGTTACTCTTCATGCCACCTGTCCTAAAATCACTTAGAAGAAAAGTCTCTGAGACTATGAGGGTGTTCCAGACAGGATTAACAGAGGCAGGAACATTGACCTTGAATATGGAAAGGTCCAACTGTGGGATGGAATACCAGATAGAATAAAGAGGGGATAGGAGCTTAATACTGGCACTCCTCTCCTACTTCTTGATCTGTCAAAACATGATCAAGCTGCCAGTGAGGTGCCCACCACTGTGCCTTCTCCACCGTGGAGGAGTGTGTCCCCCTAAATTAATAGCCAAAATGAATTTTCCTCCCTTAATTTGCTTCTTGTCATGTATTTGGCCACAACAATGAAAAAAGAACTAACATAGTCAATATGCCATCCTTGTCACCAAAGAGAGCTTTGGGCAACATGTACTTTAGAGAATTAGTTAACAGAATTTATGTCTGATGATCTTAAACTACTGACTACTTAAGTATTAAAGGAGACTGAGTTCAATGCTAGAGTTCAAATCGTGAATAACTTTGCAATACCCATATGTTGGAGACTTTGAACTTAGAAAGACAGTGTTCCTGGGTATGGTTGTTATAGAAAAAAGGCAAAGGCCAGAGGATTGTGAGTTCAAGACTAGCTTCAGTTACACAGTGAGTCCAAGGCCAGCCCAAGTCATGTAGCAATACCCCATCTCCAAAGAAATCTTAAAAGGTTAAAAGATGGTATTTATAGATTATAGTAAGAGAAGGGTGGGGGAGGGTCAATCAAAATTCAGGATATTCTGAATAAGACATATGAACTGGGCATGGTGGTGCATGCCTTTAGTCCCAGCACTCGGGAGGCAGAGGTAGGAGGATCACTGTGAGCTTGAGGATACCCTGAGACTTACATAGTGATTTCCAGATCAGCCTGGGCCAGATTGAGACCCTACCTGGAAAAACTGAAGAAAAAAATCAGACACATGAAAGCCCACTTTTTTGGATAATGATACCTCCAGAAGCAATAGGTTGCTGCTAGAAAAATTTCAGTGCCAGGGATGGGATATCTTCCAGTGAGTTCTTGGCCAGGGAGGTTCCTGTTGCTTCAAAAACATTACAGGCTATTGCCAAAGTCCTTGGTTTCCCACGAGTAACAAATGGTAAGACCCTATTGTGGAAGACTTCACATGCCTGGGCAGCAAGGTCACTGAGAAATCAAGCTGGTGCTGAAAACCTTTTCCCTATAGACCAGCCAACTGAAGGTTGGGAAAAGCTACATTGCATGCAGCCCTATGGGAGACAGAAGTCATCAGTAGTGAAAACAGTGGACACTGGAAACCTCAAGTTTGGTCGGATAGGCCAAATGACCGAATGGGTGGAGTAGTGGCATGTTTGTTCTGGGGGAAACCAACTCATCTGTAATTGGACAGGAGGCCTGCTCTATGGGAGGGAATGCATGCCTAGTACTGAAAACCTAATCAAAAGTCTATGATAGGGCAGATCATGAGCCTTAGGGGTATAAAGCCTGCTCTTGTTTGGCTAAATGCATATATTATTCTCACCAAACTGCCCTGAAAGCACTATACTTAATGTTTATAATATATTCCTATATTAATGTCACTTTCACTTTTGGTTAGAGAAGCTTCTCTTTTCAGATGGTAGTGAACACTGGGATGACGCAAAATGTCTGGACAAATGTACATAGTATTCCCACCAAACTGCCCTGAAAGCACTACATTTAATGTTCATATTCATATGTTAATGCTACTCTCACTTTTGGTTAAAGAAGCTTCTCTTTTCAGATGGTGATGACCACTGGGATAACCCAAAAGGCACCATCGTACTGAGAAGAAGGGACAGAGGAGTGTCCAGCACTGAAACATCTTTATCACACCCTTTGACTTTTGAGATCATACCTCTAAAATGTTAACTCTGTTCTTCCTTGAGAAATAAAATATAGCCAACACTTTGAAGTAGCTAATAGTTTTACCAGCAAGCTCTTTGAATACTGGTTAAAGGACCAAAAGTGTCACAGTATGTATGAAGTCATATAGTTAAGCTTAGTTTTAGAATCACTTTCCAAACTTTGCTGTCTAAGGCTGGAGTTCAGTGGTAGAGTGCCTGGTTAGGGTAAATGAAGTCTCAGGTTCTACTCCCATTACCACAAAGCAAAATAAAAGTTTGCTGGGGATGTAGCTCAGTAATAGATTATCTGCCTAACACCCACAAGATCTTTGCTTCAAGCACATGTGTATAAAGGCTAGGTGTGTGTGTGTGTGTGTGTGTGTGTGTGTGTGTGTGTGTGTGCGTGCATGCGTGCTTGGAGGCAGAAGCAGAAGGATCCCAAGATTATGATCATGTAGGCTACATGGCAAGACCCTGTTTCAAATAAAATGATACAAAAATAATAGTCTATTCATAACAAACAAAGAATAGTTTGGAAATAGATTTGGAAAGGTTGTTTCAAATATCAATAATGTCTATCTTTTATGTGATCAAAATCTTCATATTCTATTACTTCCAGTAATGAACAGAGGGTATTTTTCACCACTATGTGCACACTGCAAGCTCAGTGAAATTAAAGTAAAAAACCCATATGAGAGAGTCTTTGGAAATGATCACCATAACTTTTGTACTCATCCTAAGGTGTTTACAGAAGCAAATTATGTTGAAATTATCTTTTAAAATAATAGCAGATGATGTTTACTGAGCACTTATTATTGGGTAGATACCATGCCAAGCTCTTAATACACAGTGACACATTTTGTATTCATACTCCCATTCATAGAAAGATGCTCTACTTACTTCATATATATATAAAACCCTCCTTCATTTTCTTGAGAGACACACAGAAAGAGAGAGAGAGAGAGAGAGAGAGAGAATGGGCACACCTGTGGCCTCTCTGCCACAGTGAATGAACTCCAGATTCATGCGCCCCTTTATGTGCATGTGCAACATTGTGTGCTTGTGTCACTTTTGCATCTGGCTAAACATGGGACCTGGAGTTTCAAACAGGCATTCTTAGGCTTTGCAGGCAGGCACCTTAACCACTGAGCCATATCTCCAGTCTGGTACAAATAACTTTTATGGTTTATTTCACTTAGGCAAATTACAGTATTTATGATATCATGCTACTTTGGAAGCCACAATTTTCATGTTTATAATTTTATCATATAGAAGAATAATTTAATTGACCACTCCCCTATATTTGAATTTACAGGGTATTGACAACTTGATATTGTCATGTGTGATGCTTTACTTTCTATTATAACCTTACAACAAGTTATTAGAGAGGTAACTACTGGGTCATGTTGTATTTGTTTAATTTTTTTAAATAATTATTTTATTAATTTATTTCAGAGACAGAGAGAGAAAAGGAGGGAAGGAGAGAAAGAGAGAGAGAATGAGAGAGAGAGAGAAAGAGATACAGAGAGAAAGGGAGAGAGAATGGGTGTTCCAAGGGCTTCAGCCACTGTGAATGAACTCCAGACACATGCACCACCTTACACCTTGTGCATCTGGATTACATGGTTTCTGGGGAATCAAGTCTGGGTCCTTTGGCTTTGCAGGCAAGCGTCTTAACCTCTAAGCCATCTCTCCAGCCCTCATGTTCTATTTTTGTGTGTAGCTGTGAAAACTGGACATTTATGTATGGATTACAGATACCTTTTCTGATTTTTTTCAATTTCTGTAGAACATTGATAATCTGTTTTAGGAATATTTGCTTTTGGGATAAAGCTGATGTGGTTGAAGAGTTTATCTGGTTGAATGGGTCAATGAAAAGGTTCTCTTTTCCTTCTCGCTTCTGTATTTAATTTGCCACTGAACATGAAGCCCTTCTGAACCTGTCTAATAGGAGCTAACTTTTTCTTTGCTAATATGCAACAGAAACTATGTTTAACATCTTTAATAATTATCATCAGTCATGATGAAGAATATGCAAATTAACAACATAAGGAAATGCTTGTGAAACATGACGAAGTTCTTTTATAAAAATCAGAAGTTTACAACACCCGACACATTCATGTAAGGAAAATAACATCATGATAGTCATTTCTAAAACAAACAGAAATAATTAAGTAGAACAAAATTCATACAGGTAGTAATATCAATCAACTTGAAGAATCCTTCAAAAGAATCTTAAACTCCATCTCACATTATTTTGGAACACTTTTTTTCATTCTAGTTGTTGCTATATGTAACAATTTCACACATGAACTATGTTATTTATGCAAACCTGGATATAAGAGAATTAACTCTTAGGGGCCAACCCCTGACTAGGTGCTGCAATATAAATAGTCTGTCCTTCCTTTCTTCCTGTGGAGGTCTTACAGGTGTATTCCACATAGTTCCTGAGAGGGAAACAATAAACCACCCAAACCCACTTCTCACTTGCTCATACTAGTGACTACATCCAGCTTCACATTTATTTTCCTTATTCCTATTTCTCTCTTCAAATTCCTTAAAACTTGATCTCTGGGATGGTTGCCAACATAAAATTACCTGCATTGTAAACCCTTATTTTATTTGAAATTCGGAAAAAAATTAGGGCTTTAACATGAGAACTTTATTGCATATATTTCAAGTGGTTAGAACAATTCCACAGATAAATCTTTAGATGAAAATCCTAAAACTTGGGAGAAATGACAAAGTGTTATGTGTAGGGGTGCTTATGGATTTTTATTTTTAACATGTCTTCATTTTAAAACAGATATCTAAACCTTTTGGGACAAAGAAAATACTTTTAATCTCCCTAGTCAATAGAAATTAACATCATCTAGTTTTTTGCTTGCAATACTATATGGATTATATAATCCTAATTTTGCTAGTAAAGATGGTTAGTACACATCATATATACACTTTAATCTTGATTTTATATTTTTACTGCTGTAGTGTACCATATCATACTGATTTTATTGACTCATTTTACTACTTCACTACATGGGGCATTATCTATAAATATCTTGTCATTGAATTTAGTTTTTACATAATTTTATCAAAATGAAATAATAACAAGTATGCCACATTTCAGCTGGAGATTTGTTTTACATTTTATCCGCCAGTGATGTGTGTGACAGGTCTCCTTTTGCTACACTGTTTTAGTCATTCTGTGAGTATATGCAAAAGACTTGAAGGAAAACTGATATTTATTTTCTGGCATTTACATTATTGTTAGTAAAGGTGGAAATGGTCTCATGGTTTTCATATGTTGTTGCCTATCTCTACTTTTTACCATTATGAATCAACGTACATATTAAAATAGCAACTTATGGGCTGGAGAGATAGCTTACAGTTAAGGTGCTTGCCTGTGATGCCTAAGGACCCAGGTTCAATTCTCCAGTACCCATGTAAGCCAGATGTACATGATGGCACATGTGCCTGGAGTTCATTTGCAGTGTCTAGAGGCTCTGGTGCACCTATTCTCTTTCTCTTTCACTCTCATATATAAATAAATAAAAATAAAATATGAAAGTATTTTTAAAAATATAGTGATTATACCTAAAATATAGATCAAAACTTTCTAAAAGAGAAGAGAGAGGAAAATTATAAAAAAGACAAGATTTCTGCTCTCAATAAAAGTTTATATATGTGTGTGTGTGTGTGTGTGTGTGTGTGTGTGTGTGTGTTGGTTTGTTCTCTCAATAAAAGTAAATATATATGTTATCATTAACTACATATTAACTACATATACTCAGTTTTATCTTCAGATTGACAGAATACTTACTATGTATCTCAGGCTTGTCTTGAACTCACAATCCTCCGGCTTTAATCTCCTGAGTGTTGGGATTACAGATGTGTACCATCCAGCTTTGCATCACAACTAGATGTCTAAACCAAACTAAATCTATCAGACATAAAATTTTCTAGTCAAAAGTCTTAAGTGAACTGAACAGAAAGATTCTGGATTCATTCTTGAGGCTAATTTGCTAAGAAAGTACTTTACTATTTTATTTAGCTGATGTCAACCCAAGGATGTCCTGTAGTAAATGAAGATGGCATTCTAGAGCCATCTGGGTGTGTTGGAGAAAGGGATCCAAAGCATTAGGCAAAATGGTAGAGCTGGCTTCATGATTTTAGACCCACTGCAGGAGGCTTTGCAAGTTATACCTTTGCATGTCTGTGAGAAATGAATTTGGGAAGAGAGTCCCAGGCTCACCTGAAAGCTCTGTGTTCATTTTTCTCTGTAGGTTAGAAAGTACAGTGGGACTTGCTATCATTGAACTAGGATCCTTTACTGTATTGGGGATAATTAGATTCCTTGGTGGCAGGGGCCAGATGGCAGCACTCAATCACCAAACACAAGGTGTGGTTACCATAAAGGACAGCAGAGTCAAAGCAGTAATCAGTATAGTGTGACTTGCAGAGACCTATGGCATTGGCTAGTTTGTCACAGTGTCCCTAAAAGAGAAATAGATGGGCATTCTACTGAATTCTTGTTTGATCTGTATAAGCAGGGGAATGCCAGGTCAAGTGAACTAAAATATAACTTGAATCACAAAGACAGTGTCATGATCTCCCAATCAATTCCGAGGCTGAGCCAGTTTATGAGCACAGAATCCTTTGAATGAAAGAAAGGCTGGGTCACTTTTTGGAAGGACCTGGCTACACTGCCAAAATTTTAATGGATGCCAGCTCTAAACTGATACTATTTCCAGGAGACCCAAGGCCTCACTGTGGTACACCACTCAGTTAAGGCTTATGGAGGTTAGACGATCAATGAAATTTTACTTTATGTCTATCTCCTAGGGAGCTCAGTAGCTCTCTAAATGGTGGCTATTTCCTGAGTTCTGGATTACATAATTGGAATAGACTACTCAACAGTTGGAAGAATTCCCATATACTAATGCTTTGTTTTAACATGTGACTACATCACATGATATGGAAAATAGATGTCTCTCTCCCAAGCCAGTGTCAGGCTCAGTTACTGGCTCCAGCATGAAGCCCTCAGTGTCTGGGTGATGTTCATTTACTGCTCATTCTTGTATGCCTCGGCAAAAATCAGCAATTCTATTAATCTTTAATGGGATCACTGAATAAAACAGTGTTTGCACAATTTTCTGTATAATGCCTGTAATAATGACTGCTTGCCAGCACCTTCTATCATCATTGTGAACATCATTATTCAAGAACAGCAGATTTTCATATAGGAAGAAGTGAGATCAACTCTATTCATGGTGAACATTGCTTTGGCTTGTGCCTAGCTTTTTTTATTTTTTTACATTCTTGGAGACTAATGTTTATTATTTACCACAATATAGCAGTTACTATATATTCCAGCTCATACTGAGAGAAGAGTTAAAATGTAATCTCCTCTAAAGCTTGGCATTCAAATTACTGTTCAGAAAAAAAAAAAAAAAAGATTCAAGTAGTTCAGTTACATTTCTGCACACCCCATTTGGTACCAATCTTACCAAAAACTACACTTTTTAAATGTTTAAATTGTATTTTCACCCACTTGTGTGAAAAACTCCCCTTTCACAAATAAACTATGCTATAGTTGAGTTCATCAACCAATTTATTTCAATCTTCTGAGTTTAGCATTTCTAGAAGCATCTAAAGCACATGACCAAAGAAATCTCTAGGAAATTAATATGAAAACAACAATATTCTTATCAGGTGCCCTCAGAGCATTTCTACAAGACATTTTTCAGGAAATGGCCCAAGATTTCAACAGTAGCATGATGTCTAACGAGGATGAGGAAGATAGTCATTAATGAAGTGAAAACGAAATACGCAAAGAAAGTTCTGCCTGTTTTATAGGTGTTATGATAGACTAACAACTCAGAACATACTTTCTGTATGTTTCACAGAAAAGAGAGGAAGTGCAGTTAGTAAACCACAGAATCACTTCCCGACACTACATTTTGACTGCTCTGAAATACAAGCGACGACATTCCTGCTTGTTTTATATAGAGGTGTACGTGGGAGGAAAGGCAAAAGTTATGGCTTACAGAAGGCTTTAGCTATCAGGGGAAATTCCTCTGGCGAAGGTAGAAGAACTGAGTTGGGGAAATACACAATTTATTGTCCCCTAACTTACACTTTTCCCTTTGGAAAGGAACTCCAATAGATAGAAACTGCTTTGTGGGAGGAAAAAAAAAAAAACAGACAAGAATAGTATGCCTCTTTGTTTTAGGACTTGGTTTTTATCTTTCTTCATATTTCTTTTTAGAAGATAAAACAGAGT
Organism: Orientallactaga sibirica; assembly: GCA_036365145.1. Taxonomy (NCBI): domain Eukaryota; kingdom Metazoa; phylum Chordata; class Mammalia; order Rodentia; family Dipodidae; genus Orientallactaga; species Orientallactaga sibirica. The sequence continues at coordinate 4,718,768 of JAEOAD010000083.1, forward strand.
GATACATCATCATATTGAAATGTGGTGTATGAGTTTTTCCATTAGGAGGAAAGAAAGACATTCAGTGATCATTTCTGAGGATTAGTCCATAGAAGGAGAGGATCTACAGCTGTGGCCACAGATATCTGGTAACTGTGTGTCCTTGTTTTCCTGCATGAAGTAGATGGACTGAGAGATCTGTTCACTTTGGTCACAGTGCTGCCCAGTTCAACAAAGCATTTATTTTCATTTCTAAGCAGCAGTATTTTTGCTAAGTAATTTTGTATGCTCACAGGTATAGCTTCTGTGATATGAAAATTAGGTCACAATGAGAATATGTATATTCTCCAACACACATTTGATGACAAATTTTTGTTTTTTCTCTTGTAGGTTTCTGTTTTTAAAAATATTAAAATATAAGAAATGTAGACTATTTCAGTGTTATTAACTTAGGAGATAGCATGGATACATAAATTATGCATAGTTTAAGCTGTGGCAAAATCCAGAACTTATTGCTATTGTGATTAAATTATATTGCAATAAAGTAGAAGTGATAGAAGACAAATAAAATGAACCTGAGTAGAATATTTTTAAAAAAAAGCTCCATCACAATTAACACAAATCATCATGATATACAGGGAAAGTAAAAAGTATCTACTCAATGTGGACATTTGTGCTCAAAGTTGTAAGTGTGTTATTCCATTTTTAGTGATTCTCTATAAACAGCATACTGATTTTCAGTAATGAAGATAGAAATATTATTCTTTTGCACAAGGATATATTGAAGTGATATAAAACATGCTAAAGTAAATATGCATTTTCTAAATAAGCATTGTTAAAGAGTTATGCATGCAATAATGACTTAGACCTGCATAACTAAAGGAATAGAATAGTGTGGGTTTCATATGAGAACATCTTTTTTTTTAAATTTTTTTAATTTTTATTTATTTTTGAAGAGAGACACAGAGAGAGACAGACAGACAGGGAGAGGGAGACAGAGATGGGCACTCCAGCAGTCCCTCAGCTGCTGTGAATGAAATCTAGATGCATGTGCCCCCTTGTGGGCAAGTGCGGCATTGCACCCTTGCGTCACTTTGCATCTGGCTAAACGTGGGACCTGGAGATTGGAACCGGGTTCTTAAGCTTAGGAGGCAGGTGCCTTAACCGCTAAGCCATCTCTCCAGCCCTCATATGAGAACATTTTAATGATAGCAAACATTCACTATGGAATAGCAAAAGAACGGATTAAGAGCACTAGGCCATAGTTCATCCTCATGGCCACTGGGGGATCTATGCATGCTTTTTGTTTTACTTCATACAGACCATCTCCTGAAACCTTATTTTTCACTCTTTATTGAGATTCACCCTGATTATTTGCTTGCTTGAGAGAAAAAAACACCTTTTCTTTCTTCTAATTTATATGATGAAAAAAATGTCTTTGTTTTGAATGGAAGGATATGCCCATGTACTTACACAATTACTCAAACTGTTCTACTTTGGAGAGAGGACTTTCCATTTCCTTCATTAGTTTCTTCTGCAGATTTAAGACTGGAATTTTTTTTTTTCAAAATAATAAACAGCAAAAAAAAATGGAATCTTACTTTTCACATGAGGATGGTTAATGAGAATTGGCTTTTCTCTACACACAAATTTATTGGAGATTATGGGCAGCATCTTTTTGTCACCATTTACCTCTTCATTTGCTCTTCCCTGAGAGTAATTCCCTTTGCAGCAGATTAGGAACTGATAGTTGTCCGAGGACACATTAGAGCAATACAAAATGAGTATCATGCTCTTCTCAACATGAAAGGATAAATCTAAAGTTTATTTAAATAGGGAAGTAATATAATTCCTTAAAGCTTTTCTCAATAATTGATCTATTTAAGTCACTAACAATATTGTTTAGGTATCTATTCTTTGCCAAAAGAAACTGAAGTCATTGGGGAGAGGGAAAAAAGTGCCTGTATTGTAGCCCCTCAAAATTATTTGGGGAAGAAAAATGTGATTGATTTTAGTCTCTCTCTGTCAGATCAGACATGGATTAGTTACAGACAAGTATGTGAAGCCTTTCTTCAGAAGGTTGTAAACTTCTTTCCAAAGAATGAAGTCAAATTTGGTGGTGGAGGAGAGGATTTCAACAGTAGGAGTAAGAGTGAAGACCTGAGAAGGGCCAAATAAATTAAAAAACGAGTAAGGAACACACAGAAAACAGTGGAAGATGAAACTGTATGGGAAGGTTGGCATCTTTTCAAGGGGGTCTTTAATATCAAGTTAACTAAATAGGCGCATATTCACTAGATGTTGGGAAACTAACAATGCTTTTTAAGCTAGCAAGTGAGAAAAAAAAATGAGGTAATATGTTGGGCATGGAGTTGAGGGATAATGGATGGAGAATAGTTATGGTAGAAGGCCAGGCAAGGGGTGATGGAGTTGGAATCAATACGTGTCAGTGTGAACAATTTTGTGATAATAATGTGAGCCTTTCAAACCCATTTCCTGTGATTAGATTATACTCCAAATATTCAGAATTTAAATGACCTATCAAATTTTATGCAGTCATCCTTATGTAATGCTCTCCATATTAACCTACATCTACTGGGTCAGTTACTTATTTTTTATTAACTTGAGGCACTAGAATCTGATAAATTCAACACTATTAAGGGAAAAAAAAAAAAAAAGAAACCTCCACAGCCCTGCTACTGAGCAGGGTCTACTATCTATGACTTCAACAAATAGGATAATTTACATTCCTGTCAGAAATTCAATGTCAACAGATACCAACTCTAAGAAGTATATATTATTAAAGTAACAGTGCATAAAATTCATAAATGCCTAAAGGAGAGCACAGACCTTGATATAAAACTGAAGACACAAAAAGGACACAATTATTATTGATGTCATTTGTTTAAATTTCTTACCCTAAAAAAGCACTTTAATTACCATATGCTTATCATGTTGGTTGAATTCATTTATAGAGGGAATACAATCATTAATTATCATAATTAAGACACCTGAATTCAAAATGAATGGCATTCGTTCTAACCTCCGTTGTAGTTATGTTTTATCTCTGAAGGTTGAGTTTGCAGTCAAATGTTATCTGATTTTTCCCCTTAATCATTAAGAAATGCTTTACTAATTAGCACATGAAATTCATGCCACATCAGACTGAATTGAATCAAGGCCTATTATCTTGAGCAGTGAGACACTTTGAAATTCTCTGTAATAGGGCATGAATATGTTATACAGTTCATACACATTTCATGAACTTCTACATTAGCACTATTTTTTTTCCAAGACAGTGCCATTAGTTATGCCATTTTCAAGACCTTTAATTCGATCATGCTGTTTAACAGCCTGTTAGATTGTGGTGTATAAAGTCATACACTGATTTATCTTTGGTTACAATTTGGCAAAGTGATTGTATTTGGTTGTAAATATCCTGAGTAGAATGAGAAGCAGCAGGTAACTGAAAAGCACAAAGCACCTTTGAGTTACACTCTGGCCACAATGCTTTATGTACAGCAATATAGGATTTGTGCCAGATATCCTCACTCAGCCATCCTGGATCCTTTCCTACCTTCGTCCCCTTACTCCTACATCGGCCCAATTTGTCTGACCACATCACCAGGTGTAGCAGACAGCTTCAGGTTTGCTGAGATGAACTTCCAGACCAGGCACAGTTATGGAGGAAGGGATATTATTTATTGAAGCTTACAGATCCAGGGGAAGTTCCATAATGGCAGGAGAAAGGGCCTGCTCTCACAGGACCAGGCAAGAGAGAGAAAAACCAACCAGGCACACAGCACACACAGCAAAACTACAGCCAAAAGCCATAGCACACTTCAGGAACTCCCGCTAGGCACACTTTGCATATCTTTACAATGGAATCTCAAACCATCACCACACCTTAAGACCGGCCCCCAGTGACATTGCCTCTAGCAAGGTGATTTCAGATGCAAACTATAAACTAATAAAACACTGAATATATTGGGGGGCATATATTCAAACTACCCCACCGGGTGTACACTCTGGCTTGGCTAATGGGGAGCTTAGGCTAGAGGAAGAAGAGACACTGCTGGTTGCTTGTGATATGGCTATGCTTTTAGTTGAAGGTCCCGCTTTGGTCAAAGCAGCCTTGTTTTCAGGATCCTCCATTTTCAGTCTTAGTAACCCATCCTATTTATTGATCCAGCCTGTGCTTCTGCTATGACTTGCTCTAGATTATTGCATCCTTTAAGACCCTGTGTTTGTGCCTCAACTTTTGTCATTGAATTTGCCCCAGGTATCCTGAGCTCACTACACTGTCTGTTTCTCTTTTGGGACTACCGTCCATGCTTTCTGAAACAATTTACTACCTTGGAGACTGAAGGTAGGAAAGGGAAAGATTAGTTTTTGGTCTATTTGAAGCTCACAGGTATGATATACAAATACAGTTTTCAGGGTGCTAAAAATAGCAATAAAGACAAAGATGTATGGTCGTCAAGGTCAGCACTAAAACTCTATCAAAATGTTTGTATTGCTTACAATGTCAAGGGTTTAGCAAAATAGAATCTATATTCTCACATGGCAAACAGTAAAAGGCTCAGGGGTCTGTAAACCCTGGACCTTTGCAAGGTATATTTTTCAATCTGCTGTGTTCCCCATCAGTACTTGTGACTTCTCTTTTGCTTTATTACTAGTTTCAATCCTCAGTATTCTTTGAAATACATCATGGTCTTTGTAGCAGACACTTTTAATACTTTTTGTACAAATAGAACTCTTAATAATTGCATGGTAATATCTATGTAGCACAAACCACTCTTTCCTGGACCCCAGGGGTATATAGTCTAAGACCCTCAATGGATGCCTGAAACCTCAAATAGTAATACTTATCTCTCTCACTAAATTTTAAATATATACTTACCTACAATAGTTTAAATATTAGCCATGATTACTAGTAATAAACTAGGGTAGTTGCAATGATGTATTGAAACAAATATTCTGTGAATGAAACTCTCTTTATCAAAATGTCAACTGTTCTGTACTTATCCTTCAGATATCATAAGATTATAAATGGCCACATGATGAAGTGAGGAGAATGATGTAGGCATTGCTCCATACTCTGTCATTAGGTTATTGCTAACTCTCCCCATTTTCTCTTGGCAAGTTGTTGTGAGTAGCATGATGAAATCTAGAACCTTTCTACTCCCCTTGGCCCAGAATAGGAAATATCCATTTCTGCAGTGCATATATGCCATCCACCTATTAGTCACTTAGTAGCTGTGTCAAATATTTCAAATGATCAATTGTCCCAATATCTCAATTCAAATACCTTTCACAATAATGTGCAACTTAAAATCATGAATTGTTTACTACTGAGAATTTGTATTTAATATTTTTTGCACTATCGTTAACCATGAATAATGAAACCAGATCAATGGTACAGGACTCTATCTGCCTCAGGAACTAATGTAATTTTTCAATTTATGTTATTAAGTAATGGTAGGATCATGTACTTTCCCCTGATGGCTTGCATGTTTTTTTGATCAACTCATTGATTCAATTAATTTTCAGTTGTTTCTCCTTTCATTGTATAGAAGAAATGGAAGAAAATGTTATTGTCTATGCTTTATTTTCTATGTATGTGCTGTTCATGGGTGTGTTTTGTATGTATGTATAGGCAAATATTATATGTATGTATAGGCAAATATTAATGCAAGTGTATGTGTGTGTGTATGCATTCATATGGTGGCCAGAAAAACTAGCCAGCAATGGTCAGGGACTCTGATCTTTGTTTCCCCAGCACTGGGATTATAGGCATGCATTGCCATCCATAGCATTTCATGTGGGTGCTGGTAATCCTAATTCTGGTTCTCATGCTTGCACAGCAAGCATTGCTCCTAACAAATCATCTCCCCAGCAACAGTCCTTTTTAATGTTTATGTAAGTAAATTTGTAATAAGTTTAAATGATTAATATAACCATAATTGGAAAGCCTAAGACATTAAGTGTCAATAGCAAAGTATATTAATATAGTACACATTATTGTGTTTCATGTCATTCATATTATGTAATATATTATCTAAATTTTGGTGAAAAATATATAATAATCAATTACATGAAGATAAGGAACAGTTACACAATGGAGTTCTACTCAGTGGTAAGGAAAAATGAAGTTATGAAATTTTCTGGAAAATGGATGCATCTGGAAAGGATTATAGTTAGTGAGGTTACCCAGGCCCAGAAAGCTAAACGTCACATATTCTCTCTCATATGTGGATCCTAGCCACAAATGATTAGACTTCTATGTGAGTAGGAATAAAACTCAGTAGCAGAAGCCAGTAAGCTTCTGGGGATATAAAGGGAATAGAAAGGGAGGGGGCTTGATAGGATGGTATTGTATATATGTAAATAGAATAACAGTTCAATGGGGGTGAAAAGGCCCAAGTGAGGTCAAAGGAAGAAGTTGAGTCAAGGGAAGGTGGAGGGAGGGCTAACCAAATTCTAAAAGGATATAAGTAAGTCATATGGAAACCTACTTTTCTGGACAATGGAACACTCAGAAGAAATAAATTGTTACTAGAAAATTTTCAGTGCCAGGGATGGGACACCTTCCAGTGAGTTGTTGGCCAGGGAGGTCACAGATACCCCCAAAACATTTTAGGCCATTTCCAAACCCCTTGGTTTCCCATCAGGAATAGATGGTAAGACCCTATTGCTGAAGACTCCACATACTTGGGATGAAAATTAATCAAGTATTTTAATATCCTTAAATTCTTTATTTATATTAGCAGAATATATTACATTTCTATAAATAAACTTATACCAGTTTTATAGAACTTCATACTTCTTATTCTATTTTTAACTTAATAAAAATTGTACAAGTCTAGCAGAGTGATGCATTCTATAGTTGCCTATGATTACCTTAATCCGTTCACTTTTTTAAATTTATTTATTTATTAGGGTGTGTGTGTCTCTCTGTGTGTGTATGTATGTCCGTGTGTATCTGTGAGTGTGGCATGAAATTCATGTGGAGATTAGAGGAAAACTTTATGCTGGTCTTTACCTTCTGCCTCGCTTGAGGCCGACTCTTTCATTGTTGTTCACTGCTCCATTTGAGAGTGTCTAGGAAGCTCTCCTGCTTCTGCCTTTTCTCACTCTAAGAGCACTGGGACTATAGAAGCTTTATATAGGGACTTTGGATTCAAACTCATGTACTCAGAGTTACTCAGCAAGTGATGTGTATTGATCCATCTCCCCAGCTATAAGCAATTCAGTTTTTAAGATAACGTCAAGTACATTGCTATTACAAATCCTTATATTGATCATCCTTGTACATGTATGTCATATATATATTCAGTATTTTTATAATTCCCATGATACATGATATAAAAAACTCATCCCTTTGCATAAATATTTTGAACATATTTACTTTGTTATTATAAGGAGATTAATCAGCTGATAGTTGAATATTTTTGTGTGTAGAAACACTGAGCAGACTTCCCTCTCTTAATAATTGAATATCTTCTACCGTTCAAATGCTTATTATCATGGAATCATAAAATACTAAAAACCAGCAAATATTTTTTTTATCATCTATTGTACACAAGGTAAAGCTGTAAACTCTTATAAGGCAAAAAGCTGAATTAGCTAGATTTCATTCATTTTAAGGTTCTTTAATATAGTTAAGTGTTTAATTGTTGTTGAGTAAGTTAATAAAGTTTTAAGCTCCATACTGTCAAATATCATGTGTATAATGGTAACATACATCTGGGATTTTTTTAGGCATATATGTGTATGTTGTGTGCCTGTGTATATATATTTGCATGTGTGGGGGTGCATTGTGTGTGCATGCATATAGAAGTATATGAATATGTGTGTGCCTTCATGTGGTAGCCTGAGGTTAACATTAACATTAGATATTTCCCTCTGTCAATTCTTCACCTTATTTACTGAGACAGGGTCTTTCACTAAACCTCATCAGTTTGGCTAGCCAACCCAGATAGCTTACCTTGGAGTACCCACTGACTGTTTCCTGAGCATAGGATTGCAAGTGTGTGCCACTGCCCCTGGCATTTACATGGATTCTGAGGAATCTTAATTCTAGTCCTCATGATTGTGCATCAAGTGCTTTACTGACTGGGCTATCTCACCAGGCTTTAGGTACTTTTTATACAATGGATTAGAACATTCGTGGTCAATTTTTCCTACCACAACATAATTTTATTAATTGAGGAGATCAATCCAGGAATTAAATATGATTGTAATTGCCTTCTTGTTGCTAGGACAAAACATCCAACCAGAAGTAGCTTATGGAAGAAAGGGGTTTATTTCAGCTTATAGTTTCTAGAGAAGGTTTCATCATGGTGAGGAAAATATAGTAGGTGAAAATAACTGGGCATCACATCTCCACAGCAACAGGAAGGAAGCAGTATAGGTAATGGGCTTAGAGCTGGGATATATTATTCCAAAGCCTGCTTCTAGCAACATACCACCTCCAGCTAGGGCTCCACCACACAAAGAACCCACAAATTTCCCAGATTCCCATCAGCTGTGGATCAAGAATTTAAAACATAATCCTATGGGGGAAATTTCATTCAAACCACCAAAACTATTGTGCAAATATTCCATTACATGATTATTTTAAAGCCTTGATTTAATAGAGCATCTCTCTCTCTCCTGTGTGTGTGTGTGTGTGTGTGTGTGTGTGTGTGTGTGTACACAGACAAAGGATTTCTCTGGATGTGTGGATGAAATTTTACCATATAGAATGCTAGAATTCAAACTCTAATCCATACTCATATACTCAGGTCTAGGAATTCCTTGAGTTTTCACATAGTTTTATAAAAGTCATAAAACTTAAATTCTTCTGATACAGTAACATACTTGATGCTATTAATTAGTTGAGGCCTAGTTCTTAGTACTCATTCATCCAGAGGCTGAGATCCAAATGAAGTTTGAAAACATACTGGGTTTGCATAGTTGACTTTGTTTTCTTTCTTTCATAAGAGCTGTGAGATTTGCAGTCATACTGTGTGGGGTCTTAAACATTGTCCCAGTAGACTGCATAAAAGAATGTCAATTGCATGCAATGTTATTTCAAGATCATAAGATGTTTTAAAAACAGATGGCAGTATACATGAAAGATCACAGGAGAGAGAGGTTCACAGCAGTAATTAAAAAGATCCTGCACAATAGAAAGGCTTTTAAATTAAGCAGTAAACTTTACATAATTAGGCATTCCTTTTGTGTTCATATCTGGTACATATTTTAGGCAGAAAGGTTTTTTTTTTTTTTTATCCTTGTCAACAGTATCTTTTTCTCAATTTTACAAAGCAAAGGCATTTGAACATTTTTTTCCCAGTCAGAAATCAGAATGGGAAACTGAAATAAGTACCAGCAAAATCATTGAAACAGAATAGTTCAAGAATTTTCCTAAGGCTCTAGAGTGAACTTATTTTATCATCTGAAAAAAATGCCCACAATATCTATCACAAAAATAGGATTGTTTTGAAGAGGGAATGTCATAATGTGGAAATTCTTTGAACCATTGAACATGCCCATTTGTAAGCATTAGAATATTGTCTCACTAATGTGCAGATCTCAAAAATGTGCCTTATTTCTAAAATAAAACCTAAGTGAAAATAGAAAAGAACAAAACAAAAGATCTGGTATGAATTCCATTGATTTATTTGCTATATTACATAAATAGATACAGATAACGAGAAATGATCAGAACATTCAAAATCATCTACCCCAAACTCTCAGTTGTCTTTGACATTGAAGGAATAAATTCTGTGGAGGGGAAAAATCTTAGACAAGTACTCGGGATTGCTCACACAAGCTCAGTCACCTTCCACACTTAATCTTTGCATGTGTGCACTTTTGGTAGAGTGTTGTGTATGAAGCAACACTTTTATGAATTAAAACAGGCTATTGTTTTATATGGGGAAGACAGGCTAGTCTTGATTAAATATAGAACATTGCAAGCCCTCCTGCAGAGACAAATTTTCTTCCAACAAGTGCTACAATAGCTCATGTAAACTGTCAAAGCCATATAGAGATTTAAGTTTATCACTTCGAGCATGGGATCTTGGGCTCATCTTCAGCTTCTTACTTTCATGTTCATATGGTCATGGCCTTTGTAATCTAGAATCTTACAAAATTGTGATGTTTCACCTCCACCATTAAAATCCTATCTCTTTATTCATGTTAGGAGTTTATTGAATGGAAAATCTCTCAGGTACAGACAATGGGATGTGCGCAACCTCAGGTAGGAGACAAAAATATGATATGACCCCTCTGAATGTTATGCTGACTTCTGTCTTTGACTCTCCTAAAAAGTACATGTAAGTTTTTCTCCTTAGAGAATCAAAACAGATCTTAGTATTATGTGGCACATGGGTGCTATTGTTTTCTGGTTTACGAATGTATTCTAAAGTTTTGCACCCATATGAAGTGGTTCTAGGTGGTCTACACAAACTTTGTTCCTTTTGAGGACTTTACTTCATTCCACATAGTGGTACTATGCTGCTCAGGAAAGCCTGTGCTTGAGTCATTAGTGATCCAATGTGGTAATCAGATAGCAGGAGGGAGTGAATTTGTTAGTGTCACAGAGAGTAAGCCTAGAATTGTCAATGCCATCACTTCTGACTGCATGGGAGAAGCACTTGAAATAATTGAACTCACACACAAAGGAAAGTAGAACTGATAGTTGAATGATGCAGCCTCTTAGTGCCCTCACAAGAGTGCCTAGTACAGTTCACCTCAATGGATCTTTCTGTTTATTTACTTAGCTAGTTTAATAAATAGTGAAGATAATGTTTTGGTGAGTTATTTAGTGAGTAGGACCTAAGTTCTTAATGGTGGCTTGAATGTAAAATGTTCCCCATAGACTCATTATTTGAGTACTTAATCCCCACTTAGTTGTGCTGGTTGGAATGTGTCTCTGAGAGATGTGCCATAATTCCTGGATTGATTGTCCAGACCCACTTGGTGCCCTTCAGCTTTTCTAGTTCATCCCATGAGGTTAAGATACAATGCCAACTGTCTGCTCTTACCATGCTTTGCCCACGATGATGGACAATTCACCTCAAAGCTATGAGCCAAAATAAACCCTTTTCTTCCATAAGCTTATTCTGTTCAGTTCTTTTGTCCCAACAATGAGAAGGTAACTGATGTATACACTGTTCAGGTAAAAAAAGTTTCTCTGAGTTCTAACAGAGAAACAAATCAAGGAGTTAGAGATGCTATCTCAATGGGCCTGTGACCTAAGGACAAAATTATGCTCCTGTTTTTTCAGTAACATATCATAAAGAATGGTTTTTATACCCTCTGGCAGGAGGGTGTTCATGGAGATATTTCTTGGCAATAGTCATACTTAACTGAGTCAGGCAAGAGTTATTTGGGTGTGGAGAATATCATTTTAGGACTTTGTGTGAAAATAGCATGGAAAAAGGCATGTCAAAATGTAAGACACAATTTCTATTGATAAAAGAATCACAATCTAATTGTTCATCTTTGGGATTATCTTAACAAGGTACATTCTTAGAGAAAAAAAGAATATGATCTTATTATTGATGGTCATCAAACTGATGGCTTTATCACCTTAGAATGCAGAATTAGCAGATGAAATTCAGACACTAGGTATGAAATGCGAACTCCAGGAATTCTTTAAAGTGAGGACAAAATAATGGCATTCAATGACATTAAGCTGTGGATTTATTCCTGTTTAAACAAAATATCTAATCCCATGTATACAGGGACCTTTTGAAGAAGCAATGTCACTTTCATGATTAATGTTTCTGGGAGGAAAGAAGCAGGTTTGTTTCAATTTGTAAGGATAATATATCAGATAGAAGATATCATACAGCATAGCTCACATATGGGTGACTTGTCAACAGTAAGTGCAGGACATCCAGAAACCAATATAAATTGAATAAAATCATGCCACTAGATCTGATGGTGTTATGAGAATTATAATAATAAGTGTTAACAATATCAGACAATGTCTACCCTAAAAAGAGACAATTACAGAAATTCTAAAGTCATTGAAAATGGAAAAGGTTAAAAAAAAGTGGTCATCATGAGAAGTCTTGACAAATAAAAGAACAGAGGGAACAAGTTAGGATATCACTGACAATCAAGGCAATAGAAATTCAGAAAATAGAGCTAGGTGCGGTGGTGCACGCCTTTAATCTGAGCAATCATGAGGCAGAGATAGGAGGATCTCTGTGAGTTCAAGGCCACCCTGAGACAACATAGTGAATTCCAGATCAGCCTGAGCTAGAGTGAGACCTGACCTTGAAAAACCCATATATATATATATATATGTACTAATGGAAAATTTGGGACTAATATATACTGATGATTGTCTACTCATCACCCTTCATTAGCTGAATGTCAGTAAAGAAAGAAAATAACATTTTCTTTGGGAAACATCTTATATTTTATTTATAGTATAAAATACCTTAACATGCACATATTCATATGTATATATGCTTACAGATAATGAAATATATATTAACACATGAAATGCATATTTATTTGCCTTCTAGAGCAAGATATACTTAACACAGAATCTTGTTTGTGATTCAAAGTCAACAGATATTTGTTAAATAAATTAACTAACAACTGCTTGTTATATTGTAGGCTGGGATTACAATGCAGCAATAAGAGGAAAGGAATCCTGGCTAAGATCGAATTGCCCAAAGACTGAAGTCAACAATGTTATCAATTCTAGTTCTATAATTCAGGACACCTGCAGGGCTTATTGCTAGGTAGATCAATTTGCCCCTGTCCTAAATGACTTCAGCATGCAGGGTATTGTTAGTGCCCTGGAGTTCCCAATTGCCATTATCCTCAACCAGGAGTGTACTACTGCCCCAAAGAATGTTTGAAAGTCATCATGTGCTTCTACAGGGATCCATTAAAAACTATGGGTATGGGCCTTACTATAACCGTTTTCACCTTTCTGTTTTGTTTATTTTCTTTTAATGCACCCTTAGCTATGAAATAGTTAGATGGTTTCTTTTGGGGAAAGCACATAGTTACAATAAATAAAATATGGAAAAAAATGAAGCACTTCCTTGAAAGAAGAAAGTTAGTGTATAGTAAGGAAGTTGGAGATAGAGGTTTACTTTGTCCTAGAGTGATGTTATGGGAGGCATGGCTTTTCTTTGGGGAGAAAAGAACAAAGTTTAAACTTGGAGATTTTTATTAGAAAGTTACAGAGTAAGGAGTTTGGGAGCAAACTAAGCGATCAATTTTATTGTTTAAACATGCTGTTTTTTCAAAGATCCAATATTCATCTTAACTTGATCTATAGGAAGTGGATTGTGCTCTTTCCTAGATGACTACTTAATGTATAGAATAACTGAAATATTTTATAAGGCCAGCTGATTGAAAAGAATCATTAATTTTTTTCTGTAGTTATAAAATAATGAATTTGTGATATCTATTCATTAGTTATATAAATTCATAAAAATATAGAACATCTCATATAAAGGAGGTCATTAGAAACACCCCAAACAGATGCACAAACACACTGTATACTTTTGTACCAAAGTCTTTATTTTTCTTTTAGCTTGATGCTTGGTATAATTGAATGGGGAATAATAGATGATGGCTATATACTTTCCAAATATAAGCCTTCTTGATAGACCTGAATCCTATAAAACATTTAAGATAGTATTTAACTTATCATAAAAGCAGAAATTCAGAGGTTCATAGAACACAACCCTTAAATCAGACTGACAATAGGCCTGTGGCTCAGGGAACATTGTAGAAGAGGGGGTAGAAAGATTGCAAAAGCCACAGAATAGGTAGGAATACCATAAGTCATGCCCTGCCCCTGCTACCACATAGGGTCTGAATGATGCCTTCATAACCCCACAGTGAATACCATAACCCCCTGAAGAGGGCTCCTAGGGTAACAAGAGTTGAGAAGAGGGGACATAAGAGTATATCCTGGGCTGGAGAGATGGCTTAGCAGTTAAGGCGCCTGCCTGCTAAGCCTAAGAACCTGGTTCCAATCTCCAGGTCCCACATTTAGCCAGATGAAACATGAGGCAAGGGCGCAATGCCGCACTTGCCCACAAGGGGGCGCACACATCTGGATTTCGTTCACAGCAGCTGAGAGACTGCTGGCACGCCCATCTCTGTTTCCCTCTCCCTCTCTGTCTGTCTCTGTGTCTCTCTCCAAAAATAAATAAAAAAAACAATAAATTTTTTTTAAAAAGTATATCCTGTCCTAATATATATGTATATATTAAAATTTTAAAAAGTAACAGTATTTCTTTTTGTAATTCACACACACACACACACACACACACACACACACACACCAGGAAAAATAACGCATAAATGTGAAAGAAGTCTTCAATAATTTATATATCTTGAAAAGATCTCTCACTCCCATGTTAGTTATGGCATTAGTCCTAGTAGTAAAAACATGGAAATGGCATACATGTACATCAAGAGATGCAATGTAAATAAAATGCAATGCATATACATAAACATTATAGGCTAGTATACAGATACACAAACAGATGGAATAGTATTCAGGATTTACAAGAAAGAAATCCTGTTGTTTATCACATGGATGAAGCAGGAGACATGTTTCTTTCATGGGCAATAAGCTGGTCAAGAATTAAAACTGCATAATTCAGTATTTCTGAGGTAGAATTAAAATTTTCAGGACCTTAGGGGAGGGGAAATGAAGAACTGTTTTTTTGTTGTTGTTGTTGTTGTTCGTAGATATAAAGTCTGTGAGGAAGATGAGTAAGTTCTTGACATCCATTGTACAATATAGTATCTAATAGTGAACAAAACAGTGTGATTCATATTCCCCAATGAGGAGGGTACCTTCAAAGGGGGGAGGACAGGGAGGAGGCTATTAATGGCACCAGCATGAATGTATTCACATTATGTGCATAACTAATAAAAATTAATTAATTAATTAATTAATTAATTTTAAATAGAATAGTTAATAAGGTAGATCTCATGTTAAGTGTTTTTACCAAAAATGAAAATACACACAAAAGATCACAGGAAAAAATTAGACATGGATGTATATGTTCAGTAATTTTGTTGAGATAGTAGTAACCTGGGTGTGTACATATGCCTAAACTCATGTACACAGTAAATGTGTGCAATTTTTGTATGTGGCTATAGGCTTGTCTGACCATACCCTTCTGTTGTACATGGGACATGAAGATTTGAACTAGAACACTCTCAGCCCCCTCAGAGACTCATGCTTGCATAGGAAGTGTATTTAACCACTGAGCCATTTCTTCTGACCACGATTTAATTTTTCAATCTTTCATGAATAAATATTTTTGAATTAATTGATTTTTTTTCAATGAGGATTACAAAGATGATAAGCTGTCAGCAGTGTTGCACTCCACTAATAAAATGGATTTTATAATGCATGGAGCTGTCCAAAATTAGATTCCTTGTGAGATAGTAAAATTTTTACCAATCATGTTAGATGTTTGAATCTGTCAAACCTTAACCTAGAATATATACCATTATAAAAATCCTTTGCTACAGAATAACACATTCAGCTCTGTGAAGATGATGGGAGGTTTGTAAGAGAACAATGTTTTTCATTTAAAAATTGTCCTTGGAATAACTAGTTCGACTGTAGGGTTAGTGGCAGAGGTTTTTGAGTTAAAAAGGCTAGACTTCGAATTTTGGCTGTATGAGACGAACTATGACCTTGTGAAATTTACATAAAATGATGATTATAAAAATATCTATTTAGGGTTGCTTAGAAGACTAAATCAAGCAGACTTCTTTCTTAGTACTTCATAATCATTTAGTAAATGTTAGTACAATTTTTATTATTTTACTTGCTTTCATAATCCTAAAGGTTCATGTATCAATCACAGTCCACATACATGTTAGTGCTATCAACTTTAACTCCTAAGTTAGTTAAAGTCATGCTTCCATTGGTTACTTTTTATGATTACACATTGTGAACTACTGATAGCTTAAGGTTACAAAACTTGCAGGAATCCTCTATTCATCAGAAATAGCATTTATTTTTCAGTATTCAAAGAAACACTTCATAACTGCAATCTGAAGTATAATTGCATTTGTTGGAGAATTATTAACCATACACATACACAGAAGTATAATCTCTGAGATTTAATGCTCTAGTCAAAATTAAAAGTTGAATTAAATGTAAAAAAATGCCATTTATATTTTAAGGAGAGCATAAGGTGATAAAAATAGTCTTTCAATTAATGTTCATGCCCTCAGAGTCATACTTTGGAATTAATGTAAATTAGTCCCCAGAAATATATTTCAATAAGTCATTTGAGGAGAGAGACAAAATGATATAATCATATCCCCTGAGAAATAAATAACTTTTCTTCAAGTTGAACTTGAGCTTCTGGACCAAAAATGACTGGATCGAGAAATTCAGGTTAAAACATAAGTTGAAAGAAATGTTATTCTTAAGTAGGATGGTCTACATTTGATAAGATTTGCATGAATCCCAAATTTTGTTAAAGAAAAGTGGTCACAAGAAAAAAGACAAGTAAGATAAAAATTACTTAACAGAATTCAGAACTCTTCGAGGATTAACAAGGTAATAGCAAAAGACTGCAAAGCTGTTTCTGTGTCCTTAAGAGGAGATCATTCAAAGCTATCTGAAATCAATGGAAACGGAGCCTCCTCTAAGTCCATCCCTAGCACAAAATGAAATTAAATCTGAGCCCAATTCATATAGAACATTTTTCTTAAGAATAAGTTGGTTTAAAATAATATATAAATTCACATCTGTGAATTTTGTGTGTCAGATCATAGAATGATTTACCATTACTTATTGATCCTTTCCAATTATTTTATTTTACTTTTGCAGTTCTGGGAATTGAACCTCAGAACTAGGTGAGCACATTAGGTAAATACCCTACCACCAAGGATACCTCCCAGAGGATGAGAAGTGCTTCAGAATTCCATCTTTAAGTCATGACATGGCCATTCATTCATGTCCTCATAGCTACTGAGTTACTTGCAGGAGACCTGCACAACATTGGGCTCATCAATATTCGATTATGCATCATGAGGTGGGGGGGGTTACAAAAGGCATTGAATTAGGAAAGGGAAGCTTGAAAGTAGGAAATAAGGGATTCTGGGGAAGGGGCTCAGAGGATGGTAATGGAAGAAGATTATGATCAAAGTACATTTATGTACATGTATAAAAATTGTAAATAAAAGGCTTAAAATGTATATCATTTAAGATATTACCTACTTGATAACTTCACTATAAAACTTGACAGTTGCATCATCAAGTTGCATGTTGAATCAGTATATCTACACACACTGACACACACTCACGCATGAATAAGGACACATACATTATAAACACATGCAAATAAGGTGACATCCCAAATTGCACCTATGTTTCTAACATAAAGGTGGAATAAGAGAATGGTCTTATGTTTGCATTTGTTGTACATTGGCTTTTGTCTCAAGCACAAAGAAACCAATATCATCCATTCCAAAAATTTAATTTTACATTGCTTTGTAATTAATATTCATCTAGTGATTTTTATTGATTATTCTTTCATCCAGTAGGACATGTCCAGCATCTAAACTGCATCACTTTCAAGAGATAGACATAAGACAACAGTAATAAGAATATTTCCATAATTACAAGTTTATTTCCTTATTTTATTATCTGGAAGTATTTGGAGTTCTCCTCTTAGATGGGCCTGGAAATAAAGATCTTATCTATTTTCTAACACAGAAGATCCTTAACTATAAAGAATGAAGCCATGAATAAGGCCTAGAGTACTAGAGCAAGCATCAGTTTGAAGGGAATGGGTGACAGTCCCCTCTTCCTTAAGCCTTCGCAAAGTACTAAGGATGAAGTTAACAATGATGGGGTAAAGAACATGCAGTAAAATCTTGAGTTATGCAGCTCTGCCTCTTACATTGATGAATAGGATGGTTGATTAAGAGTCTTATCAACCATGCTAATCCTCAGGTTTCCATTTTGGATATACATTCCAAAATGCCTGGGTTAGTTCATGAGGAACTTCATATTTACATTGACTCCCAGGTAGATCTATGAAGACGGGTGCTTGACATGCCTCAAACTATAAAAATGGAGTTGATGAAGCACAAGGATCTTTTCTCTTGTTTGTATTACTTGATACTGTCACCACCACCCCACTCCCACACAGAATTTCAGCTGGTGGAAGCTTTTCTATCATTGTTGTACTGTCTCTTTGTACCTGTAACATTCTTTCCTTCTTCTATCTTAGTTCGCTTTACTGAAATCTCATTAATTATTTCACTCTATAAGCCTTCGTACAGAGGCCAGAAAACTTTAGTTCCCAGGATACATCTGGCCATACCTATTCATTAATATATTGTTATAGTTGTTTCTGGGCTACAATGTTTAGATGCAAGCAGTTTCCACAGAAACCACATGGTTCAGAAAGCCTAAACATCTATAATCTGACTTGTCATGGGAAAAGGTTGCTGAAACATCATAAATTCATGAAAGAATGCAGCATTGGGCATGTTTTAAGGAGCTTACTCTGTGAAATCTCTAATACATGTAAAGGTAATAGTTTAATTGTAGGCAACTGCCTAAGATGGTTTCTTCTAAGTCCATATATTGGACAATAGTAAAGGGTTTCCTAGAATATCAGGAAAATTGGTGGATATAGTTTAGGAATTTAGCATGATGTGTCAGACTTTCAGGATGAACAATGTCAGTCAGGGAGACCAGTTCTTGCTATACCTCATACTTAGTGAGAAGCTAGCTAATCAATCATTCATTTAAGTCTAAAATCCTTTTGCATCATCTTGAGTCTCATAACAGACCCCCTGGCCTGCAGCAGCCAAAGCTTACACTGATACAAATCAGGCTGATAAGGCATTAGAAAGGGATTATGAAAGCAGCTTAATTAAAGAAACTTCAATGGGATCATAAATAATCAGTCCAACTTATTAACTTTTGACAACTGCTCATCCGTATTGAGTTCGAATGACTTCTGCCCCACAAAATCCTTAATCTAATTCTCAGTGAATACAGTTCATAAGGGAAAATACCCTTTATATTACATTGACTATAATCAACAAATCTCTGAAGCAGAAATTTCCCCTAATGTACCTAAACGTACTCTATATCTTCTTATATTCATAACTTTAGTCCTATTATTTTTTTCCACTTTGAGAGTCCACTGGTCAAACTTCAATATCTTTTATAAAAGGAAGACCAAATATCACTTTCTTTGTAAAGTCTACCACAGCTCCTGTTGGAATTCTTTATTATTTCATTTCTTTTCATTTAGCATACTTTAATATTTGCCATAATAGAACTAATCTGACTTGGCAACAGCCTTGCATTCTCACTAGAGTATTAACTCTAGAGCTCATTCAGCTCCACATGTTTTAAATAGTGCCTTGCATACAATGGCTAATGGCCGATCAACTAAGCAGCAGCATTGACCATAGTTGAGTCTCCTGTCTCTAATAAGGACTTGTTAGTTTCTTTTGTATTAGTTAATTTTTTGTGACCTTAATAGACTTACTTGACAGAAACCACTTAAGTGAATAAAAGCTCTTTTTGCTCACAGTTTCACAGGATTCAGTCCATGGTGGCTGTAGCAGTTACCTTCTTGTTGCTGGTATAAAACACCCAACCAGAAGCAGCCTATGCAAGGAAAGGGTTTGTTTCTGGCTTACAATTATGAGGGGAGGTTTCATCATTGCAGGAAAGGATAGAGGGAACAGGAAACTGATTTACATCTTCACATACCAGGAGGGGGAAAGCTGCAAGAGTGAGCAACTAGCACTGGGAAGGGGCTAGAATGTAAGACACCAAAGACCCACACCTAGTGACACAACTCCTCCAACAAGGCTTTACCTTCCAAAGACTCCACCACCTGGGGATCAGATATGAGTTTTGATCACAAACACACGAGGCTACAGGGGACATTTTACATTCAAACCATCACAATGGCAGGGAGACTATGGTAGAAGATTTCATATCAAGACATTTTTTTTTTTTTACCCAGTGCAACCTTATGATTGCTATATAGTTTATAAAATGTGGAAATATGTAATACAGAGGGATAGGTGAGCTTTATTAATGCAATTATATTGGGAGCATCAAGATGTCAGTAATGCAGTAATGTCTTCTTGGAGGTTATGTGAATAGAGCCCAGAAAAGGTTTTTAAGGATGCTGCGAAAGATATTTGATGATATGATAGTGGCTTTGATAATGATTCCTAGTTTATTATATATATTTGTGGCGGTTTGAATGTAAATGTGTGTTCCCCACAGACCCAAGTATTTTTAATTAAGCTTCCAATTTAACCTTCATCGGGCAGAGCCCTGATGGAGCAGGTGTGTCAACTGGGGTAGATTTTGAGTCCAATCCTCAGGGATGTGTTGGGAGCTAGCTTGAGCTCCAGCTGTTTGCAATTGCTAGTGTTAGTTTCTCTTTCTATGTTATATGGATGTATGAGAAAGTACAACAGCTTCCTGCACTATGAGGAAGCTTCCCTTGTAATCTATGAGCTGAAATAAACCCTTTCCTCCCATAAACTGCTTCTGGTTAGGTGTTTTTCCAAACATGCAAAGGTATCTGGAACATTGTCTATTTTTTCCACAAATCTGAAAATTTTCTATTGGTTATTACTGGATTGATTTACTACAGGTAAAATGTTCAAATAAGAAAGATTAATAAACAGGATAATATTGTTAGATACTTGAATTCATTAAAATATCAAATATATGTGCTATGAAAGATAATTTTCTTTGGTTACTTTGTCTTTTGTCTTAGCTTTCATCTGATATGGCTCCTGCGAAAAGAGAATCAGGCACATCACAGACAGAAAGCCTCTCCAGAGCATAGAGACAGTGGATGGAGCACTGCAGCACTGATTCTGTAGTAGACTCCGCCTCACTGGAAGATGGAGAGAAGAGGACCTGCTGAACTCCACTAGTTAAAAACAGAGAGAAGCCATCCATGAAACAGTGATAAATGTAATATATGAATTACTTTTTCACTATTGTAACAAAATACCAAATGCAGGCAGGAGAAGGTGTGGCAGTGGGGGCATGAGGCAGCTGCATGTTCACGTGGTGATGAGGTAGCAAACAGAACTCTGCAGAACAGGGGCGTGTATAACCTCCCAAGGCTTTCCTACTAGTGCCCCAGTTCCAACGACCAGGCCCCACCTCCTAAAGGCTCCACAGTCTTCAAAATAGTGCCACAAGCTGTGCACCCAGTGCTCGGAAACTGAGCCTGTGGGGAGACGTTGCAGTTTCACACTGTAACTGGCAAATATACATCCTTTGTGGAGATTTTGAAATTCAGGCTTAATGTTATACGTTCTCAGGTTAACAAACTTTAATCCCAATGAATTTAATGGCTGCATTAAAGAATTTTGAACAGGTTTTTTCAGTTGATCTGTTTTTAAAACAGGAATCCTCAGAGGTATTGATGCACCTCTAGTTATCACTAAGCAAAGGCTCTTGAAAAGTGGGCTGAGTCCACCTGGAGTTTCCTGAGACCTTTCCAGGAGGTGAGTGAGGCCCTTCAATTTCCAACAACATACCTCTGTGTGGCCCAATTGTCCACATTTATTTCAACCAGAATGAATGTAGACTCAGATAGACAAACCAGCTCTATGTTACTGAGACATGGCATGGATTTAAAAAACAAAACAAAACAAAACAAAAAAACCAGAAAACAATGCTTCATTTCTCATTCTTTGTTTTCAAAAAATGTCATTAGCTCTTACATGTGCTATATCTTGGATGGTTGTGTTCTGTGCAAATTCATATGTTGAAATATTTATCCCAAGGCTGGAGATATGGTTCAATGGTTAAAAGTACTTGCTTGCTAACCCTGATGGCCCAGATTCAATCCCTCAGTACCCATGTAAAGCCAGATGTACAAAGCGGTGGAGTTTGTTTACATGGCAGAAGACCCTAGCATGCCTATACACACATATTCTCTCTCTACTTCTCTCTCTCGTTTTATTGTCACTTTCTGTCTTTCTTTCTCTGCCTCAGATAAATAAATAAATAGAAATAACATTTTATAAAAAGAAATATTTATCAATAAGGTGATGAAAATTAAGAGATGAGGTCTTTAAAAGGTGACTGGGTCTTTGTGGTAAAGGCATCATATGTGTATCCTTATAAAATGAGAGAGAGAAAGGGAGGGAGAAAGAGCTCACTTTTCCCTGTATGGTTAAACTGAGAAGGCTATTTGGCTGGTTGATGAAGTGGACCCTCCCTAGAACTAAGCCATGCTTACACCCTACTGTAGCTACCTTTCCTTTGCTGGAACAAACACCTGACCCAAAGCAGCTGATGGGAGGAAGGGGTTCATTTGACCTTCAGTCTCAAGGGGAAGATCCATGATGGCAAAGACAGGATGGTAGAGTGAGGCTGGACATCAGTCCTTGCCACAGCAGGTGGGAGAGAGCAGCCAGAGAGTGAACTGAACTATCACTGGCAAGCTGGGGGCCAATAAATCTCCAAGTCTTTCCCAGTAACACACCTCCTCCAGCAATGAGCCACCTCCCAAAATGCTACCAGCTGGAGACCAAGCATTCAAAACACATGAGTTTATAGAGAACATCTGATTCAAACCACCACCTTATGCACCTGGTTCTCATAGACCCACAACCATCTCATGATGTAAAAATGCATTAAGCCTAGTTTAAAAGTCCCACAGTCTTTATCAGTCCCAACTGATACAAACATCCAAAATCTCTTAACTGCAAGTCTATCCAATTAAAACAAATGTTAATGGCTGACAAAATGGCTCAGTGGTTAAAGGCACTTGCTTGCAAGGCCTGACAGCCTGGGTTCAGTTCCACAGTACCCACATAAAGCTGGATACACAAAGTGGCACATGTGTCTGGAGTTCTTTTGCAGTGGCAGGAGGCCCTGGCACACCCATACTCATCCTCTCTCTCACTCTCTCTCTCTGTCTCTCTTCCTCTGT
The DNA here is from genome assembly GCA_036365145.1 of Orientallactaga sibirica. Lineage (NCBI taxonomy): Eukaryota > Metazoa > Chordata > Mammalia > Rodentia > Dipodidae > Orientallactaga > Orientallactaga sibirica. Next base: position 4,741,720 of record JAEOAD010000083.1, read on the forward strand.
CCCTATTTCTTTCTGTCTGTATCTCTCTCTCACACATAAATAAGTAAAAATATTAAAAAACCACAAAAGTTGCCTAAACATAATAGTATTGAGTAAACATTCCCACTGCAATAAGAAGACATTGAAAGAAAAGACTGAACTAATGTAAGATATAAAACAAACAGGGCAAACATCAAATCTTACAGCTCCATGTCTCGGTCCCATAAAGTAATCTCTGGTTCAAATTCTGCTTTTGCAGTTAGTCTGCTAACAACCTGTGGAAAAATCCATCCTGAGCTGGCAGCTCTCCTTGTAGCCATTCCATCTACAAAATCCTGAAGTCTGAACTGTGACCTATGGTTCATCCATGATGTGACCCCTCTTGTCTCTATTCAGGGACTGTGATCATGTTCCCCATCACCTAGGGGCCATCTCAAAAGAATGTGTTGCAAATTGAATGACCCTCTCTTTCTTGCCTTTGTTAACTTCTATAGTACCAGGTGAACTACCAAATTTATTAATCCAGGAGGGAATAAGGCTGACTTTGAAGAGCAGGAACTCTCCTTCAGCTTTATTCATTCAGACCCTTCAGAAGAGTCAGTATTCCTCCTATAGTCCCAGAGCAGAACAGCTGACCTAATCTTAATGGTGGCAATGTTTCAAAAACATTTAGAATCAAGCCATCTTTATTCTCTTGCCAGAAACTTTCATTCCTTTCTGTGCAAACACATTTTTTTCATATCCTTCTGCTCTATATTCTACCAACCACACCACTTCATTGCTTTTAAACTCAAGGTCTCAGGAAATGGGCAGAACTCAGACAGCCTCTCACACAAACTTCTTATAGCCCAGTCCCAACAAAAATTTCCCCCTCATAAGCCAAATTTCTACAGTCTATAAGTTAGCTGATCTATAGAATTTATTATAGCAGTCATAATGAACTAGGACAATGCATGGTAAGTTTATTGCTATTTTAAAATGAATTTATAAAGTTTAATAAGCTCACTATTTTATATTATACACTAAATATTAAGTGATATATACAAATAAACCAAACATTTTTTGGAGTCCTCGGTGATTCTTTAGTTTTAAGAGTATTCTGTGACTGAAAGAAATTGAAAACAGCTATCTCAGAGGGATGTCTAGTGTGATACATTTTCCAAAATTATTTGAGTGGTAACAAGTAACAAGTACCCTTTGGTTGAAATGAATAATGTCATCAGTATGACAAAACAAGGAAAGAGACCTGGGTTCATAATGGGAATAAATGCTGCTTTGAAAGGAAGGAGCTCTGCCTTACTTATCTATCAATCTCCACACCTAGAAGTTGTTAAAGGGAAAAAAATCCTCTTCTTACAGGGAAAATCCCTTCTTCCCACCTGAGAAAGAATATATTTTGAAATGAGATAATATCATCTTCTGTACTTACAGGTAAAATACAAGTTAAATCGTTGGAGAAGTGGAGAATTCAAAGGCCAAGGAATGAATTCCACTTGAAAGTTATTAAGGAAAGATAGCAGTCATGAATGGTGACTCTTAAATACAATGTCCCTGTGTCAATTAATTTTGATTCATTGGATCAATGAATCAATACCTGGCAGAAACAACTTATGGAATGAAAGGTTTATTTTGGCTAGTGTCCCATAGGGCTGTAATTCTTCACAGGTAGGAAAGCGTGGCGGAGTGGCTGAGGCCACAATGGCTGGAGAACTCAGTGGTGGGTATTCTCATTATGGTAGACAAGCAAACAGTGAGAACGAGGGTCTGGCAATTACCTTCAAAAGGTTGCCTCTAGTTACCCACTTCTAGCTATACCCTACATTCCTATAGCCTCCCCAAATAGTTTCCCCATCTAGGGAACAAGTATTCATAACATGAACTTTAATAGCACATTTTAGATTCCAACCATAACTGTTCCAATTCAGGAATATGACCCTTGCCAATACCTAGGCAGAAATAATAAAGGCTTCTGTGAATTTGCCAGAACTTCCTGTGGAAAATTGGGGAGAAAACTTGTGAAAATACAAGTACTCTGGATTCTTCTTTAGAGGATGACTCATTAACTTGGAAGTAGGCCCTGGAATTTATATTTTGAGCAAACAAAATGTTACCTTTTGGAGATAAAAAATTCTGTAGACTTTAAAAGGTACTCATGCCACCCAGAACCTAAAGGCAGATTGTCTGTGAGGATTGAGAAATTTGCCAGTTCTGGTTCACTGCATGCCACTATTCATTATTTCTTTAATCAGCCAATACAAGTGTTATTTTTTTAATAGTTTTTGTGTATGCTCTGTACTGTTATGAAAAAAGTATGGATCTGGAGAGAATGCATCAGAATTACCCTATGGGTGTTGTTAGTAATGGTGGGTGGAAAAAGAAATATGTTTATTATAATGTGGAGAATTTGAAGACTCATTTTAAAAAAGCACTGACTGTGGACAATTGATCCTGCATTGCTCTTTGCTTCCTTACTGTGGGATGAAGGTGAGCTCTGATCAAGCCCCTGCTGCCATGCATTTCTTGCAATAATGGACTGTAACCTGGAACTGTAAGCTGAAATAAAACTTTCCTCTCTTAAAAAAATGTAATACTTTTCTCTGAAGATGTAGTTTTGAACTATTGTTTTTAGCATTTCTTCCTCTGAACTGCTGACAGATATATACTACCAAATGGTAGTTATGTTTGGTGATGCTAGGGAAGACATTCCATGGCAGATGAAGGGAAGGTGTGCCATAGCATTATATTCATATAAGAACAGAACTCTCTGGGCATCAATTCTGAGCAAATAAAACATGTGATATGACTTTGGCTGGCAGTGAATAAGGCTCAATGGCATACAGCTCACTGTCTGTTCTTTTTTGCATTGTGATGAAAAGGACTGCAAAATAAGATTTTAAGTATTTACAATCATCTAATAAAATGCTTCATGCGTATTTATGAGGCACTTCTTTAACAGGATAAATTGTAATATTAATCAAAATCAGGACTACTACTTGGAATTCTTCCAAGAACCCAGATCATACACAAAGCTTTTCAGGTATGTTCCAATTCATTAATTCTCTCAGTGAAGTTGTTTATTTCACTCTCTCAGCATGTATGAGAATGGAGCTGTTTGACAGGAAGTCAAACAATCCCAATATGAATTGCTGTTTGCTGGCTTATTACCTAAATCATGATGACTTGAGATATTGTTAATATTAAATAATACCCCTTCTAAGTGAATATGCATGAATGCAATTTCATTATGCTCTGATTTCCTGTCTGTTCTGTGATTGGGACCTCATGGGAGGCAAACTCACATAGTAGAGTTAATTCTTTGTACCCCACTTCTTCATAGCTCCTTTCCTTTACCAATTGGTCCTGATTAGTAGGGCATGGACTGAGGTATATGCTTTACTGGAGTGAGACAGCCCATAATGGCATTTAATAGGTTGTAGGCTTAAAAACTCAAAGAAATGCTTATCATTGAATCATCTGTGTGACTCAGAAAGAATCTCCATAACGACACAGGTTGTTTTAACTTCTGGAAGCTCACTCTGATAAAATGAGCCAATATCCACCAGTATTTGAGACAGAGTACAACATTTCCTACAATAAGAAATTTTGTATTATGTTTTATTTTAACCTTATGATGTTGGTTCCAGGAAAGTTAGCTTTTGCTCTAATGAAATCTCACAAACAACATTAACAATTTACTCTTGAATCTTATTTTATCTTTTCAAAAGCACTGTTAAAGATCTCAAGGATAGAGAAAAAAACATTAAAAGGTAGAGTTAGATAACATGATCTGCCATGATAAGAATTCTCCTATTCAAAAGGGGTCAGGGGCCATGTTGAACTTGGCCTGAGCCCTGTGTTACTGAAAAACAAAACTTTCCTGAGGCAGAAACAGAAGTGCAAGGCCATCCCAACCTACAATAGTGTGTTTGAGGTCCGGTTGGATTGATCCTATGTCCAACCAACCAAAGGAAGAAACAAACAAACAAACAAACAAACAAACCAAAAACCCAAACTCCACTGCAAACAAACAACCATTCTTTCCCTAAAAAGAAAACAAACAAAATTTCTCCATAAGACTTTGCTATGTTTTAGATAAGATTCACAGACAATTCAATGTACTAATGAAAAGACTGGATGTGGACATTGAGCTCTTATTCTTTGTTTTGTAGATGATTTGCTGAACTTATTTTCTCTATTAATTGATCTACCTCATATGCTTAGTTGTTTTATTTGGACAAGCTTTAGTAACAAGTCTTAATACCTTAATAAAGGTCCCTGAATGCAGCCCACCTTTGAGAACTGGGGCAGGGAACAATCCTCCTCAATGGCCTCTAAAAGCTTTGGAAGAACTCATACCAAAACAATATTTCTTATCCAATCCTGTGACATACTCCCTCCACACCCCACCTGCTTTGTTCTATAAGTGTTGCCTTAAAGGAATTTGCTTCAATCAACTGTGGTGTGATAGTAGGAATGTGAATGACTGCTACAGAAAGGGGTATATTTTACTCACAGGGTGGCAGTAAGGAAGAATATGTGGAAGAGTCTTGGGGTTGTTGTAGGGAGGAAAGGGTGAGGTTGGGTGAGCAAGCATGGGATTGACCTTATTGAATTATTGCAGCAGGCTGTGGGATACAGCAGCCCTAGAGGATTGTTTCTTGGTACTCAGTAAATTAGGACAGAGGAACAATGATGGCTCTTGTTTTTGCATAAAAGCCCTGTGAAAACCAATAAAGGGTTCAGTTGGAGCACTGTTCCCAGTCCAGGTTATTTGGTGAGCATATTAAAGGTATATTTCCTAACAGGTGAGCAGAGTGCTGTCTCTAGGCATTGGCTACACCTGAGAGGACCAGAGCCACCACCATGGGCAAGACACTGAGATGTCAAAGCATCAAAAGTGCAGAATAAAACACATGATGTTATATTTGTCTATTCCTTTATGTCAATGAAAATACCTTTCTGCCTGACCTTCTTGCAGACATTGTGTTCAGAGCCATCTCCTTATTTTGACCATCCTCTTTTCCTCTCACAATCATCTTTTGTAATGAAGTCACCCTTTACCTATGTCTGGTTTCTTTTTATTTGATATAAAGATGACTGTTATGTTTAGCATAGTCACTTCAGCAGGTTTGGGTGTGGTAATAGATTGTAGTAGGCGTGTATAGTACACATCTGTCTTGGACTAAAACCTGCTGCCTTGTGATGTGCTATCCTGTTTGGTGGGATTGCAGTACTAAAGACCAGAGACCCATACTTAGTTTCACTGGGCTTAAAGGAAGGCAGATTAAAAGTTTGAAGTCAAACACAGAGCAGATACTAGAACTTGATTGCAGGTCAGGTTGTGAGACTGACAGAATTACTTAGAAGCTGTTGGCCTCACTTGTCTCTACTGAAAAATAGGAATATGATGCCCATGAAATAAATACTATTTAGTATTCATGAAGATAAATCTAAACATACTGTGTCAGAAAATGTCATACTAAACCTTAAAAATAATGAATTTCATGTGGGAAAAGGATTTTTACCTTCTTTTTGGTCATCTGTACTATTATATTGTTCTATATTCCTATTTTCACTCCTCCCTCCCTACCTTTAACCTGTTTCAAGGGGATTCAAATTAATAATAAATAATAAAATATAAATCAATCATACTTGGCTTTGTACACATCACCTTATCTTCAAGGGTAACTCTACTCATTCATTACTTCAATTAATATTTAAAGTATTAGAGACATTTAAGAAGAGTTATGGAGTAAGCTGCAATTCTAGACCTCACAGATTTCAATAAAATGTATCTGTGTTCTCTACTGAGGAGTTGATTATAATCTAAGAGACTGTTACTGAAAGGAAAGCATGAATACTTTGATGATGTGTGTTTAAGACAAAGAGAGAGGGAATGAGGGTGAGTGAGAGTCATAGATAATAGATCACACAATGTGGTAGAAAAACAGGGAAAGCACCTAAAGAAAATAAAGGGTTTCACAAATACATGGACATGGTACAATGCCATTCAAATGACCCAGAGCTTTTTGTCTGCAAACTATTTGGATTTAATGATGGTAATTTTTCTGTTCATACAAAGATTATCTATTGCCAACTTCCTATGACATAATTTGCTGTAGCAATAGTTGTGATATCTGGTGAGAAGTATTGGTTAATATCTCCATTGTTGCAACTGAAATAAGATGGCAATAAGATGAAGCCAAGTGTCTGTTCACTTTGCACAGAAATGCTTGTTGATTCCACATATTCTTTCTCAAAGGAGCCCTAAAGTAATTTCATATCCATGTAAGAGCAGATGGTGTGAGAGAAAGAAAGTAGACTCTGAGAACATGGGATTTGCATTTCAGCCTTTGGATAAAGTAGCTGCATGGGCTTAGGCAAATAATGGCTTGCAGAAGACCTGCATTGTCACCTTGTGACAGGTCACAGCTGTGCTGGATGGTGTTTGAAACCTTTGAATGTATCCTACATGTTGTTTGAGAGGTACTCATTCCATCTCTTCCACTTCTATTCCTTACTAGAATTACATGCATGATTTGTTAGAAGTTGGCCCATATCCAAGATTTTGAAAAGGAATCTGGAATTCTTACAGGAATCTTTAGATGACTAGAAATTTCTTGGTGATATACTCTGAGAAGGTCAATATTTAAAAATATTGTTATCTTTCCCCAACACGTCTTCCAGTACTTAGAACACTAGTTTTAAATTTAAAAAGTGTGCAGATTCAGGAATCATAGCTATTCCTGTTTCTCCCCATTCTAAATATAATTTCCTAAGTCAGGACCTGACACCTGGGAGGCATGCAATAAATATGTTTTTACTGTCAACCCAAGATTTAAAAAGCAAAGCTATCAACCATCACATACTATGAAAACTGAAGCACATGAATATCACTTATGTCTGTAAGATTAAAAATACTTAAAATAGAATACAAAGGTCTATATCATCTTTCCTCACTCAATACTATATTATTCATGGCGGCTCTCTGTTAACAAACAAGACACAATCAGAATTATTCAACCATTTTAACTATGTAATAGAAGGAAATAACTTTAACATGATTAATATATGTCTCCATTTTCTCCCTCACTACCTGAGACATAGTAAGCACTCAAAGAACACCTGGTAAGTTAATCAATCTTGCTCAAAATCTCAGCAAATAAATCTAAAAGAATTGAATAAAACACTTGAGTAAATGTTCCAAAAGGCTTGAATCACGACTATCATAAAATACTTAATGGAGCTTTATCAAAGAGCTATGTAACATTCATTACCCAGGATAACCAGTAAAGTGTTAAAACTGGGTTCAAAAGTGAACTTGAAAGACAAAAACTAGTAAGGCCATTAAGAATGTTCACATGAAAATATTAGAAGTTGCAAAACTGGCTAAATTCCCATTGGGTAATAAACTATGTAAGTTCATTTTTTTCTACAGATTGAAAGCATATTTGTACTGAATGAAAACAATGATTTGCATATTTGACTTTCTACAATTAAACTTGTACTCCCATAGAATCAAGTAAAGAGAATCATAGACAATTATGCTCTGGAATTAGATAATCCTCAGAAGTCCCCACTCCTTGGAAGGTACACCTCCCATTCCTTTCTTTGTTACCTGTTGCAGTCAGTTTGCATTGCTGGCAGAAATCACCTGACCACGAGCATCTGGTGGGAAAAAAGGTTTATTTTGGCTTATAGACTTGAGGGGAAGCTCCATGATGTCAGGGGAAAACATAAGGTAGACAATAGCAAAAGGACAGTGTGCCAAACTGGCAAGGGGGCACTGGCTATAATACCCATAAGCCCTGCCCCCACAATACACTTCCTCCAGGAGGTGTTAATTCCCAAATCTCTATCAGCTGGGAACCTGTCATTCAGAACACCTAAGTTTATGGGAGAAACATGAATCAAACCACGTCAGTAACCCTCCCCACTTTCACTCAACTCCTTATTCATTCCAACTAGTTTGTCTTCTATTTTTATTTCTATTTTTTCCCTTCTCCTTCATCCATGATAAAATGTTTATATGGGCCTAATATCATGCATGTCTTATGCAGGTAATGATAGTCACTGTAAGATCATATATGTTACAGTAAATTCATGTCCTCAAGACAGAATTTCAAAGCATTCCTCTCCATCCTTTGGTTCTTACATTCTTACTAACTCCTCTTTTGGAATGTTCACTGAGTCTTGGAGGGAATGAGAGAGATGTCTCACTTGGTGATGAACACTCAACAGCCACTTATTCTCAGAAGCATCTCTGAACAAAAGTGAGAGCATCCGTATTATAGGTTTAAACAAATATTTATAGGACAATTTGATGGGTATAGAATATTAAGTTAGCATAAACACAGTAGCATAAAGTTTAATTTAATTTTAAATTTGAGAAACTTTCTATAACCAGAACTGCCCAAAATACTTTGGATTCTTTTGTGTTAGTGAAGAATTTACAGCACACAATAAACAATTCTGTTAGGGAGAAAATGTAAAAAATTCACCATTTCTTTTATCACTCATGTCTATTTTGGGGTGATGTGGTTGACAGTAGTAAAAGACAGACAAATCTGAATTTCTCACTTCCATAAATGTTTCACTGAGTCTAATCTAATGATCAAGCAAAAGAGGCTCTAGAAATAATTGTGAAAATACTTTTTATGAATTAAATTTAAAGGACAGAGGAGTTATTCTCACAAGTCACTTTGACTTCACCATGTGGCGAAACTCACTCCAGACTTGGCACAGCACAATTTAGGCAACAGAGGGTTATGGTACCATAGGCCAATGATGTGTCATCTCTGAACTGAAATTTAAGAACTAAGGTTGTTGCCTAAGTCCCTAGGTGTCCTTTAGTGCTCTGGACTTATACATACCATTCTTGGCTAACAGTCTAGGTCCCTCAACCCCATAGCTGAACCTTGGCAGGTGGTCATCCACCTGAATTCTTGCTGTTCCTAGGAGGTGCTGTGAAAGATCTGGTGGGGCCCACTACCCTGTCTTTCTTCTCAGTTTGGTCTGTACTCCCTGTTCTTTCATCCTACCTGTGGCAGAGATAGCTACTGCTTGGTCCTGGACATCAGCTTTCCACCATGCATATCCTACTCTGTGTACTAACTGTATTATCTTAATTTTCCCTTGAATTTTTCTTCCTGTTTTTTAAAATCTAATTTTAGGTATTCTTGATATTTTCCCCCTTCCTATAGCAGATGATCATCTCATGTCTGGTTTCTCTTGATCTCTTACCATGTTCCTTGGCAGTTTCTGTAAAACATACTCTGTGCTTTCATTGCCATGCCTTGCTGAGCGGATAAAGATATGCTTGCCTTTAAGTCATGATCAAAGGTAGCATTTGCTAAAAGTAGTAAGAAGAGTGTGGCAGACAGCTTCAGGTTCGCTGAGATGAACTTCCAGACCAGGCACAGTTATGGAGGAAGGGATATTATTTATTGAAGCTTACAGATCCAGGGGAAGTTCCATAATGGCAGGAGAAGTGGCCTGCCTTCACAGGACCAGGCAAGAGAGAAAAAAAAACCAACCAGGCACCCAGCAAAACTACAGCCCAAAAGCCACAGCACACTTCAGGAGCTCCTATTAGGCACACTTTGCATATCTTTACAATGTAATCTCAAACCATCACCACACCTTAAGATTGGCCCCCAGTGACATTGCCTCCAGCAAGTTGATTGCAGATGCAAACTATAACTAATAAAACACTGAATATATTGGGGGACATATATTCAAACTACCACAAAGAGCTTTACAATGTTCTGAACTTTTAGTCTGGTTCTATGCCAACACACACATACACACACACAGATAGATGATGATCGATAGATCATACACAGATGATGAATAGATACTCATTTTATTTCACATAGCAATCCTATGAAGGAGGAATTCACAGAGCCAACACTGGCAGATAGGTGAATTGAGTGCAGGTGACTGGATAAAGGTGATGCTTTAAAGACACAATTGAATTTGAATTCATGTGCTTGCCTTCATTACTAAACTCTTATTTACTTTACTAACAAAATTTTCTATTAAGAGGCAGCATGACATTGGTGAACAGAATAGAATTTGGAGAAGGAACTCTTGTGTTCTAGTCCTGGTTGCTTCCTCAGCTAGCAGTAGGACATAAGGAAAGCTATATAAGCCTACTGTGCCTTTTGTTCCTTATCATCAGAAGGGCAATGGTGATACAATCATCTCCCTGTATCTGAGGTCTATTGGTTCTAGAACCTACCATGCATACAAAACCCCACTAATTCCACGACCCTTCAATAAAATGACAGAGTATCTGAGGATAACCTATGTACATCCTACTGAACGTTACTTATACAGTGGGTGCAATGAGTATGCACTACTGCAGTGTGAGCAGTAGTCATATTGTATTATTTAGTGAATAATAAGAAAAAGCCTATAACTTCAGCACAAATGCCATTTATCATTGAGTATTTTGCATTCCTGGTCAGTTGAGTGTTTGGATGAGGAACTGATGGATGCAGTGGGCTGACTGTACTTATAATTGTATCTTATGTTTATGGCTAGATCTAAGCACATTAGTATATATAGGACCCACATAGTAACCTTTTAATAAATATTATTAGTGTTATACTATTATTTTGACATATGATTAGTAATGATATTATTTCAAGAATAAATTCAATTCATCTGCCTTAGGAAAGACCAGAAACTAGAAAATTTTAATGATGATTATAAACAACATTCTTTGTATGAGAAACAATGTAGTGACCAATAAAGGAGAGTTTTGAACATTTTTAAATATAATTAAGTAAATAGAAACTACCTTCTCTGTGAAGCTCATTAAAGGGCTCATTGTACTTGTAGTGTTCCCCTCCCCCCCCTTTGGTTTTTCAAGGTAGGGTCTAGTGCTGACCCAGGCTGAACTGGAATTCACTCTGTGTTCTCAGGGTGGCCTTGAACTCTCAGCAATCCTCTTACCTCTGCCTCCCAAGTGCTGGGATTAAAGGCGTGTGCCACCATGCCCTGCTGACTTGTATTGTTTTTTATCACTACTAAATCTAAACTCCTTCATTCCCAGTAAGTAGGTCATGCTAGCCTCAAACTCATGAAACTCATGAAACTCATGATCCTTCTGCCTGAGTACTGGGATTACAAGCCATGTTTCCATGTAGCTTGTAGCTTTTTTCTGTGGTTGTTTCATCTATAGAGTGGAGACTTTATCAGATGATCTTACCAAAGTATCTTACAGAGCTTGGGAGATGTCTCAGCTAATAAAGTACTTTCTTTGCAAGCATGAGAGCCTATGTTCAATATCCAGAACATACATTAAAAAGAAAACAAAAAGCCAGGTTTGATGGCACATGCTTTTAATTCTGTCTCTAGGAATCAGGGACAGATGAATTCTTGGGACTAGCTGGTCAGCCACTTTAGCCTACTTAATCAGATCCAGGAAAATGAAAACACACTTTCTCAAAAATTGAGGGAAGTACCTGAGAGATGAGACCTGAGGTTGTCCTCTGCCCTTCACACTCACACATACACTTGCACATGCATGAATACACTAATGCACACACACATATATATATATATACAATCACACTCAAGATACCTTATAGACCAGGAACACCTTGTGTAGAACCATAATTTTTTTTTTAATCTCATACTTGAGTATGCTGGTTCCAGTAATGGCTAGTGATTGCTGGGATTAATGTATGCATTGCCAAAAGGTAGTGTTTAAGAACCATGCGTTGGCTAGCAGACCTAGGAAATGAATGTAACTACTATTGTTGCTTAGGCTCAAATGCAAACATTTTCTACCTATATTGTCTTGAATTTGTGTAGCTTAACTTTATGTGTTTTCTTTTTTTAAGGAATAACACAGTGATTTTTTTCTGGATGTTTTTTGAAAGCATAATGCAATTTTTATTAATGTATTCTGACATTCAAAATGATAAGTATATGCTGAATCTTTTCAGAGAAGAAATATCCTGAGCATATGAAAAGAAAAATTAATCAGAGGGTAAGACAGTGATTGAAATAAAAAAAATAAATAAACTAATCAAATGATCTCATTTTCTAAACAAATATAAGCCCTTTAGTAAGTCATGTACCTCCATAGACCTCATGTTGAGGAAGATTAAATTACATATTGCCTTGAGCTCCTTGAAGTTCACATAATTTATCATTTTATGAAACACACAGCTTCCCAAAGATTTCTCATGCACACATACATCCACCCACTCTCTTAACCCTAATGTCAGCAAGGAGGTTCCCTGCTTTTACTCTCTGAAAAGTGCTTCTGGTTCTCATCTGAAAAAAGATTTCTTACTGCTTCACAGAAAAGGATAAGAAAGTACCCAGTGTTGTACATTACCCTTTTAATTAACTAGTATACCCATTGCAACTCCAAATGAGGCCGAACATCCAAATTTCAATCCCAACCAGTAACTAATCTCATTTCCTCTCCTTTGCATCTATCAGTAGAATCAAATCACATGAGTGCACTGGTTAAACATACAGAAAGTTATTGAAGCTTCAGAAAACTGGGGCCCATCTCTGGTCATATTTATGAAGTTCTGGACAATAAAAGTACCCTTTTCAATTGACAGAAATATGTATCTGTTTTGATTGACTGCATGATTGTTATTGTTCTTTTAGGTTTTAAGAAATATATAAAAGAAGATGCTGACCCAAATGCTATCCAGGAGAACTTATTTGGCACATTTTTATGAAGACAATTTTCAGGGTAAATTTTACATATATGTTTGCATATATGTGCATATATATGCATATGAGTATATACGAATACAAAAATAAATAACATCATTACACATACACTTATAAAACCTATATTTAGGTGGCATTTCTTCCATTTGATGCTGAAATCACTCACAGTATTTTCATGCAGTTCCTGTCCCTACCTCTTTTCAGTCAGCTTTCTTTGATTATGTTGGTGGTGTCTTGCATTTCTGCTATTACAAAGTCAAATGATTTGCTATTGATTTCACTTTGAACCTGAAGTAATGATATGGTGTTGGCACAGACTATAATGAAGGTGGATCCAAGTTGCCCCAGGGTTTACTCTCAGACTAAGCCTTTTTCCCATGTAGCCAATGTGAGTTATTTAAAAAAATTAAATAAATTTGAAAGGATTCATGTTATCTTCTTGTTTCCAGTAAGCCTAGAATTTTCAAGGTGCTATCTTAAGATGAGAAAAAAAAAAAAACCCTCAGACGTAAGTAATCCTACTGGAAAGATTATATAGGATTTGGTCTAATCCTTATTTTTTTCCACATTTTTATCTTTGACTTTCATCAAGCTAAATCAATGAATATGACTAGTATCGGGGCTTGTCTTACCTTAATGGACTTTTAAAGCATCAGCTAAAACTTGTTATGTTTCTAATTTAGAATCTTAACTCCCCTTAATGAAATGTGTTCCTAAATTCTCATCAGATATTTACTTTGAAAGGATTTCTATAGCCTCATAGATGTTGAGCTAAAATGAGAAATAAGCTTGGATATAATTTATTTGATTGAAACTTCCTTCATAGTTTTGTTTATATTTATATATTTACTTTTGATATAATTATTTTTTATATTTTCTGTAAAAAAACAAGTTTTCCATTTACCCTTTTAGATAAAGGATGAGATGCTATTGGTTTAGGTTGGAAAAGAATGACAATAATTATAGCTAAATTTCATCTGATATTTACTATGTACCAGGCTCTTGGTTAAATAATTCAAGTACATATGTGATCAACACTTGTAATTCCTCCAAGAGCTAAGTACTTTTATTACCTATTACCAAATGAGAAAAGTTAGGCTCTGAGGTATAGCTTCCCCAAGACCATACAAGTAACCACATGGAAAAAAAAGGAGATTCAAATGAGCTTTGTTTAACCCAGCATATAAGCTAACAAGTTTGTACAAAGAAAACAACAATCTAACCGATTTTTTTTTTTTTTAATTTTTGGAGAGAGACACAGAGAGAGACAGACAGAGGGAAAGGGAGACAGATAGAGAATGGGCGCGCCAGCAGTCTCTCAGTTGCTGTGAATGAAATCCAGATGCATGCGCCCCCCCTTGTGGGCAAGTGAGGCATTGCACCCTTGCGTCACTTTGCATCTGGCTAAACGTGGGACCTGGAGATTGGAACCGGGTTCTTAGGCTTAGCAGGCAGGGCCTTACCGCTAAGCCATCTCTGCAGCCCTAACCGTATTTTTTAAATGAAAATACAATATGGCTTATTTTTAACTCACGTGTAGTTTAATTTTTTTATTGCTTTCCTTACTTTTGGGGATAAAGGACCCTAATATTCTTTTGAAATGGAATTATAGGGCTAAAATTGACATGTAATAATATTTATTTTTGAAGTACACAATGAAGTAAGTTTTGATGTATGCCTTCACTAAATTCAGGAAAATAAGCATCCATAGGCAATCACAAAAATAAGATTCCTTATGTTCCTGGTAATACTTCCTCACAAGCTCTTCTCACTCTCCCATTCTGCTGGTTAGCAACCACTGTTCTGCTTTCTATTACTGTACATTACTTTGCATTTTCTAGAATTATATCAGTAAGGGAGAGTATTTGCTCTATTTGTGTGATTTCTTTCCATCATAATTATTTGAGATGAATCCATATGGTATTATGAATTTTTAGTAAATTCTAACTGGGTACTTTTTATTTTGAGAGAGAGAAAGAGAGAGAGACAGAGGATGACAGAGAGACAGAGGGAGAGAGAGAATTGGCACCAAGGTGTCAGCCACTGCAATTGAACTCTAGATGCTTGCACCACCTAATGGGCATGTGTGACATAGCACGTGCATCACCTTTGTGCCTTTGGCTAATGCGGGATCTGGAGAATAGAATGTGGGTCCTTAGGCTACACAGGCCTTATCTGCTAATCCATCTCTCCAGCCCCTAACTGGATACTTTTAAGGAGAGCTTAGTAGCTACCATTTACAAAGGGAGGGCAAGATCTAAGGCAATCACTGGAGATAGTGTAGCTCCCCAGAACTTACAAAGAGCAAAGCATCTTTTTTCTTTTTCTTTTCTTTTCTTTTCTTTTCTTTTTTTTTTTTTTTTTTTTTTTTTGAGGCCTAAAAGTTCAATAGTAAGAATTGCTTTTTAGAAACTTGAAGGGAATTACTAGAATCTGGACTGACAGAAGCTGTCCTTGGTGCTGTCTGGAATGACTTGACTATATGAGAGGAAGCCAGGGAATTCTATAGCCCATTCAGCTCTCTTTTCTTTGATCTCTACTGGTGCTCCAGTCATTTGACCCTGAAAAGATACCAAAGAGTGATTTATATACCCTATCTTCATTCTCCAAGAACATGGGGCAAGATGGAGATGTGGGTAGAGTAAAGCTACAAAAATAAATTATAGGTACCCAAGAAACTAGTCCTTCTACAGTCTTATATTTGGACAGTTTACATCAAGACTCCTGGATTATGTGCAAATGATCAGATTTCTGAATCTAAGCAGCATTGCTCAAGAGTGTGCATGTTTACATAAAAACCTTAAGAGAATGTCCATTGTTCTATATAGTTTCCTAGAGGAGAGTGGAAAGATGTAGCAATAATTGACTTTAGATTTCAAAGGAATTATTATGAAAAAAAAAACAAGGTTTCAGAATTTAAAAAATGTTGGAGGTCAAGGACAAGTGAGTGAAATTTACAGGGTGGGGTATAGTCATTCTGTGCAAGGAAGGACTGTTCTTTTGTAATAAGATTTTTTAAAATTTTATTTATTTTTATTTATTTGAGAGATAGAGAGAGACAGAGAAAGAATGGGCATGCCAGGGCCTCTAGCCACTGCAAATGAAATCCACATGCATGTGCCACCATGTGCATCTGGCTTACATGGGACCTGTAGAATCAAACCTGGGTCCTTAGGCTTTGTAGGCAAGCACCTTAACTGCTAAGCCATCTCTCCAGCCCTGAAATGTTATTTCTTAAAATTACATACAGCTTACATGTATGGCATAATTCATAATATGAGCTTCTTATGGTTTTTGTTTGTTTGTTTTTTGAGACAGGGTCACATGTAGCCCAGGTTGACCTCACTATAATAGCAGAGGTTGACATTGAGTTCCTGACCTCCTACCTCCAGGAAGGACTATTTTTTAATATCAGCTGTTGATCTAGAGGTGAGATTGTCTTAGCTGTTTTTGTTATTCAAAGTATTTAAGCAGTAAATATTTGATGAGATAATAAATGTAAAATGCCTTGGAAATGCAAATTTAGGTGATGATAATGGTGACAACAGTGATGAGGATTTGAGTTGAGACACTCTCCTTGTATTAAAAACTAAACTGACAATTGGTAAAGATGTTAATAGCAAAGAAAGGGAACACATATAATTACAAAACTTGGGCACCTATAATGCATCAGAGAAGTTTATTAATACTTCATTTAAGGGAATCTGTAACAACCTTGGAATACATATGTGAGTATTCTTATCCACAGATGAGGAAAGAGAGACTTAAATAAATTATACTACCACACATTTAGTTGCATATTCTCGTTCACTATCCTGTATTGTATATTTGAATTCAGTAGATTGTATTGGTGAATCTCTCACACAGGAGGGTCAGAGGATAATCCTTTTATCATCTATTCCAGTTCCAAGCCACAGATACTTAATTGATCATAAACAGTAGCTCTTAGTTGACACCAGTGAGTCAAACCCAGGATGGTGAGTTAACAAATAACCAGGTTCAAGCCATCAAGTTCTTAAACTAACTCACTCTGTGCCATTGTCAGGAGTTGGACAAAGATGTCACAATATAGCTCCGGATCATACTGTTTGGTAATGTACAATTCTGATGTGCTACGTGGAACATTGTACGATTGCTCCTGAGACTTTGGAAGCTTTGAGAACTAGTACTCCTCTTAAATTTAGTTGACAAACTCTTCTCTGGACTTTCAAAGGATTATTTTTGAGCAGTCCAGTTGGCAGTTCTATGATGAGTTCAGATCTCTGTAGAATATGAATTGGGATGTTTTTTTGCTTTGCATTTTAACACAATCCCTAGAGAGTGCTTCATTTGTTTAATAAAAGAGCAACTTGAGAGGAAAATGGTCAGATGTTTAAAGGGCAAGCTCATTTTAGCCTTGTGCTACACTGTATCAGAAATGAAAGACTTTTAAATTGTGACAACTGCCTGCCTTTTGCAATAGTCGTACTGGCCATTATCACCTTCCGACAAGTCTTGGGGTACAAATTGAGAGGCAACTGTGAGATAGTTCACAAATTGACTAGAATATTAAAGATTCAATTAGACACATCATTCTGACTGTTTGCATAGCTGTTGAAGTGTGTGCTCTGTGACTGGATTTCAGTTATCAAGTGCAAGAAAGAGAGGAGAATTCATGTGATGCTTTATGACTTTTCAAAGTCATAGCTTCATCAAAAAATCATTTCTTTTAAGGCAGAATTTCTTACACATAAATAATCATCTGGTTGTATAGTTTCAGGGAATAAATTCCACTTTTTATATTTTACTCTTGCCTAATCATTACTGAGCTCAGGTTCTCTACAACTTCCAAACATTTGTCTGTCTGATATCCTTTTGGTATGAGGCACAGGGTTCCATTTATTATGGTCTATTACCTCTACTAAGAAATAAATGCTGTAAGAGTAGAAACATTCCATCTCATTTTTAAAAAATTCATTTTGCCTAGTATAGTGTTAAGAATAGAGTAAGGACTCTAGACTTGTCACTGAAATGGTGTCAGGCAAAGGGTGAGAATATGTTACTGAAACTCAGAATAGAAATCAGAATGTGGCTTGATGCTGATCATCCAGCTTGAGGAAGCAACTCTATTTAGAACAAAGCCCTCATGCCTCTGACAGCACCCTTCAGCTCATTGCCCAGAAGTTTATACTCTTACTTTTATTCAGTAACAGTGTGACCAGATGATCACTTACAAACAAACGATGGCAAAGTAAGAGGAGAACATTGATCACATAGAATGGTCCTTGAACTACCCTAAGAAGGAGAATGAAGAATTTGCTCTTCTCTGAGTCTGACTTTTCTCAATTTGAAACTGTGAAACTGGCATCCAGCTGCTAGCTAAATTACATCTGATACCTGACCCTACTGGTACTAAAACCGACACTCTGCTTCCCCTTCATCTTCACATACTCCAATTACCTACATTTTACCCACCCTTAAAATATGGCTTGAATATCAGCTACAAAGTCTAGTTTCTCTGTTCTTAGAAGATAACACAAGTAGCAACTAAAGTCCTTATTTTCTTCCTATAATTACTTTGTTCCCAAAATTCTTCATATATGGTCAGTCAGATGGGTTTGGCATTCATGGACTCCACTGGCCATACGCTGGAAACTTACTCTGCTGCTGATGTGCTCTGAGGACACAGTCTGCAGTGCTTCCATCTCCACCAAGCTAGACAAACAATATTTTATGTCATTTCTCACTAAATACACTGTAACTATTTATATTGTATTAGCGTTGTTAATAATTAAATGACATGAAACATAAAGGATGATTTGCACATGTTTATGCAACTACCTCATTTTATACCAGGGATTTGAAAATCCATGCACTGGGTATCTGCAGGGGCACTGGAATCAATACCAGTTAGGTAGTGAGGGATGAATGGGAGGAAAATCACTTTCAAATGAATGCATTTCTCTTGGAATCTCAGAAAGGCACGTTATGGTGAGGGATATGTGATCATCCTCAAAATATATACTTCCCTTGATTTAATACTTATGCACTGCATGCATCTGTCTGAATATTCAGGGATGTTATTGTGTACTACCATTCTTCTCCTTTAGGAAAGCAGACGGTCCTTTTTTTTTTTTTTTTCCAAATCTCAGTTCTTCCAGTATATTTCTCACAGAGGGAAGAACATTCCAAAAAGGACTTGCTTTGGGTCCAAATCTTGTTCACATAATTTAGCAATGGCTTGGAACTTGGAAGGAATGTCAACCTGAAAGGACTATAACTGAACAAACTAAAAAGTTCAAAAGATCAAGCAGTCAAAGGCTGAATGGCAGGATTACAGACCATTTTCCTCAAGGCGTTGGGAATTAGACATTTGATCTTGATCTCTGCCCTTGTGGAGACAGGAAGTTGCTCAGAAAGCCCTGGATAAGGGAATAACATACTAGGCACCGTGAACACAATGTACTTAGGAAGATTGATCTAACTATAATCCTGGAGTTACTGAGGATGAGACAGTTCTTTCAATCTTCTCTCAAATTACCAAGTTTCTAGGTCCTTGATGTTTTTTATTAACTTCCTCTAGCTCATCTATAGATATCTCAGGAAGCCTATATTATGACTTTCAGTTTCTACCTTCTTGTAAACTGTATATACAAAACCACTAGAGTCTAGTAAAATTATAGCCTCTTTCTGAGGTGTTCCATAATGACCTGCAATATGTACAAAATGATTTATACTACTGAGTCTCTATGGAAACACATCACATCTCATAAGGTATTTTTAAATTTTTTAAGGAAGAAGCATAAGTTCTGAATCCCAGGGCAGCAACATGTGGTGATTGGAAGGAAATGCTGTGGGTCTGCAGCAACTGTAAATTGTGTTTTAGGGATCCTGATGGAGCAAGTAAGAAATGAAGAGGAAAAGCTAATGTTAAAAATAAGGGAAAATAAAATAAAAAGGCAGGTGTGTGATGTACCCACTTTCAGGTCTAGCACTTTGAAAATGAGCAAAAATTATTGTCGTTATAAAAAGGTAACAAGAAAAGTCTTGGCAAATGCCACTGTAAATTCTTTATAAAATTAATTCAGTAATAGACAATGGACTATGTATGTGGAAAAAATTTAAATTACTCCTGATCAAAAGTTAGATTACCTCTTAGACAAAAACAAATAATTGACCTTATTTAGAGGATCAAAAGTAATTCCAAACTGATAATTATTTCACTGAGATAAGAGTTTCTGGTGATTATATTCTTAGATGATTGAAGAGATCTATGATAATATGATATATTTTAGAATATTAAATTTTCTATAAATTTTCTTGCATCTCATTGATTTGTATTAGTGAGGCTGCACAACTGATTAGGCTAGATCCAAATATGAGTGAATATATTACTTTACTGTTACCATTAAAAAGCTTTCTTTTTTATACTATACCATCTTCATGACTATTTTCTTTCAATGAATGAAAAATGACCAAAAGAACCCAGCATGTTCAAAGAGTTAGGTTACACACTGGAACTTTTGTTATGTAAGTTTAATAATATAGTGTTCCTTTAATCATTCACTCATGAAGGAATCCAATGTCCCAGTTCGTGAACTTAATTATCCCCTCTGGTATGTTCCATATTCTATGCTAAATACTAAGTCATGATGTTACATCATTGAGTGGAACTTTTAGGCCATAAAAAAATACTGTAAGTCTTTCAGAATTACAATTTCCAAAAGAAAAAGAGTTTAATAATAAAATCATCTCATTGAAGACACTTGGTATTAAGCTAGGGGCAAAAATGGAAGGGTAGCTTCATGAACCTTAAATTTCCCTGAGTGATTTATGCAACATCATTGTGCCTAAGTAAACTTTCTTCCATGAGCCATTTTATTGTCTAGAAAAAGACTGTTATCTGGGAAGAGAATGTTGAGACATTAATTTCAACTTCTAGCTTTGCAACCATAATCAATGAGAAAATGCAGAAAGTTTTGTAACTCTTCATCAGTAACCAGATCTGTGAGTAATTATGTATTCAGAGATGCAATGAGATATATAATTAAGACATGAACTTGTATGCACTGAATCAGATCCTTTAAAGGACACTGTGAAGCTATGATATTATTTAACAATAGAAAACTATTAAAAGGACTGGGCTGAGGAGATTGCTCAGTGGTTAATGTGCTTGCTTGTAAAGTAATGCCCTTCTGGGTTCAATTTCCTATTACCCAAATAAAGCCAGGTGCACAATGTGGCTCATGCATCTGGGCTTCGTTGGCAGTGGCAAGAGACCTTGGTGCACCTAAATACACTATTTCATTATTTTTCTCCTCTCTTTTTCTCTCTTGCAAATAAATAAATAAATATTTTAAAAAGAAAATTTCACTGGTACAGGTCCATTCCTATGATTTTTATTGAAAATCCTGCAAGATTCTGAGTAGGACTGGGAATGATTTAGTCATAATAACATATTCAAAAAAGAATAAAACAATCTAGGAAGGACAACAAAAAGAGATGGAGGGGATTTGGGAAGGCTCAAACGGGTCAAATGGCATTGAGATGACTCCACACTTTATTTATATTTATGTACTATTTTAGTAATAAAACATCTAACTGAACCCATTTATTGTCAAGATGGGGTAATAGATGGAAAGGTGGCACAATGAACCTTACATTTCCTAATGTGATATATGCAACCTTCACTATGTTAGGGAGCTGGCATGATTGATTATGCTAATTACTTACATTGTTGACAGTTTTCTTTCTGATATTATTCCAACCTCATGACTATTTCCTTTTGAAGAACAAAAATGACAATGCAAAACAAACATGTGCAATTGGTCAGAAAAATACCAGAAGAGGCGAATGAGCATGAAGGTCCCAACGAGAAGTAGTGTTCCCTTAAAGCTCTGTGTGTGGTTGGAAATATTCAACATGGAAATCCTGCAGTAAAAGAGCTGATAGTCATTGTTAAATCTTGATGCTTTCTTTCAGGTTATGGATTATAGCAGAATCAGAAGTTTGGTAAAGTGATGAGGCACCAAGGGTGAGGTTTGGGAGGCATTCAGTCTCAGGGTTGTGCACATGAAGAACCATTGCCTTGGTGAGCTTGAATGTATGTTGAGTTTTGTACCCCATCTGCCTCACTTGCTTCATCTTAACTTTGACTCTGAATTATGAAGCCTGATTATTTTATTATTAGTTATATTTTTAAATTAAATTTATTTATTTGAGAGTGCGAGAGAGAAGAGAAAGATGCAGAGAGAGAGAGAGAGAGGGCACTCCAGGGTCTCCAGCCACCTCCAGTGAACTCCAGATACATGTACCACCTTGTCCATCTGGCTTACATGCATCCTGGGGAAACAAACCGAGGTCCTTTGGCTTTGCAGGCAAACACCTTAATCCCTAAGTCATCTCTCCAGCCCTATTAGTTTTTTTTTTTTTTTTTTTTCGGTTAGTAAATTATGCAAACACTCTTGTAGATCCTGGAGAACTTTTTCTTGGGCTGTCAGTCACATCTTTTCTCTTTAGCTAGAGAACCAAGTAGCACATTTCACAACTGCAAAAGTATTGATTATTGTAAGCCACTGTTCTTTCTTAGTCAATATGAGTTGAGTGATGCTTCTGAAATCCAAAATTCTCTTTGTTTTATCTGAACTAATCTCTATTTAGAATCAAAATCATAGACAAACAGAGTCAGAGAACACAGATATTAGAATGCTGGGAAAGGCTTAGGAAGTTCTTGTCTGTACACTGGGAAAGTGGAGAAGTGGTAGAAGAAGGGGAAGGCAGTATACTTTAGAAATAAGAATGTTGATTCTACAGTAAAACTGTCTCCTCTGAAGGTCTATTTCTACCAGTTATGCAAATAGTTGACCTTCTCAGCATCAATACCATTACTTACAAAATGGGGGTAATGGCTTTCACAGCAAATTGACAAGGGTTAAGGAGATAATATTTTAATTTAAAAATATGCATGTAACTTTACCTTGGTACAGTGAAAATAGTCCAAAGCAGCTGAGCATCTGTCATCTATATGCCAAACCTGTACTAGAATTAAATAAGAAATACCACTTCATCAAGATAACACAGCATAAGAGCAAGGTGAGACGAGTGGAAAGAGAAAAGGAGATAGAATTGAAAATTGATTTTGGAGGCAACACCTAAAGTACTTAGTAATTGATTGGATGGTGCTGTTGTAGGAAAGGGAGCATCAAGGATAGCTCTCTCTTTTCTTGCATTAGCAATGATGAATGGGGTAGACAATGAAATGAAGACAAGAGAGATAATTTTGAGGGGAGAAGAATAAATTCTAGTCAAGGTCATTCCCACCTTGAAGAAATGAGAAGTTATAGGATCCAGTTATCCCTAGCTTACATTATCTAAAGTTTCTACTTGAGTCAAGGCTCTCCCCCAACCACGTAATGTAAACATAGCTCTCAAACTCAACCTCTTATCTCTATTCGTACTTACCCCTGTACCAGAAATACTATTGTGGTTCTACTTATCTGTTCACTACCATCCACAGCTATCCTTGTTTATAATAGGGGCATTTCATGGTAATGAACTGCCTTTGCAGTTACTTATAGGATGTAGCAAAAACAGCCCAGGCTCAAATTCAGGATTTGCTATTTGCAAGGTTGTGTCATCTAGGGAGAGTTCCTTGAGTATTAAGAGCTTATTTTTTTATTCCTAAAGTTAGCCAAATTACCATCCATAATAGCTGTAAAAATCACCTGCAGGGATTTTGTATAAGGTGACTAGTCATGACAAGGATGTATCTCTGGCTCTCAGCACATGACTATAGCATGGACATCAGTGTCTGGCTTCTATAAGTAAAATCTAAGCTACTTTGCAGGGCTGATAATAGCATTGACTATGCAGAATTACTATATAGACTATGAGAAGTAATACATTCAATCATACATCATGTCATTACCCCATACTAGGCTCTAGTTTGAGGCTAGCTATTTATGTTCCCTTTTCTGGGCAACACATTAAGTTCTTCTACCCTGCCTAATACTGAATATTCAAAAACACCTGTTGATTTAATTTCTCCCACCTCCAGCATTTTCTTAGCTGCAATCAATGGGAGAAACTCTGGCAGATTTTGACTGTAGGAGTCATTGTGATTGAATGACTAGTTCCTACTTGTTCAAATACTTTCATTGTTCTTTTTATTTCCTATGGTATAGTTATTTACTTAATTAAAATTAATTAAAATAAAACTTAAGGAACACAACATGACATTACAAGACATACATATAGCACCCCCATAGACATGCATCTAAATACATAGTAATTAGCACATCATATCCATCATGTCATATGGTTACCCATTTTCTCCCCTGTGGCATAACAGCTATAATCTATTCATTTAGCAAAAGTCCTGAATATAATACACTATTATTCCCTAATGTTCATATTTAGATTTCCATTATAGTTATTTGAACTCTAAATCTCAAGAAATAATTCACAGTTCCTAGGTTAGGTTGACAGAATGTCTGGCAGGTCTGATTTCCTTCATGCCTATTCTAAAAGCTCCGAGATACAAACTCACATAACACATTTCTTTCCATCTAGGTCAATGTAAATAAAGATTGTGTTGCTCTTCCAGCCTTGAAAGTAAAATCAGACAAAATACTACAAGAGAAGAGTTTCTCTTCATTTTTACTGTTTTTTATTTGGTGTAAAAGACACTTCCAAGTAAGAATCACAACTGTGATATTTTCAAGGACAATTTTAGAACTCACTTTGAGTTCAGCAAGTCTGGGCTAGAGTTTTAAAGAGATACTGCAACTATTCAGTCTAGGAACATGTTTCTACCTCAGGGAAAATGGAACATTACCCAAGGCTCAGCTACCTCTGCCTACAAACCTAGGAGTTACACTGAGAGATTTTAGTTCATGCATGTATATAATGCATTTAATCTTACTCCCTCCATTTTGCCCCCTCTTGTCTCCCCCCATTTCCTACAAATCTCTTCTTCTTCCCATTAGATCCTCATCCTGTTTCTATGGGTTGGAGGGAGGGAGGTTATTTACTGGAGAATGAGCAGTCGCCCAGGGGCTACAGCACTAAAGAACATGATGTTCCCTCTCCTAGATATCAACAGTGTTTGCTATTTACTCTGGGAGGTGTGGGGTCTTATGGACCCTTCACTTATCTATGATAAAATATTGGCAGGCTCAATCATGTGCAGGCATCTACATCTTCTGGGAGTTAATGAGTGTAGGTGGCTTTCTTTAATTATAAGAAACAGCTTGGCAATTCCACCAACAAATTAATAAATCAAATAAATTAATTAAATGCAAAATAGTGAAGTTCGCATAATCCTTTGAGGCTTTCAGTAAGTTTTAAAATGTTATTTTCATGCTGGAGAGATGGCTTAGCTGTTAAGGCTCTTACCTGTGAAGCCTAAGAACCCATGTTCAACTCACCAGGTCCCACATAAGCCAGATGTACAAGGTGACACAAGTGTGCAAGGTCACACATGTGCACAAGGTGGAGTTTGATTGCAGTGGCTGGAGGCCCTGGAGCCATTTTTTTCTTTCTTTCTCTCTCATAAAAAAAGGAAATCTATTGGGCTTGCTTCAAAAAATGTTATTTTCTAACATCAAACTTATTATTACACTAAATTATGGTATATAGTTGATTATTTAACTAACATTTCTATATAGATAATAGTCCAATGGAATTCACAAATAATAACTAAATATGTGTTCATTCACCATATGTATATGGATATTCTACTGTCCCAATGAAAGCAATTTATGACTCTACAAATAAATATCTGAGTTGAATGCTCACAATTTTTTTTCTTTTATAGAATCTTAATGTTCACTGTCTGGAATGTCAAAGGACTTTCAGTCAATATAATAACCTCCTCTACAGCATCACTGATTTCTGCTAATCTGTACTCTTATTAAATATTTTGAATTAGAATTTTCACTTTCATTTAGTTGTGGAATACCATGAAATTTTAAGAAACAAAGCAAAGAGATCTTCCTTTTTATTAGTTATGTACATCCTAAGTGTGTAAACAGCACATGTTGGTACTATCCTTACCCTTATTCCTGCCCCCCCTCCAAAGGGACCCTCCTCATTGGGGATGCCAGTTATCCCCATGGGGATTGTGGGTCATGCATTGTGGGGGCAGCCATCAGTTATGGGGAAGAGCCAATGTCTCCTTGCATAAAGTCCCAACTTGTGGCTCTAACAATCTTTCTGCCCCCTCTTCCACAAATTTCCCTCAGACATATTGAGTTCATTTTAGGTCCACTTCAATGATGAGTTCTTGGGAGCCTCTGTGTCTCTGGATCTCTGGTTTAGTGGGAGTTAAGTGTTCTCTATGTCTATCTCCTTCATCCTTGTACTGATTCCTGGTTCACCAAGAAAGCAGTACTCTTGCTCATTTCCTCAATTCATGTATGGTTTCAGCTGGGGCCCTGGTGAAGTGTAATGGGCTGATTCTCTCCTCAGGTTCTGCGTCCATCTGCAAAGGAGAAGCATATTCTCCAACAGAGAGTGAAGTCAAAACTAGATAAATGGGGTAACCACTATTAGTTTAGAGAAAATTTAATAGGTGTAGGCCCGCTTGTAGCCAAAGATTTGTGGGAGCTTGATATTGGAGAGTGAATTCATTATTTGGATATGATTCTGACTTGTTTCCCAGTTCCAGCTGTGGGTTCCATTCTATTGAGTGGATATGTAAGCCAATCCAAGAGCAGTTGGTTACCCACCATGGCTATGTGCCACTATTGCACTTGGGTGAGCATCACGTCAAGTTATTTGCTGCTGAGTAGCTCAGACCTCGAATTGCTTAGACAAATGTTGGCCATTTTCCCCCAGTAGCTTATGTAGCGCCTTCTGGCACTAGACAAGCTTACTGGCTGGGGACTGGTTCTTCAAAGAGAGAGAACTTCTATATGTTTTACTCAATTCTGTCAATGGTAATATCTTGCAAAGAAATAGTAAAGTGTCATCACCAGTATATTAACACATCTGTAGGCCAAGGCACAGAACACTCCATCAAAACAAGACTTCCTCTTCATGCCATACCTGATTCCCTCTCAATCTCATCCTCCTCACCTCACCTACAACCACTAACCCGCTCTGCATTTGCAAAGTTTATAATATCAAGAACATTATACCAATGTAGGTAGTTAGCCATTTAAGACCATCTTTTTTCAATTTATATGATTCTGTAGAAGTTAATTGAAACAAACATATATATCAATAATCAATAGAATAGTTTGTTCACTTTTATTGCAGAGGTTATGTCCCGGTTCTTTAATATTAACCTGCTGAAAGGTAACTGGCTCTTTCAGGTTTAGAATAGCTCAAACAACCCCTCTAGATACATTTGTGTACATGCCTTTATTAAAGTGATCATGTGTTCTCATTTCTCTGGAATAAAATCTGTGAAATGCAGTTGTTTGATAGTTGCATGTTTACTTTTATTTATTTATCTTTTTTAATTGCTGAATGAGAGGCTAGGGCAAGGGCTCATTGGACAAAGCTCTTGTGACCCAAGCCCAAGTATCTGAGTTTGGATTCCCATTACCCATGTAAAGCCTGCCATTGTGGTGGGCTTTTTAACTCCAGCACACCTATGGTGAGAAGGGAGGTGGAGACAAAGTAGTCCTCAGGAAGCTCATAGGTCACATGTGCTGCTTCAAATGAGGTGAAAGATGAGGACCAACATCAGAAAGTTGTCCTGTGACCTCCACAAATAGATTGTGTCACCTGCATATCCACACTCATGAAACACACTCCAAAGAAACACACACACTCCAAAGAAAAATAAGAATGAAGCAATATACTGAGTGAATCACTATAATAGCTGCCCCATCTTAAATTCTACTATAAAGTCTTATTTGAATGAGTTGGGTCTGGTGACACAAAGCAACACCAGCAACTTGGGAAACTGAGGCAGGAGGATCACAAGAGCAAGGACAGACTAACCTACAGAGTCAGGTTGAGAACAGCCTAGGCAACTTAGTGAGACCTGTCTCAAAATCCAACCTCAACAAAGAGTTTGAGATGTACCTCCATGCATAGCAGTCTCCTAGCAGCACACGTGAGGCTTTAAGCTTGACCTGTGGTATACTTTCTTCATATCCTTCCCATAATGTGTTATTTTTTAAAGGCAGGTTCTCAGGTAGCTCAGGCTGGCCTCAAACATGCTATGTAGCTGAGGATGTCGTTGACTTTCTAGCCTTCCTGCTCTACCTCCCTAGTGCTAGGAATACTGGTAAGTGTAATCACACTTGTAACTATGCTGGAGCATGGCTCCATGTGTGAACCCACATGTGGAAGCCAGTGGACAACCTTGGGGGTCATTCCTCAGGAACCCTATCCGTCTACCTTTTTTTTTTTTTTTTTGAGACAGAGTCTATCAATGACGTGAAATTCACCAGTAGGCTAGATTGGCTGATCACTGAGCCCCAGAAATCCCACTGTCTTCTCTTCTCTATAGCTGGGATCAAAATACTTACCACCATACCCAGAACTTACACATATGTTTGGGGATTGAACTTGGGTCTTCATGTTTGTGAGGCAAACAATTTACCATCTAAGCTATTTCCTTAGCCCTCAGGATAAAATGAGTTTCTTAACTAAGAGCTTTTTATTTTTATTTTTATTTTTTTTTTTTAACATAGGTGCATGGGATCTGAACTCAGGTCCTAATGTGGCAAACACTTTACTAGCTAAGACATATTACCATCCCAACATAATACATTTTCATATGCATATTTTACTTCCATCATGCCCCTTACATTTGAAGTGAATTTTTAAAAATTATTTTCTATGTGTATGGGTGGGTGTGCCAGGGTCTCTTGCTGCTTGCAAATGAATGCCTGCCCAGCTTTATGTGGGTGGCTGGAGGAATTGAACCTTAGCCAAAGGGCTTTGTAGGCAAGTGCCTCTAGCTTGCTGAGCCATTTCTCCAGTCCCTGAAGAGAACTTTTGTGAATAGCACATAGGGAGATTACTTTCCAAATCTGCTCTTCCATCCTCTGACTGATCATAGTGTTGGTCCTTTGTTTCTGATATTCCTTTGTGTTCTTTTATATTTCCACATTCAGAGAACTGTGTTTGCTTGTATTATAATGCCCAGATTTAAAAGAATACATTAAGCAAGAGGAATCAGAGAAAGTACACTTTTTATATCTTTTCACAAGGGAAGTATGCATTTTAAAATAGATTTAAAAAAGTCTAAGCTTGACTAAATAATTCATTTCATTGTTAACATTTCTAATTTCAGGATATTATTCTTTATATTAGATTTTCTATATGCCAACTAGTTAATTCTCTTGTCTTTTCCAGATGCCAGATCTCCTCTCTTTGTCTTTCTCTGATTTTTTTGAAATTGTTCAAAACATACAGTAAATCTTAAATTTCTTAGACTAGGCTGGAAGTAAGTTCGCATTAAAAACTTATTCCTTCTTAAATTCTAAACTATTTTGTCTAAATTATCTTTATTCACCATTCCTAGTTAAATAGGCTCATATTTCTTGAACCAACAAACATTAGTTTTAATTGGTTGATTTTGTTGAGTTTTTATTATCTGTCATTACCCAGAGTTATCCATGTTACCCGGATTACCTGGAATGTGGTTATTCATCCATTTAACATCAGTTACATATGTCAAGTGGACAGGAGGATCTATAAATACAGAATCAAGTTATAGCTTGGAAAGGAGTTGCAAAATTTAAAGTTGTCCATATTAACATACTAACTTTAACTATTACTTATGGTGAAACTATTGGTTGATCTGTCCCTATATAAAACAACCACAGGGGTCCAGAACTTAATAAAATTTCTAAGCAATAGAGAAAGGAAAGAAACTAAAAGGGCCCAGCCTCTGGATTGTGATATGAAGGCAAGAAGAGCATACTTTAGTTTGTTTCTCTTGATTAAGAAGTTTGTGCTGTAGAGTCTAAATGTAAATATTGTTCGAGGCACCCATGATAAATAAGGGTCCAAGTTACTGTAAAAGGCTTGAGATTACACACATAGTCCCTCTTTTTTGAGGCTTTTATTATTCTGTTTCCAATGACTGGTAACTTCCAACTTTCTTCTTTCTTCCTAGGTAACTTCTGCTGTTACTTATAACCAGTTCTAATTACGTGCATCTCCTGTAATGTTTCCACAAGTAGCACTACTTCACCTTTTCTATCATCTCAAACCTTAACTTTGTAAGTATAAAAGATTAATTTCCTATACATTATACATTCGAAGATCCTCATCATCTCCCTTGTCAAACACCTATTCTATATGGTTCTTCTTATGACATGCTCACATGGACTTGGATGGCTTACCTCCTACTGCTATCTGGATCTATAAAAAGTATGAACCTATGGTTATACTTATGATTGTGAAGGGTGCTGTACAGTCTTCCTTCACCTCATTTATCAGATATACTAAATTCAGGGACAGAGAATATTCTAATTACTAAATATTATAAACTTACTGGATACTCATAATGTGGATCCTAAGATGAAAATTATTATACAAAGTTATTTGTTGGCTGGAGAGACGGCTTAGTGGTTAAGGCACCTGCCTGAGAAGCCTAAGAACACCCATTTGAATCTCCAGGTCCCAAGTTTAGCCAGACGCAAAAGTGATCCAAGCATGCAATGCCGCACATGCGCACAAGGGGGCACACATGTCTGGAGTTTGTTCACAATGGTTGAGAAGCCCTGGCATGCCCATTCTATTTCTCTCTCAAATTGAAAAAAAAAAAGTTATTTTTAGAGCACTCACAGGAGGAGGGAGGTGAGAGAAGTGTCATGGGTATGATACCATGGACCATCAATTGTACAAAGAACAAGGTGTGTTATTCTTTTGGCCTCCTATGAATCAGTTTTGGTTAACTAACTGGTCTCTATAAAGATTTGATCCCGAGGGAAGAAAGTTCCAATTAATCTAAGGACCACTCTGTAGTATGTAGAATTTTTAATTTGTTGGTAGCCAAACACATATCACATCCAGGGAAAGATGCTTGGCTATGGAAGAAACTCTGGGAAAAATACAAAATTCATAATCTGTGGTATGATCCATGAGCTGGTCAAGTATACCTGCTTAGCTTCAGTGCATCTATTTGGAGTTTCTGATAATCTGACTGACCATATCTCTAATAAAATAATGAGAAAAGTTCAAGGTAAAAGCAAGAGATCTAACTTCCAAATCCACTATATAGATATGTCAGGTTGTTATACTGAAGTCTAAACCTAATGTGAAACTATTTCTTACATCTGAATTTCTTCAAAACATATAGGCTTTTCTGTCCCCCAATAAAACTCATCAGAAAAGTTTTCCCAAGAGCAGGAGAAAAGAAAGGCATTCCTACTGTTGGACCTTTGTGCTAATTGGCATGCCTATTCTAGACTTTTAAGAATTTCACCACTGTAATAAACCACTGAAACTTCACAGGTTCTTTCAAACTCTGGAGATCATGTGTCTTACCAAGGTATCCTGCACATGTGCTTCTCAGTAACAGTCATCAAAATAACAGGCTATTGTACTATTTTGTGCATGGTCTAGATCAGTGCTGTGCAGCAGAAATCTATGAAGGCCACATTTACAATTTCAAAATTGTAGCTATATCATAAAAAGAGGAGCAAGTAAAGTTGGTTTTAATATTTTAATTAAAGTTAGCCAAAATGTTAGCATGTTGTCAATATAGAAAGTGATGAATATTACAACTCGATGTTTATAACATAAATAACAATTGATGCTTCTTTCCCCTTGTACTTGGTTAAAGGGGTGTTTTGGTGGTGAGGCTAGAGAGCCTGCTTTGATCCCTCAGTTCTGTTCAGAGGAATCAAAATATAATGGATTGGCAAGGAAGAAGAGGAGACATAGAAACAATGGTATAAGCATGTTTTGATATGTTCTAGAGCTAAAACATGATGTGGGTATGCTACTCACACATTGCCCTATGGTCACACTGTTCCAATAGTATCCATGGTTACATAGGCTACCAACTTCCAACCTATAATTTCACCATTTCTTTCCATCTTAAGAAAATAGGGGAAAAAGGCAGGATAGGATACATGACATCATTAAGGAGGTAATCCTGAACCTTCTTAACTGATAAAGAAGTAAACTATTTGCCAACTTCAATATTTCACTGTGTATTGTGACAAGTTAGTCTTTCCCAAGACCTGAATTTGTAGCTACAGTTATTTACAGGAGAGCTGTAAAGAACATTATAAATTATCTATTCTGATACCCTCATTTTTCAGATGACCTCCTAGGTAAGCCTTGGAAATCTTTGGATTGGCAATTCTTTTGTGTTTCTTGTTCAATAGTTGCCTCTGTTTGCTCAGCATTTATTTTTATGTTTAACAAAAGGATGTGGATTATGTCATGTTATAATTGAAAGCTACTAGCATAGGCAGTCTAAATCTAATTCCTTTTCATTTCAGTCAAATTTCACATTCCATTACAACAGAATTAATTTGATGGCCAAATCTGGTATGTTATTGCTTTCTAGCTAGATTTGCTTCCAATTTAACATCCTAACTATGCTTGTAAAATAGACAATAAAACAATCTTTTCTGATTTGGGAAATACTCTTTATTCTTCATGTCTTTCTGCTTCACTGTAACATTTTCGCTGAGTTTTATGGAATAATCATTTTCCTCATCTAATTACTGCAATTCCCTGCTAGATAGCCTCCCTTGCCCTGCAATAGCAAAATTATCATAAGTACACAGTGCTACTGCCAGCCTCTCATCTTGCACATGCTTCAGTGAGCCTAGTATGGTTTTCCCCTCTCTAAATTGTGTTCTTGCTAAATTGACAATTTTCTTATGAACCCATCATGTCTTTCCATGATATTCCAGCAAATTCCCAAGAAAACAAATCTTGCCTCATAGATATGCTAAAGGTTCAGCTGCTCATGCACCCATGTGATTGAGAAAAGACAAAAACAGACTGAACTTTTCTAATTAAATGCCGAGACATGAAGACACTCTCCCAACACAGAGGATTCGAGACATGTCTCCAAACAAGACCATTTCACAAATTATAGGCACAATTGAACCATATTCGCAGAAAATCAACTGAAAAATCCACTTATTTCCAAACTTTCTAACATGGTTGTGATATCAAACAAAAACTCTTTAGAAATCATTCCGGAGAAGCCTAGAATAAAGATTTAGTTTCACAATGAAGAGTGAGGCACCTCGATAAGAAAATACCAAAACTCAATGAGGCCTAGTTGAAGGCCAAGATCTCCTGAATCAGAGTCCAGAACCCAGATAGTTTTCTGCCATCTATATCTCAGTAACAGTGGACCCACTGAACATACTCATTAATGTATTTGGGAACCACTCTTCCTCTGTAATTGGTTCTAGAAAACATCATGTTTAAAATTTGGGTTCTAGACTCAAGCATACCAATTTAGTTTTAAAACTCAAAGATCTAGATTCCATGTCCAGAGAAAAAGAAAACCTGAAAATGACCGAGTATAAAAGTAAGATTAGGCACAAGGTTTCTGGACTAATATAATACAAAACAAGATCCTCCATGGGAACACCAACTTATCAAGAAGTATCTTATTTCTCTGGAACATGAACAAGATTCATAGAAAGGAATGTGTTGCCACCAGCAAGAACTCCTAATCTCTCTGTCTCTCTCTGTCTCTCTCTTCTTGGGGTGTTTCCTTCAGCTAAGATTGCAGTTGGAGCCTTCTGCAGATGATGACCAATACCTTAGCAGGCAGAAACAGGTAGCAGAGGCAGCACAAAACTCTACAAGCAGCCCTACTCTAGAGTGTGATGGACCTTTCAGACAATGAAAATTAATTTAATATTATCTTCTAGTCATTGTAGCTATGATTCATTCAGGAAAATATATCAATGGATATTAAAGCCTTTAAGTAATGTTTGATGGAAACAAGTTCATGATCTCAGAGAATTTCCTCACCAATTACTGCTATATAAACAAGGAAAATGTCCAGTTTTTCAGTGTGGAAACCAGGCTGAGTCCTTAACCAAATGACCTGAATGGAGTTAACCAGTAATCATGCACACCCACAGGGATTATCTCAATACCACGCACATAAGAGTGATATAATATTTTTGTTCTGTTATTGCCCAACATGTAAGCTAAATCTAATCATGACCCAAATTAAGTAACAAACCTTTCAAGTAGTACCCCTATACTATTCAGCCAAGGATTATATGTATAATGACAGTAGGGGTACAGAAAAAGTAAGTTGACTTGGGAGATATTATATTTAGAAAGCATATCTCCTAAGACATCTATAGAGGCAAGTGCAATGGTTTATGTTGATTTCCAACTTGACAGTACCTACAGTCATGCCTATGAGGGATTATCTTGATTAGGTTAATTAAAATGGAGAAACCCACCTGTGATGGTTAAGTTTCTGTCAACTTATTTATTTAGGAATCCACACACATTCCTCATATGTGTGTCTCTGAAGTTGCCTCTAGGAAGGATTAACTAAAGAATCCTTCCCCCAGGGTGAGCCCTTTCCCCAGAGTGGGCGGCCCCTCTCGGAGGAGGGGGCTGGTTGATCAAAAGAAGCTCTGGGAAGAAAGGCATCCTCTCCTCCCACCTGGCTACCGGTGCTACCCGCTGTTCTCTTAGTGCTTGTTGCTTGGTGCTTGCCGCTTTCCAGCGTGGACTGAAGAGCAGCATGGACTGAAGAGCAATGTCTCTCCAGGACGCCTTCAGGCCTTCAGTGCCAGATCAGGACTACTGAGGCATCATCCAGCCTCATGGACTGAGCAGCTACTGGGTTCCTTGACTCTCGGGCCTGCAACCTGCTATTGCTGGACTGTTGTAAGCTAATCCAATAGATTCCCTTTTTAATTCATTCTATCTGTTCTGTTCCTCTAGAGAACCTTGACTAATACACCACCTTGTTCCATTGGCTGGGATCTTGGACTATATATAAAGAAGAAAGACAGCTGCACACTAACATTCATCAATCTCTGCTTCTTCTCTGGGAACAGAATGTGAGCAGCTGCCTCAAGATCCTGCCCCCATGCCTTCTCTGCCATGATGGACTATAACCTAGAACTGTAAACTGAAATCAATTACTCTTCCCTTAATCTGACTTTTATTAGGCATTCTGTCACAAGTAATTCAATGTGTAAATTATGCCACCATTTGTGTGTGGGGGAGGGTAGCAAATTCAAAAGCCTGTTTGTGCCTAACATTTGTCTCAACAGATGATTAAGAAATTAGTAGGCTTGGTTAACTCTAGAGAAAAGCATCAGTAAACTAGATTAGGAGACAGAACTCTTTTTTATTTTTAATGTTTTCATCTTATCTTAATTAAAAATCACTTAAACATATTTTATATTTAGAGTTAAATTTTAACTTAACTTTCAAAGGAGATTTTCAAGCATGATATTAAGTTAAGGAATGCAGACATAAAAGGGATAGATACTATATTATTTCATTCACATACATTTCAAAAATAAGCAAAACTCCTATCAGGCTTTGGATTAGTTTCATGCTGAGGTGAGAACAGTGGTTGGGAGGCATAGGGGAACACCACCATTTTTTTTTTTTTGTTTTCTCAGATAAAATCTACTGTTTTCACATATTGTGGGTTAAATAAACTTTCAGTTTGCCTGATAAGAAATTAAGTTATGGTGAACAATATTTGAGTTTCAAATGACTACTTGAAAATAAACTTCCTCAACCTGTTCTGTTTGCACTGAGTATGTATGTCATCAGTGGAAACACACATGCACAATGAGAGGGAATTTTAAAACCTGATGAGCTTTGCTAAGAAGATGCTGTAGAATGAATCCTTTAAATTTTTCTTTATGATTTTTTGTCTGCATTAAAACTGAGACAAATCCTTATTAAGAAAAGGATGAAAATGTTTTCTATGGAACATTTGCCCGTCTGCATCAAAAGCATTTTATTTCCCCAGCTGCTATTAGTTTATATTGAATGCACCATCAGATGGGCTCCATGCAGTCATCTCTTTTTTTCTTTAATGCACATTGAGCTATGTTTGAAACAGGATTAGTTTTCAGCTTAACTGAATGCCGCATTGTGATAAATTCAACTGAATGGCTAATTCAAGTATATTCAGGATGTATTATTTACAAAACTGAAATGAGTTTTTCAATCCTTTTTTATCTCTTTTCATTCTTTGTATCATATTGCATGGTGAATAGAACAAATTTCAATAAGGGCCCAAAATGTCAGTTTTAAGGTAACAGATATAAATAGAAATTAATATTAATAATTTTTTACTTTTTATTTCATTTTGAATTTTTGAGAACCCTGTATGCTATTGGGAGTTATTTATTAGTCACTGATATCTTCATGTGATCCTGGTAAAATATGAATGATTCCACTTAAATTAGATTCATTGGAATTTCACAATTTCTTTTGATGAATATTCCTCCTCATAAGGAATATTTGATCTTTGTTTCTTTGGTTCATGTCTAGTATCATCTTACTCACATGGTAGGTGGGGTTGTGGATATGGCTCTGCAGTTGAAGTATGAAAAGCCTGCCAGTCCTGGTTAAATCCAACAACCATCCATGTATAGTCTGATGTAAAATGTGGCCCAAACATCTCATTTTCATTTGCAGTGGCAAATGACTCTGGAATGCCCATACACACATACACAAATAAATGAATAAATAATTTGTTAAAAAGGAAACAGACATTGGAAATGTTACAAATTTGGTTTAAAAAGATTGTGGGTGAAAATCAATAGGAAACAAGAAAAGTCTCATTAATTACCAAAAGAATGTACATAATGATGTTGAACAGAAAAGGTGTAAAAAGGTGAGAGAGACCTATCCAACAAGTAAGGTAACATGAAGGAGGTTTTCTAACATTTCTAAAAGAGAAAGAGATGAAGAGAGATAGGAAAATAGAGGAACAAGCAGGAGAGTTTGTGTTTGGGCACAATACTATCATAACCTGGTAAGTTCATTGGACACTGTTAGTTTCCTATTGCTGCTGAAATGAAACCATAAACCTGATACTGTAAAACAGCACAAATTAATTATTATATCATTCTGGAAGCTAAAAAAGTTAAAATCAGTCTGAAAGGCAAGGTTAGAACAGAGCTGCATACCTTCTGCAGGCTTCAGAATAATGCAATTTTCTTACCTGCCCCACCTTGTAGATTCTGCCTGTATTCATATGCTTATGGCCCTTTCTATCTTCAAGGTCGGTAGGAATAGTTTAATGTAGAATCATTTTAACATTGGTTTTGGTTTTTTTCACTGCCACATTTAGGGCCACTGATACATGAATGAATTGGGTATAGACACTTGGGATATATATATATATATATATATATATATATATATATATATATATATATGGATAATCTCATTATTTTAAGGCTATCCCATAACTAACAACTTTAA
The DNA here is from genome assembly GCA_036365145.1 of Orientallactaga sibirica. Taxonomy (NCBI): domain Eukaryota; kingdom Metazoa; phylum Chordata; class Mammalia; order Rodentia; family Dipodidae; genus Orientallactaga; species Orientallactaga sibirica. The sequence continues at coordinate 4,778,776 of JAEOAD010000083.1, forward strand.
TTTTATTTGACACATTAGTTCCAAATACCTATTTTCACAGGTCCAAGGGACCCTGGTATGAATATCTATTTAGGTCATTTTTCTGCCTTCCACAGGCACCATGTCTATTGTCTTTATTTCTTACTGGACACAAATCTTCCCTGATAAATGGAATGATGACTCTAAGATGGAAACTTTATAATAAATCCTGTTGGCAAAGTATCCACCACATGAATCATGAAAGACATCTAGAGACTTTTCAAATCCAATTGTTTTTGAAGGCTCTGCATTGTGCTAAATGATAGTAAGTGATTTTGTAATTAATGCTGGGCATTTGTATTTTTCATGAATCCTGGTTATAAATAGGATCTCTGGGTACTATTTGGGGAATATTTTTTAGTAGAGTTATAGTGAGAAATAAGTGATTTACTATGGCTTTGTGCACCTGGCAGAGTGTGTTATTTCATGTCCTAAATTGAAGACTGAACTTTAGTAGAAAATGGTTTTCCCCTTCTTGATCCGTATGCATTCATTCTTCTCTCTCAATTTATAATGTGTATAGTGTAGTCACTTAAATATCCTTTAAATAGAAGGACTAGAAGAGAGGCACTTGAAGACTGTAAACACTAAAAACTGATAAAGTTATAAGGAGATGGAAATGCTCATTAATCTGATATGATAATTATACATTATCTGCATGTATTGGATAATCACACAATATCCCCCAAACAGATACAATTATGTGCTGATTAATTAAAAAAAAGAAACTGAACCTGGCACACCAGCTAGGGCCCAGATGAAACCACAGAGGAATTGGTGAGATAAGCAAAAATGCTGTTTCCAGGGTGAGTCTGATAACTTGCACCAAAGTGATAGAGACAGATACACAGGATACTCAAAATGTACAAAAGTAGAAATCCAGAAGCTGCTGAGAGCTCATCACTAAAGTAGACTTAAAACACAACTACCAAGTTTCAAGGAATTTTGTGGAAGAACAGAGACAAAAAAATGTAAGAGATACAGGGTGGGAGGGAATATTCAGAGGCATTGCCCCACCCCCAATGTCTGACTGTTGCTCTCGCAACTCATAACTCCAACTCCGTAGTGAATACCAGCAATCCCACTGAAAAGTACCCTCAGTGGAATGGGGTCAGGGAGGAGGGAAATTACGGTGCCAGCTCACGATGTATCCATACAAAGTTTATACTTTTTAAAATTTTTGTATTGTTCTAATTTTACATTCATGTTGGTGACTCCGGTAGCCTCCTCCTTGTCCTCCCCCTCTGAAGGGACCCTCATCATTGGGAAATGTGGGTCATGCATTATGGGGGTAGTCGACAATTATGGGGAATAGGCAAAGTCTCTGTGCATAATGACCCAACTTGTGGGTCTAACATTCTTTCCGCTCCCTCTTCCCCAAATTTCCTGGAGCCATGTTGGGATCATTTTAGTTCTACAAAGTTTATACTTAATTAAAAATTAAAAAAATTAAAAAAAAGTACTGTTGTCTGTTGGTCATGGTGGTACATGACTTTAATCCCAGCACTGGAAAGGCAGAGGAAGAAGAATCACTGTGAGTTCAAAGCCAGCCTGGGACTGGAGAATGCAGCATGATCTAGCGTGAGACTTTTCCAAAAAAACAAAAAACAAAAAAAAAAACAAAACAAATAAAACAAAATAAATCATGTTGGGAAAATTGACAAAAATAAAGTCTATAAATGCATGAGTGGCTAGATGAATTAGACAGACGTAATGGATTTTATGTGCCCCTGTCTCTGTCTTGCCATTATCTTTTCATGTGCTCTATTAATAACCAATGTGAAATGATATGGCATAACCAACCCTTTTCAAGGTTTTTCCTACATCTAATGTTCCTGTAATTATAATGACCTGGAAATACTTTTTTTATCCAGCTGGGGATGCTAAGTGCATTGATGTGGATTTTAATCATTTTAGGCATTGAGCACACCATCCATGAGTGCTAAAGCAGCATAAACCACTGGGAGAGAGCTTTTCTCTAGATCAGGAGACCAGAAAACCTGATAGAACATGGAGAAAGAACAAAAGGGAGTCTTCAGCAGTGACACTTCTACTTTTCAGCTTTATTTTTTGCTTCAATGAAGAGTATGGAATGTGGATTGTAGAGATGGCTCCATGTTTAAGACGCTTGCCTGTAAAGCCTTACAACCAGGGCTTGACTCCCCAGTACCCACATAAATGCAGATGCACAAAGTAGCACATGCATGTGGAATTTATTTGCTGTGGCTGGAGGACCTGGTGCACCTATGCTTTCTCTGTGTCTCTCTTTTCTCTATCTCTCTCTGCTTGCAAATAAAATTTTAAAAAGATGTGGAATGTATGTATCCTAATTTTGAATCCTTTTTTGAGAAATTGGATTAAAATAAGGGTATTACTGTGTATCCTCCATAATTTCGGGGTTTAAGTTGTAGTCGTTAGTTCTGAATCCTGGGATTTGGAAGCTGGATTACTAGAAGTTGTAACTTGTATTGTGACTTGAGATAGGAAAAAACACACAGACCTTTGTGGAATGTTGTTTAGAAGTGCCTCATCTTAATGGAACAAAGACCTGTGTATCTTGGATATTCTATTTATAGCATTTGAACCATCTTATCACCCACTCAATATCTACACTCTCAAACATATACTCAGATATACACTGACAGGGCTCATAGACATGCACATATATGTACATATAAATAGGCACTATACACAGTAAAATAAAAGAAGGGAAGACTGAGTGTCAAATAAGGCTACATTCTTGAAAAGAGAGGTGAACATATGAGGTAGTCTCTCACTGACTACAGCCTATCCTCCCCCCAGTTGCTCTGAACTTCTAAACTCCCTACCACCTAGACACCATTTATATTGGCAATTACAGCTCAATCTTGAATTAAATTCCTTCTATAATATTTTCCTTTCTAGAATTACTATAATTGTTTCCAATTAGTAGCACTTAATAATGGATCATGTTACCTGTTATTTTCATTATCTGGGTCAAAATGTTGATTTGACTCTCCATTTTACAAGTAGATTTGTCCATTTGTGTGTGTCTATATATATATATATATATATAATATATATATATATAGACACACACACACTAGTTCCCGAAGGAAAAAATCCATTTTGGCAAAAGTCTTCTTTTCATAGATGACTGTTCATTTTCTTGACACATCTATGTGACTTACTTTACTTTTGTTAATGTCTTAATTTCTTCCCAGCAAAAAGGGCCTATTGCCTTTAATTATAAGAAAAGTGAGATGTGTCCTTTTATTGATTTTAGCAGCAATTTGACCTGTCATCTGTCATAGGCCCACCTTATATGCTCAAGGCAGAGAGCCAGTTTATTAGACCAGGCCTCCGGCTACTCCCCATGTGTCCAAGGAATCAAGCCATCACTGGCCCTGCTGATTATGAAGATATTGGCTTGCAGGTTTTGAGCTGGAAGGGCTGGTTATGACTAGGATGGTGTATTCAGTCTTTCTGGCCACAGGGTCAGAATTAACAATGCTCAGGATTGCCACTCTCTGAGCGTGTCCCAAGGGGCTTGTTTCCTTGACCATAAATCATGCATTATTCCTTTCTTGTGTGCAGAGACCACTGGAAAAGGTGAGATTCTCTGTGTGCACTGGGATTTGAGCTGTAACATAAAGAAGGATGATAAACTGAATAAAAGTCCTTGTGTTTATATTAGTAAAATGTCCTCTGGTTTCCTCAAGTGGAATCTTTATGGACATTCATTTTGAATTATTCTAAATTGGAAAATTTGTTATAATTGCTGTCACTCTGGTTTATACTGTGGCTTTAGAGTGCTGTGCTTGTTTATGCTGCTTTTTCCCATGCTGCTATTGTTGCTTTGGTCTTTTCTTGCCTAATAAAGGCTTGGTCACCCAGGTGACTATTAAAAGATGGTGGAGAAATGGGGACATGACTCAGTATGTAAAAGCACTTTTCCCACAGACTCATTTCAGATTCACAGTGCCTATGTAAAATGCTAAATGTAGTGCCCTGTACCTCTAAATCAAGCACCAAAGAGACAGAGAAAAGATGATTTTTGGGGTGACTAGGTTACTTGTCTTGTTGAATTGGTGAGCTCTGGGCTTGGGGAGAGATTCTGCCTCCAAAGCAAGCTAGAGAACAATAAAGGAACATCTTCAGTGTTGATCTTTGCCCTCCAAATGTATACGTGTGAACTCACATGCATAAACACATGTACTCACACTACCTACACATGTAAAAAAAAAAAAAAAAGACTATTAGAACTTTAGGAGGTGGAGCCTGCTGGGACATCTATAGGTCACTGAAAATGAGACCTTGAAGGGAATTGTGTCCCTTTTCATTTCTGTGTCAGATTCCTGACTCATGAGACAAGTGGTTTGCTCTTCCAAGCACTTCTGCTATGCTGACCCATCCTCACAAGAGGCTCAAAGCTATGGAGTCACTCAACCTTGGACTGAGAACTCCAGAAGCATGAGGCAGCATGAATCTTTCTTCATAAAGTTAAGTGCCTCAGATATCTTGTTATAATGACAGAGAGCTGACTAATTCAACTAAATGTGTGAGATGTGATTTTTCTGCTTTCTTTCCTCCCTAACTTGGTTCCTATCCATTCTTGTTTCTCATGGGCAGGGGTTTTAGAACATTGGCCATCCAGATTCAGAATGAATTTTAACAGTCTCATTTGTATACAGCATATTCCAGATTAAGTTGGGTCTCTGAGAGAGTGAAGATAAATGAGAAGACAGCATTTACAGCTTGTCTATAGCTAAAGCTGAAATGACTGACTGTAAACCCTGTGGACTCAATATATGACATCAACACCCTCATTTGGATTATACTTCCATAGCTTTGAGATTATAGTCTATCTAGATTATGTTTTAATCAAGTATCTGTAAGCCACTTGTAAACAATATGGGGAAAAAGCAGACTCTTATAGATAGATATGGAAAGAGACAGACAGACACTGGGTGTGCTTTTTACTTAATAGTAGCCCAATATAAATATTTGACAAATTCAGTGCCTTACAATTCCTGAAAGAACATTACAAACATCATTTCATCCCAAGTTCATCCTCAGTCAAGCGAGCATTACAAAGAGTGGCTTAATGTAATCCTCTGCTCCAGATCAGCGGAGTCATTATCTCAGACATGTGGGAAAGAATAAATACAGGAACTGTTAGAGCAGAGGGAAGCCCGCCTCCCTGATTTCTGCTCCGTGGACTCTAGCACTGAGTCTCTGAGCAGAACCCAGGCTTAGGATGGAGCAGTGGCATTTCTGAAATAGCTCCAACTTCATTGCCCAGGACAAAGTAAACTGAGGCTCTAGGTTTGGAATGGGAGATCAATGGCACATTTGGCTGTATTTATTTAGAATGAAAAGCAAAGCTGACAAAAGTGTGACTAGGAGACATACCTCATATGAGGAGAGATTACCATTGCTTCATTTGGAGATAGCACTTGACTATTTTAAAGGTTCATATCTTACAGAAATACTAGCATCAATGCTTTTTGTGTGCACATGGAGGTGCAGTTTTGTTTATGGTCTGCCTGCTCCCAAGTACATCATTATGGAACTTCTTCTTTAGGAAAAATATTGGGAAAAATGTGAAGACATTGCTGAAGAATAGTATTTAGCTGTCAAAAAGAGCAATGAATAGTTTTTTCCCCTTTTTCTTTTTTGCCAACTTGAGAGAAAACAATCATAAACAACCTTTATGATACTAAAGTTATGAGATTTCTCTCAGGTGATGAAGCGTTTTAGAATTGTGTTGACAGATGCATGACTTTGTAAATACATTGAAAATCATTTAATAATACAATTAAAACAGTGAATTGTATAGTATAATCTGTTTATAGATTTACTAAGCCTAATAGTTTTTGTATCTTATTTATATTTTACTTTCCAGTATCCATTTGGCATGCACTTTATTCCTATTGCTTGCATTATTGCATTGTTTTGTACAATATTGAATAAAACTTTTAAAAATGAGCATTCATATTTGTTCTCAATTTTAGAGGGAAGACATTGAGTGATTCTGTATGATTTTATCTGCAGATTTTCCAGAGATACTGGTGTTAGCTTTTCAGCCCTATAGGAAAACAACTGAAATATCAGACAAGAAGGCGTGATTTTGACTCGTGATCTCAGAGGTTTCAGTCTGTGGTTGAAGGGCTCCATTTGCAATGTGCTCTAGATATAAAGCTCTAAAAGTTTCAATAATATCAAATCCCAGAATATATAGGATCATTATTATACCCAAGTATAATTCACAATGAGTTCACAATGAGTCAGAGATTCACAATGAGGAAGTTTCTGGTGGAGCAAAACTGCTGCCCTCTGGGTCCAAGTGAGCATGGAGAGTAGAGAAGAGACCAACAAACTAGAAACCTCTAGCACAAGCCCCAGTGACCTCACTTCTTTAAACTAAGCCCACTTCCAGATGGTCCACCACCTCGCAATAACACCACAACCTTTTCACATAGGCCTTTGGGGGAGATATAAGAGCTAAACTATGACCATGATCTTTTTCAAATTTATGGAATTGTATTCTATATATCATTTACCAAGAGGTCTTCTTCACTTATTTAGGGATGAATTTTACCAAAGACTATTTTTATTAATATACTCATATAACTTCTTTTTTGTTCTATTCATGTGATGTCTTATGGTAAGTGGTTTTTATATTTATTTTTATTTATTAGCTAAGAGAGGGGTAGAGAGAGATAAAAATATGATAATGGGCATGGCAGGGCCTCTTGCCATTGTAAACAAAATTCCAGATGTATATGCCACTTTATGCATCTGACTTTGCATGGGCACTCTAGAATCAAATCCATGTGACCAGGCATTGCAAGTAAGCACCTTTAACTGTTGAACCATCTCCCCAGCTCTGTAATTAGTTTTAAAATACTGAATAAACTTCTAATTTGTCAGATAAATTCTACTTGCGTATAATAATGATCCTATATATTCCGGGATTTGATATTATATTATTAAAACTTTTAGAGCTTGATATCTAGAGCAATATATTACACATATCTTTAGCTTTAGCTAATATCATTTGAAAATAAAATTTGTGGTGGGATGTTACAGTGAGATAAGTTTTTTCATTCATATATATGTGTGTATACATATATTTGACTCTTTGTACATTAAATTTTTGTTAACTGAGGATTTAATGAATTAACTAATTAAAAAATGGGATACATTTATAAGGATGGACATAGAAATACTCTAACAGGAGAATAATAAGATAAGTATAATTTTCTATTAAAATAACCATGAAACATTTCACTGAACAATTTACTTCATCTATATGGTGCATTGGTTAATCATTAGTATCTAATTTTGAAAACTTAGTAGAGATAATGATTGAAACTAAGACCCAGAAAGTTAAGTCAATTATGTCTTTTACATTTTTTTCTGTTTGAATCATGCTCACAGTATTGAATAGTGTGTCAGAGTTTTGGAAAATTACTCTGTTAAATAGAGTATATGACTCACTTGCTTTCAAGTTAAATATGAATATTTTTCCAACAATTCCACTATAGGCCATATGTGAGTGCTGCAACTATAAAGTACAAACGTAGGACTTAATGGTCATCGATTTAAAGAAATTTTTGTTTCCAAACAAAACTGAATGAGCTGGAAATTCTTAAATTGGGTGTTGTTGTTTGGAACTGTATTAGTTACTTTTCTTATTGCTAGAACAAAATACCAGACAAGATATAATTTAAGGGAGGAAGGGAAGAAGGGGTTTGGGCTCACTATTATTTATTCTTGCTTATATGCAATGTGGTGGGCATGTATGTGTGTGACTGTGTGTGGGGGGGTGTGATATATGTTTGTCATGTGTCCTGGTTGAGCCCCATGTGTTCTCCAGCATTGGGGGCTCTGTCCTGAGGTGGCCAGAGCCCAAGATCCAGTGTCCTATTCTGTTACGCATCCACCCATTCTTATTTGAGCCAGAGGGTCTTACTACTCCTGGAGCTTGCTGTTTTTTGGAAGCTCAGACAACTGCTTGGTCTCTGATCCCCTTTGTGGCACTGAGGTTACAGGAACATTCAGCCATGCCCAGCTATTTACATGGGATCTAGAGGTTTGAACTTTGGTAGTTTCAGACCGCTTTTGGACCTCATGCTAAAGTAGGAAGCACATTAAGTGCTGAGCCATCTCCCCATCGTTCTGCTCACACATTTAGGGATACAAAAACAGTAGATGGGAAGACATGATGGCAGGTGGCTCCACAGTGGCAGAAGTGTACAGACAGGACTTCTCACCACTTCATATCTTGGTGAAATAGTAAGCAGAGAAAACAATTAGAAATAGGGCTGGCTATAAAAGCTCACAACCTGCTCCCAGTTGCACACTTCTTCCAGCTAGGCTCCATTTCCTAAGATTCTATAATTTTCCAAAATGTCACCATCAGTTGAGGACCAAGGGTTCTCTTACATGAGCTTATCAAGGACATTTCATATTCAAGCCATAATAGGGACTAACTAGCCTTTTCATTCCCTTCCTTCCTTCCCAATTTTTCCCTCCCTCCCTCCTTCCCTTTTATTCCTTTCTTCCTTCCTCTTTCCCTTCCTTCTCCCTTTTCTGTCCCTTTCCTTTTCTTTCCCTTCCTTTCTCTTCCTTTCCCTTCCTGTTGCTTACAGTATACAGTGTCCTTTTGGTCATAACTTCTTCTCTGTTTCATGTTTGGGACTGGAATCCCTTGGGTTTTAGTCTGCTTCTAGGCTAGCAAGATGTCAGAAGCCTGAATAATTGTACTACCTGTTCTAGTCCCTCCTTATCCATGATTTGGGGCATAGTTATCAAGTGAGAAGGATTACTTTCGAGTAATGGGCCTTGGTGTTTCCAGCATTTTGGACTTTGACTTTTTAAATATATATATGATTGTGCGTGTGTGTGTGTGTATGCAACTTACACTTTTTTATTCCCTCTCCCCTGCTCACGTTTCTCAATGGTGTTATGGTATTCACTGTGGAGTCATGAAGACCTCAGTCAGTCCCTATGGGGTAACCAGCCTCAGGGTATTCCTACTCACTTTGTGGCTCTTACAGTCTTTCCACCCCCTCTTTTGCAATGTTCTCTGAGCCATGGCAGGCCTGTTGGGAGTCTAATTCCAAGCAAGACTGAATGAACCAGATGTTCTTAAATTGGGCACTGTTGTTGGAATTTTATTAGTTACTTTTCTTATTGCTGTAACAAAATACCAGACAAGAAATAATTTAATGGAGTTCTCTTAGGCTCTGTGTCTGCTTTGATGGGTTTTGATGGACTTCTGTGTCTTTCACCATTGCCCTGGAGCTGGTTGTCAGGCTAGCAGTAAGCATAGTATTCATGTGGCCACTTCCTCTGCATTTCCCCCGGGCCCTGGCAGATGTGATAGATATTACATGTCTCATGGTGGACAGTCAGCTATCTTGTCTTATAGATGGATCTTGATGCTCCTCCATTTATCTGCCATCTGTAAAATACAACAGGTTTTCTAAAGAAGAATGAAAGCAGCTTGGGTAAAAGGGAATAAACTAATTTATTTGAGAGAATTTTTGGTGTGAAAACCACTCTTCTTTTCCAGAGAACAGTGGGGACTTCTCTTTGAAGGCAGACTTCCTGACCATGGGATTCTAACTTGGTTTCAGTACCAGATATGATTTCCTTTCCACTGAGTGGGCCTCATGTCCAATCAGAGAACAGTTGGTTACCTGCAGAAGCTGCATACCACTATTGCACAAGTGTGCACTTCTTGTCCCAGTGTTTGATTTTGTAGTTTGCAGGGTACCCTGCTTATTCATACTGTTGGTGACCATTGTCCTCCGGTGGCTCCCATAGGGCTCTCCAGCACTATGAGGACTAGCCAGGAGGAGCTCGTTTGTTTCACTTTTGGTTCCAGCATTGTATTCTGATGTCCTGTGACCGCGAGCAGCCTGTGGTGTCTTCAACAACAGACTCTTCCTTTTTATCTCTGACAGGTAATCAAGTGTTTTCACAATGGCCTCCATTACTTTGGGGACGTCATGGATGTACCTGGCCAACAGATCACTGATGGGGGTGCAACCCAACTCTGGGCCTGGGATTTATTGGCCAGAATCCATGGTGTTAAGGTTGAGCTTTTGCTACCTTGTGTCTGTCCTGTCCCCTCCTCCTTTATAGGTGGTTATATCTTGTAGACTGCTAGACCAGGGAGGGTTTCTATGGAACTGATTCATGTTGTACTAACTTTGTGTAAGTCACTACCCACCATGCTTACCTATCCCCTACCCCCACAAGACCTCCAACCCCATTATTCTGTACCTCCCCTAACCTGTCAACTAGCTCCTCTTCTCCTTTTCCCCTATTTCTTTTCTCTCCTGGTCTCATTATGTTTTTATGCCCATATTCCTGGTACTTACTACCATGGCACTCATCTCCCAGTTAGGAATTATAGATAAGAGTGTACATGTGCCTTTTGTCTTTCTGTGCCTGCATGACCAGCACTTAGAATGGTTTTTTCCAACTGCATCCATTTTCCTGCAAATTCCATTATTTCATTTTTCCTTATTAATGAATAGAATTCCATTGTGCATATTGCCACATCTTCATTATATATTCATCAGTTGATGGGAGTTTTGTATTCATAAGCTAGTGGGATGCGTTTTTTCTTCTATTTTTTATTATTAGTTATGTATAGAGTGTATATACAGCCATGATGGTACCATCATTAGCCTTCTCCCTGTACTCCCCCCATGGGTAATGTGAGTCTTGCCTTATAGGGTTATCCATCAGTCATGTGGGAGAGGCAATGATGCATTTTATCTCCCTGGCACTTGGCATGTGACCATTTCCTTCCTAGAAGGTAGAGGTAGATTTCTGAGGACCATATCAATGTTTTAGCTATATTAATTTTTTTTAGCCCACAGCAGAGTCTTTAGAGTATAGTAAAATCTTAGTAAAAGCCAACACTTCAGGAATTTATTGCAATACACACACACACACACACACGCACACACACGGAACAAGTGAGCATCCCTAATACTTATTCATCCTATCTTACTCTTGTCCCAGTATATACAACCAAAACAAGATCTAAATAACATAATGGGGCCTGAACTCCCAATGTACTTTCTCCAAAATTAAGATAGAAAGGATTTTTCATTAATTTTGATCGAGAAATGAAAATATTGCTTCTTGTAGAGAAAATGATCATTTTTTTCTCAATATAACTATTTTATCAGTAGAGTACCAAGGAGTATACCTAAACTAGAATGGGTATTAAGTAATGACTAGGTGTGTTCTTTATATTTCTAATGTGTTTTTAATCCAGCTCTGAATATTTTAGAGTTAATGAACAAATGATTTCATTATGGGAACGTTGCTGCTCCTCCTGTCATAACTTTTGGTACCATTCAGCTTCTAAAGGCTCTGTGGGGAAGGTGGCATCTCAGAACAAACTGCCATTAATATTTAACACACATGCACATACACACAAAAATATTGGCCCCTTAAGCTTTTATGAAGTCTTCATGGAAAGAAAGACAAAACTACAAGCAAAGCATACTTCCAGATAAAATGCAGAATTCTTAACTGCAGCCTTGGTGGGGAGAATTAAGACACAAATTCCAATGCACAGTTGTTATGTCTGCAATAAATAACTATTTAGGTCTTTGGGAAATAGCACAAATCTTTATTTTTTTTTTTTGTTTTGTTTATTTGGTAGTGAGTGTAGTTAGAGAACTCCAAAGTGCTGATGATAATGATTGGTAATCACCGTGAAATATACTCTAGCAACTACCTCTTATTATAAAGCACTAAATATACTGTAGAAACAACTAGAACCCCTCATTGTACCATTATATATAGTATAATTTGTAGTAACTAGCACTCGGTGTAAACCACTAATTTACTCAATCCACAAATAGTAGTCCTCATTGTAAAACTTTGCATACTCTAGAAACAAGTACTCCTTACTCCAAACCATTTCTATTTCCAATTTTTTTTTTCATTTTAAAAATTAATTTTAGAGTACTGGTCTTTCCTTTCTCTCAGACTCAACATCAGGGCACCCAGAATCTTTGAATTCACACTTTTACTTTTTGTAAATGCCACCTCTATGGACAGAGAACTACTGTTAGGTAAGGGTACACATTTGGTAGGGACTGTCACAGCATGTGATGTTTTCCAGCAAACGCAGCCTTGCTAAGTACAGAAGATTCTGTATACAAAGGGTTCCACAAGGACTGCTCCCTGAGTTCCACTATCCGGAAGCCAAGAGAACAATCAGAGCAGGGTGAAGGAAGAACTATGGGATTGTTAAAGGTGTCTTCACTTCTTAACACCCTTGGGGTACAAGGTAGTGACAGATGTAAGTTTAAGAAGGAAAATTTTCTTGTGGCTGTTCACAGCATGTCCAACCTAGACTCAGTTTATTTTATTTGGGGTGGAGTGTGTGAGTGTATAAATATGTGCACATGTTTATGTGTGTGAACATGGGCTCCCATGTATCATGGCACACATGTGGAGGTCAGAAGACAACTTTGAGCATTTATCCTAACCTTCTACCTTGTTTAAGGTAGAATCTCTTGTTTTATTTCTCACTGCTGCAATTACCAAGCTATCTAGCTTAACAGCCCTTAAAAAAATTCTCCTGTAACTTCTTCCCTTCTTACACTGGTATTACAGATGCTAATGCTATGGCATCTGGCTTTACATGTTCTCCTGAGATCTGAACTCAGGCGTTCACATTGTGAAACAAATACTTTGTCCACTGATCCGTCTCCCCAGCCCTCAGATTGATTTTTTAAAATATTTTATTTATTACTTATTATAGAGAGTGAGAGAGAGAAAAAAAATAAAGAGAATGGGCGTGTCAGGACCTCTAGCCAGTGCAAATGAACTCCAGACATATTCACCACTTTGTGAATCTGGCCTATGTGGGTACTGGGGAATTGAACCTGTATCCTTAGGCTTCTCAGGCAAGTGCCTTAACCACTATGCTATCTTTCTAGCCTTCAGATTGATTTTTTTTTTTAAACTGGTTTTTCAAGGTAGGGTCTCGCTCTAGCCCAGGCAGACCTGGAATTTACTTTGTAGTCTCAGGGTGGCCTTGAACTCACAGTGATCCTCCTACCTCTGCCTCCCAAGTGCTGGGATTAAAGGCGTGCGCCACCATGCCCGGCTAAGATTGATTTTTATTATTACTCTTCTAGATCTAATATTTTTTAAATGTTGTAATTGTTATGAGCCTTGAGAGCTAGGTGGAAAATTTCACTCAATTTATCATTTCTTCAAATCCACACAAAAGGTCCCTGAATTAAGGTAGTCCAACATAATGACTTTTCCACTTTACAATGGTGGAGAAGCCATCCACATGCAATAGGAATTACACTTTGTGTGTTTGTCTTCTCAGGAGTTGATGGAATGCCCCATGATGAAATTGCAGTGCTAAGCACCATCAGTGAGCCTCAGCTCCTAGTGGGCCTTGTTATCATGAGAGGGAACAACTGGTGTTCCACACTGTCCTACTGTCAGGACCCTGCTCTGGATATGGGATTCAGTTAAGTTAAGGAGATAGTCAACACCCACCGTGGATAGAATAGACTTTGATAGGAAACACTGAACCATCATGTTTGATAATTTAGGTGCTAAAAGTGCATGTGTGGCTTCAATATTTCCAATTTATCCTGGGTTAATTGGAAGAAGCACCATCACAAATAAGGGGAATCTGTATAAAGATATATGTATTTTCTGATGTTATAAAGTCATTTCATACTTTCTGCTCCTTTATTGATGAATGATTCCTATTGTCCCTTGTTGAATTCATCCTCTTTTGTCAAGATCAATTATTTCTCTCTTATGATAAAGGCAATCATTATTAGAAAACAATAAAACCAAAATTGTCATGGAGTGACTACTCAGTTCTCTTAAGTACTTGACTAAACACTTTAAATTATATAACTAAATCTCCATGAGAGCTTGAAGTGGAGCTATGCAGCAGAACCATGAACTGACCCAGGAGCATGGATGTGATTCAGAGGTAGAGCACTTGCCTAGAATTTGTTCAATACCACAGTCCCTCCCTATAACAATCAATCAATATGAATGTTAAAAATATCATGGGCTGGAGAGATAACTTAGCAGTTAAGACACTTGCTTGCAAAGTCCAAGGACCCAGGTTCAATTCTCCAGGACATAAGCCGGATGCACAAGGTGGCACGTGCATCTGGAGTTTGTTTGCAGTGGGTTGAGGCCCTGGAACACCATTCTCACTCTCATTATCTGCCTCTCTCTCTCTCAAATGAGTAATCAATAAAATAAAATTATTTCAAAAACTGTTTAAAAAGAATGTTAAAAATATCAATCAATAATAATTTTGAAGAAATAATTTAGGGCTATGGAGGTGACTCAGATAGTAAAGTGCTTGCTATGAAAGTATGAGGAACTGAGTTCAGATCCCCAGCACCCAGGTGAGTGCTGGGTGTGGCACCACGCATTTGTAATCTATCAGTGGGGAAGCACAGGGATATGGACAAGCTGGCTAGCTAGCCTAACTACATAAGTGAGCCCTGGACTTAGTGAGAGACCGTGTCTCAATAAATTAGGTGGGTAGTGATTGAACAAGACATCTGACCTCAAACTCTGGCTTGTGCTCCTACCTATTCACCCTCCCTCAGACATATATTCACCCGCATGCAAACATATACATCTGACAAAAGACGAAAGAAAAACACAAGAATGCAACCAATGCCAACACAGCTAGAGATGACAGTGCTGGATTTTAAATGAGGGTCCATTCGCTGAATCCTAACAGTCATATTGTATGTGAGAGATGACTGCTCCAACTGACATCCTTTCTCTGCTGCATCAAGTATATATGTCCACCACTGTATCATTTTTATTGTTAGTATTAGTTTCATGTCATACAGGCCAAAATCTCTCTTTTTAAATGTGTCTAACCCAAGCCTGAGCTCTTGCATTTCTGCAGCTCTTTCCTCCCCGATCTTGCTTCTACTCTTGCTCTCATTCAGAATGCTTTCCTAACTACAGAGGGAGTCATGTCACTATCCAAACCTGATTACGTCACCTGCTTGTTTAAACCAACTCACGGCATTCATTCCTCTTAGGAGCAAAAAGGAAACCCTTGTTCTGGCGCACAGTATAATTTGGTATTGTTTCATACATCCTGGTACCCTCCTTCTTCTCCCTGCTCTCTGCTCCAGCCACCACACAAATTCCCTTGCAGTGCCTCAGATGAGTCACACTCCCTCTGGTCTAGAAGTGGTGGTTTCTTTTAAACCACCTGCTCTCGCTTCTGGGATATGTATCTTCACGTAGTTCACTCCTAGCTAAATGTATTGTTAGCTTTTATCAATTCATCAGAGAAGCCTTCCTTGATTTTTCAAACATATGATAAAGTCTCTTTTTAAAAATAATGTTCCTTTATTTCTCTGTGTCATGTCCAACATCATCATTTCATGTCACTAATATGATTGACTCACAAACATAGGTATCCTCAGAGACACTTAAGCCACAAGAAGGCGGGGGTAGTATCTATTTTTTATTCACCTCCATTGTCTAGTGTGATAGGTGGAGTTGCTGAAAAACCACATGGATGAGTATTTCCTTTGGGGTGTGGGGGTGTGGGAGACACAGACACAGAACACAGGGGTGGACAGAGGAAGTGGATGCTGTGATTGACAGCTTCTCAAGTGGAGCTCGCCTTTCTTTTCTTATCTATTGCATCCTTCAAATATGAAAATAATCCTAGTCACATATCTAATTTCCCATGACTCTTTGAATTCAGACACCATTCTATAACTTTGATTAATGTTGGTAACTTTGATTTCAGTGATGCAGATAATTAAGGGCAAAGTCACTGGTAAAGGTTTTTGACGCTCTGCTATCCTCAACACTGTAGACCTGGCTATACTCTTCGCATGGCCATTTTTCTTTTCAGTTCTTTTAGAGAAAATTGGCCTAATGATGGATTTTTATCATTATGAAATTTACAGTAGCATTGTTATGATGGTAGAGATTGCATCACACACACAGAATGCCATTGAGACTGAGGAACTTACTATCAGCAGATAGCCAATCCTGAGACAAGACAGAGTTTAATACAATGCTGTCATATTTGCTATTGAATGTTTTTGGTTAAAGGTTTGTGCATGATAATTCTGGCACTTTACCTGCTAAGTCTATAATCTTGGGTCTTCATATTACTCTTGTGTGCTTAGTTTCAAAATATTTCTAAATGTCAATAATGAATGTATATGTATCATAAATATCAATGCTAATTTAATCATAAAATTTATAAGCATTCATATTACCATTAATTGTCTTATAGCTGTCTTTACTATAAGTACTGTGTAAGCCCTGTGGTTGCTTTCATCAATATTTGAGAAGCCTGAATTTCATTTGTACTTCTGAAAGCTCAGGGCACCAGTTGGTGAAAACTCACCCAGGCTTTCTGGTCACAGAGTCAATTTGAAGCCACTAACCTGACTGTGTAGCCTGATCAAATAACTGCTCCTCCCAGCCTCTTATCTACAAAGTGAAAATTGTATTTATTTCTTATGCTTAGGTTAGAATTAAATGAAAGGTAGCATATGTTTACACATTATTGTGCTCTCTAAATATGGGGCTAGTGGTTAGAGAAGGAATTAAAAACAAAAATGATTATCATTATAAAATAATATTATTATAAATGATAATTATTATAATGATATTATTATATCATTCCTCAAAATCAGGCCAAATGTATATGAGTTTGTTTACCAATGCATTTCTTAGATACTTTATTAGGAGTACTTTTCATTTAGCATTTGTGGTCTTATATTGACATATTCACTAAATAGGCGTGCATCTATACAACAATGCAAAAAGGTAAGATTGCTGCTAACACAGTTACCAATGTCATTGAATGTTTCTATTCCTAGGGAGGACAATAGATTTGGTTTCTTTCAACAGGGCAGAAGAGATGACTTGAGGCCCAGTTTCAATGTAGAGGAAAGAATAACTCCTGGTATCAGGGTACTTGGAATCTCATTACTATTCATGGCTCTTTGGTCCCTTTGTTCTCTGCATTTTGTATGACAGGCATTTCTTTTTGGTGTTCATTTCATTTTATCAATTTTCTGATTCACCCCTCCTGCCCAGCCTAGTGACTTGAACAAGATTTTGCCTTGGTGATTCAAAAGCAAGGGACAAGGTCCTTCTTTCAATAGGACTGTGAGAAGGTCACTTTACATTCTGCCTATTTCTAGGAAGTGTTTTAGAAGATGAAGAGACAGAGAACAAGATTTGCATAAACCATTTGCACAGATTATAAGTCAAGATCAAGTAATTAAACAGGCAAGGAGGAAAAACTCACTGGAAAGGAAGTCTGAACAAGCTATAACATTCAGAAACAGAGCTTTGTATACTGCATGAAGGGAATCACTTTATTGCATGTGGGTGATTGTGTGTTGGGGGGGCAGTAACAACTTGTGCATAAAGTAGGTTAATATTAAGAAATAGTTATAGGAATGTAGGCATCATGAGGGGAGTATTCTTTGTTACATTTTTATGTTTTGTGTCTCTGAAAGCATTGTGCTAGAAATGTCCTATAAAATTCAATTTTTGAGGAGGCCTTAAAGAATTTAACAGATTACTCTGTGCTAATGAAGACCCCTGACAAGAGCAGTCATCTTGCCCTTTTCCATTGCTTTCCAGGAAGTACAGAATCCAAAAGCTCAGTTGGAGACCCTCTCATCTATGCAGTTGGTATGTTGTATTTTTCCTGTGTCCTTGATTTTCTTATTCTATTTCTGGACTTCATGTCTTTTGTTGCATACTTACAATCTTTTAGAGATTGTGTATTTCAACAGTTAAGCTTTCTGCCTTGCTAAGAACCCTGCAAATAAAAACTCATTCTCTCAGACAGCCCATATTTTGAAAGAACTCTACAGCTTTCACTTATACTACTACTACAACTATTTTAATATCTTAAGCATTAGAGTAGTGACATTTTTGTTTTTTATCCTATACTTGGAATTTACATTTGCATTTTTATGATAAGAATTTTACTGTTGTTTTCATTGTCATTATTATTATCAGTGCTGGGTATCAAACCTAGGGCATTGTACATGCTAGGCATTCACTCTACCAGTGAGCTGTATTTCAGCCCTATGTATATGTTATTGAGTATTAACATTTATGTCTTGAGAACAGTTATACAAAATGTCTGAAGAAGTTCCAGAAACATTGGCTCTGACAGAGAGGCCATAAGGTTGATTTGGAACTTTTCCTTGGAATTCTAATGGGAGTATTTGAGGAGGCAGCATGATCTAGTTCCTGCATTAGTGCAGTAACTGATATATGGCATTGAAATTAACAACTCCTGGAAAGAATGGTTAACAATCCACTTTTATTGGCTTCTCCCTAACGTGTGGAGTTAGTCTACTGCCTTTTACTTTGTAAATGAAAGATGAATAGTTGAATTTTTCCTTTTATCAATTTTCAGTTAGTTTGTATCATCTTTCAGACATGATCGATGATGTTTGTTATCCAGAATTATACATTAAAATGCTGATGCATTGTAGACCATTCCCTATATTAACTTGGTCACCCTTGAATTGTTCTATTTTTGTGGCTATTATTCCTGTGGGAAATTAACCCTTCATGACCATGTTTTCTTGGTAAGCTTCTGCCCTCCAGTCCCTGTCCACCTTGTAGATTTCTTATTCTAGAGTTGGAATGAGCTACTTCTCTAAGTAAAGCTAGCTCATTGTAATAAGAAATGGTCTTTATTGTGAAAGTTAAGCCCGTGCTGTTATTGGGAGTTGTAAGTCAGCACCAAGGGAGGTGAGGGAAGAAAAAGAAAGATAATATGAAAGAGAAAGTGAGTATAGAGAGGAGAGGGAGAGAGAAGAGAGAGAGAGGTCTTCATTATGTTCTCTCCACTTTCCTGTGGTTCAGGTGTTCCCTCTGCTGGCCTGCTGAATGATCAATATTTTAGCCTGTTGTTCGTTATAAAGGGTTTTATAGTATCATTTCCTTTTGGGTCCCTATTTCTATCCCCCCACCCTTGTCCTCCCTCCCATGCTCTCGTTCCCTCCCACCCTTACCCTTCCCCCATCCCACCCTCCCTATTGTCTGGTCCTCATAGTGCTTATTAGGTTTGTCAGCATCTCGGGTGGATTCAGGTTAGGAGCAACAGATAAATGAGACCATGTGACGAATATCATTTTGTGATTGGGTGAGCTCACTGAGGATGATCTGTTCCATGTTTGACCATTTTTTTTTCAAATTTCATTATATCATCTTTCCTTACTGCTACGTAGAATTCCATAGTATAGATATACCACATCTTTGTTATCCATTCATCTAATGATGGACATCTGGGTTGATTCCAGCTCTTTGCTATTATGAATTGAGCAGCTATAAACATGGTTGAGCAAATGTCTCTGATCTGAGGCTTGGAGCCTTTAGGGTAAATGCCCATAAGGGAATAGCTGGATCTGTTGGCAGGTCTATGGTCATCCTTTTCAGGAGTCTCCATATAGCTTTCCATAATGGTTGAACTATTTTACATTCCCACCAACAGCCTCACCAGCATTTGTTTTCATTTTTTTTTTTTTTTTTAAATGTTAGCCATCCTTACTGGGGTAAGGTGGAATCTCATAGTTGTTTTAATTTGCATTTCCCAGATGATTAGGGATGTTGAGCATTTTCTTAAGTGTGTGTATGCTATTTGTATTTCTTCCTTTGAGAACTCCCTGTGCAGTTCTCTGCCCCATTTTGTGAGTGGGTTGTTTGATGATTTATTGATCCGAGACACCTACACAGTCTCCCCGCCCCCCCCAAAAAAGACAGACTTCTGTCAGAGTTCTTGGTGACCCACCAAAGGTTAATGGTAAGACCCTAGTGTCGAAGACAGCACACACATGTGAGACAAAACATGGAGAGACCTGGCCAGAATCTGGAAGAGTGTTAGTCCCCAGACAATTAGCTAGTCTAGTGCCAGAGGGTGCTACACGAGCAACTGGGGGAAAATGGCCAACATCTGTCCAAAAAACTCGCAGTCTAAGCTACCCAGCAGGAAACAACCAGACATAATGCTCAAACAAGTGCAGTAGTGGCACACAGCCAAAGTGGGTTACCAACTGTTCTTGATTTGGCTAATAGATCCACTCAGTGGAATAGAACTCAATGCTGGAACTGGGATATAAGTCAAAACCATGTTCAAAAATGAGCTCAGTCTCCAAGATCAAGACACCACCAAATGTGGGTGAGAAGAGGGCTTATGCATATAAAACTCCCTCTAAAATATCTGTGGCCATCCCATATATCTAGTACTAACTTCTCTCTCCATTGGAGAATTTGCTTATCTTTTTCAGATGGACAACAAACCTGAAGGGAAAATCAGCTAATCATACCTCACCAAGGCCCCAGCTGAAACCATAGAGTAATGCAGGGGAAGGGCAAGAGTACAGTGTTCTTGGTGATCACGACACCAGAAAAGTGCTGAAGGAGATAAACACAGAGAACATCCAACTCCTGCTAAGCCAGATATCCAGAGACACAGAGGCTCCCCAAACCTCATCAGTGAAGTAGAACTAAAATGACCCCAACGTGGCTCAGGGAAATTTGCAGAAGAGGGGGCAGAAAGAATGTTAGAGCAACAAGTTGGGGCATTATGCACAGAGATTTGGCCTATCCCCCATAACTCTTGACTACCCCCACAATGCATGACCCACATTCCCCATTGATGAGGGTCCCTTTGGAAGAGGGAGAACAGGGAGGAAGATAATGGAGTCACCATAATGAATGTAAGATTTGAATAATGTAAATAAAAATATCAAAATAAATAAATAAAACTGCATATGTGAAATAAAACAATGTTTCTATGCAAAAAAAAAAAAAAAAGGTCTTTTTGACCAAAAGCTAAGTTTTTCTGAGATGCTTATAGTTCCTGGATTATTGACTATCTCCATGTCTCTCTAGTAAGCAGGGCTATAATGTATGTTTTACTCTGCTTGTATGTTAAAGTCATAGTGATCATTTTCTTAGTCCTATAAGAGCTCTTCCCCAAACAATAATTCTATACTGAAAATACCTGCCCTATCACTCATACAATGGTTATTTTAAAAAATATTTTATTTATAGTTATTTATTTGACAGAGAAAGGGGCAGATATAAAAAGAGAATGGGCACACCAGGGCCTCCAGCCACTGCAAACGAACTCCAGACTCATGTGCCCCCTTGTGCAGCTGGCTAACGTGGGTCCTGGGGAATCAAACCTAGGTCCTTTGGCTCTGCAGGCAAATGCCTTAACCACTAAGCAATCCTTCCAGCCCTACAATGGTTGTTTTTAAAAGAGGACTTTAGACTTCATTGTTATAATATTTGTTTAATAAATTACTATAAATGCATCTTCTGATCAAAGTATAAATGTCCATTTCATTTTTCTAGAAATGGCCAATTTTTTTCTATTAGTCTTAGTTTATATTGGATTCCCACTATGGGTGCATGAGACTCACAGCTCAATTCTTCAGTGAGTGTCTGGAGGGCAGATGTACTAAACACTGACTAAAAGAAAATGTGACATCTCTTAGATTTAATATTCATGAAAGATATCCTCTTCTCTCTACCTCCAATCATGATGAGACTCTACAATAATAGCCTGTGGCTAGCTCTGGGAGAGCACTTAAAATACCATGCCATTGTTTTATTTCCTATACTAAACTATGCTATGCTTGATGGTATGGGCTATGTCATGCTCCCTTTGACATCAGTGCTCAATAATGAATCACGCACATCATCGGAAGTTAATAAATGGATGTTTTTTGGACTACATTGATCTTTTGAACTCTATCTTAGTCTTTTATGTTATATTTGTATATATCCTGCAGGTGGGTGTGAAGCATTTGTGTTATTTTACTCCAAGTGGTTACCACATTGCATGTTGAATCTAGGACAATCCCCAACTTTGTACTTGCATGCCTCCAGCCAGAAACTATATTTGAATTTCTAAATATCTCTAAATGTTTTCTTCTCTAAATAAAACCTTAAATTCTTCATAGATGAAAAACATATATTGACACCATTTGTTGGTCAGTAACAGGATTTCTTATTTTTCTTAATGTATCATAAGCAAGTTGAACCACATGCAATTTTCAACTGACTGAGTTCCAGTACAGTCTTTTTAGGTTTTTCACCTTCAGTGAAAGTTCAGTCTTGTTATCGAAGCAGGGCAGCATAAGCATTTCCCATGGATTCCTCAAGACACACTGGATTTATTGTAACAGATGGCCCACACACTAGACCCTTCTTAAAATTATATGACTTGGTATATACGTGGGAGTCATTAAGTGACTCATTTGCTGAATCATGGAACAATTACAGCAAGCCAGTACAGTGCTCCCATCCTGTTCTGTAATAGAAATCTTCAAGTGGAACACTGCTCTGCTGCAGACTGGGCTGCTGAGGAGAAAGTTACAGTGCATGCCATCTGCCTACTTCAGGCATGGGATTCTTAATGGAGCACAGTGTTGACTGCGTTCTCGCATAGTCTGCGTGGGTAGTGATCAACCACATCAAACAAAACTTGCATGTGAGAGATTCTTGTCATCTTTACATAATGTGTTACATTTCTTTTTGCCTAAGGTCATATTTCTCTTGGAATATAAGGAAATAAAACACACATATGTAAGAAGCAAAAGAAAAAGAATCTAAATAAACTAACCATGACAAAATCCAAGAGCTACCTAGCAGTGAGTGATAGGCTGACTTAGATTCTGGGCTAGGCAGATTTGGCTTGGACATTGCCATGGGAAGTTTGACAGATCACTAAATTATACTGTTTATCGTTGTTCTTATTTTTGAAAGTACTGAAACTAATTTTTAGTACATTAGGTCATATTAATGATGACCTGTATTTATATGCAAGAAACATCAACTACCATATCTTATCCTTGTAATAGTAGAGTATAAAACATATTTGTCATTTATATAGCAAAATATTAATATAACATTTGGAAAAAATTGCTATGTGCATATGGTGTGCATGAGTATGTGTGTGGGCACAGGTGTGTGCTGGTGTGCAGGCACATGTGTGCAGAAGCCAGGGGACAACTTTGGATGTCATTCCTCAAATACCTCACTTTTAAATACAGAATCTCTCATTGGACTGGAGCCCACCAAGTAGTCTTAATTGGCTGGCCAGTGTGCCCCAGGGACCTGTCTGTCTCCACCTCCTCAGCACTGGAATTATAAATATAGCTGACCATGGTATTACTGTAAACAATGCTCCATGTTGTGATGGGGGGATTTATGGACTGAACTCAGGTCCCCATGCTTTCACTTCACTGATTGAGCTATCTCTCTTGACACTGAAAAAAAAATTATTCTATTTATTTTATTTTTTTGTGACAGAATTTTCCATTTCTGGAATACATATTTTACTAAATGACCTTAAATATCCAATTGTATATTAAGGTGAGCAATTAATTGTACATTTTTTTTTTTTTTTTGGTTTTTCAAGGTAGGGTCTCACTCTGGCCCAGGCTGACCTGGAATTAACTATGTATTCTCAGGGTGGCCTCGAACTCTCGGCAATCCTCCTATCTCTGCCTCCCGAGTACTGGGATTAAAGGCGTGCGCCACCACGCCCGGCAATTGTACATTTTTTGATTAATATTTATCATGGTGATTTGAATGTAAGTGTTCTCATAGCCTCAAGTACTTTTAAGTCAGCTTTCTACGTAGTTTCCAGCAGGGCAGAGCTTGGCTAGAGGAGGTGTGTCACAAGGGGTGGATCTTGAGTTATCCCTAAGGTGTGCTCTGAGCCAGTTTGAACCCTGGTTGCTCTCTTTGTTTCTCTGTTATGGATGGATGATGAAGTGAGCCAGCTTGTTCCACCATGATGTAGCTTCTGCTAGAGTCTATAAGCTTGAAATAAACCTTTTCATCCCATAACTTGCTTCTTGCCAGGTGTCCATCCTAGCAATGAAAAGGTGACTACAAAACACACACACACACACACACACACACACGTAAATATTATAAATAAATAGGTGGAGACACACATTATGTATATTCACACAAATATGCTTTATTGGTTTCAGTGCTTTTTCCAACAGTTCTGATTTTTTGTTTTACTTTTGCGGAAGAGGGGGCGGAAAGAATGTTAGAGTCACAAGTTGGGGCATTATGCACAGAGACTTGGCCTACCCCCATAGCTCCTGACTACCCCCACAATGTGTGAACCACATTCCCCATTGATAAGGGTCCCTATGGAAGAGGGAGGACAGGGAGGAGGATAATGGAGTCACCACTATGAGTGTGAAACCAGAATAATATACATAAAAAATTATCTAATTTGATTCAGTATTCCCATTTGGAGATTTTTTTTTCTTGTGGAGTACTAATCCCTTCAATTGAATCTATTTTCCTGAACACTGTAGGAAGTAGCTATTACAAACTACTGCTATTGGCATTTTTTTCTTTCATCTTAAATTGCTGATATAAATACTTAATATCTGATAACACATTTGAAAATGTTTACCTTGTTGAACTGGTTACAAATCTCCTGATAATATACACATCCACAGGGCTCTTGAGAGATGTTGGATGTGAGGAAAATTATATTGTCTAGTATCTAGTCTCCTTACTACTTCTGAGCCTTCTCCTATTGATAATATATGACTCACATTCTCAAGATTTCTGTAGAGTTTTACAAAGCTGTGATCATCTATATAACTTTGGCATGTAATGTGCCCCTGGGACGATTCCTGACTCTATTGTTCTGGTTCCTGACTCCCCTCTACTCCTTCATGCGTTGGAAGATTGTATGTTTTAATCCATTATTAGCTAGCTTAGAATGCTGTGTGCTGGTCTAAGTCACAAGACCAAGAAACACCTAGGAAATGAGCCTCTGGGTGTGCTTGTGAGGCATTATCTTGATTTGGTTAAATGGGGTTGGAAAATCCATTTTAATTCTGGACAATATCATTATAGGCTGGGATCCTGGACTGTATAAAAAGGGGACTGGTGGCTGTGCACCAGAATTCATTGCTTTTTGCTGCCTCACTGTGGGCTGGATATGACCAGCTGTACCCAATTGCTGCTGCCATGATGAACTGTAACCTTGAACTGTAGGCTGAAATAAGCCTTTCCTTAAGTTGCTTCCTGTTAGATATTTGGTCACAGCATGAAAAAATAGCTAACACACACTTTAAAAAAATATCATAGACTGGGTGGCTTCCATAAAAATCTGATTCTTAGTATTGTTGAGGCTGGAAGTCCAAGGTCACAATACCAGTGTGGTTGTTTGATGAGGGCTTTCTTCTGAACCTCACTCATCTCCCTTATTGCTGTATCTTCAGATAATGAAAAAGGTAGGGAAAGGGGGAGAGAGAGAGAGAGAGAGAAATTTTAAAATGATCACATTAGATATTTTAAATGACCAGTTTAATTTTCTTTGTACATTTTATGTTGTAAAACTGATTTTCTTGTATGTATACGTGGTGGGTGGGTGTGTGTGTGTGTGTGTGTGTGTGTGTTTGCTCATATGTGTGTAGGCATAGGCACTTGTATGGACATGTGTGCTGTATCTTCATATGTATGTAGGCATAGACATGTATACACATGTGGTGTGTGTGTGTTCACACGTCTATAGGCATAGGTACATGTATGCACATGTTTGGTGTGTGTTCATATGTGTGTAAGCACAGGCACTTGTATACTCATGTGTGGTGTATGTGCTCATATGTGGGTAGGCACACATGTGTGAAAGTTTGTGGTAAATGGGAAGCCAGTGCTTGATGTCAGGTGTCTTTCTCCATCATTCTCCATTTATTTTACTGAGGCCAGTCTCTCAGTTGAACCCAGAGCTTATTAATTAGGCTAATCTACATAGGCAACTTGTCCCATCCTGGATGTGGGATCCTATGTCTCTGCTTCCCAAAAGTTGACATTAATCACAGGTGGAACACCACACCCACCCAATATTTATGTGGTTATGAGAGGTTTGAACTCCAAGTATTTTATTCATTGAGCCATCTCTTCAGCTCCTAAAATTTTTGAAGTTTTTAAAAATTTTTACCAACTTGCATTTTTTTCCAGATAACAAGTTAGAGTGGTTTTTGGAGCATTGCTGCGTTGTGGATGGAAACAGACAGCTTAGAATACTGTAGAAGGTTCTAGACTCTGATTCTGCCACTATTGTAAATCTGTGAGGACATTTACTTTATTTATATGTTTTATTTATTCATTAATTTATTTGAGAGAAACAGAGAGAAAGAGAGAATGGGTGCACAAGGGCTTCCAGCCACTGCAAATGAACTTTGGACGCATGCACCACCTTGTGTATCTGGCTTATGTGGGTACTGGGGAATTGAACCTGGGTCCTTAAGCTTCACAGGCAAGCACCTTAACTGCTAAGCCACCTTTATTGGGGACATTTTCTAAGAACATTGCAGGGCTAAGCTTCCTCATTTCTCAGAAGAAATATGTGTAGAGCCTTATCTGAAGCCCACATCTGACCTGTTGTGAGGGTCAGGTGAACTCAGAGGGAATTTAAAACTCTAAATGTTTTCCTTAAACTTATCAATCAAAGTTATATTCTTGGGCTGGAGAGATTGCTCAGTGAGAAGCCTAAGGACCCAGGTTCAATTCCCCAGTACCCATGTAAGCCAGCTGCACAAGGTAGTGCTGGTGTCTAGAGTTGGTTTGTAGTGGCTAGAGGCCCTGTGCCCATTCTCTCTCTCTCTTCCTCTCAAATAAATAAATAAAGTTAGAAAAATTATATTCTCCTTGTTTATGAGGTCTTCTATCCCACTTGAATAACAAATATCATCCCTTTGGAGGCAATGTGACTGTTTCTTCCTGCTTACAAGGAGGAAGTTGAATGTTAACTATCCATACAATTAATATGTGGAAATTTCTACTTTGTCAAAAAATTTAAACTCATGTTGATAATAACAATTAAAATCTAATCAAGGGAAAATAGTTCATCTTGGCACACCTGTGAAAATGGGACTTAATTGAAGAATGAATTTGTTAATATTTGGGAAATAAACTAACAAAATTGAGTTGTCATGATTAAAAATTACTTTTACCTATTTGACTATTTATACAGCTTCCAAAGTTTTCAAAAGCTTTAGTAGCTTACCTCCAGCAAACTTGCTTTGGTTATCTAAATAGTTTATGAATATTATTTTAAACAGGTAACAGGCACCCTGCTTCCTTCTCATTGCAATGGTTTTCTTTCTTACATAAAACCACTTGTTTAGCATTAGACTTAAACCAATCAGAACAAATCATCATAACAAACACATATTTGATCCTTTAGCAATTATAGTGATATTTCTATATAAATAATACTTTGTTTCTCCAACATAAATGTCTCATTCTCTTAGCCATGTTATTTATACAAAATCTGCAAAGAAGCCAACACAGTAACTTTGGGAAGAATCTTACGCTAAGGTTTCTGAATGCAGTGTTAGTTTTGTTTGGTCCTTGAATACCAAAGCACCATAAACTCAAGAAAATGTTTCAGCTTAAATTTTCTAGTGGTTACCTTCTCACCATTTCTTTCTTTCAGGCTTATAGCTCAGCATGGTTTGAATAAGGAGAGCCTTTTCTAATTATTCTCACAGAATCATCACAATTTCTTGGAAAGCAGAAAGCCTGTCTTGTTGCATTTGTATCTCTCCAATATCCCCTTACTGATGGCCATTTATAACTGATCAGGGACCTGAGAATTTTTTCTTGGTTACACCTCAGTGACTGCTGTTTGATAGGTTTGCTGCCTAACCCTTTCAAAATCTGTTTATGCACAAAATCATCAAATATAAAGTTGCTTTCTGAATGAATTACACTTTTGACTTTGTTTTGGTCAGCTTGCAAATGCCTTTCTGGAACTATAATCTTCTCTGTGTAATTTATGTCAGAAAAGATTATATCTTATTTTGCATGCTAGGATTTCTTTAAAATTATTTATTATTCGTGTTACATTTTAAACTGGTGCTGGTCTGTGCAGATTTTAAATGTGTTTGTCATATACCATTAGTCACTGTGTGAAATCTCTCAGTAATAGTTAGCCCTTGAATTTTCTGCAGCTAAGGAGAATTTAACACTGATTGATGGAGGATCACTTAGCTGGTTGGCAGACTTTCCAATTTACGGTGGGAAATTGCTCTTTTCTTTTTGTTCATTCCTTCTGCTGCCTGTGTGAAGCAGTAAGACATATGTGGCAGACTGCACACGAGAAACAGCAATGAATTGGCAATATGGCTTGTCTTTTACACAATTACGATTTTATCAGTTTCTCAAACTGTACAGGGAATGTCAACTATCTTCAATGGCATTCTTCCATTATTGTAGTCAGTTTATTTGTGTAACTCATCTCCACTAGCTCTCCATATGCAATGCTTAGCCTATCATCTCTTGCATGGTATACTGTCCTGGAATCAGGAAGAAAAACAAGTCTGTGTTTTGCTTGGAAGTTCCAGGTAACTTTGTTCTTAGGCTGTAAAGCAGCTGTACAATCAATTTTACCTTCCTTTGCTCCACACATGCTGGGGAACACAGCGCTCCATCATGTTGTGTGAGGTACATGAGTTAGAAAACATATTGGCTGCAAGTAACAAAAATTCAACCTTGAGTAGTTCAAACAAATTGGGAACAATTCTCACAGAACAGGAAATCTCAAAGTAGATGGAACTATTACTAATTCCTCCAGTGATACTAGCTTTCCTGTTTTTGCTTGTTGCCAGGTATTGAACACTGGTCATGTTCCTTTAAGTTTTTTAACTTTCAATCTTTGTTTTTGAAGCAGTGACTCATTCTAGCCCAAGCTGACCTGAAACTCACTTATAGCCCAGGCTGGTCTTAAACTCATGGTTATCATTCTACCTTAGTCTCCCAAGTGCTGGGATTCAAGGCAACTGCCACCAATACTGGCTTGATCATGATCTTTTTAAAAATATATATTTTTGTGTATTATTTGTAAGGAGAAAGAGAAAGCTAGAGAAGGATATCACATCGATATGACAGGGCCTGTGTTTGCCACTGCAAACAACTCCAGGTGCATTCTCAATTTTGTGCATCTGGCTTTATGTGGGCACTTGAAAATTGAACCCAGGCTGGCAGACTTTGCAATCACTTTTAACTACTAAGTCATCTTCTCAGCTTTTAAACATGGTATTTATGGGTATGGAAAGACCCTCTTTCCTTCAGAATTCATGGGGGTGGGTTGGGGTTAAGAGTTAAAGCTTATTTCTTTAAAAAAATTTGTTGGGCTCCCACCAAATGTGGGCTAGAAAAGGGCCGACACACATAAAATTCTCTGTAAAATAACTATGGCCATTCCATCTATCTAGTACTAACTTCTCTCTCTGTTGGAGAACTTGCTTCTGTTTTTCAGATGGATGATGAACGTGAAGGGAGGATCAGTCTATTGCACCTCACCAGGGCCCCAGCTGAAACCATAGAGTAATAGGGGAAAAGGGCAAGAGTACGGCTTTCTTGGTGAACTCAACACCAGAATAAGGCTGAAGGAGATAAACATAGAGAACATCCAATTCCTACTAAACCGGATATCCAGAGACACAGAGGCTCCCAAGACCTCATCACTGAAGTAGAACTAAAATGATCCCAACATGGTTCAGAAGAGGAGGAGGAAAGAGTGTTAGAGCCACAAGTTGGGTCATTATGCACAGAGACTTTGCCTATCTCCCATAACTGTTGACTAACCCCATAATGAATGACCCATATTCCCCAATGAGGAGAGTCCCTTTGGAGGGGGGAGAACAAGGAGGAGGATACCGGAGTCACCAACATGAATGTAAAATTAGAATAATATAAGATAAAAAAAATGTTGGGCTAGAGAGATGGCTTAGCTGTTACGGTGCTTGCCTGCGAAGCCTAAGGACCCACGTTTGATTCTCCAGGTTCCACGTAAGCCAGATGCAAAAACATCTGGAGTTTGTAGTGGCTAGAGGTTCTGGCATGCCCATTCTAACTCTCTGTCTTTCTCTCTCTCTCTGTTTCTCTCTCTGTCTCAAATAAATAAATAAAAATAAATCTTAAATAAATGTTTAAAAAAGAGAAAAGTTGTCAATAGTCAGGAGATGGAGAGAAAAACCTCCTGAAAGA
Organism: Orientallactaga sibirica; assembly: GCA_036365145.1. NCBI lineage: Eukaryota > Metazoa > Chordata > Mammalia > Rodentia > Dipodidae > Orientallactaga > Orientallactaga sibirica. Next base: position 4,808,899 of record JAEOAD010000083.1, read on the forward strand.
ACCATCTTCAATGCTATCTTGGCCAGGAAAATAATATATTTCTATTTTTAGACGAATCAATATCCAACAATGAGGTTTCTGTTTTGTAAGAAACTGAAAAAAAGATGTTGTATATTTGTACATTTGTGGTACTCTAAACTCGTGTTTCCAGAAATAATGCCTAAATTCCTGCCTTCTTTTGATCTAGTATCTAATCTGCTAAGCATCTCATATTTGGCATTCTCTCAGAACCCATTCTAGATTTTTGGCACAGTCATATGTTGGTGTATGGAATTTTCAACATTGTTTCAGAATTAGAAACCCCTTTTAGATAACAGCAAAATCTAATCCAGAAAAAGTGGCTTTTCATGGCATAGCAATGCCTATCTTGCCAAGGCATCTACCTTGAACTTCAGGACTGCACCTTATAACACACATTATATTATAATTCAAATAGACCACCTTCAGAGGTCTATTAGAACAATAGCAATGTAATAAAAATGTGTAGAAATACTACTTCTACATATTTTCTATATTACAAATATTGATGCTAAAGTGAACACTGTATATTGATATTCCATACAAAAATATGAGGTGGGTATTATCCCCATTTTCTAGATGAGAAACTAAGACAGATCGCTTAATTAACTGAAAGCATAGGCTATCTGTAAAATTTGTTTTTGACTATTTGCTGTCCACTTACATGTCCTTGCTTTCTTATGCGGTGACTAGAACTTCTGATACATGTTGACGTTCTGCGGCATGGGTGACCTGAATAAACTCAGCAGACTGAGATCTTGTGGAAGCAAACCTCCCTGTTCAGAACCCAATGTTACAGACAGAGCAGACACATGTAAGAGGAAGTACGGCCTCATGAGACCTTGCGCTAATAATAATAGAAAGTGCTTTTCTGTAAGAATCTTACAAAACCACAACAAAACAAGAGGCTAATGTTTAGGATGAAGCAAGAGATCAGAAGAGGGCTTAAGAAATAGTTAAAAATAACAAGTGGCTTAAGTAAAGTGTTATTGTCCTGATATTGTTCTTGCAAGATAAGCAATACTATATAACTGCTGAAGATAGAAATAAAATCATGCATTTGCTCCTACTTCTGTGCATCCCCGTGTCCTGTTCTCTTTGGCACGATGCATTCCCAGGATCCCCACTCCACCAGAGAGTGACGACGCTTTCCCAGATCCAAATTGTTCTAAAGGACTCCTGTTACTGAATACTTTCACTTCTCACTCAGGTATGGTGGGCAATGAGTTCAGGTAACTACCTGTAAACCTGCTTTATTCTTTTCTTTTGCTCTTCAGCAATGGAAAAAAATAATGCACTGTGAGTGTTTAGGACATGAGAATTTTTTTTTTTTTTTTTTTTTGGTAAGGAGAAACCCCAAAGCTCAAGCTCTACAAAAGGTACCACTGTGTAGCACATGTCAAAATGTCTATTACCAACTTATACTCTATTAATATTGCTGTCATTGGAGCCTAGGATATATTTCTGTATCCATTGCTCCTTTAAACCTACCCTAGTATAGCTCTGTGTCCAATATAAGCACTGATTGTCTTGGCATCAAAAGATGAACATATCCATTGCTGAGATCTCTCTTTGGTGACTTTTTCTTGACAGTCTAGCAATTTCTCTGTGCTTTTCCACTGGCCACTCTGGATACCAGAGGTCTTTATTTTGCCAAGACTCCTATAATTCTTTTTCATTTTTCATTATATGCAGGATAGAACCATTAAATTGATGGGCTTTACTGACCTCCTCTTTCTCTAGATATCGCCAAGGAGACCTCTTTAAGTTGACTTTATATTACACTTAGAAGCATACAAAGTATATTTTCAAAATATCTCAAATTTGCATACTCCCCTTTAGCTCAAGCTTATCTTGAACATAGATTCATCATTAAGACAAGAAGTTGGCTGTCTGTCCACTATGAGGTGTGCCACCTTTTCCATATCTGCCATGGCCCAGGAGAAATTGCAGAGGAAGTGGAGACATGAACACTGCTCTTACTGCTAGTCTGCCAACCAGCCCCAGTTTGATGGTGACAAACACAGTGACCAAACAAAAACCTATCAAAACAGAAACCCAGAGGCTACAGAGAACTTAACACTAAATTATACTGCCAATAGGTCTGCTATGGCTCAGGAAACATTAAAGATGAGGGGACAGAAAGATTGTAAGAGTCACAGAGTGGGTAGGAACATCCTGTGGCATGGTTCCCCACTACCCCACAGGGACTGACTGAGGCCTTTATGACACCACAGTGAATACTATAACCCCACAGAGGAGGGTATGCAGGATAAGGGGAACTGGGGCAAGGGGATAACAGAGAATAACCTGTTATAATTAATATAAAACAAAAATTAATATAAAAGTATGTTTTCATTTCACTTTTATTCATTTAACAAATATTTAATGGGCACTAAATATGTTTCAGCTCTTGTGAGTTAAGCAGATGAAAATTAGTATCTCTGAGGATATGTCTCTCATTGAAATAAATTATCATATTGAAATTATTGGATCCTATGAACACAATAGATGCTACTTTACTATTTTTACCTACCTCACTTTACAATGCCTTACATAGCAATGTGCTGGAACCAGCTCATATCAACTTGAGAAAGCAAATTGTGAGATTTTCTAGAATTTTAAAAACCAATTGTTAAGCTTGGCCATGATTTTCAGACAAGTTTAGAGACCCAGAAATAAAACTCATACAAAACCACTTCTGGTTATTTTCCTATAATCTATCCTCTGGATGAGAAGAGTGGCTGTACTATATAATGTTCTGCTACTGATTCCACTTCTGTGTTCAGCTACATTCATGAAAATCCAACGTGGTGGCAGATTCTCACCATGAAAACAAGCAAGTGATATAATCACAGCCTTGGGTACCCTAGGAACCCAGTTATTAAGCACCGACCAGCAAAACATTAGCCACCTCCTATTGTGACCTTTTTCCTTTATTAACTTTTGCAACACTTATTTTTGAGATAACATATTCATTAATTCTTACAGCTCATGTTTGCTCAACATGTATTGAATATTAGGTACTGAATACAAAACTGAGGATCCAGAAATGAGGACGGTATTGTCTATGACCTCATGTCATTTGGAATCTGAATGAGATAAATGCACAAATAATTATGCTGTATGCAATGGATTTTAGAACACTAGAAAGCAGTAGATAAGAGGAGCTAAAGCAATGACAATAATTACTATTTAATGAGACAGATGGTTTGGCACTTTAAAGAGGAGGGAGTGTTTCCTAGGCAGAAGTGTTAAGAAGGACCTTCCATGAAGAAGAACATTTTATTATTTTATTTATTTTTGGAGAGAGAGACACAGAGAGAGACAGACAGACAAGGAGAGGGAGACAGATAGAGATGGGCGCACCAGCAGTCTCTCAGCTGCTGTGAACGAAATTCAGATGCATGCGCCCCCTTGTGGTCAAGTGCAGCATTGTGCCCTTGCGTCATTTTGCATCTGGCTAAATGTGGGACCTGGAGATTGGAACCGGGTTCTTAGGCTTAGCAGGCAGGCACCTTAACCGTTAAGCCATCTCTCCAGCCCAGAGGAACATTTTAAATAGATCCAAGGCCAGACTAGCCATGTGAGTCTGAATACTCTTAATTGCTAAAGCCATTTGTTGGAGAATGATCGAAGACAAGATGGCAGAACCAATTCAATATCCAAATGAAAAATAGATTATAATTCCCATCATCCTTGCATCCTATGCTAGCATAGTTCTTGCAGTGTGAGAATCCCTCAGAGCATTAGTATTTGCTGAATGAGTGCTAAGCAGTTTGGAATTGGCATTTATTGTAGTGGAGAATTAGTAGCCATTTTTGTCTGGAACTTTGAATAATTATTATATGTGGCTATTTTAACTATAAAAACCAGAATGTGTTATTTGAGGGAAGACTCCATGTTTAAACTTTTTTCTTGCTGAACACATTTTCTTGAACCTATCTGGTATCCAGATGATTTTAACTTTCATCCAACATTACTTCCTATAACAGTATTTATTTAAAATTAAAGATTCAACAAAGATGGTGCCAAGGTTCTGATGGATGTGATTTGAGTGTATTCCCCAAGGGCTCAAGTGTCAGAAGTATGGTACCCCCTGTGGTAATTTGAGAGCTAGTAGAAACTTTAAGAAGTGGAACTTAGTAGAGAGCCTTCAGCAGAGATGAAGGTTGTGGTTCCAGGGCCTGCATAGTTGTGGAGAAGGTTGTAATCAGAGTAAGTCTAACCTTCCTTATTCTCTTTAGCTTCTTGTCTTGTTATGTGAGCTCTCACAAATGTACTCCCTTTACCCTCATGATACCATCCACCTTTTGATGTAGCCAAGAAAGCCCTCACGGCAGCTAAATAGATGTCAGCTCCATCATCAGTAACTTCCAAATCAATAATCAAAATGTACTTATTTTCCTTGAAATTTATCTAGCCTAAGGCATTTTTTTGTTTTAGTAATAGAAAACAGACTAACACCATCATGTTTTTATGTTGAGCTGCTCAGGTAAAGAGGCCTTAAGGTAATATATTTTTTACATATATGAGGAGTTGAGGAGTGTTTGGAAGAAGGAGACACTGATATCCCTCTAAGAGAGGAGTCTCAGAATTCATCAAAGCAAAAATGTGGTATCTTTTAAGAGATCACATGGCTGTTGAGTCTGTGAGACACAGAAAATAGCCGCACATTTGAGGGAAGAACATGAAAGCTCTAAAGCAATTTGGTCAGCCATGGGTGTTCTGGAGAAGGACAGAGCATGAGAGCCATGTAATGCTATTCAGCACTTGCTGGTTCAGTGACAGCAAGCATAGAAAGAGCAGGAAGTCCTGGCCTACAAGCATTAGCAATTGTCCAGATATCAATGCTGTAGAATAGATGAATGAGAGTACCTCAGCTTCCCAAACGCAAACTCTCTTTGCTCTCAGCAATGTTCTCAGCGCATCCATATGATTATCATACAGCCAATGGCATAGTCTATTTTCCAACAAAGAAACATCCAACTTACCAGATTTTAATCAACCTCACATTGAATGTCAGATATCATGTAGGAAGAAATTGTCTTCCTCTCTGTGGTTAACAGCATTATATTGCAATGGGCAATTAAACATCTCACTGTGTATAAATAAATTGTCTTGAATTTATTAACTGATGGCAAGTCTAATAACTGCGGGCTACCTCTCCAACTGCTCTGCAAACACCCACACATGCATCCCTGTTTTCTTTATTTTGATAAAATTGTTCTAAGCCTATAGTGGACCCCTTGGATTCTGAGCTGCAGTAATGAGAGCAATTCCAGTGAAGCCTGGGGGAAGGGTGCCAGCTGACCTCTCTTGAAGATCTTCCTCCATAAATCAGATAGAACATTCCAGAGGAAGTTTTAGTATTTTTATGAATTGGAGATTGGGACAGACCAATATGGTGTATAAAACTGAAAATCTATTGAGTTCAGGACAGTTCCTGACAGTTTCAAAATAAATCTATAATACATGGTATGTTACTTTGATTCTTTTTTGGTATTTGCTTATGTTCTTTTTTTTTTAAGTAGGTTCTGGAACAAATTCAATAAAAGACCAATGCAGTGAAACTTCTACCTTCACAATCACCTTTGTAACAATTTATTAGAAGGGTTTCTGCCCAGTGTTCTTACCATTGACACACATGATTCTTAATTATGCTGAATATTATTGTTCTCAGATAAGTGACATATCTTTCATTTTACATGACCCTCTTCACCAAGATCTCCCCCATACTTACTAGATTGTTCTTTATAATACTTTATAATACTTTGAGTAACCACATATCTGGCTTACAAAAGTGTATTTAAATTATACCAAACAAGTTTCCAACTTGCCTATTTTTATAATTTTCCACCTAAATTACTATAAAGATATTGCATTTTCTTCTCAGAAAGGCACTCTAGTACAGTGATCCACCAGAACTACCAGGCAGGGATATGCATTCAACTTCACCTGTATTTCTGCATAACCCTGATACACTAGCCCTGTTTATACTTAGGTGTGTCAGTTTATTTTTTTGTTTTCTATTGTTTTTACTTCTTTAATTGTTAGTTTATTATTTGTGAAGAATAATACCTTTCCTCCTTACTTTGTTCACTGATTGTGAAAATCAAATGAAATGGCATATGTAAAATACTTTGAGAACTTTAAAACATAATGTTACTATAATATCACTATTACTCTTCCTGAAAGAAACAGTATAACCCTTTTTATCTTGATAGCTGATATTTTCCCTTAAGAGAAATACACTCAGTTCCTAGCTTTATCTCAGACATATCTCAATCCATTTGCAGCTGTTCATCAGGATTGCATTTTTTAGTGTCTTTGTACCTATTGTGCCATATCTACACATGGCACACACATGTAAAGCCATGAAAAATAGATGAAGCCAGTTGATAATAAGTTTTAAGTGTATTTCCCATGGCTGGAAAGATGACCCTGCTTTTTACAGTGCTTGTTTGCAAAACCTGATGGCTGGGTTTTGATTCCCCAGTACCCATTTAAAGACTGATGCACAAAGTGACTGGAGATCATTTCTAACAGCAGCAGGTCCTGGTACATCCATCCTCTTCCTATCTCTCTCACCCTCTAAATAAATAAATAAATAAATAAATATTTTCAAAAATTCTCTAAATATATTTCCCTTATGTGTAATAACCTTTTTACCTTCCTTAGTTCAAAATTATTTCCCAACTTCAGAGAGTTCCTATAAGGTGTTTATTATGGCTTCACACAAGTTCCAGGTCTTGAGAAAAGGGATGCAAATTGGAATATTTATGTCATTGGTTTGGGGGCAGCCCACAGGGAAATAAAAATGTGTTTGTAAACTCTGAACATAGGTGGGCATTTTTGAAAACCTCTAGATCTGACAGAATGATTTCCCACTAAGAGTGTGGTATTGTTTATTGTAACTTTGAGTGGCAGCCTAATATATTAAATCAGTTCAGAAGATTGTAAAATGTATTAGCATTAGCAATTTAATACCTTCAACAAATTTAACTGTCACTCAGAAGCATATCTGGCCTTGTTGAAAAAAGAAACAACACAAACTATCCCAAGATGAAACTTCTTTGTAATGGACAACAATTTTCAAGGAGGCAAAAGCATTCTCATGTACATGTCCACACACAGGAAGGACACGCTGCATTTAGCAAAATTAAGTGGCTCAGAACTAATGGAGGCATTTGATTATGGCCGGACTACTTGAAGTCTTAAAAAAAATAGCTTGACAAAATGATGAACTGGGTACCATCTACCACCCAGGGAATCTGGCTCATGAAAAGGTATGGGAGAGGTCTGTCCATAGGAAAATGATCTCATGCATCCATACTCACCTGTCAATAGTGCATGTCTTCCATTAGTAGGGACATTTATGAAGTAGCCTTAATAACATAGCAAATATTACTTCTCTGCTAATAATTGAACAAAGTAGAAGGTGAGGTTCTCTATAAGATATAAGAGCAATATAACTGAAAGCCTTCAATGGATGAGTAACCCTGAGTGAGTACTGTTTGTCAGACAACAAATAAGCACATTATCTTTTACATTATGTCACTAAAGACTTCCAAACATGCTTGTGAGGTAGTAATTTTTTAGGTGGAGGTACTGAATCCTTGAGAGTGAAAGAAACTTGCTTAGGAGTCTTCAGGTCATAAATGACAGATTCAGGTTCTGACATGAAGTTTATTAATTCTATTAATGACTAACATGTCTGGGTTGATAAGCAATGTGACTGACTACATATGCCATTATCTTGCCTGCATTAAAGACATTGATTTTCTCATGTTACAGCCAAGAAATATTTTCCCACTATACAGATTAGTTGTCAGTGATTTCATAAATCTAAGTAGTCACTAAATACTCACAGAGATGTAATGTTTTCTAATCAAGCCATCTCTCAACAATAAGACTAGGAAAATAAAAATGTTGTCATAATTATTTAGAATAAAGATAAATCTTTTTATTTTTGTAACATTTCAAAACTTTAAACATTGAGCATATATGTGATTATATGTGTGGATAGGCAGATGGACAGATAATTAGATAAATGCTCAGCCACGTGTTAATCACATGGGAAGGGATTTGGTTATTCAGTAACTGACTGAGGAGTGGGAAGAGGATTTGCTTTCTCATGCCTACTACCTACCAATGGAATATCTCATTTTGTTTTCCAAGCCTACTCCTTTTTGCTCATTTCCTAGATCTTGTGAAATTTAAAACTTCATTTTACTTTGCACAATTTTCCAAGTGCACAGAATATATACGTGTATTAACACTTGTCCTGTTACATCACTAATGGGTACAGACTTAGGTGAATATAAGTTAAATTTAAAATGTTAATTTGAAAAATTCTTCTCCATAATTCTATTGAAATCTTGATAGAAAAATAATGATATCAGGTCTGCAGATCTAGCTTAGTTGGTAAAGTGCTTGCCTGAGGATCTGAGTTCAATCCCCAGAACTCATGCAAAATGGTCAAACATAGTGGTATGTGCTTGCAAACACAACATTAGGAAGTAGAGACAAGAGAATTCTGGAGACTTGCTGGCCAACCATTCTATTCTAATTATTGAACTCCAACCAATGAGAGATCCTGTCTCAAAGAAAAGAAGCTTGACAGTAAATGAGAGGAATGACACCCAAGGTTGTTCTCTGGCCTCCACATGTATACATCATATACAAACATTCACACCCATGCATCAACAAGAAAGAAAAATAATAACATCCTTATTGTGTGCTACATGTGGGCATGTGATCACAATCCTACTCCTACTCTTTCTACCTTGTTTTTCCCCATAATAATGTATAGAATAATACATTATTGTTTAGAATAATATTCTTCATTTCTTTTTACAGATATATACTATTCTGTATGCCAGCCTCCTCTTCAGAGTTTTGCTGCAACTAATAGCCTTGTTTATATTTCTGTTTAACATGTTGCCACTATATTTTGGGATAGATTCCTAGAAGTATAATTGTGTCATCAAATAGTAAATGAATATGTAATTTTTTCAGTATTGCCAAATTTCCTTCCCCAAAGAGTCTGAGCATTTTGCATTCTCATCAGCAATGTATGAGAAGTCTATTTCCCCACAGCGTTGCCAGAATCTGCTGTCAAGCTTCTGGAATTCTGCCAATCTAATAGGTGAGAAAAGCTGTCCTAGCAAAGCATTCATTTGTATGGTTGAGAGGCACCCACATTTTCTTTTCATCTGCACTGCCCAGCTGGCATTTTCCTTAACCATGTTTAAGGTATTCATTTTATATTTCCATCATTATGTCATGATATGACAGTGTTTCCCATTTCAGTGTCATTTTACTTTACTTATATTATTACATTTTGTTGAATCAAATTTATTACTTACCTAATTTAAAAAAATAAGATGTTTTCTTGTTTTGGTTCTGATGAGAACTACTTTCTTAACCTTGTGGGCTTCTCTTAATGCTTAGCTTCAATGCCTCCCAGCACACTATGAAGAGGGATGACGTTTGTCTTTGTGTCAGTAGTCAATGTGAGAAAGCTGAGATTCATTGAATATTTTCCACATCTGTCACTTGGTGTTTCTACAGACTTAATTAAAAACATGTCTATGATGTCTGTGCTTGTTTTCCCATCACACATTCAAAGTGACGGCCCTGGTATATTCCCACTTAAGTGTTTCATGCTAATTATTCAGACTCCCCTTCCCCAACGTGAGATTACCATGCAGCTACAAGCAATAATTTTGCTCTAAAAGATGTCATATGGAGACTTACTGTCTTGAGGTATGTATGTTGCTAAACAATGCTAACAGGTAACTGTGTGCATTACCCTTGGGGAGACAAAAGTCATGAGATTGCCAACTAATTCAGAGCAGAGAATCATCCACTGGATTTTCTTCTCCCTTGGCTGGGTGCACTTTTCTGTTAATTATCTTTGTAAAGTCATACTCTAATAACACTAAGTTTCATATTGTGCTTCTCCTTTGTAATAATTATTCCTGTGCTTGGAATTATGTAAACACAGGATAAAGTCACAATTGATTGATCACCTTTGTAAAATACACATATATTAGTGTTTCAATAAAATTATTGAGGGCTGGTGAGATGGCTTAGCAGTTAAGGCATTTGCCTGCAAAGCCAAAGGACCCAGGTTTGATTCACCAGGACCTACGTAAGCCAGGTGTACAATGTGGTGCATACGTCTGAAGTTTGTTTGTAGTGGCTGGAGGCCCTGGCAACCCATTCTCTCTCTCTTTCTCTCTCTTTCTCTCAAATAAATTAATTAAATTTAAATTAAAAAAGAATACCATAAAAATTATTGAAAAGCCTCCATAAATTTTCTTCTTACATATATGTAAACAACATAAAACTTTCTACCCTTAACTTTATCACCATCTTATCAAGAGAATTCTGCAATCTAGTTTCAAAGATGAAAAAGTAATATACTTTTGTTTCAGTCATATGTTCCTATATAAATGAAACCAAAGAGATATTTATATCTTAATTTTTTTTTTTTTTTTTTTTTGGAGGGAGAGACAGAGAGGGAGGGAGAGGAAGACAGAGATGGGCACACCAGCAGTCTCTCAGCTGCTGTGAACAAAATCCAGATGCGTGCGCCCCCTTGTGGTCAAGTGCAGCATTGCACCCTTGCATCACTTTGCATCTGGCTAAATGTGGGACGTGGAGATTGGAACCACTGAAGATTGGTACCAGCATTCTTAGGCTTAGGAGGCAGGCGCCTTAACCACTAACCATCTCTCCAGCCCTTTATACTTTAATTTTTAAGTAAAATATTAGACATTTTGACATTGTGATTAAGATTAACTCAACTTTCAAAATGGAATGTAAAAACTCAGTTTGTTTTTTAAAATTAATTATTTTTATCTTTGACACTTTCATATATCTATGAAGTGCCTTTTGATCCTATTCTCCCACAGTTACCCTCTTTCTTTCTCATCACAATAAAACCCTTCTTCCCACTAGATTCCCATCCCACCTGCATGCATTGTTTATTTGTTAGTTTTTCTTGTCCCACTGAGTCAAATTAGGATTGCCTACATGACCATGCATATTATAAAGTCAGTTCACAGGCATTTCCCAGCAGCATATCATGTGTTTGACCATACTTTCTAGAGACCAAGACTAATAAACAACAGAATTAGTACTTCACATAGTCACCAACATTCACAAGTAGAAGTCCCACCTTCATGATCTTTTTAAAGGAAGTAAGCATGTCTGTATTAATTATGTCTTAAGCTAAAGAAACATAACTAGGAATATCAAACATATCGATTGAAATGTGATTTCTTCTGAAAATGGTTATTAGTTTCCTCTGAAACAAAGTGAGTATACAAGTGTTTTGTGTTTATGCTTTAAATTCTTTTAAAAAATGTAAGTAACTGTGATTTGTTTACTGTTTATGTCTCTTTACCTTCCTATTTTTTAATAAAGTGTCTGTATACAGGTGTGCACACCATGTGTGCACAAGCATGTGGCCTCCAGAGAACACCTTTGTTGTCATCCTCAGGAGTACCATTCATGTTCTCTGCTTCTTAGTAGGAGAAATTATGCCAACAACTCCTGCTACCACTGAGCTAGCCACTCCAGCTGCTTTGAGTTCCCTATCTTGATGGACTATATCCATTGAACTGTGAGCTAAATTAAACCTCTTCTGCCCAGTAGTTGGTTACAATGAGAAAAGTTATTAATACATCTATCATAAATTAATTATTTCATGTCAGGAATCTAAAAAGTAGCTAATCTATTTACTTTGAATCAATTAGTCCATTTCCTCATTACATTTGAAATGAAATGTGTGCTTAAGTTTTAACAGATTTGTGGAAATTGTCTATATTATGCTATTATAATGTATCAAAGTCATTCAAAAAGTCAACTTACTGGCTGACTTGCATAAATTAAAGTTGACATCTGTAGGATGTGTTTTTCCAGAATGAACTTCACTAAAATTCATTTTATGGCAGGAGAGATGGCTCAGAGGTAAAGACACTTGCCTGCAAAACCTAATGACCAGAGTTAAATTCCCTAATATCTACATAAAACCAGATATACAAAGTGGCACATGCATCTAGAGTTCATTTTCAGTGAATAGAGGCCCTGGCACACCCATTCTCTCCTTCCCTATCTCGCTTTCTTTCTTTTTCTTTCTCTCTCTGCTTTTAAATAAATAAATAAAATATAAAAAATAGTTTTACTAAGTAAAAATATGAAGGTGGATTCATTTGTGGACTTGTAGAAAATAAATCCAAGACTCAAGAAAAGTAACTATAGAAATTGGGTTATAATAATGAAAAATTTTGCTAGGATTTTCATTTAATTCAGTACTTCTATATCTGTATATGGGGCAGTTAAAATGCCACAGGAAATTATGTGAAATTGACTAATATAACAAGTGGAAACATTTGGAAAGGTAACATGTATGATTGGCATATTCCTTTATTGCTTTTTGCAATGAGTGTATTGTTATAAGTAATTGATTCATTATTAGTAATTCATTATTAACCACCATTATTAACTGTGGTTCAGGATCTATCTGCTTCCAATCATTTTTACCCAATGTTTTCCTACTCACACTACATCCATCCATTGGGCTGTCAATATTCCTGTCAGATTTCCTTTGCTGTGGTTATCAAAATTCCCTAGACAAGAGTTTTTAATTCTGTGAGGCTTTCTAATCCTAGTCTTTAGATGGCCATTTCTGTGCCTGAACGCACCTATCCTACTGATAATATCCTGACCTGAAACCCTGCCTTGGTTCTCCCTTACAACCTATGAGAAAGTGTCAGAAAGACTTTGGAACTATGGCAATGTGGTATTTAAAATAGATGGCCCCCAATATATTCAGGATTTTATTAAAGTTTGTACTTTAGATGTGCAACCACCTGGCTGGAGGAAGTGTCACTGTGGGGGGATCCTATGGTGTTGGGGGGTGGATTTGGAATTCTAGTCTAAAGATAGAAAAGGTGCTTGAACTTAGCCTGGAGTTCCTGAAGTGTGCTTTCTTGCTTGTGGTGGCATTTGGCTTCTCTCTGTCTCTGCCATTATTAAACTTCCCCTAAATTAGTAAGCTTCAAATAAATTCCCTTTCTCCATAACTGTGTCTGGTTTGGAAGTTCATCCCAGTAACCACTACAGATGAACTATACATGGGACATTTATTTACAGACCAGAAAATACTCTGCTTGTCTCTCTCTCTCTGTGTGTGTGTGTGTGTGTGTGTGTGTGTGTGTGTTTCCTTTAACTCATGAAAGCCTTATTCAGTAGAAGTAAATAACACTACTTAACTTATAGCAAAATATATTGATTTTTCTCTGCTTCTTCAAAGGTGACCTCCAGGCAATTGTAGAGTCTAAATTATATGAAGGCAAACAGATATTATGGACTTAACTCAGCAGTTTGAAATCTATAAGCCAGTTAATTCCCACCTCCCTTTACAGTCCATTAAATACTCTCTTTTAATTGAAATTATAATATTTATTTTCTCATTTTCACCTGTTTGGGTATGCTACATTTCATTGGTAATTTCTCTAGAGACTTGTACTTGGATTACTTTTTTTTTTCTATTATCTCTGGTGCATTTGTCCTTTATTCAAGTGTTTAGCATATGCTTAAAGTTGATTTTCCAAATTTCAGGATACACTTTTGTTGAGAAACTAGGAAAATCCTATATATATATATGAAGAGAGAAAGAGAGAAAATGGGCATAATAGAGCCATAGCCACTGCAAACAAACTCCAGACACATACACCACTTTGTGCGTCTGACTTACATCCGTACAGAGGAATCAAACCTGGGTCCTTAGACTTAACTGCTAATCCATTTCTCCAGCCTTCTTAAAAGTATTTTCTTTTTTATTATTCACAAATTCCATAATTATAGACAATAAAACATGATAATTCCCTGCCCCCTCACTTTCCCCTTCACAACTCCACTCTCCATCATATCCCACCCCCCAGTCAAGCTCTCTTTTATTTTGGTGTAATCATCTTTTCCTTCTATTATAATGGTCTTGTGTAGTTAGTGCCAGGCACTGCAAGGTCATGAATATTCAGACCATTCTGGGTCTGCAAGAAAGCATTGTAAAGTGTCCTCCTCTGCCTTTGGCTCTTATATTCTTTCTGTTACCTCTTCTTCAATCGACTCTGAGCTTTCTAAGGTGTGATAAAGATGTCTCAGGGTTGAACCCTCCTCTGTCACTTTTCAGCACTGTGGTGTCTTTTGAGTCATCCCAGAAGTCACCACAATCTGAAAAGAGAAGCCTCTCTAAACAAAAGTGTGAGTAGCATTAATATATGGGTATCAACATTAAGAAAAGTGCTTACCAGGCAATTTGGTAAGCATAATACATGCATTTAGACAGACCCCAGCAGGTGTTACACCACTAGGGTTCATGACCTCCCCTGACATAGGTTTTGACTTTCAAGCATGTGTTCCCTCTTGTGGAGTGGGCCTCCACTCCAATTAGTGAGCAGTTTGTTTCTCCCATAACAGACATGCCACTATTGTACCCATTGACTCATTTTGCCTGGTTGACCCTACTTGCAGCTTGCAGTGTCCACTGTTATTTATCTCCACTGCTGACTTTTCACTCTCCCATGGAGCTGCACGCAGCATAGCTTTTGCCAAGTTTCTGTCAGCTGCTCCACACAGAGGAGGTTTTCAACTCAGCTCCAGTGAGATTTCTCAGTGACCTTGCAACCCACACATGTGAAGTCTTTAGCAATAGGGACTTACCACTTATTCCTGGTGGCAAATGAAGAGCCTCGGCTATGGCCTGTACTGTTTTGGGAACATCAGGAACTTCCTGGCCAACAACTCACTGGAAGGTAGCCCATCTGTGGCACTGACAATTTTCTAGTAACAATCTACAGCTTCTGGGTGAGCCATTGTTCCAAACAGTAGGTTTCCATATGACTTATTCATACCCTCTTAGATTTTGATTGACCCTCCCTGTACCCTTCCTTTACTCAATCTCTTCCCCTGTCCTTACTTAGGCATTTCCACCCATCCTAATAATCTTTTCTTCTATTTACATATAGACAATATCATCCCCTTAAGTCTTTCCCTTTTTATTTTTTACTTATTTTTATTGGCAATTTACATCAACATTAACAATATGCCATAATTATATTCACCTCCTATCAGCCTACCCTTTCCTCCTCTCAAATCTTCCCACCACTGAAATATATATATATATATGGTAGGTTATAGTTTTTGTACCACTTCAACTATGGTCTCCAGTTCCCTGAGAGCCTTGATGTTCACTGTGGGGTATTTAAGGCTTTCTTCAGTCTCTGGGGGATAGGTGCTATTAATTGAAGACAATATCCCATGGTACTTCCCTCCCTCCCCCCACTTTCCCCTTTGAAACTCCACTCTCCATCATATCCCCTATCCCTCTCAATCAGCTACCCGCCCTTTGACTCATGGAATCTTTGTTCCCCTTCTGCATCAGTTCCTGAGCCTTGGAACGCATGTTAGCAATTTGTTCTTGGTGTTGAGTTCTCTGTAGACTCTGTACTTCTGGTGTGATGTTCCCCACCATGTTGTTGCTATTTCCCTGGAGGCATTGTCAGGCTAGCACTGTTACTTGTCACTGCTTCCTCTACAGATTCTTTTGGTCCCCATGAACATGGTAGAGATGCTACATTTCATTTTTGGCAGTTGGCTGACTTTTCTTGTCAAGGTGATGGATCTTGGACCTGCCCAGAATTCTTGGCCATCCATAAAATAAAACAGAATCTCCAAACAAGGATGAGAGCAGCTCTGGTTAAGAGAGTTATGCATAAAATTTTGAGAGACATTTTGATGAGAATACCCACTCAAGATGTCCAGAGAACAATGAGGGCTTCTCTCTGGTGGTTGTGAGCTTCCTGCCCATGAGGCATTGACTTGGATCCCAATACCAGTTGTGGGTTTTCTCCCAAATGAGCAGGCCTTATGTCCAATCAGAGGGCAACAGTTTACCCACAGAGTCTGTGTGTCACTATTAGACAAGTGTGTATTCCTTGTCTGTGGTGGACAGCATAGCTTACAGGGCTTCCTGCTTATTCATGTTGTTGGTGACCATTGCCACTCAGTAGCTCCCATAACAATTTCCAGTGCCATGAGGGTTTGCCAGGCTTTCCTCTCTGTTCCTACATGGTATCTCAGTGTCCTGAGATGGCAGCGTGTGGCATCTTCAGTATTAGGACATTACCTTTTAGCTCTGTTTTTATGATCATATTTTTCAGCTTCAGAGTTAATTGGTAACTATGAAGAACAAATTAATTTTAGGTTGAATTTTGTTATAATCATATAAAATAGTTAACTCATCCATCCAATTTCTAAACTGAGGGACATGCAACATGTCACAGTCTTGAAAGACACTAGCTTGGTGTTGGGAATATCTTTTCCACTCAAATCCTGAAGTTTTCCTTCAGTCCTTCTATAAGTCATGATTGAGATCGTGATATTCAGGAGTTGGTATTCAATGTGGGAGCAGGTACACATCTCTTGTAGATTCAGTGTTCTGATCTTTAACAACCTTTCTATCCTTAAAACAGCTGTAATATCATCATGACTTATAATTATGTATCCCTCTCTAGTATTTAATATTTGCTATTTTGTCTCATTTATTAGTATTTGATATTTAAATGGCATGCAAAAAGTCCATTATTCAATAAAATGCAGGAGGTTGGATTTTGGGGGCAATAATAAATGGAAATATGTGCAAACATGCAAAACATAAATCAACTATAAATAAATAAACCAACACTCACTTGCCTCACTCCCAGTATTTCAAACATAGTAGACCCATCCCTTGGATTTATACCAACTTTCAAATGTCTAAAAGGTAAGTCATATTGATGTAGTTAAGGCATTTTTTTTTTACTTTGAAGTAGGTATTGTTAATATAACTTTACTGCATTAGACACCTTTAAATAGCATACTTTGGAAAGTTACTGTCATGGACATGAAAATTTGCTTAGAAATACTTTTATTTTCTTTTCATTGATATGTGCCTGACTCATTTTTGACAGAATTCATAGAAAATAGATCTTTGAAAGATTCATTACATATGTTGAATAAGGAAAATAATTAATAATTAGTCATTCATATATAAAATTGCAATTTTACATGCTTTCATTTAGACTATAAGTCTTCAGAACATAGAATGTTGCTTATTTTTAAGTGTCTTAATGAGGCTTATTTAAGTTGAGTAGCACTGACATATTTCTGTGTAACTGCTTGTATCTGAATATTTAACATACATACTTGAAATCTTTGAGTGAAGCTGACAGTGAAAGCCTCCCTCTGGGACCTATGACCTTCCAAGCCATAGGTGTTTTACTTGGTTCTCAGTATCAGATATGAATTCCCTCCCACCACCAACTCCTCTCAATCAAAGAGCAGTTGATTACCCCCATAACTTATGGAATACTATTTCACCATTGAATACATCTTGCCTGGCTGGTTTATTTTGTAGCTTGCAGGTTCTACTGCTTTTTCAGACTATAGATGACTTTTCTCCCCCCTCCCCCAGGAAAGAGATGTCCTCAACATTTCTCAGTGTCCTGCAACTATAGCCTGTGGTATCTTTGAGCAATAGGTTCTTACCATCTCATTCTGGTGGATAGCCAAGCAGTGTTGAAGCATTTTTAAAAACAAAATACTGTTGTAAAATGTTTTAGTTAGGTAGCAAATGCTAACCAATACAACTGAAACCTTAATTGCCAGGAGTTTATCTGTCATTATAGAATACATGCAAATAGTAATTGGAAGCAACTTCCACCTTCATGCTTTTATAAGTTTATAACCACGATAAGAAATACACTTAAGAAATTATGTCATGGAATGAGGAGATCCTAAAGTTATATAAAAAGTAAATTGATGTGAACAAAAAAATGACACAGAGTAAGATTGCACAGAAGCAAAGGATAATAATAATATATTTGATACAGTCATGTACCACATTACACTGTTTCTGCCAGTGGTTCTGTGTATAGAATGACATAACTATATAGTTCAGGTGTCTAGTAAGCTGTATCACCTTAGTTTGTGCAAGTACATCCCAAGATGTTCACACAGCACTGAATTTTTGAAAGGTACCTTTCTCAAGCATAACCTCAAAATTAAGTGATACAGGAATTTTTTCAAAATTGCTAAATGAGGAGATTTTTAAATCTTCTCACTGCTAAAAAAACAGTAATTAGGTAAGGTAATAGGAATGTTGATTAGCATTATCTCCTCATTCCATGATACACACACACACACACACACACACACACACACACACATTTAATATGGCACATTCTAGCCCATATATATGCGCATATGTGTGTAATTTGCCACTAAAAAAAGACAAGAACAACAAAAAAAAAATCTGCTGAAGAGCTGGGCATGGTGGTGCACGCCTTTAATCCCAGCACTCGGAGGCAGAGGTAGGAGGATCGCCGTGAGTTCAAGGCCACCCTGAGACTACATAGTTAATTCCAGGTCAGCCTGGGCCAGAGTGAGACCCTACCTTGAAAAACAAAAAAAAAAAAAAAAAAAAAAAAAAAAATCTGCTGAAGTACAGGCTTTTCTCCTAATCATAGGCCATAGTGTTTAAATTTCTATCACTAGAAAATGTGGGAAATCTTCAAATAATTAAATCAAAATAATCAAAATCAAGGCTGCTCTAAAATTCTTTTTTCTTGTTTCGATTTTTCTGAATTTTAAGTTCTCTAAGATGAATTATTACATATATCACACATACATATATATTATATGCCTTCTTGAAGAAATGTGAACAAATGTCTAATTGCTCAAGATAGGCCAGCAATGGCAGACTAAAGAATAATTCCACTCAAGTCCAAATCCAGCTTGGTGATTCCATGAATTTACTGAGATTGATTAATGGAGTGCAGGTGAGTGTCTACTTAGAAGTGTATGGGTGACTCAAGCGCAAATGCAGCTGCATGAATGAAATGCCCATGAAAAATTTGACATAGGTGAGCATTCACAACAGCTGACCCTTTGGATTTCCCTGTCCAACTTTCAGACAGTTTCATGGGAAGAGTATCTTCTTCCCCAGCAATTGTTACTACTTTGTACCTTGGGGAGGGCCTTGTGACTCCTGACCGTTTTGTGAGTTACCTGAGCCTCTTAAGTTTGATTTACTTCCTAAGTCTGATGAGCCTCTGCCTCCATTCTAGGAGGGAATGTCACATCATTGAATGAAATGCTGAATTGTCTATGCAACATACATATTTATGAATCTATGTTTACAGCATTGCTTTTGAGTTTTGGTTGCTGTTATACTTAAAGAAGAAGAGAATTTAGATCTTGGTGAGCATGATCCAAATTTTTTGGACATGGTTTGATGGATACAATCAGTCCTATGTTTCAAAGTGAGGTAACAGACTACACAAAGTTATAAAAAAGTAAAAATTCATTCAATATGCCCATGAGAAAATGATCCATGAGGCCAGCAAAAAATAGGAATTCTAACATAGAAAATATCTAATCTAGACTCACTAAAATTAATCTGTTATATCTATCCTCTTGCACTCATTCATATGTGTTGCCTTTGTTTCAAAATATATATTCATTGCATATTGACTATTGTATTAAGGTGAATACGTGTACATCCACGGAAATATTTTTAAGTGGAGATGCTGATATCTGTATTATTGAGGCTTCTCCAGGGCAACAGGATTAATAGGACCTGTGGGTATTGGCTCATATAGTTATGGAGCTGAGAAGGCCCATGATGTTTTGTTTGCAAGCTAAAGATTCAGCAAGGGTGGTTGGGTAATTCAGTTGGAGTACAAAGTCTTGAGAATAGGAGTGACTATGGAGAGTGGGTCTGGATGTAAATTGCAGACTCTGAAGGCATAAAAAAATAAGAGTTTTGATGTCTAGAGTATGAGAACATGTCTCAGCTGAAGGAGAGAGAGGGCAATTACTCCTCTGCCTTTTGTTCTGTTTGTCCCTCAGTAGAAGTAACGATGCTAAGGTCAGATCTTCATTCTTCTGTCTATCAAATAAAATGTTAATATCTTCTGGATACATCCTCACAGACACAATCAGAAATAATGTTTAATTTGCTATTGAGGATTCTTCGGTTGAGTAGATGTATGAATTAAACCTCCCAAGTCCATTCCTTGTCAATCTTATTGATAGTCACAGGCACCTTTTTTAAGCAATTAATCTCCAAATAAAGGCAGAAATGACTATTACTCTACCTCACATTATACAATTTCTCTATGTACAACAAAATATGTATAAATCCCTTCCCAAGAGCAGGTTAGGTCCCTAATAGAATCATGTCTTACACTCTATGTTAAGTATATATGCAAGTGGAAGTGGCAAAATAAGTCCTCATTTATGTAACAAATCACATTTTGTAAGTGGTATGCTTAATAAGTGAACCTCTTTTGCATTCAGTAAACATTGTCATTTATGAAGAAATTAAGTCATTACAATTCTTCCTAAATTGGATCATTGTATTCTCACTAATCTTAGTGACAGGGCATAGTAATACTAAGAATTGTCCTAAGAGAGCACCTGTATTCCATAGCTCTTCTTTTTCATCATTACTGTGGAACAGCAGTCCAATTCTCCTTTGCTAGGTCAGGTCAGTCACACATACCCAAACACTAAAGTTCCTTATTTCTTATATTAGCTGAGAGAAAAGAAGAGCCCAAAGTGCCTGATGATATCTTGACTTTAAGTTCAAAGGAATCATTACGTTTTCTGGTAGCTGTATTCCTCCCTCTGGAATTATGGCCTCAGGGCCAGCTGAGCATAGCCATGGGAATCGAAGGCTAGACTTTTGCTAGTGGATGACTTGGGATAATAGTGAATTGTGTCACTCCATGTTACACCCCCTGTCTCATGGATTTTGTCATACATAACTTTGAAAATTGAAGTAACTCTTTTGAAGTGTTAGCACCTATCTGGTCATAGTTCACACTTCGTGCTTTAGTTTAAATGGCCTGCCTGAACCTATGACATTCATTAATACATTTCATTATTCTCGGACAATGTGTGTTGTTTTGGTTTGGAAAGACAATCATTGTACCTTGACTAATCTACAATTTTAAGATGAAGACATGTTACTAAAGGATAAAAGAACTCTAAACTATTTTAGAAATGCTTGCTCATCAACATTCATTGATGCTCTATTCATAATAGCTAGGAAATGTAATCTACATAAATGTCCATCCACTGATTTTTGGATAACGGAAATGTGGTATATATACACTATGGCGATTTACTTATCTTAAAGAAAAATGAAGTTATGAAATTTGCAAGAAAGTGTATGGAACTGTAAGAAAAATAATACTGAGTAATCCAAGCAAAGAAAAAATTAACTTGTATGCTCTTTTATATGTGGAATCTAAGTAAATATTTGTATATAGTGAAATAGGGAATATAAGACTTACTGTGGATTGTGATAGAAGAGGGAAGGAGAGTAAGAGGTGATGAAAAGGGGTGAAAGACAAAATGAAACCTGTAGTATGAAAGTAGGAAGGAGGCTAAGTTGGGGAGAATGGGTAAGGAGGGAAAGAAAGAAGAGTTGGTATGAAAACACCATAATAAAAAATAATTCTTTGGAACGCTAAAAAAATTAATAGCTGAGCATAGTGGCACATCCTTTTAATCCCAGCACTCTTGAGGCAGAGGTAGTAGGATTGCCATCAGTTGGAAGCCAGCCTGGGAAAACATAATGAATTCCAGGTTAGCCTGGGCTAGAGTGAGATTCTACCTTGAAAACAAATAACAAACAAAAAGTAATTAAAATTATGTTGTCAGGGCTAGAGAGATGGCTCAGCAGTTAAAAGTGCTGAACCAATTTTTATTCTCTTCAGCTAAATGTAATGTGCCACCCATTTCTATAATCCCAACTGCCTCTGGTAATGGGAGATGGAGCCAGGAGAATCCAGAAGCTCACAAACAGCAGTGACAAAACAATGAGAAAGACTCTATCTTAGAAGTTGGTAGGTATAGTAGACAGCTTCAAGTTCACAGACCAGGCAAAGTTGTGGAGGAAGGGATATTTATTGAAGCTTACAGATCCAGGGGAAGTTCCATAATGGCAGAAGAAGCTGGCCTGCTTCTTACAGGACCAGGCAAGAGAGAGAAGCCACAAGTCTAAGAGCCAAAAGTCACACAGCACAGCACACTTCAGGAACTCCAGCTAAGCACACTTTGCATATCTTTAGATTGAAATCTCAAACCCACCACCACACCTTAAGATCCAGCCAGTGACACTGTCTCCAGCCAGGTGGATATAGATGCAAACTCAAACTAATAAAACACAGAATATATTGGGGGTTATCTATTCAAAGTACCAAGGTAAGCAAGGAGGAACATCTCAAGATTGCCCTCTGACCTCCACATGAACACTGTGGCACACATGCACATTTACATACACATAGAAACAAATGAGAAAAATTGAAATGAAGTTTTCAATTGGCAATAAATTATTCTAGCCTAAAGGGTAGAAAATGGCTCCATGCCTGAGATATAAAGCATGTTTCCAGTAAACCATGGAATGAGACTGATGGCTTCCTCATGACAGTCAATATGGATGGCAGAAAGGGATAGAAGAAGAATTGGGAGGAGAGTCTAAGTTTAAAATGATGAGAAAAAATGTAAAGAGAACCGAAGCAGTGATCATTTTGGAGACTTAACAGCATAAGTAGATATGATACTACAGAAGGAGGAAAATTAGAATGGTCTGAAGATTAAAAATAAAGGTGACACCGACAATGCATGACTCACATTCCCCATTGATGAGGGTCCCTTTGGAAGAGGGAGGACAGGGAGGAGGATAAGGGAGCCAACACTATGAATGTAAAATCAGAATAATATAAATAAAAATAAATCATAAAAAACTAGAGGTGACAAAAACAATGATGACTATGAAATGCTCAAGGATAGGGCTTAATAAAGGGAGGAAGCATAAAACAGTTGGAGCTGAAGTAGAAAGAGATTACAAAAGGCTTTAGAGTTTGTCCATTTTAAAGGTGAAAGCTTTAAAGTATCTCTCTGCTGATAGACTATGCTGAGAGCTGGCAAACCCACCAAGCCACATGGCAGACTGTGTGAGATCTCTGAGGGACTTTACTGTGATTCTTAGCACACTATGTAGTACCATCTTAGAGAACAAAATGCCTCACTAATAAAATCAAGAACCAAGAACCAAGAAGGATACACAGACATTGTTTCTTTCTTAGTTACATATAAAAAATTCCTATGATTTGTTTTTCAACTTTTGCATTTTCTCTTTTGTAAAAAAATATCTTTTATATGGCAATTTAGAGAAATATATTCTTGATTTAATCTAAATTTCTCTCTCTCTCTCTCTCTCTCTCTCTGTGTGTGTGTGTGTGTGTGTGTGTTATTGAATACCTTCAGGTTGTGGCTATAACAAATCATTACCTTGGAGGTTGTTATCATCAAAAGTGGAGTGAATCTAAGAGAGAAAGTAAAGAAAAGAAAAAGAACACAAAATCAGGTGTCCTTTTGATACTAATGATCAAAGGCAGTGTTCTGACACTTTTGAAAATACGAATTGTTATTACTTGTCAGCCTGTAGTTGATATTTTTGCTGCACAAGATACCTGCTGTTCTTGGACATAACACAAACATTTTACAGGCTATTTGAACATTATGAATAAAAGTGACCCATTGGCCTGAAAACATATAATTTAGTTTTGATTCCTTCCTTTTATTTTCAAAAACATGTAACTTTGATTTTTGGTTTTAAATGATCTCAGCTCATCTACATTTTCTCCTAGTATCTGAACATTGAACAATATTCTCTATTTATTTACTTTGACTCAAAAACTTATAATTTTTCAAAGTGATTACATTCACCATACTTTTCGCCAAAATCTGATGGCTACTTTGTTTTGATCAGTTTACTCTTTTCCTTAGCATCATCCACTGCTTACCATACTTGAAAAAACTTTCAGCTTGGTATTAGATATTTTATACTTCTAGGAATGTCTTCACCTAGGCTTTGAAAGTAAATTAACGAGGACCATGAAGACTGCTTCACTTGTCTCTTCTTTGTGCTTCTCATTTTGAAATTCGTCCTGAGATGCCAAAGGCTAGTCCTTTCTGAGAGAGTTACATGATCGATCCTCTCCTCCCACAGTTCTTTCTGAGTCTTCCACTTACACAGGAGGGATAAAACAAGCAATCCATTTCAATAAAACTGCATGCTGATATTTATGAACATTGGACACTGGAAAAATTGTTATATTTCTGGTCCTGTAGAGCTAAACTCAAAGGAAAGTACACACACACACACACACACACACACACACACCCCTGCAGTTATATGTGAAAAGAAAAATGATACCTTAGCACAGAGTAGGAATCCTTCAGATTTGCTCATGATCTTATTTTCAGTCAACTAGTTGTACTCTAAAAGGATGGTGTCATCTTATAAAATCATATTACTTTCTTTTATGGATTTGCCTGACTTTGGTATGTTCTGGAGACTCTACTATGTTTGCGTGTACTACATCACCTTCATCAGGTCAGCAATGACAATGATAATTAGGTGAAACTCTTAGCCTTTAAAACTCTTGAGAAAGAAAAGTCGTAAGGTAAAAAGAAACCCGTCATTATAAATAAAATTATACAAATTCCTCAGGGTCTCAAAAGTAGTCATGAAAAACAGAAGTAATGTTTGAATCTTTAGACAAATGCAATGAATGTGTCAGGAATTAATAAGTTGAATCCTATGCATTTCTTTTTATCTTGTGTTTTTAGATCTCAAAACAAAGCCGTTTGCTTAGCTTCCATGCATACTAATTAGACAGTTTTTCAGACATTATTCTTTTATGGCAAATGGAATTAATTAATATCTAATCCACTTAAAAGGCAAAGACAAAGGTGATGTCTTTTTATACTTATATGTCTGAACTTGAGTAAGTACATTTTGAGCTATTTGGTCATATACTAGGTAAAATATTTTGTTCTTTTTAAAGGATTCCTGATAATGCTTCTATACTTTTTCCTAGCAGCCCTGAATGTAGTTCTGATTTTATTTTTCAAAATGATCTTCATCTACCTTTATTGGAAAATGTCAGTTCATCAATCCTTCGGCAATAAACTCCTTCTGTGGCTTGACCTCTCTCTGTAACTTTTGTGACTTTACAATTCATCCTTTAAGTAGAGCTGTCAGTTTTGTTATGATCCTTGGTTTAATCCTGTTAAACTACTGTGAGCTTTCAATTTTATATATGTTGAATGCTTAGATGAAATGTAAGACACTTTTATAATCCATTTTTTTTTCATTTCTGAAAGCTGCTGTTATAGAGTAGATTTCCCATTAATTCTTTCGGAAACTGTAGGCTTTATAAATAGACTGACATGCCTAAAATTATATCATCATTTCCTGTCTTTTTTTTTTTTTTACCTCGAGTGCACAGGGTACTGCATCAGCACATACATACTGATATACCACATGCAACACATGCCATGTACCACATACCACACCACACATACTAAACACATGCAAAAAATAAGGGTTTTGCCAAAATGTCTCATAGATGGCAACCTTTCAGTACAATTTAATTAGTAGTCATTGTATCATACTGGTTTTATGGTAAAAAGAAGTTTTACTACTTCCCAGCTTATTCATAGATCTCAAATGTTTGTAACATTTCTAATATTCTTTGCAAATATAATCTGCTTAATTTTGATATTTTGCAAAGAAGTGTTATGACTAGATGTTTAAACCTACAAAGCCCTGTAAGTAATAGAACTTTTTTTTTTTTTAATCAAGCCTACATAGTTCTCTTACCCTAAAGTGCCATCTGTGCACATTCAGGCATGTGTCAATTAAAGTTTCATATCTTCTCGGGACATCAAAGTGAATTAGTTTTGATGACATTCACATTGAGAACACAAAGGTGTTGAGTATTGACTAACAGTTTCTGAAGCCACTTGGTGCCATGAAAAAGAAAATCTCAATTCAACTAGTGAAGATATAGCTCTATCTCCAACCTCAGGTGCAAGAGTCTCAAATTAGACTTTGAATCATCATTTCCATTTGAATGTAGAAAACAAGGGGAATTTTTGGTCAGTTTTCTTACATGTTAGTCACAATTACATTGTATTTTTGTGTTGTCCTTCTGTTTTCCTCTTGATTTTAGAGCATTTATTTAACCATTATGATTTTTAGGACAAGATGATTGGTTTATTTTTATTAAATCTTACTTAGATATTTGGTAAAGCTAATTACTAATTGTAGTAGACAGCTTCACAATGCTGGGATGAAACCAAATACAGTTTTATGGGAGGAAAGGATTTATTTCAAACTTACAGATGCAGGAAAAGTTCCATTAATGGTAGAAGAAGCTGGCTCCCATGGTTAAATCCAAGCAGAGAGAAAAACAACCACTAACCCACAAATACCACAAAGCAGCAGGTACTAATTGGCAGCAAACAGGACCATGCCAGAACTCGCATTGCTCTCTGCACGTTTGGGCTGGAATCAGGTCCACCCTCAGACACCTTAGGGCTGATCTCAAGGATCCTCTCCACTGACAGGTCCTCCATCCAGATGGCTGGAGATCCACACTACAAGTTTAATTTTAACACACAAATTGATGGATTATAATCTACTAAGAGTAAACTCTACACTTTTAAATGATTGCCTAAACTGAATGATATAGGTAGCTAATTTGTAGTTGGTGGTTTTGGCCAACTGAGAAGCAACTATTCTTCCAGGCAATCTTGGTACTTGGCACTACAAATCTGATTACAGAAAATTTTTAAAAAAAAATGGGTTACAGAATCCATTATTTATCAAAATATTACCCATTCCATTTGTGGAATATGAGATGGTTTAAGTTATACTTGACTCTTTTTTAAAAATATGTGTGTAAGGCTGCAGAGATAGCTTAGCGGTTAAGGCACTTGCCTGCAAAGCCAAAGGACCCAGGTTCGATTCCCCAGGACCCACATAAGCCAGGTGCACAAGGGGGTGCATGCGTCTGGAGTCTGTTCACTTCAGCTGGCATGCGCATTCTCTATCTGCCTCTTTCTCTCTCAAATAAATAAATAAAAATATTTTTTAAAAATATGTGTGCAGTGCTGGGTGTGGTGGTGCACACTTTTGGTTCCACCACTTGGGAGGCAGAGGCAAATGCAAAAAGCAGATCACCTCTGTTGTTTGTCTATGTATATAAGAGCCAACAGGGGCTCCAGTGTCTTCTTGGAATTCCTTTATCTGAAAGGCTGATCCAGGGCAGAAACCAAGGAAATAGTCAGAAAATTGAAGGATCAGGCATGGAGGTGAACTTTGGGAATTCTTACATGGGGATCCTAAACAATAAACTTAATAATAACTTTAACAGAGCCATTTAATCCACAAATTTCCTGTTCTATAATACTGCTTACAGAAAGTGCATGCTTATATTGGGTGGAGACAATACCTGAATTATCTCATCAGGACAATCTGTGGTCTTTCTGTAATTTTTTCATAATACTCCCAACTACTTAATATACTGGGTGAAGCTAAGAGGTTATCATACAACCCATCAAATTAATTTATGAAATTAAAAGCAAGGCATTAATCAGGCATTTCATTTTAATACACACACACACTCCACTTGCCACAATCCTTACATATCCCTATAATGTTTTATTTGAGCATGTTTCCATGGCTGAATCCATGTAGCTTTTCTTATCACAAGATATCCTCATGGAAAAGAGTTACTCATAGTTTTAGTTCACTGAAAGATGATCAACTACAAGGTGCCTAGAAGGGAATTTGTAATCAGACTCTGCAAATATTTCTTATGCCTAAATCATCAAAATTATTCTTTCTTCAAAACTGTTATTTTTCTAAAGCATTCAGCATATTATAGAAAATAACTATTTTATAACACTCAAATATTAATGCTTTATGGAATATTTAAAATTTATAATTATGGGAACTGATACATTTTTTATAATTATGTGGATGGAGGGGAAATGAGATTCCTGGATACTGGGGAGAACAGAAAGAAATGTAACCATTCTGGGTGCTAATTCCAAAGTATCCAGAAGCCACATTTCCTCAGAGTACCATGGGAATCCAACTACATTTTAGAAGGAGACAGAAAACTGAAAGTTCATCCAGCCACTTAAAGGAGGTTACATTATGCAAGACCACAGTTGATGGGGAGGCCAAGATGAAATACAAGGCTGTCAGACTTCAGAGAGCCTTTTCTAACTATCATACTGCACTGTGATTGGCGACTGCTTTATTTCAAAGTTCTCACAGAATTTCCATACAAACTGTCCTTTGCAGACCTTTCCAAATCCAGGTTCTCTTTTGCAGTTGCTTCGATGACTGACCCTGTTATAGGTAATGATTTAGTTGCCTCTTTCTTTTTGTAAAATTTATCTTCTTCCTATTGTTAACTGTTCAGAAAGCCCCAACCTTCTATGGTTTGAGTAACCTCACAGAAATTGCACAATTCTGTTGGCATTGTAAAAAGTGAGTTCCATTAGTTCCAACATGAATTAGGAGTCTTATCTGTGAAACATCCAAAATCAAGAAACCTGGAAGCCCATCATAAATGAACATCACACAGCCCATTCAACTCTTTGTCTTTTTGTGTGCAGGTTTCTCTGTGAGGAGTCCACACACTAATACTGACTTCTGTCTTCAGTGCTGTCCCCTCTGTTTTCCCCTATTGTGAAGAATTTACTCAGGAGTATAGGAAAACCAGTCAATTTCATTTGTATTTTGCCTCTGTTGGTGTAATCATAGCAACTTATTCTTCCTGTGCCACCCTCTTAAAAACTAAAACCTAAGAAAACAGATAATAACAATTTTATAGTTTCTATAAAATTAACCATGCATACATATTATATATATACAGAATGTCACCTCATATAATCCTTGGCACATAACAAATGAAAAACTTATGTAGCCAATATATCTATTTTTATCATCTAGAAATGCCTCTTCCTCATTCCTTTTTGTGATACTGGGGACAGGAAACAGGGCTGTGCATATGCAGTGCAAATACTCTACCACTGAGATACAACCCAGCTAGATTTTTTTGACTGACAATCTTGTGGCATTGTCCTTCCCTGTGGTCTTTATGACTCATTTCTTTAAACAGTACTGTACTGTTCTCCTTTATGCATTTTCAATGACCATAATATACTTGAGCAAAATTCTGGCAAAACAATACCCAGAATATGTTCCCATCAGGATTTTTCCTGATAAGAAATGTAATGTATGTTGGTGCATTTCTGTGAATCTCCCTGGAAATCTGAAGAATGTCATTTGCTATCTAATATGAATGAATTTATAGATCTAATTATTAAATGGTCAAAGTAAGCTTGCATTTGTAGTCTTGTAAATGTTTAATAAAGAATGTATCCAGAACATGCTATTAGCATGAATAAAGGACAGTGGGGTTGGGGTGGAGGGATTGAGAATGGGAGTTAAATTATGAGACATTAAACATTTAGATAACAGAACACACACACACACAAAGATGCCCTTAGCAGTCCTATCATCTCAATCTAGAAAACACAATGTATATGTCACTGAGACTGTCCAGGAAACTCAACTTTCATAGCTCAATATATGGTTACAAAACTTTCATATGGCTACAAAAATGAAGAGAGTGAGTTATGCCTATCCTTACCCATTAGACACTTGTGATAATGTTTAATTTATGTAATTTTGGAATTATTTTTCCAAATTGTTCTATAAAGAGACATTTATTTAAAAATATTATTTTCATTGTACATATTTATGAAGTTTGATGTGATTTGATGCATGTACAATGATCAAATAAACATAGTGTGTTAGTTTTAATGTGGGATGTTTCCCATAACCTCATGTGTCTATGATTAAGCCCCCTTACTCAATTCCCAGCTGGTTGCAGTTTGGGAAGTGGAGCCTTGCTGGAGGAGATGTTTCTAGAGGGAGCAGATCTTGAGGTTTATTAGCTTAGCTTTCTAATGGTCAGCTATCTCACTCTTGTTGCTACTTCCTAGCTACTTTGGCAAGATGTGATGCCCAGCCTCTGCTCTGCCATTCTTTCTCCACAATGGTGAAACTTACCCTTGAGACTTGAAGCCAAAATAATCACTTTCCCTTCATACACTCCTTTTGATTGGGTGTTTCGTCACAGCAATAAGAGGGCACCTGCTATAGGTAGTCAATATTTCCATCTTCTTAAACATGTTTTTACATTTTGATTAATATTTAATAATTATCCATATACATGGGGAACAGTGTCATATATGTACTGATCGAATAAGGGTAAATAATGTTTGTATCTGTTCATCACTACTTTGTGTTTGGAGGCTGTGATTTCCTTTCTTCTAGTTATCTATAAAATATGTCATGACTTAATTTGAACTATGGTTACTTCACTAATGTAGAAATTTAGAACTTAATAATACTCTATACACTCATTGAACCTACTTTCTGAGAACTGTGAAATAAGAAAACAGTCAACAGGGACCTGGGGATATAGAACAGTCAAGCACTTGATTCACAAGCCTAAGTATTTAAGTTCAATCCGCATAACATGTCCAGCATGGAGGCATGCACCTCTCATCTCAGCACTAGGGAGTTGGAGACTGGTGAAGCCTTGACCTTGCTGGTCAGCCAATTTTAGTCTATTTGGCAAGCTCTAGATCAATGAGCAGCCCTTTATTAAATTAAAAAAAAAAAACTGGCCGGGTGTGGTGGCGCACGCCTTTAATACCAGTACTTGGGAGGCAGAGGTAGGAGGATCGCCGAGAGTTCGAGGCCACTCTAAGGCTGCATAGTTAATTCCAGGTCAGCCTGGACCAGAGTGAGACCCTACCTTGCAAACAAAAAAAAAAAAAAAAACTGGACTGCATTCTTAAAGATTATATGCAGTAGTGTTGTCTGATAGAAGAGAGAGACAGAATGTGTTCTTAAGAAAATAGTCAAAATATAGTATGATGCTTAGAAAATGAACTTGAAGTCTGACTGCCTTGAGTTTCATCTTGGCCTTCTGTGGTGGTTTTAATATAAAATGTCTGCCACAGACTCATGTGTTTACACACTTAAAACACAGTTGTTGGTGGTACTCAGGATGGTTGTAGAACCTTAAGAATATGGAGCATTGCTGGAGAGAGTATGCCACTGGCAGAGAGCCTTGAGGCTTTATATTCCAGGCTTATCTTAATCTCTCTTTCTTTCTCTCTCTCCCTCCCTCCCTCCTTCCTCATATTTTTTGTGATGATATGACATCAGTTTTTTGTTCTTTCCATTTTCCCCACTATGGTATACTCCACCCCTTGAAACTGTAAGCCAAAACAAACTGTCCCTTCCTTAAGCTCCTTCTAGTTTGATATTTTGTCCTAGCCATGAGAACATAACTGATACACCTCTCTAACCATCAACTTATGGTCTTGGATAATTTAAGTTTTCATCTCTAGCTTGCTAGACTTCTTGTTTTCAATCTCCTTCTAAAATGTATAATGCTCATGATACTCTTAGTGATGCTTTCTAATGAGTAGTCTGATCTTTTTGGTAGTTTAATATAATGATATAATAGATCTATTCCTGATCATGTACAGACTACCTTAACTTTATCTCCACTAGAGCTATATGTCCCCCAAATTTTCTAAGTGATAGTTAATTTTCAAGTGAGAGCTTAATCTCCAGGTTGGGTGGAGAATTGTGCTTTAAGTCGTTGCAAGTTTGCATCTAATAATACAACATTTTTTTAAATGAGACACCAGTTTGCTTTTAAGCTGAGGATAGCACCTTTGTTTAGAATTAACTGGTGTTAGAAGTATGTCCCTTCTGGTGTCAACATGGTAAGATTTCTCTATTGATCAAGTAGCATTCCAGAGGGAAAGTTGTTTCCTGAGGAAAGGTGCTCCCTTATACAAACTGTCACTTTCTTACTTTCCTCAAGCCAAGAGTTACCCAGCTGCTAATTAAACTGGGATGAATTAAGGTAAATTGAATCTGCCTTCACATCTGCTCCAGGTCTATAAACACGACCACATGGCTGAGCAGACCCAGCTCACTTGACAAGAATCTCCTTTAACTCCCAAAACAGAGCCAAAGAATCTTAGCAATTCACCTGATGGAATCTTGATGCAAGAAAGAGAAAAGTAAAGGGAAGTATGCAACATAAGAATTTCATACTAACAGAATGCCCAGTAGCTTCCAAAGTTAGGTTATTCTACTAAATATGCCTATCCATAAATATAAACCATTAGATTATGATTAAAACACACATATTCTAGTGAAACTTTTGTTTATAACTTGGAGAATTGTTCTATACTGTCATTTCTTATGGCTATAGAAAATATCCACAAATTACAACAATATAATTCATAAAATGAATCCCTATTATTGTTACATACTCTGTCCATATTTTTGTTCTTACTTCCTCTTAGTAAGTTTGCAATTAGTTTCCACATTTATATTGCCTATATATATTATACACATAAATACACTCATACTTGTGGTTATTTATTTGAGCTATATTTCAAGAACTGAAATGTTAATTATTGCTAAATATTTAAATTAATAGTTAACTTATAATTGCTAGATTAAATTAATAAACAATAATAATTAATGTCAACTTTTCTATCACATGTATGTCATTAATGTACCAGGAGTATTTTTATTTATTTTATATGTTAATTGATATTCACAAATTTCTTCTTATAATTCTTTTTTCTCTCCCTTCTATTTCCTCCATCCCTTTTTCCCTTCTCTCCTTGCTAGTTTTCTTTCTTTCATATAGCAGGATTTCATCAGCTATGATGCTGGGGGGCAGTTGAAATAGTTTTGGAAATCAGTGAAGAGTCTTGTTAAGTAAACAGGATCTGCATGTCTTTGTGGTCTTGTTTATAGACGTGGAGCAGATGTGCCAGTAAATATAAATGATCTGAATTATGATTTCACGATACATACATAGGGATCTGGGGGGAATGGCTCAGTCATAAAGCACTTACTTTGTAAACATGATGATCTAAATGTAATCTCTAACCCATATTAAAAGAAAAAGGTTGGCTTGATGGCTCATGTTTGTAATTCCTATCATGGTTTTCTGGCCAGCCAGTCAAATAAAATTAGGCTACTGTCTCAAAAAAAATATGTGGAATGTGCCTGAGGAAGGACTTTTGATATTGTCTTCTGGCCTCCTCTACACACACATGTGCAAGCACATACATATACACCTGCACACACATACATCTACACACATATATGAATGCACACATGAGAATAAGCAAAATAAAAGAAATAATAATAGTAATAACCCATAATAATAATCCATAAGCATGAAGAAATATGAAGAACAAGAATAAACATTATTTTGAATATAAATATATCTCAATTGTTTCAATCAGTTTATTCTAGTAATCAAGTGTTGATGGATGTGTCAGGATCAGTGTAAGAAAGACATGAGTATTTTACCAAATGGTTTTCTGCTTAGTCTGTATCTTCTCTGATAGTGTAGCTCCTCCTTGCCTTGCTAGCTTATTCTTACTGATTCTTGCCAGCTGCTGTAGCAACATGTGATGCCAAGGCACTGTTCTGCCATGCTTTCTCTACCATGATGAAACTTCCTCTCAAAATGGTAAACTTTCCATGTGTGGTGGCACATGCCTTTAATCACAGCACTTGGGAGGCAGAGGTAGGAGGACTGCCATGAGTTCAAGGCCATCCTGAGACTACTTAGTAAATTCCAAGTCAGTCTGGGATACAGCAAGACCCTACTTTGAAGAAAAACAAAAACAAAAAAACAGAAAACAATTGTAAACTTGAAACAAACCCTTTCTTTCCATATGCTGCCTCTGGTTGGTGTTTTGTCCCAGCCATAAAAAGTAACTGCAGGGCTTCAGTTTGCATAGTGGTTAAGGCCCTTCCCTGCAAAGCCTAACAACTGAGTTCCAATTTCCCAGTACCCATGTAAAGCCAGATGCAAAAAGTGGCAGATGCATCTGGAGTTCATTTGTAGCTGCTGGAGGTCCTGGTGTGCCTATTCTCTCTATATGTCTCTCCTCTTTCTATCTCTCTGCCTGCATATAAATAATAAACAAAATATATATATATTATTTTTTTTTTGGTTTTTCGAGGTAGGGTTTCACTCTGGTCCAGGCTGACCTGGAATTAACTATGTAGTCTCAGGGTGGCCTCAAACTCTCAGCGATCCTCCTACCTCTGCCTCCCGAGTGCTGGGATTAAAGTCATGTGCCACCACGCCCAGCTTATAAACAAAATATTTTTTATGAGAGAGAGAGAAAGAACAAAAAAGAAAGAGAGATAAATAGTGAGTCAGGGCCTCCAGCCACTGCAATTGAACTCCAGGCATATGTGCCACCTTGTGCACATGTGTGACCTTACACATGTGTCACCTTGTTTGTGTGGCTTATGTAGGATAAGGGAGTCAAACATGGGTCCTTAGGCTTTTAAGGCAAGTGCCTTAACTGCTAAGCCATCTGTTCAGCTCAGAAACATATTTTTTCAAAGTAACTGCAGCCAAATCCAAATAAAATATACCCCAATATATGATCCACATGCTATTAGTAGCCACATTTTTTCCTCAAAAAAATGTGACTCATGGATATATAGGATTAGAAGATCTGGGGCTGAAGAGATGGCTCAGCAGTTAAGGGGTCTGCAAAGACTTGGGTTTGATTTCCCAGTACCCATGTAAAACCAGGTATGCAAAATGGTGCATGCATTTGGACTTCCTTTAATTGGCTGGAGACCTTAGTGTGTCCATTCTCTCTCTCTCTCTCTCTCTCTCTCTCTCTCTCTCTGTTTCTCTCTCTTCTGTGTCTGTGTGCAAATAAATCAATTTTTTTTTTTTAAAAAAGGTCTGACACATGTCTTCCTTTTGTAGGGTTGAAATGTAGATTAACCTTTAAGGTCTAAGAAATCTGCTAATGATTTAGCTCATTTTTTTGGTATATTATATATATGTTATGCAGTGTGTATACAGTCATGCTGGTACCATCAGTACCCTCATCCTTGTCCTCCCCTCTCCAAAGGGACTCTCCTCATTGGGGAATGTGGGTTGTGCATTGTGGGGGTAGCTATCAGTTATGGGCAAGAGGCAATGTCTCTGTGCATAATGTCCCGAATTGTGGCACTAACAATCTTTCTGCCCCCTCTTCCACAAATTTCCCTGAGCCATTTTGGGATCATTTTAGGTCTACGTCAGTGATGAGGTCTAGGGAGCCTCTGTGTCTCTGGATATCTGGTTTGGTAGGAGTTGAGTGTTCTCTGTGTCTATCAGGTTCACCAAGAGAGCAGCACTCTTGCTCATTTCCCCCATTACTCTATAGTTTTAGCTGGGCCCTGGTGAGGTGTGATTGGCTGATTTTCTCCTTAGTTTGCCTCTTTGATTAAGGGAACTTTCTATGTATAAGCCTCAATGATAACTCACATTAGGGGTTGGAGAAATATTCTTCATGCTATTAAGAATATTTTCTTTGTCCATTTTCTGCTCCTATCACATAAGACTGGAAAATAGCAATTTATAAAAAAAAAAATTACTACACTTCTAAAAGCTTGGTGATCTACCATCAATTGGCTGACTCAAGTGAGGACTGTCTTGCTGTGTTACAGTAGGGGTGTTGTATTAGCGGGAAGCAGGAATGTGCAAGTTCTGTTCATTCTTCCTCTCAACTCATCATGGGGGACTATCTGCATGACCTCTCATCTGAACCTAATTACCTCCCAATGATCCAACATCCAAACATCATAGACATGAAATTAAAAATTATATTTCCAGCCTCTGAATTTTAGTAGATAGGACACAAAGCATAAAAAAGCCTCAATGTGGCTGTAATAAAATTTATTATCCTATCTCAACTATAAATCCATGGAGCAGAGAAGCGAGAAATATATGTAAGTACTATACTGGTGATTAAAAGTCTGGAAATCTCACCACCCCCTCAAAAAAAAAACCCTAACATAAAATCCACAAGACATTAGTAATACAGATCAAAGGCATTGAAGTAAAGTTATACTCCTGGAAATATGTGGATTCCAACTCATCAATGTGCTGCTTAGAACAAACAATGGCTAGGATCTTCTACTATTAGAGAGACCAAATATCTCAAGTTAATATTATAAATCTTATAAACATTTCCTATTATTGTATATTTCTATCATGATGCTAACTTGAGAAGAAGTGATAAATTCCAAAGATTTGGGTTGAGACATGTGGTCAAAAGTTAACAAGAGAATAATGGAAAAATGAATGATCACTTCTTTGAAATATCTAAAAGAATATTTGCTGTGACTCAGGTTTTCACACAGTATTAAATACATTTTTATTTGATTGAGTATGATTTAATTTATTCCTTCAGGTAGCATACTAAGTCATGAGGACACCTTGGGCATGGAGATCAGGGTTGTCCTAGGCAGGAAGCAGAGTTAAGAGATTTCATTTCTGTTTGTTCCCTCCATTTCTCCTTGCATTTTCTTTGCTCCTTGTGTGTGCTAGGACTCCAGGCAAAGCATATGAAGAATTCTTAAACTGTCTTTCTACTTCATAGATTAGTAATGTGACGAACTCTTAAACTGTTTTTCTATTTAAGAGATTAGTAATGTAGGATACTACCCCATACCTTATTCCCAAATTATTATAATTTTCATATATTATCTTAAAAATAATAACTGTATTAACAATTTCTTAGCATATTGTCTCAATTGTTCCCCACCCCAAATCTTATAGTTGAACCTTAACTTTACATATATTGGAGTGAAAAGAAAACTAAGGATCGAGAACTAAGCAAATACAAGACTCAAATTCTAGTCCAAGCTACTTTTTGTTGCCTCCAAGCTTCTGTGATTTATGGGAACTTTGACAGTCTGACAGCCTCCCCTCTTCCAAATCTCCCTATAGTTAGTTTCTTCTTCATTACTATCTCATTCCTCTCCCATACTCAGCCTCAATGCTGTTCTTCAAATTGACCAAGCATGATTATGTTTTAGGGACTCTACTTTTTCTTCCTGAAATGCTGTGTCTTCAGAAATCTTTCACCTTCCTTCTGCATTTCTGAGTATTGTTCAACTGCCAGCCATGCCTACCTTTCTCTTTCCAGAAGGCACCTTTCCTTCCCTTCTGCTTATTGTCTGTGAATGTTCATATAGCCACCTAATATGCATGAGCTTTCCTTGATTACTGGTCTCACTTTATCCTCCCTCCATAACTGTATACATTCCCAGAAAGCAAGGATTTTATTTATTTCATTCACTAATACCCTCTGAGTACTTAGGACAGGATTTGCCTACTTACACTTAATCAACTTTTATTGAGTGAACAGAATACTTATTTTCTCTTTGTTCTTATCTATTTAACTTTACCATTTTCATAAGTTTTAAAATGTATTTCTATGTTTATTACTTCATTACTATAATAAGTAAATCAATTTCTAATTACTTTATCAACAGATTATCAGATGCAACAAACTTTATGAGGTATACAAAGAAATTTCAAGGAGATAAGCTTTGTCTAAATGGATTCCAACAGTTAATCACTAGAAGTCAGTACAAAACAGGAAAGAAGCTATTACTTTAGTTGTCCCCTGCTTTTAGGATGAATTAGTACAATTAAGATGAGAGAATACAAAAGTTTTACATTAACTAAATCATTTTAAAACCACAATTTTAAGTGAAATTGGATGATATCCAAAGAATGTTAATATGTAAGGAAATAAATTAATTAATTCACTTCTAAGGGTTATATCTAGAACCAAGTATAAAAGGAGCACAGAAAATGGGTACACATGTACTGTATGGGCTTAAGGCAAGTCAAATAAAAAGAATATTTAATGAACTTTATGCCTCATACCAGTGGGAACTTCTTTGTTATTAAAATATGATGAATGTAGCTGAAAGCCTTACTTTTAAAATCACTATACATCTCTTCATCTCTTCTCCTGCAGTTCCCAAGTGTTTGATGCTTAAAAAAACAAAACAAAACAACAACAACAACAACAACAAAAAAAAAAAACCCACTGCGGTTGAATCACTTCTCTTCCTCCTTAAAATTTAGTTATACATTCTCATTTTCTGTGTTCCCATGACCATTAATTTATTTGTCTTCATAATTTGTAATTTACAAATTTGAAACAATTATTCTTTTTCCTGCTACCTATTTCTTAATTTGAGAACTATGTTCTAGACAATAGAAATATATTTCTAAAACACAGCATCTATCTGCAGAAGTCTCTATTACCTGTAGCCTAACTTTGGACTGTCCAAGAAAACTCAATCTGCTTCCTGACTGTTCCATCTTACTTCTCACTCTCTTGCACAGATTAAATACTCAGTGATTCTGAACTAAGTTCAGTAAAGAAGGATGCATACCTGGCTTATATGTTTCCTTCTTGTAAAACACTGGTATCTACTTTTGATACTCTCAAAATACTACATTTTGGAGGACAGGGAGGAGGCTAATGGAGTCACCAATATGAATGTAAAATTAGAATAATATATATAAAAAATAAATTATAAAAATACTACGTTTAAAAAAATTAAGAACTGAATTGAATGAAGTCTCTTTTTTTTGACCCATTTGGAATCATAAATAATAGCATCTATTGTTTCTTCTACCTCCTCCTCCTCCCATTATTATTGTTATTACATGCCCTTTTCCTTAGATTTGTATTTAAGGGTCACATTGATTTCAGACATTTTTTTCTTCACAATATTCAAAATGTTGCCTCACATCCTTTTAGAGCTCAGTTATAACTGTGGTATATCTTCTTTATTTTTGCTACAAAATGAACATGCTAAAATTCAGCAGCTTTATGCATCTCAGCTATCATACTGTCACATTCTGAGGTCAAGAATTCAACAGGGCACACGGTGTTCCAATCTGTGTTTTACTATCCCTGAGTCCTCAGCTGGGAAGACGAAAGGTTAGTGGGGTCTTCTTCAATCTCATGTCTGGATCTTAGCTGAGAAGACTCAAAGACAAGAACTGTCGGCCAAAGCATCTCCATGTCACTTGTGTCTTTTACAGCAGAGAAATAAGGATTACTGCAATGCAGGGCAATAACAGCAAATGTTCCCATAGAATGGAGAAAGTCCTGCTGTGTGTGTGTGTGTGTGTGTGTGTGTGTGTGTGTCCTTGCTCAGAATATCATGTTATGAAGAGAAGCATATGCAGGCTCCTGAAGGGAGCATCTCAACCCTGCCTTTTCTGGGAAGTTGGAGGGATTTCAATGGATTTTGAAGCCATGCTTTGAAACTCCATGCTAGTATCCTACATGTGACTACTTGTTAGGTATTAAATGACTTTCTGTGAAGTGGCCATGCTCCTGTGCTTATGAGTCTAGGAGTCTTATTTCTTGTTCTTTTGTAGATCATTGCTGTGTGTACAGTGCAGTGAAAGTAGAGCAGCATGCACTTTGGTGTAAAATCACAAATTCAAAGCCTGGATGTGTAACTTTTCAGCATATACCATGAGGAAACATAGTCAATACATCTGAAACTCTGTTGACTGAATAATACAATGGAGATTATTATGTCTCAAGGAATAGAAGTAAGATTAAATGGCGCATACATGGAAAATATCTGAAATTCACTGGGCTATAAATAACTATAAATCTCCTTTGCTCATTCTCCTGATAAATCAATCCTTTAGTTGTCTCACAAAAACATCTGGGATAAAAATCTTCCCCTAAAGAGATATGTTTTGAATTTTCAAGAATAGACAAGGAATTCATGCAGGGTATTAGGCAGATGTCACAAAACCTTGTTGTGTGACAACAGTTTTATGTGGTTGTAAAACAGACCTTGGTCATGAAGTGAGTAAACATCCAGAAAAGAATTCATGGGCTTAAAATATGATTTATGTTATTTCTTTATTTTTTTACTCTTCCAATCTTTATCCCCCAAAACAATCATTTTAATTCTGTTTAATGGCAATTCCCTTGGTGTTCATAAGTAACCTGTCTGGCACTCCTC
This sequence comes from Orientallactaga sibirica, assembly GCA_036365145.1. Lineage (NCBI taxonomy): Eukaryota > Metazoa > Chordata > Mammalia > Rodentia > Dipodidae > Orientallactaga > Orientallactaga sibirica. The sequence goes on from JAEOAD010000083.1 coordinate 4,848,866, forward strand.
CATGGCTATAAAGCCCTATAGCTGAGTTTTCTCTTTGTTCCCCTATGAGCTGAGGAGACATCAGAACTCTGGGGAGAGCAGCTGCAGGGTGCATAGAATGTTAATTTTAGATCACCAGACTGATCAGGAATGAATGTGCCATCTATAGACACCCAGGAGGAAAATGACTCCAATTAATGTGGCAGCTTATGATTATTTGTTATAATTTTTTAAAAATTTATTTTAAGGGGATTGATAACTTCATTTAAAACTAGAATGAAATAAATTTAACCATTAAAGGGAGAACCAAATAATGGTTTTGAAAGATGTCCTTCAAGTGGTGCTAAGACAGTCTTTGATTATTTGGGATTGGGTCTATTAGAGAACACCCAAATAAGCCTTGATTGATTTCCCCATAGGAGAGGGATTACCTCCTAACATATACTATGCTTGGACAATATCCAAAAAATACACAGACACATTTTATGCAGGATATGTATTGGTGATGTGAATGTATGTGTGATATATGATGAACTCTACACTGAGATCAATCTAGTGTTAACAAAGTGTGTTCTCTGTGTCAAGCCGTGTGTGTGTGTGTGTGTGTGTGTGTGTGTGTGTGTGTGTGTTGTTGAAACCTGACAGTAACTTTAAGAAGTAGGAACTATTACCATCTTTACTTTACAAATAAGACAATTAAGACAGAGAGATTTAGTAACTTGTTCAGGATCATTCAGGTCATTGGTGGAAGTACTAGGACTCAAATACAAGCAATGTGGTTATAAAAATGTATAAACTTCTGTTTAGTCATATGCATGACCACCAATTTATGATGGTTCAACTTAAAGTATTTTTACTATTCTTTTTATAAGTTTTGTTTTATTATTTTCAAGGAAAGAAAGAAAGAGGAGAGAACATGAATGGGCATGCCAGGACCTCAATTAAATAACTTAGAATAACACTAAACAAGCATGTGAAACTTATATATATATGAAATTGAGGAAGACTTGAGAAGATGAAAAGACCTTCCATGCTCCAGGATAAGTAAAATTAATATTGTGAAAATGGCAATTCTACCAAGAGCAACATACAGATGTAAGGCAATACTAATAAGAATACCAGCATCGTTCTTCACAGAGATTGAAAAGAAATGATATCATATGGAATGGGAGCAGGCCTTGGATATCCAAATGTATCCTCAGGGGGAAAAAAATCTCTGGAGGTATCAGCATACTTAAGCTAAAGCTATATTAAAAAGCCATAGTAACAATAAATAGCATGGTACTGGAAGGAAAAGAGAAACATAGACCAATGGAACATAATTGAAGACCCAGACCTTAGGCCAGGTAACTGTAGCTACTTCATCTTTGACAAAGGTTCCAGTAATGTAGACTGGAGACAGCATCTTTAACAAATGGTGTTGGACAAATTGGTGACCCGAGGGAGAAAAATGAAATTAGACCCACTCATTTCTCCATACACAAAAATCAAGTCCAAATGGATTAAAGACCTCAATACAAGACCTGAAACTCTTCTACCACTGGAAGAAAAAATAAGAGGCACTCTTCACAATATAGGACTGGGAAAAGATTTTTTGAACAAAACTCCAATAGTTCCAGAAATGAAACAAGCACTCAACCAATGGGATCTCATGAAGGTATAAAGCTTTTGCACAGACAAACATTCCATAAGCAGAACCAATAGATTACCCGCTGAATGGGAGGAAATCTTTGCCAGTTATTCCCCTGACAGAAGCCTGACATCTAAACTCTACAAAGAACTCAAAAAAACTAAACAATAGAAGACCAAACAACCCACTCCAAAGGTGGGGCAGAGAACTGAATAGGGAGTTCTCAGAGGAAGAATTATCAATGGCTAACACACACTTCAGAAAATGTTCAACATCCCTAACCATTAGGGAAGTGCAAATTAAAAGAACTATGAGATTCCACCTTATTCCAGTAAGGATAGCAAACATTTAAAAATCAAATGAAAACAAATGTTGGTGAGGATGTGGAGAAATAGGAACACTCTTTTACTGTTGGTGGGAATGTAAGCTGCTACAAACACTATGGAAATCAATATGGACACTCCTGAAAATAATGAATATAAAGTTACCAACAGACCCTGTTATTCCCTTACTGAGAATTTATCCAAAAAAGCTCCACACCTCAGTTCAGAGATATTTGCTCAATGTTTATAGCTGCTCACTTCATGATAGTTAAGAATTGGAATCAACTCAGGTGCCATCATTGGATGAATGGATAACCAAGATGTGGTATACCTACATGATGGAATTCTACTCAGCAGTAAGAAAAAAAAAGCCACAATGAAATTTGTAGAAAAATGGTCGAACTTTGAACAGATCATAGAAAGTGAACTCACACAATCACAGAAAGACAATCATTGTATGGGCTCACTCATCTGCAGTTCCTGAGTTACTGACATATCTGATAGGCATCTCAAGGCCTGGACAATAAGGAAGGTAGGTGTTGGGCATTGCTAAACATGGGCTGGGACTGTGAGGAAGCTGGCCTGGGCTGTTAAACATGGCCAGGGACCTTGGGCTATGGAGGTTGCAGCAGGCCTTATCTTTGGTAACCCACTCTGACGCCAGGGCTGGCTGCTCCCTCCTCATGAGTAATGTGCCTCATCCCCGCCCAGAGCCTCCTATGAAATGGGACTGAGGGGCCCCTCCCCCCTCTCCCAGAGCACCCAGACATTCCAATAGCCCTAAGGTTTTTCTTTCCACACAGTCCCATGACCTTGTGGCCAGCTGCCTCAGAGACACTTACATGGTAGTAAACAGTCTCCCTGCAGCCGCAGCCATCCGATATGTGACTCAAGCCACTTAGCTTGTCCTGCCACTTCTGCTATCTCCCTCACAACTTTGCCTTCACAACTTCTGCCTTGCAACACCAGCCAATTAGGTACTGACCCATGAACCTATGTATACAATCACCTTATGATCTCTGTGTTTATAAACTCACTCCCCTTTTGAATAAATGAGTGTTGTTCATTAGACAGTCTCCCGGAGGTTCATTGCCCACCACATTCACCCACTCCAAGACCCTGCTCCCCTCAGCTTCTTCTGCACCAGGGATGTTGGTGACCAATGACCCCCGGGAGCAGCAAGGACCCTCAGGTAGGAGTTGGGAGAAGGGGAAGAATGGGGTGATACAAAACTGAACCCAAATTGAACTGGTGCCATAGAAACCAATATCCTGGGAGTTAGACTAAAAGGATGGACCTCAACAGGACCGTAGGGGCACCTGAATGGAAGGGCCTTGGAGAGGGACTGATGAAGTCTAACCTTAAATTTCTCCTGTTTCTCTTTTCTTTCTGTCTTTTTCCATTTTCTTTCCCCTTGGTACTTTCCTTCTACCAGGATACAGTTAACAAAAAATAAAAATATAAAAGAAATAAATTGGGGTACTTATCTTTCAACTCTTGCCTATTCTTGGCTAAGGAACTTTGTCTGTGCATATCAAATCCTGAACTCTTGATCTCATTGATATGACTCCAGTGTTGAAGAACACCTTCAAATACTTACTTTAGAAAATTACTGTAAGTATGGGACTGGTGAATCTTGGGGGGTCACAAGTAAGGTGTTAACAGCATCTGATATAGTTATTCTGAGTCATTCTCAATGGTTGCAAAGACCACCTATGTATATATTAGCTCTTTCTTTGAGGAATGATTGCTTCATAAACTTTAACATCTTTCCCATGCTCAATGCTTTTCTGTGCATTTTCTTATTATTCCTAGAGGGAATGGCATTTCCTCTACCTATGTATAATCTATGTCACAGGCCCTAAATAGTTAAAATGTGTTGCCCAAAGTCAAATAGCAATGAAAATAGTAGAAATAAGAATACTCAAATTGAGTGTGCCTACACAGAACTTCTAAGAAGCCTGAGGAATTTTTTCAGTTCATTTTGGCGCAAGACTTCACTTTCTTAATGACCATTTATGGTGGTAGTTTGGTATCCTTTGTGAGACCAACAATGTCATTGGTAAAACCATGTTTAAAATTGTCAGGTTACTTAGTGCAGGACATTCTCAAAAGCAACAAAATTCTTCACATAGAAAGTCCATGGTTAAAAAGAAGAAGAATGGAATTAACATCTGGTGAGAATTGAAAGAGGGCCTCTGGTATAAAGGCAGTGAGATGAGATGAAAATTACATTGGATGGAGGGGTAGATGGGGCAAAGACTTGTTCTAGTGTAGTCTCTGCCATAGACTAGCTTTGTGGTGTGGACTAAATCATGTGCCCAATTTAAGCTAAATGAATCTCTTGTACTAAAAGCATATTTTGAGACACAGAGGAGAGTTTACATTTTTTTAAAAAATATTTTTCTTTATTTGGGGGGGGGGAACTAGGCAGGGGGAGAGAGGGAGAGAGAGAGACAGGAAGAGAATGGGTGCGCCAGGGCCTCCAGCCACTGCAAACAAACTCCAGATGTGTGCACCTCCTTGTGCATCTGACTTACATGGGTACTGGGGAGTTGAACCTGGGTCCTTTGGCTTTGCAGGCAAGCACCTTAACCACTAAGCAATCTCTCCAGCTCTGAGAGTTTACATTTAAGTAGTAAATTTCTGCACAATTGTGGATGGTTATGTGTATTATAAAAGAATTGTGCATATAATTGTTCATATAAAATCTCTTGAGTGGATATTTATACATTGAATATCTCCATTAAAAAGCACAAGATTGCACATGCCCACTAGGTGGCACAAACATCTGGAGATCTATTGCAATGGCTGAGGCCCTGGTGTGCCAATTCTCTCCCCGTCTCTCTCTCTCTCTCTCTCTCTCTCTCTCACTCTCTCTTGCTCTCATTTTCTCTAAAATAAAATATACATAAATAACACCCTAATTTCTACTATCATCTCTTTGCTTTGTTTCTCTCCCTCCCTCCTTTACCCCTTTCTTCTCAGTGTAATTTCTACACCTTGCTTTATAGCAGTTAAAGGGAAGTACAGTTACTTTCTAATCTACCTTTGGCTATCAGAGTGACTTTTCTTTGAATAAAATGATTACTTAATCAATTAAAGTATTGGAAATAATAATTAAATGCTGAATAATTTGGGGTTTTCTGGAAAACGAATGAGTTTGAGTCTTTCTTTAAGTGAGGGTTCCTGAAGAAGAATTATACACAAGGGTTTCAAGTGTATTTACAATTTATCTACAATCCATCATCAGGCACCACATTTCAGTAGTTGATCATCTCATACACTCATCAACCTAACAGCACAGAAAAGCCAATGACAATTTAGTGGGGAAATCATCAAAATATATATCACATTTATTCTATTCAAAACCAAATTGTTTTTTAACATTTATTTTTTTTTTCCCTAGTTAAGTTTCAATTTATCTTTGAGTCAGTCAGGATGACAGAGACTCATTTGGAATCCATGAAGACAGCTGACAGAAAATGCATTAAAATGAGATTTTTTAAAAATCCAAAGAATGAAGGCTTTAAATCACTATAGTCAAGTTAGTGGGGCAAGATTGATACCAGATGTTATTTGTTCATGTTATTAAGCAACTATACCAGCCTTGAAGAGACCTTGTCACTACATAGCTTCTGTCTATGTAAATCTATGTAAATAAGAATAAAGTGAAGAGATCTGTTGTCTCCAAGCAACAGGCTGTATCATACAAGGAGAACATCAAAATTGAAAGAGGTCTTCAAGGTCACATTTATTCAATTTCCATATTGGGAATATGGGGAAGGAAAACTCCATAGAAGGAAAGCAGGTATATCCCAAATGCATGGATTCCGACAGTTAAGTACCCTAAGCAAGGGCTCACCACTGTCCTGACAGGTGAACTTAAGAAAGTCAGTGGGCATCTGAGCATTACTGTGGAAAGCATTTTGTGTGTGTGTGTGTGTGTGTGTGTAGTGTTATTCAGCATCTGTTTTGCTTTTTGTTGACATCTCATTTTATTTTGGGGGACTCTTTCTTATTGCATAGTTTTTGCTCTATTGGTACTGGGGATCAAGGCAGGGCCTTGCACATGCAAGCAAGTGCTCTACTAAGCTCCATCCTCAGCCACTTATTGCACATGTTCTTGATGAGACTCTCAGTTCAGACATTTTGCCCTCCTCAGGACATAGTGTTACTTCTCAATACATGCTAAGTTCACCAGCCTCAACCCACAGGGAGGCAAGCTAATGGTCAAAGTGCTAATGTGGGAGAGGTTGAGACCTGATTTATTCTGTAAACTATGCTGAAGACACTCTCCATTTGTTCTGATTATCCAATCTCTAAAATCCCTCCTTCTGTTTTCCTTCAGTTCTATAAGTCATGCGATAGCATTCTAATATCTATTTATAAATTCATTTTGATCTCTTGCTTGCAACCAAAACTTGCTAACTTATAGATTGTGCATATGAAGTGGATATAATTATACCATATTCACAGGATGATAAACATTGCTTTCCACAAAATAATGTATATTAAATCTACTTTCTTGGCGATTAATACTTAAACAGAGTTCGATAAATGCTATGTGCTTGGTTTTTAATCTTTACTATAATAATCATATCACTATGTTTTGCTGAGACATTTGAGGAATGCCATGAGCCACATGCATAATCTTAGATTTGCCCTCTGGGTGATGGAATACTTTCATGTTTTGATCTTTTTGAGGCCTAACTAATTTTTCCAGCCATACCTTAGGTAAAGTCAACTCAGTTCTTGTATTTGTAAGACAGAATCTCCTAGCTTTACTATCTTATATGAACTAAATAGGTTGAGAATTTTGTGCATCAAATTTTGGTTCTTTGTCATTTAACACTCCTCATCATTTTATCTTTTTCTTCTCATATTTAAATTTAGCCAATAAATACAAGGATGGTCATACCTTTAACACAAAGCTTGGAAATCTCAGCTAAATGCACACGTGTATTGTTGACAACTCTTGCTTCCTACTTTATCATAGGAGAAAAGTCATCTTGGGCTTTTTCTTACTGCATTAATTCCCCTGAGCCTTGGTTTGAATTCCCATAATTTTAGTTAATTCTGGTCACTCATAGCCCAAAATTATAGAATTCAACAACTCATAAATTTTAAATTGTGTGCCATCCTGATTATTATGGTAAAATCTTTCACTACCATCCTTAGTTGTCATATCAAATTGTTTTGCTCAGTGCAAGAGAAGTGGTACAACGAAGGCAGCATGTAGCGATACTGCAGAGTACATAGGGGGAAAAAAAATCAGAGTATTTGTAGAGCTCAGTACTGTCCAGGGTTCAGAAAGCTGGGCGTTGGGGTGGGGGGATGTAGTCTTGAGACACATTGGTCATAGATAACAGGGGACTGTAACAAGGATTCTCTTCCCTCCAGCTCTGTACATCATGTTGCTAATTTCCTTCTGAGCCCCCCACAGAGGTGCCCTTAACATTCATATTGTTTTCTGTACTTGGTTTATGAGGATACATGTGTTCTCTATGTTAATTAGTCTTTCTCACCTATGCTCTTACCTTTCTCCTGAGCCCTTATCAACATAGTTGGCAATACCTGTATTTCTACCAGCTGTCAATTTGAAGTAATCTAGACCTTTGTCCATCTGTACTTCCACATTCTCTCAGCCTCTAGATATTATCCATGCCAAAATCACTTCTGCATTTTGGGGTATGGTGATTGTTATAACATTTTTTAAAGATTTTATTATTTAGGGATTGGGGTTAAATGTAGTATTTTTAGGTATTATAACTTTAAGTATCTAATTCTTAGGTATTAAAATCTGTATGTTTTCTGTGCTTTTGAGTATAACCTGGCTGAAGTCAGAATGTCTTTAGAGTTACACTTCCCCTAGGAGATCTGAAGAAAGTGTTTCTTGCCTCCATTAGCTCTGAACACTGCCAGCCTGCCATGGCTGGTTGCCACAAATCTCTACTCTGGTCTCTATTGGTTACATTCCTTCTCCTTCTCTTGACAAATCTTCTTGTTATAAATATTATACATTTGATTGCACTTAAGCCCCAATCAGATTATCCAAGACAACTTCACCATTTCAATCTGCAAGGCCTTCTCCACCACACCTCTTTTTGGTAGTGCTGGGGATGGAACCTAGTGCCTCACACATGCTGTCCAAATCCTCCATCACAACCCTGCAGAGACCTTTGTGCCATGTAACATAGGACATCAGAATTCATCTTACCACATGCTTGATCTCACTTCCTGCTTTTGTATATTCCAGTTCCAAACAAAGTTGCCTTTGTAGCTAGCCTCAGGGTGACATTGCAGAACATCTAAAATTTAACTGACTGAAAGAATTTCATGCAGGAGAATGCATATTTGAATTTTAAGTCTTGTTCACAGGACTCGTGTTTTTTTTTTATTAGTAGTAGCTCTTTTGCTAGAGAACCAAATGCTCACGTGCAAACGCATGCACACATGCACCTGCATTAATATAATGTAAATCTTCCTCTTGTAATTTTAAATTTTCTAAATATCACTGGCTATTCATTAATATGTAGTAAATCTTGCAGAAATCAATATATGATTTTATATGAAATCATTTAAATTTGAAATTGATCAAACCAATTTCAATGTAAAATATAGAACTTTAATACTCTATGAAATTGAACATTTTCATATTAAAATAGTTTAAAGGAAAAGGAGATATAGTTTTCAAATTTGTTTCTCTTTAGATAGTTGACTTATAATCTTAATATATCTTAGATATTAAATTGTTTATCTACCTTATTTTGGATTTATCTTCATATCTTCTAATCTATAATCTGTACTTCTCCTGAGTTTCTTGACTTATATTACAGAATAAGCACATTCTTTTTAAATGTTTATATATTTATTTGTAGAGAGAGAAAGAGGGAGAGAGAGAGAGAGTGAGGGAAAGAGAGAAAGAATGGTGAGCAAGGGCCTCCAGCCACTGCAAACTAACTCCAGGTGCATAAGCCACCTTGTTCATTTGTTTACATGGGTTTTGGGGAATAGAACCTGTAACTTTTGGCTTTGCAGACAAGCACCTTAACCACTAAGCCATTTTCCAGCCCAACTTATATATTGTTAACACAAGAAAAATGAGATTCTCATTGAAAATATAAAAGAACTAATGTAATCATACTAACTTCCCACAATGCAAATTTATTTTCATGTTTCTTGAATTTCAAAATCTAGTAGGGGTCAAACTTGAACTGGTGTCATAATGCTTCATTATGATCTCAAAAGGATACTTGCTCCCTTGTCTTTGATAGCTTCCATAGGGTTCTTGCATTCACTGACCTAGAGTTCCATAATCCTTTCCAGCACCATCCCATTGTCCAAACTTTGTTCCAGTTAGCTGTTTACCACAATGGGTTCTTTTTCTAACTCTGACCCTCACATTTTTCTCATAAGGAAACTGTAATTTCACTTCATCCCTGAAGATAATCTGGAATAATTGTCTAACCACAAAACCCTGAATAACATATTCAACTGGTTCCAGATTAGGGGGAGTAACACTCTTCATTCAGTCTTCTAAATGGAGTCTGGAAAATTCTTAAATCTATGTCTTCATTGCAATCTGCAATTTTTTTTTTTTTTGCACTAGTACAGATGGTCAAAACTATTCAAATGAATATAAGAGATCTGGTTTAAATTTGGTTTGGTGTTTGGAATAACTTTCATGTGCAATCCAAGACAAAATTTGACCTTTCATTGAAGACACAGATTTGCCTAAGGTAACATAATAAACATTCATCTTAACTGCAAAAAGCTTCTGTTTTCAGTCTCACCCCTGCAGAATCAAGACTGAGTGGGATAGTCAGGCTCTTGAGATGAGTGGCAGGGTAAGAAAAGGGTGTGAACTATTTGAAGTAGGGGAATCCTCTTATCATAACTAAATTAACACGAGATGAATGATAGATGTAGACCAAGGTAAAGATATGAGATACACTGATTTCCTACTAGCAGCAAGATAGCCGTCCATTTAGTTAGGAAAGGAATGGACATGATTCAGAGACTTTGAAAGACAGAATGGCATAAAATACACACTTTTTTTGGCCAGTTGGTGACATTGGCCAACTCACTTTTCCTCTGTGGTCCATAATGAGCAGAGCTCATTGACATCTAAAATCTTAACCAGAAATAATGCTGAAGGATTAACCCTGCTGTTTACTGATGTTGCCTCTCTTGCTTAATCTATCACACTAATGGAAATATTAGTTGTAAGTTCTGGGAGAGTGATGTTTTTTTAACACCAAACAAAATTGCTGCTTCTCAGGAAGTGGTTGCAAAGTATTTATCAAGGCATCTTGTGTATAGCAATAAGAAATGTCAGTAGTGGGGAAAAAAGTGAATTAAACAGTTAAGCATTTTGTAATCTCAGGCTAAAAGATGATTCTGAGTAGAGACTAGTCATATTAAAGGAAAATTCTACTCTTCTAAATCCCGTCAAACATTATATGCTCTGTACAGATTTTCACTGCTTACATGACTAAATTTATGGGAACATGTGCAATTACTGAAAATGCTGAGTGATTTGGGGCTTACTGAAATATGTTCTTTAGAGGCTATAAGAAATAAGTGCTGCCTTAAACTGTGGGGAGAAATCACTTTAATACTGCAAAGGTTCTAGAGCATCATTGCTTCAGTATTTACTTGTTGCATTTCCTACATTATTTTATTTAATCAACCATCAAATATTTATTGAACAGATTATGATGCAGGCTACAGCAGCTATTAAGTAAGATATACTGGAAGAAATATAAACCCTATCATTTACTGTCACATTTAAAGCCACAACTAATGAAAAAAACAGGTATAACTATTATTTATCTCTTGAATCATCCGTAAGTGTCAAATGAGTGTTCTCTGAAGCTAACTGGTAGAATTTTATCCTAGCTGTGACTGCAGCTCAGTAGTGTCCCACTGGAAATATTCATGAAAAATACATAAACAGTATCTGTCCCAGACTAATTTATGCTCTTAGAAATAAGAATATCAATTACATTTGCAGATGAGAGTAGGGAAAGTGATAGAAAAAAAGGATATATGAAATCTTTGTCATTTTTTTGTTACTTGCTCTGAATTTTGGTGACAGGCTCAAAAAGTCATTAAAGTCTATGCTTATTAAGCTTCTGCTTTTCGGAATCAGTGTCATTTTTCAATAAAAATAGTTGTAATAGGCAGTGGCTATAATGGCATGATCATAGCAAAATGTTATGCTCAAGTCAAAAACTTTAGACTATCCAAAGTGAAGGGAAATCATTCTGGCTGGGGCAATGGGAAAAAATTTGTGGATAGAACATTTGAATTAGGTCTTTAATATTTGTGATTTTTTGAGGACATAAAAATAGATGAAGTATTTCTACTTATTAAAATACATAGTGTATATTCAGGAAAACATATCATTTGGTGTGGGGTATGAAATGAGATCTCAGTTTTCATTTAATCCCCATAGTTTAAAATCTGTATTTATGCAATCTAGGCCATTGATCTGGTCTTCTCATGAAGAAAATGAGGATGAAAGTCTGTACTTCATATAATTATTGCAATGTCAAAATAAGCAGCATGTATAATGGCTTTGTTATATAAATAGGTGCATTTTAGAACCATTTAGATTTTAATTTATTTTTCATAATCATCAGCACTATTTTAGATTTTTTCAAATCTTACATATACTATATTTCTGAACATCATTTAATTAACTGACAGTAGTAATTACAAGAACTATGGATTGTGCAATTCCTTTGAATTTAAAATATTATGAAGGAGCACATAAATAACTTGGTATAAATCTTTGCATCTCAAACTCAGAATGAATTATTTATTTTTAACAATGACAAAAGGCTAATTGAAAGAACAACTGGATCCTTGTGATGTAGAGTTATTAGGGCATATTTCTCAAGAGAGCACCTACTGGAATTGCATTATGGTGATCAAAAGCACTGGCCCTGTCACACTTGATTTGTGCAGAGACCAGCATAAGAGAACTTTGGCTAATCTGTTTGGTCAATCATTTAGCCAACACTATTCTATGAATATCTGACCGCTTTGGAGCATCTTCTCTTATCTTTGTGCTATTATTTGTACTTAATAGCCTTTTGCTGTATTTCTTACTAACCTCGTTCCTGAAGGTTTCTCTCCCTACTTATGCAAATTCACCTATACATATATGTTTTCCACAATGAGTACCTGTGTTATTTTCCCTTTTTCCACCTTCAGTCCAGGCACTCACTTATGTTATTTACTCTTTTCTTTCCTTCCCAGGAGGCAGATCCCCAAGGCTCCCCTGATTTATCCTAATCTTGATTTATGGCATCTCTGTGGGCTGAGTCTACTGGAAATGCACAGAGAAAATTGCAAGCTGGGGGAGAAGGGTTCACTCTCTCCTACTTTCTACATGTTTTAAACTTAATTTCTAGAATGTCCTCTTTGCTGACAGTCTCCTCTATGGCTCCAGTCCATACTCTACTAGGAACTCTGCTTCTTCTAGTTGTTCCTCTTTGTCTCATTGACTTGTCTCTAGGTGTTTTCATAACTCTGTTCACATATATGTATGCAGTTCCTCTATGGATGGTCTCTCTGATACATAGTATGTAACCCTGGTATAACTTTTGAAATAAAATTGAGACAGGCAATCACAGGAAACAACTTAGCCACTCAGTATACTCTTGACTTGGACAATATTAACGCCCTTTTCTTCACAATGAACTTAGTGACTGGGTGGCAAACTGGGACACCCACTGCATGGAGGTTTATGTACATCCCACTCTAAATAATGAGATCAGTTTCTCCTCCCATAGTAACTATTGGTAACTACTGCTCTTCTGAGGTCTAATTTATATCTAAGTATGTTCTTAGATACATCGTAGGGACCAGAACAAGAAGGGGTCATGCAGCCTGCACTGGTTTGGAGTACAGGAACCCTAATAAAAACTAGATCAGCTAAGCAAATTTTAGAGACAATCCTCTATTTATCATGTTATGCCTATATCAGATGTATCATGCCAAAAATCAGATGTATCATGGGAGTGGGTATTGCAGTAGAAAAGCTTATATAATTCAAGTATGTCATTAAAACCTGAGAACCACTCAAACTATGCTCCTTATTAACTAGCTCTTCTCTTCTCCTAGATCCAATAAAAAGATCCACAAATATACCTGGTCAAGGTGCCCACTGACTCCTCGCAGCATATTTCCTCATTATTTTTGCTTTTCTTTACTCACTTACAAAGTTTCTTGTGGCTTTGCTTTCTCTGTGTGTCTTTTCCAGTTGTTTGAATAAGATTCAAGAACCTGAAAACACCTATACAGAGACCACAGGCAACAACAATATGCTAAACTATTGAAATACGTAAATTTTCTAAGAAAGAGGATTTTATAAAGATTTTTATTTTTATTTATTTGAGAGAGAGAGGGAGAGAGAGAGAAAGAAAGAGAGACAGAGGGGGAGTGAGGATGGGCATGCAAATGAACTCCAGATGCATGTGCCACCATGTGCATCTGGCTTATGTGGGACCTGGAGAATCAAATCTGGGTTCTTAGGTGTCACAGGTATTTACCTGAATGGCTAAGCCATCTCTCCAGCCCAAGAAAGTTTTTTTTTTTTTTTTTTTTTTTTTTTTTTTAAGATTTCTATTCTTGTAGAGAACAGTGCCTAACATGCAACAGGATTAAATAAATGCTTCCTAAAGCACACAAATAACTGCTATCCATATGTGTATTTACATATGGCCTTTTTCAACATTTTTCAAAACTGTTGAAGAATTTAAGTTTAGCCAGATTTTGCATAACACTTCAGAACCCACAGCAAATGAAAAAACAAATGCTGCATATGATGTTTAATGCAGCAAGAATTAAGAGGAAAACAAAGTAACAGGTAGGTTATTTTAAAAGTGCTGAGAGTGTGTCTCAAAGGCTATTTGAAAGATACACTATGAGTTTGATAGAGGTTGAGGTTAGTTAGTTGAGCTTGTCAGCATCCTGGACTCCGTGTTCTTAGAAGAAGACATGTAATATATTGAATCCTCATATTTTACATGTGAGCAGACACAGACCCACCTATAGCTTTAGACAGCACATGTAACCCCAACTGTGTCAACTGTGCACACACTGGTACATGAGCTAATTCAAAATCTTTTTTGGAACATTACCATTCTCAATTCTCTCTCTCTCTCTCTCTCTCTCTCTTTCTCTCACTCTCACTCTCAAATAATCCCATTGTGCAGGTTGCTTCTCTGCTTTGAATTCTTATAAAACACCACAGTGTACAGCATGGGATCTGAACTTTGCAAATGATGGAAAACAAGAGACAACTATATTTTCCTTTTTTTTTTCTTTTTCCATATCTCATATACATTTTCTCCATTCATTTCTTCCCCATAAAGCTTCTATGTCAAGAGAATTCTGCAGCCAACAATTAAGCTGTGTCTTTTTGCAGTATGTTCTAGAGAATATTGTGCTAAAGCTTTGTGTTACAACGTGGTTCATCCACATCTACCTCAATTTTTTTATTATTTTATTTTTGGAGAGAGACAGAGAGAGAGAGAGAGACAGAGAGGGAGACAGATAGAGATGGGCGCACCAGCAGTCTTTCAGCCGCTGTGAATGACATCCAGATGTGTCCACCCCCTTGTGGTCAAGTGCGGCATTGCGCCCTTGTGTCACTTTTCATCTGGTTAAACGTGGGACCTGGAGATTGGAACCGGGTTCTTGGGCTTAGCAGGTAGGCGCCTTAACTGCTAAGCCACCTCTCCAGCCCCTTAATTTTTTGAGAAAGGAGTCTTTCAATGTTGTCCAGACTGTCCTCAAAATCATTATGTGGCCCAAGCTAGCCTAGAACTTTCAGAAGTCCTGCTCTAGCTTCCTGAGTTCTGTGACTACAGACTTTCATTTCAGTACCTGGCTCATTTCTCTCAGTTTTATTTTCCACTTCTCTTCGCAATCCTGGTTTTCACCTTTCAAAAGAAGCAACCAGGCAAACAAAACCCATATTGTATCCTTTGCTCCAGCTCTGCTTTTAGAGAAACCAAGAGCCTAAATCACATGCTCATTTCATATTGTTGTTAAGGCTATTCAGAAAGAACTCTTTTTCATAGTTTGTTAAACCTGTAGAATGCAAACTTAGAGCCATCTTGAAAAGAGAGTTTAACAAAGAATAAAGTAAATAAGGAAACACTAAAACAGGGAAGAGACAGAGCAAGAATAATACTTGATTACTGGGATTCAGCTTGAATGAATGTGAAATTTATTATGGAATATTTCAATTGTATCCCTCTTTAGTATTGTATAAATCTTTTTCCAGTGGTAGCAATAGAATTCTTTGTAGATATTTTAATTTTCAGAGCAAAAGAAGACCAGCCTTCTCAGTCTTAAATAAGTTTTCTTGTTTAAGGAGTTCCTATAGCCTGAGTTTCATATTGTGAACAGATCATGTGGAAAGACTGACTGAGACTAAGTTGATGATAGTGAATACGAAGTTTTGAAAAGTAGTTTTCTTTCTTTTTGAAAGTAAAGATAACTACAAGGGAGATGTTTGTACAAAGAAGAAAAGATTGAAAAAGTTATGTTTAGTAAAAAGATACATAGAAATCTGTGAGGGTTTTTTTTTTTTTATTTCCCCTTGCTGAGAAAACAAATCATATCTAGATCTAGCCTAAGAGATTCTTGATTTGTAGTTGTCTTAGTCAAAATCCCAAAGCTAGTCTTTCTGGGCTAAACTCAGGATATCAGCTAGGCTTTTGCTTTCTGGAGACTCCAAGAGAAAATCATTTCTTTGTATTTCCCAGATTCCAACATCTTCCCACACTTTCCAGCTTGTGGCTCTCTTGCATCTTCAAAGAAGGAATGGTCATATATCATGTCACTGTAGGCCTCTTCCTCAAAAGAGGACCTGATACTTATAAAGGGTGCCAGATAATCTAATGCCATCTCCCTCCTTTAAACCTAACACATGAAAAATCTTAATTCCTTGTGTTTCCATAGTGACCACTTTTCATGAAATGCAAAATAGCTACAGGCCCAGGGATTAGAGTTTGGATTTCCTCGGAGGCCATTACTGTAACAAAGTCAGGAAAGAATGATTCTTGAATATTGGACTATGTAACCCAATCCAGCTTTTCAAAAGTATAACAAATAATCTGATATCTACTAAAATGGATGTGAGCAAAAAAGGAATAACAGTAAAAATTTATTCAATAAAGGAAAATAGTATAGAACTTATTCATTTCAGATGTTTGTCAAAAGAGTAGCTTTTGTTTTATTATTTGTGTAATCTGAAACACTGGTCCAAATGAAAAGATATTTACCTATGAAAATATTTGCAAATCTATGTCACCATATAAAGTGCTTTATAACTGATTCAATGAGTTAGGATACTATTGGGAAACAATAAGAAATTCTTCCCAGAATTTCCAGATGGTTTTTAGTACTATTTATTTATTTATTTATTTATTTATTTATAAGAGAGAGACAGACAGGCAGAGAGAAAAAGAATGGGTACATCAGGGCCTCCAGCTGCTGAAAACATACTCCAGATACATGTGCCACCATGTGCGTCTGGCTTACATGGGTCCTGGCAAACTGAACCCAGGTCTTTTGGCTTTACAGGCAAGTGTCTTAACTGGTAAGCTATCTCTCTAGCCCCAGATAATTTTAATATATTGTTTTCATTATAACATTTAATCCTTTGTTTATAAATGCCAAACAGATAGTAAGAATTTTGACATGTATCATGAGTAAATTTTGGAACACCACATATGGATACGTGGTGGGACTAATAAGACTTTAAAACATGCTGAGTGCCAGAATGGGGTCCAGCTAATTACAGAACAAAATAGGACAAATAAGAGCAACAAAGGGATATAGGGTCTACTGCAACATCCCATTCCATAGATGGGAACATTTTTATAAAGGCATATGCCAGATGAATTGCTCATGCTAACATCCATAGTGTGTGGTGTTATCAGATGTGGGACTAAATTTTATACACAAATTTAAGATGTTTAAAAGATACAGATAACTTTAACTCTTACTATTTTGGATTAGTAGTTTCTATATGGTCAGGAAAGTTTTAATATACTGAACTTGAATATCTGTTTATACTATAGTAATGTTTTCTGATGTAAAAAAAATTACAAGTTAAATTGTCACGCTTTTTATGAGCCATTTTATGAATTTTTATATTTATGACTAAAACATTGCCCTAAAAATGTTAAAATATTCCCATTGTACTGTTTTGAGCCTTGTGCCTAAATCTAAAAATTAAAGATGGCAAATGCTATTGCTGTTGATACTAAATATTATTCAAGTAAATTATTGAAAACTTCTCAAACCAGACCACTAAGGTGATTTTAGAGACTTTAGTAATTATTGATTAATATTGGAAATTTGACATTCTTTGCACCTCTGCTAAATATACTATGAGTTCAGCAAACTTCCATTTCATCTCATGTAAAAGCTTCATGATAATGATGACACATAAAATGGTACATTATTTTCCTGAGTATAGTCTTTAAAAAAATATCTGTATTGAAAACACTATTTAATATAATCAGTCAATATTTACTTTGTTAAAAAAGGAAACATTAGCCAGGTGTGGTGACACATGCCTTTAATCCAAGCACCTGGGAGGCAGAGGTAGGAAGATTGCCATTAGTTTGAGGCCTACCTGAGATTACATAGTGAATTCCAGGTCTGCCCAGGCTACAGTGAGACCCTACCTCAAAAAAAAAAAAAAAGAAAAGAAAAGAAAAGAAAAAGAAAAAAAAAGGAAACATTACAATAATTCAAAATAAGTGGCAACTTAATCTTATTTAAAAACACTTATTAATTATAATTAATGTTCAACAGCTTGAAAGACATCTGCTTTGTTGACATATTGATCTTATTGCAAGTGACATGCTGCACATTTAAACTCAGCAGAGGTAAACTCTATGTATTTTGCAAATGAAAGGAATTTTATCAATATTTGTTACATAAATAGGCGTTTTTCTCTTAAAATGACCATATATATATATAGTCTCTGTAAATAGAAATAAACTTTCTCCTGTCACATTATGAGTTTACATGGCACTGATGTGCTTTATAATGCCATGTCTTTACTCATCACCAGCTCCAGTGAGGGAAATCAGACTATTTAGATTACTCTAGACTATTGCTAATGACATTCTAAATGAACAAATGAGTGAAGCAAAATCTTATTTCCATAGGTCAAGGATTCTTGTAAACTGCCTATCAGAAATCCCCTCCCCCTGCCAATCTAGAATGTCGATAGAGCCAAGGTATGGAACCATTCCTAAAATCAATAATGAAAATAAAAATGCAGGTCTTAAAATATCAACATATTGACATGTTATGGAATAACCTTAACATACAAAGTGTGCAGAGGAAAACTTTATAAATGCAAATAAATCTACTTGAATCTCTTGTATCTTTATTCTATAAATGTGTTTATGAGTCATCTTTGAATGCAGTTTTCTTCCTTTCAAGTGGAGATTAATTTTGCAAGGATGTATTTCACTAGGTGTTGTTTTCATCTAATAAAAGATTGAAATGCCTAAGTAGAGTTGCTTAATTTAGTATTCTAGATTTGTGATTATAGTAGGAGAATGACTTTAAATGCATTTAAATTTGTAACTGCACAAACACACATATATAACTATATATAATACATATAAATATATATATAAATGTATATAAATATATATAAATATAAATATATATATATTTATATATATAAACATGTATGCAAGGAATGAACTGATTATATTATTTAAGTGACATGTTTGTTGGGAAAATTTAAGAGAAGATCTTGGGGCAAGAAGCAATATTTTCAAGCTCCATACATTTATTCCTTCAGTTGTTCCTCTATAACTCAAGTGGGGCCAACCCAATGTCTGAAACACAGAAGTCATGCTTAGATTTTCAGCTTGCTGTGGACAAGGGACCAACAGACAAAACAAAAATAGAGCAAAACAGCCTAAAAGTCAAAAAACACAAACATAATAAAACTAAAAATGAACGATGACAAACAAACAAACAGACAATGAAAATCCCTCAATATTAAAACTATGGCTACTGGATAGATGGCTCAGCAATTAAGGCACTTGCCCTCAAAGCCTAATGACCTAGGTTAGATTCCCCATTTTCCATGTAAGGTCAGATGCAAAAAGTGGTGCATGCATCTGGGAGTTTGTTTGCATGGCTGGAAGTCCTGGTATACCCATGTTTTCCTGTCTGTCTTCTCCCTCTCTCTCTCTTCTTGCAAATAAAAAAAGTTAAATAAAAAACATGTCCCAAATATATCATGCCTATATCCATATTTCTCTCTTTTCTAGAAGCCCTTTCACCATGTTCTCTGCTGAGCAATCTGCTGTAAACATCTATGTGTACATGAGCACAGACAACAACAACAACAACAAAAACTACCTGATGGTTAAAAATAACAAATAAGACTCTTACCTAGGCATCCACATAGCTAGTAATATAGACAGTGCTAGTCTAAGTTTTCCTATGCCTTTTTAAAAAATTATTTATTTATTGACAACTTCTATGCTTACAGACAATAAACCATAATATTTCCCTGCCCTCCCCCCCCCCACATTCCACTTCAGAACTCCATTCTCCATCACATCCCCTCCCTCTCTCCATTAGCCTCTCTTTTAATTTGATGTCATCTTTTTCTTCTATTATAAGAGTCCTGTGAAGGTATTGCCAGGCACTGAGAGGTCATGGATATCGAGGCCAATTTCTGTCTGGACAGTTGTGTTGTAAGGAGTCATACCCTTCCTTTGGCTTACATTCTTTCTGTCACCTCTTCTACAAAGGACCCTGAGCTTTGGAGGGTATGATAGAGATGTTACAGTGCTGGACACTCCTCCATCCCTTCTTCTCAGCACTATGTTGCCTTTTGGGTTATCCCAGTGGTCATTGCCATCTGAAAAGAGAAGTTTCTTTAACCAAAAGTGAGAGTAGCATTAATATGTGAATATGAATGTTAAGTGTAGTGCTTTCAGGGAAGTTTGGTGGGAATAATATATACATTTAGCCAGACAAGAGCAGGCTTTATACCCCTAAGGCTCATGACCTCCCATGTCATAGACAAGTGTCTTAACCTTAACCCTGCTGTGACACTTTCCATCCATGATTGGAAGTGCCTGGGAAGCATTCTTCTATTAGTTCACCAAACCTGACAGTTATGGAAGAGTTCTTCCACTTCCTTGGGATACTCCTCTATAAATATAACATATTTAACTTCAGTTCCTTCAAAGGTTAAGACAAAATGTAACATATGTGTGTGTGTGTGCATGTGTATTTCTATTATTATAACTTTAAGAGCTCTTTTTCTGTGTATTTAACTTTTTTCTTCAAATTATTGATTTTTTTATTAGTTATGCATGTAATGTGACTACATTCATGTTGGTGCCTTTGATAGCCTCCTCCCTGTCTTTCCCCCCTCCCAAGGGACCCTCCTCGTTGGGGTATGTGGGTTATGCATTGTGAGGGTAGCCATCAGTTATATGGAAGAGGCAATGTCTCTGTGCATAATGACCCAACTTGTGGCTCTAACAATCTTTCTGCCCCCTCTTCCACGAATTTTTCTGAGCCATATTGTGTTCTTTTTAGGTCTACTTCAGTGATGAGGTCTAGGGAGCCTCTTTGTCTCTGAATAACTGGTTTGGTAGAAGATGACTGTTCGTTGTGTCTATCTCCATCCCTGTGTTGGTATCAGGTTCACCAAGAAAGCAGCACTCTTACTCATTTCCCCAGTTACTCTATGATTTCATCTGGGGCCCTGGTGAGGCTGATCTTCTCCTTGGGTTCTGCCTCCATCTTTTATAAGAAAGGAACTCAATAAATTATATTTTAAAATTTTTTAAATTTCTGATTAGATGTCTAACTCAAGATATAGCTCAGAAGAGCCCTTTGCTAACACCCTTAAGACACTGGGTTTGATGCCCCATCACTGCACACACACACTATACCACCTGTAGTAATTACATATTAACTTTAAGTTCTAGCATTTGGCAATGTGAGCTTGGATGAGCTAGGTTGCATTTAGTTGTGGGTGAGTTTATTTAACATCTGTAGCACTAGAGTTGGAGATCCATTAGGTACATGAGGTGATGGCGCATGTTGGGCCATTTCTCTCCCTCATCACATATTAGAGTAGCCCAATTCATACTGATCAAGTTTGCAAAAATGAGCTGTCTTCTTGACTCAGTACTGACACTATGTCACTCCAGTGCATTCTGTTCTCCAACGTATAAGACAGTGTAGAAATAATTTCTACCTCTTGATGAGAGAAACCCACAGTTACCCGGCAAAGGTGCTTTATACAAGGCAGGGAATAACTACAGTCATAATTGTAACCAACCTATGGACGCTACCAACATGTCACACTGAGAAATTATCAGTGGGACCCAGTTACTCTTAAGGATTAAGCTCAGATAAGTGTCATTGATGGTGTTCATTTTCACAGAGTGTTTATTATAAGGAGTCATTAATAATTTTTGTTTGTTTTCTGTGAATGAGTGAAACTTTTAGAAGTGAGCTATTAGATCCTTGATTGGAAGCTGACAAGCCCTTCCCATATGCCTGTCAGTTTTGATAGATGAACAATAAATCAGGCAATCCCTTCTTAGGCAATCAGCCAGATTGGCTTTATGAAACCTGTGTCTAAAGTGAGAATATTCCAGTAAATTCAGTGGAATACAGGGTCTGTGATTTCTGCTTTAGGATGCCTTGTTCCAGTCATGACTAATCCAGACATCCTTCCTATACTGGTCTTAGAAGACATCACTCTAAAACATGCCTCAATGAACGCTACATGACTCAAATTTTACAAGAATCAGACTCAATGAATCAGTTACAGTTTCCTCTTGAAAAGTTACCTCCTACCCTGCATCTCTACAATTATTCTCATTCAGGCCAGGAAAGGAACAGTTCTATCAGCAGAACAGCTGAAAGTTTGTGATTGACACATTGTGATGATTGTGGTTGAGTATGATGTAAGCTCTGTGACTGGTGAAACTTAAAGCTGTATTGTTATTGTTCTTAATATAATCCAACATTTATAAGCAACATTCATGCCATACTAACCTTTTAGCGATATAAACAACCTTCTACCTTATTTATTTTGGAAGCAAGGCAAAGGACTCGGCTTTGCTTAAAAATATGCATTTAGGGGACTAGAGAAATGGCTTAGCAGTTAAGACACTTGCTTGCAAAGCCTAAGGACCTGGATTCAATTCCCCCAAACTCACATAAGCCAGATACACAAGGTGGCACATGCATCAGGAGTTTGTTTGTAGTGGCTAGAGGCCCTGGTGTGCCCATTCTCTCTTTCTCTACCCTTCTGTTTCTTTCTCTTTCTATCCCCCCTCCTCTAAAAAAATAAATGAAATACTAAAACAAAAATGCCTTTTCCACTAGTCACAATTATGATGCCATCTTCTTTTCATCCCTACCCTCTTTTTAGAAGCTGGGTAACTTTTTTTCCTTTCTACAATTTTCTTCCCTTTGTCTGTGCCAATCTTAAACGCACTGAACATTTTTCATTGTGATTATTCCCTTGTCCTTCACAAACCCTGAACTCTCCTTGTATGAGTAAGTTGTCCCTCCTTGAAGTTCCTATTACCTAACATCCTGTAAACCAGATGTTGTGGTTGCTCATCTCTACTGTCTGGTTGATCAGATCAGGAATCAAGTGTGACTCATCTTAGCCAGCTAAGAGACTCCTATGCTGCGCACTGGTGTCATAACATTTGATGGCCAAAAAGGCTTCTTCCAAATGGTGCTTTCTTTGTCTACATTTGATTATCATATGTTGAATAGGTTGATTTGGTGAGATGAAAAAGATAGTAGAGCTGCAGAGGGACCAGTCAGAGCCTTGCCACCACCAGCAGTAGCATCAGTAGCAATTGTGGCAGTTACAGCGGCAGTGGTAGTGGTAGTGGTGGTGAGAAGATGGATGAAAGTTACACAGAGTGTCCAGGGGAACAGAGGCCAGAAGAGGCACATTTCACAAAATGTGATCAATAATACAGTCCAAGACGAGGAACTGTGGGCCCTGGTCTCTGGAATAGCTCTAGGGTGCTGTCAAGGCCTATGTGTTGTGGCACCTAAGACTGACAGAGGTGACACTAGTGACTGTTAGAAGCCATGGGGTGTGACACCCAAGGCTGGGAAGCTGTAACACTGCTGACTATCCTATCTGCCACTAAGAGCAAAGGGTTATATTACCTGCAAAGGGTATTGTGTTGAGATAATCTTCTTTTGTAACTAAGGTGGTGAGATTTCTTAAGGTGATTCTATGTTGAATTTTGTCATGGTTACCCCATACATACTGAGATAATCATGCGGATTTTATCTTTCATTTTACTAATGTACTTGGTGCATCATAATGACTTATTAGCAAACATGGAACAAACTCTGTCCCTGGATAAATACTACTTGCTGTATGTAACTTCAGTACTTCTCGTGTATCATCTTTGTCCCTCCTGCCCTGCAAGTTTTCTGCTACAAAATCACTCACTAGTTTTCTGCAATGCCCTCTATGTAACCAATTATTTCTCAGCTGCTGTATCCAACATCCTATCTGTATTTAATTTTTGAAAATTGGATTATGGTGTGTCTCAGTTTATATGTGGTCTTTTGGGATTCATCTTGTTATCATTTGGGCTGCCAAGGTCTTTATGCCTATTACTAATCTTTGATTAGAAAAAAAATTGGAAAATTTTAGCCATTATTTTTTTGAAACAAACTTTTTTCTCTTTTCTTCCTTATGTTGGCATGATAGTGTCTGCAATGATTCCTCTCTGTTGTCAACTTAATGGAGTCAACAATCAAATAAGAGACGTGCCTCTTGGTCAGGTCTGTGAGGACATTTTCAGGAGGATTAACTGAGAGGAGGAAAACCGTTCCTCAGGAAGAGCAGCCCTTCTGGCAACAGCTGATGTGGATGGATAGATGATAGATGATAGATAGATAGACAGACAGATAGATAATAGGTAGAAGATAGATAGATAGATAGATAGATAGATAGATAGATAGATAATAGATAGATAGATGATAGATAGATAGATAGATAGATAGATAGATAGATAGATAGATAGATAGAAGGTAGATTGGTAGAAGATAGATTGATTGATAGAAGATAGATAGATGATAGATAGAAGATGGATAGATGATAGATAGATAAGATAGATAAGATAGATAGAAGATAGACAGACAGATAGACAGACAGATAGATAGATGATACTTAGTTCTAGGGATAAACAGTGTTTTTGCTTGGCTGCCCTTGATGGTAAATGCATCTCTCTTGCTGCTGCCATCCTTTCCTGACATTAGAACAGCTTCTTTGGACTTCCCCAATAGATTGAAGACCAGCTGTTCTCCAGGAACCCTCTAATCCTCAGATACAAGATTGGGACTGCTGAGGCATCCAGATTCATGAACTGAGCAGCTAACCAAGTTCTCAGCCTCTCAGCATGCAAGCGGCAGCCATTGTTGGACTACTCATTCCATATAATGTCAGCCAATTTAATAACTCTCCCTTGGAATATATCTTCATTCGATCAGTTCTGTTCCTCGAGAGAAAGCAGCTAACAACTTCCTGAAGTGGTCTTCACTGTTTTGTGGTTTGTTTTAGGTTTTGTTCCTTTGCATGATTTGTTTGCTAATTTCTTTCATTCTGCTTGATCTAGGATGCTATTGAACTCTGTAATTAAAACTTCACATTAGGGCACTGCTACTGCCACTATCATGCCAGCCCCATGGGTCTCAGTGAGGCGTGGTGATGCTCCATGTTGGGAGAAAAGCCAATTTGAAAGCAGACTGGATCCAGCTTCATTCAGCATTACTACCAGTTATTTGATAATGACAGAACCCAAGTAGATGCAATTTATATTGATGCACCATGCCTATGTGGAAAGGACAGCAGTTCCAGAGGAAAGCTGCCATTGTGGAGGAGTTGTCTAGCCTTCTATTTCAGAAAATTAAGCACAGCATGATAGCACTAAACATCAGCAGCCAGATAGCTGCATCCTCCACATGGTCATGGGTCAGCTCAAGGCTGATGAAGATCCCATCGTGGGCTTCCACCAGACGTTCCTATTAAAGAATATCAATAATGTTTGGTTTTGCACCTATGACATATTCCATGCTTGTGCTGCACAAGTATGGTTGACCTCTCCTTGACCAGTTACTCAAGCTGTTTCCTCCTCCTCCCAATACTATCACACTCCACCAGATGCTCTTAATATCATACACAAATGAACAGGGACAGGCAGGCATGGTGGTGCATACCTTTAATCCCAGCACTCAGGAGGCAGAGGTAGGGGGATCACTGTAAGTTCGAGGCCACCCTGAGACTACATAGTTAATTCCTGGACAGCCTGGGCCAGACTAAGACCCTACGTCAAAAAAAGTAAAAATAAAAAAATAAAAATAAAACAAACAAACAAAAAAACAAACAAAAAAAAAAGAGCAGAGCTGAGGTGGGAATGGGTGCAGTGCATTCCTGCCACTGAGGTTTTGTGCATGGTGTTTGGGTGCTAGACCACTTGCACCTGACAGAAGTTTGTGTTGTACTAGCACATGCCTTGGAAAGATGTAAGTAATGCAAATGCCAAAGATTGTCTTTTTAAAATTTTTAATCTAACAAGTTACCCTAGTAACCCAAAGAAGTGAAGGAGAAAGCAGCTGCCTCACCACCCAGATATTGGTTTGTTCAGATGTTTAAAATGCCTCATGATACAATAAAACCACAAACATTTTCTTTTTTTTAAAGTCACATCAGTTACTATATTTTCAGTTTTCTTTAGACTTAAAATGATCCAGAATGGCTCAGGTAATTTTTTGGACGAGGGAGCAGAAAGACTGTTAGAGCCACAAGTTGGGAAAGTTTGCAAAGAGACATTGTCTCTCCTCTCCCATAATGCATGACCCACAATCCCCATGAGGTTGACCTGCATCCCCAATGAGTAAGGCCTTTTCAGAAAAGGGCCAGGGAGGAGGGAAATGATGTTACCAACATGTGTTGTTTACATACTAAATATGTGCATATCTAATTTAAAAAGTTATTTATAAAAGAAGAATATTTTCAGTCTTTTAAAAACTATTTTCAAAAAATGTTTGTCTCAATGAAGTTGAGAGTAGAATGGTGGTTCCTAGAGGTTGGGGATAATAAAGGGGATAAGGAAAGGTCGGCCACTATATACTGCTAAAGTTACACAGGAATAAAAGTTTAGTGTGAAAATGTGCACTAGGGTAACTGTCGAACAACAATATGCAATAAAAATGTTTAATGTTTTCACCATAAAGAAATGACAAATATTTGAGGAGATAGGTACATTGAGTTTTGTTTTGAAACAGGTTCTTGCTAAGTATCCCAGGGTGGCCTCCAAAGTGGAATACTTCTGCTTCAGCCTTCTGAAGTGCTTGGATTACAGTTATGTACCACCTCTCTCAGCTGTAATGCTTTGGTTAAACTTATTTATACATTTAAAATGTGTACACATGGGGCTGGAGAGAGATGGCTTAGTGGTTAAAGCGCTTGCCTGCAAAGCCTAAGGATCCAGGTTCGATTCCCCAGTACTCACAGAAGCCAAATGCACAAGGTGGCACATGCATCTGGAGTTTGTTTGCAGTGGCCCTTGCCATGCTCTCTCTTTCTATCATCTATCTATCTATCTATCTATCTATCTATCTATCTATCTATCTATCTATCTATCATCTGCCTCTCTCTGTGTCTCTCAAATAAATAAATAAGTAAATAAAATATGTACATATATTACAACAGCACATGGCTCCTCATTCAAAAGTATATTGTGCTGGGTGTGGTGGCACACACTTTAATCCCAGCACTCAGGAGGCAGAGGTAGGAGGATTGCCATGAGTTCAAGGCCATCCTGAGACTACATAGTGAATTCCAGCTCAGCATGGGCTAGAGTAAGACCCTACCTCGAAAAACCAAAAAAAAAAAAAAAAAAAAAAAAGAAAGAAAAAAGTATATTGTTTCACATATCCATTGATTTTTTTTTTTAAATCACACAGGAATAGCTTTTATCTCTTTGCTCAAGTTCTCAATTTCCGCAAACATTTCCCTTGTGATTTCAGTAAGCACCTTTACTACATTTATATTTTTTGGCTTTGAAGTAAACCACACACCTCCATTTCACTAAGATTACTATCTGGAAATCTGTCACATTCTTTTATTTGGAGCATTATATTTTTCCCACCTCATTTTCATTGATTCTTAATGTTTATTTCTGCATATTCGATAAGACATCCCATTTTGTACTTCTTTGCAGAGTAGCCTTGTGTAGAAGATGAGGCTCTCCAGTCAGCCTAGCCCAAGACTCTGAGTAGCTTTAGACACATTGTTATCACACAATGCTCCTCAAGAAACGTGATAGAAACCAGTCCCTTGAGGACAAGCCAGAAAAAGTGAGGTGCACAATGTGTGGAGTGTCTCCTTCCAAGAAGTTGGGAAGTTCCTTGCTAGCTCTGTGTGCAGAGAAGGCCAGAGGGAAGGAAACATGCCCGCACACTATCAGATCACATGATCTTTCAAACTTCTGATTTGGTCTCTGGAACCCTCAGGGACCTCACAAATGCTAGATTTCATATACTTTAAGAAATCGGCAGGTTAGATTTCAGGCATTTGGGAGTAGCTGGAAAAGTTGGGGCCCTGAATGTGCACTCTCACTCTTTTTAGAGATGTTTTCATTACTGGGGTAAGCTAGAGAAGTGCCATGCACAGAGATCTCCAGGCCCCAAGCAGCGCCCACATATTCATTCAGTCCTTAAATGATTACTGATAATCTACTCTACCCATGCCACGAGACAGGGAAGTTGGAAGCCGTATCCTCTAGGCAGTGGAGAAGCCTGTGTGTTAGATGTGCACATTTACCTCGTCCAGAGAAAGCTTGAGTTGGACCTTATTGCCAGCTTACTCTATGCTGAGCCAGGAGAAAGGGCCAAGAAGACTGCTTGTGCCAGTGTGTTAGACTACCTGCTTGTTCTCTGCAATCCACAGGGAGCCACACAGCTTCTAGAGACATGTGATTAGGAGTCAGGTCCTTGGGTAGCTGCTACAAAAGTAGAGCTTCTGCACAATGCCACATTTGCCCACAAGGGGGCGCACACATCTGGATTTCGTTCACAGCAGCTGAGAGACTGCTGGCGCACCCATCTCTATCTGCCTCCCTCTCACTCTCTGTCTGTCTCTCTCTATGTCTCTCTCCAAAAATAAATAATAAAAAAAAAAATTTAAAAATTTTAAAAAGTAGAGCTTCTAGCTACGTACTCTAAACTCTTTGTCCTTGAGGAGAAACTGCAAGTTGGCACACTTATGAGGAGGAAGTCGATAGTGACAGTAGATCTTAACTTTTCCTACCCATCGATGTAGGCATTTCTTAGTCACTCACTGTGCCAGATCCTCAAACCTAGTTTCTGGATATTTCTATGTGTAGCTGTTTAATCAATTAATCTATGCACGGAGGGAGAGGCCAAAGCTCTTATTCTAAGTTTTGCTGACATCTTCCAGGGTAACTTTTAAAACAATAATAATGTATTACTTCTTTAGATAGTAGTAATGGTTATTGATATTTGCTCTTGCTACATCCCTCACACTGAAGTTCTTATGACTAATTTTGTGCTTACTGTTATTTTCCTGTTAAGTTCTTTAATATCTCACCCACCTCTAGTAACTGAAACTTTTCATTTTAAACTGAAAACATTTTACAAATTAAGATAGTATATCACAACTATAATTGTAGAGATACAGATGCATGTAAGTTTTGAGCAAAAATCCAGTAGACTACCCTTTAGGAAAGGGAGATTGGCTTCAATGTGTACCTACTGAAACTTACATTTTAGGAAAATTGAACTCTTTTTTTTTTTTTTTCAAATCTTATTACGCAGTTGCAAACATAAAACTTGAACATGTTTCTAAACAAGGTGATTTTCAGTTGAGATTTTTTCAATGGAAATAACATAAATGTTGCATTGCAATGCAAAGGTCACTTAGGCTTGACATTTGTGGTTTTGAAGGGCAGAGAAAAAAAGAACTTACGATATTTTAACATATTTAAAGCAGGTTTCCATCATAAAATTCATTTTCCTGTCCTTATATTGTGGAAAATGGACAGCTATCTTTCATGCCCGACTTATATTTTTCTATAAAATGATATCACTCTAAATGAATGGAAAATTTTTATATATAATGTGTTTGTTAAGAAAGTGAAGATACGTGTGTGTGTGTGTGTGTGTGCAAAGACAATAAACTATTCCTTTAATGACAATCTCTAAATTGCCATATCATAGCCTAAATGCACTTAACATTATCTGATAAATTCCATTCATTGTGACAAATGCTTTCCTTGAATTAACACTTTGTATTAAATAATCATTTGAGGAAGGTGCAATATTTATTTTATAAAATACTGATACAGAATTTATGATGTTGCAAAGGATACAATCATTAAAAGTATCTTTAAATAGGAGATTATTGAACCAGTATTAATTGTCATTGGACACTCCTGAGTGACTTTTTTTTTTTTTGTTTTTTTGAGGTGGGGTCTCTCTCTAGCTCAGGCTGACCTGGAATTCACTCTGTATTCTCAAAGTGGCCTCGAACTCACGGTGATCCTCCTACCGCTGCCTCCCAAGAGCTGGGATTAAAGGCATGCGCCACCTCGCCCAGCTCTGAGTGACTTCTTTTAATTGTGAAGAACATATAGAGACCACGAAAATGACTGTGGACTGCCCTCAATTATTCTAAATCAAAGATGTAAGGGGACAATTTTTACTAAAACGATCTTTATATTTCCACATTACTTTTTCGGAGACATAGTTCTATTATTTTAAACAGGATTATTTGCTCTGGAGGTGAGACCTTGGGAAAGAAGGGGACAGTGTGCTGGCCTGGCTATGCAGATAACTTAAACCTAAAATATTGACTAAATCTATGATACTTTATATCCACTGTATGTTGCAACAAAAGATGACCTTGAGGAACATGTCCTATGGCTTGTGGAGTGGCATATATTTTGTATCAGTTCCAGAGTCATTTTTCTATAAACCTGCTGGAGAATGGTAGGCTTCCTAGGAAAGTCTGGCAAGCAGAAAGATACAGTTGCATGCTCTCTCAGTCCTTTAGCAAGACAATTCAACAGAAGAAAAAAAAATCATAGTGAGGAGTAAGTGAGGGGCGCAGATGGAAATTATGGAGACAAGTTTTGTTCAAAGTAAATATGACAGTAGATTTTGCAGGAGATGCTAAAGGAAAATAGCTTACATCTTTGGTACCCAATCCGAAGATATGAACACTAGTTGCAGGTGAAATGAAAGTTTCAGCAGGTAGAACTACATTAATGGAAGAAGATGAAAAGTAAAGGTGAAAGAGTATAATTAGTGAAATAACTACCTCTCCCATTGCCA
Source organism: Orientallactaga sibirica (assembly GCA_036365145.1). Lineage (NCBI taxonomy): Eukaryota > Metazoa > Chordata > Mammalia > Rodentia > Dipodidae > Orientallactaga > Orientallactaga sibirica. The sequence continues at coordinate 4,879,250 of JAEOAD010000083.1, forward strand.
GAGCTAGCCTATTTCTTCCGAAAGGACAACTGTAGCCAGGATATTGTCTTTAAAATAGTAGTGGCATCAAGTTTCTGACCACTTAAACCATAGGATTTAACGTTGGCAAACACAAGACAAACAGAAAAATCTCTTACCAATTTAAACCAGGGAATTATCAGCTGGGATATTGAGGAGAATTAACACTGCTAAGAAAAAGAAAAACTCGGGCTGGAGAGATGGCTTAGCGGTTAAGGCATTTGCCTGGAAAGCCAAAGGATCCCGGTTCGACTCTCCAGGACCCACATAAGCCAGATGCATAAGGGGCACATACATCTGGAGTTCATTTGCAGAGGCTAGAGGCTCTGGTGTGCCCATTCTCTCTCTGTCTGCCTCTCTTCTCTCTCTCTCTCTCTGCTTGCAAATAAATAAATAAATAATTTTAAAAAAAGAAAAAGAAAAACTCATTTAAATAAGCCAAAATCATTTGTACCCCCCCCCCACTAATGAATACTGAATAATACACAGAGACCCATGGATAGTAACATGTGATCACTAGCCTCAGGCAACTTCAATCTGAGGAAAATGGGGTTCTACGGCTTGTGCTGAAAAGGTGCACAATAATGAGTTACTCATTCTCACTTTCTTTTATTCATTCTCACTTCATTATGCTTCTCGAGTAGCAAACACCATTGATAACTTTCTTATGTTTAAGATGCTGTATTTTATAGAAAGAATTGCACCTTTTTTTTCAACATGCATGTCAGATCTTGTGGGGTTGTCAAGACTCCCACTGAGAAGAAATGTGAGTGCTGAGTGGACTCAGTGGGAAACAACTTCCTAGAAATAGAGATTTGGGTGTAAAAATGGCAACAGGAATAAACATACACCATGGACTCACCACTCCTCACTGATAGATCCTTTGTATGGTACAAGACTCTGCTGAGAATGTACTGAATGTTAAAGTGGCCTATGAACTGCTGTGTGATATACAAAAAGTAAGGAAAATCATATTTTACTCTCACAATTTCTTCAATAACATTCCTGTATGTGGGAAGTAGTGAGTCACAATGCCCCAGTGTCACACACGAATTTAAGACCAAAAATTCCAACTAATTCTGTTGGGAATAAGTGATAAAAATATTAATGCTTCCTAACTTCAAATCCTTTAAGAATCTTTCATAATACAGCTTAATTTATACCTTTGTTTTAGTACTTAATAAGTCATAAGGTATCTTGAAGGACTTAGACTATTCTAAAGTAAGATGAGTTTCTTAAGAAGTTACATCTTAATGACCTTGAATATCACTTTTATATATAGTATGTTTAGAAAAGGTGAATGAAGAAGTTAAAATAAAATTTAAAAATAAAGGTATAAAGCAAATACTGAAGGAAGAAAGGAAGAAAGAGAAAAGAAGGAAGAAAGGGGTTAGTTTCTGTCAGGAAACTGGAAACAAGAAATGAACAACTCACACAGTCTGTACTTGTGAAAATACATGTCTTGTAGCATTCATATCACCTTTCTACCACTCATAGGACATGAAGTCTGGGGTGAGAGGTGTAGAAATGGTTTAAAAGCAATGTGTTGCGTGTAATGCTGTGTACACTAATATTACATGTTCCTTGTTTATCAGGTTAGTCACTTTTTACTGTCCTCAGGAACCAAATCACTGAGACGTCATACTTTTGTATGGTCATTCTTTACTTGAAAGACAATACCTTACTTAGCACAGCCTTGAATAGAGTAGTGGTGGATGGAAATTGAGAGCAGACAAGCTTTCCATGAGCCCTTCTTTTTAATTTTTTTTTTTGTTTATTTAGAGAGATAGAGAGAGAGACAGAGAGAGAAGAGAATTGGTGTGCTAGGGCCTCAGCCACTGCAATCAAACTCCAGATGCTTGTGCCACGTAGTGGGCATGTGTAACACTGTGCTTGCCTCATCTTTGTGCCTCTAGCTTTCTTGGGATCTGGAGAGTTGAACATGCATCCTTAGGCTTCACAGGAAAATACCTTAACTGCTAAGCCATCTCTCCAGTTCTTTAATTATTTTTATGGGAGGGGGAGAATGAATTGGTATGCCATGGCCTCCAGCCATTGCAATCAAATTCCAGGTACATGTGCCATCTTGTGCACATGTGCAACTTTGCTTGCTTGTATCACCTTTGTGTGTCTGGCTTACATGGGATCTGGAGAATTGAACATGGGTCCTTAGGCCTCACAGGCAAGCACCTTAACTGCTAAGCCATCTCACCAGCCCACATGAGCCCTTATTAAAAGATGAGACTGTGTGGGCTGGAGAGGTGGCTTAGTGGGTAAGTGCTTGCCTATGAAGCCTAAGGACCCTGGTTCGAGGCTCAATTCCCCACTACCCACGTAAGCCAGATGCACAAGGTGGGGCATGAATCTGCAGTTTGTTTGCAGTGGCTGGAGGCCCGGTGTACCATTTTTTTCTCTCTTTCTCTGTTGCTCTTAAATAAATAAATAAATAAATGATGAGAATGTGGAATCATAACTTTGAAGGGCTCAAAATGTTAGTGTTGTCTAATGAAGGAGTTAGCAAAACTTTTCTTTAAGTAGCTATAAAATATGCATTTTAGGTATAGCAACTATCTCCTATTTCTATTAACCAACTCTGCAATTAGGGTGGGAAAAATCATACAGAAAATATAAACAAATGAGCATTGCTGTGTTCCCATAAAATTTTATTTACAAAAACATATGGCTAGCCCAGGAGCCACTGTAGATGACACTTTAACAGCCATTGGTTCCCACAATTATACCATAACTTCACTGCTAATTCTCAAGCCTTTCCTTGAATCTTTGGATATCTCAATACTATTTAAGTCAAGTGGCTCTAAATAGAAGTGTGTGTGTGTGCGTGCGCGCGCATGCATGCGCACATGTGCGTGTTCATGCTTGTGCATATTTGGGTGTGTTATTTTTTGTTATTCTTCCATTTGAGCCAACTTCTGGACTGTATAAAAGATGCATCAATGTAGCTACATATTTTATTGTTAGCTCCTTTCTAAGATTTGTAAGTAGACATGTAATTTTCTATAAAATAAACTTTCAAATATGGAAAATTTTAGAGTGACAAGATTATTTAATGTTTAAATAGAGACTTCCTTATAAACAATTTTTCTTGTTATTAACATCTATTGTTAGTATAGTGTATTTGTCAAAATTAAAGTAATATTAATGCATTATCATTGTGAATTTATGTTTCTTCATTTTTTCATGTTTTCTTTTGTTCCAGGATCTCATCTAGAATACACTTACTAGTTATACATTTTTTCTCTTGTCTGTGACAATTTCTCAGATGATCCATCTTTATGATGACCTTGACAGTTTTAGGGATTAGTGCTCATATGTCTTGTGGACTATTCTGAAATTAGAATTTGATGCTTTTCTCATAATTAGACTGTGGCTTGGGGCTTCAGAAAGACAACCATATAGGTTAAAAAAAAATGCCATTCTCATCATGTCGTATGAGAGGCACACATTTTCAACATGACTTTGTTATGTTTGATCTTAATAGTAGGCACCTGATGCTCTATACACTCTAGTGTTTCCCGCTGCTAAGATATTTTGTCTCTCTTTCCACACTGCATTTTTTAGAATGCTGGAGTGAGGTGCAGTTATCTCTTGTGTGGGGAAGTACTTTTTGGAAGGTGCAGAGGCAATGCACATTGGAATTCTTCTGCATGGGCTGTTTGGATACCTTCTCACTTAGTATTTATTCAATCAACACTTGCCTTTAGTCTATTCTCACATACTGCTTTCATAATTTGGATTGTAATCCATTTTTGCTTTACTATGTACTTAGGCAGTACTAGCTTTAATCATTGGAGGCTCTTCAGTTTCTTCTTGTCCCTGTGGCACATCTCAATGACATATGGCTTTAGTGGGTTTTGACCTTCTGATACTATAGGATTTTCAAGTTTTAGCTTTTGTATGTCTCACACCAGTCTTAGAATAAGTTCTTTATCAAAGGAGCAATCTTTTTTTTATTTAAAATGATATTAGAAGTCAAGGTCAGGGTGCTAGATGCTCTCAATGCTACTCAGTTGCTATTCCTTCTATGTTCTTTCAATGGGCCAAGCAGTGAAAGTGTGTGTGTGTGTGTGTGTGTGTGTGTGTGTGTAGTAACCCATGTGCACACACTTATAAATATTTATGTCGATATATTACCTCTAATCTATTGTTACATAAATCATTCTATTGATTATCTGTAATAACCATCTTCCACAGAGAGGACCTCCTCTCTGCCATCCATTTATTTAATTGTTCAATCCCAGTACACATGTACTGTGGATTCCCAATTGTTAATCTTCATACCCCTAGAAACCACTTTATCAGTTGATTGTCACAATTAGTCTTTCATCTTACAGACTTCATTTATTCTTTACATTATCTGTATCAGGACATTATTTCACCACTCCACCACTTATAATCCACTTGAATTAATTTTTGTGTCAGATACCAGGTCTGGCTCTAGCTTTATTTTCATGATTACTATCAGTTTGCATTATTATGAAGCTCAATGATACTCAGTTTTTTGTTACAAAGACCTTTTCTCTTGGGTTTCTTTTCTTCTATTTTTGACACAGATACATTGAGACTATTTTTTTCTCTCTCCTCTGTTTCACTGATCTATAGTTCCATTTACTAACTAATATGATACTGTATTTTTACAGTAGCCTTGACTAGAGGGGGTATAAGCCATCTAGCTGTGTTATTCTTCAGTATTATGTTGGTAATTCTTGGCTCTTTTCCTTCCCATATTGATTTAAGAACTAGTTTGTCAATATCCATAAATTGTGTTTGGTATTGCTTTGAACTTTTAGGCAAGTTGAGGAAAGGTGACATCTTAACAATATTGATTCTTCCCATTCATGAATAGTGGGATATCTATGTATTTCAGTCAGTGTATTTTATTTAAATATTTTATTTAAATTTACACTTAGTTATGTTATATTTTGGGCTAGTATATATAATATTTTTTAAAATTGGATTGTTCAGTGCTGTAGAGGAAGCCAAACGACTTTTGCACATTAACCCTATGCCATACTCCGATATTTATTTGCTCATTGGTTATAGGAGCTTGCTGTTAGTGTTGATGTTGAATCTTTAAAGTTTTTATAATGATATATAATCTGCAAAATGTTTAATTCCTTCCTTTCAATTCCATATGTTTCTTCCCACACTTATGTGATTGATCCACCTAGTACTTCAGTACAGTTTTTTTTGAGAGAGGGAGTCAGATTGAGAGAGACAGACAGACAATAGGCTCGCCAGTAGCCTCTCAGCCTCTGTGAATGTGGGCAAGTGCAGCATTGCACCCTTATATCACTTTTCATCTGGCTAAACATGGGACCTGGCAAATCAAATAGGCATTCTTAAGCTTAGCAGGCAGGTGCCTTAACTGCTAAGCCATCTCTGTAACCCTTCAATACATGCTTTAATAAATATAGTGACAGAAATTATATCATTTTGTTTTTTGGGAGAAAAGCATTGAGTTTCTTACCAGTAGGAACAATTTTAGCTGCAATATTTTTGATATATTTTATTTATTTATTTATTTATTTATTTATTTATTTGAGAGAGAGAATGGGTGTGCCAGGGCTCCAACCACTGCAAACGAAATCCAGTGCATGAGCCCCCTTATGCATCTGGCTTACGTGGGTCCTGAAGAATTGAACCGGGATCCTTTGGCTTTGCAGGAAAATGCCTTAACCACTAAGCAATCTCTCCAGCCCTTAGCTGCAATATTTTTATTGATGTTATTCATTAAGTTAAAGAACTTCTCCCTTGGTCTTAAATTGATAAGTTTTCCTCATAAATGGGAATAGATTTTATTAAATTAATTTTCTACTTCAATTCATATGATTATGATTAGTCTTCTATATGGTGTTTCATTCATTTCTTTTTCAACATTTTAATTCTTCAGTTTTGACATTTTCATGCATATGTAATATATTTTATTCTTATTTCCCACAGTTACCCTTTCTTACCCTCATCTCCTTCCTCTTAATTGCCCTCTTCTTCCCCATTGGTCCCTATTTAACTTTTATGTCATTTTTTTTTTACCCACTAAGTAAAGATTACTTATAATACCCTGGGTGGAAGGTTATTTACCATGGAATGAGCAATTTACCAGTGGCTATACCACTGATGAACTTACTCCTCCTCTCCCAACAACTATTAGACATCATCACTCTGAGAGATGTGAAGTCTCATGTAACCTAACCCCACCATGATGAGTACTGAGATTCAGTCTTGTGCAGGAAACCACAGCTGCTGTGAGTTCATGAGTATAGTAACAGTAATGTCGTATCCAGGCAGGCAGTGTTTCACAGCCTTCCTCTCCATCCTCATGCACTTGAATTCCTTCTGCCCCCTCTTTCATAAGTTTGTTGGAGCCTTGGAGGGGTGATTTAGATGTCATGTATGAAACTATGCACACAGTAGTAACTTATTCTCAGTTATTTTGCTAGCTGTGTATCTGTGCATAAACTACTGTTCATTGTAGTAAAGTTGAAGAAACCCGAGATATTTGGACTGAAATCTGTTTGGCTGTGATGCATTATTCTTTTTCCTACTGTTAGTTCAGTGTACAGAGACTTTGTTTAGGATTTTTCATCTATATTCATGAGTATATTTTTTCTAAATCTCACAAATTTGGAATATTGTATTTTGATTTGCATTTACAAATTCCCAATATTTTGGAATTTCCTCTTAAGACTTTGGTGTTTTTGAGCTATGTGTTACTTAAAAAATTGTTGAGGCCTAGATGTCTATCTGGCTCCCCAGCTTCTGGTTCCCTGACTCCCAGCTCCCCTGGGTTGGTGATTGCCCACATGTAGCATTAGTAGGCATGGGATCCTGGTTCCCTGCCTCCCAGTTCCCCTCCCACTGGGGTAGGGCTGTGTGGACCCTGTTTTCCTGTAGCATGAGTAGGCCTAGAATCCTCTTTCACCAGTTCCTGGTTACCTACTTACAGTTCCCTCAGCTGATGGGTGCATGTGTGCAGCTTGAGTAGGCCTGGGCTCCCACTTTTCCACCTCCAACTACCCCTGCTGCTAGCGGAGGGCGAATGGGGGGCCCTGTGCAACATTTGGTGTGAGTAGACCAGGCTCCCATCTCCCCAGTTCCTGGTCTGCTGACTCCCAGTTCCCCTGCTTCTAGTGTGGGGTGGCTGGGACCCTACATGTGTATGCACTGAGAGTAAGTCCCAGCTTTCTACTCCATGGTGGGGCAGGTAGGAAACCACTGGTTCCCCACATGGGTTGTTGATGCAGGATTTGGGGGTTCAGGAGGGATCTCCAGAACTTATGAATCCCAAGTTTTGTGTTCTGTGTACCTTTAATAAAGAATTAATGCAGGGAGAAACACTGCTCTCTTGGAACAGGTTGCCGCTTGGAAGTGCTCACTGGGGACAGGGAACCTCAGGGACAACATGCTTCACAGGGGCAGGTAGATACAGGTGAGTCCAAGTCTGGCCTTGGCCAACTCCACTGATTGGTGCCAAGCCACATCTCCAGCCACCTCCACATTCCCATGCTGCCCAGAGACCTATTCAGACTGATCCCCCAATATTGGCTAACTCTGCTGACCCTCCATCAGGCCTGGTCCTTGGAGCCTGTCTCCAACATTCTTCTCTCCCCTGCCACCCTCATCTCCTGACAGGTGCCCCTGCTGCCTCTTTGGCACCTCACTCCTGCCCCAGATGGGGAGTATTGGAGTATCTGACAAGCCTAGGGGGAGCAGCCATTTACCTCTAAAACCAGCTCAGCCAGGGTACAGTAGGGAAGAAGGAGAAAGTGCTACTGCTCCTGAGCTCCACAGGCAAGGCACGGCTGTGACCATGGGCTGAAGAGATTCCCGACCTCCAAAACAGCACATCTGTGGTTATAACCCCATCCCACTGCAATATGGTTCAAACCTAAAATAGAACACTCACTGAAGACCCTACAAGGCAAATACTAGCTTCCTCCTTAATAAAATAAGACTTTTATTCAGGGATGGGTAGATCCCAATGGGGAAAACAAAAGCACCAAAAGACATCAAACTAAGAGTTCTCCACCAAGGTTGCTTATTCCACAATGGAAGACTCCAACGAATGCATAGAGGAAACAACGTAAGCTGAATCCTTTGTAACTAGCCTTAACTTAATTATGGAAATCCAAAGAGACCACAAAAGAGAGTAAAGGAATTGAAGATAAGTCAAAAATAAAGGATCTTGACAAACAGCTGATTAAGCTTAATGAAGACATGATCAAATGAAAACAATATATTCCAGGAAGCATCAAGAAAATCAAATCTCAACCTAATATTGGACCTCAAAAAAGAGATGGACACAATACAGAAAAACACAACAGAAAATGAAAATAAAATAGGGCTTTTAAAAGCCTATCTAGAAGTCCTCACTAACAGAATCAATCAGGTGGAGGACAGAACCTCTGACCTGGAAGACAAGACAGAAGAAATTGATCAGGAGTCCAAAAACTCTGATAAGTTCAAAAAGTCATGCAAAGAGAATATGAAGGAAATGTGGAATACCCTAAAATGACCAAACATCCATATTATGGGTATCGCAGAAGGTGAAGAAATCCAAGCAAGAGGCATATTCAACAAAATTATTGAAGAAAATATTCTCAATCTCACAAAAGTGAGGTCCATCAAGATACAAGAAGTTCACAGAACATCAAACAGGACCAAAGAAGAAACTTACCAAGACACATTATAGTTAAAATTATTAACAATGAAAAAGAGAGCTAAAAGCAGTAAGAGAGAACTCATTACATACAAAGGCAATCCCATCAGAGTTTTCAATGAAAACCATGAAAGCCAGAAGGGCTTGGAATGTAGCACTTCAAAGCCTTAAAATCTATGGCTTACAACCCAAACTACTGTGCCTGGTGAAAATATCCCTCACAATAGATGGAGAAGGGAAAACTTTCCACGACAAACTCCAGTTTATATTAGACCACAATGCTTTAAAGCTAGAAATTAACAACAAGAGAAACAACAGAAATTGCACTAGCTCCTAGAGACTGAACAACACACTACTAAACAATGAATGGGTCATTGAAGAAATAAAAAAGGAACTTGTAAAATGTCTTGAACTGAATTATAATGAAAATACAACATACCAAAACTTTTGACACAAAGAAGGCAATCCTACGGGAAAATTTATAGCACTAAATACCTTCATAACAGAGAGAGAGAGATCTCAAATTAGTAACTTAACCATCCATCTAAAGGCATTGGAAAAACAAGAACAATCCAACCCTAAGAGTTCCAGATTGAAATAATTAAGATCAGAGAAGAAATTAATGAACTAAAAATTAAGAAAACAATTTTAAAAGTTGATGAAACAAAGAGCTGGTTCTTTGGAAAAGTAAACAGGATTGATAAACTGCTGGCCAATTTGATCAAACAACAAAAGAGAAGTCACAAATTAACACAATTAGAAATGAAAAGGGGAACATCACAACATACATCAAAGGAATTGGAAGAATCATCAGCAAAGTGGCAGGTTATAAAATCAATGCACAAAATTCAGAAGGCTTAGCCAGGCATGGTGGCACATGCCTTTAATACCAGCACTTGGGGGCAGAGGTAGGAGGATCGCCATGAGTTCGAGGCCACCGTGACAATACAGAGTGAATTCCAGGTCAGCCTGGGCTAGAGCGAGACCCTACCTTGAAAAAAACAAACAAAAAAATCAGAAGTCTCCTATATGCAAGGTAAATATACAGAGAAAGAAAAAAGTGAGGATGTCCTATTTTCAATAGCCAAAAAAAAAACACCTTGGAATAACACTAATTGAGACATAAAAACATAAAAACACTCAAGAAAGACATTGAGGAGGATATGAGAAGATGGAAAGTCCTTCCATGTTCCTGAATATGTAGAATATTGGGAAAATGGCAATCCTACTATAAACAACATATCAATTCAATGCAATACCAATAAAAATCCTAGCATAATTCTTTAGAGAGATAGAAAACATAATATCAAAATTTATATTGAGTACTGGAGATATTGCTTAGTGGTTAAGATGCTTGCCTGCAAAGCCAAACAACATAGGTTCAATTCCCCAGGATCCACATAAGCCAGATGCATAACGTGGAGTATGCATCTGGAATTGTTTTCTGATGCCCAGATGCACCCATTCTCTTTCTTTCTATCTGCCTCTTTCTTTCTCTATCTTTCAAATAAATGAATAGAAATACATTTTATTTTATTTTTGGAGAGAGACAGAGAGAGAAAGAGACAGAGAGAGAGGGAGACAGATAGAGAATGGGCGCACCAGCAGTCTCTCAGCTGCTGTGAACGAAATCCAGATGTGTGTGCCCCCTTGTGGTCAAGTGCAGCATTGCTCCCCTTTGCATCTGGCTAAACATGGAACCTGGAGATTGGAACCGGGTTCTTCTTAGGCTTAGCAGGCAGGCGCCTTAACCGCTAAGCCATCTCTCCAGCCCAGAAATACATTTTTAAAAATGATATGGAATGGCAGAAGGCCTCAGATATCCAAAAATATCCTCAGCAAAAGAAACACCTCTGTAGGTATTACCAGACCCAATCTAAGGCTATACTGCAAAGCAATAGTAAGCAAAAACAGCATAGCACTGGAATAAAACAGCCATATAGACCAATGGAACAAAGTTGAGCTTTGACAAAGGAACCAATAATGTACCCTGAGAAAAGTCAGCATGTTCAACAAATGGTGCCAAATTTGATAACCACATGTAAAAAAATAATTTAGACCCACTCCTCTTATGCACAAAATCAACTTCAAATGTATTAAAGACCTCAACATAAAACCTGAAACTCTTATTCGCCTGGAGTGAAACATAGGAGGAACTCTCCATGATATAGGAGTGGGAAGGACTGTCTGTACAACACCCCTGTAGCCCAGGAAATGAAACAATCACTCAACCAGTAGGATCTCATGAAGATAAAATGCTTTTGTACAGACAAACGTTCCATTAAAAAAAGCCAATAGACAACCCACAGAATGGCAGAAAAATCTTCACTAGCTATATCACTGACCAAGGCCTAATGCCTAGAATCTACAAAGAACTCAAAATTAAATACACAATAATAAAAATCAAAAAACCCACTCAAAAAAGGGGCAGAGGACTGAATAGGGAATTCTCAACGGAAGAAATATAAATGGCTAATACTCACTTAAGAAAATGATCATCATCTTTAACCAGCAAGGAAATGCAAATTAAAACAACTATGATATTCCTTCTTACCCCAGTCAACATTGCTATGATTGAAACATCAAATGACAATAAATGTTGGAAAGAATGTGGGGAGAGAGAAACCCTCATTCACTTCTGGTGAGAGTGCAAACGTATATATCCACTATAGAAATCAATATGGAGATCCTGAAAAAAAGATGAAAATAGAGCAACCAAATGAAAATGTGGTTCATATGCACAATGAAATTCTATTCATAATTAAGGAAAATGATATAATGAAATTTGTAGGAAAATAGACAGATTTGGAACAGATTGTAGTAAGTGAATTCACATGAGCAGAGAATGCCAAACACTGCATGTTCTCCCTCATCTGTGGTTCCTAACCTGGAGCAGCTTGAGTTTCAGGCATACCTCACAGGCAATTGGAGGGACATATAATAGGGATGGAAGTGTTTGGGGTAAGCAAATGGGAGGGTGGGGGGAAATATACTCAAAACTTAATCCAAAATGAATTGGTAGCATAGAAATCTTTACCAGAGATAGCAGACAAAACTTTAATTCCCTCAATAGCATTATTCAAGAACACAGCCTACCACTAAAACATTTGGTTTTAGCTTGCAACTCCCAGTACCAGAAATTGGTTACAACCCACACTGAGCTGTTGATCAGAGAGACCTATGTGGTCCCCAAAACAAGATAGACTTCTGTCAAAGCACTTGACTACCCACCTGAGGTAAAATATTAGGCTCTATTGCTGTAGACACCACATGCTGCTGACACAGAACATGGAAATATCTGGCTGGAAACTGGAAGGGAGCCACTTCCCACATGGTCTGCGCATATAGTGCTGGAAAACACTACATGAGCTGCTAGGGGAAAATGGTCACAACGTTGCAAAAGCAACCAGCCTGATAAGATGTACACACCTGTGCAACAGTGGCATCCAGCTTAGGTGGCTAATCAATGTCTCTCTGGATGGCTACAAGGTCTGCTCAGTGGAAAGGAACTCATAGCTAGAACTGGGAATAAAATCAGAATCCTATAGAGTCTGAGATCATGGGCTCCAATGAGAAGCTCCCCCTAATCTTTGGCCAAAAGAGAGGCCACACCTATCAAAATCTGTCAATTAAAATGCTTCTCCCATGAACTACACTGAACTCATTCTCCTTTGAAGAATCTGTTTTTCTTTTCATAAGGCAGTGAAAAATGGGGAGATAAACCACTCCTTACACACCCGCCAAGGCCCAGGTGAAACCACAGAGGAATTGGTGAGATTATCTGAGTGATGTTTCAATGGCTAGCGGGACAACCAGCAACAGGGTGATGGAGGCAGACACTGACGATACTCAAAATGTACCAAAGCAGGAATCCAGAAGCTGTTGAGAGCACTAAAACTCACCCACCACAGTTGAGGGAATTTTGTAGAAGAGGGGGCAGAAAAGATTGTAAGAGCCACAGACTGGAATGGAATGTCCATAGCCATTGCCCCCCACACAGTGACTGACTGCTGCTCTACCATCTCATGACTCACAACCCCATGGTGAATACCAGCAATCCCACTGAGGAGGGCCCTCAGAGGAATGGGGACAGAAAGGAAGGAAATGATGGTACTAATACATGATGTGTCCATACAAAGTTTCTACTTCTTAAGAAAATAAAATCTTGCATCATTTCCAAATGTCTGGTGAGGGTAGGGTATTCTAAATATCTTTCTGTCAACTGGGAAAAGACATGGCTCTAGTTTGAATATGAAACGTTGCACATAGGCTCATGTGTATGAATACTTGATACCTAGGTAATGGCATTGTTTAGGAAGCTTTTGAATGTAGGAGGTGGGCCTGCTCTAGGATAGGTCAGTGGAAAGCCCTGAAGTTTTATATTCCTACCCCACTTCCCGTTCACTCCATTGACTGACAGTGGGTGCAATGTGACCAGATGCCTACTTTTTCTGTCACTGTAATGGGCTGTATCCCCTTTAACAGGAAGCAAAACAAAACAAATTCCTTCCTTTGTTAATGTTTTCATCAGGTATTTGGTCTCAACATTAAGGGAAATAATTAATGCAAACTGTATATGACTTCTATATTTTTGTATATATTATGATGAGTTTTGTAGCCTGAACTATGTTCCATTTCATTGAATGTCCCAAGAAAGCTTGTGAAGAATGTATTTTCTGTTCTAAGAAGGAGTGATTTGGAAGTATCACTTAAATCATGTTGACGAATAGAGCTATTCAGGTAGAGTGTAACCTTATTGATTTTATGACTGTTTCATCTATTAGTTGCTGATGGGGGATGTTGAAATCTCCAACTGTCATGGTTGGATTCATCCTTTCGTGCTTTTTATTTGTTTTGTCCCACATATCTTGATGCTTATTTTTCAGTGTAGATTTTTGATAATAGATTAGAGTTGGTCACTTTATCACTATACCACTCCTCTTTCACAGTGATCACTTTTTACATAATTTAAAGATTTCTGTCAGAAATTAATATATTCCTCTTTACTTTGATTAGTATTGGTATGGTCTTTTTCCATGCATTTCAATTTAAAATCTTTCTATTTGAAGTGGGATTATTATACATGATTAAAAAATATCTGTTCTTTCTTAATTGGCATATTTAGGACATGTACATGTAAAGTAGTTATTGAGACAATTGGAATTAATAGCAAGTGTATTTATAACTATTTTCTGCCCATTTCATTTAAAAATGTTTTACTTCAATGTATGACTTTTCTGGTGTTATATAAGCACTTTAAATGATTTAGTATTCTGACCCTCTCATGGTATATTGTTGACTCCTTTTGTAAAAAAAAATAATAATAATTGCCTTAAAGTTTATAACATACATTTTAGTAAGCTCATGAACTATATTCTTTTACATTTGCCGTGAGAAAATATTTTTAATTTCTATTAAGGGTGGTCTCCAGCATTGGATTATTAGTTTCTTGTGTGTCTGAGAAAGCCTGAACTATTCTTGCTTTTGAAGCATCATTTTGAGGTAGAATTTTGGGTTAGTGTTAGTTTTTTCTTTGAACACTAAATAATTCACTCTATTGCTTTGTTGTTTGAATGATTTCTAATGAAAATGAGGCTATAATCTTACCTTCAATTTTTATAGTCACATTTCCATCCTCCAGCTAATTCCAATATTATTTTCTCCATGTTTTTGCTTTGTACATTTTAAAATAATAGGTGTAGATTTAGGTTTTCTTTTGTGGAACTGGGAGGGTGTTTTCCTACTTGTTCTTTTTCAAGCTCCTCTATGTTATATGCCATTAATTTTGAAGATGTCTTTTCTTTAATTATTTCAAATGTTTCCTTCACTGCTTTCTATCCTCACATTCAACTATTCCAGTTATGTCTGTATTGCACTTTTAAAAATTATCTTACAGCTCTTAGGTGTTGTTTTCTTTTTCATGAATTTTTCTCTTTGCATTTCTACGTGAAGTATTTATGTTAACCACTATTTATAGTTAAGATTCTCTGGGCTATATTGAGTTATTTATGAGCCTATCACATGCACTCTTACTGTTTGTTACAGCATTGTTGGTTCTCACATTTTCTTTGACTCTATTAGAATCTCCATGTCTCTTTGCTTATTTCATCTGTGTACCTTTCTATGTCTATGTATTTACTTTTCCATTAAAAACTTCAATATATTTGTCAAAGGGTTGGGGAAAGATTGCTTACTACTCAAGCATGAGGAAGTAAGTTCAATTCCTAGCAACCACGTAAAAGGCTGGGCATGGCTACCCACAGCCACAACCCCAACACTAAATTGGCAGAGACAAGAGGATCACTGGAGCTTTCTGGTCACCTAATCTAACAAAAAAGCAGTGTGAGCTCCAGGTTCAATGAGAGACTCTATCTCATAGGCCTTTACATATGGGTCACATGCATCTGTTCATACACATGCATATACCACACATCTACACCTACACACATACATACATACACATACTATACACAAACACCCACAAAATTAACAAAATGATAATAATATCATGCATGTGTCTTTTGATGTCTATAGTGTTTGTTTTTAACAGACTGTGTCTTTTAGTTGTTTTTTTTTTGGGGGGGTGGGGGGGTTGAGGTAGGTTCTCAATCTAGCCCAGGCTGACCTGGAATTCACTCTGTATTTTCAGGTTGGCCTCGAACTCATGGTAATCATCCTATCTCTGCCTCCCAAGTACTGGGATTAAAGGCATGTGCCACCATGCTCATTGTCTTTTGGCCTTTTGAGAACGTTTTTATCTTTTATCAGGGTAAATTTTAGATCTTTCTCTCTCTCTCTTAACAGCAGCAGCACTTCAATTCTCAAAAAAAAAAAAAAAAAAAAAAAAAAAAAAAAAAACCAAAAAAAAAAAACCTCAGAAAGCCAGACTGTAACACTCCACAATAGGTTGGCTTCAAAACCAGCAATAATTCTACCTGATCCCTGATAGCACTGAGACACCTCCTTGAGACACCTCCTACCTCATATCCTCCACCATGTAAAGCAATCCTCTTATCTCCACACTGTGGTGTTGTAGGGGGACCAGAGGAAGAAGCAAGGTCTATCTACCCATCTACCATTGTATGGTGTGTGGCCAAGGATCCCCCTCTACCAAAGCCTCTGGCACCTGAGACCTCAGGTATGCTGCTTGAATCAGGATGGCCACAGTGGAACTGGGGCCTCCTCTGTTTACTTCTCCTGATCACACATGGGAGTATATCCCCACCCTCCAGCAGAGACTTAAACCCCTGTATTCCTCAGGATGGGGAATAGGAGGGAAGAGTTAGGAAGATCAGGGTAGTTACAGATGGCCAACTAAATAGAAGCAGAGCAATATTCACTCCCACCAGGAGAATCTCCCCAAATACATTCCTTAAGCTCAGTGAGTATGCACAGGGCAGCTAAAGGTTTCTAGAAGAACCCCCAATGCACAAGCCTTCTCGCAACAGGTACTTCCCTTCAGGGCTCCTTGCAGAGTCCTAGGCTCTGGCCTGGCCAGACCAAGCATGGCCTCCTCTGTGTTCCACGTCACTTGCATGGGGCCCCCAACACATACAGAGTGCATCGGATATCTTTGACTTGGCCTGCCAGCCCCTGTACCCATTGTAGAACCCACTCTACCTCCTCGCAGCACGCCAGCAGGGTGTCCACCACTTCGTCTATGGTGTCCATAAATATTTTATGAGCTGATCATCAAGTTTTGGGGGGTATGGGGGTTCAAGGAAGGCTTCACGATGGAATTCACTATGTAGTCTCAGGGTGGCCTCGAACTCATAGTGATCCCCCTACCTCTGCCTCCCAAGTGCTAGTTTTAAAGGTGTTCGCCACCACACCCAGCTATGATCACCAATTTTAAAGTGTATGTGTGGGGATAAGGTAGGTCAGGTTATTATTCTAGACTTTATGGGACAATGAAAATATTGCTTAACAATTTTCAGATCATTTTTACAATTTTAAAGTGTATACCAACTTTCTAGTTTGTAAAACAGTTCTGTTAATTATAATGCAAACAGACTAAACCACCTAATGGGATTATTTGAGGATTAGGTTTACTGTTTGAAAATATGTAGTACAGTGGTTTGTAAGTGGTAAAAGGAAATTGAATTATAACATGTTTTAATTTCATCTTATTGGTAAGAAATCTGAAGTTGTGAGAGGATGCCACCATTCCCAGGGACACACAGAAATTAGAGGACTGAGTTTTGCTTTGGGGTCATAGTCTATTAAAATCACTCAGTAATGTACTTTTTACATCATAGTATTAATGTTTTAAAGAATTAGTTTTACTCTATTATTTTTTCTGATTAAAATACCTGAAATGAAGTATTTTATATATATATAGGCATGTATCTATTTCACACACACAAAAAAAAAAATTCAAGAAGTATAAGCTAGACCAGGTTTTCTCAAATCTAGCCTGAGTAAGTCCTTCCACATTCCCCATAGCATGGAAGTGCTCACAGTATGAAAGAACATTGTCTGAACCTCAGCCACACAGTGGTGTAGCCCTTAATTAAATGATGCAGCAACATATGGGAATTAGAAATGAGATTAAGAGACTAATAGAGTAGAACCCTGTAATGCTAATATAAAATTGAAAAGCATTCCATGTTGGAAAATTGAAAAAAATATATACTTATAAACCAGAACAAAATATAGAATTATAGAAAAAAGGCACTTTGTGGTTAAACTGATCCAGAGAGGTCATTCATAGTTGGGTGTCAGATTTACCTAGTGCATAGCCTGCTTTCAAAAAAATAAAATAGAAAATTAAAAAATGAGGTGGAACACTGTCAACATGGACCCTGGAGAGACCTACTTGGAATCCAGGAGAGAGCCAGTCCACAGACAGGTAATTCATCTAGTGCTGGAAGGTGCTACATGAGCTACCAGGGGAAAGTAGCCAACATCTATCTGAACAACTCAAAGTCTTAATTACTCAGAAGCAAACAACCTGATGATGCTCACACAAGTGCAATAATGGCACACAGCCATGGTGGGTAACCAACTGCTCTTGGATTGGCTAACAAATCTGCTTAGTGGAAAGGAAACCATTTCTGGACCTGGGAAACAAATCAGCATCATATCCAGATTACAAATTTGCTTTATAGTGTCAAGCTCCCACTAATATTGGGTTATAAGAGAGTCTATACCCTTTAAATTCTCTCTAAATTAATAATGGTTATCCCATTTAACCTGTGATGACTTCACTCTCTGTTGGAGAATCTGCTTCCCTTTTTCAGACTGAAGCAGGACCTGAGGAAACAAACAACCCAACACACTTCACCAGGGCCCCAGCTGAACCACAGGAACTGGGGAGATGACCAAGAGTGCTGCTTCTGTGGTGAACCTGACATTACCACGAGGGTGAAGGAGATAGACACTGAGGACACTCAACACTCAACTCAAGGCCAAAGCAGAGATCCAGAGGCTCCTAAGAGCCCATCACTAAAGTAGACTTAAAATGTACCCAAAATGGCTCAGGGAATTTTGCAGAAGAGGAGACAGAAAGATTGTTAGAGCCACAAGTTGGGACATTATGCACAGGGACATTGACTCTCCCCCATAACTGACTGCTGCCCCCACAATGCATGGCCCATAATTCCCATGGGGATTGACCTACACCCCCAATGAGAAGGGCCTCTTAGGAAAAGGGGCAGGGACGCAGGCAAGGGTGGTACTAAAATGTGTTGTTTACATACTAAGAATGTCCATATCTAATAAAAATAAATTTTAAAAAATGAGATGGAGAGAGAGAGAGAGGTCTGAGAGGTAAAGATGCAAATGGTGCAGATGTCAAGCTCAGATTGGAGTAGGACAAAATCATGGTTGTTTATCCAGGAAAGTAACAAATGAATGGAACGTTTGGATTAACAGATTTTAACTAAGTTTTATATAATATGTATTGTAGTTTAAAGATTAAATTTCCCTCCTTCCACCCCATTAGGCTCATGTCTTTGAGTTTTTGGTTTTTAGCTGGTGGCAATGTTTGGGAAGGTTGTGAAATTTTTAGGAGGTGGAACCTTGCTGGAGACAGTGGATTCCTGGTGGGGAGTTGGGGGCTTGCAGTTTTTAGCCCAGCTCTACTTTCCTATTGCTGTCTCTGGTTCCTAACCTCACAGGACAGGGTATGTGACCACCCGCCTCGCAATCCTGTGGCCATACACTTCTCTGTCATGATGGACTGTATCTCTCCAAATTGTATCTAAGTTAAAGTAAATCCTTCCTCTTTTGAGTTGCTTCTTGTCAGGTAATTTGTCATGGTTATGAGGAAAATAACCAATGCATTAGAACAGATGTAATAACAAAGATGTAATGAAAAATGGCTGATAGCTATTGAACTGCTTTCAGATATTTTAGTAATCTTTGTAAAAAGTCATGTGGAATTGACACCTCCATATCTGTATTTTTGATAATGGTGATAAAAGCCGCTCATACAGGCTAAGAAATATACCTAAAGAGTGTATAGTAAATACAAAATCAAGCCAAGGTTTTTCACCTGGCAGTCTGATTTAAGTACAAATTCATTGAAACATTAAATTATACAGATGAAATATATTCCTGCATATAGAATATAGTGAGGGAATTGAATAATTTTGTTGTAGCTATACTTCCCAGAGATATTTCCAAGTTAAAAAAGCGAATATGAGGTAAATGAGGGAGTTGGGCATTTTAGACCAAGCATGAGCGAAGTTCTGGCATACTTGGGAAATGCCAAGTGACTTGCTCTTCTTTTCCTATAGTAAGTGAGAAGAAACCATGAGAAGATGTATTAGGGAGAAATATGTACCCATTCCACAGCAGCCTTTATATGTCATACTAACAGTGACAACACCACTCAGAGTCTCTACATTTTCATATCATTATCAAACTCAAAAATACCAGTCTCAGCTTCCCGCTGTATTCCTCACCCTTATGCTACGCTAATGTACAGCTTGGTCAAGGGGAAAAAGAATAAAAATGCAACTCTACAAAGGAATTATTGCAATTTGCAGCATCTCACCACAGCCCATTTACTGTATATGATTTTATATGTTCCTTGGAAGTGTTCACATTTCAGAGCATTTAAAACAAATGAGACATTTATTAGTGTAACCTTTATTCTCAAGATGATTTAAGCCTTTTCAAAAGTAACTAAAAGTAGAACAGTATTTCCCTTATGCTTGAGTCTTCCCCATGTCCCCACAGCCCACAAAATGCTTCAGTAATTTCAATGCTCTGTACATCTTCTGAAATACCTACATAAATAATCTATTGTTCCAAAGGTCACAAAGTTAGAGGATCACTTGGAAATGCCAGGAAAGTAAGTGCATTGGTAATGCAATGCCATAAGTTTAGATTTGTTCATGACCCCTTATCTTCAGATGCAGCTAGCTATTGGAGGATATGAGATGGTTGACCTATGCATGAGTCTTTGGGTCCTTCAAAGGACATAAGAATGGCTAAAAGTGTGTGAGTTCTAACAGCCCGACCACTTTCTCCCATGACAAATACTATCAAGTGTCTAACGGACGTGGCATTTTTGCTAGCCCTCCTTGTCTCTGTTCAAAAGGGAGGAAGCCTCATTAAAACACCCACTCTCAGAGACACAGTTCAGCCACAGATCTGTTTCAAGTTAAAGGCCACCCCATGAACATGGCCCTAAGAGTTCACTTGCAACTTTCAAACATTCCATAAATTTGCTCTTAATAGGAAGGTTGATAAATTCTCTTTCATTTTAAGTGCTGTTCAGAGCTGTCATCTTTCTTGATAGATGTCATTGCCTAAAGAAGGGATTTCTAAGATGTTAAATGTCACCACAGGGTTTAACATCCCAAATTATTTTTTGCATAATACCTGGATAACTCTGAAAAACATTCTAATAGAGACATGAAACATTAATTAGAATTGGTCAGATTATAGAAACCTCGGACATAGAAATGCACTGTAAACCTTTTCTTTTACAAGATAATGTGTGAGGTAAGAGTGAGGGGCACATCAAAGGCCTCAGAAATGAGACTGCGACTACAGTATCTTCCCAAATATTCTGTGTTCTTTCTAGGATTACAGGAATGCCAACTCCCCACTTTTGCAAGTAAATGACATTCTTATAGAAATGAAAACTAGAAGTTAAACGTGAATAATTACAACCTGTATGTAGCTTCAAATAAGTAAAAATTTAATTGACTCCTCATATCACCATCTGTCAGAATAAAGCAATATCAAGCTATATAACTGTTAATGCTAATGTGAAATCATGAATGAAAGCTTTATATAATCTTTAAACCTTTATCATCAGCAGGAACAAAGTATAAATAGGTCACATTTAAGTTTCTTATGAACCAATGTTTGCTCATGGCATAAAACAGATCAGGGCCAGCCTTGTCTAAAACTTTCAGACTACCCAGACAATGAGAATGGAATATGTGTGCTACCAAAACACACAGATCTGCTCCTTTTTCTTCTTCATGCCTCTCCATGAATGTACTCACCTTCCTCCCTCCACACAAGGCTTGCTGGCACTGCACTGTCTGTTCGCTTATCCTGACTTATTTTTATGGCAAGCAGCTTGTGACATTCATCCATCAGTCTGTCTATATCATTTGATCCTATTTAGTCTTTTCATGTCATGTTAACTTTTATTTGCAAGTCTGTTGGTGTAGGCGAGTTTATATATCTGTTTTGGTGCATGTTTGGTGTCTGCTTAGATCACTCTTCATGTTATTTATAGGGAAAAAGTCTATCATTGGGCCCAGAAACCCCCAATTACTTAGTCTAGTTAGAAAGCTGGCTCTGAGGATCTAGCTTTCTCTGCATCCTGAGCTCTGGGATTACAGGTAGGCACACCAGCATTAACATGAGTGCTGAGGTTCTAAGGTTTGTCCTCATGCATCCACTGAGCCAACTTCCCAGCCCTATAGCTTGTTGACACTTGTGTCCTTGGCATATGGGTAAGCACCTGGTTCTCATTTTTTCTTAAATTAATTAATGAATTAATTAATTAATGTACTCTTGTTTTTACTGCAGAATGTCCCAATATGCCAGGTTACCGTTTTTCAAAATCCATCCCTATTAGTTATACCTGGGAGACTTTCAGTTCCTAAAGACAAGATGATTTACATTGTCAAAGTAATAAAGGTCAATAAACCAGAGATAAGGAAAATACTAAATAAGGACTAAGGAGATGGCTAAGTGGTTATAGGAGCTTGCTTGCAAAACATGCTGGCCTGTGCTCAATTGCCCAGTTACTCAGATAAAGCCATACCCCAAAAGTAGCATATACTTCTGGAGCTCACTTGCAGCAAGAGGCCTTGGCATGTCCATTCTCTCTTTCTATGGAAAATAAATATTTTTAAAAATCTTAAGGAAAATAGTAAATAGGAGTTTAAAAATAATAGAATTTGGGGCTGGAGAGATGGCTTAGGGGTTAAGGCGCCTGCCTCCTAAGCCTAAGAACGCTGGTTCCAATCTCCAGCGGTTCCAATCTCCAGGTCCCACGTTTAGCCAGATGCAAAGTGACGCAAGGGCGCAATGCCGCCTTTGACCACAAGGGGGTGCACGCATCTGGATTTCGTTCTCAGCAGCTGAGACACTGCTGGTGCGCCCATCTCAGTCTTCCTCTCCCTCTCCCTCTCTCTCTCTCTGTCTCTCTCTGTCTTTCTCAAAATAAATAAATATATATATAATAAAAATAATAGAAGTAATAGCTTTACTGAGTGCTTATGACAAACCCTACAGTACACTGGACTATTCTATAACTCAGTCTTTGGAAACAACTTGTGGTAAAGGTGATACTGGGTGTATTTTACTGCTGAAGATCATCAAGGTCTAAGAAGTTACATGTTTGGCACAAGGTTGATGTAAGCAATATGGATGATTTGACTAACATTCTCCTCCCTGTATAGTTAGTGCTACTGGTCCAAATGGCAGTGATCACAGCAAGTAAGATTACACTTCATTACCACAGGTCTATTTTAAATTGGGGTCAGTGGTTACGCTCCATCCTTTGTGAGTTACACAACCAGAAAAAATAAAATAATACTAACATTTAGCCACAATATACATCACACACATCATAAAAACATAATCCACACAGCTAACCTGATGATATTTCGATAAAACAAGTTTATTCCTGAAGCTCTTTCCTATACAATCCCCTACAAGAAACTATTTCTAAGCTAATCAGAGGGGCAGGTTGGGAAAATCCAGGCCCTTGGAAAAGGCTTAGCAATATTCAGTTTTTCATATAGCATACTAAATCCCCCCTTTACAACTTCTTATTTGAATATCCTCCTTCTAAAATGCTTCATGATTGATCTATTATCCATTAATGCAGAAAAATTGATAGTAATGCCTATTATATGTCATGCTCCGTACTAAGTTAAAAAAGTGCTCTTTGCAATTTTTACATTTAAGATTCTTTACATCCATGGAGTCTTCAATATGGTTTGGTAAGTAGATCTAAGGAAGCAAACAAACATGTAACTTCACGTGATCAAACACTGTGAGGCCCTCAAGATGTAATAACAGAGAACAATGAGAGAAGGATAAGTGTGTCCCTTTATAGTGCAGAGAGACAGAGGTGCTTTCAGTGAGAACATTTTTATATAAAAGACTAAAAGACACAAAAGGGAAAAATATGTGAACTCATGAGGAAGGTATGTTTAGAAAGTTGGTAGTAAATATATGTAGGTCCTAACACTATTAGGTTAGTGTTCATGAACATCTGAATGGAAAGAGTAGCTGAAAGTGAGTGGGAGTGACAAGCTATTTCCTGTTGCTTTTATAAAATGTGTGAGTCTGGGTCATTTATAAAGAATATTAATTCATTTATCTTACAGTTCTTGGAAGTCCAAAAGCATGACGCTGGCATCTGACAAGGGCTTTATTCCTGAATCACCACACGACAGTATGCAGACAGAGCAGTTCAAAAAGAACTCCCTTTCATAATGGTGTTATTCCAATGACAATCCATTAATGCATGAATGGGGCAATCTATTCATGAAGACAAAGACTTTATAACCCTTATAACGATCAAAAGCCCCACCTCCCCAAACTCTCCCATAGCCAATTGAATTTAAACTTGAATTTAGATAGGGACAAGCAATATTCAAGCCACAGTGGCAAATATGGAAAAGTAAAATGGGAAAATATTTCAGCAGTATGTAGGCTCAAATTATACGCTTACCTAAAAGTTTTGCATTTAGTTGAAATGGAGTGAGCCCCTTAATGTGAACTCTAACTGGGGCATTCAGCAGGAGGGTAAAGGTGCCTGAATTATATACTTAAATCCTTGCTATGTTTCTTGAGCAGAGAACAGGTGTTAGAAGAGCAAATGAAGCTGTGTTAGTTAAGGTGTTATTGGTGTGCAATAGGAGAAATGGAGACAGTCATAATCTAAAGCTACCATTCCAATGACTGAGAGTGTTGGATTTGATGTGCTTATAGTCCCCAGTGAATTTGTTTTCCTTCTGGACTAGGTCGTACTGGTCACTTTCTTTGTAAGAAATAGGTTAAATTTGTGGATTTAACCCTTGCCCAAAAGTAGAAAAATATTACATTGCCAAGGGGAGAAACGGCAATTTTTTATAATACTAGCTATAGGGTATATAGAAAAAAGTGAATGAATCATTGAATTTGCTAAAGCAATAATATGAGGCTGGAGAGATAGCTCAGCTATGAAAGATGCTTGCTTGCAAATCCAGTCAGCCTGGGTTCAAATCCCTAATCACACACTTAAAGCTGGACAGGCATTCATTTGCAAGATACACACACATATGTGTGTGTATGTGTAAAATAAACAAAATTATTAAAGGTAGTAATAGCTAAATAATCTGAACAGTGGGAGAAGATGCAGAACTTTCTATTTCTTCCGGGCAGTATGTCAGTATGGCAGTATCTTCAAAGCTAACGGTTTTCCCAGAAATGAGAAGGATGTAGAATAGCAAAGCATCCTCACTCATTCCAATAAAGGAAATGGATGGGTTGGTGCTTGCTGATGAATTTCTATCAGCCAGATTAAAAAGAAAATGTTATAAGTATTTCGTATGTAGTTTTGGCTCTATCATTCAGGTGAAGGAACCATACATGATGTAAAATGCAATGCATTCATCCAACTTTAAAAGTCCCCATATTTTTTAATCAATTCTAATAATGTTAAACATCCCCATAATCCAGTCTTTTAACTGAGCCATAATACCAATAATAATGCCAAAAAAACCCCACAATGGCACAGAATAAACATGCACACTACAAAAGATGGCATTGGGCAAAGCAAAGAAATATTCAACCAATACAAGATTTAAAACAACCAGGGCAAACATCAAACTCTGTAATTCCAATCCAGCAGCAAGGCTCTGGAGTGTAGGTCAGCTGGCCCAGTCTCAATAGTTGTAATCTCTCAAACAATTTGCAGGTGAACGGTCAGGAGTTTAGGCCCAAAGATTTCATTTTGTTCTGTGCCATATCCCTCTGATCACAACAGTCCATTTCTATGCAATGCAACCCTGCACAACCTCTCAGGACACAGCCATAACCTCAAGCCTCTCAAACTGCTTCTAGCCCAGTCCAAGCAAAGCTCTTTCTCACCCTCATAAGCCAAACTGAGTCACAGTCCATAGTTCTTACTACATTCAGGTCTTTCAGCTCTGACCAGAATAGTCCATCAAGCTGTACTTAAGCATTGCAAGGCATCTCTTAGGCCAAGGTTTCAAATTCTTCCATATTCCTCTTGAAAATCAGCTCCAAAAGGCCAAAGCCACATAGTCAGGTGTCTAGCAGAAATCACACTCCTCGGCACCACTTAACTGTTGCAGTCAGTTCGCACTGCTGGTAGAAATCACCCGACCAAGAGCAGCTTGGGGGGCGGAGGGGAAGAGGTTTGTTTTGGCTTACAGGCTGGAGCAGGAAGCTCCATGATGGCAGGAAAAAGGGTGGCATGAGCAGACGGTGGACATCACGCCCTGGCCAACATAAGGTGGACCATAGCAACCGGAGAATATGCCAAACATTGGCAAGGGGAAGCTGGCCATAACCCCATAAGCTCGCCCTCAACAACACTCTGTCTCCAGGAGGCATTGATTCCTAAATCTCCATCAGATGGGAAGCTAGCATTCAGAACACTTAAGTTTATGGGAGACACCTGAATCAAACCACCACATTCTGCTCCTGGCCTCCATAACCTGTAACCATACATGATGTAAAATACAATGCATTCATCAAACTTTAAAAGTCCCCATATTTTTTTAATCAGTCCTAATAATGTTAAACATATCCATAATCTAAAGTCTTTTAACTGAGCCATAATACCAAAAATAATCCCCCCAAAACCCATAATGGCACAGAATAAACATGCACACTGCAAAAGATGGCATTGGGCAAAGCAAAGAAATATTCAACCAATACTAGATTTTAAACAACCAGGGCAAACATCAAACTCTGTAATTCCAATCCAACAACTCTAGTCAGTGAGAAATCTCACAGTCTGATAATTCTAACCAGCAACAAGGCTCTGGAGTTCCAATTACGCCCCTCCAGCTAGGCTACTCACAGTCCTGGAACACTTCATCTGGGGCCGGCAGCTCTCCTTCACAGCCATCTCATGGTCCTGGCATCTCCACTGGGTCTCCCCTGCGACCCACGGTCCATCACCATGGCTCCATGGGATCTCCATGCAGACATCCAGAAAAACTGCTTCACACTGCCCACGGCCATTTCCAAAACACAAGACTGCAGTGCAAACTCAATGACCCTCTCTTTCCTGCATTTCTTATACTCCGTAATACCAGTTAGGATGCCAATTTATATAATCCAGGAGGGAATAAAGTAGACTTTGAGCATTCAGGCCCCTTCAAAATTTTCTACATTTATGCTGTTGCCCCAGTGCAGGTCAGCTGGTCCAATCTCAATAAAGTTGTAATCTCTCAAACAGTTTGCAGGTGAATGGTCAGGTGTTTAAGCCCAAAGATTTCATTTTGTTCTGTGCCATATCCCTCTGCTCACACCAGTCCATTTCTATGCAATGCAACCCTGCACAACCTCTCAGGACACAGCCATAACCTCAAGCCTCTCAAACTGCTTCTAGCCCAGTCCAAGCAAAGCTCTTTCTCACCCTCATAAGCCAAACTGAGTCACAGTCCATAGTTCTTACTGCATTCAGGTCTTTCAGCTCTAACCAGAATAGTCCATCAAGCTGTACTTAAGCATTGCAAGGCATCTCTTAGGCCAAGGTTTCAAATTCTTCCATATTCCTCTTGAAAATCAGCTCCAAAAGGCCAAAGCCACATAGTCAGGTGTCTAGCAGAAATCACACTCCTTGGCACCACTTAACTGTTGCAGTCAGGTTCGCACTGCTGGTAGAAATCACCTGACCAAAAGCAGCTTGGGGGCGGAGGGGAAGAGGTTTGTTTTGGCTTACAGGCTGGAGCAGGAAGCTCCATGATGGCAGGAAAAGGGTGGCATGAGCAGAGGGTGGACATAACGCCCTGGCCAACATAAGGTGGACCATAACAACCAGAGAGTGTGTCAAACATTGGCAAGGGGAAGCTGCCTATAACCCCATAAGCTCGCCCTCAACAACACTCTGTCTCCAGGAGGCATTAATTCCTAAATCTCCATCAGATGGGAAGCTAGCATTCAGAACACTTAAGTTTATGGGAGACACCTGAATCAAACCACCACATTCTGCTCCTGGCCTCCATAACCTGTAACCATACATGATGTAAAATACAATGCATTCATCAAACTTTAAAAGTCCCCATATTTTTTTAATCAGTCCTAATAATGTTAAACATACCCATAATCCAAAGTCTTTTAACTGAGCCATAATACCAAAAATAATCCCCCCAAAACCCATAATGGCACAGAATAAACATGCACACTGCAAAAGATGGCATTGGGCAAAGCAAAGAAATATTCAACCAATACTAGATTTTAAACAACCAGGGCAAACATCAAACTCTGTAATTCCAATCCAACAACTCTAGTCAGTGAGAAATCTCACAGTCTGATAATTCTAACCAGCAACAAGGCTCTGGAGTTCCAATTACGCCCCTCCAGCTAGGCTACTCACAGTCCTGGAACACTTCATCTGGGGCCGGCAGCTCTCCTTCACAGCCATCTCATGGTCCTGGCATCTCCACTGGGTCTCCCCTGCGACCCACGGTCCATCACCATGGCTCCATGGGATCTCCATGCAGACATCCAGAAAAACTGCTTCTCACTGCCCACGGCCATTTCCAAAACACAAGACTGCAGTGCAAACTCAATGACCCTCTCTTTCCTGCATTTCTTATACTCCGTAATACCAGTTAGGATGCCAATTTATATAATCCAGGAGGGAATAAAGTAGACTTTGAGCATTCAGGCCCCTTCAAAATTTTCTACATTTATGCTGTTGCCCCAGTGCAGGTCAGCTGGTCCAATCTCAATAAAGTTGTAATCTCTCAAACAGTTTGCAGGTGAATGGTCAGGTGTTTAAGCCCAAAGATTTCATTTTGTTCTGTGCCATATCCCTCTGCTCACACCAGTCCATTTCTATGCAATGCAACCCTGCACAACCTCTCAGGACACAGCCATAACCTCAAGCCTCTCAAACTGCTTCTAGCCTAGTCCAAGCAAAGCTCTTTCTCACCCTCATAAGCCAAACTGAGTCACAGTCCATAGTTCTTACTGCATTCAGGTCTTTCAGCTCTAACCAGAATAGTCCATCAAGCTGTAC
Organism: Orientallactaga sibirica; assembly: GCA_036365145.1. Lineage (NCBI taxonomy): Eukaryota > Metazoa > Chordata > Mammalia > Rodentia > Dipodidae > Orientallactaga > Orientallactaga sibirica. Next base: position 4,907,641 of record JAEOAD010000083.1, read on the forward strand.
TTAAGCATTGCAAGGCATCTCTTAGGCCAAGGTTTCAAATTCTTCCATATTCCTCTTGAAAATTAGCTTCAAAAGGCCAAAGCCACACTGTCAGGTGTCTAGCAGAAATCACACTCCTTGGTACCACTTAACTGTTGCTGTCAGGTTCGCACTGCTGGTAGAAATCACCTGACCAAAAGCAGCTTGGGGGGCGGAGGGGAAGAGGTTTGTTTTGGCTTACAGGCTGGAGCAGGAAGCTCCATGATGGCAGGGAAAAGGGTTGCCTGAATAGAGGGTGGACATAACGCCCTGGCCAACATAAGGTGGACCATAACAACCAGAGAGTGTGTCAAACATTGGCAAGGGGAAGCTGCCTATAACCCCATAAGCTCGCCCTCAACAACACTCTGTCTCCAGGAGGCATTAATTCCTAAATCTCCATCAGATGGGAAGCTAGCATTCAGAACACTTAAGTTTATGGGAGACACCTGAATCAAACCACCACATTCTGCTCCTGGCCTCCATAACCTGTAACCATACATGATGTAAAATACAATGCATTCATCAAACTTTAAAAGTCCCCATTTTTTTTTAATCAGTCCTAATAATGTAAAACATACCCATAATCCAAAGTCTTTTAACTGAGCCACAATACCAAAAATAATCCCCCCAAAACCCATAATGGCACAGAATAAACATGCACACTGCAAAAGATGGCAGTGGGTAAAGCAAAGAAATATTCAACCAATACAAGATTTAAAACAACCAGGGCAAACATCAAATTATGTAATTCTAATCCAACAACTCTAGTCAGTGAGAAATCTCCCAGTCTGATAATTCTAACAAGCAGCAAGGCTCTGGAGTTCCAATTACGCCCCTCCAGCTAGGCTACTCACAGTCCTGGAACACTTCATCTGAGGCCGGCAGCTCTCCTTCACAGCCATCTCATGGTCCTGGCATCTCCACTGGGTCTCCCCTGCAACCCACGGTCCATCACCATGGCTCCATGGGATCTCCATGCAGACATCCAGAAAAACTGCTTCTCACTGCCCACGGCCATTTCCAAAACACAAGACTGCATTGCAAACTCAATGACTCTCTCTTTCCTGCATTTCTTATACTCCGTAATACCAGTTAGGATGCCAATTTATATAATCCAGGAGGGAATAAAGTAGACTTTGAGCATTCAGGCCCCTTCAAAATTTTCTACATTTATCCTGTTGCCTCAGTGCAGGTCAGCTGGTCCAATCTCAATAAAGTTGTAATCTCTCAAACAGTTTGCAGGTGAATGGTCAGGTGTTTAAGCCCAAAGATTTCATTTTGTTCTGTGCCATATCCCTCTGCTCACACCAGTCCATTTCTATGCAATGCAACCCTGCACAACCTCTCAGGACACAGCCATAACCTCAAGCCTCTCAAACTGCTTCTAGCCCAGTCCAAGCAAAGCTCTTTCTCACCCTCATAAGCCAAACTGAGTCACAGTCCATAGTTCTTACTGCATTCAGGTCTTTCAGCTCCGACCAGAGTAGTCCATCAAGCTGTACTTAAGCATTTCAAGGCGTCTCTTAGGCCAAGGTTTCAAATTCTTCCATATTCCTCTTGAAAATTAGCTCGAAAAGGCCAAAGCCACACTGTCAGGTGTCTAGCAGAAATCACACTCCTCGGTATCACTTAACTGTTGCAGTCAGTTCGCACTGCTGGTAGAAATCACCCGACCAAGAGCAGCTTGTGGGAAATAAAGAGGTTTATTTTGGCTTACAGGCTGGAGCAGGAAGCTCCATGATGGCAGGGAAAATGATGGCCTGAATAGAGGGTGGACATCATGCCCTGGTCAACATAAGGTGTACCATCGCAACCGGAGAGTGTGCCAAACACTGGTAAGGGGAAGCTGGCTATAATACCCATAAGCCTGCTCCTAACAGTACTCTCCTTCAGGAGGCATTAATTCCCAAATCTCCATCAGATAGGAAGCTAGCATTCAGAACACTTAAGTTTATGGGAGACACCTGAATGAAACCACCACAGCAGGTGAAGTAGATAATGGTGTTTATCAGAGCTGGGGAGATTGCTCAGTGGTTAAAGGACCCTCCTGAAACGTCTTCAGGCCTGGGTTTGATCCCCCAGTATCCATATAAAGCAAGATCCACAAAGTGGCACATGCCCCTGAAGTTTGTTTGCAGTGGCAAGAACCCCGCCATGCCTATACTATCATCTATCTATCTATCTATCTATCTTTCTTTCTTTCTTTCTTTCTTTCTTTCTACCTATCTATCATCAATCTATTATCTATATAATCAAATAAATAACTAAATAATTATTTTAAATAAGGTTCAGAAAAGACCAGTGGGAATTAAGAGAGAAAGAAAGAAAGAAAGAAAGAAAGAAAGAAAGAAAGAAAGAAAGAAAATCTAATGATGCCTCCATGAACACTGTGGCCCCTAACATTCATGTAAAAGCTACTAGGGAGCTTTAGGCAGCAATGCAGCACCTCAGAGCTATTCTTTCTAGGAGGAAGGAAAATGGAGTATTTACATCACTCTTCCACCCATCACCAGTTGAAAGTCATCTTTGGAGCAGTGAAGAGCATGAATTCCTCAATATTTTTTTCCTGCTGGATCAGCTGAAAGTAGTGGCTCTGGAGATGAAAGACATTGACAGAGATAAAGTGCTGGAGAACCAACAGATGTGTACTTGGGCATGCAAGGACAAGGTATATGCATCAAAATATTAACACAGTTATTTCTACATGGCTTAAACATATATATTATTTATTAATTATTTTTATAATACATCGCTAATACATACATACAATTTATTTTTCATTTTCATAATAAATGTGTATTTCATATGTAACTGGACTAAAACTGCATAAGTTAGGGATAGTTTCCCTATAATTTGAGCACCATTCTGTAGGCAAGCATATTTAGACTATTCAATACACATTTTGCTATGTAATCAACTGTCCACTACAGACTTCTTTGCCAACAATCACATGTTGCTATTAACATCCACAATGAGCTGTTGATCAGTGAGACCTACATTGTTTCCCAAAAAAAGACAGATTTCTGTCAGAGTATTTGATGACCCAACAGAGGTTATTGATAAGACCCTACTGCTAATGACACCATATGCTGTTCGGATGGAACATGAAGAGACCTGGCTGGAATCTGGACGTGAGTCAGTCCCCAGGCAGTTAGCTTGTCTAGTGCCTACATGAGTGACTGGGCAAAAATGACTAACATCTGTCTAAGCAACTTGTGGTCTAAGCTACTCAGTAGCAAAAAACCTGCCATGATGCTCACACAAGTGTAGTAGTGGCACACGGCCATGGTGGGTTACAAACTGCTTTAGATTTGGCTAATGGATCCACTCAGTGGAACAGAACCCATACCTGGAAGTGAGAAACAAGTCAGAACCATATCCAAAGCAAACCCACTCTCCAATATCAAGATCCCACCAATAGTGGGATACAAGAGGGCCTACACCAATTAAATTTTGTCTAAAATAATAATGGTTATCCATGTATATTGCACTGACCTCACTCTCTGTTGGAAAATTTGCTTCTCTCTTTCAGATGGACACAGAACCTGAGGAGAGAATCAGCCCATTGCACCTCAACAGGGCACCAGCTGAAGCCATAAAGTTATAGGGGAAATGAGCAAGAGTGCTGCTTTCTTGGTGAACCTGGTGCCAGCACAAGGGCAAAGGAGATAGACACAGAGAACACTCAACCCGAACTAAATCAGGTATCCAGAGACACAGAGACTCACAAAATCTCGTCACTGAAATAGACCTAAAATGAACCCAACATGGCTCAGGGAAATTCACAGAAGAGGGGGAGGAAAGATTGTTAGAGCCATGAGTTGGGTCATTATGCACAGAGTCATTGCTTCTCCCGCATAACTGATGGCTACGCCCATAAGGCAAGACACACAGTACCCATGGGGGGAGGACAGGGAGAAGGCTAACGATGATTCCATCATGGCTGTATATATACTATATACATAACTAATAAAAATATTTTTAAAAATATTTTTATTTATTTGAAAGGAGGGAGAGAGAATAGGCACACCAGGGGCTCTTTCCACTGCAAATGAACCCCAGATGAGTGCACAACTTTGTCTAACTGGCTTTATATAGATACTGGGGAACCTAATCTGAGTCGTCAGACTTTCTAAGCAAGTATCTTTAACCCCTGAGATATATCTCTAACTCTGTAACTTTTTATCTTTTTCTGAGTTCTTCCTTGGAATGTTGAATTTGCTGATTGCATTATTATTATTTAAGCTCACCATTTTATAACAGAACATGTGCTTACTAAGGTGACACCTTGGATTATGCCATTATTCTAAGACACCTTGTATTAATCAGGGTTCTCTAGAGGAACAGAACGGGTACAATGAGTGGAATTAAGAAGAGAATTATTGGTTTAGCTTACAGCAGTCCAACAATAGCTGTCTCCAGGCTTGAGAGTCAAGGAACCCAGTAGATGCTCAGTCCATATGACTGAATGTCTCTGCAGTCCCAATCCAGCACTGAAGGCCTGAAGGCTTCTTGGAGAGCCGCTGGTCTTCAGTCCATTTTGGAAGGCCGAGGAAACTTAGTTCCAATACCAATGAAGGATAGCTGAACAGGAGAGATGCACATACAAGTGAAGGCTCTCACCAGTAAGCAGCACATGCAGCCAAGAAGGAGGAAAGGGGTTCTTTTCTCTCAGAGCTACCTTACATAAAGCTCCCCCTCCCCCCTTCAGGAAGACTACCTACTCTGGGGGAAGGGTTCATGCTGGAGGAGGAAATTCACCTTTAGTTAATCCCTCTGGGAAGCAAAATCAGAGACCAACCCAAGAGGAATGTCTGAATTCCTAAAAGATCAAGTCGATAACAGCTTTACCATCACAAGCCCACCCCTTGTCAACTTGATACCAAACTATATTTCCTTATATCATACTTGATTTTCAAATGAAGATAGTAACAAGGTCATTGTTCCACCTAATATGACATAGTATCCCACATACAACCTGAAATGCACAATCTTTCCCCCAAACATACGGCAAGGTCCCTTGAGGAATGCTTAGTTTCTAATATCAAATAAGGTAAATATAAATCAACAGTTAACTAGTAATATAATCTTAATCAATGTTAATTACATAATAGATAGATAGAGGAAAGAAAAGCAAATGCATCTTAATATTTGTGTGCATATGCACACTGTTAACCAAATAGGAGAGAAGCACTCATGGAAATTATACTCCTCCTGTTTTGTACCTGGTCACATGGCCTTAACTGGGATTTGTAACTACCTTCTACTACTCATTCTGTATTTCTTCCACCTTCAGCAAGCACCTCAGCAGGTCATGGTTCTATACCTGTAGAGGTGACCCATACCTTCATTCCTGAAGGATCTTGGCCATTTATCACACTGCCTTGATTAGATTGTTGTAGTTTCCCATTGACCTTGATTACAGGTCATGATAAAACCAAGAGGTGCCCTAATGGACCTCCTAAACTCCAGACATACTGCACCTTACCTGTTTTGTGGAGAAGCAGTCTAATTTCATCCTGGTAGTCTGGCTCAATCACCCATGCTGACACTACAAGTCCTTTCTTAGCCTGTTGACTGAAAGGCCTCAGCAGCCCAAAGTAGCCAGGGAACACTCTTAGCTTCCAGATCCATGGAAGATCAATGTGCCTCCTGGCAAAAGCACCACCCTGCTCTGGAAATAAGGCCTCTAGGCCAGCAGAGGATAAGGTTGTGGGAACAGGAAGCAAAAGTTTGGTTAAGGGGTAACCTGGGATGATGATAAGTGGTACCATTCCCATTTCCACCCTTTGATTCCCAGACCCATGCATCTGGACTATAGGGGAAACAGTGCCACATCTAAATGGATACTGATTCAGAGTATATACAGCCTTCTGGGAACAAAGCACAAGCCCTCTAGGATCTTGCCACCTAGTCAGTACTATACTATTTCTTTAAAAAGCCATTCCACTATTCTATCAAGCCTGCTGCTTCAGAGTGATGAGGCACATGGTAAGATCAGTAAATTCCATGGGCATGAGACCACTGCTGAACTTCTTTGGCTGTAAAGTGAGTTCCTTGGTCAGAAGCAATGCTGTGTGGAATTCCATGACGGAGGATAAGGCATTCTGTAAGCCCACGGATGGTAGTTTTAGCAGAAGTACTAGGCACAGGAAAAGCAAATACATACTCAGAGTAAGTATCTATTCCAGTAAAACAAAACACTGCCCTTTCCATGATGGAAGAGGTCCAGTGTAGTCAACCTGCCTCCAAGTTGCTGACTGGTCATCGGTGTTAGTCTCTGCTCCTGTCAGATTGGGCCTTCAGCAGCAGCTGTGGCTAGGTCAGCCTTAGTTAACGGAAGTCTGTGTTGTTGGGCACATGTATAACCTGCATCCCTGCCAATATGACCACTTTGTTCATGGGTTTATTGGGCAATGACAGGGATGGCCAGGGAAAGTAGTTGGCCACTATCCACAGAACAGGTCAGCTTTTCTACTTGATTATTAAAGTCCTCCTCTGATGAGGTCAACTTCTGATGAGCATTAACATGGGACACAAGTATCTTTATATCATTTGCCCATTCAGAGAGCTCTATCCACACACACCTTCCCCAAATGTACTTCTCACCAATTTTCCAATTGTGCTCCTTCCAAGTCCTGGACCATCCAGCCAAACCATTAGCCACAGACCATGAATCAGTGTATAACAACATACCAGACCATTTTTCCTTCCAAGCAAAGTGTACATGGTTCTGCCCATTGTGAAGACTTCCCTTCACCACTGTCCTTCATGGTTGCCCCAGAAAGGGGCTGTAATGCTGTGGCTCCCCACTTCTGGGAGGTGTCTGTATAATGCACTGAACCATCTGTAGACCATGGGTAAGTCCTTTCTTTCCCAGGCAATTGATCATAGAGCACACCCCATGATGCCACAGGTGCATGTTTGGGAACAGATGGTGTTATAACAGGAGTAGCAACCGTAGGAATTTGGGTAACTTCCTCATGACTTACTTGTGCCTTCAGGGCCTGCTTGAGATGGATCACATATGTACCACTTCCACTTGATGGTGGACTACTGCTGTGCAGGTCCAACTTTATGGTCTGGTGGATCAGATAACACCAAGTTTATATTAAGCAGGTCAGGTCACACGGTAACTTGACGGCCAATTTCATTCAGTTTCCACTAAGGCCCAACATCAGGCCAATAGCTGTCTCTTGAAGGGAGAACAATTGTTTGCAGGTGAAGCAGGGCCTTGCTCCAAAATCCCAAGGGCCAGTGCTATGATTCACCTATGGGGGCCTGTCAAAGGCTCCAAAAAAGAATCCCTATCGGCCAATGATATCTCAAGTACCATCAGATCTGCTAGATCATATGGCCCAAGTGGCAGATCAGCCTCCACAGCAGCCTGGACCTATTGAAAGCCTTCTTTTGTTCTGGGCCTCACTGAAAATTATTAGATTTTTGAGTCACTTTGTATATGGGACAGAGTAATACATCTAAGTGATGAATATGCTGCCTCCAAATCCAAATACCCCTGCTATGCTTTGTGGTTCTTCCTTAGTGGTAGGAGGGGCCACGTGCAACAACTTATTCTTCACCTTAGAAGGAATATCCCTGCATGACCCACACCACTGAACTCCTAGAAGTTTCACTGAGGTAGAAGGCCCTTGAATTTTTGTTGGATTTATTTCCCATCCCTAATGCTGTATCAGAAACCTCATTAATTATTATTATTTCAGCTCACCATTTTGTAACATAAAATATGCTTACTGAGCTGAGCCCCTGAAATATGTGTCTCTCTAAGACACATCAAGTAAACTCTGAACTGTTGCATAGCAGTGGGGAGGAGATGTCCTCTAGCAAAGGGAATAGTTTTCCCTGCTTTTAGAAGATTTCTGCCTGTAAATCCAATAATCCCCTTCAGCCATTAGAACTATTGCACACATTAATATGTATGTATAAATTACAACCAGTTTTAATTTAATGGGCAGAAGTCAGAAATTTTTCCTGATTGTAGATGATATGTCAGGTTCAAATGTAAATTAGTCAATGTTGTAAATGTTATTGGTTTTGATCTAAGTTCAGTATGAAAAATCATACCAATGTATGTCCCTTTTCTTTAACTATTGTCAGATTCCATCACCTTTTTCAATGTGTATGCGTGTGTGTGTGTGTGTGTGTGTGTGTGTGTTCATGTATGTGAGTACAGGTGTGTAAGTGCCATAGCAAATGTGAGGAGATCAGAGTTCATCTTTAGGTGTTGGTTCCTGCCTTCTACCTTGTTTGAGGAAGGGTCTCTCATTGTTTCAGGGGAGTCTTCTGTCTCTGCCATCATCTCACCATAGGTGCACTGGAATTACAGTGTTGTATAGCAACTTCCTCTGAACTGAAACATTCTCTCCTAGAATTTGAGAGAGGCACATCCTCGGGAGGTACACAAAACCAGGAAAGCTGAAACTGGCAAGATTCACAAGGTCCACTTCAAGGTTATCAAAGCAGTAAACAATTTGAGGAGAGACTATTTTCTACTAGTCTTTCTGCATGGAAGCCTTGTAGGTTTGGTGAGACATCACCTATGCATGGGTGGGCTTTTTGGTGATAAACCTGCCTTTGATTCATCCATGCTACTGTGAGTGACCCTTACCCATGCACCTATAAGAAGCCACAGTAAACTGACTGGTGCTCAAAGCTAGACTTGAATGGAATAATTTCTTTAGTCTGTGTCAGAGCTCTATCTGTGAGTGGGGAGCCAGGGGACTACATGATTGTTCATGTCTCCCTAGGACAAGTTAAGGTTTATCCACTGAGTCATCTCCCAGGCCTTAGGATGAGAAGTTGTAAAACAGAAAAGTCTGTTTACAATTTGATTATTCCATGACAAGATATCAAAACAGGCAAATAACAAGTACTTATGCTACTTCTCATTTTTTTCTAAATGATCTTATTTGTTTAGCCCCAAATTCCTATTTTCATAGTCCACATTGTCATGTATCTCTATCTCCTATCTATTTATCTATCTATGTATCTATGTATCTATCTATCTAATCTATCTATCATCTGTAATCTGTATCTATCTTCTATCTACCCATCTGTTTATTTTCCTGACATAAATACTTAAAATTAGTGGCTCAAGTTTCTATTTTAAGAAGTTAAGAAGTAGCTGAGACATGTGGCACATAATTGTAATTCTAGCCCTTAAAAAGGAAAGGCCTCAAGTTCAGGGGCTGACAGATACACAGCCAAACTTTGTCTCCAAAAGCAAAAACAAAACAACCAAACAAAAACACAAGGTAAGGATGGATGACCTAATTAAAATCAGAGAATGTAACAGAGCAGATATATTAATTTTAAAAAGAACAGAAAATTATATAGTACAAAACAAAAAAATCAATATACAAAAGGCTGTTTTTTCAAATTTTGAATTACATTATGAACACCTACCAAGTGTGAGCCAGAGAGTTAGAGTTTGCATGAGGATAAGAGAAAGCTACTTGGAAAGAGAGAGAGAGAGAATACAAACATACAACTAATATTAGAAATAAAGAAAGGTAAATTAATACTAGAACTATTAACCCTAAATGGATAATAATGAAAAGGATACTATGGATAAAGATGATAAGTTGTATGTTTTTCAATGTATGATTCATTACATAAAACTTAAAAAGTAACCAAAACTAAATAATATACTCTTTAGGAACAAATGATAAAACTTAGGAGAAAGGTAAAATCATAGTCATTAAGACGGCCAAGATTAAGATTATCTTAGGCACAAGGAGGAGGTGGATGTTATGGGGAAGGCTTTAGGGTCCTGGCAATACTGTGTATCTTGAGAATACAGGAGATTATGTGGGCATTAGTCTCTTGGATATGTGTATCAAATAATCATCTTCAGGTGGATATCAACGAAACATAATCCAGATAGGCATTGTTAATGGTTCACCACAAGGATAGCCTAGTTATTTGCCCAAGGACCTTTCACTACTCCCATGTGAACGTCCCATGTTCCTTTCCAAGATCTGTGCTCCCTACAACCACCATCATGACTGACGGCTCATGTTCTAAAACTGCAAATGAGCAAACTACATACAAGTGGATATGTTGTTTTATGTTTTCTTTTAAATTCTTGGCATTATTTAGGACAACTCAAGACCAAAGCCAAATCTTAGAGAAGATAGTCTCATTGAGCATTTTGAAGTCATTGTCTGAAACCCCATCATTCCACTATGTATAATTAGTAGTGGCCTCCCTCAATTCTCCCCTGCCTGTTTCTCCACATACCATTCAATCCCCATGCCTCCTCCATCTCTTTGCTTAAGGCAGGTCCCCAAATGTCTTAAACCTTTTAAAATCGATCTTATAATAAATAAAATATAATCACTATGTAATTATATCTAATACATATTTATATGTAATTATTTAAGCATTATAAGTCTGTGACTTATAAGAACCTAGAATATTTATTAATGGGACAACATGTAGCAATTTATTTTGGTATTCTCTCTTGTTCATGTCTGAACCCCCTACCCCAGGATAAGTGGACATTGTAGTGGGCATTTTACTTAAGTCTGTTCACAAAGTCTTTAACATTTGTGAAGAAATCCATCCCAATGCTATTGTGCTGGTAGATGAGTTTGGCTGTACATTTCAATCTACCATATTAAGGTAATTCCCCCACATAGAAACTGTAAGACTTAATGGCTTTATTACTTTATACTTTATAAGGAAAAGAAAATTGCTAACTAATATTACCCTTGAATAAGACAGAAAACAGCAGCAATAATACTTTAACAGCACATTAAAAAATTGATTCCACCAAAATATATTTTGGAATAATAAATTAAAGTGGAATAATATCAGGTTGGAAAAGTATTTCATATAATTTACTCTATTAATGCTAAAATATAGCTACACACTAATTAGTTCAGTGATGAATATTTGCCTAATATGTTTAAGAGCCAGGGTTCATCCTCACCACTGTAAAAAAAAAAACATAGAGAGAAACAAAAATATAGAAGACTGGGCATGGTGGTATATGCTTGTAATTCCAGAAATCTGGAGGCTGAGAGAGGGTGACCCAGTTTTCAAGGTAAATCTAGGCCATACAGCAAAATAAAATAATATTACATAATAAAATCTCAAAATAAAATAATATTATATAACAAGCATAGCATACCCAGCTATGGTGCATTCATTATGGAACAGCACCTGGGTTCACTAAAATTTAAAACTATAACTATCATATAGTCTATTAATTCAACTCATAAGTAAACTTGTGAAGGGAATCGATCAATATGTCAAATGAACTCCCATGTTAACTGAATGAATCATTATTCAAAATAGCCAAGGTATTGTATCAATCTAAATGTCCATCAATGTGTGAATGAAGAAAGAACATGTGCTATATATATAATGTAATATTATTTAGTCTTTAAATTGAGGGTAATGTTGTCCTTTATAATATGGGTTTGTGTGCGTGCACATACACATAATAAAAAACTGAAAAGAAAATGATCAGAGACAGGGACAGTTCTCTTTAATCAAGTTCAGTATGAATTCCAAAATGATTATGTAGGATTATGTCCTAATTTCTAGTTGTACCTGTGTTTTCCCAAAAATAATAACAAGTTTTTTTTCTTAGAATGTTATGGGGGCTTGGTTGAATTTCAATCAAGCCATGAAAGCTAGCTTTTTATCAAATTGAACTGAAAATAAAATGTAAAATAAAATCATGTATTTCTTCAAGCAAAATAACTGCTCTCTGGGCTTCCATTTTCAATCACTGGAAAATAAAATTAGTGAAAAATGCCATTTTTAAGAACATTGTACATATAAAATTCTTTGGAGTTGTTTAACAACAAGTGTGTACACTGTCTAAAATCAAATCTGCTAAATACTTCCAAAAGAAATGTTAAAAGGCTCAGGCGACATTCAACATGTCATTTTCTTATCCACCCTTCCTTGCTGATCAATATATTAAGTCCAATCACACTCCAAAACCTTACATCAAGTTTTAGAGAAATATAAAAGCTCATTTACAGTATGTTAGATACGTACAAGAGATCTAGAATAAATCTTTTAAATTTTCTTTAAAAATATCTAAGTAAAACAATGATGGAAGATTTCTACTAACTTCAAGAATTATTATAAACTGTCACAATCAAGACAGTTTGCTATTCATATCAATACAGATGCAGAGCAAACCGAAACAGAAGCAAGAATTTGGAAATAGGTGCTGCAAAGATGCACAGTGGTTAAAGTCATTTGTTTGCAAAGCTTGCCAGCCCAAGTTCAGTTCCCAAGTCACCCACATAGCCAAATGCTGAAAGTGGCTCAAGAGTCTGACATTTGTTTGCAGTGACAAGAGGCGTTGGCATGTTCATGCATGCACACACACAGAGTACAATAAATAGCTACTTCAAAAATAATATAAAAATACACCAAAATATGTTTCAGGAACTATTTTAGTGAAAAGTGTCAAAGGAATCCCACTGGGGAAGAATAGCCTTTCAACAGATTTTGACAGATATGCTTAAGGTTAAAAAAATGAATAATAGCAATCTTTCCTTGACAGCATTCAAAAATTTAATATGAATCAAAGCACTATTAACTGCAGAATTGCTATAATAAAAGCTTCACCATTATGGGCGAGTAAAGATTTTATAGTCAAGACAAATAGCACTAACCCAATGATAGAAGTATGATGAAGTAGACTTCATCGAAATTTATAGGAACTGTCCAGACTAGGGAAACCCACAGAGAGGGGGAGTAGGTTAATGATTGCCTAGAGATGGGGGTGGAGGAATTAGAAAGGACTCTTTAACAGTTATGGATATGTTCTGGAACTAGGAAGCAATGATGGTTAGGTGATAATTAATTGTGTGCCTTAAGATAATACATTTCATGTTTTTTACATTTTCATGAAGGGTCTTTTCCTTTTCTAAAGACTCCACTAATAAATGAAAAGTCAAACACATCGAATGAGAGGGTGTTTGCAATACATGTGGTGGAAAGTATCTACATCCAGAGTAAAGACCATATGTAACACTAAATAAAAAGGCAAGCAAGGCAAGATATCAGAAAATGCTTTCTGTCACTTCATAATGAAGAAGGATAGGGCCAGTGAGCTTATGAAAAGATGCTTAACACCACAAGTCATCCCACCAACTAACATTACATTCTTAGTCATTATAATGAATAATAGTCAGAAAAACTCGTTATTGTGACCATGCCATTGAGAGCACAAAGCTCTCAATCTGACAGTATAAAAATGTGTGGAACTTTTGCATATTTAGACAGATATTTGATCCATAATCTGCTAGTTTCATTCAAAATAGTTATTGTAGGATGTGAAAACATGCATATAGAATGGACAGGAATGTTTATAGCAGTCTTATTTATAAGAATTAAGGACATAGAAATCCCAAGTCCCTCAACAGATGAAAATATGCATGCACGGTATTCTCCAAAACATGGAATTCTGCTTAGCAATTTGGACTCAATTGTGGATCCAATTGCAACAATGATATATATATGACAAAATTAATCTGACAGACACATTGGAATATGTACTCTATGATTTCACTTGCATCAGGTTCAAAACATGCAAAATTAAGCTATTGTGAGGGACCCAGGTTTCCTTTTAAAGAAAGAACTGACTTCAGAAAGATCTTGAGGTGTCTGGTTAGCTCAATAAAAATGTCCAATATTTTATTTTTTTTCAAAAAAATATTTTAAGCTGGGCGTGGTGGCACACACCTTTAATCCCAGCACTTGGGAGGCAGAGGTAGGAGAATCGCCGAGAGTTCAAGGCCACCCTGAGACTACATAGTTAATTCCAGGTCAGCCTGGACCAGAGTGAGACCCTACCTCGCAAAAACCAAAAAAAGAAAAAATTATTTAGGGCTGGAGAGATGGCTTAGCAGTTAAGGCACTTGCCTGCAAAGCCAAAGCACCCAGGTCCAATTCCCCAGGACCCAGGTAAGCCAGATGCCCAAGGTGATGCACATGTCTGGAGTTTGTTTCCAGTGGCTGGAGGCCCTGGTACACCCACTCTCTCTCTTTCCCACTCTGCCTCTTTTAAATAAATAAAATATTAAAAATATTTTATTTATTTAAGAGAAAGAGAGAAAAGGAGAAATATGTACACGCCAGCACTTCTTATGGCTGCAACCAAACTCCCAGACACATGTACCACTTTGAGCCTCTGACTTTATGCTGGTACTGGAGAATAAAACCACCATTGGTAGGCTTTGCAAACAAGTGTCTTTAGCCATTGAGCCATATATTCAGCCCCCAAATTTCCTTATTTTAATTATAAATTATAAAATTCATGTGTTCATACTTAATATATTTTTTTAAATGACAGGTATACTTACATTAGGAAAAAAGTGAATGATTTTTCACCTTGATGCCATTTTATTTCAGGATTTGTTTTTTTTTTTTTTTTTTTTTTTTTTTTTTTTTTTTTTTGCCTCTCTAGTTACCTTCCTTACAGGGCACAGTTAGATGTTACTTCCTCTATGGGGCAACTTAGACATGAACTATTTGAAATATAGATTTATAACTTTGAACTAGTACTATGTTCTGACGTCTAATATTCTCTAGAAAATTCAAGAATTCCCATGATAGAAAAATAACATGATACATGGAGGTATAGTGACATGGTATAGAGCAAGTCCCTCATATCTGAGCTAGATTTTGAAGAAAGATATAAACTTCTCTAACTCACAGTTGCCTCCTTTGTTTAAAAAAAATAGACCTTGAATTTCATAGGAAAATATCAAAATGATATTCCTAGAATATTAGCATACATGTTTCATAATCAACCCATTCCTGATACTGGATTTGAGGATCTGGAGCAAATATATGCATCTATATCCTTTATACTCTAGCAAACGTGAGTTTATTGAATGAACATCAGTTAATCCATGGGTGGGAAAGCAGTTTTGAAGTTGTTATGATTGGGTAAAGAATTGGCTGTTCACTGCTTCCTTCTCTCACTCCTGGTGTGGAGTCACTGGCATTCCACATATTACTTTACCAATGCTTTCAACTAAGGGTTTCTTTAGTCAATAATTCACTCATCTTTTCAACTGTTCAACAAATGTTTAGCAGATACCTAACATACATTAAGAGCAATGTAGCTTTTTGCTGATAGGTAGTGAGCTAGGGACTGGCCCATAGAAACTTGGATGCCACCTTGTCTGTATTGGCAACAACCTCCTAATCCCTCCTCAGCAACAGCCCCTGTGGGTGGGCCCTTTCTGAGTGAGTGTTCCTCTTGGGCCCTCCAACCAGTCAGGTTTCTTCCTCTACCCCTGAACCTGGTGATTAAGCTCATGCTAATTGGGATATATATATATCTGAGACACACATGCAAGGCCTTTTCATCTCTCTCGTCTTCTTTCCTTCCCCAGAGGCTGTCTCCCCAGCAAGAGGCATTTCGCTATGTGAGGGATATTTTCCTGGTTCCCTGGAAATCAGGCTGAAAAGAAGGGGAACTTCTTTTGGCTTGGGTGCTTTCCTGCTTTTCTTTTCCTCTCTTCATAAAGTAAATATCATAATTTACCCTTTTCTGAGTTGGTGTTTTCAATTCTTTACTTACGTGGAAAAGAACTTGAGACTCAAGAGCTTGAGAGTTCTAAGTCCACTTAGCTCTCTCCTGCATCCCGATGTGCTACTTATAATGTGACAAGAGCATTGCTTCAGGCTTTTATTCTATATTTTCAATAATACTACACAAGGGTGAAGTATACATACATTCTTTGATACATCTTTTATTGTTATAAGTTGTCACTTAACTTTAGGCAAAGACTCTCCTGAAATTTCCCATACTTACATACAGTTTTCAGAATGCCAATAACTTGTGATAGAAATAAAAGACCTCTGCAGATCTTAAAACAAGTAGATACAAAGATAAGAAGAGCATAATTGTTATGTCAAGCCCATGGGTACTACTTGATGGCATATTCAAAGTTCTAAGAGGGAACACAGTGTCTGCAGTAGGCTTTGTGCTCAGGTTTGGAAAAGCATTGTACTAACAAGCCTTCTTAACAATTAATTACACTCCTGTTTTACAAGTGTGACTGCTTTGATTTGTGAACTTTATGAAGAACTTCAGGGAAATTTAAATTGCCCTCCTACAACTACCCAGTTCATTGCCCTGCACTATGCAAATTTGATATTAAATGATCAAATGTGAACCCCGGCCCCGTGAGGTCATGGAATCCCTTGATTTGGGACCAGGTGTATAGAGATGTTCAATTATTAAATAATTAGTTTGGAAACAATAACTAGTGTAGTTTAATTCTCTTGCTGATTTCCTAATGTTTATTAATTTAAGCACCTGTGTCTTCCTGTAACACTTTCCTGCAGAATGCTTACCAGGATACGCATGGCATGTAAATTTACAATGAATATAATTACCTTTTGCAGCTCACTCCAGGTGCATAAGTGAGCAGAAATGAATTATGACTTTAATTGTCAGAAAGATTTCAATATTCTGAATCTAATTATTTCAAAATTGTTTAAATTTCTAGCTAAGCGATAATATGTTAGTGTTAATTAAAATACAAAAATATGATAATTTTTAAGGACAACCAAAGGTCCCATTAAAGAAGATACAGAGAAGTAATTATATAGTGGAGAGAAGAATTTTTCTTGGCATACCTAATTTGTTCTCAGAATATTTCAAGGATCATTGAAATTGTAGATGCATTTTTTTTTGCCTTCAGAAAAGTTCTTTTTTTTTTTCTTTGACCTTCTGCATTTGTGTTGGTAGTGAAAGAATATACATCATTGCAGAAGAATATCCTGTCAAAGAATCAAATTTATGTACAAAATTGAGCTCATTGTTTTCATTTAATATCTCAATAAATAGCTTCACCACTGCCACATAACTAAATGAGAATGTGTAAACTGTTCTAGATTTTCCTATTTTCCTACAACCACACATCCATTTGTTGTCAATTTTCCTTGGGCACATTACCCAGTTCCCATCCCAACCTTCATTGTACCCAGCTCAGTCTATCCCAGCATGGTAATAAGCTTCTGTCTCTAGGAACTGGGTCCCCAGCTCCAGGCTGTGAACGTAAGACTACTTTCTGAATATCAGAATTATTTTTCCAAAGTACAATTTAGAGTAAGAGAAGGATGCAAAAGCATGTCCCAAAGATGAGTTACAAAGGAGTTGAGAATGGGAGAAGGTAATTTTGAATGATGAAGCAAAGGCATATCACATGTTGAAACTATCCTGTAGATAAACTGTTTATGAAATCTGGTTCACCAGAACATTATTCAAACATATTTTATTTGTCCACATTTATATAATGAATATCCTTAGTGGATGCATACACAGTAAACAAAGTAAAAAGTTTTAGCAAGTATAACATCTTCCTGACATTGACATACCCATATATTTCTCCCAACTTTTTGATTATATAGTCAGTAGAAAGCATACAATCTTTTATTATCATGATGGATAGTTCATCTCTGATCATTATTATGCAAGTACACTCTGTCTTAAAGTGAGGTCATGAATTTATGTGTAAGAAGTTACATGTACCCTGTTAGCACAAATTGATTTGGAAAATATTGACTGATTTTTCTACCAAAAATATAAATGAAATATATAAAAACAAAGTATATAAAACCACATATATATATATATATATATATATATATATATATATATATATATATATATCTGTTAATTTAGTAGGAGTTCAGCAGAGCTACCCCATTGTGGAGTATCAAATATATTACCATATTCAAAATCATATATGCTAAGATGACAGGAAATAAACAGCAGGACTGAAAAAAGAATGAGGTTGCCAGCATACAGCATTTGTTAGAAATATAATTACATACAATATCACTGAAGCATGAAGGTGGCCACACATATTTGCAGCCATTCTAATCAGTGTAATTGGCCTGCCATTTTCTTTGCACACCCTCCTTCAGTTAAGATATTAGGGATGCTTCTGTTGGCATTATGCAGCTAATGCCTTTTTGTTCTCCTTATGCTGTTAAATCATGTTCTCCTCTGTACATATTGTACATATATCACAGACACTTTCTAGATTAGATTCAACTGTTAGACTTCCAGAATTTCCACTGAAACAAATCCTTCACAAAGAACACAGTAGATGTTATCTTTTTTATCTTTATTTTTCTAGGCACACTTGTGAATAACCCTCTTATTAGTCCATCTCTTAGCTTGGTTGTAAATAGCAGGATTCATGTATTTGAGGATTGGCCAGAGACATTCTACAAGTATTATAGATGATGACATTAAAAATAAAGGATATTTTCAAATTGCTAGAATTACCAGGGAAATCCCAATGTAGTATTTCAAATATAACTCCTAATACTTATTCTATTAATGGATTTCAAGACTTTATTTTAAATGATTCAACCATATATAATAGATTTATAAGACTTATGTTAATATAGTTACTTTTAATCTTTGCAGTAATATGAAATACCCTTTCTTGGAAACTTAAATTCTGATGTTTTGATGTTATTCATTCAGCAAGACTTAAGATGTTTTAGGGGTATGATGCTGTCTTGGAATTTGTTTGGCAAAACAAATTTGCATATTTTATATTATATATAGTGATAACAAAATATTTCCTTACATTTCTATGCATTTAATAATGCTTTCATTAATGCTTTCATAAAAGCTACCATGTATTTAGAATGATTGCTTTTTAAAATATTTTATTTAAGATTTTATTTTTATTTATTTATTTATTAGAGACAGAGAGAAAGATAGAGAGTGAGAATGGGCATTCCATGGCCTCTAGCCACTGCAAACGAACTCCAGATGCATGTGCCACCATGTGCATCTGGCTAACAGGACCTGGAGAACTGAACCAGGGTCCTTAGTCTTCATAGGCCTGTGCCTTAACCGCTAAGCCATCTCTCCAGCCCAATTTTATTTTTATTTATTTATTTATTTGACAGAGAAAGAGGGAGAGAGAGAGAAAGAAAGAAAGAAAGAGTGAGAGAATGGTCATGCCAGGGCCTCCAGCCACTGCAAACAAACTCCAGACGTCTGTGCCCCTGTGCATCTGGGTTACATGGGTCCTGAGGAGTCGAACCTGGGTCCTTTGGCTTTGCAGGCAAACATCTTAACTGCTAAGCCATCCCTCCAGCCCTAGAATGATTGCTTTTACCTTAACTAGCTCTGCAGGTCTAAAACAAACATCAATCATTAACCATTTGAATATATTTAAATTCTCTAAATCCATCAAGTTAAATTAGCAGACAACTGAAACATTACTGAAGATAATTAAGTTTTTCATTTACTAAACTTAATTTAGATTTCACATTATTAGTGCATAGTTGAAAAAATTGCTTTGGGACTATTTCTGTCTACAAACTGTCTAATCTCCCTCAAATTTGATTTTTTATTCTGCATAATTTTATAAGTTTGTTCCCAGATCAACTTTGGCTCCTTTAAGAATTGATGTGCTTCCTCTTTTTAAAAGGACAAGGTGTAATTTATTAAAAAAAAAAAATGTGTACTACAATCATTGGCATTTTCTTATCTATCCATTTTCTTATTTTAGTAACAATGACAAAAATAACCACAAAACTCCTATTGGTAGAGTGTGAGACTTTAGTAAGAAGGCCCGCTGTCCTGCAGAAGGCCACAGTGAAGCCACTGAGTATTTGAAATATCTTTAGCTACTATAGAGCACTCTTATTTACTTTACATTTTTAGCTGCAAAATCAACATACAGTATACAAAATTCTTTTGTAACTCATTTTCTATTTAACTTATTATGTTATACATATTTTATATTTGTTATATATACACTCACATTGAGTTTTGAGGGTCAGGATTTCTTTTCTAAATTAAATTCTTTACTTGTTTTCAACTTTGTCATGTATTTTGTTCAATATGGAATACATTCATGGTTAACAATTTTGTGATATGTAAACTCTTTTTCCCGTTCTCTCTGCCCTTTTCTCTCTCAAATAAATAAATCAATTTTAAAAATTAAAAAAAAGGACTGGAGAGATGGCTTAGGAGGTCAGGTGCTTACATATGAAGCCTAAGGACCCAGGTTCAAATCCCCAGTACCCACGTAAACCAGATGCACAAGGAGGTGCATGCATCTGGAGTTTGCAGTGGCTAGAGGCCCTGGCATGCCCATTCTCTCTTTCTCTCTCTTTCTGCCTCTCTCTCTCTTTCTCTGTCTCTGCCTATTTTTCTCTCTCTCTCATATAAATAATTTTTTTTAAATCTCCTTTTTTAAAATTTTGAAAAGCAAGCCGGGCGTGGTGGCGCACGCCTTTAATCCCAGCACTCGGGAGGCAGAGGTAGGAGGATCGCCGAGAGTTCAAGGCCACCCTGAGAGTACATAGTTAATTCCAGGTCAGCCTGGACCAGAGTGAAACCCTACCTCGCAAAATAAAATAAAAAAAAAATATTTTTTTGAAAAGCAATGTTAATTAAAGTGAAGTCATTTAAGGATTTAGAGGAAAATTACAATAGTCATATTATACATTATTATTTTACATTGATTATTGTTGTAATAGTGATTATGTCTCAGAACTGGAAGGATAGTGACACATTCAAAACTATTACAGATTGCACCTCCATCTGGCCAGGATGGGTTTGTAGGAATGAAAAGATTGTTGTGAACCCTGGAGAAGACTGTTATAAGATTCTGATCAATAAGGAAAAATAATAAAGACAAGTCTCATGGTCCTATCATTTTTATTCTTACAGTCACATTCCAAATATGTTGAAGGGACATATCATCTCACACTTTAAGTATTGCTTGGAGTAAAAGGACAAGAGAGAAGAGGTATTGGTGGTTGTATGGAGAAAATGAAACCCTTATACTTTGGTGGGATGGTTTTTGATTATAACAACCACTATGAAGAACAATATGAAAGACCTCAATGAAACTAAAAAAGAGAACTACCCCATGACTCAGACATATCTTTTCTGTTTATACCTAAAAGGAAATGGAATCAGGATCTTAAAGTGATATTTACACTCTTCATTGTCTCAGCATTCACTTAGGCAAAGTATGGGAAATGTTGATGTCCCTGCTGATTGATGAATGAGTAAATTGTGACACCCACCCACCACCACACACACATACATGCACACATGAATGGAGTGTGATATTATTCAGCTTAAATTAAAGATCCTCTCACGTGTGATAAGATGGATGAAATTAAGTGGCATTATACTAAATTAATTCCAGTGGTTATTATTTTTGTCTTCACACTCTTCTTTCTATGTCTTCGTTATATGTAATGCTTCTTGTTTAGTTTACCCTTTATTCTTTTGGAAAGATGAGCATATTAGTTAACCAACACAGAATTTTAATTAACAAAATAAAGATGAGACAAATTCTACACGATAAATATATATTCATTAACAAAAAGATAGTGAAAGGAAAATGTATACATTAAGGCAACCTTCATTTCAAAGAAGCCTCTTAGCATGAGGACATACATTGAGTTCAATACCTAACACACATATAAAATTTCAGGTGTGGTGGTACAGGCTTATAATCTCAGCACTGGAGAGGCTAAGACAGAAGTGGGGGGAGTGCTGGCCAGTCAGTCTAACTATATATGCCAGCCACAGTAGCCTGAAAATTGTCCCTAAAATTTACCCTACCTTCTACATGATGGGATCTTTCATTAAAGCTGAATAATATCATTATCCATTCTCTCTCTCTCTCTCTCTCTCTCTCTCTCTGTGTGTGTGTGTGTGTGTGTGTGTTTGTGTGACATCTTGGTCTCCTCAATCCTTTGGTTCCATATGGGCAAAAATAAAAAAAAAGGGTTCTTTTCACTGAGGTATGATTTTACAGTCAAGTGGAACAATTTTGTTTCAGATAAATTATTCTGTGGATTATGGAAACATTTAAGCAACAAGCAAAAAAGGTTCTGTACTTAGTGTTTGGTAGAAGAAAATCAATAAAACCTTTTAAATCTATGACAGATAAAAGGAATATTATATAGGATACAAAAAGCTTCACACTATCATTATGTTAATGGTCATAACCATAATGATATTAGAAAGTGCATCTTTTAAATTAAATTAAACGTCATACTCTAAATTTGCTGTGGGCAGATTTTAGAGGATTTCTTCTCCTCTTCCCTAGGGGAATTGTGTGGGGGCCTCTTATGCAGGCCTCAGCATCCATCATTTCAAAGAGACATATATCACCTCCAAAGTGCTTAAAGGCAGCTGCAAGCAAATGTCACTTTGAGTTAAATGCATTATTAAACTGTTGGGAAATTTCACATCATGGGTCATTTGTCTATGCTAAATTGGGTCAAAAGCCTATCCACTTGCCTAGATAAATGAAAGAGAAGAGCAAAATTCTCCTGTGGGAAGTAGTCCTTTGACAAGCTTTATGAGTGTGGTTTATTTATTTATTTTTTTACTGAGTACTCATGGGCAAGGGAGGTTTTCTTTTTACTTGTATATGTGTGTGTTTGTGTGTGAGATTATTTTAAGAGGCAATCAAACATTGTATAGAAGTGGTTTTATCTGATAAATATAGTTAGATAGTTGCTACCTCTAATAATGCCTTTGAATTAGATGTTGTAGAAGTCATAGACATGAAATAGTCATTCAAGGAGCATTGGAATGTGTGACATGTGCCATGCAGTCATGTCTAAGAGCAGATGATATGGAGAACAGAGGTCAGCTTTGGGCTTGATGCTAAATCCACAGTCCTGAAAGCCTGTCCAGAACAGTGGAAAGACCTAATTGATTTAGACTAACATTTTAAATATATATATGATGTGCTCTGATTGGAGATGAGGCCCACTAAATGGGAGGGAACTCATATCTGCTACTGGAAACCGAGTTAGAACCCCAGAGTCTGGGAAGAGTGGGCTGGGACACCCAAAATCTCCTAAACAACTTTGCATAACCCCTGTAACCTAAGTTGCTCTCATGCATGGTTAGAGAATCTGTTTTATTTTACAAATGATAGAGAAAACAGAGGAGAGGCTAGATCCAGACAGAAAACAAGAATACAGCCAATTGCCCAATGTGAGACTTCCCACCTCTATGACTTCTGCCAGGGCACAGGAGAAATTGCAAAGGAAATGACATCATGAATTCTACTCTTACCGCTACTCTGACAACCAGTCCCAAGTTGATGGTGACATGTAGAGAGCTGCGAGGTGCCGCGCCTTAAAGATGGCGCTGGCTTCCGCCTTCCGCCTTCCCGATGGCGAGTGCTCTCCTGGATAAACAAGTCCTTATTTGGCTTGGGCTGTGATCTAGGCTTGCTTCCGCATATGTGGACCTATCTGCATTCACCACGTGGCTTACCAGGGTTGGCTGTTCAAAGGCTTCTTAAGCTTTGGGCGGGCTTGTCCCGGGCAGTCAGTGAGTGAGTGAGTGAGGGAGGGAGTGAGTCAGTCAGTGAGTGAGCAGTGAGTCTGTGGGTCAGTGAGTGGCAGGCAGTGAGTGAGTGAGTCAGTGAGTCAGTGAGTCAGTGAGTCAGTGAGTCAGTGAGTGAGTCGGTCAGTCAGTCAGTCAGTCAGTCAGTCAGTCAGAAGATTGTTCAAGGTTCCTGAATAAACTGCTTCAAGAAGAGTTCCTGTGAGCGTTGCGTCTTCCTTGCTGGTCGAGGCGGACGCGACAGTGACAGACATGTATAATAATCAAAACCCATGCAAGCAGAAATCCCAAGGATACAAAGAATTCAACAATAAAACAGATTGTCAACAGGTCTGCCATGGCTCAGGGAACTTTGCCGAAGAGGGGGTAGAAAGATTGTAAGAGCCACAGAATGGGTAGGAATACCCTGAGGCATGGTTCCGTTCTACATCATAGGGACTGCCCAGGGCCTTCATGTTCCCACAGTGATGACCAGAATCTCATTGAAGAGGGTCCCGAAGGTAAAGGGAGTTGGGGTGAGGATACAATGGTAAAATTAAAAAGATATATAAAAATATGATGTGCTGATATGTACAAGAGAAAAATTAGATTTTCCAGACTTGATAGGAAGCAAGAAAGAGTAAGAGACAAGAGCATGACCCCCAGTGATATTTAGTAATGGACTTGGGAAAATTCAGTTCCAAGAACAACAGAAAAAAAAAAAAATACAGTGGGGCAGAAGACAATGAGAGATCAGAGGAAAAGGGGTCATTTATTTGTAAATGAAGACACTTTAAAGTGATTAAGGTGTGACAGTAAACATAAACCACATTGTTCTGAGTCAAACAGAGAACCATGGCTAGCTGATGTGTTCCCATTTGTAATGCTGATGATAACATCCTTATAAAGGCCATTTACACAAAAGAATTTGAATACTTAGTGTCACTCATCTGTACTATTCGAGAAGCCATGAAATATGAGTCTAATGTTTACCTAAACATGTGCTATAGAATCACAAAGAAGCAGAGGAGAAATAATTCCATATGAACGACTCTCATGTAATGACTTACATGTTCTATGTTATTTTATGAAAGAATTCTGTGATTTGATCTCTAGAACTTAATCCATCTAACATTGTTGTTTGTTATCTATTTCCCTGGTACACAGGGTCAGAAAATAAAAGCTAGAGCAAGAGGCATACAGAATTTTCCTAAGTAATCAAGGCTTTTGTGTTTTCTACTCCAGCAAATTTTAATGACTTTTTGTCATGTTGTCTACGATTTATGTCATGGAAAACTGAAGTCTCATTTCAGTCCGCTCAATTTCTTTAAAAGATTAAAATGACCCATTCTCTGAGTTAATTGTGACATAATTAGCATGTTGTAACAGTCACCCACTCTATATGTAAAGTCCAATGATATCTGGAATATTCATAGCACTGTCAGCCACCATTGAGATCTAATTTCGATCATTTCCATGACCCCAGAAGAAACTCTGTGTCCATCAGCAGTGATTCTCCACCCACTTCTACCAACTCTCAGTCTCTGGCCCTATACAATCACCAATCTACTCTGGCTGTATACCTTTACATATTTTGGACAATTTTTAAATATAACTATGAAACAACTTGCTGTTGCTTCTGGGATCTTTTACTTTAAGTGGATTTAAGGTTTGTGTATGTTATACCATGTATCAGTATTTCATTCCTGTAAGTGGCAGAACAGTATTCCATTTTGTACATATATGATACATTATAGGCATTCGTTCACCTCTGGATGTTTGAGGCATTTAAACTTGCTTTTTAAAAAATTTTATTTTTTTATTTATTTAGGAGAGAAAGGGAGAGAGAGAGAGAGAGAGAGAGAGAGAAATGGGTGCACTAGGGTGTCTAGCCACTAAAAACAAACTCCAGATGCATATGCCATCTTGTGCATCTGGCATACATGGGTACTGGGGAATTGAACCTGGGTCGTTAGGCTTCAGACAAGCACCTTAACCATCTCTGCCGCCCAGTTTCAACTTTTGATTATTATTAATAGCACTGCTTTGCACATTTACTTCCAATTATTTGTGTGGGTGTATCTTTTCATTTCTCACTGGTGTGCATCTGGGAATAGAATACCTTGATGCAACAGTAATTCTATGGTTAACCATTTGAGAAAGTACAGGGTTATTTTTCAAAGTGCTCACACCATTTTACATTGCCATCAGCGATGTGTAATAGTTCCAAGTTCTCCACCTCCTTGTCAGTTGCTATTATCTACTCTTTTAATCACAGCCATGCTGGGGTGTGTGAAGTGCCATCTCCTTGTGGTTTTGATTTGCATTTTCCTGATGGCTAATGGTGTTGAGCATCTTTGTGCTGCTTATTCGCCATCTGCATATCTTCTTTGGAGACATGTCTTCAATTTCTTTGCCCATTTAAAATTAGGCTATTTATCTTTCTTATTTGTGAATTGCAGGAGTTCTTTATGCTTTCTAATTTATCAGATCTATGATTAGTAAATATTTTATCACATAGGGATTGTTTTTGTATCTTTTGTTATGTCTTTCCAATTTAATTCTGTTGCAGAATGTGCTTTGATTTCATTTTAAATTTATTGAGGCCTGTTTAAACACTGCCACATGTTCTATTTTGAGAAGAATGCAGTCTTCTTCTCTTTTGAATGGTGTGTTTGAGATAGGTGTCTGTAGATGTAGCAGGTTTATAGTGGCACTCATGTCTTCTGTTTCTATGCAGATCTCTCTAGTTGAACACCCATAGTTGGGGTGGGTATTAAGGCTACAGCTGATCAGTCAAAATCTGTCAATTTCTCTTTCTTTCTTTCTTTCTTTCTTTCTTTCTTTCTTTCTTTCTTTCTTTCTTTTTTTTTTTTTTTTTTTTTTTGAGGTTCTGTTTCAGGTATAGGGATATGTTTTTATAATCCTTATACATTTCTGATAGGCTGAGCCTTTTATTATTATAAAATATCCTTGTTTATCGCTAGTATATTTTTGCTTAAAAACCTGATTGTTTGGCATTTGTATGGCCCTCCTGGCTTCCATATGTATGTTGTTTGAATTATTTTTTTCTTTTAATATATTGAATTAATTTATTTATTTGAGTGAGAGAAAAAGACGGGGGGGGGGGAAGAGACAGAGAATGGGCATTACAGGGTAGGGTATCTAGCCACTATAAACAAACTCCAGACACATGAGCCCCCTTGTGCATCTGGCTTACGTGGGTCCTGGAGAGTGGAACCAGGGTCCTTTGGCTTTGCAGGCAAATACCTTTACCGCTAAGCCATGTCTCCAGCCCTTGAATTGCTTTTATTCAACTCTGCACTCAATATATTTCAAACTTTGAATCTAAAACGTACATGTACTTCTTATTGGCAATATAACCAGATTGCACATTTTTTCATTACTAAATCTGTTTAATCCATTCAGTTTTATTGTTATTATACATTGTGCCATTATGGCGGTTTGAATCAGATGTCCTCCATAAACATGTGTTTTCAATGTTTCGCTTTTGGCAGTTTGGGAAGTGGAATCTTGCTGGAGAAGGTGTGGTGCTTGGAGCGGGCTTTGAAGTGTGATAGCTCAACTTTCCCGTTCCAAAAAGTCCAGCTCTCTTGTGTTTTCCTGCTACCTGCTGTGGCAAGAAGTGGTATCCAGCCTCTGCTCAACTATCCTTTCCCTGTCATGTCGTAAATTCCTTTCAAGACTATAAATTTACTCTCATCATCAGCTGCTTTTGTTTGGGGTTTTGTCCCAGCAATGCAAAAGTAACCACAACGCTCACTGAACTTTTCTGCTCTCCTGTTATTGTTTTCACTTGTATAAATAGTTTTAGAATAGTATTTTAATATTATTGTTCACATTTTTGGTGATTGCTGTAGGGTTTTACAATAATGCATATTTCAACTGATCAGAATTAACTTCAGACTTATAGTAATTACAATTTAGTGACATATGGAAGTGTTATTTCTATGCAGCTGTATTCATCTTTAGCCTCCTTTTGTTCTTTACTGTTAAATGCAGTATTCTATATGCTGCATGTCCAACATTCCATTGTCATATCTATTTTAGATATTACATCTATTAAAGAAACAGAGACAGAAAAATAAAAATTTTTATTAACCTTACTTGCCTTTTCTAATTCTCTTGATTCATTCCTATAAATCTGAGATACTATCTGGTGTCATTTCCTTATTTAATACAACTTTCTACCATTCATTTTTGTTCTATTATTGTCTATTTTGTCTATTATTACTTTCCTATATTTTATAGCCCAACACAATACTTACATACTTACCATGGGATAAAATCTATTTTTAAATTAGGGAAATGATAAGAAATATGACTTTATACTCTATTTTATAATTATATAATTATATCACTAACATGCATTTATTTTCATGTGGAATTCAAATGGGGTCTCAGGCTGCCTGTTTTCCTCCCAAGGACTTTCTTTTAGGATTTGTCATATGAAAATCTGTTAGCATTGGTCTCTGCTTACACTTACCCATGAATGTCTTCAGTTTCCCTTTACTTTGGAAAGACAATTTTGTTGGATCTAGGATTGTTTATAAAAGCCAGGTTAGCTGGTATATGCCGAAATCCCCGAAGTAAGGAGCCTATGGATTCCAAGACTGGGGATTCCAAGTCTTGAGATAGTTAGATCCTATCTCAAATGGACCAAATGATATTCATCATCATCAAAATAAAGAAAAAATGAAAGATTCTTTGTGGAAATCTTTGATTGTATCATTCTGTTTCACTGTGACTTCTGATGCTTTGATAAGAACTCAGCTGTGAATGTCACTGGACTTGGCTGAGATCTGGCTGTGCCCTGCTTTAAATTACTCCATATTGCATAAAATGGTGGATTTCTGGATTGTGCCTTGTGCTGACAGATTCCACTTTGCAAGCAGATTTGACACAGTGGTGGTATGGAATTTGGGATGACTTTGAGAGTGGTAGAGCTTTTCTTGGCTCGTGATTGGGGTTTCAACTTTGAGTACCTGACACTCACAGTCATAAGAACCTTCCACTGAGTCAGTGTCCTCCTTGTTCTTGTCCTGAGAATTCAAATAATGAGACTCATAGATCATAGAAGGTGAGGTTTGGAAAGATTTTATTACAGAGCCTAGAAGGAGCCTAAAAGAGGTCCTGTGTAGTAGAATGGATCCAGAGAGGGTAGTCTACATAGTAACTCAGACCTAGGTTTCTTATAGGAATAACAGTTTCCAGGGTGGCAGGGTGAGCTGGTGAGAGGAAGGATTACTTAGCTGGTTAGTCCAGTTCTCATCTAGGTGCCCTGTAGTCCTAGTCACATACTTACCTCTGGTTTCTAGGGAAGGAGAATTCCTTTATGGTAAAAAAGATAAGGAAAGAGCAGAAGTTTCAGAAATTTCTTGCCTTCAGCAAGTTGGAGTCTTCCAAGGACTCCTGCAGAAAGAGATAAAGAAGCACAGGATACCCCCTCGCAGGTTCAAGGACATTTCCTGCTTTTGGCCAAGAGAAAAATACAAACTGTTCATTTTGAGGACTCTGATATCCACTGTCTACCCAGTTTCTATCTCCCGTTCTCCCTCAATGGCAGGATAATCCTGGATTTTACTAAGCATGTGTACACAACCACCTATCTACCCATGAGGCATAGATTGATGGTAAATTATTCCTAAGAGTAAAATGCTACCACTTATCACCATATCAAAGCAGAGTGGTCCATATGAGCACATGTGCATATTCAAATCAGGAAAACCAAACCCAAGAAGCTACTGAACAAGAATTTGGCTAGACCGAGGAAGGGTGCAACACCCTCAACTGGACCCCATAAAGAAGAAGACACATAACACTGCTTTGGTGACATCCCCCACCAGCCCATCATCTGACCATGCAGAGTGCACATCCAGTGACCAACAGGTAGAGAGGGTCCTGAGTGTTTACAGGGTTTAGCTCAGGTCAGTCTCCGCAGCTGAGTCAGCCAACTCGAATTGCTGTTTGTCCATTTATCAGTGTGTGTCTGGACCCAGACTTGCATCCTGCCTCCATACTCCTGCACCTCACCTCAATAGTCTTGCCATCCTGCGTCTCACCCTATAGCCATCATACTTCTGCACCTCACTCACTCTGTGATCCTGAAGCTCCTGTAGCCTGGCTGTACACTCCAGCAGTTCTCTGGCTGGGTTTATTATCTCACCAGTGCCTTGACTCTGTGCCTCAGTTTGAGTAAGGCTTCTTTGAACCCCGTCAACTTCACCACAGTCTCTTTTACCCTTTTGGAACCGCTCTATACATATCTGTGCATATCTATGTATAACATAAATAGAGATATAATCAGGGTACACTGTGTGATCTGAGAGTGGATATTAGTAATTAAGGTAGCTATTTTGCCAATAGTTAGCTATGAAGGGAAATTGGGACTACTTGGACAATCACAGCCAATTAAACCAACATAGCTTGTCAATTTATTGTTATTGAATAAATTCTAACATTGTTTGTGCCATAGCATACTGAAGATAGTTGACTGGTATGTGATGGCTTGGTTTCCTCTGGCTGTTTTAAAGATTTTTTTTTTTTTTGTCTTTTCTTTTAAACATTTTAAACACATTCACATAATGTGAATGTGTGTGCATCTCCTTGTGCGCATCACACCAGGAATTTCCAGATAAGTACAAATTAATGTTTTTCATCAGATTTAGGAAGTTTTCACCCATACTTTCTTTGACTATGGTTTCTGTTCTTCTCTTTCTTCAGTCACTCTCATATACTTCCATGCATACAGGCTATACAGTACTCTTTTATCCCCTTGCCCCTGCTCCCATTACCCTGAGAGCCCTGCTTCCATTACTGTGGGGTCCCTCCTTGGGTTATCACTGTGGAGTCATGGAGGCCTCAGTCAGTTCCTGTGAGGTAGCAGGGTGGGGCATCCATGCCTCAGGATATTCCTACATGCTCTGTGGCTCTCACAGTCTTTCTGCCCCTTCATCCACAATGTTCTCTGAGCCAAAGCAGGCCTGTTGGCTGTCTTATTTAGTGTTGAGTTCTCTGTAGCCTCTGGATATCTGCTTTGATAGGTTTTGATTGATCACCATGCCTGTCGCTGCTGCCTTGGAGCTGGTTGTCAGGCAAGCAGTAAGAGCAGTGTTCATGTTGTTGCTTCCTCTGCATTTCTCCTGGGCCCTGGCAGATGGGGTAGAGGTGGCAAGTCTCATGGTGGACAGTCAGCTATCTTTTTGTCATAACTTTGCATACCCCTTGAACCCAAGTTGCTCTCACTCTTGTTTGGAGAATCTTCATTATTTTACAGTTGGCAAAGAAAATGGAGGAGAACTAAGATCCACAAAATTAGTATTTTACTGTAATTTCTCTTTCCTTGAGTCTTCTATTTGAGAAGACATTGTCCTCACACTTTCCATCAGTTCATTGAGTCTAGTTTCTTTTGTCAACAGAGCTTATTTGTCTATCACCTATTACATGTCTATCATCATATATCTTTCATCTATCTGCATGTTTTTATCTATCATCTATCTATCTATCTATCTATCTATCTATCTATCTATCTATCATCTATCTATCATCTACCATCTATCTATCTACTTAGTTTGCAGTCCTGAGGATCAAACTCAGGGTCTTGTGTGTGCTAGGTATATGCTGTACCACTGAGATACACCTCAGTGAACTGAAACATTTTCACATTAGCTATTTTGACATACTGTTGTATCTAAGCCTTGTGGGTAGGCTTTCTCAAAAGCACATTTTGCTATGCCTCCTCCATGTATGAGTTTCATTTTTGTTTCTTTGTGTGCTTTGTAATTTTTTTGAGAAAAATAACATTTTTACATGGGTCAGTGGTTAAAGGTACTTACTTGTAAAGCCTACTATCCTGGGTTTGATTCCTCAGTACCCACATAAAGCCAGATGCACAAATGAAGCATATGTGTGGAATTCATTTGTCCCAGTAGGAGGCCCTGGCACACCCATTCTCTCTCTTCCTTCTCTCTCTCTCTCTCGAATAAATGTGTAAGTAAATAATTACTTAAAATGCATAACATTTGCCTTACATATTGTAGGTCCTCTGGCTATTAATTTTCTGCCTTCATTGTTGTTAGATATTTCCTTATTTATTTAGTGAGTTAGCCACACTATTTTAGTGAGTCTATTTCCATGACAAAGTTCATGCTCTGATGTCTTCCCCAGTGAGCCCAGCCTTGGCTATTTTCCCAGTCGTCTGAGATAACCAAAGTCACATCAATAGTCTCTGTGACTCTTTTCTGATTTCTCTATTCAGCTATTGCTTCAGTTTGAATCATAAAAAGCTGTTAGCCTCTACTAATTGCCAATTGATTACTTTGCTGTTTTCAGCAATTCCCCTCAGGATAATAAATTGCTTCACAGTCTGACTCATTTAAAGTCAGGCTGCTTTGCAAGGGTCATCTATGAGTCCATTCTTTTGACATCTGTCCTAAGGAGGGCTTTTCTTAGCTGTCCCTTCCTGTCGTTCACTCTGTAAACTTCTAGGTGATTTACAGCTGAGCTTGTTTCTCTCCTGGAGCTACCATCCTTCTCTTTTTATTGCTTACTTACCACAACCATCTCAATGGAGCCCTCAGGCTTCAGGTACTCCATACTTTGTTCTAAATAAAGTCAGTTCCTTTGGAGAATTGTTCGCACAGTCTACAGTAGTGTAAAGTACCTTCTCTTAGCCTCTCCTGTTGCCTAAGCAAAACTCTGTACTACCGCTCTAGGGGAAAATGACAGTGACCCACTTTTCAAGGAGTGACACCTCTGACTTCATAAGTAGGGCAATGAGGGGAAAGGCATCCCATAATCTTGGCTTGCCTGTCCTGATGTGTAACCTCTGCCTTGTAAGTAAGCTACACACAGTCTGTCATGCATTGGTCATGCTTCAACCTATGAGGAGGGATAGAATCGAGGAAGAGAAACGCAGGCATGTGCACAAAAATCAGTCCTACATATGGAGCTGAGGAGCTATGACTGTCATGGAAGGAGCAAAATGTTCTAAAGAGACACTTGTGTCCTTTCATTTGGCTGTCAATCTATTGAGACAATGGGCCCCTCAGGGGATTTCCCCAGGAGTCTCATGCTAGAGAATCAAAGACCAAGGTCCAGGTGCTAGCCATGGGCAGGGGGAGGGTTCTTCCAGAAAGAGATTTCACATTGTTCTGATAACTTGTCACACTATCTTGCAGAAGATTCTGGTGCTTAGATAATGGTGGGGTGGATAGTGAGCCAGGGCTACCTACCCCTGGCCAGGACTGCTGAGGTATGCATACCTCTTGTCCTTTATAAACCTAAACCTCAATTCAAAATCCAAAAGATGGACTTGGGGAGGGTCACTGGATCTCTTCCTTTATTCCTTTTCCCAATGTGGCCACACTGGATGAATTTCCTTTCTCTGCCTTTTCACTACTATTTATCTCTTTAACTGGCATATTGAGAAGATGTGGCAGCCAAGCTCAGCTTGACAGGACTGTCAGAGTCCAGATTTGGACTCTAGCATCACCATGAAAAATATCAGCATCTTGTATCATCCCTGGAGATAATATAGTCTTTAACTTAGAGTCTTAGGGAACAGGAATCTTGTGCCATTAACTTCCATAAGTGTGCATTTTCTGTCATGCTGAGGGTAGAGGTGGTCTTGGATCAAATGCAACAGACTTCTTATTATGAGATGATAGATTTTCTTCCCTTTCCTGCCCTGTGGTGCTGGGATCCATCCTGGACCTTGTGTATGCTAGGTGCTCACTTTATTACTAACCTTACTAGATTTTCTTACTGAAGTGTTTGTCATCAATCGTATTATGTTGGAAACATTTCCAGATATTTATATCTATTTAAATAGATTATTGAAATCATCTGTATGACTCTTTATGTCACTGTTATAGAAATGATTTCTGGAATTCTCTTCTGGAAGGGATTTATCTAATCTGAAAACAGTTCTGTAATCATTTCCATTTTAAATAAAAGGGCCCTTCACTTATAAAAAGCAAATCAACAAAAAAGAGTCCTAATTAATGTTCAGCTCAACTCCTCCCCTATTCATGTATTGCTGGTCAATGTGATTCTCTCTAGAGTCAATACTAATACTTAAGCCACTCACCAGACACTGAACTTTGAAGCACATTGAGATGGCTGAAGCAATAACTGGAATGTTTAGTGTCCATACTAAAATTATCTAACTTACCTACCTGTGTAGAGTACTGAGATTGAATAATATATCAGATGCCTCAGAAGTACTTCTGAGTTCTAACAAAATGTTTTGTTGTTACTGTAACAGTAATAATACATGTCTAGCCTCCTACTACTAATGTTAGTGCTAAGAGGTAGGAACCATTTTATTCCTATTAACATAAGAGGAACTGGAGACTCAAGGTCAGACTTGTGGGGAGTGGGTAAATGAATTCCAGACCCATTGATTCCATAGTCCCTGTGTTTAATTGCGTCATTGTTTCACACTGTTCTAATTGTTAACCAGCATTAGAAAATTCATTTAATGTAGCATTTTTCAAAGTGCAGTAGAGGATCCCTGAGGGTCCTCATTATTCTTTCCCCAAGGACTCATGAAACTATTTCATGTAAGCTATTTTCATACTCTGAGGACATTATTTGCCTTGTTTTCATTCTAATTTCCTCACTGGTACACAGGAGGGTGCTAGAGGCTGATTCAGCCTGGCCAGGAGAGCTGGGTGTACTTGCATAGATGTCTTTGGCTTGCAATTGAGTATATGCCGTCCATGGACCCATAAATGAATTTAATAGATTTCGCCTGCCGTACCTGCTAGCTTCGGGCATAAAGCAGTGTAGAGCCAGAGCCGTCCCCACTTACACTGTGATGGTTTGCCTGACTGGAAGTTACAGTTCAATGGCCCTGTCCAGAGGGAAGAAACTAACATACTACCTATTGTTAGCCTGGGAAATGGGCAAAACTTGTAATTCAATGTGTAGTTTCTACTGAATGCATTTTTTAAAATTAAGGACCTCAGAGTTCTAAGACCAAAGGATTAGAGAATCACTGATCTTATTAATGCTACCATCATTTGTTTAAACTATATGGA
The DNA here is from genome assembly GCA_036365145.1 of Orientallactaga sibirica. Classification (NCBI taxonomy): domain Eukaryota; kingdom Metazoa; phylum Chordata; class Mammalia; order Rodentia; family Dipodidae; genus Orientallactaga; species Orientallactaga sibirica. The sequence goes on from JAEOAD010000083.1 coordinate 4,942,090, forward strand.
AGTACTGTTCTCTCCTTTATGCATTTACTTACTTATTTTTTAAAATTCTTTTTAAAATTAGCATACAGTAGTGGGTTTCATGGTGTCATTTTCATATGTGCTATGTTTTAATTGCTCCTCCTCCACCCCATCTCCTAATTGTAGCCCTCTGCTTTGGTAGTCATCTTTCCAATTTTATAGCTCAGGTGTTCTACTTACTATTTCCCACCCATTCCTTTATTTTTACAGCATCTAATACCATGGGAATGCTGTGTAATCACAGTGTTGTGGAAATGAAGAGAGGAAAAGTGTAAATGTTTGGCTCAGATGCACTTTCCCTCCTCCATGTCCCTAGGCTCTCTTTCTCTTCTGCACCCTTCTGCCCCCATAATCCCTCTTCACCTTTCTTAGCTCCTGGATTGTGTTTTGTTGAATGTGTATGTGTGTGCTTAATGTCCATTTCAGTGTGCTCCTTCTGTTCACTTTCTTATGTTAACTAATGTCATTTCTGTCTGCTCACTCTTTCAAAAGTTTGGGGGCAAGAAACTACGAAATTTGCAGGAAAGTAACCCAGGTTCAGAAAGACAAACAAACATTGTCTCTCATGTGGACCTTAACCATATATAATGCCAGAAAACTAGAAAGGGTTCTATGAGAGGGGAACAAAAGGCTTTAAGGTGGTGGGACGTAGGAATAGAACATAAACCATATTAAAGTGGAAGGGGGAATACTGGGGAATTAAAGTTTAAGAGAGGATGGTGACAGGTTAAAACCATAGCAAACTTGATATTTTGTAAGCTAATTAGAAACTAAAATTGAAGACAAAAGTTTTAGGATGTTTTCTATTTTATTTGGTCAGGGTTATTTGTACTTAAACTTTTCATAATAGAATTAACTTCATATGTAAATATTAACTCAATATATTTCTTGTAATGAAATTTGTCTGAATTAACACTCTTCTAAACTTATTCTTCTCACTTCATAAAATGACATTCTTTGATTGCTGAAAATTAGAGAAGTCAATTTTCACAAGAGTATGTTTTGTGAGAATTCCACAAACAAAATAAATGGCCTGTATTAATGGGAGTTGTTCCATTCATTTGTAATGCAATAATATTATCACACCAATCCAAACCAAATCCTTGGGATATAAGGTAGAACTTAAATATCTAGACTGGAGGGATCAAGGGCATAAGCCTACTATTGGAAATATATATATCTTTATAGACAATGGGTAAAGACCGGTGATAGTGTGTACTTGCTAGAGTCATCACAGTACAGCAACACAGATGGAGCAGGGAAGTGACAGAAGGTAATTTTCTCATGGGTCTAGAGACTAAAATTCAAGATTAATGTTCTAAAGTGTTTGTTTTCTTCTGAGGCGTTGTTCATTGGCTGATAGATGCTTGCCTTCTCCTTATGTCCTTAGAGTCTTTCCTCTGTGGACAGGCATGCCTGATGTGCCTCTGGGCAACCAAATGTCTTGTCAGGCTACAGGATGACTCACCCTAAAACCTTTAGTTTAATTTATCTCTCTAAAGGCATTCCCTTCAAATATAGTGCAGGTTAAGACTTCAGCATATGAATTTAGAAGGGCATAAATTGAGTCCACTGTAAGGGTATGGTGGGTGTTAGAGAAGAAATTTCTCCTCAGTATTGACAAAGTAGACCCCCAGTTTCCCATGTGAATCTTTGACAAAGAAATGCAGTTGTTCTCCACTGGAAGTCAGGCCTGCATGTCCTGAAACGTTAAGGGCAAGGAGATATGGGTTAGAGAAATAGATATCGACCACCATGGTCAAAATTGCAAGCAATCTAAAGCTGGTATTATCAGTTCATGAGCAGGGCAGCGTTTTTCTATAGAGAGGAGCAACCATGCATGTGCACATTTGAAGAAAGAATCTAAAACTTCCATCTATACAGATATTGAGATTTAAAACTACAGGAGGGCTGGAGAGATGGCTCAGCAGTAAAGTGTGTTTCCTGCACAGACATGAGGGCTTGAGGGAGCCTTGAACCAACAGTTCAAATCTCCAGATCCCATGTAAAACAGCTGGGTGGTCACACAGCCTGTAGCCTCAATCGCACAAGAGAGGAGAGCACCACACAAGCCCTGGAATTAGTAAAAAGAAACTCAAAAACATGAACTTGGCAGAAGAGCAATAGAATAGAACAGTGGAAGTTCCACTCCAGCTACTGCAGGCAAGTGACCCCTTTCGGGAGTGAGTCGCAAGGGTAGGTATATGTGTGTACATGACACACATGCACGAACATGCGGGTGCCCAAAAGGAATCTAAATGAGACCTTGTAAGTGATCATAATCTATTGGAGCACAGGATGGAAAATGAGACATGGTACTGTGGGTACTGTGGGAAAGAAAGGGAAAACGGCTGAGCATGTGGGTCATCACACAGTGAAGGAGAGACAGAGAGATGGAAATTTGGATATGGATAAGCCATGGTAGAGGCAGAGGGATGAAAGCATGTGAAGGGAAGAGGACTCATTAGTGTGTTCATATGCGAAGGGCCAGTGAGCTAGTGTCTGAGTTTCAGCAGAGGAGCAGCTCAACCCCCACCACTTAGAGTCTACACCGTACACAGAACTTATTCTCAAAGATTTTGTGCTTCGGAATGTATCAGAGGCTTTCCTCTCATCCTTACTCCTCACAGAGTTTCAGAGGCACAAAATGCCAGAGCAGGCAAGGTAAGGCTGTTTCTGCAATTACATAACAGCTATTAAAGAATGAGTCTCTCTCTTTCTCTCCTTTTTTTTTTTCTCTTTCTCTCTGGTGGAGCCAAAGCTATTGGCAGCTGAGAAAAGCCACACAGAAAGATTTTGGATGCCAAGGTGGCAGAAATCCCAGAGTCATGTGTAATTCTTCCAAAAGGGGTTTGAATCCAGGCTGTGAAACTACACTGTGTTAGAAGAGAACATTCTCATCAAAGTGTGAGTATTTGCATTTAATTCACCATTTTGCTTCATCCCAAGATCACTTTCTTAGTTATTGCAAAATTTGAGATACTATTCCCCTAGGAAAGAAAGAAGGAATGATCCATTTGCCTTTTGGCACTCAAAGTGGTGTGATTCTCCAGTTACCAGAAGCTTGGGTGGAACTAACTCACTCCATTGAACAGAGATCCTATTTACTTACGGTGCAATTGAAGAGAAATGAACAAGCTAAAATGAAAATATGTAGAAGTACATGAACTTTAAAATATATGTAAGGTTTGGTCTATGTCTAAATTAAGAGTAGACACTAATCAGCTTAAAGAGTAACATCAGGGCTGGAGAGATGGCTTAGTGGTTAAGGCGCCTGCCTCCTAAGCCTAAGAACGCCGGTTCCAATCTCCAGCGGTTCCAATCTCCAGGTCCCACGTTTAGCCAGATGCAAAGTGACGCAAGGGCGCAATGTCTCACTTGACCACAAGGGGGCGAACGCATCTGGATTTCCTTCACAGCAGCTGAGAGACTACTGGTGCGCCAATCTCTATCAGTCTCCTTCTCACTCTCTGTCTGCCTCTCTCTGTGTCTCTCTCCAAAAATAAATAAAAAAATAATTAAAAATTAAAAAAAAGAGTAACATCATAGGTAAAGGAACTTATGAATGCATTATGGAGGGATTGGTCATTTAGTGATAATATGTGCCAAGAAAAATACCAGATCAGACAATTTATCTCTGAGCATACATAGTAATTAAAATATGGTAATAATTATTTGTTGTTTGTAAGAAATACAACTTTAACTGGGTGTCTAGTATTTTGATTGACCCAATCTAAATCACCTAGTACTAACTGGGAGTATAAGAACTAAAGGCTGGGGCTAGAGAAATGGCTTAGAAATTAAGACACTTGCCTGTGAAGCCTAAGGACCCAGGTTCAATTCCCCAGGACCCACATAAGCCAGATGCATAAGGTAGCACATGTGCTGGAGTTCATTTGCAGTGGCTAGAGGCTCTGGTTTGCCCATTTTCTCTCTATCTGCCTCTCTCTCTCTCTCTAAAATAAATAAATAAAAAATATTTTTTTAAAAAGAACTAAAGGCTGGTATGGTACTATGATTCAGGTGTCCCAATAAACTTATGGGTTCTGAATGTTAGGTCCCCAGCTGGTATCATTTTGGGAATTGGAGCCTCTTTGAAGTGGTGTATTGTTGGGAGTGGGCTTACAAGTATTATAGCCAGCTTCCACTTGCCAGTATTTGGCACACTCTCCCACTGCTGTTGCCCACTTGATGTTGGCCAGGAGGTGATGGCCAACTTCTGTTCATGCCATCATTTTCCCCTCCCATTATGAAGCTTCCCCTCTAGTCCTTATGCAAAAATAAACCCTTTCCTCTCACAAACTGCTCTTGGTTGGATATTTTTTTGCCAGCAACATGAGAAATTGATGGTAATAGTGGGTCTACCTATTCAAATTTAACCATGAAGCTTGTGCAATATTGGTCCAAATGCACATGTGTGATTTTTATCATCCTCTTCTCTTTGCTATGGGGGTGCTGGTGTATATTTATCTTCTATTTAGAGGCTTAGTGTTTCAAACTCCTAAGAGCTAGATTAAGTTCATGCTCTTCCTCTTGTCAGTTGGGCAACTATACTCCTAGAGTTCTGTGACCCTTAATTATCTCATGGGTCAATATGGTGATTATTGTGACTCCACCAAAATTAAGATAATTCGAGTGACCAGCTAAGCTGTATCTGGTGTTTAATGAAAAGGGAAGATTAATTCCTTCTTTGAATTGCCATAAGGGAGCTCTGAGGAAAGATATTTGTAGATATTTAACTATGATATTAACTTTTGATATTTAACAATGAACACAAGTTTTCAACTTATTATTCTCTTGCTTCCTTACACCCTGGTGAACTGATATTGTTCCTGCTTCTGAGGCTAGAATGGGGATCCAACCATGGGAACCATCATCATCTATGTGCACCACCATTTAAAAAAAGAAAGAAAAAAAAGAAATCCTAAGCTAATCTTGTGTCTCGGATCTCTTCAGTCCTTTGAGGGAAAGCTTAAGAAGTTCACTGCTCTCCTCCAACAAGCCAATTACGACTAATAAGTATTTCATGTGCTCTCTCTCTCTCTCTCTCTCTCTCTCTCCCTCTCTCTCCCTCTGTGTGTGTGTGTGTGTCTGTGTGTGTGTGTGTATTTGTGGCATGTTCAGCATCAACTCAAAGTCTGAGCTAGATTTTTGGTTGTGGGTCTGTCTTGGGCTGTTCTCTGTTGCTATAACTGAATACCACAGGCTGAATAGTTTATAAAGGTTCTTAAGACTAGGAGGGTTGAGACCTGGCAGCCACATCTAACAAAGTTCTTGCTGAAAGTCATATGACTGTCCTTGTTCTGGTCTCTCTTCCTTTTCTTAGGAATCCATCTTACCATGGGATGAAAGTCCTACCCTTGTGAAATTTTTTAACCTTAACTTCCTCTCAAACAACACCTTCAAATATTAGAGTTAGATTAAGTTTTCATTGCCTTAATACTTCACAATGAGTATTAAATGCCAACATCATGGTGGTATTTTGGTGGCAATATTCAAACTAGTCAAACAGGGTACATTCTGCCTCTTTAGAGTGTCTAAAATAATATTATTAGTCATCTATTTTAGAGATGAGAAAAATGTTGCTTCAAGAAAATAATTAACTGACCCTAGGTTATGCAAGCCAGTACAGTACAGATTACAGATCAGCTTTACAGCTTGTCACAGCTCATTTTGATGGTCAGTATGGCAGGATTGAAATTCACACTGAAACATACCTTCGGATGGGCCCATGAGATTGTCTCTAGGAAAGTTTACTTGTTTTTTTTTTTTTGTTGTTGTTGTTTGTTTGTTTGCTTGTTTGTTTGGTTGGTTTTGCTGAGTCAGAGTTTCACTTTAGCACAGGCTAACCTGGAACTCACTCTGTAGTCCCAGGCTGACTTGGAATTCATGACAATGCTCTTACCTCAGCCTCTCTGGTGCTGGGATTGAAGCCATGCACTACCAAACTTGGCCTAGAAAAGTTTCAATGAGCAGGGGAGAATCACTCCAATAAATGTAGGTGACATCATCCCCTGGGGCTGAGGTCTTGGACTAAATATATAGGAAAAAGCAAACTGAGCATCGACATTCCTACCTTTCTCCTTCCTAACTACAGATGACAAGTCACCTCACGTTTCTGTCTCCATGTTTTCTCCACCATGGTGAACTGTACCCTCAAACTGTGAACCCAAATAAACACTTCCTTCATTAAGCTATTATTGTCAGGTATTTTGTCATAGCAATAAGAACAATAACATTACAGAAAATTGACATCAGGAGTGGACTTTTTCCTATGATAAATCTGATCATGTGGTTTGTAAGCCTTTGGAACTGGATCACTGGGAACAGTCGTTGAAGTTATAGAGTTCAGCTCTACTTGCTGTTCCCTTTCTCTGCTTCCTGGCTCTGGTGAGATGTGACCTAGACTTACTTCTGTGGCCTGCCATGCTTTCACTGACATGGTGAAACTTTTCTTTGAAACTGTAAGCCAAATTAAACTCTTTGCTTCCATAAGCTGCTTTTGGTTGAATATTTTGCCCCAGCAATGAGAAAGTAACTGATACAGCCTTATTAAAGTGAAACCTAGGGCTCGGCACTAGGAAAATAAGGTAGGTATTCTGGGCTAGACAGACAGCTTAGCAGTTAAGACCTAAGGACACAGGCTCAATCCTTAGTACCCAAGCAAGCCAGATGCACAAGGTGGCACATACATCTGGAGTTCATTGGCAGTGGCTAGAGAGCCTGGTGCACGCATTCTCTCTCCCTCTCTAATAAATAAATAGCTGAAATATTTTAAGAAAAGAGAAGTATTCCGAGGACAACACCCAACCCAACCTGTGACTTGTGAAAATGAAATGCATTTGAAAGGAGTGAGTTTGACCTAAGAATTCTGTGGAAGGGCTTCCCTGATCAAAAACAAATGCCTAGGAATATGTCTTTGAATTTCACCCACTGTTGCAGGCATATTCTCATTTCTGCAACAAACTGCAGCACACCTCATGGGAGGAACAGGTTTTAATTCAGGCTTATAGAGTCAAGAACACCATCAATGGTAGAAGTAGCTGGCTCCCTTTCACAGATCCAAGCAAAGAGACAGCACCAAGAGCCAGCACCACAACTGGAGTACAAATGTCTCTTTTCACAATTAGTAGTACTCTGGACTGAAGATCTGCCCCCAAACACACCTTAGGGCCAGACTATATGATTTGCCCATAGGGACACCTCCTCCAACCAGGCAACTGGAAACCCAAGTTGCAAGGTTGATTTTGATAAAACACTTGAGTCTATTGGGCCTTACATTGAAATTACCATATTCAAACTACCACAGCCACCATTGCAGATAGAGGTCTCTACAGTGTGGCTCAAAGAGAACCAGGTTATATATTCCAAGCTAGCAGCAGGACTTGGTAGTATCATTTTTCTGCAAACATGAAAATGCAAAATTAGGGGGACAAAGGGCAAGCACTAATGTACCTGAGAAACACTGAGGCCGGGCAATGTGTGGCAGTCTTGGAGTCCCTGACAGCAGGTCCATGAGAGGGTACTGCATAAAGCTGTGATGGTGAAACTTAAGTAGTAGAAAACTCGGGATATTAGAGATGTCAGAACCATGGGCTGTCCTCTGAGGAAAGCTACAGGCATATATGAAAACTTGACCAACATAGCCAATGTGTGCTATAGACAGCAGAGCTGGAAGTGCAAGCCTCCCAAAGCCCTGTGGATCCCAGGTGATTCTGTTATAAGGTCCAGATGCCAGACATGGAGCTGCAGCATTTTGTGTTAGTTCTGCTGGATTTCAGTCTTGTTTGGAGTTAATCTTTCCTTACTATGGCCCCATCATTCCCTTTTGGAAAGGCAGTGTTTATTCTGTGTCATTGTATATGTGATATTATTTTTTTTTATTTTACAGAGGATCCCCATTTAAAAATTGCCCTGAGTTTAGAAGAAACTTTAGACTTTTGAACAGATGTTTGCACTGTTAAAAACTATGGGAACTTTTAGAGCTGGTCTAAGTGCACTTTGCTTTATGAGTTGAAAATGAAACTAAGGGTCAGGAGTGGGAGGTTCTAAGTTGGTATTTGAGCATTAAATTGACAAGGGGTGTACTGTGATCATTATCCTTGATTGCCAACCTGATAGAGTTTCAAATCACCATGGGAAAACACCTATGAGGATATTTCCAGAAAGATTATTTATTTTGAACAGGGAATAACCATCCTGAACATGTGCCAAAATAAGCCTTTCCTTCCTCAAGTTGTTTTAGTTAGGCATTTTGTCACAAACAATGAGAAAATAATATAGAGCCACAACTTGACTCTCAACATGGTTCTAGGAAGACAAAATATGTAAATCTGCATATAAACATTTATGAACAATGCATGGCATGTCCTATAATGATAAATTGTATCTAAGTCAATTTGTGGACACGTTGGCAATTATTTTACTTAATTCCATTTTTCTGTCTCCATTGAAGTCAGAACTTTCTTAGGAAATATACAGTGATAGATGTTGAAGAAAAAAGTAAACATCTGATGCCTCACATAGGAAATGCCCAGCTTCCATCAGTTCACAATTACATGTTCATTTTTCAGTCTTTTGTCTTTCATCCTTTGCTTGTTTGCTAGAGTCTGTTGGCCAGCTGTTGGTAGTGACTTTTCCCATCTGTCACTAGTATATGGTGTACCTTCCATATAATGCCTACCACAGAAACTTGTGCAGTGTGCTTCCTATTAACCTGAAAGATGACGGATTTTCTAAGACACTTGTACATCTTGGTGTTCTCTGAATCATTTTGTAGGACAAAGTTACGTAAACCCTGGTTAGAGAATGACATCTCCTGATATTTCCCTGACATACCAGGAAATCATTGAGGGGCCAAGCTTGGACTCAGTATTAGACAGCTGGGGAAAACACTGGATTCTGTCTTAGAAAAATAATGATACCAATCTGTTGCCAGGATGTCCCTTTAACTCTCTGGTGGCAGGAGGACATTTGTTATACAGAAAGACTTCCTCAATTTTGAATTTACATAGCAGAAAAATATTAGATATGTGTGGAATAATAAGTATAGCTAAAATATTTTGTTGTAAACGTATCTTTATTAAGGAACATTAGACTTAAACAAGTCTGTCAATATTAGATTGTTCCTCTTTTCTAACAGCCACTAACTTTATTTCTGCTATTATATTCTACTTGTGCTATTTCTTCTACTAATTAAAGCATTCCCAAAGAGCAGCTAGCTCATGTACAACACCATTCTTTGTGAATCACATGCAGGGTTGAATCTTCGTTACTGGTCTGAGGAGAAGATCATGTCACAACCCCTTTTTATTTTTCATTTTTTTGGGTGAGAATATGCAAGTGAAGCTATACTCATATCATTCAGTTACTTTGTGTCTCAGCAAGAATTTGAACCCAATTCTTTATGATGCCAGATGAAAGTTGTTCTTATTATTCTTTGGAGGTGGGGGTATACCTAATTATTCTTAAAGATCACCTTATGTATCTCCTCCTAATAGAGAAATCTGATATCTAGAGAACTGTCACCTGCCCATGATTGGAGGTCAGGGATTTCATAATTCAGGTTTCCCTGGTTCAGAAAACTGAGTCATTTTATCTCCTGTTAAGTAATGGTAAAGCACTGGGTCTACATTCTTAGTGTCACTTTTTTAAAATTTTGAATAAGTAGAGGTCCTAAGCTTGGAAAGGACACTGCATATACATTTGTGGGAAGCTGAAGCTCTGAGGGAGAGAAAGGCTAGAAATGTCCAGTTAATGTAGGAGTTAATTATACTTATGTATGTGGAAATGTTACATACTATTCTTTTCCTTTCTCTTCACTCTAAGTTTTCCTTTCTTTTCAACTGGGAATAGATAGCTGTTTATTTTAAGACACATTATCTATGTCTTTTAGCATTTCTTATAGAGCTCTATAAGGCCTGTCTTAGCCTCTTATTGGACTGCAAGAAATTTGATGGTAAGGCATTTCATTAAAGTTTCACTGGTACCGAGGGGTTCTCAGATAACAGGCCCTGAAGGTGTCTATAAGAATTGTAGAGGTGGTGGCTGACTGGCATTGAATTACTACTGATTGTGAATGATATTACCTCTCTCATTGGGAAGCAAGAGAAGGAGGTAGCAGGGGAACTACAGAAGCCAGAAGGTCAGATAAGCAGAGCCATGATGGCTCCATATATTTTATACAAAGGAGAAACTAACAGTAAGTGGAAACTGTGATACTGTTCATAAATAGATTATTCAGTGACAGACATCCCTCTTGAATATGAGCAGCATACTGATTTAGACAGCCCAGAGTACAGGACACTTGGAAAAATATAATCTTTCATGCTTTCTGGGAAACAATGAATATGTGTGGTGAATACTCACTCCTTCATGCACTGAATACCATCAGTGCTATTCTCCAGGTGACCCTTACATCGTCACAAGTGTGCAACTTCTGAGGGTGAAAAAAAATCATGAAAAATACTTCAGGAAGAAAGCCTTCAGAATAGGCATGAAGTTGAAGAGAAAAGATTCTGCCTAAAATAAGAAATGACATTAATACCTTGACTTCTGAACATGATGAGGTATTTCACTAAGTGGCTTATTTTTAAAAATGGAAAAGGATGACAGGTATTATCAAGCGGAACTGGAAAAAGTTGTTCAGAAAAATTCTCAGTAGTATTGTGGGAAGAAGTATTATCAACTCTTGGAATCATAACATGGTGTCAATACATATTCAGGGCAATTTTTTTCCTTAAATGCCAGCATATTACATTGCAAGTTCAAATCTGATATTCTGTCCATTCTTACATCTAGGTCTCTTTAGGAATTGCTGATTTCAAACTATACTACGCCCCACAACACACAGGGGAACAATGAATATTTAGGGCACTAGGAAATCAAAACCCAGAAAACCCACAAGTTGTCAGTCCCATGGCACCTGCTGTGTATGTGCCCTGAATGTGTGAGTGGGAGAGAGAAACCTATTGTTGGTGAGATTCATGTGACCAGAGAAAGGTGAATGAAATATAGCCACTTCCCTTCAGAAAAGAGGAAATGCTTATAAACAGGAAGTTGTTCTGCCAGGGGTGTTTGTGGATATGCAAGGGAGACTTCCTTTCCCTTTCCTACAGATAAGAAAAATAAAGAGAAGCAGTAAAGATATGCAAGAAGTCAGAATAAAAGAAGATGGAGTGATAAAATATCTCTGCTGTGATATAATATTCTGAATTTAACATGATAAAAAAGTGATCACCTGTGCTATTCTAAATGACTCAACTAAGATATTTGCCATGTAAGAGTAAATGGTAGTGATACTTGTGGCAATGCTTATGCTTATCATGTCTAAGCAAGGGAGATGTGAACAAAGCATCTGCTTTCTTCCCTTTCTTTTAGAAATTTCATCCACAAAGCACACTAATCACGAGAGGCTTAGTACAGGTCAAGTGCTCTGGAACAGTATAGAGATTGTACTCAATGGAACATCCTCCTAGGCTGAGAGAGATACATGAAAGCACAGGGAATGAATGGTCTGGGGATTGGAGAGATTCCTCAGTGGTAAGGCACCCGAAAGGCCAGATACAGAGTATGCACAGTGGCATGTGTGCCTGGAGTTTGCAGTGATAGGAGGCCCTGGTATTCCCATTCATTCTCTTTTTCTCATAAATAAATAAATAAATAAACAAATAAATAAACAAAGAAAAAACAAACAAGACAGTAGTTAAAGGGAACAGCCTGGGAAGATGGCCCTGCCACTGCAACCCAGGAGACTTAAATTCAAATGTTTCCTCATTCGGTATCTAAAGAAAGAGTTTGTCTGTTTTACTTGTTCAATCCTGACGACGTGAATTCTGAATTATTTTTGCGTCAGTGAAACTTCATAAGAGGTCTAGGGCTAAACATACCTAATAAGGTGTGAGGTGCTGAGGGCACAGAGGAACACAGTATGATTGATTACTGGGCTTGAGTTATTTGCCTAGATGTGACCTGGTAAGAGTAGCATGCTAAAGAAATAAGATCAGTTGTGAAGAGACTGGCAATGCCTAATTGGGTCTATGTGTGACTGACATATGTAAAAGGGATTCATCATAGCCCTAGTGGTCAAAATCTGTGGAAATGATAGGGGTCTGGAGATCAAGTTAGTGTGTGGGGGCAGTAATACCTAGGAACAGCAACAACCCAAGTAGGTAAGGTGACTGAACGTGTCCTATCCTTTACTTATAAGATATAAAAGGAAATGGACAAAATAGTTTTAGTTAAAAAGGCTGGCAAGAAGTACAATATTGAGTTATATTATTGTAAGATTATTTTTAATCAAAAGCTTGACTTGTTTTAGATGGTGTTTTCATTTTCATTTTGTTAACAGCTTAAAGAGGTAAACTGAAAAATAAAGGCCAAACACAGGACTTGGTGAAACAACCATTTTGACCATTTCAACTGTACACAGGTAATCATTTTTTTCTTAATAGTTAGACCATGTATCTTGTATATAAAAAATATCTATGGGGCCAGAGAAATGGCTCAGCTGTTAAGATAATTGCTCATAAAGCTGAATGACCCAGACTCTAGTCCCCAGCACCCACATAAAGCCAAATGCACAGAGTGGCTCATGCATTTGGAGTTCATTTGCAGCAGTTGGAGGCCCCAGTGCACCCATTCTCTCTCTCTCAATCTCGTGTGTGTGTGTGTGTGTGTGTGTGTGTGTTTCTCTCTCTGCTGGGTATGGAGGCACATGCCTTTAATCCCAGATCCCAGCACTTTGAGCTTGAGGCCAGCCTGAGAAACTTTGGGCTAAAGAGAGACCTTATCTCAAAAAAACATAAAAATACAACCTATGGCATTCTTGCCCTTTCTTAATTGGATTATTTGCTGCTGAGTTATGAATTGGTCAGGTATAGTCTTCAGGTATTTATTTCATGCCTAAAAGAGGTTCACTCATGATGTATGACCACTAACTTTGGTGTACTTGTGAGAATTTGTGAGCAAGAAAACCATATTTTGGGACTGAGAATTCCAAGTTATCTGAATGTTTTTTCTTTAATCAATAACAACATTTGCCATTTAGCAATGTAGTCAAAATTTTTTCATGGTTATCAAGAGCAGATTAAATTATAACAAGTTTATTATCACTCAGGAGTAAAGTCTGGGGCCTATGTCATGTGCTACTCCCATAGTTCTGAGAAATATTTTGTATAAATGATAGATTGGAGCCCATCTTTGATTTGTAAGTATAACATTCTGGGAGTCACATGCACCTCAGAGAATACAGAACATGAGTCTACATGGGCAACTGTGTCTTTTCGATGATAACTGCTATTAGCATGCTGGCTGGTGATTCGCCATCCGTGGGAAAATGAGGCAGCTTAGAAACGAACTCATTAGCCCTCTTGTGCACCTAATAAGAGCTGCAATAACTATAGACTTCAATCTCAAGCTCCCTGTAGAGCAATTCTCATTTTTCTAACCTGTCATCAGATAACATTAATGTCTCAGTGAAAAACAATTTTCTTTCCAAATTGTCTTTCAGGTAGGTGAAAGTAAGAATTAGGCCACTTATTTGTCTGATTTTCCTAACCAGAGATAATAAGCTTGTAAGGAAAATAAAATTTGGTAATTATACATATCAAGTGTCTAGCATGTTCTCCCGAAAGGTAAATTATATGTTGTTACACAACATACAATAGGCAGTTACCATGGAATGAATGTGCTGAGTACATAGAAGAACTTGAAATTGTGATGATAATATCCTAATATATGACATTCTGCTGTCTTTAATTGAACTCTTCAAATAAGCTTAAAATCCTGTTCAATCCCCACATCCACATACATTATGTGATAACAATTTAGTAATTCACATCTATCCCATAAATTCTATAAATCTTTGTTATTAATATTAGAGCAATGCCTTCAGAGAATCATAAAAAATCCTGCTGTAATCACTAGATTTATTTCATGATCACTAATAGACTATATATAATTAATATCAGGAACATACAAAGTATAGTTTTATTTCTGAGAGAAATGAATCCAATGATGCCATGAGACAATCACTGTGCTAATCTGATTCTATAAAGTTCTGCCAAAGGTCAGGGGGTAAGTCAGGAGTATCCAACACACAGAGGAATATTTAAAGGTAAAATTAAATGTTAAAAAGTCGATGAACGATGACACCTTCATAAGTAATCTGAATTTCTTAAGCCTTTCAGTATGTATAAATCAAAGCACATTAAATGTTTAGGATTTTAAATTCAGCTCAACTTCTAGTTGGGTTTTGTGGTTGATTATCCCTTTCCAAACTGTTCAAAGACATCATCAATCAGGTTTGGAAACCTAGAATGAGTATTAATGTCAGCACACAAGTAGATTAGAGTCCAGCTAGAAGAGGAAGAAATGCAGAGCTTGATTTATTTCATTAGGCTTGATTTCTGAAGACATCTCAGATGTAAAATTGTTCTCTTGCATCTGCACAATGACCTCTCTGTGCAGAAGTGATGCTAATGTCCATATTTAATGGAGAATTTGTGCAATGATAGGCAACCAAACATGAAATCTGCAAAGCATTATGGTTCTTGTCACTTTTAAGTGTTGCCCACACTTGCTAAAAGCCAAACCTTACTATCAGCCAAGGAAAATATTGGCAAGAACACCCTGAGAATTAAATGATAAATGTCTATTGTAGATTTTCAATGCTTTATCATCAAGACCATGTGATTAGTTATTTCTTGTGGCTTTGGCCCATTATGGATTACAAATTTCCCTAGTAAGTCAGTGAATTATTAAACAGCACAACTATGATCCTGTTTTATTTTGAATTTCTCCAATGGGGATTTAAAAATTTTATTTATTTTACTTATTTGAGAGATGGGGGCCAGGGAGGAATGGGCATGCCAGGGCCTTCAGCCACTATAAATGAACTCCAGACACATGCACCACCTTGTGCATCTGGCTTATGTGGGTCCTGGGGAATCAAACCTGGGTCCTTTGGCTTCATAGAAAAACACTTTAACTGCTAAGCCATCTCTCCAATCCTCCAATGGAGATTTTTGTATCACTGTCAATGTCTTAATACAAACATACCTTATTATGGCAATATCACTGTATATCATGTTATGCACTACTGGTGCACACGTACACACACACATACACACACACACACACACACACACACAAATTTTATTAAATGATGCTCCTTACGGTGTGCAAAAGGTATTGATGTGGAAATAAATAGTTGTATAAATTTAGACCAATGTTTATATTTGACCTCTTACCTTACAATATGTGAGACTAAATAATTGACATTTATTTCATTTTCATGATCTGACAATGTTATGAGATAGGCGTTTCTGTTGACTATTATACAAAGTGGACCCCTAATACACGGGTAGGGACAGCAACATAACTCATCCAAGGTAGCACACACCTGCAGGTCAGTATTAGGAGTCACCTGTACTTACCAGCTTTCAAGTTTTTGCTTATAACCTTCCATGTGCAAAAGCGAGCAGTCTGCTAGTCTGTGCAGAGGTGTAACTCTGTAGAAATAACACATGTTATTTCTTTTTCTATTGAGAATTTTAATATATAAGCCCATTATAATTTGACCATAATTCCCCCTCCTGCTCTTTTGTCCCCATACCCCATCCATATTCCACTGAGCCCTCTCCTCTTTCCAAGTAGTCTGTCTTCTCATTCTTTTTGTCCTTCTTTCTCCATGTCAAATGTTAATTGGTTCAGAACAATGCTGGTCTTATTTGGGTACCTGCTACCACTGTGGGGTCAGGAATGCACCAGTCATTTCAGATTGGGAGAACAGTGCCTTCAAGTATGCCTAAACAGTCTACAGCTCTTGCATTCTTTCCAGTGCCTCTTCAGCTATGTTTCTTGAGCCTTGGAATCACATGAAAGAAACATCTCATTTAGTCCTGAGCACTCTTATTTTCAGAACTTTGATGAGTTTTTAGTGTTTTTAGTGTTTTTAGTATCTACTGCCTAGCATCTCCATTGGGAGGTGGTTCTCTGGCTAATAGTGAGGCAGCACTAATGTTCATTCCAGCACCACTTCTACAATGCTTCCTGCATCTTGGTGCTTGTGACAGGGATGTCTCTTCCTCTCATTTCAAAAGATATTCCACCATGTATGTCCTAGTCCTGCCCAAAGCCATAGGGACCAACCATTCAGCACAGTGGTGCCCTGGTTGGATAGGTAAGGATGCAGCAGAAGAAAGAAAAAGGGATGACAAAGTGTTTTCTTGTTCATATATTAATTAGACTTCCAAAGACCCTCATTTGTAATATTAATGTATACTATTCAAACTAGAAACATTCAAATTTCTTCGGAAATCATGTAAAAGTTGTGAAGAATACATTTCACTTCACTTTCAGGGCCTTTTCTTCCCACACTCTAGTGTGTTAATTCACTAGAGTTGTTGGCATAAACAAAGGCAATTAATGTTATAGGCTAGTTTTAACACTATCTCATTCATAATAATATTAAATTATTTTAGGCAAAGTGGCTGTGTCAAAGCGAATAGAAATAAAGGGAAAGTGGTAATTAGATGATGTTAAAATATAACCTCCAAGGATATTAAGTATGCAAGAACTCATCCATGAAAAATTAGACTGCAAGAGGTTACAGCATGTATTGGCTTATTTTGTACAATATCAAATTATCTCTCATGAATAAATATGACTAATAATGGTAACTCTATAATTTAATGCTATGATATTAAGAATACTTTTTGACTAAGAAAAACCTATGTATAGATTTGATTCTTTTTCCTTACTAAACTCAAGTACAGAGTAATTCAATGAAAATTTTCTGTTGACTTTACTAATCAAAGTCTGTTATTTATAGTCCAAATTCCATTCATAAATAGTTTAGTAAATGCTGATTAAATGAGTATTTAGATTGAAGTTTTATTAGTAACAAGCAATTTACTTAGTAGTAATCAGATCAAATCACTTGATAGAGTAAAGTGCAGGTCTTTTGTATATGTCATGTATTTGGCTAGGTGCTGAGGTTATAACATAAAATAAGAAAAGATAAAAAATAATTGCATGTTATGTGCAATATATTACAACTTAATAATTTTAGAAATCAGAAAGCATAGAAGATAATCCTGGTCTCATTGACCTAAGAAGCCCAAGAGAGAAATGAGCTTACAACATAGCAATTGAGGGACAGAGTGAATATGAGGAGAAAGTACAGCCTATATTGTTTGAATTTCTCTCATTCCAGGTTTTGCTTAACCCTTTCTAAACTTGCTTTTTCTCAGACTTTTATAATTTGACATTTTATTTACTTATAATACTATTTGCAGAACATTCTTAGTAGCTAAATAAAACTTTGAATACATTTCCAAGTAAAGATTATATTCCAAATATTGCTTGGCCATAGAGACGAAGAACTAAAACCACTGGCACTCTGCCTTTCTGTCACCATATTTGGGTCTATTGGGGAAATACATAATCAGCACATTATTCATAGGAAGCAAGGCTTCTAGCGCATGTTTACAGAGTGATGTAAGAACTGAGAAAGACAACTAGAATCATTAGAATAAGATTGGGTTTAAACTGATGATTGAAATATTTTATAATCATCTGATAGAAAGTAAAGCATGCCCAGGACACTCCAGGTGATGTTAATGGAGTGGGCAAGATGGAGAAAGTCTGGGTAGCAATAGAATGTCTGAATAGTCTAAGTGTAGTATTCATGGAGTAATAAACTATACATTCCTTGAATTCATAAGGGGAGGAAGCCTATGACACAGGAGTAGTTACTTCTCCTTATTTGTATGGTACTGCTACAAAGATCAGACTTCAGAATCATCACCATGGCTCAAACTTCAGTCCTGCATTAATAATTAACAAGTATCCACTTAGACCTGACATTTACAACTTAACACTGCTATAGCTCCTAAATCAAATCCTTTTCTTAGGAGTGTGAACATTTCTACAAACCAGCACTACATACAATTCTGAGTCACTCAGTTTTGAAGTCCCAGAGTTTCTGCATGGGCTCACTCAGTTTGCATAATCCAGTTGTTGGCTGTGATACTAAGGAGTAGAGTTCACCTTCTGTATTTGTTGCTTCCATACCTATGGGTTAACTCAGGGAACATGGGATTGAAAATAAAGAAAAAAAAAAAAGTATCTCCACTGAAACTGTGTGTACTTTCCCCCATTCATTATATGATGCCATGTAAGAGCTGTTTATGTAGTAATTACTATAATTGTATGTGTATTGTGAGTAATCTAAAGATGATTAAAGTATAAGACATGATGTTCTTAGGCTTCAGTAAGTATAAACTTGCATATGTTTGTGTATGTATGAGGGAATATGTGCCAAGGCGCATGTGTACAGATCAGAGGAATTGTACCTTGTTTGAAATAGGGTATTTCCTGGTTTCTGCCACTGTGTCTGCCTGCAAGCTTTGGGACTCCTGGCTTCACTTCTGATTGCCAGAGGAGCATTAGGATTATAGGTATGTGTGTGCTACTTACATCTGGCATTATGTGGATTCTGGGAATCCAAATTCCAGTTTTCAGGCTTACATAGCATGTGCTTTTAACCACCAAGAAACCCCTCAAGTATGTTTATGTTTTATGCAAATCCTATGCATTAAATATAATGGAATTGAGTATCTGAGTACTCTGGTATCCATAGAGGTCCTATAACTAATTTCCCATGGATATCAAGTGATAAATACCTATGTTTTGGTTCCCATTCATATTTTCTGGCTCACAGTTCCTGAAACCCTTGTAACTCTTGTAGGAACATATCTTTTGTTAAAACACATGGCTCTTGGGTTGGAGAGATGGCTTAGCAATTAAGGCACCTGCCTGCAAAGCCTAAGAATGCCACTTTGATTCTCCAGGTCTCATGTTTAGCCAGATGCAAGCGCACAATGTTGCACATGTGCACAAGGGGGTGCATGTGACTGGAGTTCATTCACCACAGCCCACCCATTCTCTCTCTGCCTGTCACTCACAAAAAAATAAAAATTAAAATTAAAAAAAAATACATGGCTTTCTGGAATGTCACTGCAGTTATAAAGATCATAACAACTGTATTTGACCCAACCACATGTGAGTTTAAGTTAATTAGGTACTTCTGGAAACTTTTAGATTTCTATAAAACGGGGCTGACTTGTTAAACTTTGTAACTTTTATTTTTTTAAATATATATTTTTTAGTTATATTATTCTGATTTTACATTCATAGTATTGGTTCCATTGTCCTCCTCCCTGTCCTCCCACTTTCAAAGGGACCCTCATCAATGGGGAATGTGGGTCATGCATTGTGAGGTTAGTCAAGAGTTCTGGGGGGTAGGCCCCAGTCTCTGTGCATAATGCCCCAACTTGTGACTCTAACAATCTTTCCGCCCTCTCTTCTGTGAGTTTCCCTGGGGTCATTTTAGTTCTGCTTCAGTGATGAGGTTTTGGGAGCCTCTGTGTCTCTGAATATCTGGCTTAGTTGGAGTTGGATGTTCTCTGTGTTTATCTCCTTCAGCCTTTTTCTGGTGTCGGATTCGCAATGAACGCTGTATTCTTGTTGTTCTATGGTTTCAGCTGGGGCCCTGGTGAGGTGTGGTTAGCTGATCCTCCCTTCAGGTTCGTTGTCCACCTGAAAAAAGATAAGCAAATTCTCCAATGGAGAGAGAAGTTAGTACTAGATAGAAGGGATGACCATATATGTTTTGGAGGGAATTTTATATGCGCTGTCTCTCTTCTAGCCCACATTTGGTGGTATCTTGCTCTTGGAGACTGAGCTCATTTTTTTGTACCTGGTTTTGACTTATTTCCCAGTTCCAGCAATGAGTTCCATTCCACTGAGTGGATCTGTTAGCCAAATCAAGAGCAGTTGGTTACCCACCATGGTAACTTTTATTTTATTTGAGAGACAGAAAGAGGCACAGAGAAATAGAGGCAGAGAGAAAGAGAGAGAGAGAGAGGGAGGGAGGGAGGGAGGGAGAGAATGGGTGCACATGGGCCTCTAGCCATTGCAAATGAACTCCAGATGCATGCACCCTCTTATGCATTTGGCTTACGTGGGTCCTGGAGAATCAAACCAGGATCCTTTGGCTTTTCAGGCAAACAGCTTAACCACTAAGCCATATCTCCAGCCCCTAAACTTTGTAACTTTTAACCCCAATCCTATTTTCATGTTGGGAAAGAGGGTTAAAGGTTGAGATGGTCATTCAGGGGAAAGGATTTAATCAATCATGGCTATGTAATGAAGCCTCCACAAAAAGTCAGAGGACTCAGTTTGGAGAGCTTACAGGCTGCCAAAACCTGTTCACATGCCTTGAAGGTGGTGTGGACATAAAGAATAGCATAAAGAAGTACCAGAAGGAATGTATAGGGATGGAGAACCCTGCATCCCAGAACCTTCCATGTGTCTCCTCAACTGGCTCTTTAAAATATTCTTTTAAAGCTGTTCATTATAAAAAAAATCATTAAGCATAAATTAATAGTTTTCTTGAGTTCTGTGACATATTCCAGTAAATTCATAAAATGCTGGTGGTGAAGGACCCCGACCTGTACCTGTGGCTGGGGTTTGAAGTTATCATCTGACGTGGTCAGGGCGGTCATATAGGACTCAGCCTTCCACCTGTGACAGACAGTTCTGCCTAGAGATAAAGCTCTTGCAATCGATTTCAATTGTGAACCACCCAATTGGCATCTTCCAATTTCTTTAGTGTTTGTTGGGGGAGCTTCTCCACATCCAGCCACAGCAGCACTATATGATGTGAGAAGTAAAGAGAAACCAACTGGTTTTCTCCCAGCCCTATATTTCTTTCTTTTATTTTTTTAATTTTTAAATTTTTTTTTTTTTTGGTTTTTTTAAGGTAGGGTCTCACTCTAGCCCAGGCTGACCTGGAATTCTCTATGTAATCTCAGGGTGGCCTCGAACTCATGGCGATCCTCCTACCTTTGCCTCCCGAATGCTGGGATTAAAGGCGTGAGCCACCATGCCCGGCCCAGCCCTATATTTCTGATAGTCGTAGTCAAAACCCATCTTGACTTATATGCTAATACTTTCTAACCAAAAGCATGACCAGTATGACCACAC
The DNA here is from genome assembly GCA_036365145.1 of Orientallactaga sibirica. NCBI lineage: Eukaryota > Metazoa > Chordata > Mammalia > Rodentia > Dipodidae > Orientallactaga > Orientallactaga sibirica. The sequence goes on from JAEOAD010000083.1 coordinate 4,963,162, forward strand.
ATAGAACTGCTCAGTTTTCTTCCATTATATTCAGTACACTCCTTGCTTGTGTTCTTTATGATACCCTTTAATCTGCAACATCCTCTCTGCTCATCACATTTCTCAATTCAATGACTTTTGATTCACAGTCCTCATGAAATTCAAAGACCTCATGAAAGTTTATTGTACAGATTTTCTTATTTGATATCCCACTTGTGTAATACCCAGAGTGATTTATATCTGCTTCTTTTGAGGATGTCTTGTGTTTTGATAGTAGTACACTTTACAGTGAGAAACATGTACATCTATAATTACAAGACTGAAGAAAGATAGGCTTATCCATTCACAATGTTATTTCCAACAGTTCATGTCTTTTGTTAAATTAAAACATAAGCTATATGAATTCAATCTATAAAATGTTAAATTTTAAATTCTATATGTGTATTTTTAAGATCAAAGTTAGCTCTCTGCAAGAAACCCTGGGACAATCAAAAGTTATATTCATCTGTTATAGCTACCTGGATTGATGTATAGAATTAACATTTTTTTCACATTAAATATCTAGAAGAATGGAAAATAGTACCATGACCCAAATTACCCCCCTTTTCTTTAGAAAATCCACTATCTACATCTTGCTTCTGAATATTTAATTCCTCTCTCACATTCATTAGCTTAAAACAAATTTCCATATACCAATCTAATGCAAATTCATAACCCACTCGGTTTGTGCCAGAAAAGAAACTTTGAGAAAATTATCTTTGCAAGAAATGATGAATATTAGCAAGATGTTAAACACAGAATCAGATGCAACCTGAATCACATCTTGTATCTCTCTATTTCTTAGTATCTAGATCTGATTGCTTCTGAATTTTTCCATCATTTCTAGTACTATCATGAGAGAAAGCTAATTTCATTCTCAACACCTCTCTAATATGCTATAGCATATTAGATATTCTTTAGATATTCCAACTCTGGTCTGAGATTTCTAAAAAGAAAAAAATCATCTTATATCTATGCAGCATACTTAGTTGTCTATTTCAGTTTGATAGATTCTAGCAAGAAGGCTTCCTCTCCCATGTTTTTGTAATATTCCCTCAGAGAGAAGATGGGACCTTCTAAAACATGGCCCAGGAAGGAAAATACAATGTGGCCCACTTTTTTCCCTAATTACTGATACATGTGAAAAAAAAAATAGCTTAGTTTAGCTTAGTCCCAAAGGTCAAGTTCTAGCTTTACTTCAATTATTTGGATATTTTAAGTATTTGAGACAGATTGTGGAGAAGATAGTATTATAATATGCCAAATAGGTAACTATTCTAGTAATATTCCCTATGCTCTATATTATAAAACTGTAGCTCCTTGATGTACATAGTTTTGCTTTCTCTTAAACCTCCTTCTGTTATTAGTCTGTAGCACACTGACTTTCTGCACATGAAATCAGGTTCCAATAAGGGAAAACAGTTTGCCCAAAGCTGCCTAGGAAGTGAACTTCACACATGAGATCAAATGCTTATCTACTGCCTCAGTACCAATCCGCTCCAATAATCACTCCACTTATCTAACTCAGTACATTCATTTCTTATGTTTTCCCTTCATTTAATCTCAGTAAATACCCTATCTATCAATGTGCTAGGAGCTCCTTCCATCTATTGTATTCATATTTTTCATAGACACCTTGCTATAGTGTTCTCAAGTACATCCACTGAGCTTTGTTGCGACGACAGCTATCACTTTTTCTTCTCTTTATCAATGTGAATTAATTTTACAAAATGATGAGTTCATTGTGACATTTTCACATATTTATATAATGTATGCTGATCATATTAACTATACCCATTACTCTCTCTTGTCCTCCCACAACTGTGGAAGCCCCTTTCTCTTCCCAAAATTGTCCCTCTTCTACTACTGTACCATTTCTCTTTTTAAATTTATATTCTGCTTATGATAGATAATATGTGGGATTTATCTTTCTGAGTCTGCTTTATTTCACTTAATATGATGACACCTAGTTCCATTCATTTTCTTGTAAATGACATGATTCTGTTCTTTACATCTGAATAATACTCCATTGTGTATATAAGCCACACTTTCTTTGCCCATTCATTCATTCATAAATGGACACTGAGGCTCACTGCAAACCTTGGCTACTGTGAATAGTGCCACAATGAGTAAGTATGTGCAGGCACCTCTGCTGTATGTGGACTTTTCATCCAGAATCATACTATAGCCTCTTTATCATGTTTATAGCAGCTGCCTGGACTATCTCTAGTCTTTTCATCTCATTATTACCACCTTCATTCACATCTTCACAAACCTCTTTTATAGATTCTCATTGCTATGGGGAGAAAATGTCTTATCAAAATTTACTGAGGCATGAGACTCTTGGTTCAATCTATCCTTCAAGCTCAATCTCACATTAAGTTGTGTCTCATTCTTTGTGCATTTTCCATAATTAGCTATGTATTTCCCCTGATTCAGATGCTCAGATTCTAGAAATTGATTCTCTTATGTGGGGTGGGGCTAGTCACATTTTTGCTTCAATTTTATTATTGCAAAGCAGTGGTTAATGTTACTATCCCGTGAGGTTGTTGTGAGAATCAAACAAAATAATCTTCCTGTGTCTCTTAATTTGTAACCCATCCTTTACTCTCCTAACCATCTGTGTAATTGTTAGTATCCACAATAACTGAGCTACTCTGTTTAAAAAGAGATTCTGTATAAATCAGAGATGAGCTTATTTCATTTTTTAACCCTATCCCTCTTCATTGTGCTACCTCTTGCAGAAGTAATGCCACTAAAAGTTTCCATTCCAGTTAAGGCTTCTCTGTTAAAATTAAAGGAAAAAACCAAAGTCATAAAGAGCAACCTCTTACCAAGTTCCTACTGCTGTATGACTCTCAGATATCTCATATCACCCAAATTTCCATTTGCCAAGATGGATCTAGTTGAAGATTAACATAATATTTTCTAGTTAGCATATTTTATTTTTTGTAACAGTTAATTAACCATCAAATCTTGAAATTTCCTCATGCTTATTGAGATTATAACCTTTAGTTTTTTAATTTTTAGAAATTCCTTAACATTTCTACATGTTTTTATTCTCTCTTCCAAAAATTGTGGCTATTTGAAAACATTATATTCTTTTTTGTGCAAAAATTCTGAAGAAGAGAAATTATAAGAATTTATTTAACATAAAAGATTAAATTTGGATGTATAGGTTAAAAGTGGTAACATATAAATGTTCTGAAAATGCATTTATAGCTGCAAAGCAATCCCAATAAGAATTTTCTTTTATGTTTTAGACAAGAGCATCTACATATTTATATGAGAAGTAAAGAAGCTCAAAGAGCTAAAACATCATTAAAAAGACTATCAAAGTAGGTAAGACCAGCTAACTGACCTAAAATTTCATTATCAAATATAGTATTGAAAAAATAAGAAGCAGATAAAGCTATAGAGCTGAATAGAGAATTAATGAATTAATGTACAAATATGGCTAAGTAACTTTGACTATGGAAACAGTCTTTCCACACAAAAGAACACACATCATATGAGTTTATTTTTATTATGTTCTAGGAAATTTATAGTGGAAAAATTGGAATAATTGTTCTTTCTGGGATTGTTGAAGTGATTATTGACTGACTTTGAAGAGGCATGAGAAACATGCTAGGATGATGTTAAAGGATTTTTGGTAAATAATTGGGTTATGCAGATAGTTATACATTAAACTTAGTAAATATATAATAAAAGTGTGCATTTCACTGTATTTAAGTTTCACAATAAAATAAAACCTTTAAACTGAAAGGAACAGTCTCTTTTAAAGACCTGCTAAAATTATTTAAGATGTGAATTTGGGAATAAAAAGAATTGCTAACCACATGGACATAACAGAAATATTTGGAGGAGAGGTATTGCTCTCCTGCTTAGGACACATTGTGTATATCTTCATCTGCCCTTTTCCCCATTAGAAACTTCCTAGAGAGAATGGGATGTGCAGAAATTGAAGAAGGTCCATAGAATATCAACACAAAGATTAAAGGAATAGAAAATAGTAAGGATGAGAAAAGATAAAAGGAGCTTGTGTTATTTTGTGCAATTTTCAGAGCAGAAGTTGAGAGATTGCTTAACAGCTATCCTCATCATTTATAAAGGAAATGTATTGTGCTCATGGAGACTTGTGGAGCTTGAAGGAATTTGGAGTTCATCTAATCCAGTCTCCTTTTCGCCTCTATTTTCTTGGGGGGGGGGCAATACTGATGCCCAAAGGCAGGTATGAATTACTAAACTTTTGAAGTTTATTACTGGTTAAGCCTGAATATATGCTTCAGAATGACAAAGTTCTGCATATAAAACTGGAGATCAATATTACAGATGCTATAACTCTGTAAATGTCTGAAGAAATATCAATCTATTGATATTTAAAGCTATTGGAAAAGTATTTCCCCTCACCACGATTCATTCATATGACTGTATTTCTAACATCCTCCATCATCTCATGACTCACTTATAAACTTATCTCCAGTTCTGAACAAGATTCCTTACTATGATAAAAAGTGCTAATCAAATCCTAGTCACTACTGTTTTTCAGTTTATTTAATCTTAAACAGCTATTTGGCTTTCTCTTGACTTGCTAGTGAGTTTCAACTGTGTTTAATTTATAAGAAAAAAAGTCAACATTTTGCCTCAGAATTGTAAACATGGTGATCTTTTGGACATTGTGGGCACTAATATAAAGTAAGGGCTTCTAAAGCTGCTTTTGGTCCAGAGAAAAAAGGAAGCAAGCTGAGCCAAGAGAATAAAGCACAATAGATGAGTAATATGATCCATAGTTTTAATGTTTGTATATATGTAACTAAGGGGAGTTGAGTTAATATATGCTGTGGAGATAGGAGACTATGAAAGAAGAACAAGAAGTGATCAGATGTTGTACAGGTAGGGGATGCGGGTCAAACAAAACATGCTGTATGAAAGCAGAAAGGAGGCTGTGTTTGGGGAGGGCACAAGGGGGAAGATGGATAAAGGAAAGGGAAGCACAATAAAGAAACCGAATCTTGATATGCAAACTTTAAAAAATAACCATACATTGACCAAATTACACTTTAAACTCTCACTAAATTTAAGCTATCTGACCTACTGAATTTTTCCTCATTTTCTCTATACATGAGTTCTCTGCATATTTACACCGAACAGCAAAGTATTAACAGCCAAGACGTATTTATTTTAACAACTTATTTACTAATAAGATAACTAATATTTATTTTAAAATACTAAGCAGTTTAATATGTTATTGTGCTTAATCCATACAAATTCCTGATATAAGCAATACTGTTGTCTTTCTTTGCAATTAAAGAGAACTGTAGCAAGGGAAAAATATGCTTACTAAGGCTTCTATGTAAGTTCACATAGCCACACTATGGCAGTCGTGGAAACTGGCTCAGATCTGTCCGATACTGGGGTCCTGGTTGGGAACTCTGCTGCACACACCAAGTGATTATAGGTGGGAAAAGAACAATCTAGTTATTTATTGGCTTAGATGATCTTATGATGACTGAATGACTCATTGATGAAGAGGCAGAAGAGAGACAAAAACAAAGTCACACCTCAGTCCTAGGACCTCGAAGTTTCTCGGACTCCTTCATTTTATACAAGAAGAGCAGACAGGGGGCCTGGAGACATGGCTTAGCGGTTATGTGCTTGCCTGTGAAGCCTAAGGACCCTGGTTTGAGGCTCAATTCCCCAGGACCCAAGTAAGCCAGATGCAAAAGGGGGCGCACACATCTGGAGTTTGTTTGCAGTGGCTGGAGGCCCTGGTGCACCCATTCTCTGTCTCTCTCTGTGTGTCTCTCTACCTCTTTCTCTGCCTGTCTGTTGCTCTCAAATAAAATAAATAAATAAACAAAAAAAAATTTTAAAGAAGAGGAGACAGGGCTGGAGATATGGCTTAGTGGTTAAGGCACTTGCCTGCAAAGATAAAGGACCCAGGTTTGACTCCCCAGTACCCACATAAGCCAGATACACAAAGTGGCACATGAATCAGGAGTTTGTTTGCATGGATGGAGGCCCTGGCATGTTCTCTCTGTCTTTCTCTCTCTTTCTCTCAATCAAATAAATAAAAATATTTAAAAGAAAAGAAAAGGAGACAGGGATTACCCACTCTGGACATCTCATCTTTTACAGAAGCTCTGCTTTCTTTCCTTGTCTTAAACTCTATAGCATAATCTTTGTAAACTTCATCTTCCATTGTCTTTGGATTTAATTCTTTAAATTCATAAGACAAGAACCTAAGTGGAAGTTTTGAGTAACAGTGACAGTCTTGCACCCCAAATCATAGGTTACAGTACAACCAAGAACCCAGAATGGCTCCATTGCTCTGAAAGACTCCCCTGTACATAACGCTTCCTGTACATTATCAGGAACTCAGTGGTCAGCCCACACTCAGATGGTGTTGCAGTAATTTAACCCTATCCACTTGGGACCCCTTGATTGTCCTCCAAGGCCTGAAAGTGTATGTGCATGGGGACCCTGAAGACCCTCTGAGTGTGAGCTCTCTCAGTGTCCGCTTCTTCCTGGCTCCTGCCTTTCATTTATTCTCTGTGTCATCTTAATCATGGACTTTCTTCACTCATTACAACAACGCGTTCTTGGAGTGCCTTAGGTAGGTGCACTGGTGGGGTACCCTAACTGCCGCAACTCTACTCACCTCAAAAAAGCTTGATCATCCATCACCCAAATTCCCTAAAGTCAGGTAGGGTCACATCTTCATAGGTGGGAGTATACAGAATTTAGGGGTCTTAGGGCCTCTAAAAGTAAACTAAAAATGGTTGAAGATGAGAAATGTTCTTGAGGTTTTAAGGAAGAATGTAGCTTTTCCCTAAATTATTATCTTCCCTAGATTTTTCCCGTTAAACCTGATTCTCTCTATAGATCTCTTTCTCCCTATAAAAATTCCCCTTCCTGTACAAATCAGAATCATAGTCACCAGATGGATTAGTTGCTTGGGACCCCTCTTGTTTAATGGGAGTTCTGCCTTCTTTCTTTCTTTAAGTTCTATAATACTGTATAATGAAATCTTTCTAAACTTTAAAAGAGAGAGAGAGAGAGAGAGAAGGAAGCAAAACCAAATAGAAAAATATTTGATTTTCTTTCATGTTGAAGTGATTTTCACTGCTCTTAATGGAGATGAAATAACTTTGTAGGCTTTGACAGCACAGGATTGTTGGTGGAGAAACACTTGTCTACAGATGCTCATGCTGTTCCTCATGTCAGGTTGCCCCAGGTTCACTTCCACCTTGGTCCATAGGCATCTCTTTGCCAGAAGAGATGACCCCCTGTTGAGAAAACTGGGGATTTCTGCTCTAAACACGACTAGTTGGAAAGAGAAATGCCCAGCCTTCCTGTCATGCCTGGCCAACAGATGGGTCTCCATGGGGCATTCATGTAGGAAATCCAAAAATCTGACACCCAAGAAGACATCAACTGATTAGATGATTTACAGCCAACAGAGAACTAAGAAATCACTTGGCTTTATTCAGTATCAAGCATCTAAGAGTTTCCTAGTGTGTAAGTCTAACACTTGAGCCATCAGCTACTGTCTAGCATGGGTGTTTCTTTGTGATGAGAATATTAGGAAGCTCTCTCTTGGGTAGTTTGAAGAATAAGATGGATATCATGCATAATCACTGTGATGTGCAGCAGAACACAAGAACTCATTCTACCTCACACTGAAACCTTATCGTTGTGGACCACGACCTCCTCCCAAGTGTCCCTTCACATCCCAGTCTCTGGTAGCTGTTTTGCTCTCTGCTTCCAAGAATTGGACCCTTTTAGACTCCATGCAAATGCGTAACCATCAGATAGTTGTGAGTAATGATGACATTTAGTGTTTGTATAAAAATCACGTAAAAATCTACATTTTGGGGCTGGAGAGATATGATAGCTGTTAAGCCTTTTACCAGCAAAGCCAAAAGACCCAGGTTCAATTCCCCAGTACCCATGTAAGGTAAGATGCACAAGGTGGTGCATGCATCTAGAGTTTGCAGTGGCCAGAGGTCCACTATCTAGCTGCCTGTCTTTTCTCTCTCTCTCTCTCTCTCTCTCTCTCTCTCTCTCAAATAAATAAATTAAAATATTTTTTAAAACTACATGTTAAATATTATCATTAATATTAGAAAATTACAATTGGTATTACTTTTCCTGTTATTGCCAGTAGTGATCCAGTATGTTATCTGGACATAAATGTAGTAAGCCAACAAAAAATTTAAAAAAAAAAACAACAAAACAGGGATGGATGACAAGACTGCTCCTGCAAACAGATAAACAAAACGTATGAATTTTTGGAAATTATTTGTTCTGTCAATTCTGGGTCAGGGGAAAACTGTAAAGGTGTGTGTGTGTGTGTGTGTGTGTGTGTGTGTGTGCATGTAGGAGTGTACTTGTAGATGCCAGTGGGAGACATTAAATATGTTCCTCTATCACTTTGCATGTTTATTGTTTGAAGCAGTGGGATGCATCTTATTTAGTTAACCTAGCTCTTTAAACTAGACTAGCTAGTCAGGGAACCCTAGGGGTTTCACATATGTGCATTCCCAGCACTGAGATTATAGGCTTATGAATCCACACCTGAAATTTCATGTGCAATTTGGGGAAACTGAACTGAAGTCCTCATTCTTGTGTGTCAAGCAAATTTGCTCAATGAACCATGTCCCTAATCCCCATAACCATGAGGTTTTAAAGGGATGTTTAATTAAAGGATAACTGTAATTTGAAAGGAGTTACAAAATTTCCTAGAAAAGTACATGAAGGGAGTTGAAATTTCTGATGCTTACTTTGTCACAACATAGAATTGTGTATGTTCGGTTCTATGGTATTTGTGCATGTATGAAAGTAATTATACACACAAAAATGCATGTAGGACAAGCACAGTCAACTTCTTCTGCACCACCATGCTCCTCCCAAATTTCTGAAGAGCCAGAAGGGCAAAAAGGAGAGTGTATCCAGTCAAGTAGGAGAGCTACCACTTAGCTACATGCTTGGTATGGCTTGATGCTTTTTAAAATTTAAAGGCTAAGTGATTGAAGTTTCCTCTAAAATCACTTTTGGCTTTAAAGATGATTACTTGTATAAATTATTTTTAATGGAAGAGGGTGGGACGTGTAGATAGGGATGACTAATGCAGGCTCCTTTTCATACCAATTTTCTATCTCAAAGTAAAATTTAATTTAAGTTCTTGAGGCCTTCAGTGTTAATGAGTATTTATTCCTCTTTTTCTTATATTAAAACTATGAGCATTTTAGCATGATTAAAGTTGATGACAATCTAATTTACATAATTACAATGTATAGTTGTATAAAAATGTATCCAAAATAATTTTCCTTGTCTGTGTGGAGTGTGCAATTTTTTTCTTTATCAGAATGGAAATGAAAGAAAGAAGTTTTTTGAAAGAAAGCTATCCCAATATCCTTCCCTTGCCAATCATGTGTCTGTAGATATATAATATGAAGGACACTTGATATTGTGAACTTTGATGTCCTTATCTGCTATAGAAAGTCATACTTACCTGGCATGGTATGAACACAACATGAAATAGTGGTATAAAAGAGAAACTGTAGGAAGAAGAGAATCTGAATATCATTTGACCCCTTATTTGTGATTGTGCAGATGGTGAGGAGGGACCAAGTGGCAGCAGGAAAAGTTTACAGTTCTTTTTGTGTTAACTTATGTACATTTTTGTATGTGTACAGATAGTTTCATTCATGTGTGCACACATATAGACAGATATACATGTAATTGTTGAGCTTAGCCATTGAGGCTGTATGGTCTTATATTTGAATCTCTGCCTGGGTTCTACTTGCTTATTACTTCCAACACAAGTGCAACAACTCTAGAACCTTTGTTTGTGTATACAGAATAGTGAACCAGGGTAGCCAAGTGCTGAATATAATGTGCCGTAGAGCAATTTTCTCATAATTGAAACATTTCTTTCTAGGGGGAGGAAAGACGCTCAGGAGACTCAGGAAGTCAACAAGCCTAGAAAAAGGTTGCAAGACCTCACCCTAAAGATATATCAAGGGTAAACTTCTTGGAAGAGAGATTCTCTGGCCAGCCAAGCTGCCTGAAGGTTGTGCATAGTGCAGCTAAGGTGGGATTTTTCATGATACAAGTTACTATTGAGTCTCCATGACTCCTGTAAGCAACCACTCACTCTGTTCTTTCTGTAAGCAAACCCAATGAGCTCATTGGTTCACTAACACTTGGTACAGTCATAGTTTGCTCTGTTGTCTGAGCCCTATCTGAGGTGAATAGATGTGCCTTTGCCTTTCCCTAGGGAAATAGTTTCTTGAGATACAGTGGTTGGCCCCCCATGAAGTCTCAATAAATGCTATCTATTATTATTGATTATATTGTTGTTAATGTTGTTGGATAAACACATGAAGAAAGAGAGAGAGAGAGAGACAAAGAGAGATAGATAGAGAGAGAGATAGAGAGAGAGAGAGCTCTGAATCTTGGTTCCTTCTTTGTTCATTCAATTTCATTTCTCTAGGAAACTGAATTCCAGAATAGGACCTGAGTGAGGCTTAAAAGAGCAGGCTGGGTTAAACATTGCTATGTTAACCAAGAATGAATATCTTATACAAGTGAGTTCCAACTAGTAACATGAATGGAGCTACAAGTAAATTAATAAGCCTAACATCAAATACAAAATGTAACCATTTAAATAATAAATAATCTAGGCGCCAGGAAGATGGCTCAGTGGGTAAAGTTTTCCTCATAACATTAAGGACCTGAATTCTGGTCCCCAGTGTCAGGGTAGAATTCCTGGCATGGTGGTGTATACCTATAATTCCAATGCTGGGACAGCAGAAACAAAGAATCCTTAGGGCTCACTGGTTGGGTTAGTCTAGCTGAATCAGTGAGTCACAGGTTAAGGGAGAGACCCTGCCTCAAAGACTAATGTGGAGAGTGATTGACGAAGGCTTCCAGTGTTGGCCTCTGGCTTCCACACACATGTGTGCACACAAATACACACACACACACACACACACACACACACACACACGGACACATACCACACACAAACACACACACCCTCAGGAATAAATAAAGAAATGGAATTAATAAAGTATCTATACTTGATCTGAACCAAAAGACTGAAGAGTATTGAAAATAAGGGCATGGATACAGTGCTTCATATAAGTAATTGGGTTTGGCCATGAGCTTTGCTAAAATGTATCAGATAATTCTTCATTGAAGTAAATGAGAATAAAGCATTTGAAAGCTCTTGGAAAGTTTTACCTCTTATGTCAACTAATAAGATTCTAACTTATCTCTAAGATTTTACTTCAGTGCCACAAACCTGGTAAGAAACAGTTTAGCACCAAGAGCTCATACTTCTCTGATTAAAATATTTTTCTATTTTTACTATGCTTGAAAACCAGGTCTCCTCACTTATAGTCCTACATGGAGCATTGGATACAACCACCAACTTTAAAGATATATCTAGATAAGGCTTTGAGATTCTTTTTTCAAGCTTATTGGCTGTATAATCTTGCATTAGTTATTTAATCAGAGGGTTTCCATCTGTAATACTAGGATAATGGCTCCAAAATCACAGGCTTTCATAAGGATTAAATTCAATCATGAGTGTCGAGGCTTTTCCACGTGATAAGTATCAATAGATGGTGGTTTTTATCCTTTGTAAGCCTTAGCTATGCTAAGTTCAGATATGGCATGGTGAGTAATTAAACTTTAGTCTGAGTTTTCCATTATTAACATTCAAAAAGTCATTGGAAGAAAAGAAATAAAACAAGTATAGTAAAAGTACTTAGTAGGTCAGATATTATTATCATCATCATCATCATCATCATCATCATCATCATCATTATTTACCCCAAAATAGCGGTTAACTTTGGAGTCAAAGAGTGAGTAATTTGAAAGGAGTTAATGGAATCCTGATATTGATCACTCATTGTTATCTTTTATCATTTTTGACAACTGTGATTCTTTAGATAGGCTTGGTAATTTATCTTTAAAAATTTGACATACATTTCCTTGAGACAAACCCATTCCATTTGCACAAGGCCATTGTAAAAGCTCATCATTTATTGTCATGTTGCTTAATGAAAAATCAAAATGCAACCCATCAAAGTTACCAGGAAAGCATGATTTTATAAATGGAAGGTTCTTAATTCCCTCATGTCCTAGAGGTGATTTTGGTAATTATTGAGTTGTCTTGGAGATATTTGTTTACTTTCCTGTTATGTTTAATTTTTCCAATCAGAATTATCACCTCTGATCACATTAGTATTTCTGAAGGGCCTGTGGCTGTTGACGAGGCATAAAAGTTTCAGTTCATTTATTTATATAAAAATAATGCTGTCATTAAACATAAATATTTTATATATCAATGTCATTCTTTTGGCATAACTTTTTGTTAAAATGGTAGTAAAAACTATTCAAGTATTACATTTTAAATAGCACATTATGTCATACTTCAACTAATTATCAGTTGATTTTCATATATATTACTTTCTTAGTCCATTTGGACTGCTATAACAAAACACTATAAACTAAATAACTTACACATAGCAGAAAGTTACTTCTCACATTTCTGAAAGCCAAGAATTCCAAGCCCAAGACTCTGGCAGAAGCTATCTAGTAAGTATTTTCCTGTTGCATCTTCCCATAGTGCACTGGTGCCTCTTTTTTAATTATTATTATTTTGGAGAGACAGAGAGAGACAGCAAATGGGCATGCCAGCGGCCTCTCAGCAGCTGTGAATGAATTCCAGACACATGAGCCTCCTTGTGGGCGAGTGCGGCATTGCACTCTTGCGTCACTTTGTGTCTGGCTAAATGTGGGACCTGGAAATATAACTGGCATTTGCATTCTTGGGCTTGGCAGGCAGATGCCTTAACTGCTAAGACATCTCTCCAACCCATGGTGCCTCTTTTATAAGGGCACTAAACTGATTCAGTAATTGTTCACATTTAATTTACAGGGCTAGATTGTGATTATTGTAAACCCACATAATAAATAAAGAATATAACATAACTAATACTCACATGCTTGTGATGTACAATGTTCAATCATATTCTGCTATTGATCACATTCTAGACTTTACTTATATATATGTATTCATGTGCAAAGCAAACATAAATAAGAAATTATGATAATTTCTCGTACCAAAAAGTCCTGACATAAGGACATACTAATCCTTCTTAATTAGAGGTTTTTATCATTAAGGATCTGTTTTTCCATTCTCCTGACACACTCTAGAACTGACTGTGTGCCTCTGGCTTGTACCAGTGGTAGATATGAAGCAAATGCTTACTTTATTGGAGGAACAACCAATCTCAAAAGAAAATTACCAAAAGAAATTACTGTAAACAACATCAGTATAAAGTTTCCCATACCAAAAGCTTAAATCCAGTCAATACTGAAATTCATTAATTACATATTTCCTCAGATAAACACATTTTCATATGGCATAACATTATTTGTGAATCTAATAAAATATAAGAATCCAAAACATTTTTTAATACATTCACATTATAAAAACAGTGCAATCAATGGCTTAGTACCATCTGAAGATATGGAAGAGGCTGTTCCATCTGCTCTGCTGGCATTCTACCCAAGCATTGTGGTGGTTTGAGTTTTGAGTCACTGCAAAGAGGAGCTTACAGTAATAACTTTGAGGTTGTCATTATAACATTCATTTCTTTGTTCCATTTATGATTTTTCACTTCATGCAAACCCTGAAAAGTAAGTCACAGAAGAGAATAATAGTTCTATGTACCTATAGAAATGCCAGTAATTGGAAATAATTGGTGATGTGTCCAAGAATAGAAATATTGGAACTGAAAATGGATTGTTACTTTTATGTATCTATACAACACTAAACAGCAAGAGGTTTAAGATGGACATGATGCGTGTTCAGGTGCCTCTTGAGGATAATGACACATATGTTCCAATGACTTGAAGTGTTGTCATCACACAGCTGAATTTTCTCTGGGAATTTGTCCTCAGAAAAATAAAGCCTCTTCCATTGTAATTCTTTTTTTAAAATATTTTATTTATTTATTTGAGAGAGAGAGAGAGAGAGAGAGAGAGATACAGAAATAGGCAGATATAGAGAGAGAGAGAATAGGCACGCCAGGGCCTCCAGCCACTGCAAACGAACTCCAGATACGTGCGCCCCCTTGTTCATCTGGTCATGGAGAATTGAGCCTTGAACCGGGGTCCTTAGGCTTCACAGGCAAGCGCCTAACCGCTAAGCCATCTCTCCAGCCTTTTTTTTTTGTTTTAATGTGAGACAGAAAGAGTGGAAGTGAAAGAGAGAAAGAGAATGGGAATGGGTGCACCAGGGCCTCAGCCACTGCAATCGAACTCTAGACATATGAGCCCCCTTGTGCACAGCTGTGACCTTGCATGGTCGTGTCACTTTGTGCAAGCACCTTCACCACTAAGCCATCTCTCCAGCCCCTGTTGTAATTCTTTTATGATACTTCCTACCCACTGATATGAAGCTCCTTTGCCTAAAGGCATGAAAACCCTCAAAGTTGGTTCTGCCTGTAGTATACCCTGTAAAATCCACTCACACCCTCCACTGTGAGTGTTTTCAAATTGAATTGCTCCAGCCTTGTCTATGTGCTTAATTGCACTTAATTATATCACATGTGCCTTCAACTTTATAGACATGGACACGATTGATTAATACAAATAATATTCAAGATTATTATTCTTGATTGTGTTCACCTTGGGACAATTTGAAAAAAAAAATGGCTTTCTGTTTCCCTTTTGTCATTTTCCCCCTTTTTTCACCTGAGAAATTTCTGGGTCACTGAGGAAAAAGCACTTGGGTCTAATTCAATTCTTAAGTAGTTAAACAATATCAGAAATGCCAAACTGCTGAACCTCAACTCAACTTACAAACCATGCCTTGAACACTGAATAGGCTAAGCGGCTGCTTCAGTCATTTCTACACCAGAATGCGCCGTTAGCTTTTCATTCCTTTATAAAGCAACCTTTCTTCTAGGTGAGTAGCCCTCCAAGGGCAGGCAGGGAGAGAGGCCTCATTTATTAAGGTGACATAGTTAATCGCCTTTGACAATATTCATTTGTGGCTGAAGTGAAGCATTTCTAGAGCAAAAATGACACTACAACACTATAGCGCTATTAACATCTAGATAACACAAAGGCTGAGATTTTGTTTAAGGATGCTATAATCTATCTCAAATTATTTCATGCCAATACTGACTATCATGTGACTATGTATTAACACACAAAGACATATGTAGAGAGAACATAATGTTCTACAAAGCCTCCTTAAAGTAGTACAAATTAGAAAACGTAGGAGAAACCAAAGTGTAAGAATTCAGGGGTTGCCAGGTTCATTTTAACTACCCAGTGATATATCTAACACTTATTATGTGCTTGATGCTGCCTTCATCCTTATGAGGCAGATGTTTAAATAACCTGTGCATACTCAGAAATAAATGTATATGTGTATGAGAATTTTGCAGAGCACTTTGTTTTTAAGACAATGTCTCATTATGTAGTTCAGCTGGCCCCAAGCTTGTGTTCAGCCTCCCAGTGCTGGGGTTGCAGTCATCATGCTAGGATTGCAGAGGTAAGACTCAGCCTGGTTGAAGAGTTAATGTGATGCTGGCTAGACGCTCTGGGCTGGATGCTAAAGAACATGTAATGACCATTCAAGAGAAGAAATGGCTGTGAAACATTTCAGTCTGAGGATACACAAAGAAACCAAGAGAAATGGAATGAACAGTTTTGGAGTCATCCAAGAAGTGAAAAATAATTGAATATGAGTCCAGGATATAAAACAGATAAGTTCTTCTTCTAGTTGTGTAGTATACCTTCTGGATAGTGTATTAAAGATAAGAAACAGCACTGAGGGGCATAGTTTTTAATATCTCTGAGTATCTTATAGCTAACTTATTATTGCTCTTTTTTGAGTTAGGATCTCCTTAT
Source organism: Orientallactaga sibirica (assembly GCA_036365145.1). Lineage (NCBI taxonomy): Eukaryota > Metazoa > Chordata > Mammalia > Rodentia > Dipodidae > Orientallactaga > Orientallactaga sibirica. Next base: position 4,979,128 of record JAEOAD010000083.1, read on the forward strand.
ATAGCTCAGGCTGGCCTTTAACTTGTGATCTTCTTGCCGTGTATGCCTAACTGCTGGAATTACAGAGATGTGTCACCACACATAGTTAATGTTTCTTTATATTTGTTTTCAATATTCAGATTGTGAGTGTGGTAGAATTCTGTCTTGTTAGTATACATTGAACAATATAGAAAAATATGTTTATTATTAAATGGAGACTCAAATTTGCTATTTATTTCATGATAGGTTTATGAATTTCTACCTTATAAAAATCCAATTTTAGGTCATAGCGGGAACTGAACCTACAGCATCACACATGCTAGCAAGCAGTAAGTTTTATTCCCAGATATTTTTACTTTTTAAAAAATTGTTTCTAGCCGGGCATGGTGGCGCACGCCTTTAATCCCAGCACTCGGGAGGCAGAGGTAGGAGGATCACTGAGAGTTCGAGGCCACCCTGAGACTACATAGTTAATTCCAGGTCAGCCTGGAACAGAGTGAAACCCTACCTCGAAAAACCAAAACAAAAAAAAAAACAAAAAAAACAAAAAAAATTGTTTCATTTATTTATTTGAGAAAGAGAGAAAGAGACAGACACACACAGAGAGAGAATGGGCATGCCAAGGCCTCTAGCTACCGAAAACACACTCCAGATGCATGGACCACCTTGTGCATCTGACCTACATGGGTACTGAGGAATTTAACATGTGTCCTTATGCTTTACAGGCAAGCACTTTAACCACGAAGCCATCTCTACAGCGCCAACTTTTTTTTGTTGTTTTTATATAGCATATGTAGCCCAGGCTGGCCTTGAACTTGCAACCCTCCCTGTGTCAGCATCTTGAGCAACTGGTATTAGAGGCCTATGCCTCTAGGCCAGATCAAAACCTCTTTACATTTTATTTTTTAAACTTCAGGTTTTTAATTTTATTTATTTTATTGAAAACTTCTATTCTTGCAGACAAACCATATTTCCCTCCCCTCTTCCCATTTTCTTCTTCACAACCCCACTCTCCATCATATCCCCTTCCTCTCTCCACTAGTCTGTCTTTTAATTTGGTTTCATCATCTTTTTCTCCTATTATCAGGGTCTTGCGAAGGTATTGCTAGGGACTGCGAGGTCATGAATATCGAAGCCAATTTCTGTCTGGACCGATCCCTCTCTGGGATCTAGAGAGGTTAAATGTATGATCCCTAACATTGGACAGATGAGGCTATGAATTTATTTGATTGCATGGACTTGCTGTCTGGGTTAAGAGGATACTATTGCCATGCAGGGCCACATAAGCATTGCAGAAAGAGTAATGTGAATAGTCATGGACAGTGATGCTCCTTTTTACATAGCGCATTCCTCTGAATTGAAGGACGTAGGGAAGCTCAGAAGAGTCAGGAGGTCAAGTCTGGGATAGTCAGAATTTAAAAGGTCACTGTTGAGGTGCAGGTTGCATAGCAGTTTTCTGTGAGTTGAAACATTCCCTCCTGATGGGAAGGAAGAGCCCAGGAGTCTCAAGATGTTAACAACTGCTCGGGGAGTGAGGGGAGATGTCAGGTCAGACAAGCTGCCTGCAGGTAGTGTTGTATGCTAAGTGTGCTGGAGAGATACCCCTCCTGTCAGTTGTCACCTGCTTTGGGATTGGCTTTGCAATGATGAAGCTGCCTTTGAGTCATTTGTGCTCCTGTCAGCAACCCCTGTCCATAGTCTGTAAGTAACCTCAATAAACTCATTGGTTCACCAAGTTGGCCTTTGGCATAATCATGCTTTGGTCTGTCATTTGTGCCTTATTTGGCATGAATAGACATGTGTCTGTGTCTCCCCAGGGAGAAAAAACTTCATGGGACAGATTGTGTCAAAAAGTGGAAGCATAGTCGAGTGTTGCAAGCTCCTCTAAGGAGGATGTGGTTGGCTTATTTGAATAATTATGGACTGGCAAAGAAACTGGCTACTCAGAGACTATGCTTGGTCTTTTGAAAATAGTGTTGTTTACCTCAGGGACTTTATTCACAGGAGCAGAATGGGGAGGGAAACTCGTGGTTAAGCCATGTGAAACCCTTCCAACTGCACCAGAGAACAAGGGAGCACATTACATTGAACTGTTAAGTAATTGTAGGCCTGCATTACACATGGTCAAGTCCAACTCTAAAGGGGTTAAACTCAAATAGGTCACACTTGGAAAGCTAAATTCCAATAGTTTGTAAATAGCCTTGTTTGTTCTGTGCACTGTGAAGTAGTGTCTATTTTGTTTTGTTTTAGAATTGATTCACTGACTTCCTAAAATAATATCACTGTAAGCTACAAAAAAAGTCTCATTTTGTTTACCTCTGTTAGGGTCCATAAATTTCCCTGAACTCCACACTACAAATTTCCCAGGACTCCCCTCTACACAATTCATTTCTCTTCTTGAATTAGAACGGAGGCATTTAAAACTATGAGATTCATTATAGAAAGAAAAAGAATGATCGTTTTTATGTTATCTAACATTTTAATAACTGAGTTAAAAATCATCGTGGTACAGCAGCCATAAGAACATAAAGATGGGGATTATAATTAATCTACAGCTGGACCAAGAAACAAACAACCGCACAAGGGACCTGGTGTACAATGAGCTCATTCTAATAAAGGGCCAGACAGTAGCGTGTGGATTTAACTGCCATGGCACTGCGGGAAAAGCATATTGTCAGTAATGAACAGAAACATGTCATAAAAGTCTGTAACTAATAAAAACAACTGAGTTTGATGGAATAAATTGAATGAATGTCCATTAAAATACTTTAAAGGACATTATGATAGAATTTGTTAAGAGAAATGGGTCTTCAGTCATTCATGGGCTGTAGTACAGGTTTTGAGGTAGACAGTGCTGCATTCCACAACCTACCAGCTGTGGACCTGACCTCTGACTGGCTTACTTTCTCTGACACGCTATTGGCTGCTATGATATATATTTGTGTGTGTATATATATATATATATATATATATATGTGTGTGTGTGTGTGTGTGTGTGTGTGTGTATCATATATGATATAATCATATATGATATATATAATAGGAATAATAAAACTTTTCTCAGCCGGGCATGGTGGTGCACGCCTTTAATCTCAGCACTCGAGAGGCAGAGGTAGGAGGATCACCATGAGTTCAAGGCCACCCTGAGACTACAGAGTGAATTCCAGGTCAGCCTGGGCTAGAAGAGTGAGACACTATCTCGAAAAACCAAAAAAAAAAAAAAAGTTTTCTCATAGCCTTGTGAAAAACTAACTGACATTCTGTCTGGCAAATGCCTATCAGAATGCTGAGTATGTAAGTATTAATGCATATTAGTATCCTTCTTCATCTTGTACCAACAATGGTTTGACTGTTAGAAAAGTAGAAAAAATGCATCACACAAATGCTTCATGAGTTACTCACATTGATAACTGATGATGAACAGAAATAAAATCTGCACCACAGACACCTGGAAATTTTATTAAAATGCAGTTTACTTGGCTCAATTTTTGTGGCTTCTGAATCAGTATATGGGTAACAGATCCCATGAATCCACCTTCTCAACTACTGAAAACATCTTATGAGCACCTTGAAAAACACTTGACTTGTGTTTTCACCCCAAATAGATATGTGCCTCTGAAAGGTCTCTCTTATATGACTATGATAGTAAAAAATGTATACTAGTAACACTAATAATGTTTTTATGAGTTATAAGTTAAAAGAAAAGGTAAAGGCTCTCATACTTGTATTACAGATAGCTCCTTTTTATGGCAGACAGTCTCAATGTGAAGTAAACTTTCATCACTGATACATAACTGTCTAGTAGGAAAAGGCAGGGGACAGCTTCTGCAGGGACACAACAGAATGTGTCTGTAGTCCTTTGGAGGTTCTCACAGGACGTCTGTCTGTCCCTTGCCAGGATCATGCTTCCAGGAACAATTCTTCCCTAACATTCTCCAGGGATCTTCTGGTCACATTCAAGAACATCAGCTCTGATTTCAATACCCCAAGGGGATATAAGACCCTAAAAAAATCACTGAATTTATTTTTATTTTGTTAGCTTAACATATAGAGAACACCTCCCAAATCTGAAAATCAGTAACCTGAGAAAATTAAGGCATTAAAATTCCAAAGATTGTATAATGTATAAATAAAAGAAATTCCAAGAACAGTCCACTTAACTGCTGGCAATTTGTGCTTAATGCAAGAGGCGTGGGACATCAGATAACGAGAGCACCCCAGAGGAGGGTGTCTTTTTACATGTCCTCTTCACCTAATGTCTGCTGGGTTTTGTTTTTTTGGGAGGGCAATGTAGAGATCAAATGTACTTTCTGCATACTCAGTGAACACTATGCCACTGAGCCACACTCCCAGCCTTTTTTTAAGTTTGCATTCCTGACAATTTTCATACAGTATCTCCCAGGAAATCTTCTAGCACCTCTTCAAGTTCAGAAATTAGGCAGGGGAATTTTCATCAACTTCACTAGGAATATGTAGGTAAACTCCCCTTTTTCTGTTGTCATATCTCAAGGTTTATGGATATATCAGAAAATCACATCCTTACTAACTATAAGGCCAAGATTCCTATGTTGAATTTGGTTTGCAAAGATTTTGTTCAGGATCTTTGCATCTATGTTCATCAGGGAAATAGGCCTATAATTTTCTTTTCTTGTGGCATCTCTGCCTGGTTTTGGAATTAAGGTGATACTAGCTTCATAGAAGGAGTTGGGGATCTCTCCTTGTTCTCTGATTGTGTGGCCCAGTTTGAGAAAAATTGGTTTCAGTTCTTCCATGAAGGTTTGATAGAATTCAGCTGAGAAACCATCTGGTCCTGGACTCTTCTTTTTGGGGAGGTGTTTGATTGCATCTTCAGTCTCAATGGTTGTGATATGTTTGTTCAGGAGATTAATCTGCTTTGGCTTTAGCTTTGGTAGGTGGTATATATCCAGGATTTCATCCATTTCCTCCATATTCTCCTGTTTTGTAGAGTACAGGTTTTTGTAATAAGTCCTGATGATTCTCCCATAATTTCACTTATGTCATTGTGAGCTCTCCTTTTTCATTTCTGATTTTTTAAAAATTTTTATTTCTTTACTTATTGGAGACAGAGAAAGGGAGAGAGAAAGAAAGAGAGAGAGATAATGGGTGCACCAGGGCCTCTAGCCACTGCAAATGAAATCCAGATGCATGCACCACCATGTGCATCTGGCTAAGTGGTTCCTGGGGAATCAAGCCTTGAATGGGGGGGTCCTTAGGTTTCACTGGCAAATGCTTAACCACTAAGCCACTTATCTAGCCCTCATTTCTGATTTTGTTAATTTGAAGTGTTTCTTTTTTTTTTTTTTTTTTTTTTTTTTGCTTGATCAAATTGGCCAGGGGTTTATCAATCTTGTTATTTTTTTCAAAGAACCAGCTCTTTGTTTCATTAGATTTTTAATTGTCTTCTTAGTTTCCAATTTATTAATTTCTGCTCTGATATTAATTATTTCTTTCCATCTGGAGCTTTTCAGGTTGGCTTCTTGTTTTTCCAATACCTTTGTGTGGATGGTTAGGTTATTGATTTGGGATCTCTCTGTCTTTGTATGAGGGCATTTAGTGCTGTGATTTTTTTCCCCTATGGACTGCCTTCATTGGGTCCCATAAGTTTTGGTATGATGTGTTCTCATTGTCATTCAATTTTAGAAAAGTTGCAATTTCATTTTTATTTCATCCACAACCGATTTATTGTTTAAAAGTGTGTTGTTCAGTTTCCAGGAGCTGGAGGGATTCCTGGTGTACTTTTTGTTGTTAATTTCTAGCATTACAGCATTGTGGTCTGATATCATGCAGGAAATTATATTGATTTTCCTGAAAATATGGAGGCAGGCTTTGTGGCCCAATATATGATCTATTTTAGAGACAGTTCCATGGGCTGCTGAGAAGAATGTGTAATCTCTAGATTTTGGGTGAAATGTCTGTATATGTCTGTTAGGTCTAGTTGCTCTTTGGTGATGTTGAGCTCTCTTACTTCCCTATTAATTTTCTGTTAGGATGATCTATTGCTACTTGTGGAATATTGAAGTCCCTGACTATGATGGTGTTGGTGGTTATTTATGGTTTGTTGTCAAGTAGATTTTGCTTTATAAATTGTGGTGCACCTGAGTTTGGTGCATAAAGATTGATGATTGTGATATCCCCTTGTTGGATTGTTCCCTTGATAAGTAAGAAGTGGCCTTCTTTGTCTTTTTTGATTACTTTTGGTTTGAAATCTATTTTATGTGATATTAGTATAGCAACGCCTGCTTGTTTCTTATTTCCATTTGCTTGGAATATCATTTTCCATCCTTTCACCCTGAGAAAGTGTCTATCTTTAGTGGTGAGGTGGGTTTCTTGAAGATAGCAGATTGAGAGGTCTAATTTTCTCATCCATCCTGTCAGTTTATGTCTCCTAATGGGCATGGAGGGTGGGGGGGCAGGGCGCCATGGGGACCCAGTGGGCAAGGCTACCTGCCAACTAATGCAGAGGGTGGGGGGGTCGGGGCAGGGCAGCAGGGACACTGTGGGTATGGATCCCCCCTTCGGGGAGGGCTGCAGGGGCAGGGAGAGCAAGAGTGCTGTGGCTTGGGGACCAGGTGGATGGGCTTCATGCCCTGTGGAGTGTGGGGGGTGGGGCAGTGCAGGGACCTTTTGGGCAGGGCTACCCATTGAAGAGGAGGGTGGAGGGATGGTGAGGGGACACAGTGGGGGATGCTACCCATGGGCATGGAGGTTGTGAGGGCTGGTGGTTCCCCAAGAGCACAGGAATCGGAGGATTTATTACTCAGTGCCCTCCCAGACCCTGGTGTGACTCAAAGATCCCTAAAGGGCTTGCCTTTCTTTCCGCGCTGGGTGACATGTGCTTATACAGACGCCATCTTGACCAGAAGTCCCCTCTACCATCATTCTTAACAGAGATAGAAAAAAAAAAAAAAACAGTCACAAATTTCATATGGAACTACAAACGCCTTGAATATCCCAAACTATCCTTAGCAAAAGAAACATTTCTGGAGATATCTCCATACCTGATTTCAAGTTATGCTACAAAACCATAGTAATAAAATAGCATAGTACTACCAAAAAACAGACATATAGATCAATGGAAGGCCTTAGTTCAAGAAACTACAGAAATTTGATCTTTGACTAAGAAGCCAACAATGTACACTGGATTAAAAAATAGCATTTTCAATAAATGATGTTAGAGAAATCTGATAACCATGTGTAGGAAAATAAATTTAGATCCATTTCTCTCACTGTAAATAAAAGTCAACTCCAAATGGATTATGGACCTCAATATAAAACCAGAAACTATAACACAACCCGAAGTAAAAATGGGGAGAATATTCCAAGATATAGGAGTTGGGAAAGACTTCTTAAATAAGAACCCAGTAGCTCAGGAAATTAAACAAACATTCAAATCACATGAGTGGGATCTCATGAAGCTAAAAAGCTTTTGTACAGCCAAACATACCATAAACAGAGCCAAGAGACAACCTGCAAAATGGGAGAAAATCTTCACCTATGCATGCGACAGAAGGCTACTATCTAGAATCTATAAAGAACTCAAAAAAAATTAAGCAATAAAAAAAAATCAAACAATCCACTCAAAAAATGGGCCGAAGAACTGAACAGAGAATTCACAAAGAATGAAATAGAAATAGCCAATACTCATTTAAACAAAGATTCAACATCCTTAGCTATCAGGGAAATGCAAATTAAAACAACTTTGAGATTCCCTTTTACTCCAGACAGGATGTCAATCATCAAAAAATCAAATGACAACAAATGTTGGTGAGGACGTGGGAAAAGAGGAACCCCTATTTACTTGTGGTAGGAGTGCAAACTTGTATAACCACTATGGAAATCAGTATGGAAACTCTTGCAAAAGATGAAAATAAATAAACCTACCATCTGGCCTAGATTTTCCACAGCGTGGGTATTTCTTGACCCTAAAAGGTTTATGTGCTAAAAGTTTTGCCAATGTGACAGAATTTACACATGGGGGTTCATTAAGAGGCAGGGCTTTTAGTGTCATGGCTGCCCTCATGAAGAGATTAGTGATAGTTTAGAGTAGTTTAGGTTTTCAATAACAATGCGTTAGTACTTGAAATAATAGGTTATCTTTTAATTTTTTGGAGGTAGGGTCTCACTCTAGCTCAGATCTGGAATTCACTAAGTAGTCTCAGGGGGGACCTTGAACTCATGGAGATCCTCCTACCTCTGCCTGCTAAGTGCTAGGATTAAAGGCGTACACCACCATGTTTGACTTTAATTTATTTTTATATTATTAGTTTGTATTGGGTGCGTATGTGTGAGTGCAGGTGTGTTGTGTGAAGGTCAGAGGATGTCTTTTCAGGTGAGTCCTCACCACTCACCTCATTTGAGGCAAGGTTTTCCTCTGGCTCTCGCTCGGCTGTTCTCTGCCACGCTCCCCTGAGATTCTCGGAAATTCTCCTGTCCCCACTTCCCATCTTGCCATCAGCTGTTGGAATTACAGAAGCCCACTACAGCTTCTGACTTTTTCATGTGGGGTCTGGGGATGGAACTTGAGTGTCCAGGCTTGAGCAGTGAGTATTTATCTACTACTGGGCCATTTCTCCAGCCCAGTAGTGAGCTGTGAAATAAGTGGCCTGTCTCCTCCCTCAACCCATTTCTCTCTCTCTCTCTTCATCTCTCTCTCTCTCTCTCTCTCTCTCTTCATCTCTCTCTATCTCTCTCTCTCACACACACACTAAACCCTTTCCTTCTTCGTTCCCAGTAAAATACCAATGTGGACAGTGAACAAAGTGGAGCATGTATATAAGTGTTATCAGCTCCAAACTTTTATATTCTGAAATGATGGCAACAATAAGCATCTTACTTTCCTTTCTTTCTAACTTCTTTCTTTCCTTTCACAAGGAGGTCAGTCAAGGAATTTTACACTCAAGTCACCAGTCCACAAGCTACCGAGAATGCTATTTCTCTGACTTCTTTTCTTTTGTTCTCCTGGATTCACTGTTTTCCAGACAATCTACTTTTTGTTGTTGTTTAAAAAAAATTTTCTATAAGCTATTCATCAGTTTTCTATTTGCTGGACAATTTTCATAATAAACCTATTTCATTCTCAGACAACCTTGGGATACACTGACACCTCTCAATAGTATAAGGACAGTATATCAATACATCAATTATTCTTAACTTTTCTGAGGACAGTTGAAACAAGCATGATAGTGGCAATAGATTAAAAAGTCTGTCTATGTATGTTTTACATATGTGCACATATGTAAAACAAAATTGGGGGCAGACATGGTTATTTGAACTACTACAACTCTTGAGCAACAATGCCCTAAGGCCTCTTTGAGCCTTCAGCACAAATAAGCTTTGAGTCTTACAGCAGGTGTTAAATTTATAATCATGGTTTACAAATATCTTTAGCCTGTAGCAAATTACTGTAACTCTTTCCTGCTTCTCTCCCAAGGCAGTATGTGATGAGTGCGTAAATACATTCACAGACATACCTATATATCATTGGTAAAATCATGTATATACTCTTTACCCCAAAGCAATCTGCAGTCAGCAGCAGCATGCTGTGCTTGACTCTGGGGGACGAAAATTATACACCAAATCCTCCAAATGATTTGACAAATCTGGCAGGTGCAGCCCAAATGAATGGGTATTATTGTGTTATAAATGACCCATTAGATTGATTCCAGTAAGCAGAGAGCTTTAAGAGGCATACACTGAGAAACAAATTGAACTTCTCTCATGAAGCAACTCAGTAGCATTGCCAATCCTGCAAGAAACAGCACACTCACTGTTCTAAGGGTTGATAACCCCAGTGACAAATTAAGCATAAGTTCACATCAGGGAAGAGATTCAGGCTCCATACTTAATGGTATCATTTCTCTGAAGATGCTAGAGGTGGCCTGAGAAAGGACACAAAGAGTAACCTCCCAAATACCAAGTCTTACATGGCTTTGATACTTAATTACATATGCATAAATGCCAAGTGGTCCATAGAACTGGAGCCTCTGGCTTTTAATTGGCTATATTCCAGTTTTCCTGTTTCCTGCTGTTCTGTCTCATGTCTCTAAGGTTTGTTTATAGAACAGACATCCCCACAACTTACCCGGCTTTGTTTCTCGCTTCTGCCGCTAGTTTGCAATTATGTGAACACACTGGTCATAGGTCATCTCCTTGCCATGCACGTATTTTCAAAGGAACTTCTGAAATTACTCCTTGATAGAACTTATTGGCATCCAAAATAAATTCCCTTATACTTGGGCATGGTAAACATAAAACTTCAAGGAAAATAAAAAAAAAAACTAACTGCAAAAAAAAAATCAATAGATCCTTATATATTATTTTTATTAGCGACCTTGACAGTGTAAAATAACAACTTTCTTTTTCTTTGGCACCGAACACACTATTTTATGGGCAGAACAAAATGGCCTTTATTTTCACCTTTCAGGGGCCTCAGGGCACATGCTTGCATGGAGCAGAGAAGGAATGCACTAAATTCTCCCACATCCAGGCAGCTGGGTGATTCTCCCTGGCTTCAAGGCAGTCATTGCCTTTCTCCCTTCAGCCTAGATCTAGGATCAGTTAAAAGTAGATTCATTTTGTGATGGATATAGTGCCTTCCCACTAGCTGTAGACTGAACATCCATTAAGAAATCACATTCTAATCATATTGCTAAGCACATTGTCTTTATTTATCCTTGCCCAACACTTTCCTGTAAGACTGTATCTATAATCTGCCTCCTGTAAATAGGTGATAGACTCCAATGTGTCAAGACATCATCTCTGCTTTCATTGCTACTCCAGGTGTTTGTTACTTCTATGCCAGGCATTTTTGATGTTGTTACAGCAGCTCAAATGCAAGGAGACATGCTGCAAAAATCCACAACTTACTTAGATTCTGGATCTGTACTCACACTCTAACTCCAGAATCCATGACTCCTTTTACATTCCAGCTATGCTTAGTACTTCAGGTGACAGATATGATTGCCACATGGATAGACCAGTCAGAGATGACACTCCTTGTTTCCATTGATTACTCTTTTGCTCTTCTAAAAACGAAAGGGTGATTCTATTCCGGAAGGAAGGCTAATCATGCTCCCAGTTGGGATGTGGATGGGGAAAGTGGTAAGGAATGCTCAAAAGGTCAAAGAGTACAGGAAAGATAGAGTGATGGCAGGCAGAAAGATGCAGAAGGTGAAGGGAAAGGAGAGAGCAAGGAATATGAAAGAAAGTATATTTTGTTTTTGAGGATTCATCTACCTCCTGAGAAATCTCAGCTTCCTCGTTCTGGAAATGGTTGAGCGGTGCAGATTGTTGTGAGTCTATTAGCAGTGATTTGCAGCAGACCAATTTAGAGGTCACTTAGGCATGAAAACACTGAGCAAGAAATTGTATACCTAATGAAACAATATCAGTAATAGCATATTTAAATGAACAGTATCAGTAATAGCGTATTCTAAATGTTTCATTAAGTCTGAATTGTTACAATCAGAGGACTGCTGTTTAACAGATTTTACCTTCCTTAACAAGTGCTTCCATGTTGGTCAGATTGTGTCTTTTATTGAAGTTAGGAAGCTCTCAAAAGCTATAGTATTTCTACAATCATACGTTTCTTTTATAGTAGCATTGCTTTTTTATTTTCAACTTGTATTTAATACAAAAGCAAGTTCATAAAACCACCAACATATGTTCCTGGAGTAAGTACACATCATAAAATTTTAAGTATTAACATATTTTAAATTAAAGTACATTTAAAATAACTTTGTCAGTTCAATCTAGTTTTACATTTCTAAAACAGTGTACTATGGGAAAAATAATGCTGCTAAACCAATAATAGGTTTGCTTTCATCTTAAGATCAAGTGTCAATATTAGACCCTCAGAGAACATTATGAGTACTTTTACATTCTTGAAAAAAAAAATGCTTCACATTTCTGTTCACTGCAAACTGTCTTCTGCATTATTCAAAAAAGAAGGGGGAAATTCAAGAAAAAGTTTATGATAAAGTCCATTAGTACAAAAAATCACTTTGGCCTATCTATACAGGGCATTCTGTATTCTTAAAAATAACTTGATCATTGCTTCAGGGAGGTTAAACAGAGCCCAAGGGATCTGTCTTAGGATCCATGGTACAAATGCAGTGAGCCACCTTGAGCCTCATACCTGCCTCTGGCCTGCAAGTGTCAGCTGCTTCATTTTCATGACACTTGCTCTCAGTCAGTGCTCACAAAGATTATTTTAAGGAAGGTACTGATTTCATCAACACAGAAGCAGGTTAGCAAGGCAAAAGTTTATGGAGGTGGTAGAATCAAAACCAGGCCTCTTATGTCACACATTTTGTTGCTGTCTGATGTCATGCTGCAGAAGGCCTTTAGGTAGATGCCACACACCATTCTGCTTTCCTCTGCAGAGCACAGCCTTGGAGAAACTGGTCCTGTGCTAGTTTTCTGCAGTCTTTAAGTTATTTGGCTAAGTGCTTCTTACAGAGAGCACTCTGATGTCCAAAATGGCATGTGCAACATTTTATTGAGTCACAAATTGATTTTTTTTAAATTTTTTATTTTTGGAGAGAGACACACAGAGAGAGAGAGACAGAGAGAGGGAGAGGAAGACAGATAGAGATGGGCGTGCCAGCAGTCTCTCAGCTGATGCGAATGAAATCCAGATGCATACACCCCCTTGTGGTCAAGTGCGGCATTGCGCCCTTGCATCACTTTGCATCTGGCTAAACGTGGGACCTGGAGATTGGAACCAGTGTTCTTAGGCTTAGCAGGCAGACGCCTTAACCTCTAAGCCATCTCTCCAGCCACAGATTGATTTTTTTAAAGCACATTAAAATAATCAACAGTAGACATTTGGCTTGCAGGAAGAGCTTTTGAAACGTGTTTCCTTGGACAAGTGTAAAACTATAATGGAGTAATGATGTTTGGCTGACTGGGACCAGAGCTCTGAATAGAAGTTAAGGCCAAAGTCTATGAAAAGACTTTTGATTCCATTGCTTTGTCTCTTTTGGTCTTATTTCTGTTTGTCCTAAAGATGCCATGTTCCATGATTGCAAGTGTAAATTGAAATTCTCTGAAATCTGTAAAATGTTACAAAATATTTCTGTTTGAGTGAGCTCTCTTTGCTTTTTTAAAAAAAAAAAAAAAAAAAAAAAAAAAAACCTTTCAGGTACAATATCTTCACTAACATTATCATCTTTCCAAACCAACTTTTTCTTTGTTTTCCCATTTAAAAGTCAGACTGAAAACAGTTGCACCACCTCTCATTATACAGAAGGATTTAAAATTATAGTGCAACACAGCTGACCACATGGAGGATATTCTGCAAGCAACACAAATCCCCACGGGGATGACCTGCATTCCCAACTAGGGGGGTCACTTTGGAAAAGGGGCAGGGATGAGGAAAAGGATGGTACCAACATATGCTGTTTACATACTAAGTATGTCCATAACTAATAAAAATAAAATATAAAATTTAAAAGGAAGTTAGCCTTGGACTGGGGGGTGTAGATCAGTGGTATAGCACTTCCTAGGATTTGTGAGGACCTAGGTTCCATTTCCTACATCACAAAATCAAACAGAAAAGATAGCCTTTAGTGAGTTGTAATAGAAAAGTCTTGTATTAAATAAATATTTAGGTTTTCATCCCTCTCCAATATAGTATTTTATAGCTAAGACTCACATATTTTAGAGCAAAGGCCTTGAGATAAGCTTACATTTTTACAAAATTCTCTCAAGTTGATGATCTTGATCCCATTTTCCCTATAAAAACATGGAGGTTGTTGTCATTAGATAAGTCGGTGGGGTATCCAAACATTATATTGACTCATTGTGCACTAGTAGTCCTATTCAACAATCTCCTAAGATGTGACCAACTATTGCACAACATCTATATCAAATGAGAACAATTTATAATTTGTATTCAAATGTAAAATTTAAGTGAATATTCTGAGAAGTAGTCAAATTCTGGGTGTATTTTGAAAATACTCAATATAAATTTCTTATATATTTGCTGTACTGAATAAGAGAAGGCACAAGTAAAAAATAATTTCAATATTCTGATTTGATCAGCTAACAAGACTGTTTGCCATTTGCTGTGGTAAGAAAGGCTATGGGTAGAACAGATTAGGATAAAACTGAAGCACATCAAGAAATAGAAATTGATTAGGCACCTGAGGATAGAAGAGCCCCCAAAGTGAACAGTATTTTATTTTATCTTTTTCCTCCTTGAGCTTGAAGGGGAATCTGGTTTTTTCCCAGCTCTTTTTCCCTAAAGTATCTGATTTACCTTATTTCTTCCTTTCTAAAGGAGTTCCCCTGCCTATAAAAAAAAAAAAAAAAAAAAAAAAAAAAAAAAACAGATCAGAGTTACCAGGCAGATTATCTATTCAGACCCCCTCCTACTTTACAGAAGCTCTGACTTCTTTCCTTTTCTTAGGCACTGTAATGAAATCTTTCTAAACTCCACCCCCTGTGGTCTAAGGATTTCATTCTTCGAATTTATAGGATAAGAAAATGGAAGCCACTGACTCACTATAAGTTTTGTGTGACCATGACCATCCAGCATCCTACCTTCTAGGTTAAAGCTCAACTAACAGCTGAGAGTGGCTCTGTCATTCTCAATGACACCCCAGAAACCATATCCAAATTTCAGAGTCCAGTGTGAGATATACTGTGTTCATTCATTTGCAGTGACTAGAGGCCCTGGCACACCCATTCTCTCTCCCTCTCCCATGCCTTCTCTGTCTCTCTCTCTCTCTGTCTGTCTCTAAAGCAAATAAACAAATAAATAAATGAAAATAAAGGGAAGTAGTGATGGTAAATAAACATAAACCTGGAGCTTAGGAGACAGACTACCTGGAAGACAAAAAAAGTGGAGGGGGGGTTGTCTAGATATATTGTTTAACCACAGAGTAGGTGAGTTCATCCAGAGAATAAGAGCAATTTACAAAGACCACCTAGGTTTGATTCTTTAGCATTTTAACCTTATGCAATAAAGAACATAAAATAGGAACTATCAAAGACAAGACAGCAACAAGGTGAAAGGAACATCAAGGTCACTGGTTGTAGTAGTTTGAATAGATGTTATTAGTTTATAGTTTGCATCTACAGCCACCTGGCTGGAGGCAGAGTTACTGGGCGGATCTTAAGGTGTGGTGGTGGGTTTAGGATTTCAATCTAAAGATATGCAAAGTGTGCCTAGCTGGAGTTCCTGAGGTGTGACTTTTGGCTTTTGGCTGTGGCTTTGCTCTCTGTGTTTGGTCCTGTGAAAGCAGGCCTGCTTCTTCTGCCATTATGGAACTTTCCCTGGATCTGTAAGCTTCAATAAATAATACCCCTTCCTGCATAACTGTGCCTGGTCTGGAAGTTCACCTCAGCTAACCTGAAGCTGTCTGCTACATTGGTGGTTTGAGCTGGGTGTGGTGCTTATCTGTAATATCAGCATTCTGGGATCTCAAGTTTTTACCAGCCTGGGATACAAAAGAGATTCTATCACAGAATAAACTAACAAAAGAAAGAAAAACAAAGTACCTGGCTTACCAAGGGGGAAGCAACAGCTGTGAGGAATGCTGGGCCAGAGGTGTGTGTGTGACTGGGGGTGATGTGAGGGATATCAGCAGAAATCTTGAAAGCTTCCATTGAATTTAGTAACAAGGCAGATAGTCCTTATTAGTGTTGGAAGGTAAAAGAGAATTTATAGGGGTGGGAATAGAGAGAAAAAGTATAGGTGAGACTTAAGAGATAGCCAACCATATTTCAAGCACCAAACAGTTGTTTTCCAAGAAAGATTTCTAATTTAATTTGACTTTGTTCTAGCTACATGATTACTTCAACTTTGAATAAATCTCAGTGGTTGTCCTTAAGCAAAAGGAATGATGAAAAAAATATATGATATTCTAAATATCACAGTTAACGTCATTCCTCTAGAATTAATTTTAATGTAAGAAAACGAAATTTTAAAGCAAATTTCAAAAAAATGGACTATGAGTCTAATATTACATATATTTTAATTTTCTCTACACTGTATAAAATAAAATCATGTTTTTGATATGTTTACAGTTGCATTTGGCTCTCTTTGTGGAATTTTAGTAAGATTTATTATTTATGTCATTTTAGAGCATCAATCAGTTTTAAACTCAAGTTGGTGGTGCTTTAAGCTAAAGAACTTGCTAAATCTTGAGTACTCAGTGATATCATTTACATGGAAAAAGGCATGGATCTGAATGTGCTACTTCTAAAAATCATCTCACTGACAAAAATACAGTTTAGCAGATTTCATGAACTTTTATGATCACATTATGATTTTAATGCTTGTCAATGGACATTTTCTTTGGGTAGAATAAAAGAGAAGTATTTCTGACAAAGAATTCAATTGATAATGTAGCCACAGAAGTTAGCCATCCATTGAAAATTACTTCTAATCCACTTTTAACTTATTCAAGATCAATAAGAGGTAAAGCTCTTAACACATACTTGCTTAGCATTACTTTGTATATTACATTGAAATGCACAGAGTGTGAATCATAGAATATGACCTCAAGAGGTATACAAGCAGGTCAAAGACTCAAGCAAGAGAGTTTCATCACTATAATTGCTGTCAAGTCCCAGCCACTGAATGCTCTTAAATTTTAATTATAATTTAAATTATGATAATTTGAATACAGTACAAGTATTTGGTTTGCAAACAAAAACTCAATAGAGATTGAATTTAGATGTAAGCAAACAAAACATATCTCCTTGTCTTTATATGGAAAGAAGGCATTTTATTATAAGAATAATGTCGTTTGTCTAAAATCTTAGGAGAACGCTAAAATTAAGTCTCAGGAATGAATTGGAAGCACAGCAGTATTTCTCCTATTTTTGTATGTCATTTGTATTTTCCTTTATTGCTGGGAGAATATGCTTTTTAAATATTTTATTTATTTATTTATTTGTTTGTTTGTTTGTTTGTTTGTTTATTTGCAAAGTAAGAGACCATAAAATGAATGGCTGAGCATGCCAAGGTCACTTTTCACTACAAACAAACTCTAGACATATTCCCCATCTTGAGCAGCTAGGTTTCAGTGGGAACTGGGGAATTGAACCTAGGCCAGCAGACTTGGCAAGCAAGTACCTTCAACCACTGAGCCATCTCTCCAGTTTGGCAAATATGCTTCTTAAGAGACTAGAGGGACAGGAGAGAATCTCTTAACTGCCAAACAATTACAAAAGAATTCTGGCCCAGTGGTACCACAGTTACTTCCCTTAGAATCTCAGTCAGACTTTACTAAAATTCTTGCTCTCCCATGACTGTTTTAGTGGAACACTGAATGAAGTAAAAGGAGTCGCAGAGAGGACATGAGTATTTGCCCACTTTGTTTTTTTTGTTGTTGTTGTTGTTGTTTTTTTTTTTGAGAGAGAGACATAAAGAGAGAATGTGTGCACCAGCGGCCTCTCAGCCACTGTGCACCAACTCCAGACACATGCACCCCCTTGTGGGCAAGTGTAGCATTGCATCCCTGCATCACTTTTTGCATCTGGCTAAATGTGGGACCTGGAAATTGGAACCCGTGTTCTTAGGCTTGGCAGGCAGGCACCTTAACCGACAAACCATCTCTCCAGCCTGCACCATGTTAAGTTAGCTCTTGATAGGTAGCTACTTGGCATTGCAGTCCTCAGCACAGATTGTGAAGATGATGCTGTCTCCTTTAAGGATTTGTTCATGACCCCTACTTAGGCTAGCCTGTTGATGAGTCTGGGTATTGAAGCAAATAAGAGTTCACTAAATTAGGTATTCACTACCCCTAAAGCTGGACCTTCTATTTTCCATCATTATATTCATCCATGTTTCTCCTACTTATTCCCAAATTAGCCATGTTTCATAGATAATACTAAGGAGAATACATGTAATGAGACCTAATATCAAGCAAAACAAATTAAATGGAAATCTATCATGAGTAACTTGTCCCATACTTATAGATTTCTGCCTCTCTTACAATTTTCTTCTTTGTAATATAACAACATTCTCCTTAAGAAAGAAGTTGGGTCCCAGAGCAAATATGACAGTAGCTTAGTGTGTGCATTAAATTATAGTCAGAAAAGAATATTATATGCCATCATGAAGGCCCAAGGTCCATGGTTTAAATAAGTTCAACTTATGGAAAAATATTTATATAACATTCTGTATGGATGCCAAATAGTCATAATAAAATTCAAAATATTTTGATAATTTATCACTTAAAATAATACAATGAAAAAAATAATCCAATGAACTATGTAGTTTTTTTGTTGTTGTTGTTTGTTTGTTCATTTTTGCTTTTTTCCAAGGTAGGGTTTCACTTTGGCCCAGGCTGACTTGGAATTCACTATGTCATCTCAAGGCCTCAAAGCCACGGCAATCCTCCCAATTCTGCCTCTGGGATTAAAGGAATGCACCACCACCCCCAGCGAACTATGTAGGTTTTTTAAAATTTTTGTTAATATTTATTTATTTAAGTATGTATTTATTTTAGATATATATATAGAGAGAGAGAGAGAGAATGGGCACACCAGGGCCTCTAGCCACTTTAAATGAGCTCTAGAAGCATGCACCACCATGTGCATCTGGCTTTATGTGGGCCCTAGGGAATTGAACCTGGATCCTTTGGCTTTGTATGGAAGCACCTTAACCTGTGAGCCATATCTCTAACCAGAGCTATGTAGTTTTCAATTTACCTTATACTCATAACATAAACCCTCCAGTTCATAACTGTCTGCTCAACAAAGTGTGCACAATAATGTTTGTGGGTTGTGTAGTGGTTTAGGGGAAGCTAAGTTAAATGTGAAAAAGAATTCTTTGTGTAACTTAACTTCTCTAAAAATAATATTTTCTAAAAATAAAAGATTTTCCAAAAAAATAAAATAGTATAGTGACTATGTAAGTATTCCATTTATATTAATTTCAAGAAAAGACCAATCTACTATATAATCATCAAAATCAGAACAGTGAGGGTTGGAGATGGCCCAGCAGTTGGGCACTTGCCTACAAAGCCTAATGACCTGTGTTTGATTCCCCAGGACCTACTTAAGCCAGATGTAGAAAATGACACATGCAATTCGAATTCATTTTTAATTGCTAGAGGCCCTGGCTCACCCATATTCTCTCTTTCTTTCTCTTTGTCTATGTTTCTCTCTCTCTCTGTCTCTGCTTGCATCTTTCTGCTTGCCAATAAATAAATCACATATTTTTAAAAATTTTACAATAGTGACTATCTTGGGGAGACAACCATGCAGGAAAGAAGCACAGAGAATTATCTAGAAGAGATGATTTTAAAAAACTACATAGACGGGAGGCAGAGGTAGGAGCATCGCCATGAGTTCAAGGCCATCCTGAGACTACATAGTTAATTCCAGATCTGCCTGGACCAGAGTAAGACCCTGTCTCGCAAAACCAACAAAAAAAAAAACTACATAGAATGGCACACTTATGACTCTGAGTGTGTGTCGTAATTGCAGTTAGATTATAGCATAATAACATTTATATTTAGGGAACAATAATAAAATATTTTCCAGCTAAAATTATAAAACACACACAGAAATTTTATGAAAATATGTTGGAATTTTCTCATAATTTTGCCACCTAGCAAGAAGTAATGTTAGATGTCAAGACTTATCTATTACCATAGAGTGGGTTTCTCTACTAGGGCAATACTAGCTGATGAAACAGCCTCAAAACACATAAATTTCAAATGCAATAGAGGCTCATTTCTGATTTGTGTCTGAATCTGATTATTCCGCATCCTGGAAGATACTCTTTTCTGGAGAAATGTATGGATTCAGGCTCATTTCTTCATGTATGTCTGCCACCCTCCAGAAATTACACTAATTTGCTTCCACACAAGATATGGACTAAAACAATAATATGGAGGAGACACACTATCTTTAAAAGTAACTTCACTGCTAGGTGAGGTATCATACAACTTTAATCTCAGCATTCAGGAGGCAGAGGTAGCAGGATCACTGTGAGTTGGAGGTCAGCCTAAGACTAAATTCTGATGTCCACCCAGGTCAGTCTCAGCTAAAGTGAGACACTACTTCAAAAAAAAAAACAAAACAAAAAAACCTGGAAACAGTATATATCAATACTGTTCATGTCTTCTTCACAATCAGAAATCTCTGTGTACTACTAGAAATCTAGGTATAAGAGAAGAAACCAAATATCTGGTCTCATAATCATTCACTTATAACAGCCCAATACTGTGAAAGAGGACCGTGAAATTTGGTGGACACAAAAAAAATTCTCCAATGCAATGTGGTACTGTTTCCAGTTTTTCTATTTATTCTTGTATTGTGTTCTCCCATGTGTGGTGGTTTGAATGTAAAATGTCCCCAAAGCTTCATGTGTTTGTAATTACGCCTCCTACATGACCCTCAGCTGGTGGAGCCATTGGGAGGTGAAACCTTGCTAGAGAAGGTGTGTTTCTGAAAACAGACATGCCTTTTGGTGTTATAATTCAGCCCTCTTGCTGCATTTAGCTCACTCTGTTTACTGTCTCCCTGTTGAAGTAGAAATGTGACACCAAGCTCTCTACTCCTGCCATGCTTTCCCTGCCATCAGGAAACTTCTACTCAAAACAGTGTGAGCAAGCAGGGGTCTAAACTACTCAGAAGCAACCAAACTGATAAGAAGTACATACCAGTGCAATAGTGGCACACATTAATGGAAAACCAATTCCTTTCTGACTGGCTAAGAGATCTGCTCAGTGGAATCCCATAGCTGGAACTAGGAACTAGGTCTGAAACCTATGGAGAAAAAGATTATGCTCTCCAATGTCAAGCCCTCACTAATCTTTGGCTAAAACAAGGGTTACACCCATTAAAATCTCCCTGAGATAATAACATTTATCAAAATTAACCTATGCTGACTTCACTCTGCATTGGAGAATCTTTTTCAGAAGGTAGTGAGACCCAAGGAGATAAAACACCCCTTGCATCTCACTCAAGGCCCAGATGAAACCACAGAGGAAGTGGGGAGATGAGCAAGAGTGCTGATAATATGGTGAGCCTGACAATCAGCACCAGGGTGAGGCAAATAGACACGGAGGATACTCAACACCTATGAAAGCAGAGATCCAGAAGCTCCTAAGAGCTCATCACTGAAGTAGAGTTACAAAACACTCACAAAGACTCAGGAAATTTTGCAGAAGAGGAAGCGTAAGATTGTAAAAGCTACAGGCTTGGATGCCATGCCCACAAGCATGGCCTCCCCCCTAATGCTGTTGCTCCCACAATGCATAACCTACATCCCCATGGGGAATGCCAGCCGCCCCACTGAGGAGGACCCCAGTGGAATAGGGGCAGGGAGGAGGGAAAAGATGGTACCAACACATGATATATCCATACAAAGTATATTCATAATAAAAAAAAAAAAACAGAAACAATGGTGAGCTAGAGATAAACCCTTTCCTTCCATAAGCTGCTTCTGGTCAGATGCTTTTTCTTCAACAACAAGAAGGTAATTGCTGAACCCTGCCAATATCATTTCTTTAAAAAACAATTAACCCTTTAAAAGTTGGGGCTGACCAATATGCTATGTCCAGTTCAATACTTCATTTGAAATTCCTTGATGTAAAATAATTTCTGGTAATATAGTATGCTTATTTCATTAGAAAACGATAGTGCAAAGTACACCTTACGTTTGTTAGAACATGTTATTACCATTGTAACAAAGTGTCAGTTTCATACATAAAATATAATCATCAATCATTATATGAGCGTATACTTAGAAGAATCTAGACATTGGCACTTTACTCTCTCTGTGTCCCCCCCCACCCCCCATCTTTCCTTCTGGGTATTGTTTAAAGATCAATAAGCACTTTGCAAAAGAAAACAAAATTCTCAAAAGGGAAATAAAATAGCTTGAATGTATTTATCTGTGAGCATATTTGATTTTCATTAATCTTTTGAATTTAAAATTTATGTTAAATGGGGTCAGACCAGCCTTTGGCTTAAATATTGAACAAGCTTTATGCTTCAAAGTTTAGCTTTAGGGGCAAGGACAAAGTTGTATCAGGAAATTATTCATATGACAAAGGGCAAATTTTTCTTTTTCCATGAAAGTTCCAATTTTTATGCAACAAACCCTTAAAGTAAAAATTAGCCATACCTTACTCCTGATCAAAGTTTACTCTAGTATAATTTATCTTCTAGGAACCGTGGATATGTTTTTGAGATTTCTGCTCCATTTGTATCTCAGAAGAAATAAAGGAAAACTCTGTATTCCATCACATGTTCTCTTCACCCCCACTAATCTTGTTAGCAATGTATCTTCACATCATTCTCCATTTGGCAAACAAGCACCTTTAACCACTGAGCAATCTTCCCAGCCCTCAATTTTTTATGAGCTCTAATTCCATATCTCAACTAGCAAAGAACATGAAAGAGGAGTATTAAAGGGGGCTTTCCAATTTTTTTTCTTCAAACATACTATGTTCATCCCACTGGATTTATCACATTTCTGCTTTTTCTCTCCTCAAAACTTTTAGATTAGAACCAATATGAATTAACTCTTCCCTCTTCCTTCTGTACATATTTTCTTCATATATGAATTATCATTGGATGGTACTACATAATAACAATGTTCATTGTTTGAGCTCTACTGCAACAAAACATTGTAATTTATTACCTGTTAAATTGTAGTTCCTAGAATGGAGCCTGACAATAAGTAGATGCTAATGGTAGGTACAAAATGAAGTAATAGTTGGCAAAAGTCTGTAGGCTAGATTACTATGGATATAATTTGTTAAAATATATTCTACCACTTCTTTATAGATTTGTAAATGTAAAAAATCTTATTTTTGCACAGTGCCCTTTAGGAAATAGAACATCATGAGTGATTCTGGAAGGAACTTTGAGGGCTCATTTTATGAAATTTCTTCATGGGATTCAGTTTACATATCTCCTCCTAATCTCTTCCTCTCTCCACTGTTCCATACTTGGAAGGGCCAGTGAAGCTTGGGATTATTAATTGCTTTACAAGCAAAGTAGAAGCAATGAGTGACAGGGCTGGGAAAGAACTGGAAGGCTGATTCCCCCTCCTTACTCCTCTAGTGCACTATTCCGAGGCACTGTTTGAATGCCTAGCTGAAGCCATCATGCTGTGGTCTACTTAGTAATATCCCACTTGGTATTTCCTTTTATTTTTTTTGTCCTAGGCTGTGTGCTTTCCCCCCTTCTTCTTATTCACCTAGGGTTATCACCTAAGCTTTATTTCACCTGAAGCATGCCTCAGGCTCTGTTTTCTAGGTAACCTGGACCAAGTAAAAGATCCTTGACTTTTCAAAACATTTGAAGTATTTTTTTTCCTTCCAATGCATGTTATAGGATACTTTAATGACTAGATCAGAGAGATTTAATTTCCTATTAAATAAGAAAGAAATAGAATACATTAAGCTAAAATTGAAGTTCAATTACCAGATCCTCAACAATAATCTTGCTACCCAGGAAGAAGACTCTTAAAAGATGACAAGCTGAGATCATTCTCAAAAGTTGGTGTTGTAGTCAGATTTGCATTGCTGGCAGAAAACACCCAACCAAGAGAGGCTTGTGGGTGGGGGGAGTTTATTTTGGCTTACAGACTAAAGGGGAAGCTCCATGATGTCAGGGGAAAATGATGGCATGAGCAGAGGGTGAACATCATCTCCTTGCCAACATCAGGTGAACTAAAAGCAACAGGACAGTGTGCCAAACACTGGCATGGGGAAACTGTCTCTAAGACTCATAAGCCCACCCCCAGCAAATCACTGCCTCCGAGAGGCATTAATTCCCAAATTTCCATCTCCTGGGAACATAGCTTTCAGAACACCTAAGTTTATGGGAAACACCTGAATTAAACCGACAGTTGGTCAAAGGATATGTGACTGTTTTGCCTATGACTCTGAAACACAGCCTTTGCCAGGAACATTCTGTATATATTCAGAATTTAAGAATTGGTTATGAAGATCACCCTCCAGGTCAAGGAGACAATGTTTTAAATATTAGGTCTTTTATTCTCTCAGTGTCTTATAGATAAGAAGTCACTAACCTTTCCTAATCCTCAGAGGACACCATTTTCTAACGTGATTATTGTAAGATTGTTACTGAGCATACATGAGGCATTTAGCAGAGTTTCTTGCTGCTCTAAGAAGAAGTTACCTTGTCCACATGGAAAGTTTAATTGTCTTAGAATTGTTCCTTTCTGGGATCTGAAGCTATGCTTCTGCTCCAATAGACTTGGGAGTATAGAAAGATACCTAATCCTTCCTTCCAGTTGAGCAGAAGAGGTGGGAATTTAAAAGGTGGACTAAAAAGGGCTTAGAGATCATGGAGCTGCTATGCAGGAGATTAAAGTTAGAGGGTTCAAAAGAATATCTTGTGTCTTGTTTGTTCTCTCTCTTCTTCACTTTTTATGGGATCATGTTTATTGAATCATGCTAAACATGGATACGTGTAAGTGGGTCTAGGACAATCTACTGTTTCATCCTGTGTGTCATTCACTATGGCTTCATCTTGGACTGCTAAACCATTTCAAAAGAAAACAAACAAATCAGAATAGCATAACAAAACACCACAAGGAAGCTTACCAAGCAAAACCAGAGTCTTCTCATCTTATATGAAGAATTCTTTTGTTCACAATATTTTATTTTTTATTTCATTATCTAGCTAAATAACAAAACAAAGAGAAGTAAAGGCAGGGAGAAATATCAAAATAGCCACTCCTTAGAATTTTAAATACCATGTAGGAAAAGAGGAAGAAAGCATCACAAAGAAAGCATCAAAAATACAATATACAGATTAGACAAAAGGGAGAAAGGTGGAAGTAGCAGGGCTTTGTCTAGGCAAATTAAGGGAAGGCCATTTCCTCCTAGGAAAACCTGGCTATTATTATGGATATATGTATATAGTCATTTTTGTACATGTGTGAGCATGCGTGTTTAGACTATAAATGCAGTGTGGGTGTATGTGTGGTATGTGTGGTAGATGCAGATGCCAGAGAAAAATCTTAGGTACCTTTCTCTTATCAGTTATCCATCTATTTCTTTGAGATGTGTCTCTCTTTCAACCTGAAACTGCTGTCTATTAGCGAGCCCCAATGATTTTCTAGCCACTAGCTCTTCCCTGTGCTCATGGCCTGGGACTATAGCTTGTATGATCCCATGCACAGCTGTCTACATGGATTCTGAGGAGTCAAAGTTGATGTTCTTCAGTGCAAGAGGACCTTGTGCTTAAGCACTAATGCTGTTAATGGCTGTGCGGTTTGCCCAATTTATTTATTTTATCTTTAATTCTTTTCATTTTGTTCTGTTGCATGATTTTTGGTCAAAATAGACTTGAGTTTTATTGCTATCCCTGGGTGGAGACCTATCTTTCTAAAATACAACAAGATTGTAACAAGACTATCTTGCAGGAGGCTTTCTAGTGAAAAACAGACATACTATTACTTCCTCCCTTAGGAATGACTCCGACTGGGCCTATTAGTCACCTGCACAGAAAAATTGTTTGTCCTAGAGATTTTGAGAAATGGTATAAAGCCTCTCTAAATATAAATTGGCACAAAGGTACCTCTGGCCATTGGCCACTCTCACCTTTGAGAGTATCTCACAGTATTCCGTAATAAACTCTACCTGTTTTCTACACTATGCTCCGTGTGTCTTGTCTGAATTCATTCAACAGAGATCACAAGGTCCAAGGAAATGAGGGGAGGACAGGGCAAGGTCCCAGTGACATGAAACCTATGAAAGAGAGATGTCCCAGGTTGTGAACCTTAATGATATGTCACCCATCTATTTTCTCACAGCTTAAAGGCTTACAGCTTGTTCCAAAAGGGAGAAAGCTCATACATGTCTTGTCTGTTTGCTGGGCACAGTTTTATTATCTTTTAAGAAACTGTTTCTTCCTTTCTTTAAATGGCAGCTAAGCCAGGTTATAGCCACCATGATCTGTGAAGCTATGCAAAAATAATAAAATATACGTGTGTGTGTGTGTGTGTTTTGATAATTTCCTGGCAACCAGTTGCAATCTCAGGCAGTCTTTCTCTATCTCTGCAATGCAAAGGCTTGAGAGTAAGGCTTGTGCTGGGGAAGGGAGGAGGCATCGACAAAACTCCACCTTTAACCTTCTTTATTCTGGTTTACATAGTCCTTTGCAAAGCAGATTTTTAAAGATGACTTCTCCAATTGTTGTAGCCTCTATCTGGGCTTCATAGAGCTGTAGGCACAAAATGTCAGCTAGTAATAAACTTTTACTTTGCCTGGCTTCATCCTTCTATATACATCTCCCTAGAATTAAGGGAGGGAGTACTGGCCAAATGCCATCTCAATTTCATTTCACTTTATTATTTCCCAAAGAGCAAACTAGATAACATTTTAACTCCCAGTAAGGAAACTAATTTATGCAGATCTAAAACAGAATGCAAATGACCCAAGGCCTGCATATGAGAAGATGTTTTAATGGCATTTCTGAAATCCAGGTTTTGAACATCTTTTTCTTCTCCTTTACCTTTAATTTTTATCACATTTGAGATATTCTCAGTCATTAACTTTACAGTTTCCTAATTCTTTCACATCTTTTGTCTTCTCTTTCATTTTTTAATTGTATTGCTAGGATTTCAAGTACACTAATACTTATGTATGTGCTATAGTCTAGACTAACATTCTAATAGTCTCATCTGTTCTTATTGTCATTTCTATGTTTGTTTATATTGAATGATTTCTACCACCACCACTCCCCTTCGCTGTAAACTACCTTTCCTTGTTTCTTGGCATGTATGGAATATTTTGATTGGAACCTGGACCTCATGTGCCCTATGATACTGCCTTGGCAGTTGATTTTGGCAATAACAATATTTTGAACAAATTTTATGACTTTGAGACCTACTTTAAAGTTTTTGTACTGTGTATCTGGCCTAGACTTCATTCTAAGGATAATTAATTCACACTTCTACAGTATGATTTCTCTGAAGTCTCTACCAAATGGCTTTGGCTACTAACTGAAGTTTCCATCCCCTGGCTAGTTAGACTTTGAACAACTACTTGTTTTTTGAGGGCTTTAAAATATTTTTCCTTACAACTCTACATCCAAGTCTTATGGAGTTTTACTTCCAGCTTATGTACCCACATACTTAGTAAAACCATCAGGAATCCATACTTCTGAGCTCTAAGGATATGTTTTTGCCCACTCCCCTTTACCAACACTCTGCTTGCTACTGACAGTCACCTGAGCCTCCTTAGACTCGAATCTCCATCTAGTGACTTGCAGGATATGGCCAGGCCCTGTTTCCATTCTCCTTCTCTGAGACTACAATATAGATACTGCATTCAGGTAAGAAATTCAGCCAATTGAAGGGCTCCACAGATACAAATTTTCCTTTTTTGTTTTTGGAATGACAGCATAGATTGTTGTATTAGTCACTTTTATGTCATGTCCACCATAGCTGAAGGAGACAAAGAAGAAAATGTTTACTTTGCCTTATGGGTTCAGTCCATCATGGTGGGAACATAAGATACAAGAGTTCAGTTCATGGTGGTGGGATCACCTGTTAGAGGCTATTTAAATCATAGAAGACAACCAGATAGCAAAAAAGGATACAGGAAGTGACTAGGGTACTTTCACAACCATATCTCTGGTGATTCTACCTTTTCCAGCTATATGTCACCTACCAGAGCTTCCAAAACTACTCACAATAGCTCACCCACTATTGGCAGGACATTAAGAACATGAGCCGGTAAAAGACCGATCAGATTCAATTTATAATATCTACCCACTGCATAGTTGTCTAGCTGTTTACAATGGGAGATTAAGTTCAGTATGCATCATTTATTCATATCTCCAATTAATTCATGACACTCTAGTGCTCATGACTTTTTAAAGCTTATCACCCCATCAAAAGTAAAAGTAAAAACAACATCCACAATAATGGCATATACATATATTCATATACTTAGATATACATGGTCTGCCTTTAGCCACCCTGATCTTCCAGTGTTCTTCTCCTTACGAGCATAACTCCTGACATTATTTTATCATCAGTATTCTATATGCATCCTAAAGTATAAGATATGAATTAAACAAGCTTTCCAACATCAGTAACTTAAAATGGAAAGCTTTCTGGCATTTGTGCACTCCAAGTTCATTTCTTTATGTCAAGATCATATATTTCAGTTTCTTTGTGATCTTATAAATATAACCATGACTCTTCTTTGTTTCAGTTACAGGAGATGGATTGTATCTGATGTTGACTGATTACAGCATGCTGGTTAATGAAAATTATTCTTGCAGATACTGCCTATGTTCTATCAAACCTCCTTGAGGCCCTTTCATCCTTGCTTGCTTCTGAGCACTTCATATGTAAAATGTACTCAGAACCTTTGCCCATACCTTTGTGTGTTCACTATGAACCTCAAGCTCTCATAACTCTGTTTAAGACAAACTTTCAGATGCCATTTGCATTCCAGAACTTGCCTTGAAAGATTAGGCTAATGGAGCCCTAACATTGTCTCCTCCATTTGCTATTCACTGTCTCATTGGGTTCTTCTGGCAACACTACTTGGAAGACCAGGTACATAGGATAATTACCCATTCTGGTAAGTGTATTTGTCAAGATAGGTTGGAGTAATGGAATCTTAACAAGCAAACCTGAAATCACAGCAGATTAATATATGAGATTAATTTGTTCTCGAGGTTATATATTTATGATAGATCAGTGAAAGAAGGTGGAAGTTCTTTCTACATTTTACTCTGGGATCTGGTCTCATTCAATCAGTCGGGAGCTCTGGGAAGAAACAGATGGCTTATCTAAATTAGTCTTAAGTCAAGGAATGTTTCACAAAGTGGCAATTCACTAAGGTGTCAGCAGAGTGCAGGGACCACAAAAGATACTGATACAGCAGCAGAAATGTTGTCATCTTTCACATGGCCTGCCTGGAACAGGAGGCATCTTTGATTGCAGATCTGGGAATAGATACTGAGAAATAAAGTACAGGTTTACCAGTGCCTCTGATTGCAAATAGCATCTATGAACTCTGCTCACATTTTATTGGTGAGAGCTTGTCACATGAGCTCAGCTGACAGTAGGTAGACTGGGAATATACACCTACACCAACACCCATTGACATATTGACATCACTAGTATGCAAGTGGAAATATGAATTCCCTTACAGGACTGTTAGATTTATTACAGAAGTGGTACCTTTTTCAAATATGCTTATCAACTTTTTGAACTTTTATCAGTTTTAAAAGTTAGGTGCCTTCAGCTGTCAAGTTATCATAATCTCTATTTCTGATCAGCATAACTTTAAATTTTTGATTGGTGTCATAAGTGAACATGACAGATAAGGTTCTGGGTAATATCAATAATTAAATATTTTAAATGAAAGGATTTCATAAAAATAACTTTCTTTTAACATGATCAAAGTGACAACTTGTAGACAGATGACTGTTACATGCCCTCCAATCTGGTGAAATGGTTTTATTGAAGGACAAAGAGAATCAAATCATTCCATGTCAAATTAAGTGCATTCAATATTTGACATTTTATTCATTAACATATTGCTTTGGAAAATATTAGCCATATATTCCTTTTTAAAAGAAATATAGACAATAAAAAGTATATTGGTCAGGGTAAGTCAACTTATGCTGCCATAACAAGCAACACTAAAAGCCAGTCAATCAAAATGACATGAGTTTTTTACGTTTGCAATACAGTAGCTCTACAAGATAGGTGGTGAGTAGAGACACACGTAAATTAGGATCATTGTCTAACTTTTGCAAAAGCAGAAATATTAGCCAGGCATGGTGGTGCACACCTTTAATCCCAGCACTCGGGAAGGCAGAGGTAGGAGGATCATTGAGAGTTCGAGGCCACCCTGAGACTACATAGTGAATTCCAGGTCAGCCTGAGCCAGAGTGAGACCCTACCTCAAAAAACCAAAAACCATAACAAACAAACACACAAAATAAACCAAAAGCAGAAACATTAAATATAGGGGATTTCACACTAACCCATATTGTTTTCACTTAGAAATTATACACATTATTTTTATCCAGATTTTGTTCACCAATGCAAGTCATATGGCCACATTTACTTCATGAGGGAAAGAGAGAAATGCAGTCCTTGTATTTGACTAGAAGGAAAACCAGAAGTTTTGGCGAACCATGACAAAACCACCATACCAAGCAATGAAATTTATTTGTGAAAAAGAAATGATATGTCATCTCAAATATTTTCAAAACTCCTATTTAATATGTGTTTACAGAAAATATTTCTTTTTAATATTTTATTTTTATTTATCTATTTGAGAGAGAAAAAGAAACAGAGACAGAGGCAAATAAAGAGAATGGGCATGCCAGGGCCTCTAACCACTGTAAATCTCCACATGCATACACAACTTTGTGCATTTGGGTTATGTGAGTTCTGAGGAATTGCACGTAGGTCCTTTGGCTTTGCAAGCAAGTGCCTTAACCACTAAGCCATCTTTCCAGCCTGTGAAAATATTTCTTTATCTAATGAATTATATCTAATATATCATAGAGGATATATCACTCAGTAAAAATTAGTTTTATTACCATAAGAATACTTAACATGAATAAAACAATGTGAGAAATTTTCAGGAGGGTAAATATGGATAAGATATTATGAGATCTGGGCATTATGGCACGTGCCTTTAATCCTAGCACTTGGGAGGCTGAGGTAGGAGGATTGCTGTGACTTTGAGGCCACCCTCAGAATACATAATGAATTCCATATCAGCCTGGGCTAGAGTGAGGTCCAACCTCAAAAAACCATAAACACTGCCGGGCGTGGTGGTGCATGCCTTTAATCCCAGCACTCGGGAGGCAGAGGTAGGAGGATCGCCGAGAGTTCGAGGCCACCCTGAGGCTACATAGCTAATTCCAGGTCAGCTTGGACCAGAGTGAGACCCTACCTCGCAAAACAAAACAAAACAAACAAACAAACAAACAAACCAAAAACCAAAAACATATATATATATGAAATATATGAGTATATATATATATATATATATATATATATATATATATATGAGAAAATTTCAGAGTTGAGTATTTGAATTCAAGCAATATGAATTATAATGTTAATTATGCATATATTTATTTATGAGATTCCTAGTATCTTCCATTAATGTGTGTATATATGTATGTATGTATATATGTATGTATGAACAAATATATATTTCTAAATATATGCATATATTTTGCTGATGCTAGAAATCTTAACTACTTGCTTGATAATAAGTTTGAAATCAAAAGTCTTGAATCTCCCATCATCTCCAGATCTTATTCTAGGTTCCTGACCACTACGATTGATGCTTACTTCAACTCACAATGAAATCTAATAACTCACAAACAAATCCAACTTTTCTAAGCATGGATCTGTATATGAGCAAAATCACGCAGCATTTGTCTTTCTTTTTTAATTTTTTTATTTTATTTTTTTTGGCTTTTTCAATTTTCAGTTTTTCAAGGTAGGGTCTCACTCCAGCCCAGGCTGACCTGGAATTCACCATGTAATCTCAGGGTGGCCTCGACCTCATGGCAATCCTCCTACCTTTGTCTCCCGAGTGCTGGGATTAAATGCCCGGTGCATTTGTCTTTCTGAGCCTGAGTTACATCACTTAGTATAATTCAATTTCTCAATGTTCTTAAATAACATGTTGGGATTTTCATTGCTTTAGGATTAAGTATATAGATAAATTAGAGTATAATTTATCTTAATAATATTTAACCTTCTAATCCATGAAGAGCAAGTATATCTTTTATATAAATCTATACTATGCATTGTTTTCTGACTGATTCATAGTTTTCTACAATGCAGTTCTTTTTGTTGTTGTTGTTGTTTTGTTTTTTTGAGGTAGGGTCTCACTCTAGCCCAGGCTGACCTGGAATTCACTATGTAGTGGCCTAGAACTCACAGCGATCGTCCTACCTCTGCCTCCCAAGTGCATTAATATATGGGTATGGACATTAAGTGTTTACTGGGAAGTTTGGTGAGCATAGCATATACATTTAGCCAGACACCAGCAGACTTTTGAACTTAGCAAAGTTTTTGGCCTCCCAATCAATTTCTTCTGTCTTGTCTTCCAGGTCAGATGTTCTGTCTTCCACATGAGGAACTCTGTTAGTGAGAGGTTCTAGAGAGGTTTTCATAATTTCTATTTGACTTTTGTTTTCTGTTGTTTTAATTTGCATCATGCCCATCTCTTTTTTTGGATACAATTTCAATTCAAGTTCTGATTTTCTTGATACCTCCTCAAATTCATTCCTGCACTTGATCAAATCTTCATTAAGCTTAATCAACTGGTTGTTGAGATCTTCCATTTCTTGACTTACCTTCAATTTAGTCATAACTTTTTGGAGGGTTCTAACATGGTTTTCAATCAAGTTAAGCCTACTGTCAAAAGCTGAACGCTCTAGGAGATGATTCTGTTCAATTTCATTGCTATGATTGTTGGTACTTTGATGATTTGCTTTCAGTTCAGCGATTCTGTTGATCAGGGTCTCATTGGTTGTTTTGTTTTCATTGTGGGAATGAATTTCTGTTGGTTTCTGTATAATTTCATTGGAGGCTTCCATTGCAGGGCTAGGCATCCTTAGTAGAGCGCTCTCAGTTTTCTGACTTTTGCTGGCTTTTTTGTGTTATTGTCTACCCATTTTAGGGAGACTCTTTATTTTAGAGGAGGAAGCAAGTTTTTGTCCTTTGGCCTGTGAACCCTCTGACTCAGGTGAATAGGGATGATGTTACCCAGTGGCCAGTCAGGATATGAGCGCAAAAGGCCGGATTCCACAGCTCACACAAGAACCAAGCCTAAATAAGGCACAATAGGATCTACAAGGACCAGGGGACTGGGAGAAGCCAGGAAACGGTTCAGATCTACTTCCTGCACATCACCATGCCCACACAGAACAGTGCAGGGGAACAGATCAGGTTGTTGGACGTAGCCAGGAAACAGGGGTCTGGCCTACTCACACTGCCAAGGGTGCCTGCACACAGACCAGCAGAGGCAACGCAGGGACCTGGGAGGAGCTGGGAAACAGGGATCTCGCCTATTCACTCCATAGTGCCATATCTGCCCACACACTGTACACACAGGGATCACAGATCAGAGAGCTGGGAGAAGCCAGGAGACAGGGGTCTGGCCTACTCACTCCACATTGCCATGCTGCCCGCACACAGACACAGACTGGTGCAGGGAACCTAGATCAGGGAGCAGGGATGAACCATCGCTCCAGCCAGAGATAGAAAGCATGGTTCTGGCATACTCACTCCACACTTAGAAATAAGACACATAAGATTATAACTTTTTCTTATTCCTTCTTTGATGCTCTTCCTTTTTCTGTATGGATCTATAGCTGTGCTGTTTTCCTTCTGCCTGAGGACTTTGATTTAGACTGTCTGTGGAGTAGATAGGCTAGCATTGAATCCCTCAGTGTTGTTTGAGAAAATGGTTTTTCAGCACTTTTGAAGTATTATTTAGCTCTATAATTTGAGGGTGCTAAATTTTATTTTAGCAAGTATTATTTTATTCCATTTCTTAGTTTACATAGTTTTATTATATAAAGTCTTCCATATTTCTTATTTACCTCTGAAGATGGTTTCCAAATCTCCTGGATTTATTTTTAAAGATTTTTCTCTTTGTTCTTGGTTTACAGAATATTAAATTGATTGTAACATATATTTTTTTACATATGTATTTATTATACTTGGTGTTTTCTGTGCCTCTTAGATATCTGGGTTAGTATCTGTCATGCATTTTGAAAAATTGTGTTATCAGAACTATTACTGTGCTCCAGTTTCTTATCCGTTTCCTTCTGTATTATCACATGTATATCATACCTCTAATTCACCCTATAGTTCTTAGATTTGGGGGGCTTTTTTTTCTTTCTTTCTTTCTTTCTTCTTTCTTTCTTTCTTTCTTTCTTTCTTTTCTTTCTTTCTTTTTGTTTTTTTACTATTTTTTTCCCTCTCTTACTAATTACCGATTCTTTCCTAGGCTATCTCAAGTGCTATCTTAAGAAAAAATGTTCTTCACTTGTGCTACAGTGTTTTAATTTCTGCAATTAAAAATAAGTGTGTGCCAACTCACAATACCTATTTGTTTCTTTTCTCTTGTGTCCCATCAGGGCACATCTTAATATCAGTTATTTTTTACATATTTGTTATTTATCACATATGTGCAGGAATAGACTGATTTCAATGAACCTTTCCTCACTTTGTGGAATGAATTCTAATCTTTTTTTCTTTATGGAAAGTGTGCCATGTTGTGTTGGTGATAGAAAATGAAGTGAATAGGTCCATTGTGGGAGTCTTTTATGTTTATGTAAGATAGACCATGTTTAACATTTGCTATTGCTGTGGTTTATGGAGGCTTTATGCTTTCATATATTGTTATATTTGCTCTTTTGACTCCAAGCCCCTGAAGACCATCTAAAAGAGAATCGGTGTTTTATAATAGTTTTTTTTCACTGAAATTCCCTGTTCTTAGACTGGAGCACTGGTGGCTGGTGGTCAGGAGAGGGACTGAACTATAATCTTCTAATTAAATCTCAGTGTCTCACTGCACATATGTCTTGGATCTACAACATTGCTATGGTTTAGATATTGTCTGTACCATAAAAGACCATGTGTTGAAGACTTAGCCCTCTGACCATATGTTTCATCTTGGATACATCGTTGGCTTATGACCTAATTCTTTTCTTTTTTTAATTTTATTTTGGGGAGAGACACGGAGAGAGACAGAGAAGGAGAGGAAGACAGATAGAGATGGGCGTGCCAACAGCCTCTCAGCTGCTGCAAACGAAATCCAGATGTGTGCGCCCCCTTGTGGTCAAGTGCGGCATTGCGCCCTTGTGTCACTTTGCATCTGGCTAAACGTGGGACCTAGAGATTGGAACTGCTGGAGATTGGAACCAGCGTTCTTAGGCTTAGGAGGCAGGCACCTTAACTGCTAAGCCTTCTCTCCAGCCCTAATTCTTTTCTTTATTACAAAATCTTATTTCCGTTCAGATTTTCCTTGTTACGGGTTTGTAAGTAGTGACTTCTGAAATTTTTACATGCTTGAGGTAAAAAAGGATATGTTCAGCAAGTTATTATTAGTTATTTCCACAAGGTATAGGAACTTAAAGAAACACTAATTTAGGCATCTCTAATTCCTTTTGTACTACAAAAGTCTCTAGATGGCATGTGTATGGGTTCCACATGAGATTTTATACCTTGATGTCAGTAAGACTGATATACATTATTAAATAAGAAAGAGTTTTATGATATCTCTTTCAAACTTTTGTAGTTGCAGTAACTAACACAGGATATAGATATTATTTATTGAAAATTTGTGTTGTTAAATTGGTCTCCATGGAATGGTTTTCACACCAGAGATGTACTTCATAAATTCCTAACATAATTATATGAATTCCTTGGTGAATTTTGAAAAATAATCCATCTTTCCAAAATTTATATTCTATTTTTATGATAGATAGCAGACTTGTCTATCATTTTTATGTGATTCTGTCTTATCAAGTTGACAAGATTAGACACATCACTTTTAAGCCCTGCTGTACCAACCCTTGTCACCATAGGGTCATGGCCATCTCATCATGCAAAATGTATTCATTCAAATTCAAACATCCCCATAGCCTTTACTGGGCCCAACACTGGTCAAAATTGCAAGTGCAGAGTCTCTTCTGAAGCTCAGGCAAACTATTAATTACAATTTCCTATAATATATTTAAAATTTATATATTTTCAACATGGTATGGCAGAGTAAACTTTACAATTCTAAAGGTATTTATTTATTTATTTAAGAGACAGAGAGGAAGAGGCAGAGAGAAAGACAGAATGGGTACCTCAGGGCCTCCAGCCACTGCAAACAAACTCTGCAAGCATGCACCCCCCTGTGCATCTGACTTATGTGCGTACTGGGGAATTGAACGAGGATCTTAAGCTTCGCAGGCAAACGCCTTAACTGGTAAGCCATTTCTCCAGACGATTTTTTTTTTTTTTTTTTTTGAGATATGGTCTTGCTCTAATCCAAGCTGATCTGGAATTCATGATGCAGTCTCGGGCTAGCCTCGAACTCACAGTGATCCTTCTGCCTCTGCCTCCTGAGTGCTATGATTAAAGGTGTATTTGCCACCACAACTGGCAAAATCAGCCTTTTTGTATACTGTTCATCCTACCATATTCAAGGTTGATACTAGGGACCTCATGGAAGGTTGTTTAGTGTTTATTATTTAAAGAAACTGCTTTATATTACACTGCTTATACACTTATACACTGATATATTATACACTTATACACTGATATATTAGGTCTTAAATTGGGCTTTTGATGGGGTGGAAGTGATTGAAAACTTTGTGTTAATGGAAGAATTAAGCCAATTTATTATTTGTATATGTACTTTGAAAACTGATTCAAAATATTTACTGATCATTCATTAAGTATATTCCTAGATTTGATTAATATTGTAACAATCAATTTTATTGTACCTCATGTTATTTAAAGGCTATCCAGAACTAGAACCTTAAGTAATAGCAGTTAATATTTTTTGTTTATAATTTACTTAAAATCAGTTAGAACTAACTCTACCATCTCATAGTTTTTTTTAAATCTGCTCAAAGCATCAATTAGGTGTACTGTTGAGAAAATATATTTTTAAAACCAAGTGCCATTTCTGTGACTTCTTTGTTTGACACCCAAATTGTTTGTTATTTTGATTTGACTCACTTACTTAATGAAAAAAAAATCCATGTTCCTCCTGGAACTTGCACTTCCAGGAACTTATGCTGACATAGAAATTACTGACAGATCTTACGAAGAGGGGTTGCTGTATGAAAATTTGTTAAAGATTCATCGAACTTGACTTGCATTTACCTCAATTGATCGATTGCACTTACACCAGCAATTTTCACATTTGTTACAATACACATTGAAAAG
The DNA here is from genome assembly GCA_036365145.1 of Orientallactaga sibirica. Taxonomy (NCBI): domain Eukaryota; kingdom Metazoa; phylum Chordata; class Mammalia; order Rodentia; family Dipodidae; genus Orientallactaga; species Orientallactaga sibirica. The sequence goes on from JAEOAD010000083.1 coordinate 5,016,044, forward strand.
AAAAATAGCTAAGAGTATAAATTAGTTCATATTTGCTCTAACTGCAAACATGAAAGGGAGTACATTAAAGCTAATCATCCTTCTATTACCTTGTCATTGCCACATTTTTACTGATACATGACGTGAAATCAAAAACAGAGAGCTTCGGGAGCTCGGTGCTGATAGAGTGGAGGAGTGACTGGCTTGTCTCTCTTGTCTGCTCAGCATCCTGTCATTGGCTGTGCAAATCGGCTACTGAACCATAGACTTTGGGTTTTTCAAGAGGAATAAGAAAATGGAGGGTTTGTGAGCTCCTACATAAACAATAAGCATATAATAATGCTACTATGTTAAAGACTGTATTTATTTTCTAGAGACTAGATATTCATTGTCAGACCACAAATACATTAGCTATTTAATTAATTATATAATCATCTCAAAATTACAAAAGAAAAAGTCCACCTCTAGTAAAAATTACTGGCAGAATCTAGTTCAACTGGAATTGTTTGTGTTCATATTCATCCTTCTTTCAGGAGTGATGCTTAGGTTTCACAAGATTTATGGAGAGATAAAAAATAAATGTACAGGAGTCAGAATTATTTGCCATTTCACTTGGATAAATCATCTTTTCATTTGATTTTTAATAGTTTCTTAATGAAATTTTGAGGTCAAGGTGACCAAATAACTAACTTATACAACACTGCTAGCCAGGTAACTTCTGAGTGTCCCAAATAAATTATTATTCAATAAACAAGTATTATCCCCTCTTTTAAAATCTAAATCCAAGTCATTTGCCCATTTCTTTCCAATAATTTATATGATTTAAAAAAGATTCTTACACTTGAGTCTTTTGTATAAACATCCACAATTTTTTTTATTGTTTTTTTTTTCTTTTTTCTTTTTCGAGGTAGAGTCTCACTCTAGCTCAAGCTGACCTGGAATTCACTATGTAGTCTCCAGGTGGCCTCAAATCCATGGCGATCCTCCTACCTCTGCCTCCTGAGTGCTGGGATTAAAGGCATGTGCCACCATGCCAGGCTTATCCACAAAATTTTAATCTGTTAAATGGAGACCCATTTACAAATAATCTTTTTTAAAATAGTTGGTTTGGGGCTGGAGAGATGGCTTAGCAATTAAGGCACATGCTTGCAAAGCCTAAGAATCCAGGTTTGATTCTCCATTACTCACATAAGCCAGATGCACAAGGTAGCACATGTATCTGGAGTTCATTTGCAGTGACTAGAGGTTCTGGAATGCCCATTCTCTCTCTGTCTCTCTCTTAAATAAATACTATTTTTTTATATAGGTGACTTTAAAAATAATAAAGCTGAAGGATTACAACATGACAGGTTCATGTATGTTCTGAGCATTTGGCTTCAGTTGCTTGTACCAATTTATCCAACCAAGAGTAGAAAAACTCTTTAGAATGAAGGGATTTTTCAAATGCCCAGCATGGATTTTGCCACAATGTTGTCTTTTGATTCCAAGGTCATGAAATCTTTATCAGGATGACATGTTTTCACAAGACCTGCAGAACTGAATATTTAGAACTACCCTGCCACTCACACATGAGGTTTACAAGACTAACAGGATGAAGTCACACTAATAATTCTCACACTTAGTTTTCAGGCAAAGTTTATAGATATTCACTTCTTCATTCACTTACACTATCTATGTATGTTGTACCAGGCACTTATCAAGGCAATTTAGATCCAGCACTTAAAAATATTTCCTCATTGGTTATGAAGTAACCAATAAGTAAATAAATTAGATATTACATATTAATTTAAAGATGAGTCTGAGGAGGAAAATATCAAGTAGAGGAGGAAGACAGAGTGCCAAGGTTGTGGCCTCAGGATGGGGTGTGGCAGTTATTGAAATTTCATAAAGTTTGTCCTGGAAAGCTCACTGCAATGAGGAATTTATACGAGGAGATGAGGGAATATGCTATGCAGATGTTCACAACAACAAAGACAAAGGACCTGAGATGGGATTATGCCTACTCTGAGCACCACCAGCATGCAAGCCAGGGGGAGCAAGAAGAGATTGGTGGCCAGCAGCCAGATTCCAACCATGCCCTGAAGAACAGACTTTTGATTCTGAGTAGGAGGGGAGAAGTGTGTATGAGGACTCTGATTAGGGAAATTAAATGGTGACCTGAATGTATGTTCAGTGGCTGACTGGTTGTTGTTTAGACAATGGAGTGTAAGGGAAAGGTTTGAAACTGGCAAATACGTGAGAAAGTGTAGCCATAACTAGGAGGAGACATGATGGTTCTTCAAAGAAAGGAGGTTGTGATTACATAGTGATCATCAGAGTGTAGAGACATTTTGAAGGACTAATCAACAAAATTTGCATGTATACATTCCAATAACCCCATTTCTCCATAATCATGAATATAAAAATCTGTGTCATTACAGGTAAGTATTAAAAAATATAGAAAAAAGCCAGCCATACAATTAAATTCTAACAAGTTTGTGTCCCATATGTTGTCCTTGTGCCCTAAATTTGCAAGTTTTAAGATGGTGGTAAGAAATGACAATAATAAGTGAATTATTTGGAATAATCAGAAAGGGGGAAAAATGAAAATAAATATGCTTTCCTAATATGGTAGTTTTAAAGTAATATTTTATGTATTTACTTGCAAGGGGAAAGAGAGAGGGAAAGAGAACAAATGTAAACAGACACATCAGGGTTTCTAGCCACTGTAAATGAACTCCAGATGCATGTGCCACTTTGTGCATCTGGCTTTATATGGGTACTAGGAAGACAAACCTGGGTCCTTAAAGCTTTGCAGGCTAGCACCTTAAGCGCTGAGCCATCTCTCCAGCCCAGGCATTTGTTTTTTGTGTGTATGTGCATGTGTAACATGCATGCATGTTCCCGTGTGTGTCGAGCACACATGTGCATGGGGGTTCACATTCATGTTGTAAGTGCTTGTATATGGAGGCCAGGAGTTAATGTTGGGTGTCTTAATCACTCTCTATATTATTTGTTGATAGAGGTCTTTCACTGAACAGAAGCTCAATGAGCCAAAGAGACAAGCTGGCCAGAAAGCACTCTCCATGTCTCAGTGCTGGAATTAGAGGTGCATGAACCCAAGCTCAGATTTTTACGTGGGTGCCAGCAATCCAAAATCAGGTCCCCATTCTTAAGCAGCAAGAATTTACCAAATGAGCCAGCCCCAATCATGGGATTTCTATGCTACCATCTGACATCATTTTAAGTAGGATGGGTTCTCGTCTATGTGAACAGTCATAGCATTAGCATGTGTCACCACAAGTTTATTTATGTGTCTCCTTTTATGAATCCTACATGGAATTTGTAAAATATTCATGTCAGTATTTCTTTCTTTTTTAATATTAAACTTTTTAATTTTATTTTATTTATTTGAGAGAGAGAAAGAGGCAGATGGAGAGAGAGACACAGAGAGAGAATGGGCATGCAACGGCCTTCAGCGGCTGCAAACAAACTCCAGATGCATGTGCCACCTTGGAGAATTGAACTTGAGTCCTTTGGCTTTGTAGGCAAGCACCTTAACTTGTAAGCCATCTCTCCAGCCCTAGTATTTCTTTCAGTCCCTCTCAGCCTTCCTGTTCTTTGTTTCAACATACCCTGATATATTTACAATTCACTTATGGGTCTCTATTTTTTTATTTCTTAATTTTTTAATATAAAAGAATATTTCTGCTTCCAAGTTTTGCCAAATATACATTTTATTTGTTCGTTTTTCCCTGTTTCTTTCTCTTTCTAGACACTATATATATTTTAATCACATATTGGATTTTTTTATTTTTCTTTTTCTTCTTTATTAATATATGCATTTGATTTTGATTAACCCTAACTCTTCCTCACTTGTCCTCCATCTCCATGAGCCCTTACCCTACTTTTATCTCCCCCTTCCCTTGCATTCTCTCTTTGACTTTCATATCACTTAAGATATGCTACCTTCTCTACCCTTCTCCTCATTTTCCCTTCTAATGGGTTCCTTTCCAGTTCCCTGCTATTTATATACTCTCTCTTACAGTACCACACATGTATATGCATTCATATGTTATTTTTCCTGATATGCTAGCCATTTGTTCTAAAACAGTACTTATATGAAAAGATATTTTGAGTTTGGGAGGAAGCTCCTCCGTCAGTAAAACACTCACTGAGGTTCGATTCCTAGTACTCATACTTCTGGGCAGATATGGTGCCCCACTTGTAACCCCAGTGCTCAGGAGGTGAAGAAAGGCGGATCCCTAGGGGAGAGTGGCTAGCTATATGTCAGACGAACCATTTTCCCTGTGGTTACAGGAGTACATATGTATTCAGTACAAGTAGGGTTCAGATGACAGACCAAGGTATGATTGCACCAAAACCAGTTTTGACCAACCAATGAGTTCATTGGATTTACTTACAGAGAAGTGTGAGTGGTTGCTTAGAGGAGCAGTAAATGACTAAAAGGCAAGGGCATCATCAAAACCCCCACACAGACACAGGAAGCTGCATTTCTGCACAACCTGCAGGCAGCTGATCAGCAAGTCTCAAACACACTACATGACTTATATGCAGTTGGGCAGGGTGGGTGAGATGGTCTCTTTACTAAGCAGTTTACCCTTTTTATAACCTAAGGGAGGGATCTTTTAAGTTAAATCTCCCAGACTTCTTGTTGACATCTTGGCTATCTGCTCTCGCCAAGAGGGAATATTTTATTAGGATGAATTTGGTATGTAGCACTGTACTGGTGAATAAGTGAGTTCTAATTTCAGGTAGAAACTTTGACTCTATGAATCACATGGACAGTGAAAGAGGGAGACATCTGGCTTCACCCTTTGGCCTCCACACATACATGTACACCCACATGCTTATGAATACACATGCATGCACATCACATACACACACAACAATATCTATCATCCATAAAGGTTTTAATTATTCTTTTTGGGGGGTAGAAATTCAGTCAGGGCTCAAATGATTGTTTCTTCTATCTACACAGGACTTTGAGATATCTTTCACTGGTATTATGATGAAAATGGTCTGACAGGCCCAAAACAGCTTGATTCACATGCCAAGTTTTTTTGTCAGAGTCGGACTGACCATCTATCAGGTAAGTCACAGTCACTGGCCTTCTCATTTAGTGCCTCAGGATTCAGGAACATGATTTCCAACTAAGAGACTTCACAGCCTTTAGTGACCCAGCCTCAGAAATTACACTGTATTCTCACCATCCAACACTCACTGGTCTGTTCAAATTCAAAGGGAAGGAATTTAGTGCACCTGACATTGGAAAATGTGTCAAATGATTTTTAAGTATATTGTAAAACTATTAGTTTAGTAATATGCAAACTTCCTGAAATGTGATTGTTTTATTACATATTTGTAAAAGCATTGAAATATGATACAATTATATTTAATTGAGAACAGCCAAATTGTGGCTGAAGCTTAACAAAGTGCCATTTACTTTAAAACTGTGAAGCCTGGGGTTTTGTGGTGCTGAGTTTTTATAAAGTGCCTCAGTTTCAGGTAGAAAGAACTTCTATATGAGGAAGTCATAAGATGTTTCACTGTGTTGTTTAGCTATCTGGGGATGCTCTGATTACCAGTGTGAGCCAATTCAGTAGTTTTAAAAAGCTTTTCTTTTCAATTCTTTGGGTTAAAAATAAGGAAAAGAAAAAAGACGAGAAGGAGGCCTATTCATAGGATTACATGACTCAGCTTGGACACATTTACATATTTTCTGGATTTGAACTCTGAGAAATGAGAATAATATACTTTGAAGCACCATTCATAACTGCACCACAGGGATAACTGATAGCTGTGTACACCAGAACATTCCTAAGAGAGGCTAGGGGAGAGGGAAAGTCAAAGGTTGGTATGTACAATCCCAGAAAATTTAAACTAAAACACTTTAAATTTTATTTTTTTTTATTATTTGCAAGCACGGAGAGATCAAGAGAAGAGAGTCAGACCGAGAGAATGGGTACACGTACACCAGAGCCTCCAGATGATGCAAGCAAACTCCAGATGCATGTACTGCTTTGTGCATCTGGTTTTACAGGGGTTCTAGGGATTTGAACCCTGGTCTTTAGGCTTTGCAGGCAAATGCCTTAACAGCTGAACCATATTTCTAGCCCACACTAAAATACATTTTTTTTTTTTTTTTTTGGTTTTTCAAGGTAGGGTCTCACTCGAGCCCAGGATGACCTGGAATTTACTCTGTATTCTCAGGGTGGCCTTGAACTCATGGCGATCTTCCTACCTCTGCCTCCCGAGTGCTGGGATTAAAGGCTTGTGCCACTACTTCTGGCTTAAAATATTTTTAATATTTGAAATTCTTGGGGTATAAGTTGTACTTAAAGGGGAAAATAATTTTATTATATTTATCATGTACATATCTATGAAGTCTTTAGTTTGACGTATGGAATCAGGGGAGCAGATAACCAAATATTCTAATATCTAATCACTTTGGGGGTCAGTTATATACTTACATTACTTTCATTTATCTTTAGGATAGATATAACCTTATAAGTCTGATACTTGTTGGTTAATAAAATGATATTGTGTATGGATTGAGAATGGGATGAAAGCTTCCAGTATCCTGGAGCTAACCTGGCACTATAATTTGGCAATGTTACCACAGGCTCTTCCATCTGTCACTGCTAGACTTTATTCTTATACTGTTGAACATCAACCTCACACAATGCCACTCTGTGGAAAAGTGGGAGCAAGACAAAAACAGGAAGAATGCATAATGAGATCTAACAACTGACAATGCATGTATATTGTCTGAGACATGAGACATCATGATAGTATGAATGCTTACTGCCTGTACACCAGGCCCAACCTCAACTTCTCTCTCCATAAGACTCCCTACTGATAGAAAAATCCCTACTGATCTCCTTCCCTATAGGTAAGATTTACTGAAATACCCACCCCCTGATTTCTGGCATCACCCAGTCCAAAGTAAGACCCCATAACCTTGGATGAACCTGCACCATGCCCTCTAGGGCGCTAATGTTAAAATGAATCTTTTTTAACAGGTCATCTTTTACTTTCCTGAGGTGCACATTTCTGTTGCTTACATAATGACTTCAAGTCGTTGGATCATCTATATATCCCTGGTCGCTTGGAGCTTTAGCTGGAGGGTTTTGAGAACTAACTGTACCTGAAGTACTTGGTTGGATTTTGGGAGGCGTGAGGGATATTCTCACCGAATAGCCCAGGGTGGCCTCAAACTCATCATTATCCTGTCTCTGCCTCCTGAGGAATGAGATTATAGGTTTATGCCACAAGGTCAGCCATAAAGTTCTTGATGAAATATACAATCAATGAAACTATGCTCTTGTTGTATTAGTATAATTAATTTGGTATCTTCTTTGCCCTGACTTCTTTCTGTCCACAGAATATATTATTCATAGATTATGTGACACAGCCTGCATTTTCAGGAAATAAATTTCTTAAACTATGATGATTGAATAGAATACTATAAGCAAGAAAGAATTCATCAATATAACAAATGTAAGGACTCTTATGTGGTGAATGTCGCAAGTCTAGAATAATAAAAAAAGACTGAGAAATTTTCTTCAAGTATTTTTTTGCAGGAAAATTTTTGGCCAAATAATTTTGTCTAATATATTAAGAAATCTAATTGTCAGTGATTCTTTTATACAAAAAGCTATGTAGATCCAGTAGTAGTTTCCAATACTTTTCCTAGAAACAAAGTTAGTTCACATTAAGCATTTATGATAATTTGTGTTTGGGGAATTTGAAGGCATTTCAAAGTCAATGGCTATTTGTCCTTCTACATGGCCAGTATCATTGATTATGCAATCAGCATATTAGCTAATGCAGACAGAATTCTCTAATATTAATGCAGCTTTAAAGGTTTACTAAAAAGACATCATTAAATGACATTGAGAAGAGTATATTCTTAATTGGGGCATAACATTGAATTGCATTCAAAATGTTAGTTTGCATAGTTAGATGATTTTCAAATAGTTTGCCTAGGTTAAACAATGTGAAATATGCTACGATTACACATCTTTATGCATGTGCATGTGATGGCATTAGGCCAGAACAACTTTAATGAAGGGTAAAATATTTTAAATGCTTACTTCTTTTTAAAATGAGGTATTATAAAATAACAGTACAAGGGCTATGACAGGGTAAAGTTCAAATGTGTGTGGTTCTAAAGGCCCTCCATTTGAATCACATTCTACCTAGACATTGTTAATTTGTGGAAAAATTATAAGATTAGACTCAAATTTATCTGAATTTGTAATCCTGAGTCTCTTATTTCTTCTTATAGATTCAACAACTTTGTTAACTATCTATAGATTTCTTTATTAGAGCAACACAATTTTGGTCTTTAACTAATAGGAATAATGATCATGAACATTGAGTAAAATAATTCTGTATTCACAGGACCTGATGTTGCTCAAATAAAGAATGGTTATGTTTCAGGCTGAAGAAGAGATGGCTCAGAGGTTTAGTACTTGGATGCAAAGCCCAACAACCCTGGTTCAATTCCTCAGTATTGATGTAAAGCCAGATGCCCAAACTGGCATATTTTCAAATATATAGATTTTTATTAGTTGTGTATATAGTATATATGCAGCCATGATGGTACCATTGTTAGCCTTCTCCCTGTCCTCCCTCCATAGGTAATGTGGGTCTTGCCTTATGTGAGTAGCCATCAGATTTACAGGAGAGACAATGACTCTGTGTATAATGACCCAACTCTTTGCATTGGCTGGAGGCCCTGGTGCTCCCATTCTCTCTGCCTGTCTCTCCTCTCTCTCTCTCTCTTTCTGCTTGCAATTAAAAGAATAAATAAATTTAAAGAATGGTTATGTTTCTATAAAAAGCATATAGGAAGAGATTCCCATATTAAGCTTTAGCTACTTGATCAATGCAATTCATGTCCCAATCTCATTTTAGTATGAGTTACATTGGTTAACATTTATTTAACAAGGTTCTAAATGAGATTCAGTAAATTCTAGTTTTCCCAACATACAGAATCAGAACATCTTGTTCCAAAGCTATAAGGTCCTTTCAATAAGACAGGATACTCCTTGGCTGCAGAAACAATTTCTATAGGACCAGTACATAGTTTAGTCCAAAGCTTATTATAGACAAATAATCCAGATTTTTTGAAGTAAGCATGATTTTTAAGGTATTTCTAAAGTCATCTATCCTAGCAACATTATAATGGAAATTTTTTAAAATTTAATGTTTTATTTATTTATTCGAGACAGAGAGAGAGAGGGAAAAGGAGAGAGAGAATGGGTGCTCTAGGACCTCCTACATGGCAAAACTCCAGACCTGTGTGCCACTTTGTGCATCTGGCTTTACGTGGGTACTGGGAAACTGAACCTGGGGCTATCATGCTTTGCAGGAAGTGCCTTAACCACTGAGCAATCTCTCCAGCCCTGGAATGATTTTCTTGATTTGCCATTTTCGGGGAATCTCTTGCTCTGTGACTCTAATTTGCATATTGATTTTCTTTGTTCAAAATCCTTATAAAATTTCCTCTCAACTGATTAGTAGCATGAAAAGAAGGAAAGGATATTTTGTTACATACCACATGGCTCCATAGACCAATGACCTGCATGGATTTCAATAAAATAAACCTTTAGGATGTAAATTTCAACCCTCAGGACACATTAGGAAACCTTTCACATAGGGAAGAGTTAGGAATTAGCTGAGCTGCCAGAGGACTTCTTTTCTTTTCTTTTCTTTTTTCTTTTTTTGTTTTTCAAGGTAGGCTCTCACTCTAGTCCAGGCTGACCTGGAATTCACTATGTAGACCGAGGTTGGCCTTGAACCATGGTGATCCTCCTACCATTGCCTCCTGAGTGCTGGGATTAAAGGTGTGCACCATACCGCCCAGCTTAAGGTCTTCTTTTCTTTGCAGTTACTTGTACCCTGTTAAATAAGCAACTTTTTCAAGAGTCCTTTGAAACACCTTTATAAAAAGTTCTGAGCAGAAAATGACAAAAGTGTCTCTTTGTCCCACTTGACAAACAGGTTTTCTCAAACCATTCAGTGTTACAAGCCAATGTTGAATGTGAATTTGTTTTGTTCCTTCCCCCAGACTAATGTTATTCTTGTGAAACATCTGCTTAGCTTTTAATCTCCTGGACTAACAGGTCATTACTCATTTGTTTATGGACCAAATGATTCACATCAGTGTAAATACCTCCTATAATATGGTTCTCTCAATTGAGTGGCTCTTCAACAAAGCAATAATGAGTAGAATTGTGTAACTTCTGCTAATCTTGTTTATGGTTTGTGGGCCATGCCAACAGTTTCAGTTTATTAAGATTTCTGGCAGGAATGCAGAACTTGTAGCCTTCCCGTTCCAGATAAACTTATGTTCTTAAGGATCTTGGTAGACATATTTAAATATAACCCTCGAAGCTACAAAATTCCTGCATTCCATCAGCAGTTCCTAAAGTCTTTAAAGTTTTAATCTGCTCTTGGAAATTGTACACAAATCATAACTTTGGCCTCTCTCCTCTTGGAACCAAAGGTGGTATGCTCTGGCCAATCTTCTCCATTTTCAAATGAAATCTATAATTAGAACAATTAGCTTTTTTATTTGAAGATATTCTGTCACAATAAAAGGTTACATCCATCTTTCTTTTTTTTTTTTTTTTTGGCCCAAAGATATTTTGATGTTTTCTCATATCCTTTGCTTCCTATATAAAAACGATATTCTTTGGAAAACCAATATTGATTTGAATTCTTATTTTTTAAAAAAGAGATTGATCAGAGAGGCAATGAAGAAAAATAAAATAACTCTTTATTTTTGATAAGAAAACTTGCAAATGGAGAACACTTATTAATCTGCTAATAATCTGTTGCTGGGGACGGCATGCTCCAAAAAGCCTGAGTTGAGACCCAGTGCATCCTTTGACACGGATCCAACCCGTGGTCTCCTCGGCTCATTTAGCTTGGCAAGGACATCTACTTCTTTCAGCTGTACAGCTCATGTTTGTTGCCTTGATCTTTCTGTTTTCTCTCCTTATCTTGGCTTGCTCTTTCTCTTCTGTGAATGATCAGCAGGCCAGTCATGACGCCCGGGAGTTAGACATACTGCCAGCTTCTGATGAGGCGATTCTGTGGAATAGTATTATGCAGACAATAGGAGATGTGTTCCCAGATCAAACAAAAAATGGAATGGAAAACAATGGGTTTATTTCAACAACAATAACTGGCGAGAATCCCCTCAGGCTACTCATGAGGGGCGTAGATTTGATCCTAAAAGCTTGCTTCCTCCAGGGGGTCAATATCAGTGTGACCCTAAAAGTGGGGAGAGTGAGACTTAGGATCTGGGACAGGAGAGACTACAGAGGAAAATGGGCTGATGAGTTAGGTTTTATAATTTAGCTGTTAGGGATTTGCGACCCTATGACTGTTTATCCAAAAGATGAGAAAATACAACTTCATAAAGATTTAATTCAGGCATATGCTTAGCAAATGCAAGTTGGATGTAATGATTAAGTTATAAAGTATTGCTCGCAGAAAGGAAAAGAAAGACTTACTGAGCTAGCTATAATTGAATAATAGGCACCTGTTGTAGCTAATCTGTCTCTCACCTTTGCTAACTTGCAACTGAAAACAGGATCAACATTTAACAAAGAATGAAAAAGAAACCACAAGGAACTAGTGCCCCATTATTCAAAAAAAAATTGGTCAAGGTGTTTTTCAAAGGTGTTTTTCACAGTTAATGGTTAACAGTGCTTCCTCATAAAGATTGTAAGGGATGGGGTTAACTTTCCTGGAAACATTATGTAGTTGTAATTTTAAAGAAGATGTTTTTCACAGCTAATGGTTAATAGTGCTTGTTCATAATGATTGTAAGGGATTGGGCTAACTTTCCTGGAAATATTATGTACTTGTAATTTCAAAGATTATGCATGCGTATCAAATGTGGACACAGTTTTTGTTTTTGCCTTTTTTCCTTTTGTATCCTATTTCCTTGTATGAGAAAAATAAAAGACTGAGATTTTGTGGCAGCAAGCAGCGAGAGCACAGCAGAGAGAGAGCATAGCATAGCAGAGCGAGAGAGCACAGTAGAGCGAGAGAGCAGAGCGAGCAAACAAGAGCGAGCAAGCGAGCGAAAGAAAAGCCAGAGAGTGTGAGAGTGGAAGAGAAGGAGAAAAAGAAAATGAAAAAGAAAAAGAAGAAGAGAGAGAATGAATGAGAGTGAATGAGAGAGACAGCAAATGAGTGAGTGAGTGAGAGAGAATGAATGCGAGAGAGAATAAGTAAGAGAGAGAGAGTCAAATGGCTCACTGCTGAAGCCCGACCTGTCAGCTTGTACCAACATGTCCTAAGTTTCGTTTTGTTTTTGCTTCTCCCGTTCATCCCAACTCCGTGGTCTCACCCATTGTTGATGCTTGGGCTGGACCCCGGCAATCTGTGAAAACAAACTGTTAACAAACATTAGAAGAATAATGTTAAAAATCAAATCTTTTCTATATATATTTAGGACCTCACAAGATAATCCTGATACTTAAAGATTCCATATTCCTATACTGTTCTTGATTTTTAGCAAAAGAAAAATATGTTGGTAAGGCATTTCATTTATACTAGTATTAGGCAATACTATTTGTCTTTTCCATTTGCCAAAGAAAGACATCCACTAAACAACACCACTTGAAACTTCTAGTGAGCACTAATGATATGTATTTAAGACTAGAGGGATCATCAATATGGTGAAAACATGGTTCTGGTCTCCAAAAGTCAATATGTTATAATCTCAGTTAGTTTGAAAATAATAAGTATGCACTCAGTGAAGTGCATACTATTGTTGGTCTATATAAGCAAAATAGAGTTCATAGAAATATGATACAGAATTTTTGCAATGAATTAATGCAATCATTCAAATGTGTGTTGAGTGCCTCTGTCTGAAAGTCTAAACAATCAGTGAGTAAAATTACCACATTTATGGAATTTTTAGTCAGCACAAAGTTTAGGATTGGGGGTAAGGTTGAGGGACATCTGACAGGGCCAATATTGTATATTATTACTGTGGTATTAACAACAACAGGCAACCATCAAGACTTGAACTCCTTCATGAAATGTCATGAGTTTTAGGACTTAACTAAATCCTCAACACCTTTGCAAGGGCTTGACACAGACTGCATTGGGTATAAAATTATTAGTGTAATACATGACTTAATGGGAGATACAGAAGTATCATTAAATGCAAATAGATAATAGAGTCCACCTCCATTCAAAGTTTCATGTGATAAGAATCTGTTAAATGAGTGGCTAACATATGATATAGAAGGTCATTAAAATCATGTACTCATGTATGATGTGCACCTTAAAATTCAGATGTTCTGAGCATTGACTAGAAAAGTCAACTAGAAGTATTTAATGTGAAAATCTGCATGAGCCCTGGGAGCTCCAGGAAAACAGCCTGAGAAGAGTGTTTCCCAGGATGTGAGGAGGAAGGCCTGTGTTTTCATGGTTTTAATCCATCATCACCTAGGAGAAGGCGGCTCTTTGGAACGTTAACAGATGTTAGACTCTCTTTGCTTTGTGTATGAAACACTCCACACCTCTGCTCCCTTTAGAAGAGAAGCTGATTAGATCCTAGTCTGGAAACCTCCAAAGCCCTGAGTGTAATATTAGTGTTTTCCAAGGCTTTGGTGCAAGAACAAAAACAAAATGAAGGCGAAGCTGGCCCCTGAAGGAGTTTGGCAAGTTAATGAACGATGGCCTCCTTCCATTTTCTGATATTCAATTGAGCCACAGCAGATGGGCAGGGGCTCCATGGGAAACATGAATTATGCACATCAGACTGTTGTTACATTTCTCACAATCACATTTTCATCACTTCACCTGTTGTCTATCTTGGGCTGATTAGTGATGTACCTCATCTCATATTGGCAGTGCTGGTTCAGAGATAATCTTTAATTGGTTTTTCCCTCCCATATGTGACTCTGTTAAAGAGTTTTGTCTTTCCTTTCCATCATCAAAGTTTGTCTCCTGAAGTATTTCCGAGAGCTTGACAATGTGGGTTGCAATATTAATATTAACTGAGAAGCTTCAATAACATAATTTGAGAAAGACTCGCTTTAAGTGGTAGACATGAGGCAACTTTATAGGAATAAGAATTCATCCTGTAGTAATTGGATGGAACATTTTATAAGACATCTTTGCACAAGAACAATATTATTGGCGAAAGTTTCTATATCAGGGTTAGATCAGACATCAGATTAAAGTGTTACTAACAGGCACCTTTCTTTGCTTTTTTATTTGACATCTATACAATTCAACACATCATTTTGCTCTGGAAAACTCTCCTTGTAACTTTAAGATCAGATAAGCACTTAATCACCAAGGGAAGCAGGATTGTGCTGTGTGCAAAGAGCTTAATTTGAGGTTTAGGTCTGATTTTTCAGTGCTTATTTACTATGTAGGTGGAGGCAAGCCACTTCACCTTTGTAAACCTCAATTTCTTAATAATACTTCTCCTTTTAAAGGGATGATAGGAAGATAAAGCAAAACAATGTGGGCAAAATCCCTTACAATGCTTGGGGAAAAAATACAACAGGATCTATTCAATAAAGGTTTGCTGAATCTGAGGGGATGCAGAGCAATGAATTGGACAAAAAGTCAATCCTTATCTGAGCTGTTTTGTAATGCTAGAGAAAGCAAATACAAGTATGGAATACGTTATTCTGACATGGATCCAGGATACATGTGCAGAAATTTTGTATAAGCAAATTTGGGGCCTTCACATTCTGAACTATTTGACTTCTTCAACCACACACACATCAAAGTTTGGCTGCTTAGCTCTGCCAAAGCTTAAATACTTGTGGTTTCTAGGATTCTATGAGAAAATATTATGCATGAACTAAAAAGCAAACCTCTATAATGTAAAATGCATTCAGTTGCCTAAATATCAATATGGTGGCTATTTCTATAGTTTATGTATTATTTTTTAATATTTTATTTGCAAGCAGAGAAAGAGAGAGAGAGAGCATGCATGCGTTCATGTGTGTTGGCATGCATGTGTTTATGAGACAAAGAGAGAGAGAACGAAATAGGTGCACCAGTGCCTCTTGCTCTTGAAATGAACTCCAGGTGAACGTACCACTTTGTGCATCTGGCTTTTGCATGGTCACTGAGTAATCTAATCCAAGCTGTCAAACTTTTGAGAAAGAATCTTTAACCATTCAGCCATCTCTCTAGCTCTTGTATTTATTTTTATTATTCTATATACCAAAACCAAAAATCAGAACTTTTTCTTTATTCAGTATGTACACATTCAGTGTGTAAATAGGACATGTTGGTACCATCCTTAGCCTCCTTCCTGTCCTCCCCCCTCCATAGGAACCCTCCTCATTGGGGATTATGGATCATGCATTGTGGGGGTAGCAATCAATTATGGAGAAGAGGCAATATCTCTGTGCATAATGACCCAACGTGTGGCTCTAACAACCTTTCTGCCTCCTCTTCCATGAATTTCCCTGAGCCATGTTGGGTTTGTTTTAGGTCTACTTCAGTGATGAAATCTTAGGAGCCTCTTTGTCTCTAGATATTTGGTATGGAAGGGGTTGAGGGTTCTCTGTGTCTATCTCCTTCACCCTTGTGCTGATACCAGGTTCACTATGAAAGCAGCACTCTTGCTCATTTACCCAATTACTCTATGGTTTCAGCTGAGGCCCTGGTCAGGTGCGATGGGCTGATTCTCTCCTCAGGTTTGCTGTCCATCTGAAAAAGAGAAGCAAATTCTCCAATGGAGAATGAAGTCAGCCCCAGATAAATGGAATAACCATTATTAGTTTATAAAGAATTTAATAGGTGTAGGCCCTCTTGTAGCCCAAGATTGGTGGGAGCTTGATATTAGAGAGTGGGCTCATTTTTTGGATATGGTTCTGACTTGTTTCCCAGTTCCAGCTATGAGTTCCATTCCATTGAGTGACTCCGTTAGCCAAATCAAGAGCAGTTGATTACCCAACATAGCTGTTTGCCACTATTGCACTTAGTTGTTTGCTACTGAGTAGCTTAGACCACGAGTTTCTTGGACAGATGTTGCCATTTTCCCCTAGTAGCTCATGTAGCATCTTCTGTCACTAGACAAGCTAACTGTCTGGGGACTGACTCTCTTCCAGATTCCAGCCAGGTCTCTCCATGTTCTGTACCAACTGCATATGATGTCTTCAGCGGTAGGGTCTTACCATTAACCGTGGTGGGTCATCAAGTACTCTGACAGAAGTCTGTGTTCTTATGGGAAACCTTGTAGGTCTCTCCGATCAACTGCTCATTGTGGATGTTAACCACACCCTGGTAGTGGGAGTTACAGGCTAGCATCAAGGGAAAATAAGGCAGAAAACAATAGGTAATATGAGAGAGAGAGAGAGAGAGAGAGAGAGATAAAGAGAGACAGGATAAGATTAAAGTTATTCTTCATCTTACCATCTCCAGGGCCCTTTGATTCAGGTGTCCCCTCTAAGGACCTGATGAAGGTTCAACCTTTTAGTCTGTCTTTCAGGATACAGAACTTTATGGTACCAGTCCATTTGGGTCCAGTTTTTGACACCCCCCAATCTTGTCCTCCCCTCCTGCCCCACTCTCCCTCTTGTTGGGTCCACAAGATGCCTATTGGGTATGTCAGCATCTCGGGCAGATCCAAGTTTGGAGCCACAGATGAGTGAAACCATGTGGTGATTGTCTTTCTGTGATTGGGTGAATTCGCTGAGAGTGACCTGTTCCAAGTTTGACCATTTTTCTTCAAATTTTATTGTGTTATTTTTCCTTACTGCTGAGGAGAATTCTATCATGTAGTTATACCCTATCTTGGTTATCCATTGATCTAATGATGGACATCTGGGTTGATTCCAATTCTTAGCTATTATGAATTGACCAGCTCTAAACATCGTTGAGCAAATCTCTCTGAACTGAGGCGTGGAGCTTTTATGGTAAATGTCCAGTAAGGGAATAACTGGGTCTGTTGGTAAATCTATAGTCAACTTTCTTAGGGGTCTCCATATTGCTTTCCATAGTGGTTGTGCCATCTTATATTCCTACTAACAGTGAGTAAGGGTCCCTATTTCTCCACATCCTCACCGGCATTTGTTTTCATTTGATTTTTTAATGTTTGCTATCCTTACTGGGATAAGGTAGAATTTCATATTTGTTTTAATTTGCATTTCCCTGATGATTAAGGATGCTGAACATTTTTTTATGTGTGTGTTTGCCATTTGTATTTCTTCCTCTGAGAACTCCCTGTTCAGTTCTCTGCCCCATTTTGTGAGGGAGTTGTTTGGTTTTTATTGTTTAGGTTTTTGAGTTCTTTGTAGATTCTAGAAATTAGGCCTCTGTCAGTTGTATATGAGTAAAATTAATGACAGAGCAAAAATAATATCTTGGTATCTCAGATTTACTAAGTTTGACTCTTTTAATCTATACTCCGTCTCCCCATTTGTTGCTTAATAATGCACAATATTATCTGAAGTGTGTTGATTGGTCCTGTAATTTAAAAGTCTACATTAATTTAGCTCTATATTTTCCAACAGTATTTAATGAAAGATTGCTACATTTTATTTTATTTTTTAACATTTATTTTTCCATGCATTTATTTGAGAGTGAGTAAAAGACAGTAAGCACACCAGGGACTCCTACCACTGCAAGTGAACTCCAGAAGCATGTTCCACTTTGTACCTCTGGCTTTATATGGGTACTGCTTTTCAGGCAAGCGCCTTGACCACTGAGCAATCTCTCCAGCCCATCAATTCATTTTAAGAGTACCATTTAATCTAACCTAGACCTACTCTTTCATGGCATGTACATAAACATAAGTATAGGTCATAGAAATATTAACATGAAGTTTTGTGAAATGTTTACAAGAAAAAGAAAACTTACTATTGCATAAGATATTCGATTCCAATTTTTATCACATTTGAAAATATTAATTGCTGGGTCTTTCAGAGCAAGTCAGAGGACTAGTAAAGAGAAAGGAACTATTTTAAATTATTTTCATAAATCAATGCAATATGGACCCCACTTGACATGTCTCATTCAAATCTAAGTGACATTATTACCTACTGTAAACTCTGGAAGACTTGTTGATCTTGTCATCATTCTGACCATTCCCATCTAGTTAGCCGGGTCCTCCAAATCCTATCCAGAATAACTACATCCCATAGCCAACTACCATTTAGCCAGTCTGTGTGCACCTAAACAAGCGCTGCTTCCCAGGGTGGACAGTGCTTGTCAGGACCAGTGGAAACCTTGTTAAGGGTAAGGAAAAAGTACACAAAAGTTTGTAATATTCCTAAAGTTTGGTTTTGTATATGCATGGAGTAGTCTAAGCCTGTACTTGTCCCTACTGATGTAATATAACATATCACTTTGGACTGAAGTCTGTATCAGCTCTGTTATACACTTAGAATTCTCTATAAGATCTTGGGGCTGTGAATTGAAACTTTTGGAGAATGCAGTTGTCTTTAGTTTTACAACTTTGTAAATAATATCTAATGAGCTCATGTATCTCATTAAGATGAAACTGAATGAGTCATTCTTCGAGTTGTTGCTGTCATGCCATTTTGGGGCAGAAGTTAATTTTGCATCTCCCTGAAAAGAAGTCATGCAACATCTTAGCAATATTATATGCTTTTGAATATTTATTTTAAGCTGGATCTGGTGAGGTTTTCTTCAATAATTCCATCTAGCTGTGAAGGTGGGAGGATCACAAGTTCTGGCCTGCTTGTACTATATACCGAATTCAAGGCCAGCATGTACAACTTTTTGTCACCCTGTCTCAAAATAAAAAGTGAAAAGAGAGCTGGTGATATATAGGTAGAGTGCTAATTTGGTATTCTTGAGGCCCTGGGTTCAATACCCAGCACTGAAAACAAGCAAGCAATAAACAAACCAAATCCTTTCTAATAGATGATTCTCAGATGGTATATACTATGTCAGCTGGGCTCCTTCTAAAAGAGAAATCGGAACCTGGATTCTTGTCATTTGAAATTGTTTTATTCTTTGAGTAATTTGCTATGAGGAATATGTTATGCAGTTGCCTATCAGTCTTGTCATCCAGAATATCAAAAGAAAACTAGGGCTGGGAAAATGCAGAGGGTTTCATGTTTCCAGGCAGAAGGGAAACCCAGGGATCCTGATTCTCAGATTGATTGCTTTCCAAGAAAATTTTGTCGGCCAAGTATGCACAATATAAGAGATTTAGTAGTTAATTTGTGTCCTCCTGGGAGAGATTCTAATGTTTTGTCTTATTTTATATAAACCTCGCTGTGTCTCAAGAGAAGGTGATAGCCTCTCAATTCTGCCAATAAATCTAAACCAACTCAAAATCAGGATTTCTCTGCATAGTCTCCTTCTTCTATCACCCATAGTCCCTAGGTTTAACTGCTCACCAATGACTTCCAGTCTCTGGTTAATCAAACCTGAGAATATTAATGTACTCTGGAACTAAGAATTATGGCTCCATGTCTATGGCTATCCTAATAACCAAGAGAAAGCCACAAATAAAGCTAAAAATATTAAAGTCTGAAAGCAGAATTGAAATAAGAATATTCCAAAATGAGTAGTTATAATTACTACAGTGCATATTTGAGTGGTTCATCTCATAACTAGAAATAGAAACATATATAATGTGCACATGTAATCATCAGCCCATAGCTAGACGTTTTGCCACCTTATATTCAAATAACCACAAACTAAAACATTTAAAAAATAGTTGTCTATACAGAACATGTTCATATTTTTCTTGTAATTATCCTGTTCATGTGGTGTTTACATTGCATTAGGTATTATAAGTAATCCAAAGATAATTTAAAATGTATAAGAGAATTGTGAAGGTTATATGCAAATATTATGCAAGTGTCTTTGAATTTTGGTGTTGGTGGGAGCCCTGGAACCAATGTCCAACTGAGGAATGACTGCATGCCTATGTGTGTTTCTGTGCACATGAATAAACTTGTTCATATATATAATAAAAATTCATTTTCATGGGGCTTTGTGAAAAATTAATGGAAACACCTCACCTAACTATGTAATGCATCTAATAAGTTGAGGGACTGCTTACTTTGTAGGACTATCCTTACTTACTGTGGTGGTTTGATTCAGGTGTCCCCCATAAACTTAGGTGTTCTGAATGCTAGGTTCCCAGCTGATGGAGATTTGGGAATTAACACTGCCTACAGGCAATGTATTGTTGGGGGTGGGCTTCTGGGTCTTATAGCCAGTGTTCCCTTGCCAGTGTTTGGCATATTCTCCTGTTGCTATTGTCCACCTTATGTTGGCCAAGGAGTGATGTCCACCCTCTGCTCATGCCATCATTTCCCCTGTCATCATGGAGCTTCCCCTCAAGCCTGTAAGCCAAAATAAACCTATTTTTTTTCCAACAAGCTGCACTTGGTCAGCTGATTTCTACCAGCAATGTGAACCTGACTGCAACAGTAAAGTGATACCAAGGAGGGGGATTGCTGCTAGACACCTGACTGTGTGGCTTTGGCCATTTGGAGCTATTTCCAAGAGGAATGTGGACGCATTTGAAATCTTGGCCTAAGAGATGCCTTGCAGTGCTATACGTACAGCTTGATGGACTATTCTGGTCAGAGTTGAAAGGCCTGAATGCAGTAAGAACTATGGACTGTGAGGTTTGGCTTGTGAAGCTGAGAAAGAGCTTTGCTTGGACTGGACTAGCAGTTTGTGTGAGAAGCTTGCTGTTATACTCATGTCCTTTGAACTTGTACAGGGTTACAGTGTGTAGAAACAGACTGATGTGAGCAGAGGGAAATGGCACAGAAAAAAAAAAAAAGAAAATCTTTGGGTGAACTGCTGCACATTCAGCTGCAAATGACAGATCATAACCTATGAGATTGGGCCAGCTGACCTGCAATGGGACAACAAAAAGAATGTAGACTGTTTTTGAAGGGGCCTGAGTGCTCAAGGAGTGTCCTTTTCTTCAAAGTCTGCTTTATTCCCCCCTGGATTGACAAATTGGCACATACCTGGTATTTTGAAGTATAAGAAATGCAGGAAAGAGAGGATCATCGAGTGTGCAACATGGTCTTGTGTTTTGGAAATGGCCATTGGCAGTGTGAAGCAAGTTTGCTGGATGCCTGCATGGAGATCTCATGGGGCCATGAGGTTGAACCATGGATTGCAGTGGAGACCTAGTGTAGATGCTGGGACCACAAGATGGCTGCTACGGAGAGCTGCTGGCCCTGATGAAGTTTTCCAGGACTGTGAGTAACCTAGCTGGAGGGGTGGAATTAAAACTCCAGAGATTTGTTGCTGGTTAAAATTATTGGGCTTGGAGATTTGTCACTGGCTAGAGATGTTGTTCTTGTAGCTACAAAGTTTGATGTTTTCCCTGTTTATTTTAAATCTTGTATTGGCTGAATATTTCTTTGCTATGCACTGTGAATGTTTATTCTGTGCCATCATGGGTTTTGGGGGATATTTTAGTATTATGGCTCAGTTAAAAAGCCTTGGATTATGGGGATGTTTGAACATCATTAGAATTGATAAAAACTATGAGGACTTTTAAAGTTGGATGAATGCATTGCATTTTACATCATGTATGGTTTTCGGTTGTCAGTTTATGGAGGCCAGGGGCAGAATGTTGTGGTTTGATTCAGGTGTCCCCCATAAACTTAGGTGTTCTGACTGCTAGGTTCCCAGCTGATGGAGATTTGGGGATTAATGCTGCCTGAAGGCAATGTATTGTTGGGGGCAGGCTTCTGGGTCTTATAGCCAGTGTCCCCCTGCCAGTGTTTGGCACACTCTCCTGTTGCTACTGTCCACCTTACATTGGCCAGGGCGTGATGTACACCCTCTGCTCATGCCATAATTTTCCCCTGCCATCATGGAGTTTTTCCTCAAGTCTGTAAGCCAAAATAAACCTCTTTTTTCCCCAAGCTGCTCTTGGTCAGATGATTTTTCCCAGCAATGCCAACCTGACTGCAACGCCTACCAAACTGAGACTTTATTTCACTTGTAACAATTCCATATGAAGATTTCTTTAAGTGAGGAAACTAAGGCTGGGAGAACTTAATTAGTTAACTTCTTTTTCTTGCTGCATGACTTTCAATAGACTAGGAAGCAATCAAATGCACCTGGCCATGGATCCAGTCTGCTGCTCAGTAGAGGTCCTGCCAACAAGCAGGTGTCATGACAGGAGGAGACACACAACTGCAGTGACTACCTCGGTCTTATGCATGTGTCTTCTTGGCTATGACATGGACAAACCTTGTTGCGAAAATGACTTTATTGACCTATCCATTGACTGTAAAATATTGCTTTATAAATGATGGGTGGTATTGATGAAGTGTTTAGAGAATATGAATAAGGTAGCTTAGAACTGGCCTGGTGGAACAAAGCTGCAATTCTATAGAGAAATTGCAAGTCCAAGGCCTGCCTGGAAAACCTAGTGAGACCTTGTATCTAAAACAAAATGAAAAGGAACAGGAAGGCTGGGTATACCATGCTAGAGTTGTTGCACAGCATCTGCAAAGTCCTGGTTTTGGATGTGAGGGCAATCTGGCTGCGACATCTGTCACCCCATTGATCTCCAGGGTTGATTCGGCTGATCTGGCTGGCTAGGCGGGTGTCCCCTTCTTCCCTCACTGCTCCATGTGCATCCCTCCCGAAGCTGTGTGCTCGGTCGAAGAGGATGACCTTGCCCGAATAGAGGAGGACCAGTCTTTGGTCAAGGGTATACGAGTAGCTGCGCTCCCCTGCTAGAACCTCCAAACAAGCTCTCAAAGTCCTGGTTTCAATGCCTCTTACCAAATAATAAGACCTTCACTCATGGGAGTCTGTGATACTCATTCTTTTATTGCTGTAACAACATTCTCAAGGAAACAAATTCTGAAGGATTTATTTTGGCTGCTGCTTTCACAAGTTTAAATCCATATTCAGCTGGCTACATTTCTTCTGGGTCTGATGTGAGGCAGTATGTTATGGTGGGAGGGCATTGTGGGATAAAGCTGCAAACTTCAAAACAGCCAGAAGCAAAGAGAGTAGGAAAGGCATCAGGGACAGAATCTCCCTTTCCAGACCACACCTCCCAGTGGCCTATTTCCTTCTCTTAGTTAAGGAACCCCTACTGTGTCTTATGAGTGTCATGTCCCTTATTTCTGTTGAGAAGCCTAAAACATTGGCAATGTTCATTTCTCTGTGTATCCTCCTTCTTCCATCTCCTATGTCAACTATGAGGACATGTTTCCTGGGTTCAGTTGTTCACAAATTACTGCAAGACTCTGGTGTGGTTCAATACATAAATGGATCAATTCATGGATGAGGTTAAGAGTTCCCAGGATCTAATCTCTTCCTCAAGGTCCACCAGTTGGCAATCAAGCCTTTAATACATGAACCCTATGGAGTCACTCCATATCCAAGCCAAAACAGATCTTAAATTATTTTACTCTGTAGAAGACATGTAGGGAATGAAGCCATCCCAGTTTTCTCACAACCTTCCTGGTTTTAGCACTAAAAGTCCTATGTTCAGGAATGCCCCCATTTCCAGCCAAATCAAGACAGACAATTGGTCAGTGTAGTCCAGAATGTGATACTTGGGTCATAATTGCATAACCCCATTAGAAGGAAAAACAGGTTTTCTCATTAGTATTTCAATACTCACCCATCTTTATGCTTAATTAAATTTATGTGTTTAGAGTCTTGATAGCTTTATAATTGTATGCCATTCTCTGCCAAATAAAGACTGAATCTGTTAGTTCCTGCAGGACTTGGTTCTTATTGTTCTTCTTTATTGCCTCAGTGTACTTGGAATACTGATTTGATATTAAAGGTTACTGTAGTTCTGTTTGTCTTCACAAGGCAAAATTCTTCCCAATATCTTTTTGGAAATCATAACAGGCATAGGGAGCCTTCTAAATGTAAGGACTCATTATTCAGAAGCCAACTCTAGAAAATGAACACTAAAAAATGAATTTCACTCTTGACTTCTTAGTCATCTTGCATCTCTAGCTTTCATTAAATAAACAAATTATGTTGTGTGGGAAGAATCTTGTTTGTCCTTCTTTTTTATTTTTATTTTTGGAGAGAGACACACAGAGAGACAGACAGAGAGAGAGGGAGAGGGAGACAGGTAGAGAATGGGCATGCCAGCAGTCTCTCAGCTGCTGTGAACGAAATCCAGATGCATGTGCCCCCTTGTGGTCAAGTGCGGCATTGTGCCCTTGCGTCACTTTGCATCTGGCTAAACGTGGGACCTGGAGATTGGTACTGGGTTCTTAGGCTTAGGAGGCAGGCGCCTTAACGGCTAAGCCATCTCTCCAGCCCTTGTTTGTCCTTCTTATGCGAAGATATAAAAGGATTTTGTGATATGTTATTATAACCTGTATTTTCTTAAATAGAATTTATCGTAGATGTAATTAGCCAATTGTGTGTTCAGTTAATATGTTCCCCTGATGTATACTAATTTCTTTGACACAGAGATAGGCTTATCTTGCTACACAGTGTATTTTGAGTACTCACACAGAGTCTGAACATAGCAAGTATGTAGTACGTGTTTATTGAATGACTATATGGGTGAAGAATAGATGGTATGTTGTATATGTGGATGGATAAATGAAATTCATGTCCAAGCCTAGCCCAGTGTGGTTATTATAATTCTGTAATGTTCCAACATTATATAGATATTTACTTTTCTGAAAATAGAAGGACTTAATGACTATTTTCTTTGTTTTCCTCATTCTGGCTAGAAACAGACCACTGTAAGTGTTGCTTTACCAATGCACAGCAGGTTAGAGAACATAGGCTTGGTGTTCAGTATTTAAATAAATTCAAACGTATAAGCTTGGAGTTGGGAGGAATTTCATGTACCAGGTAATTTAAATCACTGTTAAAACTGAGGAAAAGGAGGTGGTTATGTCTCAACTGACTTGCCAAACACTGTGCGGTGCATTATCACAGGAGTCCATAATAGCAGTCAAGGGGTACTGTGGCCAGATTTCTCAGATGTCACTGGCCTCTTGAGTGCTTCCTCATCCATTCACATTCCCTGCATCAATTTCCAGTCAGCCTGACTCAGGTTAATGAAAGTGGTTGGCTTTTACTTTCTGCCAGGGCTTCCTTCAAAATTACATTTCTTTTCTTTGGCATCTTCTATTCCAAATAAGTCTGATCCTTCATGCTGTGGGACAAAGACCCAGGAAATATCTTGAACACTTAAGGCATTTGAAAAATAATAACAGCACATCCAAGAAAACCTTCATGGTGAGAGTCTTGTAATCCTTGCTGTGAGGATCACATGCATGAGGATTTCCCATTCATTCTCAAAGATAACCAGTTCATCCCTACTTGTTAGAATTCTGAATTTATATAGAAAACCTCTTTTATTTTCATATTCTCTATACATTGTGAATGTTATTTCTGAGTTGAAGGTTATCTACACTAATAGAAATGCAGTCGGGTGGAAATCGTCTACAGCAGAACTGTTAGTGGGTCTATGAAATGGTATCTTTACACACAATATGCTTTGGGCACAAATGAGGGGAGGAAAGGATGGTGCCAAAATAGGATTCCCCCCAACTAAGGCCATTGTAACTTAGAAAGAAATTACTTTATTGGAAAGATGCCACTAACTTCTATTCAACAGTCACTTAAAAGGAACATTTCCAATGGCTTCATTTCTGCCCATGTTGAACAAATAACAATTCAAAGTATCAGAATTTGCCATATTCAATTTTAGGCAGCCCACTAAATGACCAATAAGGGAGAAACAGTTTTGTTTTTTCATGGTTAGCTTAACCCAAAATGGAAAAATTAACAAATGTATGCTATAGGATGTACTTTCATTTCTTCTAACATTTTACAGAAATGTTAAATATAAAATGAAAATACTTTCAAGGTGCTTATTATATTTTAAAAGGAATTGGGCTTTATTCTAGGAGCTAATTTAATTGATGATTCCAAGCTTGTGGCTTGTGTCTCAATAAGAAGTATGCTGAGTTACTTTGGTGAAAAGGAATTTTTAATTTTCTTCTGGAAAACTTGGGCAAACTGAAGGCATGAGCTTCTGTCTAGCAGACTATGATATGAGAAAATGTTCTCGTTGGCTACTTGACAGGGTAAATAAAATAAGCTACTGGGAAAAATGAATATACCAGTCCCTAAAGGTGTGAGTGTGTCTTCGAGCTGAAAATTATGCATTTATGAGAAAAGCCAAGTGCCTCCCAAAGGAGTGTTGGGTGTCTCAAATCATCTGAAGTTAAATTAAATACATATAATGAATAGATAACTAAATTCCACAAACAGAACCCAAGGAAATACATTTTCCCCTGTCAAAACATTTCATGAAGTTTCAAATAATTAATACTAAACATCATTTTATAGAGTTAATTAAATATAAAAATAAATTGATTTAAAAACAAAGGGTAATGTTTTAATTTTAATTGTTCATTTTCTCCCTTTTGCAATTCTGAGTGTTTTAGAGATTTCAAACAGATAGTGACTTAAGTATACATCAAGGGAATTTCTGACTGTTGATATAGTATAGATGTCCTTTCAATAAGAGTATATAAGAGTGTATAGTATAGATTTACTTCATTTCTGATTATTGCTCAAAATAACTTATCTTTGGTATTTAAGACATGAAAACATTTATAAAAAGCTAAATTTCCAAGTGATCCTGTGCCACAAAACATACACTTAGACTTTTTTTTTTTTTTTTGCCTGTTAAAATTCTAATGTGGAAGAACACACAGGGGAGAATTTGTCTCAATGTTTTCCACCTCAGTGAGGTGAAAAAAGTTTATGCAAATGCATATGTACATATCGCATTATGAACAAATAAGTAAAACATGAGTAAATATACACAAAGCCATAGATAGTAAACATGTATGACACTTTCACTACTTCTCTTTGGATAATAGGTTAGCTACTGAATTATTCAATGGGATAATTTTTTAGACTTAAATAAAATCCCCTATTTAAAAAATATTTTATTTTGATATACTCTTATATCCCCTTTCCATTGCCCCCATTCCACTGAGGGCCCTCCTTACTGGCGAAATTGATATTCACTGTGAGGGGCGGTCATGAAGGCCTTGGACAGTCTATTGGGGCACATGCCTTGGGATAATCTTATCCACTCTAGGGTTTTTCAATCTTTCTTCCCCCTCTTCTTCAGTGTTTCTTGAGCCATGGCAGGCATGTTAGCAGTCTGACTTAGTATTGCACTCTTTGGCTCTCTGCTGCCTCTGATTTTCTGCTTTGATGAGTTATGAGTAGCCATCATGTCTGTCACCATCTCTTTGGAGCTGGGTATCAGGCTAACAGTGAGAAAAATACTCCTATGGCTGCTTCCTCCGCAATTCCTGGGCCCTGCCGGATGTGATAGAGGTGCTATGTCTCATGGTAAGTGTTCTATCTTTTCTTGTTGTGTTGCTGGACCTTGGATCTCCCCAGTATTCTATGCCATCTGTAAAATAGAATGGATTCTACAATCACAAGTGAGAGCAGCTTAGACTAAAGGGGATACACATAGTTATTTGAGAGACTTTTTGATGTCTGTGTCCATTCTTCTTAGCCAAAGAGCAGTGGTGGCTTCTCTCTGGAGTCTATGTGCTGCTTATCCATGAAATTTTGACCTGGTTCCCAGTACCAGGTATGAAATATCTCCCATTTGAGCAGACCTCATGTCCAATCCTAGAGCAGTAAGTTACCTGCATAGGTGGTATGTTTCTATTGCACAGGTGTGCAATTTTTGCCTGATTAGTTGTTTTTGTAGCTTGCAGGATTCTCTGCTTATTCACTCTGTTGGTGACCATTACCCCCTAGCAGTTCCCATAGCATTTTCCAGTGCTATGGGGGAGGGGGGTAGCTAAGAGGTACCTGGTTTCCCACTCACTTACAATGTGATCTCTAGATGTCCTTGAAAACAGTTTGTGTTATTAACCAAGTGTTTTTTTTTTTTTTTTTTTTTTTTTTTTGTTTGTTTGTTTTTTGGTTTTTCGAGGTAGGGTTTCACCACTCTAGTCCAGGCTAACCTGGAATTCACTATGTAGTCTCAGGGTGGCCTTGAACTCACAGCAATCTTCCTACCTCTGCTTCACAAGTGCTGAGATTAAAGGCCTGTGCCACCACGCCCAGCTTAACCAAGTGCTTTGACAGTGCCCTGTATTGTTCTGGGGACTTCATGGGTCTCCCTGACCAGAACTCACTGTGGTGGATAACCCATTTTCTAACCCTAAAAATGCCCTGGTTTTGATAGATTTTTTTCATGGGTTCCTAAAATGGTCATTTTATTTTTTAATTGAGAATTTTAATACATGAATATACTGTAATTTGATCATGTCCTCATTCTGTTATCCTCTTTTATCTCCTTTCTCCCAAGCCCAATCCACTGATGAACCTCCTCCTTCCCGGTATCCTTCCTGTCATATTGTCTCAATCATTTTCTTCTCCACCACATCCTCCATGTCAAAATGTTGGTGGGGAGAGACCTACAAGGTTTCCCAAAAGAATACAGATTTCAAAGGTTAATGGTAAGATCCTGCTGCCAAAGACACCATATGCTGTTGGTATGGAACATGCAGTGACCTGGCTGGAATCTGGAAGAGAGTCAGTCCCCAGACAGTCAGCTTGTCTAGGGCCAGAAGGTGCTACATGACCAACTGGGGGAAAGTGACCAACAACTGTCCAAGCAACCCCATGGGGAATACCTGCTACCCCACTGAGAATGAAGGCAGGGACAAGGGAAAAGAGGGTACTGACACATGATATATCCATATAAAACATGTTGTTAATAATAATAATAATAATAAAATAAAACATTAAAAATTAAAAAAAAAAGAGGTGTGGACTAAGCCTTTCTTCTTTTTCCCATTAGAAGCTCAGCAACTGCAGTTTTTCTTTTTTGCATTTTTTTGCTCCTTCCCATCCTCAAACTTGAACTCAAGCTTCCCTGTATCAGGGAGCTTCTTCTGAATACATCATGTATTCTGTGAGGAGAATACTGACTTGTTAACGATGTCTATGTCCTAATCCCTGAAGCTGAGGAGTACGCTATCTTCCTTACACATTTAAAGTGGCTTTGCAATTGTGGTTAAGTATCTGGAATAGGGGAAATTATCTAGAATTGTTCAGGCAAACACAATGTAATCATAAGGCATTTGTATCACATAGGAAGACAGAGTCATAGGACAAGTGATGGCAGAAATAAAAAGATAGGAGTAATTTTAAGAGGGGTCAATGAGCTGGTAAGGAAAGCAGATGCTCTCTTGAAGATGCAGAAAACAAGAGTAAGCTTCTCTTTCCAGTAACTCATGTTGGAATCAGCCAAGCTGGCATTTTAGCATTAGACCAGTGTATCAGTTATTCTTACATGGCTGGGACAAAATGCCCAGAAGCAGTTTAAGGAAGTAAAGGGTTTATTTTCAGCTTATAGTCTTGAGGGGAAGTCCATCATATGTGGTGGGGTAGTGGAAGCATTGCAACAGCTGGAAGCTGGGGTTGCATGATCACTTCAGGAGGGAGGAAGCAAAAAGACAAAACAGGAAGTTGCCAAGGCACATACATACCCAGTGACACCCTTCTTCCAGTAAGGCTATACTTCCTTAAGTTTCTTCCACCTTTTCTACCACCAAGTGGGGATTAAATATTCAGGCACATTAATCTGCTGGGGGGGACACATGTTGCTGATTTGGGGCTTTGAACATCAAGAATATAAAGTGATAAATTTGTGCTAAGCCACTAGGGGTGTGCTGGCTGTTATGACAGCAGTAGGAAATGAACATTGCATCTCTCAATGGTTTTTTATAACTTTCACACTAAATCATAAACATATTAATTTAGCTCAAAGGTCCATTAATGATGCCACTGCAATCTCTGATCTTGCTTGTGACCATTTCCACATTTTCTCTCAGCTGTAAAGTATCAGTGACGTTTCTGATATTTCAAGCTGGGAAAGTGCAGGGGAGAGGGAAGAGGCACATTGCTAGCTGCTCCCACTTTGTAAGAAGTAGAAATACCTTGTCCAAATTTTCATTTTTCTTTTTCCTTTCACAAAAGCCTAATTGTCACTTCTTCCAGGAACCCTTTCTAATACCCTAATCTTGTGTGAAAATTGCACAAATGAAAGAAAAACAAGTGAAGGAGAATTCAATAAGCATGACACTTTTTAACATGACTATTTGTCACAGTTTTTACATACAGCTATTGTCGCTGTCTCTATTTGTGTTGAGAGTTCAGCTCTGTCTCCATTAATCATTTTCACCCTTAAATGCTTCACTTTCGAGATATTTTTATATTTTGAATGATTATGAAAGGTTCACTAAGAAATAATTTACAACTATTAGCAGCCAAAAATATTCCTTAGATCTATGAACAGGTGAGTATTGTTTCTATGTTCAAAGTTAAATTTCTAGTTTGTGATGACCATAGACATCTGATACCTGATTCAGCCAATGCTTGGTTCTTGCTAGTTATAGTATCCAGGCTGGCATCCTTCACTGAGAATAAAACCTGTGTTTGGTAGATAGCATAAGGTGCAAGTCACACTGTGATGTCTTCTTTGAGGCTGTGCCATGGGATCCCAAATTAGAACAATGCTCAAATGAACCAAAATTCCTCAAATAGAAAGAAAAGAAAAAGAAAAAGAGAGAAAAAAAAAAAACAGAAGGAGCAGAAAATTCCGTCTACAGTTAAGAGTACATTAAATAGCAATCCTTGTTCCCATTAAGAAGAATTCTTGAATATTTAATAAGACCTAATTAAAATTAATAGAGAAAAGACTATGACAAAATTTAATAAGTACATTTTTCTCTTCTTTTATGGACGTAAAATGCCCAATTTTAAAACAGATAGCTTTAATGACTGCATGTGCTTCCTTTACTAGCTTCCTTTGTCATACAGTGTGATGGATTTTAGTCCACAAACAATTGTGCTACTTCAAAGAACTTGGATGCACTAAGTCATAGTGTACATAGTGAAGTGTGCTCTGTTATGCTCTTCATTGTGTCACTTCTCCCTGCTTTCTGTCACTCGTGCGAAGATTATAAGGTGTCATTTTGTATATTCTTGGCCAGAATACAAAGCTCAGCATAGCCAATGCAGCAGAGGGGAGTTAAGTTAGATTATAAACTGTTCTCAAACCTGTTATATGCCATGCTACCTCTATTAGCAACATTACTACAATAATTACCTTTTAGTGATTTAGACAGATTCTCCATTTTTAAAAATTTATCCATTTATTTATTTTGGTGTGTGTGTTTGTGTGTGTTTGCACATGCACATGTGGAGGTCAGAAGAAACCTGGAGGTTATCTATGATTTTCTGACACCTTTTTGAGATAGTGTTTCCTGGCCCTGTGAATGAACTCTAGTTTAGCTGGCCTGCAAATTTTGGATTCTCCTGGTTCCACTTCCCATTGTCATAGATGTTTTGGGATCAGAGATAGAAACTCTACTTTCCATATGGCTTTATAGGGGTTCTTGGGAATTGAATTTTAGGCAGACAGGCTTTTCAAGAAAGCATCTATAACTTGAGCCATCTTCTGAGCCCTTTAGTTTTTAAAAATTGCTGAGGTATTTGTGCAGTCTAAATACCCCAATACACTTCACCTTTCCTTCACATTTTGATTTTAATTTCTATGAAAGCCTTATCTCCACATTTCACAAATGCCTGATTGTAGCTGTGCAAAGTAGTAGTTCAAGAAGCAGAAAAGTGTAGGTGATCAATACACAAATGTTGTC
Organism: Orientallactaga sibirica; assembly: GCA_036365145.1. Taxonomy (NCBI): domain Eukaryota; kingdom Metazoa; phylum Chordata; class Mammalia; order Rodentia; family Dipodidae; genus Orientallactaga; species Orientallactaga sibirica. The sequence goes on from JAEOAD010000083.1 coordinate 5,047,720, forward strand.
TTGTGTGATTGGCACTTTTTGCATTTGAGTATATCATCTTTTCAACAATACTGATACAAATCATTTATAACTCCAAATTCCAATGTCAGACATGTAAATAATAGATCTGAAATCATAAGCAACAACACAAATTGTAGAATATTTATATAAGATCTTCAAAAACATAGAATATTATTATTTCTTTGTTAAACAGTAACTTTGGGGGCAGGAGAGATGGCTCTTTAGTTAAAGACACTGGCTTACAAAGTCTGAGGGCCCAGGTTCAATTCCCCAGTACCATATAGACCCAGAAGCAAAAAAAAAAAAAGACACATGTATCTAGAGTTCATGTTTGCAGTGGCAGGAGGCCCTTGTGTGCCCATATTCCCTCCCCTCTTCTCTTAAATGAATTAATTTTTAAAGTAACTTTGTAATCTTGCACTTGTCACATAGCTTGTTTGAGTTTAATTTTTCTCTGATTTAAACAAGAGTGACAATAGTACTCTGCTGAGAACAGAACTACTACCTGCAATGATTGATGGCAATGATTGTGCCTCACAGGATTCTCCTGCAAGGTGGCACATATCCCAACAATTATTATTAGTCATGGGAAATTTGTTTTAGTGAAAATAGTTTTCTCTCCTCAGAGTGAATGATGTTTGGTGATAGTGATGATTTATAAGGAAGTGCCTTTAACCACCTAGCCAACTCTCCAGCTAATGTCATAATTTACATTGTTACCTTAACAGGTCATAACATCACCTAGGTAATGAGTGTCTATGCATACCTGTGAGGGGTTATCTTGATCTGAGTAACTGAGGTGAAAAAAAAAAAAACCCACCTGAGTTGGGCTGAGGTCCTGGACTGTATAGAAAAACAGAGTATTGCTTTCTCACTGCAGACTAAATGTGACCAGTGGCTTCATGCTCTAACCACCATGCTTTCCTTGCAACTGTAAGCAGCTGTATTATACCTGTTATAGGAAACTGAGTCTCACCAGAGACAGAGTGGAGGATCAGAAAATTTATTCATATCCACATGGACTCATAGGAATAACTTCCAAAACCTGAGTCCTGCACTCTAATAGATCAGAGGTTTTATAGACAGTGTGGCCAGCAGTCTGACATTACCTTTAATTCTTTATACTCTTGGTGGGTTACAACTTTCTAAGTTTACATGTTTTTGGGGCACAAACACAAAATTCAGTGATAAGAAGTGCAAATATAGAACAGAAAACTGTTTGTTCAGGGTGTTTGTGCCTATGGCTAAACCAACCAGATAACATGCAAGCAGGGTGCAGCTGTATAGATAGGAAGGAGATCAGGGTCATGCTGTCTCCCTGGTAAAGGCTTGCACCATAGAAATGTGTTTTAGAGTGTTATCTGGATCTGGTTTCTTCATTAAATTTCTTCCCCTCCCTTTTGATGTCTTTTGTAAAATTTACCAAGAGGCATCACTTATTCTGGTATCATCATAGATATTAACCCTTTGCTATCCCTAGAAGAGTATCTGTGTTTTACTTGACCATCATATTGAGAATATAAGAACCAAACAGAAAATCATCACGAGCATCAGGAAGGAGTCAGCATGTGGAAGAAGCCAGGATCCTTACCATGTGCCTGATTACCTCTGTCTTGGTAGGGCACATACAATTATAAGAAGCTGATAATGTCTCTAATCAGGTACAACAAATTCATGAGGAACATGCATAGATCTTTTTTTTCCTTCATTCTATTAGGACTAGTGGACATTGTGACTATTTTCCCACGTAACTCATGTTGAATTTCTCAGGTTTCTGCCATGTGTAGACCAGTATTCTTCCAGGATTATGACTGGAGCAGGGATGTTGACTCCTCAAGCTTCTGCCATCGTAGATTAGTCAGCTTCCAGGGTGACTGAAGCAGAGCTGTAGTCTTGTCTGGGGCAACTGTCCTCTGGAGCTTGACATTGAGGAAAACTTCAGTGTTCCTGGTGACCTGTTAGCCATCACATTCAGCTGAGGATGCTGTCCTCTTGACTCTGGTGTGATGAAGAATGTGGCTCATCTCTATAAATCTAAGCCAAGACAGATGGGATGGCCATAGTTATTTTAGAGAGAATTTTATATGTGTAGGCCCTCTTCTAGCCCACTCCCAAAACCTCATCACTGAAGTAGAACCAAAATGATCCCAACATGGCTCAGGGAAATTCACAGAAGAGGAGGCAGAAAGAGTATTAGAGCCACAAGTTGGGTCATTATGCACAGAGACTTGGCCTATCCCCCATAACTCTTGACTACCCCCACTGTGCATGACCCACATACCCCATTAAGAGGGTCCCTTTAGAAGGGGGAGGACAGGGAGGAAGATAATGAAGTCACCAATATGAATGTAAAATAAGAATAATACAAATAAAAAATTATATTTAAAAAAATCTAAGCCAAGAGACAATGTCAAACAACCAGCACCACCAACATCAGCAAGCACAAACAGCCAAGGCTCCAAATTGTTTGTCTCTTAGGGCTGGGCTCCAGATTTGTCCCAAACACACCTTAGGGCCAGACTCCCAAGTTCTGCCCCTAGTGACATACCTCTTCCTTGGTAAGGCTTCATCCATTGGAGACTTAAGGTTTAGTCTGATTCTAGGGTTCATACATTTAAATCTCTATATTTTGTCATTGTCCCCGAGAGGCCCATGACCATCTCATAATGTAAAATCTATTTGGCTCAACTTTAAAGGTCAGTTATGGCTCCATAGGAGAGACACTTAGGGATATATGATGAGCTTTATGGCTTTCAGCATTGTGTCATTTGTTAGGAAGAGCCAAGGCTGTGTTTACTGCGTGGCTTCCTTTGAAAGCATTTGTTGTGACTCTCATTTTGCAGATGCACTGACTCAGAGTCCATCTCTGGATGTCCATGCCCTGCCTGATCAAGCAGTCAGGTAACTTAGCAGATGCTAGAAGTATACCATCACCTCCTGTGGCCTTTTGATTTGGAAGCAGGAACCAAAATATTGGTTGTTCTTTTAATTCTCATGTTTCTAGTTGACTTTGACTTCTATGTAAAGGTTATTAGTAATTCAGAGAGACTATACACATCTGATTAGCAAAACTGATTTAAAGAAGTACAGAACATATCTGATTAACAAAACAGATCTGGTTAGAGAATGACATAAAAGTTTAAAATAATTCTGATGAACATTTAAGTTTAGTTGTCAGGTGACAGTGTAAGCCATATCAAAACATAGAAAGAAGACACATTTTATCCTTTAAGTATCTGTCAGTTTTAAGTATAGGCAGAACATGATAGAAGCCCTGGAAACAATATTTTATCAACTACTTTAAGTCAATTGATTTTATGTGGAAATTATATGTCAAGAAAAGACAAGACAGGATAAAATCTTGACATCTGTGTTTAAAATATCTTTGCCTAGTCTGTATACATATATAGGTACTAATTACCTCAAAAAAAGCTGGAAGCAGAACAGAAGAGTCTAAGATAAGATCATCCTTCTTCATTGAACATCATTTGGACATAAGGCTGTATCCTAGAGCAGAGAACATGTCTTAACAATCAATATTTCTATAATCAATGAACTTAAGATAACAGAAATAGACAACTACTAAAATAAAATCCTGACTGAGATAGTTTCGTTACACACAGCTTAAGAGTAGAGCAAAACCTGGCATTATTGAACTAAACTAGCCTTATTTTAACATACATTAGACACATTTTGACAGACATAAAGTAATTTTGAAAGCAAGCACCTTTAACCATTGAGTCATTTTTTAACTTAACATAAAGCAATATTTATGACTTAGAATATATGAAGTTTATACAAATTATACCAACTTTAGTTCTCAGGCTTTAGAAGCTTATATAGGCACCTTGCTATATCCACTGGAAAATGTTAATTCTTTACATTTTACTTTCTTTCATTGAGGTTATAGGAGCCTACTCTGGGCCCTATAATTATGTATGTATATAATTGTCCTTTTCTTTGTATTACTAAACACCTCACTTCATTCCTGTTTTGTCACCCACAGCACTGTGTTTCAGTAGGGATACGTTTTTGTTGTTGTTGTTTTGTTTTGTTTTGATTTTCCCTTTTTATGTTGAACTTGATATGATTCTGTAAGGATTTTGAGTTCTTTTTGGAAAATTATTTTCCAGACATTTATGGCTGTTTCTTTAATCTCAGTACTTAGGAGATCGAGGTAGGAGGATCTCCATGAGTTTGAGCCCCGTCTGGGCTGCAGAGTGAGTTCCAAGTCAGTGTTGGCTAGAGTTGAGACCCTGCTCCAAAATCCCCTCTCAAATAACATCCATAGACTTGAAACCACAGTCACTGGATAACACTTCATGATTGTGTACTAATTCACATAGGACATTCTGAGCCATGTGTCTATTCCATGTGGCATAGGCAGGCCACTCCAGGTAGTGATTGGTTTCATCTCCAACAGGCAGTGGTGGTAGGGCAGCCAGGTTCTATTGCCTCACTGTAGAATCTCACAGTTCCTCTAGGTTGTGTCCCTTCAGCATGGCACTAAGACTTCAAGTCAGAATGGGGCAGTGACTAGGCATGTTGAAATTTAGGTGTATGTATGGTTTTACTTGACTCTTGGCCAATAAGGTGCAAAATCATCTACGTTCAATAGAAGGGAAAATGGTAGGAGGAATGTCATAGAGTATAAAACAATCTTTAACCCTGCCAAAATTGCTTTCAATATTATTTCCCCCCACACACTCCTCTTTCTTTTCTTTTCGGAATTCTCTTTCATAGTTTGAAACTTTGCCTCATAGTCTGTGACACTCTCTCAGTGTCCACTCTCCCTGTGCCACAGAAAGATTTCCTAATGCACTTATAACTGGTGTTTTTTTTTTTTCTTCTAGCTATACTAAATGTGTTGATAAAGCTGCTGTAATCAGTCTTTATATAAGGCAATGTAAGAGGTTCTCATTTCTTAAAGATCACTTTTGAAACTTTTTCTTGACATCTTCCATACATATAGATATTATACCATGATCATAATCTAGATATTATAACATGATCATAACCTTTCCCACCCACTCACTTTTCCCCTTCTGAATCTCCCTTCAACTGAAACCCTTCTTCTTTATAACTACTCTCTCTTCTATTTTGATGTCATTGTTTGATCCCTCCTATTATGCAGGTTTTGTGTAGGTGGCATCAGCCACTGTGAGGTCATGAGTTGGCTGATTTCTTTAAGATTTACTTTTTCATGCCTTAAGGCTTGGTTTAAACTAAAGCCAATTTGACCTTAAAGTACAGGACAATGACACAAAAACACAGCTACAGATAAACTTAAGGATTTCAGAATTAGTTTTCAGTTACCTCTTTGGGTCCAACAAATTGGAGGTTCCTTCCTTTTTTGTTAGCTTAACTACTTTAAATACTTTTCAAATTGCTTATAGAGCATTTCAAATACAAGGTGTTAATTGTTTCTTAGCTTAACATTTTGCTATAGTAAGAAATTCTATTCTCAGTTTCTAATTAAGGAAACTGGAAGAAAAAAAGAATCAAATAAGGATTCTGAAACTCTAGAAATATTTTTTGTTTGTTTATGTTATATCAGAATACACAAAATGGGAAAGTCTGTGGATTTAGGAAGAACAAAGTCTTGAATTGGTTTGGACAACTTACAAGAAAAATTTCCACTCAAAATACAACTATTTTGAAGAAGTTTTTAAAGTTAAATAATGAAGATTTGAAGCAAGTAATTCCTAAGAGTACACTTCCTCTTGATGGTGTATGAATGAATATTTTTATGGAAAAATGTTTTGTCAAATGAGTTGCTCTGTGTGTTAATATTGCAGCCAGAATTAAATTATTTCCCATGTTCTAAAGCTTCCTACTTCAATATGACAAACTAATATTTCTTATTTATCTTTGTTCATTATCCATAATCTTCAGCTGGCAAACTTAACTTTTCTTTGGAACATCTGCAACTAAATAAATGGTGATGAGCTAATAATGTAGCACGATATATACCATTTTCTGGATAATCAAGCTCATTTACAAAACTAAGCATTTTTTTCTCATTGAGTATTTCTCTTAGATTCTACCAAGATGGAACTTTGTCAGCATGAACTGTAGAAGTATGCTGCTCTGGAGGAGCTGATGCTAACCAAAATACTTGATACTTTTCTGACCTAAGACAACTGGAATTAGAATATTATGATGAATAAATACCTTAATATTTTTATTTTAGTGACAATTGCCATACATATACACAATATATATTGATCATAATTCCCTCCTATTACTTACATTCTTTTGTTTCTTATTCCCCATCTTCTTTTCTTTTCACTGAACCTTTCTTCTATCTAGTCCCTCTCATACTTTGATATTATTTTTTTGCCTCTCTCCATTATCCATGGCAACATGTTAGTAGGCCCAATTTTATGCATGTCTTATAAAATTAATGACAGCTACATTCAGGTCATAAATGCAACCACCACTTTGTGTCTGGAAGATAGGGTCCCAAAGCACTTTGTTAATATTTTTTTTTCCTTTCAAGAAGTAAGTACTCCTTACCAACAGTATGTACTCCCAAGCCCAAATTAAGTGCTCAGAATCAACTGTAAGCACTTCTAGCCCGCAGTAAGTACTCCTAACCCACAGTAAGTATTCCAAACCCACAATATGTGCTCCTAACCCATAATAAGTACTCTTAACTCCAAGAAAGTGTTCCTAGGCCCCAGTTAGTAAGTAATCCTAACCCTCAGTCAGCACACGAAACCGACTGTAAGTACTCCTAAGTGACAGTAAGTACTCCTAGCCCACATTAAGTGATTCATAACTCCCAGTAAGTGCTCCTAACCCACAGTAAGTGATCATAACCCTCAGTAAGTACTCCAAAGTGACAGGAAGTACTTCTGACAGTACTCCTAGCCCATAGTAAGTACTCGTAACCCATAGTTCCAGCACTAATGCATTTTGGAAGCAAAAAAAAAAAAAAATCACATAACCGAACAAGAAAGGATTTAATGGTCCAGCTCAGGGTAGTTAAGATTAACTAGTGTGAAGCCTTGGAAAGCACTTGCTTAGCATGTGTAAGGCCCTGGGTTGTCACGGTGATCTCATAATTACAGTAAAAAAATAAGCCTTTTGAAAATGATATAAAATAATCAAGTTTTCTCTAGTCTTCCATTTACCAAGGAATACTACCAACTACCTCAGGGAAGAGTATTTCTGTGTCTCTCTTTCTCCCTCCCTCCCTCTCTTCATATGTTAGTAGTTTATCAATAAAATTCTTTGAAGTGTGAAATTGTACCTATTGTACTATATCAAGGCAGGTCAAATGAGCATTGATCATTAATGTTTTTATTGTTGATGAAATTATTTAAGAAAAATATATGTTTAAAAACATAGCTAATTTGACTGTCACTGAGAAAGGCAGAGAAAATGCTGCTATATCCGTATTAACATATAGAAAAGGAAACTACATAAATTTCTTTTGTGACAAAATCCATAGAATATATTTGGGACTGAATCATATGTCTTTGAGTTTATAAATACTAACAATTATTGAGTAATTTCTATACTGGATGTTATAGGACATGTGCTTTATTTGTTCTCACCCAAGTTCCTACTACTTCAGAGGCAAAGACAGAAAGTCAAATGAGTTCAAGATCAACCTCGGCTACATAATGAGAACCTGCCTCAAATACACAGATATTTGTAGAAAGTTTCAAGTGGTAAGGCAATGTACATGTTCTCTTTGCCAAATTCTCCTAAGTTGAAGCATTTTACAGCATTATTTAAAAAATACTAAAATCAGGAATTTGAAATTGGTATAATCCACAGAGTTTATTCTACTTTCCTTATTTCCTTAGTTTTACATGTACTCATTTACATAAGTATTTTTGTGTATATGTATCTTTTAAAAAGTTAGTTATTATCATTCATTTTGAGACAAGATCCATAGCCTTAGTGATCTCATGCTCCCTCCATAACCAAGGATTACCTCGAACTTCTGATCTTTCTGCCTTGTCACATCCTAATTGCTGGGACCACAGACCAATCTACATGGTTTATGTTTGTGCTAGGGGTACTAGCAAAGTCCTTGTGCATGCTAAGTAAGTACTTTGACAATTGAGCTATGTCTTCAGCCTCTGCCTGTGTTTCTATGCAAATTTAACATACATATTAATTGATGTAACCGCAAACACAGTCAAGATATTCTTCCATAAACACGAGGGTCCCTCATGGAATAAAACCACTAATCTTTTCTATAATTTTATAATTTCAAGTATGTTATATGAACTTCAATAAAATATGACCTTTTGATATTGGCTAATTTCACTTATCATAACTTCCTTGAGATCCACGCATTGCTTTGTGTGCTAATGGTTTATTCATCCCTGTTGCTGAGGGTTTTTTTTTTTTTCTTTAATTTTTGGAGAGAGACACAGAGAGAGACAGACAGAGAGGGAGAGGAAGACAGACAGAGAATGGGCATGCCAGCAGTCTCTCAGCTGCTGTGAACGAAATCCAGATGCGCGCGCCCCCATGTGGTCAGGTGCGGCATTGCGCCCTTGCGTCACTTTGCATCTGGTTAAACATGGGACCTGGAGATTGGAACCGGGTTCTTAGGCTTAGCAGGCAGGCGCCTTAACCGCTAAGCCATCTCTCCAGCACTTGCTGAGGGCTTTTACAGACATGTGTGCTACACATTGTTTAACCATTTAATCACTGAATGTCAGCTGAGTTCTTTTCATTTGGGGTCTGCTACAGAAATGCTTGTACATGCAATTCAGCTAGACAGTGAGCAGACTGCAAGGATCCTTCTGTCTTTCTTTCCCTAGCTCTGGGGTTACAGGAGCTCATTGTCATACCTGGATTTTATGTGAGTTTTGAGAATCCAAGCTCAGGTCTCCATGCCTGTGCAGCTTGCACTTTTCAGACAGAGCTATCTCTCTGTCCTCTTTTCTTTTTAAATTTTATTTAAAATTATGAGGAAGGTAGGATATGGTGAGAGGGAAGGAGAGTTTGAAGTGGATCAAATGACTCCTCTTTGCCTTAGTCTAGTACCTGTATTGTATTGCCACAGTAATAGTAGATTGTAGAAATGCACATGTTAATTTCAGAATAGCAGACACTTTCCAGCTGTACTTAAGGAATCTCTTCCACTGGCTGCGAGATATTGATATGATATTGGGAACATTGGGTCATGATTCTCTGTGTCAGTTTTGTATTAGTTTCTATAAGCCGTGACAGACTTTTCATGAAGTATATTATGTACGTTAGTCAACAGTGATTCTATTCCTGTTTGAACATAAACTAACAGGAGATTAATCTACCATATCCTGGCTTTTCTAGAGTTATCCTGGCTGTTTATTTATTAAAAATAGATATTTTTATCATTTGATTTATATTTCAAGCTAAAATTATTGTCTGGTTATTGGTAGATTTTATTTGAAGACAATTAAAGCCTTTCTGATCATATGCAATTTGTTAAAATGGAGATGGGTCCTTATTCTTAAATCTGGATGAGGGCTGAAGAGATAGCTCAGCAGTTGAAGGGTCTTGCTTACAGAGCCTGAAGGCCAGGGTTCAATTTCCCAGTACCCATGTAAAGCCAGATGCACAAAGTGGCATGTACATCTGGAGTTTATTTGCCGTGGCAAGAGGCCCTGATGTGCACATACCCACTCTGCCTCTTTCTCTCTCACATAAATATATAAAAATTCTTAAAATATTAAATCTTGAAGAGTGTAAAATCCATCATGACTAAGCTTAACACTACTACTGAGGAATGTACTAGCAAATGTTACTAGCTCATGTCTGGAATAATTATCTATGTATTCATTTGGCTGGCATTTATTAGCCGAGGAAATAGGCAAAACTCGAGAATGGGTATGTTACAAAGAGGAGAGTTTGAAACAGCTGTTACAACAAAGCCCCAGGGTGTAGTGGTGGAACAGTATGTTTGATATTGCAATTCAGGGGGAAGCCGAAAAGTCAATATCCTCTGTTCAGTGGGGGAGCGTTTTTAGGTCACTACAAGTTGGAAGTCATTTTTGTTTCAGTCAGAGACTACAGCAGCCACTTCGACTTCAGAGGGTCCTCAGAACAGTGTGAGCTCCAGTACAGGTAAAAGGGAAATTGTAGCAGGCGGTTTGCGAAGCAGACCTTGGGGGGTCAGCTCAGCATGGGTATGCATGATAATGCTCACGGAGGGCTGAGTCACAGTGACAAACTTTCCATTTAAATTGGATGGCCACAGGTGAAGAAACCGAAGTGCCTTTACACTAAATATACCATTTCAGTAAAATAAATGCCATGAGGCATAGAACAAAATGGGAAAGAAAAAGAAATTAAAGAAAGTCCTGAACACCACTGTTCAGAAGAAACTTCTTTTACTAAAATGTTTTTATTTTCTTTGTGACAATTTTGTACATTTATATACATATTTTGGGCATATTTATCCCTGACTATTTCGCAATCTCTTATTCCCCTCCCACTAAGCCCCTTCCCCCTCCTAACTAGTTCCCCTAGTCCCTTCCCTACTTTCATGTTTTCCTGTTTTGCACTGTGTGACCCACAGAGTTTTATTAGGGTTGCTTGCCTGAGCATGGGTGGAGGGTTATTAACAGGAGCATGGACAACTACCAGGGGTTGTATGAAGCAAGAGCAACAGCCACTAATTGCCACTTGCTTTGTTGAGAGGGGCAGGGCCTCAAAGGTGGCTCCCCTGACCATGATGGAGTACTGATGAGCTCAATCCTATGCAAGACAGCACAGCTGAGAATCATTTTGATTAAGCCCATCATTCAGTACTTTACAAACTAAGGTTTTCTTGCTGAAAGTTAACTAACAACAGAATGGCTCCACATGACAGGTCAGGATGTTTTTCATATATTTCTGTGGCTGTGTAATAGCATTATGTGGTGTATATTCTAGATATATACCAGTAGTTTATCAGGTAACAAAAATTGAAACTAGTTGAACTCAAGGAACCCAGATCATTAAAATCAAAAGAAAATAAATATATAAATGATGGAACTAATTGAGGGATTTAAGGTGAATACTTTAAGACTTTTATTATATTTATTTAATACTTTTATTACAGGAGCCTGGTTAGGGCAGTTCACTCAGATGACTCCACCAGGAAAAGCCAAGAGCTATCCCTCATGATTCAGAAAGAAATGATGTTAACAGACCACATGGTTAGGCCCAATCCAATCCAACAGAAGCTATATTATTTTTATTTTTATATACATATTAGAGAGCGAGAGACAGACAGAGAGAGAATTTGCATGCCAGGGCCTCAGCCACTACAATCGAACTCCATATGCTTGTGCCACCTGGTGGGCATGTGTGACCTTGTGCTTGCTTCACCTTTATTTCATCTGATTAACATAGGATCTGGAGAGTAGAACATGGTTCCTTAGGCTTTGTAGGCAAGCACCTTAACCACAAAAACATTTCTCCAGCCCCAGAATCTATCTTGATTGTATTCCAGGATCTGCTCCCCAAATCAAACTTGATCGGGGATATTCAGACGTATAAGGGTGGATCATTCAAACTAACTGATCACAAAGAACATAGCTCTTTATAAACTTTTACAGCTCTTTACATTCTTATTAGACTTGCTTAATGAACCTTCCTTTCTAGTAATTAATACTATTTATGTAAATTATGCATGGCAAATATTTCCTATTTTTAGAGTATCTAGGAGGGAAAATAATAGCATAGTTTCATGCTGCATTTGCAATCATAAGTTACCTAGCTCTGGCCCTGAAATTCCCCAGAAACTTGAATAAATTTTTTGAACTGGTAAAATATTGGGTTACATTTACTGATTATTCCAGCTTAAAAGAGAGACAGACATCCATTTGATTTGGGATAAAATCTTAACTCACTTTTCAAATATAGAGTACTTACTGTTCCCAGAATAATTTATAGTCAAGACATAGTAATTTTTTTTTTTTTTTTCTGAAATAGGGTCTCATCATGTAGCAATAGTTGGCCTGGAACTCAACTCTTCAGTCCTAGTTGTCCTTGAAATTGTGGTGATCCACATGCCTCTTCCTCACTAGTGCTTGGATTAGAGGTGTGTCCTGCCATACCCAGCTGTGTATGCTAAGATTTAAAGCTATCCCTTTGTGTCTTTCCCCAATTTGCTCATTCCCTCATAGACAATACTTATTAAAGTATATTAATTTCCCCCCACTTCCACCCCACACTCCTGTCTTAATGAATCCAGAGTTTGAGAGGAAAAAAATTAAAAATATCACTAAATGCATTTATAACACCTAGGTAAGAATATGAGAAATAATGAATGGAAGCATCAAGTCTACCTATGGACAGTTGTTAATTATAAGACTCAGTAATAACTAGGAGTTGATTAAGAGATTATAGGAAGAGAATGAACATTCAGGGAGAGAGATCTATTTAGTTACAAAAATTGTGAGATGTGCAAAACTCTGAAATATTAAGAAATTGTTCCTAAGTGGGAGAGTCTGGAAGAATTTACTTGAGTAAAAGGAAAGGATCAGTCCTCAAAAGGTCTTACAGGGTGAGAAATTTTAATTTATACTGCATTTGATGGGCTGTTACATAGTATTTTAAATAGATCTCAACATGAGAGGAAAATTAATGTCAAATATTCCTGTGCTGGCAGGGACCATGATGAGAACAATGGAACATGAAATGTAGGACTAAGTTTACTGGTTGCCGTGAGAAAATTAGGAACATTTTAGAGACATCAAAACAAACTGGACTACTTGGAAAGAGGACGGAACTCTGGAATCGGGCAGGAAAGTAGGATGAAAGAAGGCATTAGAAGGGGAACATGATCAAATTATAATATGTTCATGAATTAGCATCTTCAATTAAAAAATAAATAGAATAGGTCCTGGAGACATGGCTCATTGGTTAATGGCAGTTGCTTGCTATGGTATTTTGAATATATGGCCCCATAGACTCAGTCTTGAAACTTGAGACTCCAGTGGGCAGAGCCCTATGAGGGAAGAGGTAGGTATCCACACCATAAGGTGTGTGGAGAGCAGTTTGGGGCTCTGTGATGTTTGGTTTTTGCTGGCTGTTTGATAGTGTCTCTCTGCTTGGATCAATGGAAGGGAGCCAGCTTCTTACACCATAGAGCCCATCACATTTTGTTGATAGGAGAAAAGCTCATGAGACTCCCACTCCTCCCAGAGGACTTACTTAATTTAATAGTTATTCTTCAGTGATGTAGGTGCCTCAGCTAAGTTGTCGATGTTCCAGTAGATAAACCCCTGCTCATGGTCATAAAAGCAACACAGATGAAACCTGGCAAGTCAGAAAAGAAGATTTGAAACTGAGAAGGGGAGTAGTTGGCAGAAAAGGGGGTAGCAGGAATGAGAGGGGCTGAAAGGGAGAAATGAAGGTGAATAAGATGAAAAAACACTATATACGTGTATGAAATTATCAACAATAAAATTAAAATAAATTTAAAAAAATTGTTTCCAAATAAGCTATGGGTGTGTATATGTGCATGTGTGTGCATGCCTGTGAGTTTGCAGTTAAAGGAAAGCAATAAAATATGCTTTATGCTTAAGCATGTCTATATGAAATCAGCTTTTCATATGGAATCTTCCTTATTACCAAACTTTATAAGATTTTTTTTTATAGATTTCACTCAGTATTCTTAAGCAGGTAAACTTTGACTAATTATTAAACATGACTCTATAAATACACATGACCATATTAAAATATGGTTAAAAATTGAGCCACACTTGCAGGGAATGGGCTATATAGCTTGAATCTATTTCTTAGGGAAGGTAGGTGGCCTAGATTATGTGCTAGCTGAGAAACATTGGGCAGCATCAGAGGTCCCTGGGGAAATCTTTACCAACCAATAGATAGATGCAGTTGAAATATCATCAAGAATATTCCAATCTATGCCCATTCAATTTTCTTTCACTATATCAGTATTCCTGGAGTTCTGTTTCAAAATTTTCTTTAAATTATAAAGTTGAACTTCAAATGTTAACTACTAAGAAGAACATTGTGTTAAAATAAGGTTTATGTTATTCTGAGGCTTGTTACAGTATGAGAGAGAGAAGCTTGTTAAATTATGAAAGAGATGCATATTAAAGTAAAAGCTAGAGAGAAAGAGAGGGAAAGTTTTCATGTTTCCAAAGTGTGAACTTAGCAATCAGAAAACATAGTTTTGTTGTTAGCCTTCTTACTTCCTACACATTGCATAAACTTACTATTGTTTTATTTTTATAATTTTTTTGTTCTGTTTGTTTGTTTGTTTGTTTGTTTGTTTGTTTGTTTGTTTGTTTTTGAAGTAGTGTCTCACTCTAGCCCACTATGACCTGGAACTCACAGTGATCTTCCTACCTCAGCTTCCCAATTAAAGGCATGTGCTACCATGCCTGGCAAAGTCTATATTATTTTAAATCTACAGTCTGTGTATTATAAAAATGCATACTTTACTATGTTATTATAATGATCATCTACTTATTGTAAAGTATCTGCCATAGATAGTCATTAGGTTAGTAGTTATAAAAGGTAAATATGAACAGAAATAATCAGTTTACTACTTTTAAAACTACGAGACAAAACATAGACATAAATAATATTTATAAATAATAATTACACAAATAGTATTTTAAGATTATTGTGCATCATAATTATTTTACTGATAGAAAATGAGTATAATATAATAATGCTGATAATAATCATAGTTACTCTGTCCTGTTTATTCAATAAAGCAGAAATAAATTCCCATATCCTTTTGCACTATGTGCATCATCAGCATACCCCCGAGAATCAGTGCATCAAACAAGAGCACCTTCATATCTCTGTAATCCTATAACATGCTATGAATCTGTAGCAATCTGCCCACACTGATCTGAACTTGGTAGTGACGGGGCTAAAGGCTGTTAGTAAAAACTTTCCTTATTTCTCTATACATACTCAAGACATAGCATTTATTGTCCAATAAAGCTATCAGGACAATATCACACTCAGATTTAAGTATGATGAGAGCCTTTTGTATTTGCACAATGCCTTATCCATTTATCAAGCTCTTTCAAATTCAGTAAATTGTTTGAGGTTCACAACAAACTTGAACGATTTTCTTCACTTTATGGCTGAAGAAATAAAGTTCACCTGGATAGGAAAGACCTTGTCCAAACTGAGGAATATTAGAATTTGCTTCAGGTTTAATCCATATAATAGCTAAGTTCTGTTTGATCAGATGAAGAATCAAGTACGTGACTTTCCTCTTGGGCAGGTCTGTGAGGGAATTTTCAGGAAGCACTGACAAAGGCAGGGGACACCGTTCACCCTTCCAGTGGGGGGGGGGCATATATAGTGAAGCTCCAAGAGTTTTGAAAATGGGGTCTTTTGCCTGGTAACACATGGCACTTTCAAGCGAATGCATCTACCCTGTTGCTGCTGTCCTTCAGGGACATTGGAACCCACCTTCATCAGCTGTCCAATCAATCACTGACTGAAGACCAGCAGCTCCCCAATAGTCCTCAGGCATACAGGGCATGATTGCGACTGCTGAGGCATCTAGCCTCATGTCCTGAGCACCTACCATGTTCTTTAGCACTCCAACTTGCAGACAGCTACAGTTGGTAGCTGAGCCACATCCTGTAAGATCATTTAATACATCCTTGTATAATACAGATTCATTTTATTAGTCTGTTCCTCTAGAGAAACCTTACTTCTATAATCCCCATATTTCCAAAGCTCTTCAGCCTCTATTGCAGCTTATTACCAGGGAAATGGTGTTGAAAAGTTCAAAGAATCATTAGATTTTTTTTTAAAGTATAGAGGCTGATAAAATGACTCCATAGGTAAAGTGCTTGACAACAGATCTGAGTTTGGATCTCTACCATCCATGTAAATGACAGGTGTTGTGGCACACACCTGTAACCCTAACACAGGAGAAATATAGACAGGGAATCCCTGGAGCTCTCACTGCCTAGCTGGTCTGGCTGAATCAGTGAGCTCTATATTCAATGAGAGAACTTACCTCAAAAAATAAGGTGCTTAGTGACTGAGGAATACATATGGCCTCCACACGCATGGATACCCATCCACATGTGCCCTTACACACATATAAACAAGCATATACATCACACACACACGTAAAAAAATAAAAATAAATTAGTTTTAAACATGCACAGAAGAATTGTTTGAGACTTTTGGGTTCACAAACTTAAAATGATATTGTTTATGTCTAAAATCAATAGAGTACAATGCTTTCTTCTGGGTAAAAATGGGGTAATTATAAAGAACAGTTTTTATACAAAATTGTATTCTCAGGTATCTATTTTCTGGTTTGTTCACTCTATGACCCTGTAAAGTCATTCATCTACTATGTTAACTTCCAGTGCCATGAACTTCCTTTTCATAACATTCATCTCAAGTTTTATCTGAATAATGTGTGTAACTCCATGAGATGATCTGGCATCAGGAATCCCAGTCATTTCACTTCTCTGTATTTGCCCTCATGTGATGTGAGGTTTTGTTACCTAAAGTTGTGTTTATTCTTAGACTAGCCTGTAAAAGATTTTCACACTTCCTCCTGCCTTTGCTATCACGATGAGACAATCATGCCCAGGCAGGCTCACTAGTCACACGTACAGCACTTTTAAAATCAGCTGACCATTATCTGACACCTTGATATGTGACTAATCCTCTGTTCCCATCCACTAAGCAAAGATATCACTTTCAGAGTCACCACAGTCAGTGTTAGGAAAATTTTGTCAAAGATTTTCAAACATTTGAGGAATAATTTAAGAAAAAAATACTATTGGTCATAAGAGCTAGGTTTATAGCATTTTAACATACTTTATTTCTCTTACTCCCTTTTCTGCTCCATGGTAGCTTTGAAAACCAATTATCTATTATTACAGGAAAACAAACAATCTGACAGCTTCTGGAGGGTCAGATTTGGGTTCATCTCCCGATAATGTTTCATTCCCAGAGAACTGTCATTGGTCAACCTGTTGTTGGTTCCTTGGATGATTCTAATAATAACAGGACTGCCTTTCCCTGACTTTATTCACTAATGCCAATAGCTTTTTCTCTGAGAGCATTGGTTGCAAACAGAGAGAATTGTCTGACATCATGGAGCTTAAAGTAGTGTGTGTCATTTTGTGAAAAGAATAGACTGGTCAAAAAACCATAAAAGGATTAAAAAAATGGAAAACTATGGAATTAGGCATCCATAGAGGAAATTGAAAGGCTCTAACAAGTTCTTTGAATCTGGAAGGCTATGTGCTTGTGGAGGACTGTGTGTGTATTCATGAAAGACCTAAGAAAACACTTTCCTCTCATCCATAGTTCATTTTGAGACCCTACAGCATAAGAAAGAAGTAAAATGTGACTATTTACTATAAATTTGCTGAGCCTCTTTGAACTAGACTAGTCTAAGCTGTCCTCCAGCTACATATGTTAAAAGGATGCCTACTTCTGTGTTTTTCTGAGATTTTAATTGTCCATCACATAGCATTATTGTACTTGCAGTTAAGCACTGTAGACTTGAAGTAGCATGGGGACCAGAGAAATGTCAACACAGTTCCCTACTCCATATCTGATTTTTTAATATACATAATAAGCACTGCATTAAGTAGTTTTTAAATTACTTACTTTTTATTAAAGAAATGCACCCTGATTTTAGCTTTAGTCTCATCACTCATAGATTAAACATATTGAAATGGCTTGTTATGATTATTACTCTTTTCAAAACTCACCATTTCTGATTATTTGCAGGTGGTCTATGAAATTGTATCTCAGCTTCAGTTGCATCGTACAAGTTAAAAATGTTGCACATTAATTAATAAGGGACTTATTGAAGATTTATTCCAAATATTGGAAGCACCTCAGAAGCCCTGTAGACAAGCGATTTTCCTAAATTTGAAAAAAGGAATAAAATGTTTTGTAGATTGGGTATATCTTATTAACCTCCTGAGACACACTATTCTGACATAGGATGTCTTCTCTTGGTTTTCCTATAAACAGTCAATATGTACTCACTTCTATGAAACAAAAATTTTGTTGCTATAGTTATATTTTAGTTACCTTTTCCTTCCTTCCTTCCTTCCTTCCTTCCTTCCTTCCTTCCTTCCTTCCTTCCTTCTCTCTCTTTCTCTTTCTCTTTCTCTCTCTCTCTTTCTCTCTCCCTCTCTTTCTCTCTTTCTCTCTCCCTCTCTTTCTCTCTTTCTCTCTTTCTCTCTTTCTCCCCCTTTCTTTCCTTCTTTTCTCTCTCTCTCTCTTCTTTCTTTCTTTCTTTCTTTCTTTCTTTCTTTCTTTCTTTCTTTCTTTCTTTCTTTCTTTCTTTCTTTTCATTGTAGGGTCTCACTTTTTAGTTCAGTCTGTCCTAGAACTCACTGTGTAGTCCCAGGCTGGCTTCTGAGTCACAGGGATGCTCCTACTTCTGCTTCCCGAGTGCTGGGGTTAAAAGGTTGTCACCATGCCCAATTTATATTTCAATAGAAATATTTCAGCACTACTCTCATTTTCCTCAAAAAAAGATAATCATCTGACAGAAAATCAAAATTCTTTTAAAAATTATTTTTATTTATTTATTTAAGAGAAAGAAGCAGAAAGAGGCCCCAAGGAGATTTTCTTTCGCCACAACCCCAGTTGGTCAGGAAGGACTGCTGCTCCTGGGCTTCCCAGCCTGCCAAAGGTCCATGGCACCAGGTGGCCCAAGGAGACTGTAAACCACAAACTATACTTCAGAAGAAAATATTTAGAAGATTATAATACTAAGATGATGCCAGAAAAAATTAAAGGCCTAGATAAATCAGGAAGGGCAGCTTTTAATGTTGAATGCTCCCCAGAGAAAACACTAAAAGTAACTAAGATTATAGACAGGGGGAAATGCAAGATTATACTACTCTTAAAAGTTATAAAATGACAAGATCAAAGAGCTGCCCTGTAGCCCAGAGAGAAATCCAAAACTCTCCCTGAGAAAAGAAATAACAACAAACAAACAAACAAACAAACAAAATGCTCAACTAAAGTAAAAACACAACTCCAAGGCCAGAGATCATGCCCACACAGCTGCCTCCTAACACTCTCCAGTAATGAAATACTGGCTGGCAGAACTTACAACTGACAAAACCGAAGGCCACAGAAAAGGGAATAAAAAGGAGATAATGGAGCCGGGCGTGGTGGCTCATGCCTTTAATCCCAGCACTCGGGAGGCAAAGGTAAGAGGATCACCTTGAGTTCCAGACTCTACCTGAAAATCCAAAAGCAAAAGGAGATAATGTTGTCTGGGCTACTGAGAAATTCCACCATTCTGGGGCCTGAAACTGAGAAAAAAATTTAAATGATAAAAGAGACAAACCAAGATGAAAGTCTCACTGCAAGGTTTTACAAATGCTTCTGAGCTAAAGGAATGTGATCAAAGTCACTCAAGCCCTAAACCCGACCATATACCTACCAGAAGAGGAGGGAGAGCTCCTCCACACTTGCGGACAAGGGTGATGCTGTCCTGCTGTGTTCCTCAGGGGCAAAAGGTCAGTTCAGGAATAGCTAAATTCTAAAACCTGGGGAAACTGGTCTGTCTTGCTCTCCCATACTGCAGAATGCAACAGCTCTCCAAGGCAAGGACACAATGGGGGGGGGGGGTACACAGGAGCAGGCACCTGCAGTTGCGATGTGTCACTTAGTGCTTCCCCAGCAGGACTTGACCTACATGATGGCCAAATGGCCCATTGGACAGGGAGACAAGGGCTTATGCCACCCCAGGAAAATCCCTGATGGCTCTGCTTTCTTGGCTTCCTTGCCTTGCAGAGCCAGAGGGAGCTGCAGGCACAGGGAATCTCAGGATCCTGGTCCCAACATGATGATGGGTGAGTCCCAAATTGCTGCAGACAGATGGGGACTGCTTATAAGACAATTGTGACAATTTTAAGTTTACTTTATCTCTCTGTGCTTCTATGGAACTGCTAACAGACAACACCCTAAGGTTTGTGTTTAGATTTTGTAGTACTCAATACTGAGTTTGTCAGAAACTTTCTAAAACTTCGAATAATGTTCTAATCTGCTTTCATATATTTTATTTATTTGTTTACTTATTTGCAAGCACAGAGAGAGACAGAGAGAGATAGAGAGAAGAGAGACAGACAGAGAATGGGCACAGCAGGGCCTCTAGCCACTGCAAATGAACTCCAGATGCATGTGCCCCTTGTGCATCTGGTTTACATGGGTCCTGGGAATTGAACCTGGATCCTTTGGCTTCTTAGGCAAATGCCTTAACCGGCAATCCATCTCTCCAGTCACATATATATATTTTTTAATATATGTTTCAGAAAGCTAATAAAAAGAGGTTCCAAAAAAATCAACAAATAATAAAATCTTTATGTATATTCTGAGCAAATAATGTAAGTCAAGCCTGGTCTACTCTTTTATAAAAGATTATTTAAAAAGGCGTTTTGAAGCAAAAAAAACCCCACTTAAATTGTCATATTAAAAAGTCATGATAAAGACAATAGAAATTTTGCTGTTAATTATAATGAGATAAAGTAGATAACAGGGTAAACTAAAGAAAAAACTTTGAATATTGGATAGTAAATGTTTGATAAAAAAGATTGTTACAGAATGGGTACACAGAGTATAAGATAAAAATATGTAAATAAAGGTATGAGTAAACTTAAACAGAAAGCTTAAAAACAAAATTGATTAAATCTTAAAGTGCTTAATCCGATTAGACTACTTGAGATTAAGAAGACTATTATCTTAGAGAGTTTATATCACAATGACAAAGGATGGCCCTAACTGGTTGCAAGATGTTATATGCAGGTTGTAAATTTAAAACTTGAATTTATTGTTGTTAATCTGGTCATAATAAAAGTTATAAGGTTGTAAAAACTGGCTTTAAAGTTCTCAACCAGGTTTGCTATGTTCCTCTATTTGTCAATATTTTAATATTTAATAAGGTTATTATATCTTAACAAAAGCAGTATAACCTTAAGATGGTCCTAGTCTTTTTCATACTATTTTACTGCATGATTATCACTGAGATTATTGTCTAAGTCTTATAAAAGGTGATTTAGTCATTGTGAGATTTTTTTTGGGGGGGGTGGGTTTCAAGGTAGGGTTTCACTCTGGTCAAGGCTGACCTGGAATTCACTGTGTAGTCTCGGGGTAGCCTTGAACTCATGGTGATCCTCCTACCTCTGCCTCCCGAGGCCTGGGATTAAAGGCGTGCACCACCATGCCCAGCTCTCTCATTGTGATTTTGTTCTTAGGGAACCTGAGGAAACTCCTCCTTTCCTAGGAAAACCTACAATATACAAACAATGTTAATATAGTTTGTCTAGGCTTCCTGTATTCTACCAGTCATAAAAATTGCCTTATGTTAAACTTAAAGTTGGTTCAATGATTAAAGGCAGTTGATAAAAAAAAAATCACTTTATGTCTATCATAATGTCTTTAATATATGTTAAAATCAGACTAATTTAACTCAACAATGACCAGGTTTGGCTTTATTCTTAAGCTATGTATACTCAGTCTCAGTCAAGGTTTTACTTAAGTAATTGTCTCATTTCTTGTATCTTAAGTTCATTGCTTATAGATATGTTGATACTTGCTGGGTATGGTGGTGCCTTTAATCCCATAACTCAAGAGGTAGAGGTAGGAGGATCACTGTAAGTTTGAGGCCACCCTGAGACTAGAGTAAAAATCTACCTTAAAAAACAAAACAAAAATGTTGATATTTAAGACATGTTCCCTGCTCTAAAAAAAAAAAAAAAAAAAAAAAAAAAAAAAAACAACCTTCAATGCTGCTGTTCTGCTTCCAGTTTGTGGAATAATTAATATCTGCATAGGTATACAGGCTAGCCAAAGCTATTTTCAAATACAGATGCCAAGTTTTTATACTGTCTTGTCTTTTCCTTATATACAGTTTCTAGATCAAATCAATTGATTTAAAGTTGTGGATAAAATATTGTTTCCAGGGCTGCTAACATGTTCAACCTATACTTATAACTGACAGATCCTTAAAAGATAAAGTGTGTATGTTTTCTATGTTCCAGATATAGCTCACACTGTCACCTGACAACTAAACTTAAATGCTAATCAGAACGATTTTAAACTATTGTGTCTCTGACCAGATCTGCTTTGCTAACAGATATGTTCTGCACCTTTTTAACTAAATCTGTTTTGCTAATCAAATATGTTTAGTATCTCTGAGTGATTAATAACCATATGTAAAAGGATAACCAATATTTTGGTTCCTGCTCCCAGGTCAGAAGGCCACAGAAGATGATGGGACACTTGCTAACTTATAGGCTCTGGCAAGTTGCCTCTCTTGATCAGGGAAGACATGGAGACCCAGAGATGCATTCCAAGTCAGTGTATCTGCAACAGGAGAGTCACATCAGAGGAAAATCAGTCCTCCGGGCTTCCCAAAAGAGGGAGGGCCATTTGGTCAGCATGGCCTTGACTTATCTTAGCAGATGACAATGCTGAGAGTCATAAAACTCTGTACAGGTCCCTAAAGTCTCTCCTACAGAGCCATGAATGACCTCTAAAATATAATACATAGTAAATTTTTGCTGGCTACATGGTCTTAAACACCCAATAAAAATATAATATTAGGGCTGGAGAGATGGCTTAGTGGTTAAGGCGCCTGCCTCCTAAGCCTATGAACGCTGGTTCCAATCTCCAGGTCCCACGTTTAGCCAGATGCAAAGTGACGCAAGGGTGCAATGAAGCACTTGACCACAAGTGGGCGCACACATCTGATTTCGTTCACAGCAGCTAGAGGTTGCTGGTGCGCCCACCTCTATCTGTCTTCCTCTCCCTCTCTCTCTGTCTCTCTCCAATATATATATTATATAATTACAAGATACTACAATATAAACCAAGATTCAGACAAATAGATTGCCCTGCCTGATGCTGGCTTACAGTACTAAACTATTAACTCATAACCTTCTGCCTCTGTCTGGCCCAGATTAGTCAGCCACTGTTTGCCTTTAAATCAAAGATCCCAAATTGTCCTTACTGATTATGTTTACTTGATAGTTATTGATTTGTACAAGTCCAATTTTGCCTTCATATGTTTTATTAAAAAAGGTTGTATCACTGAAGAATGATCTCAGAGCCAAGCCCTAAAGTACATTTAAGGCAAATATAGAGCCTAGCCCTAGATGTAAAATCAATTTAGAGTTCTGGCTCTTTTGTACTTGCTACTCTTGATGGTGCTGTTTGGTTGATGGTATCTCTTTGCTTATATATAGAGAGTTAAGCCAGAACCTCCTGCCACTGATGATGCTTCCTTAAAATTTGTAACATCGAGGGACCCACATACTCTTAGAAAATTTGGCCTACATCCATCAGCCAGGTGATATAAACTCAGAATCAAATATAAATATAGATCAAAATCATTCAGAATCAGATATCAGATATAAACACCAGAATCAAGTAACCCAGAAGGTCCCTTCAAAGTCAAGCTCTGGAGGATATGTGCCCCTGCCAGAAAGACTGTGGTCTCCTCCACACATGACAGAAGTCTGAGGACTTCAGCATGAGATGCCAAAAAATCAAACACATGGGTAAGATCCTAAGTCCTTCCATCAGCTGGACCAATCAGCTCATTTGATAACCTCATGAGATCCATAAAAAACTTTGGTTCCAAGAGACTTTTTATATCTTTCACCCCTGAACTGATACAGTTCTTTCCTATTGCCTCATATTACATCCTTTTCCTTCCACAAAAATATCTGTTTCTTTTGGAGAAATCCCTTCCATCCACTGCAGGAATGTCCTGTGCTCTCCTCCTCACAATAGGATTAGTCACAGTCACTCCCGCTGACTAATCTTGTACAGAGAAGGCCCTCCTGGCTCTTTCTTTCATTATAATAACTCTTTTGTGTTGCCATCCATATTTTCAAGGGCAATAATCATAAATAAGTTCCTGCTACTAAAAATTAAACACAAGATTTAGCAATAACAATGTCATCATTCCCAATGACAATTGACACATGTTTGGCCCTCAAGGTCATGCTTACCCAAGACTCTAGAGGTGTTATAGCTGATGTACCCCAGACCCTTATGTAGACTACCTGGAGCCACTGGATAACTCCTTTAATGGGGCCTTTCATAATAATTATGCTGGGACTTATGTTAAAATCTTATGTTCTAAATACTCTGTCCAGGTTCATCCAATCTAAGATAAAAATACATAAAATACAAGTAATATGCCAGGTATGCCATCCATTATATACAAAATCATAAGGAGTTATGATAATAAAGAGAAAGAATGTGGTAAAGAAGTTAAATGTTGAATTGATTCACTGAGTTACTGTAAGAGTTAATTGCTGCAGAGCTAAAACTTATCTTTGTCAGCAGATGGAAAAATCCCAAAGAAGAAATTGTCCAGAAAAGGCCCAAAATGATGATTAAAAAAAAAAAAAAAGACAGGTTAGACTAAAACAAAGTAAAATAAAGTTCATTGTTAGGGTGGCCTGACTACAGAAATGATTGATATGCAAATTACCACATTTTGTTTGTTCACCTACCCTTCCCCTTGGCTTTGAGGTAAAGGGCTACCTCAAGCTTTTTGGCTCCCAGGTAATAAAACTCCTCTGCTTTCACTCATTCTGATGTTAGAGTAATCCTTCCAAAAAATTTCTACAATAACTTCAAAATTAATGTTCAGTAATAAAATTCTCTGAAATAGTTTTGAAATATAGTGTTTGGAAATCCAAATCTGTATTAAGACATAGTTCTTTTGCCTGCTGAATTCTTTTATTGAACATTTGATATAGCATGAAATCCATCTCTCGTATGGCTGGCTCTTCTGAAGTTAATTCCTTTTTCCTAGTTGTCTTTTGTCTCTGATTCTACTGTGGTTAAGAAATTATTTGCACATCTTACAATGGATGTCTTGACCATGTCATTGTCTCTCAGGACACATTCATGTTTCTCACTTTCTCCCCAAACAGAAAAACTCAAAAATTTTCTCAAGTGAATGCTAACTACCTATCTGTTCAAAAGGTTTAAGATAACTTATATCTGCTTAGCATACTTTCTGATACTTTAATCATTGCTTTTATTGAATATTTGCTTTTACTCATTATTGTTATTGCTTGTCAAGGAGGCCAGAAGGTTGAGTTGAGAACATACTTTATTTTGCCCTATCTACATCACTTTTGCTTTCCTATATTTCATATTGGCACATTCTGCAGATTGTTTTCTATATCAACTCTAAAATTACATACTATCCAATTTTACCTAGGAATATAGCCTGAGATTTTATTTTCTATTAGATATTTACATTTATTTCTGTATAATTTTCCTTCCTAATTGACTGCATAGTTAAAAGTGTCCTGGGGGCCAGGCGTGATGGCGCACGTCTTTAATCCCAGCACTCGGGTGGCAGAGGTAGGAGGATTGCCGAGAGTTCGAGGCCACCCTGAGACCCTACCTCGAAAAACCAAAAAAAAAAAAAAAAAAAAAAAAAAAAAAAAAAAAAGGGCCTGGGGAATGGATCTAACTTCAGCAGGGACTAAGAATAATGAGAGTTTGGCCTCCTTTACAGCAACATTCTTGGCTAATTTGTTTTGGTTGTGGTTCTTTCTCTTGAATCATTTCATATAGTGAGTCACCATATTCTGTTTACTGTTTCTTTCATGTTCTATCTATTATCATTCTCCGAAGACAATGTTTTCACTGCTTGGGGATGAATTTCTACAGCATTTTCCTGATTGGTTGTTCTGATTTCAGTCTTTCCTTAGTTCACTCTGCAATCACTATCAAATGATACATACAATGCTGCATTCATGCCAAAGACATAAGAACATTTATGTAATTTTGTCTAAAGGTGACAAACTATTAGTTTGCACACAAGAAAAGTTCCAAGCATATTAGAGTGTTAGTGTTAAAATAAGGAGATACTGAGGCAATCCAAGGTGACTGTTTATGCTCCCTGTGTATTACCAGAAATACTTTCAGCTCAGCCTTCTTAATGTTTTAAAACAACTACCCAAATATTGATTCCTTATCTCAGAATTTTCATACCAAATTTGGTCCCTCTATGCCTGATAACTTCAGAGAACTAGACACTCAATCAATACATAAATAAAAACAAAAATATGTAAATGGAACACAATTTAGAGTCACTTTTGTCATTTAAGATGTGTTCCAAAATATGTGTTTTTAGTACTAAATATACTGGTTTCCCATATTTCCATATTTTTTAATAAAGCATACCAGAAACAAAATGCATACCATTTATTATGTTAAAATGTATCATCAAATACATACAGTACACAGTGTTACTCAAAAGAGACTCTAATTTTTCTGGGGAAATAAGTCAGAGACTGTTTCAACACTAGTGTGAAGGTAAATATGACCTTAAAAATTGGTGTCATGGGAAATGCAAAACACACATCCTCACCCCAGATAGGGGCACACACAACAGACCAAAGAATATTGCACTAAACCCAGTTCTGGTGAACCAGTGAATTTATTGAGGTTACTTATAGAGTATGAGGAGGGATTGCTTACAGGAGCAATGGAAACCCAAAGCAGTCCCTCCACAGAGAAATGTTATCCCATCTTGGATGATGAACTTCCCATTGTTGCTTTGACTCAAAGATAGCTGCATCACGACTCATCGAAGCTGCATCTCTCTAGCATACTGCACAACCTGCAGGCAGCTCAGTCAGAGATGGGGAGAATGTCATCTCCTAGCAGTTGTTTTTCATTTATTATAGATCTAGGGTGAGGTCTTGCAAACTTTTTCTATGATTTTTGACTTCTTGAGTCACCAGAAACTTTCCTTCCCCCCCTCCCCAGGAAGGAATGCTTCAGTTTCTAATTAACATTGCTCAAAGTTGCCCTTTATGACATTTAAGTTGCAGGTCTCCCCGACTTGATTTACTTCCTAAAATAGAGCCTCCTTCCTGTCTTCAGGAGAGAAAATTTCAATTTGGAGGAATCTCCTACAAAATTGGGAAATAAAACACAAACAATAATCAGAAAACTGTAGACTCAGATTTTTAATTAAGGGACATGCCAAAAGAATGTATGTATGTATGTATGTATGTATGTATGTATGTATGTATATATATATATATATATATATATATATATATATATATATATCTGTTAAGATATATAGAATAAGAAAAGTTGTGACAGTAGCAAGTAAGGAATCAAATCCTGCAAATCCTGCAGTTGGTCCTGTATGGTGTCAGCCCATCCTAGAACCTTGGGCTCAGAACTACTTTACCTGTGATTTAAAAATACTCATATATAGTGATTCCTAAAATTAGCTTCGCAATGCCTTTTAGAGGTGTAGGTCAGTAATCTTGTCCTTCAAGAGGCATCAGTATCACTGTGATAGCTTGCCCAGATTAGCTAAAATGAATGGAACTTGACAGCAGATTTTTGAATATTAATCACTTTCCTTCCATACTTATGCAATTTTTTTTTTTTATGAGAGAGAGAGAGAACTAGTGCGCCAGGGCCTCAGCCACTGTAATCAAACTCCAGGCATGTGTACCACCTTGTGCACATGCATGACCTTGCATATGAATCACCTTGTGTGTCTGGCTTACATGGGATCTGGGGAGTTGAACATGGGTCCTTAGCCTTCTCAAGCAAGTGCCTTAACTGCTAGGTCATCTTTTCAGCCCACAATTATTTTCTATGTGACAAAGAAATAGGCAGTAGTCTACGTATAAGTAATTGACTTAAATGTAAAACAATCACTTTCTTTAAGAGTTATGATGTTCAGATGTAGAAAGAAAAATAAAAACATGCAATAATTAACACAGTCTTAAATTTTCAAAGTTATGCAAAATATGGATAGGTTAAAGTCAGTCCATCATGCAGGAAAGCAGAGAAGATTATTTGGACAAAGCTAGTCTAGAAATTATTGAGGATTTAACAGTGGAGTTAAGTTGCAGAAGGAAGAATAGTGACATAAGAGACAGAGAAAGGACAGCGTGTCCCTTCACAATGAATAGCACAGGGGTTCTGGAGCTCTGGCTGTCACATTTTTAGAGTATTGCCTTTTTGGGAGTAACACGAGATGAACCTTGAAAACTGGAAACACAAGCAGAGGCAAGATAATGGAAAATCATTGTAGACCATGTTGAGGGACAGTCTGTCTCCTGATGGAAAACAAAAAGCCATTAGGAAAAAAAAAAAAAAATAGAAAATCCAGCTCCAAAAGTCCCAGAAGAATGACATGGTCAGAGTTGCTTTTTAGAAAGTACACACTGGAAGTGCTATAGGCAATGTTCCTATAACTAGGTCAAAGCTAGAGGCAAAGAGACTAGCCAGGAGGCAGTTCTTATACATTAGAATAAGAGAGAAAAGATGATGGTGGCCATTCTAGCCTCCCTTTGTCAAGGTCTCGTCTGTAATTCCACAGGCAAATGTCATGATATTTGATGGTTCGCCCTTATATCTGACATTATACTTGCAGTCTTCTTTCCTTATTCCTGAAACCCCCTCTGTCTTTTAAAATATTTTTTTATTACTTATGTATATAGTATATATACAGCCATGATGGTATCTTGATATCCCCCTCTCTTTTGTAGAAAATTTCATACGGAAAGGAAGTGGGTGCAGCTACATTTGAGGAAAAACCACAGGTCAATAAATGACTCCAAAGTCAGGTCTGAGATATTGTGCAACATAAAATACAAGTTAACCTCCCAAAGTTGGTTCTCTGCTTCGTAATGTTTCCATCTCCATTGGAATTGTTTCCTCTTTCACAGGAGACAGTTTATGTCGAGGTTGTAAGTTTCAATACTGAAGAGTCAAATCTATTTGTGAACAACAAAATATGGAATAGAAAAGCATCTCTAAGTAGCAAAGTCTCTTTAGATAACTGGAGAGCCTGTTTTGCTTTGAAAAAGAAGGTTCCTTAGCCCTCACAAAGTCTGTTTAAAAATACACACAAAGTAAAGGGGCTCCTTTTGCATTTTAAACATTAAAACACTTTTAAATGATGTTATGTTTATATATAAAACAAGTATATTTGAGAAATGAGATATGAAACAATATCAATTTATTTTCTTAGTTTTTGAAATGAATTTTCTTTTTTAACATTTCACTGACAACTTCCATCATATAGACAATATACCATGAAAATAATCCCCTCCAACCACCCTCCCTTTTCCACTTTCTTTTTTTTTATATATATTTTTTTAAATATTTTATTATTTATTTATTTATTTGAGAGAGAGAGATACAGAAATAGGCAGGTAGAGAGAGAGAGAGAGAGAGAGAAAGAGAGAGAACGGGTGTGCCAGGGCCTCCAGCCACTGCAAACGAACTCCAGATGCATGCACCCCCTTGTGCATCTGGCTTACGTGGGTCCTGGAGAATCGAGCCTCGAACCGGGGTCCTTAGGCTTCATAGGCAAGCGTTTAACCGCTAAGCCATCCCTCCAGCCCCCTTTTCCACTTTCTGAATCCCAACTCCACTGAATCCATTCTTGTTTCCAACTCGTGTCTCTACTATTTTGATGTCATTATTTTTTCCTGCTGCTGTGCTGCTCTTGTATAAGTAACATCAGCTACTGGGAGGTCAGGAGTACCATGACCACTTTGTGTTTGGAAGATAGTATTGCAAAGCACTCTTTTCTTTTCTTTGGCTCTTAAATTCTTCTCTTTTGCAATGGTCCTGGAGCCCTTGAGCATGTGGTAGAGATGTGTCACTTAGTGTTGAATATTCCACTGTCACTTCTCAAAATGTTGATGAGTCGCCACATCTGAAAAGAGAAGTTTTGCCAACTATAAAATGAAAGTAATACATGGGCAAAAACATAAACATTTAGGACAGTTTGGTGGGCATAAGAGATCTATTTATCCAGACAACAGATAACAGTGGTAGCTTCTTCCCTAGGGTTTAATGACCTCTCTAGCCTCTGGCTTTTGACTAGAGTTTCAGTAGCATGTAGGAATTTCCTTCCATGGAATGTGCCTCAAATACAATCAGAGAAAAATTGGTTTCCTCAATAATAAACATGCCACCAAATGTGCCAGTAATGCGCACTTGGTCTGGCTCTCCAGCTGTGAAATTTGCAGGTACATGGCTGGTTAAGATTCATTGATGAGTTTTCTTCCCTGATAGGCTACATAGCTTTTTCCAACATTACATCAGCTAGTAACTAGGGAGGAGGCTTCCAGCTCAGCTCCAGCTTGATTTTTCTATGCCCTGGAGCCCAAGCATGTTATGTCTCCAGAAACACAGTGAGTTTTCTCTTCAATACCTGTGTCTTACATGAAGGGTTAAGAATTCAAAAAGACATCTCTCTCATACCCTCCAAGGCCCAGGTTCCATTTCAAAAGAGGTGGCAGGAAGAGCCAAAGAAATAGAGGAGTGCTGTGTAATACTGTCTTCCAGGCACAAAATGGCCTGGATATCCATGACCTCACAGTGCCTGACACTATCTACACAACACCTTCATAATAGGAGGAAAAGATGACATCAAAATAAAAAAGAGACTATCTGAGAGGGGGAAGAGATATGCTAGAGGGTAGATTTGAGAGGAGGAAAGTAGGGCTAGGGAGGGAAATATCATGGTTTGTTGTCTATAATTATGGAATCTGTCAATAAAAAGTTTAAGAAAAAGGATTCAAAAAGGGGCTGAACAACTGCATTTCAACTTAAGCCTCCTGGTAGACAGTATAGTCATTTCCAGACTAAGAAAACTTCCAAGTTAAGAATGTTAGTAATTGGGCTGGAGAGATGGCTTAGTGGTTAAGGCGCCTGCCTGCTAAGCCTAAGACGCTGGTTCCAATCTCCAGCGGTTCCAATCTCCAGGTCCCACGTTTAGCCAGATGCAAAGTGACACAAGGGTGCAATGCCGCACTTGACCACAAGGGGGAGCATGCATCTGGATTTTGTTCACAGCAGCTGAGAGACTGCTGGCACTCCCATTCTTTATCTTCTCTGTCTCCTTCCTTCTCCCCTCTCTCTCTGTTCTCTGTCTCTCTCAAAAGAATGTTAGTAATTGATGCTAGTTTGCACTACTGGAAAGGATCAACTACTACACATGATTGAAAAATCAAAAACAACTTGACATCAAATACAGGTAAAAATAAAAATATAATGCTTAGTCAAAGTCTTAAAATTGGGTAATTCTCTTCAGATATTAAGGGCTTATCATGAATTGGGTGGTGTTACTATCCATTTTCTGTTCTGTTTCATATTCTATTAAGCCCTTAGTGACAAGTTGTTGGACACAGAAGCTAAGAGAAAGTGTGTTCCCTTTGTGAAAGAGGACTCAATAGCCGAAACTGGGAATGTAATTCTTCTTGACTTGAGAGTTTCTTTTCTTTCAAAATACAGAACTTGTCTTCTAAATGCCAATAATTGCTCTTCTGGAGAAAGATGGAATATGAAAATCCTTACTTTAAGATGTAAATTTCCTAAAAAATAAATAAGTGTTTTCAGTGAGAATGAAGTTGTCATTATATCATTCTTAGCAATACTGGGAGCAGATTTGGAGTCCCGATGCTGAACAAGGAAATTCACTTGCTAAGCTCCACTTAGAATTTCAGCCTCACATACACAAATGTCAAATCTAAGCATCAGAAAAATAACAAATCATTATATGCCATGTGGCTTCTGGGATGGACACAAAAAGTAAAACCATAATCTTCAATCATTGAATGCCAAGGCCCACCGAAGATGGATGATTCAAACACCATGGTTCCCACTGTGTGTCATTTAGTCAGTTTATGATAAAATAACATTGACAATGTAGCTATTTAATATGTCTTGAAGGAAAAAAAAATCTACTAATTATACAAAGGTTGTCACATGCCTTTGAAACAACCTGGAAACAAGAATAATAAATAATTGAGATATATCTATATCTATCTATCATCTATCTATCTATTTATGAAATGAAAGAATTTAAAGAAAGCTGAACAAGAAAATTCAGAGGATTAAAACAGTAGATTCAGGCTGGAGAGATGGCTTAGTGGTTAAGGCACTTGCCTGCAAAGTCTAAGGACCCAGGTCCCATGTAAGCCAGAAACACATGGTGGCGCATGCGTCTGCAGTTCATTTGCAGTGGCTGGAGGCCCTGGTGTGCCCATTCTCTCTCTCTCTCTCTAATAAATAAATAATAAAAAACATTAAAAAAAGAGTAGATTCAAGTGTAAAATAAAGGCTCTAGTTCCTACCTTCAAATTATAAAAGTAAATATCCAATCCAGACTCATCATTGACAGTAACAAATCTTAAGCAAAATAACAAAAAAGCAGTCTGTGTGTAGTTAGGAAAAAAATCAAAACATTAAAATATGTACTTTTCTTACATGTGTAGTAGTATGTGTGTGGTGTGTATGGTGCATGTGTGCAGATCCACACGTCTCGTCTATGTGTTGAGGCCATGAAAGAGGGATAGCCAGAAGGAGCTCGTTTCTTCTTGCTTTGCTTTATGGTCCTGTCACTGTCACCCAGAAGCTTTCAGTCTGCACGTGTTCTGACTTCTTCAGAACCAGAATCATCACTTTTCCTCCCCCACTGCAGGAGCAGCAGCCTTTTGGTCCTAACTTGCTTACCAGCACATGGATCTTTCTCTGAGCTCAGAGACACATCACTACCCTTCAGCCGGCGCTTTGTCTCCAAGGCCTATGTCTTAGCTTCATGGGGCTCCATTTTCATGCTTCTGGGTTTTAATAATTCTTCCCTTTGTTGTCTAAGCCCTAGGAATGGTAGCTGCTTCTTGGAGTGGAACTCTCTGTGATAACTTGGTGTTCTCACCTTCTTCACCCACTCACATCTAGTTAACAGTCCATTATGTTATTCGAAGTCTCCTCTGGTAAAATGAATGCATATCATCCCTGTTTCCTAACATTTCTACCTGATGCAATGATGATACCATATGCCAACGCACTTTCAGTTTCTATCATGTCACTACATATGCACCTCAAATATTCCCAGTAGATGTATGTATCTGTTGTATGTGGGTTATTTTAGTAGTGGGCCAGTGATCTCATATTATTCTCATTCAATACAACATCTATAAGATCAATTATAAATGGAAAGATCTGTCAAAAAAAAAGAAAAAAATAAGTTCACACAATTGTCTATTCAGGATATCATATTTTCTGATAATGATGTTGAGAGATGTTAGAAATTTCTCAGTGAGCATTGTCTGCAGTGCAGATTTAAAATCACATCTCTAGAAAAGCCAAATCCTTTACCTCCAAATCTCAGCCTTTGTGGAAACTGGTATTTCATGTTAGCATTCTCCAGAGAATCAGAGGAAGTAGGAGATAAGCATATAATGTGTCTCTCCACAAATGTGGCCAAACACAGATGGAAAATAATAAATGTAATTAATCAATACTTAACTGACAATATTTTTCTTATCATTATTCCAGAAACCATATAGTTTAATGACTATTTACATTGCATTATGCAATAATAATAAAATAAAAATGATTCAAAGTATATCGGAGGATGTGTGTAGGTTGTATGAAAATACTATACCATATGTAGGATCCAAGTATACATGGAATATTGACACCTACAGGCATATGGGACCAACTGCTTACATATACCAAGGGATGATTCTGTGTAGAGAGAGAAAGAGAGATGGGGGGAGAGGAGAGAGAGATGATGAGGAATTGGTTTACGTGATTGTGATTATGGAAGTAAAGGAGTCCCTCTCCCACATGCCATGTGCACACTGGAGATCCAGGACAACTGGAGACATGTGGTATAGTTATTATTGTGAGTCAAAATATCTAAGAAACTTAAGAATTGATGGCATAAATCTTTGAGGACTAGGAGAAGGAAGATAAAATGTCACAGCTCAAGTAGGCAGGCAGGAAGTAAGTTGTAGCAAATTTCTCCATTTTCTCTCTTACGCTGTAATTAAGACATCTCACATTGGAGAGGGCAATCTATTATGTCCATGGAATCAAGTGACAATATTATCTAGAACCAACTTCACACAAAGAGAGAATGATGAGCCTTTTGTATCTAGACATGCCAAGGCCAATCAAGGTGATATATATATCGTCATTGTACAAACAGATTTTGCTTTTTACTAATAACATCATAAGTATTAAACCCTTCAATGTAACATAATTACAAAGATAGCATTAATGGAGTTATGGACATTTTACACTGTAATTGGAGAGCATATTTAAATTTCTGTCAATGTGTGTGTTTATTACCCATATAATCATGTCTTTCTCACAAGGAGCTGATTTTATGAAGTCTTTATTAATGAGATTCAGAAACATGACAAATTCATTTCATAATGACTTTCAAGAAACTGCATTTTATTATATAGCTAACATTGGTTAAATCCTTCAATGTCTGGTCTACACTAGAATTTACTAAGTATTTTATAATCATCTAGCAATTTCATCATGAGAAATAATATGAGAACTTATTTGTGTACTTTCCTGGGAAACTGTCCAAGGCCACATGACTAGCAAAGTACACAAAGAGATTTGAATCCAGGTCTGCTTGTGGAGTTGAGAAGAAGCTGGGCTTGGGATTCAACTCTTCCTTCTTAATAGACCAATAATTATAAATACATTCATGAAAAACAAGGCCAAGATCACTTCATTCTGAAAAATTACATTTATCTTTACATATAAGAATTGGGTAATATACCTATGTTATAAAATTTTGAACTAAGCAGAGAAGAATTTCGTGAAGTGGCTATTGTTCAAAGATACTTCTGCAAGATTTCCCAGAGAAAGATATGATCAAAGAACAGAATAGACAGACGTTCCTACCAGCTGACATGTGTAGACTTAGGGAGGAGAGTGTGAATGTTTAATTCAAAGCATAAGTTTTCAGCATCCCAAATATTCCATTTAAAAATCTAAATTCAGTGTTAGAACAAGAATAACATAAGCAATGTGTGACATTTAGATAGATATAGATGTTGATACATATAGATTAATTTATTCATTTTTTTCACTTAAGCCATAAACATGCACACACTTTTGCTTAAATTAGTTGATATATATCCTTAGTCAACATTACTTCTTTAAAACAAGTCAAGAATATTTTCTTTTTCTTTTGAGGATGAATTCTTCGAACCAGATGGTTAATCTTAATTATTCTTATAGTAGAGACATCTTTATCGTAAGAGTTTTTCACAGATGAATAGTGTTATATAAGCCCCTTTGTTTACTGAGTTGCTGAAAGAATGACTTTTTATGTGGGAAGCAGTTGCTGTAATTTTATCTTTGATTTCTTCAACTTCCTTGGCACTTAAAAGCAATTACAACATTTTGATTACAGAGTCTTCACTGAAGTAAGGGACAGGGTTGTTTAAAATGCTTATGTTTTCAAAAAATGAATTCTAACAAAATTATTATGTGCTCCTAGTTTAATTTCAATATAAATATTACAAAGGCCACATATTTTGTTGGGCTTTTCATCTGCATGCTAAAAATTTGTACTTATAATCAACAAATCCAGAGGCTGGAGGCTTCTGTTTTTCTTTATTGAACTCCATCTTATCCAGATAGATTATTAGTGTATCAAGTTAAATCATGAGCTGTTTAGATGATTGGAAAACACAATTTTTCCTTCAGAGACAGACAAGCACATAATAATTCAATTAGATTTCATTTTTGAAAAGGCATACAATTATGATCTGCATGTTTTGGAAAACTTTGAGAAAGTTAACAACAAACTGTAGCATGGTATTTCATATTTTTCTCCCTCTCTGTCTTCCTCTCTCTCTCTCTTTCTCCACATATATTTAGGAGTTTCAAAATAATTAAATGTATTTTCTTCTTAAATTTCACAATTACAAAGTAACTGCAATGTAGAAAAAAAAGTGATTTTGTTAGGTATTAACTTCAATAATTAGAATAATTCTTCAAGCAAGCCTGAGTAATATCTCACGGTGAGGAACAGGATTGAATGTGAATTACCTGTTTCTAGCAGCTATGGTTATTTTCCTTATACTACCTACCATTTCTCTTTTCCTCTCCAAGTAAAAGTATATACTCACACAGTTGCCATTACTCCTGAATTACTCCACAATTTTTTTGTATGGTTTCAAGTAAAATTGGTGTTTTCATTTTTACCTAAATGTATCATCAGAAATTCAAATTTTATCATTCAAGGTCATCAAACAACCTTGAATTAGTCTGTGTGAATGCACATGTGTGCTTTCTTCAAGTCTTTATATAAAAGCATTGCTCACCCTTGCTGGGTAGACTGATTCATCATCCTAATTGTTTTCTTTTGCTGCAAGCCTCCCTTGACTGATATTTACTTATCTAAATATATGACATTGGTGAGACACACCTACTGAGGCCAAGATTAAACCATGTTCTAGCTAATTAAATAGACATTATTACATGTAGTTTATTTTTTTGTGGTAAGAACATTTACTTTCCAGAATCTCAATAAACATAAATTATTACAGACCATATACCAATGCTTTAAAGGCTCTATATAATAGTGATGGAATACAAAGTGATATGGTATACTTATGGGGTGGTTTAGTACTTTTTTTGAGAGCAAACCAATTTTCACCTTCAAAAGTCTAAGCCAATTATAAAGTAACATTATTTTATAAACCAGGAATCTTTGAAATAATTTTAAATAATCCATTCAAACTAACCAATTAAGCCTATGAAGAGAAGAAAAACTTTTATATTGTTTTATAATGATTTTGATAAGGGGCTGGAGAGCTGGCTTAGTGGTTAAGTGCTTGCCTTTGAAGCCCAAGGACCCCCGTTCGAGGCTCGATTTCCCAGGACCCACATAAGCCAGATGCACAAGGTGGCTCATGCATCTGGAGTTCGTTTGCAGTGGTTGGAAGCCCTGGTGTGCCCTTTCTCTCTCTCTGCCTCTTTCTCTCTCTGTCTGTCTGTTGCTAATAAATAAATAAAAATAAAATAATTTTGATGAAAGGCATGCACGAAGGTATTTTGATAACAAACAATTTGCAGATTCATTCTCTAGATATTTCAGAATACATATTCTTGTTTCTTCCTCACTAGCAGCATTAAATGGTGTTTTAAGGTTAGAAAATTGTGTGACTATCATTATGGCCTCTTCTGTTTGAATTTGAGTTTCTCCTTGACTCACATTCCCACATGTTGCAGCTCAGTGGTAAGTGATGACAGCTTGGCCACTGAATGTCAGTGTAGAAATCACTCTATATATGTTGAAAATATATCCCTGTGCATAAAACTGCCAGCTTTGCTTCTGAACTCTTTTTTAATTTTAGTTATTTATTTCATTATTTATTTGTGAGAGAGAAAGAGGCAGAGACAAAGAAAGAAAGGGAGAAAAATGGGTGCATCAGGGCCTCCAGCCACTGCAAATGAACTCCAGATGCAGGGGCCACCTTGTGCATCTGGCTTAGGTGGGTCCTGGAGTATTGAACCAGGATCCTTTGGCTTTGCAGGCAAACGCCTTAACTGCTAAGCTATCTCTCTAGCCCACATTTTTTCTTTTTAAAATAAATTATTAAGCTGCGGCAATGGCCACTTGGTAAAGCGTTTGCTATGCAAGCATAAGAGGTGAGGTAGAATCTCCAGAACCCACGTAAACTGTGTTGCTTGAAAGGTGGAGACAGGTGGATTCATGGGGCAAGCTGGCTAGTCAGACCAGCTGAAATGGTGAGTTCTAGGCTCAATGAGAGACCCTGTCTCAAAAAATAAGTTGGATAGTGACTGAAGAAGACACCCAACATTGACCTGGCTTCCATAAACACATACACACTTACACATACAAGCATACTCACACATGTGCGTTCATACACATATGAGCCCAAATACACACCCCCACATGCACACATGCAAGAAAAGAAAATAAGTAATTATCAGGATTCTTCATATCACTTCCATTGTAACTAGAAGTTACATAGCCTCCCACATCTGAATCAAGTGAATCACTACAAATTATAAATGTATAATGGTTATTTCTATGCTATTTGATAACTTGATGAACTAGAGCATCTACGCAATGTTCCCACCATGAGACAGCCCATGCACTCACCCATAAAGCCGGTGTCTCCAAATCAATACAGCCACACTTTACATCTGTAAAAATATGGGAAGATGACGGAGAGGGGGGAAAGTGCAAATTGAAAGGAGAAACTTATCAGCTTGATATAGAGATAACCTGTTGTTGGAAGGAGGCCAGAAAGAGAAGGTGACTAGTGCCTTTCTAAACAATGTCCTTAGAGGTTGTGCTTTGATTTAAGGACACACTTGTCAGAATCTGGCACCTTTCATCATTGAAAGCAACAACAGCTAAATGAAGTCACCCTCGTACCTCTCTGAAGCAGATCACCCGCCGAGGCATGCACAAGATTGTGGCTCTGTTCTGCAGCACTAGCTTACACTAAAGGGATACTTATATTAGGAGATCCTGGTGGATCAGTGTCCCCCCTTTTTTTTCACAGCTGCCTCATTTTTCCAGCTTATGCTACCTTTTGAAAAATAAACTATGTAAAATTACACAATTTTTTAAAAATTCAAGCATAATAGTCTAAAAATCAACAGATATTAGCCATCCATTGAATATAAACTATTAGAAATCTTTTCTATGCAATATTTTATTTAACAAATGGTCAACTCTGATGTTTGTTAAGACATCAATATTACATAATTCTGCATGAACTTGGCACTATTATTATACAAACCTAAAAATGTGAAGTTCAGAAAATTTCTGTGTGACACTGGCATGAAATGATAAGCTAATATTTGACATTGAAGTTTCGGAAACCAAACATAAATTTCTTATTACAGTGCTACTTCACCTAATTTCACTAATACTTCAAATTTGAAATTGAATTTAATATAAGTCCACATATTAATTAATGTAATGAAGACTCTCTTAAGTAGACATTGCTGTGACCCAATACATGACAGCAAAACTTGAAAGGTTCGTTTGTAAACACAGTCACCGAGGATACAGTGGAGAAGTCATACACACTAAGGCAGCTCACTCCATGAGAGCAGGAGCTTGCTGCTGGTGACATCTTAGCAGCAGACAAGAAGTAGAGAGCAGGACCAGAAATGAAGCTTCCTTCCCAAGTGGCCTAGTGTAGCAGACAGCTTCAGGTTCGCTGAGATGAACTTCCAGACCAGGCACAGTTATGGAGAAAGGGATATTATTTATTGAAGCTTACAGATCCAGGGGAAGTTCCATAATGGCAGAAAAAGCTGGCCTGCCTTCACAGGACCAAGCAGAGAGCAATGCCACAGCCAAAAAGGCACACAGCACAAAACTACTGCCCAAAGCCACAGCACACTTCAGGAACTCCATTAGGCACACTTTGCATATCTTTACAATGGAATCCCAAACCCACCACCACACCTTAAGAACCACCCAGTGACATTGCCTCTAGCAAGGCGGCTGCAGATGCAAACTATAAACTAATAAAACACTGAATATATTGGGGGCCATATATTCAAACTACCACACCTAGTTCCACTAGAAATGTGCCACATGTCAAAGCTTTCATAGTATTTCAGAACACCAAACTTGAGATGGGTATTCAAGACATTTTGTAACAAAACTATGACAGCATCTTTGAAGTCCACTTTTATGTGCTTAACACATGATGTTGCTTGTCCATTATGGTAGAAATAGTGTAAGATGAAGAGCCAGACCAAGAAATGCATGATCTTTGGGTTTATTATGAAGTATCAATACACAAAGTCACAGAGTCATCTTGGATGGATTTTAGTTTCTTTGTCATTTCTGATAAAAAAGTTAATAATCATACTGTTCTTATAAGTGACAATAGATCATATATATGATAATATATAATTTATATGTGATCACATTTTATCATACCTATGAGAAATTGTCATTTGTAAGAATATATATGATTATATGTAACATATATTTTATGTATATAATCTGTGTGTGTTACTAATTATAATAATGCATATATCTTGTTTGGGAATTTGATGATTTTTCTCTCTGTGTATGCATGACTGCAAAAGGTAATTTGTTGGATCTAAACCCAACAGATAATTTCCATTTTTCTTTTTGAAGAAGCCACAGTTTGAGAAGCCATAAACAGTTTCTGTGATTGGTTTCTTTTCAAATTATTTTCATTTATTTTATGTGTGCATATGTAGCATGTGTGGTGTGGTATGTGTGTAGTATGGTGTGGCTTAGTGTGTTGTGGTGTGATGTATGTATGTGTGTTGAGGTGTATGTGTGTTGTGGTTTAGTGTGGTGTTTTGATGGTGTGTTGTGTGGGTGGTATGTAGTATGTGTGGTGTGGTGTGGTGAATATGTGGTGATGTGTATGGGTGGTGTGGTATATGGGTGATGTGGTGTATGGATGGTGAGGTGTATGGGTGATGTGGTGTGTTTGTGTGTGGGGGGGTTGTTCTATGTGTTCAGATGCACAAATGTGCACCTGGAGGCCAGAGGAGAACTTCAGATAACCTTTATCATTCAGCCATGTATTTCTTTGCAATGTGAGCCCCAGTGACTTTCCAGTTTTCATTTTCCACATGTTTTATTTCCGTACATGTATATATTGAATCATCATAGTATACTGTTATTTATTTCTCATGACATAGTCTGATCTTTTTTCAAAGCCTTTCATTAGCATATATACTAGTTGTACTTGATAATAGATTTCATTACGCCATTTTTTATACATGTATATAATGTACTTTAATCTTATTCACCTCCACTACCCTCTCTTGTACCTCTATCATTCCAACTGCTCACCTCTCACTAAATAGTTTCTTTCCTACTTTCATGGGTTGGTTGTACTTTATTTTATTTTTAGTGATTCTATTAGTTTAATTTGATTCACTTGTGGGAGATGAGTGAGGGGTTATTTAGAGGATCATGGACAATTTACCAATAGCCACACTCCTGAAGAGAATGTCTCATCACCTATAGCAATCATTAAGTGCCTATAAATCCACAGGGAGGGGGAATCCTTGTGACAGCTCCAAGATTGTGTTTTGCAGGTAAATCACAACTGCTGAGAGTGCAGGACTGCAAGGGCCTTGTCATGCACAGAGCCCAGCATTCGACACCACTACGCCACTTCTCTCAGCTCTTACATTCTTTCCAACCCCTCTTCCACAATGTCCCTTGAACCTGGGAGTGGATGATATAAGGGTCCCACTTGGAGCTGAACATTCGTGTCACTTATTCAGAACACTTTGACCAGTTATGGGTCTCTGCTTTAACTGCTGCCCACTGCTAAAGAAGAACTTTCTCTGAACAAATCTGAGAGCAGCATTAACCTTGGGCGTAAACATGAATATTTAAAAGGAACTTTGAAAGGCACAACATGTGGGCTTTGGCAGGTTTACAATAAAAGATCTGAGTTCTTTTCTGTGGTATGTACTTGAAATCCCATCAGAAAGCAACTGGCTACTGCCATAATAGCTATGCCACTAATGTGCCAGTGGGAATATCTTGCCTGGCACGTAGTTTAGCAAACATGGACCACAGCTGAAGAAGATTATTGTGATAGTGCTCCACAGCAGCCCGCATAGCACCTTCTAGCACTACTAAAATTTAGCTATCAGCAAATAATCTTCCAGTTCAGTTTCAGCTGATATCTTCCATGTCATTTGATCCCATGTCTAAGCATGTGGTATCTTCAGCAATAGGGTCTTAGTATCTAGTTCTTGTGTTCAACCAAGGTCAATGTCTATAACCTGTATTGCTTGGGGAGGCTCAGTGATCTATCTCCTTGATCAACAGCTCAGTGTGAGATAGCCTACTTCTCTCACCGGGAATTTTGTTGAATCTTATGGCTTCTGAGATAGTAATTTTCCCTATGCACTGTTCAAGTTCTTGTTTAGAAAATGATTTTCGTAATTTTGAAGTTTTCATCATACATGTATATATTGTGTATTGAACATATGAAGGTCATTTAAATGGAAAATAACTCATAAATTGCCTTTGTCATCACCACTTTTGTTACTTTGTATTTACTTGTGCATATACAAATTCCAACGTGCTGTCATTGCCCCTTCAGTATTTCTTAAGATACAAATGCTTGGGCCACAAATTCTCTCAGACAGAAAAAGTCATTGTTTTATCTCATTTTTTTTAAAGACACTTTTCTTGGATACAGAATGATTTATATGTAGGCACTTAAAATTTTTTTTCTAGTTGTATTTTTCTTCTAATGGGAAACTTGGGGCTGTTCTTATTTCTGTTTCTCTGTATGTGATATGTATTTTTTACCTTTGGGTGTTTTAGACTATTTTTTCCTAAAATATCTTAGTGGCTATAGTCTTGATGTTGAATGTCCCCTAGAGGTCCTCATTTTAAAGGCTTGGTCCCCAGTGCTGGTGCTATTGGAAGGTGACAAGCTGGAGGGAAGTCTTAGGTCATTAGGGACATGCCCTTCAAAGGAACTGTGGTACTCCAGTCCTCTTGTCTTCTATTTCTTTTGCTTCCTTGTCACAGATTCCTGCCGTGATGTGCTTGCCTCACATATGGCCCAAAGCAATGAGTTAAGCTAACCATGACCTTGAATCTCCAATCCTGTGAGCAAAAATAAGAATTTTTCTCTTTATAAATTGATTATTCCAAGTATTTGTTGTATTGCTAGGCAGAAACTAATGAAGTCATCATTCTGTCATTGTACACTCTGAAAGTAGTTTCATAACTTGGTACTGAGTTCTCCGTGCTGAAAACAAGAAGGAAATTGTTCCTAGTTATTCCATCCTGTCTAAAGGAATTACCTCTAGCTTTGTTACATCTCCAAATGTAAATGGGGTTCTGACAAACATTTTAGGCATATTGTTATGATGTAGTTGCTCAGAATACAAGTGCTATTGATCCTCAAGTAATTAATTCCCATCTGACTAAATGTATCCACTAAAAACAATAACTGCTCACAACTTAGGCATTTCCACTATTGAAATGAATGAAATGACGTGACATTATCTCATTTAAATAAAATTAACATGGCTCCTGGGAAATGGCTCTGAGGGTAAGAGCACTTACTGTGAAAATATGAGGGCCTGAGAGAGCCAGAGACCATCTAAATTCTATATAATAAAGTGCCACAAATACTGGAGTTATTTTAAAATTTGTTTATAGTAAGTCAAGTTGTACAACATTGGAATGTTGACCAGAAAAATAATTAATTATGTTACAAAACAGTGAGCAACAACAACTAAAGCAATGAGGAATTGTTTCTACATCAATGATAAATATAAAATAAAACTTTGTATTCCTGCATTATATGTGATGTGTATGCAGGTGGATATTAAACTCAAAAGAAAGGAAATAAATAGAATGAATTGTAAAAGTCAAAATTATCATGAAAGAAAATATAATGAATAACTCAATTAAAAAGCAGAAACTGATGCTGTGGTGATGGCACAGTTCTTAAAGGTGCTTGCTTACAAAGCCTGATGGCCATGCCTTTAGTTTCCCAGTACTCATCATGCAAATTGAATTGCACAAAGTAGTGCATGCATCTGGAGTTCATTTGCAGCAGCAAGAGGCCCTGGTGTACCTAAACACTCCTCTCTCTCTGTCTCTCTCTCTCTCTCTCTCTCTCTCTCTCTCAAATAAATAAAAAGAAATATTTTAAGAAAAAGCTATAAGTGCTCTGGAAATAAAGCAAGTTCCTATCTTAAGTTTTCTATAAATATCTTAGAATAGAAAGATATGGACAGCATAACATTGAAAAAAACAAACCATATAAACACAAATAAGAAGTATGCTAGGATGACTCTTTTTGTTTTGTTGTTTGGTTTTGTTTTTATTTTTTGTTTTTCAAGGTAGGGTCTCACTCTGGCCCAGGCTGACCTGGAATTAACTATGTAGTCTCAGGGTGGTCTCGAACTCATGGTGATCCTCCTATCTTGGCCTCCAGAGTGTGTGCCACCACACCTAGCTTAGGATGGCTCTTTTAATATACAAAGTCAACTCAAGAATAATAAATATTATTGGAAATAAAAAGTTATATTTCATAATGATGAATGGGTTTATTCATCTCAGAGTCACTAAATCTAAGAGTGTATGCACTTAACAATAGAGCCTGAAAATGCATGATGAGCACACTGACAGAAGGGAGGAGAGAAGTGGACATTCATTCCCCTTACTCAGAAATTGAAAGAGGAGTAGAATAGACATGCAAGCAATAGGGATGTGGAAAGTGTGAATACTGACAACCAATGTGAAATAATTGACATTTATAGTATCTCTATGGCCACGTAAAAAATACCATCTTCAGAAATGCTATCCAATAAAAGAAAAACTCCAGTTTATTTCAAATGCTTGTACACATGTAGCAAAATTAAGAATGTGCTAGATCTTAAAGTAATCTCCATGAAAATTAAAGGGATCAAAGTCATACATATGGTATTCTTTTGATATAACATAATTAAAATATAAATCAAAACCATAAATATATCTGTAAACCTTTGTATATTTTGAAACTAAACAATGGATTTCTAAGTATCCCACAGGTCAAATAAGAAATTTAAGATATTTTGAAATTGAATAAAATAAAAATACAATTTGTCAAGTATTGTGGAA
This sequence comes from Orientallactaga sibirica, assembly GCA_036365145.1. Taxonomy (NCBI): domain Eukaryota; kingdom Metazoa; phylum Chordata; class Mammalia; order Rodentia; family Dipodidae; genus Orientallactaga; species Orientallactaga sibirica. The sequence continues at coordinate 5,092,157 of JAEOAD010000083.1, forward strand.
CAATGTTCAGAGATTTGAAATAACAACAATTGAAGAAATAGCTAAGATCAGTTATATAAACTTTTATCTAAGAAAGCTGCATGCAATAAATAAATTAGGGGCTGGAGAGATGCTTAGTGGTTAAGACACTTGCTTGCAAAGCCAAAAGAACCAGGTTCGATTCCCCAGACCCACATAAGCCATGTACAAGGTTACACATGCATCTGGAGTTTGTTTGCAGTGGCTAAAGGCCCTGGTGCACCTATTCTTCCCCTCTCTTTCTCTCTCTAAAATAAATAAATAAAACTAAAATATTCTTAAAGCAAATTAAGACTAAAATAAGTAGAAGGTAATGGGACAATAGGAGATAAACCACTCCTCACACTTCTCCCAATGCCCAGGTGAAACCACAGAGGAGCTGGGGAGAGGAGCAAGAGTTCTGCTTCCATGGTGAGCCTGACAATCAACACCAGGGTAAAGGAGACAGAGGATGAGCATAGTCAACACATACCAAAGCAGAAATCCAGAGGCTCCTGAGAGCTTATCACTGAAGCAGATTTAAAACACACTCATCATAGCTCAGGGAATTTTGTGGAACAGGGGGAAGAAAGAATGTAAGAACCACAGGTTGGGCCATCATACCCAGAGGCATTGCCCACACCCAATGACTGACTACTGCTCTCACAACACATTACCCACAACCCCATAGGTTATACCAGCAACCCCACTGAGGAGGTCCCTCAGTGGAATGGAGGCAAGGAGGATGGAAAAGATGATACCAACACATGATGCATCCATACATAGTATGTTCTTAATACATAAATAAAAAGAAAATAAGCAAAGGAAAGTAGAATGATAGCTATAAGAATAGACAATAGAAATAATCAATAAAAACAAATGTGAGGTTTTTGTGCTCCACCCTGCCCTTCCATCATGCCATCCTATCTTACCATTTTAGGTGCATAGCAGTAGAGACCAATAACCATGGAATGAAACCTCCTAAACCATGAGCCCAAATTAACCTCTGTGGTAGTTTGAATATATGTCCCCCAATATATTCAGTGTTTTATTAGTTTATAGTTTGCATCTGCAATCACCTTGCTAGAGGCAATGTCTCTGGGGGCCCATCTTAAGGTGTGGTGATGGGTTTGAGATTCCATTGTAAAGATATGCAAAGTGTGCCTAATAGGAGTTCCTGAGGTGTGCTGTGGCTTGACTGTAGCTTTGCTCTGTGTGCTATGTGGCTGATTGGTTTTTCTCTCTCTGTCTGGTCCTGTAAGAGCAGACTACTTCTCCTGCCATTATGGAACTTCCCCTGGATCTGTAAGCTTCATTAAATAATATCCCTTCCTCCGTAACTGTGCCTGGTCTGGAAGTTCATCTCAGTGAACCTGAAGCTGTCTGCTACAACCTCTTTTCCTGTAAGCTGCTACTTCAGGTATTTGATCACCAAGACACAAATAATTTGATTAAATGCATTAAAAATTAACTACAACAGTGGATAGTTTATTCTCATCTTAACTACAGTTTAGACCATCAAATGAATTTCTTTTCTTTTATTGAGCACCAAAATGAGGTAAAGGTGAAATAAGTTATGCAAATCAAATGCTGAAGTACTAGTAAAAATTTAAATTATATCATATTATATATATATTATTGATTATATATTATAATACAATATCATGTATTATATATTACATATACCTGTATTACATATTTGTATATTTGTTATATAATGATATAGGATATTAAATAATCCTATGAAATCATGAATAACTTCATATTTTCATGTCTAATATTTCTTAAGCAAATGCTGTCCACTAAATTCTATATTTAATGATCAGTAAATTTGTTATAAACCATGGAGTTAGTAGTGCTTCCCTTTATAAAATATTATATGCTGTTATAATTCAATACAATGTATCATTGAATGAAGAAAAGCCAGAAAAAATATAGATATTGTATTTGTCATAAGCTATATTAAAAACTGTGTCAGCTTAAGCATTTGAGAAATGTATAATCATAGAGCACAACATTTTAATTTATAAGCTAATATAATGAATCCTACACACAAAATTATTAAACATCCCTAATACATGAGCCTCCATAAAAGATATTGCCTATGCCAAATATTAATGTTTTGCTATCTTAATGTAGTTTAGAATTATCATCTCAAGGTAGGCAACTTAATATTTTCCTTTATGCTGCATGCCTCCAAGAGTTAGGACTTGAATGATGGAGTTTGTAAAAACCACTGGAAAGGGTGTAAGAAAATGATCTGTCTTCTCTCTGTGTGCATGAATGATTTAGATGGCCTTCCTCTGCTGTGTATCTAGTGGTTACGGATCCACACCTTTCATTTTAAATTAAGAAACATATCTTTCTCTTTTTCTGGATTCTTCTACATTATTAACATTACCATTCTTCATGATTTTTTTTTTCAACTCACCAAAAGGGAAAAGGAGGCAGAAAGTTCTCTCAATGGTCATTTTTTCCCTACTATCCCCTATTCATGATGATAGGAAACTCTAAGCTGAGCAACTGTTATCTGAATGAAACAGGAGAGAGCTTCTGATTTTCAAAATGAAGAACTAATTCAATTAGGCTGGGGAAAGTGAGGAAGAATAGATGAAATCAAGAAAGCTGCAATCAAATGTATGTTGACAAAATTGTGCTTCAGTGATTTGAATTCTACATTATGTCAGTTCTAATTATTATCCATAGTATATAGAGAATTATGTATTTTACAAATATATATATTTGGAGATTATATTTTAGATATGTGAACATATCTGTTATAATATTATGTTGATAATGAGACAGTTTAACAAACCAAATATTCAACTGAATGAAAATGGTTTAAAAACTAATAGTACACATAATTTTAATGGCTACAAGAATTTTATATTTTGAAGCAGTTTTAATGAAAAATGTGCACATTTGCTGTATCATATAAGCAAGTATAAACATTACAAAAATGCACATGTAGACAGAGTATTCAAGACAACTTTCTAGAGGTGAAACTTGAAGACACAACTTTCCCTTTTTAACTGAGAATTTTAACATATGAACATACATTAATTCAACTGTGTTCCTATACCTTTATCTTTTTGGTCCTCTCTTCCCTGGTCCCACCCATTCAGAACCTTCCCTTTTCTTGTTCTTTTTGTCCTCTTTGTCCTTCATGTCACTATACTAACTAGCTCAGAACTGTGGTCTTGTGGGTGTATTGGTGACTTTCTTGGGTCAAGAAGGCACCAGTCAATGTTTTGTGAGATACTTAAGAAGACATGGGAGGGACAGACATTCAAATCTTGAGAACATATGTGTCTATTGTATTTTTAGGTTTCTCCAGAAACACAGGACAAGTAGAATAAAACTTGCTGTAAGACTTTGGTTCCTGTGATGGTAAAGATTAGCCAGTCCCAATATTTACAGTCAGCATCTTGGAGTCACTTCAAAGACATAGGTGAATTTCCCACGCTTCTCCAGGGTGTGAGGATGAAAAGAGCTGATACAGTTTGAAGGCTGACAGACAGGACCCAGCACCAACCAATGTTTCAGTTCAAGTCCAAAGCAGGAAAATCCAACGGCCAATTTAGGGCAGTTGATCAGGAGAAAATTCTTGTATAAAGGTAAAGATTAGTCTTGTGTTCTATCTTGCCTTTGAATGCATTGGATAGCTCCAAATCCTATTTAGAATGACAATATACTTTTGTCAGACTTTCAATGTAAGTTTTCACATGACCCAAAACCACTGAGAATAATGTTTGGCTGAATATCTGACCACTCCTTGGCCCATATGCACTGAAACATGAAATTCCCCATGGCATATAATTTGCATTTGGAAAGGGAGTGACTCTCTATTAATAGATATAAATTATTGACATAAAGTTATAGGTCAGAATTCAGAATCACAGGAAGTTAGAGATAAACTCCTGTAAATATAGTAACTTGATAAATATTCTGGAAATGGCACTATCAAGTTATTAATGATTTATACTATATATTGATTTGAGATACCATTACACTCTTTCATGTTGGTTGATTCAGGTAAGGATATAGTAACTATATTTTTATTTTATATTTTATATTTCTGGATCATAGCCTTTTAAGCTATCAGTAAGAAATGGGCAAAGGAGATCAGTGGATTTCCATTTGCAAGAGTGGTAGACATCACCCAGTGAACTATCTGAAGTTACCTAATTCCATAGAGGTGTGTTTATTTGGCATTAGTTGATTTAGCTATTTTACAACTGAATAGACATTGATGTTAACTTAAAAACTCAGAGTAATATAACTTTATCTCAAAGAGCAATGCAAACTATTGCTCATAGTAGAAAAATAACTTTTGTTCAGGAGAGAGTAAAAATCTCTATAAATTAAAAGTTTTGTTTCAACCAATTTTTTATATTTCTGGCTTCCTCATTAATAAATCACATTAAAATTGACATATGTTCATTTTATTTTACATAAAATATTTATATTTTCATTATGCCCTGAGCTTCCTTGTCAAATTCAGTATTCTTATAATTACTTCCTCAAAAATATGTTTTATCTTGTGGATTACAAGCTTAAGGCAAGGATGGTATTTGTCTTAGTTTCTGCTGTGTCCCTAGGGTTTGGTATCAGGAATTTACTAGGTCCCAGTGTGTTGGGCCCTATGAGGCCCGGGTGTGAGGCCTAGTGGAACTTCCTGAGTTTGGTGACCTGTCTTTGGCCTAATTCTCATCAAGGCCTAAGCCAAAACTGCCCAGCTACTGCTGACGTGCTGAAATACTATTGGCCCTTACACCTTTATCCCATCCTGAGGCCCTCCCTCTTTCTCAAAGTTATATAAACACCTTCCCATTACAATACACCTTGTTCCTGCCTTGACAGACTCCCGGCTCAGTGTGGTTTTTTCTCCCCGGTGTTTTGGGGGGGAGGGGTCTGAGCCGTGACACCCGCCTTCCCGCTCAGCCTCAAGAGGAGCCGGTGGCCTGGCTCTCTCTCTTCTGCTCTACCTGCCGGTGGAGGGAAACCCACAGACTGGTGCCCCGTGTGAGGATCTCTCTTTCCTGCTTACGGAAGTACGCTGACGGGCTAATCGGACTGCGGATGGGTATACCCTCATAAATTATGAGGTAGTCTTCATATCTAATATTCTAAGCTTTGCTTCTGTAACCTGTGCTTGCTTCAACATCTTTTCATTCCTTTCTCTTTCCTTTCATTTCCGGGTTGCCGGGAAACCGCATCTGCGGCGCCTGTATCTCTAAACGGGTCATACGTTCATGGCAGACTCACCATGTGGACAGACCTAAAAAAGAAACTCACCACGTGGGCAGACCTGGAGGAATCTCAAAGTGTTCTGCCCCCTCATTTGAGTGGGGGCTCCATCTTAGAAGAATTCTGCAACATGTTTAGCTATTTTTTGGGCCTTTATGCTTGTGTTGTACTCATGTGTATTACTATTGCCCTGATTTTACAAAAACTCCTCCTACAGTGTGGCTTAAAATTCCATGGCTTTTGGGACAAAGCTTTTGTTTTAGCCCCATGTATTAATTCAATCCTCCTTGCCTTAATTGCCAGCCTTAAAGGTTTCTCCGTGAAGGAGTTCATTTCTGCCCTTAACAAAAGCTGTAAGGAAAAACTAAAACTGGCTTTTAAAATCTCATTCCTTCCAAGGCCACCACCCAAGCCACCACCAGCCCGCTGCCTTTTCAGCCACCGCCTATGGCAATAGCGCTCACAAGCTCACAACCCCTCCCCCTCTTTAGCCTTGAAAAGAAAAAATACAAAAAACTTTACTAACATAAGAAATGGCTATATTTTGCTATCCAGGCCCAACCAAAAACTTTAATCAAGGTTAAATTTACAGCGGACTGATATGCTTGACTAAAGATTTCGGACTGAGATTTTAAAATTTTAAGTTAAAAAACCTCAAACAAGTTAAAATTATAAAGACACTAAGACTAAATTCAGGTTACTGAGCTGCTATTGTCAACCACATTAACAATCTTAAGAAAGGTAGAAAAAAGGTGGGCTAACTACTTTACATTAAAACAATAAAAAAAAAAATGCCTGAGGAAAGACTATTAGGAATGCAAACTCTTAGAAACAGTTAACTAAAAAAAAAAAAAAACTGCTTTTCAAATCTATATGGCTGGCTATATGTCCTACACACCATTGTCCCACCCTTCACTGCCTTCCCATTAATGTAGGGCTAGAGGCAATCTGGCTTTTTTCAGTAAGACAGCCCAGAAACAGGTCCTTTTACATACAATGGGCCATCCACCTCCAAACTTACTGTGAGCACATTTGCTCACACACTGGTCTACCTGACTTTATTGCTAATGGGGATTCACAGATAGACAAATTTATTACTGTCTCCTCCTTGCCACCCTTAGAATAAACTAAACATTTACACCAAATGTTCTATCTATCCCCCTTAATAATTCAAGCCCAGCTAACTCAGTCGGTAAAACATAAGACTAAGCCCACTTCCTACTTAATGTCACTGGGGGCTCTTCTTAAGGTGTTAATGGTGGGTTTAAGATTCCATTGTAAAGATATACAAAGTATGTCTCGGCTCAGACCCCTCCTCCCTCTTTCTCAAAGTTATAAGTACACCTTCCCATTACAATACACCGAGTTCCTGCCTTGACAGACTCCTGGCTCAGTGTGGTTTTTTCTCCCCAGTGTTTTAGGGGGGGAGAGGTCTGAGCCGCGACACCCGCCTTCCCGCTCAGCCTCAAGAGGAGCCGCTGGCCTGGCTCTCTCTCTTCCACCTACCTGCCGGTGGAGGGAAACCCACACCAGTGGTTGATTAGTGGTTTTATTTCCTGAGCCACTGGGGTTATATTCAGAACGTCATTGCCTATGCCAATATGTTGAAGGGTTTCCTCTGCTTTTTCCTCTAGCAGTTTCAGAGTTTCAGCTCTGATATAAAGATCTTTGATTCATTTGGACTTAATTCTTGTGCATGGAGAGAGATAAGGATCTATTTTCATCCTTCTACATATAGAATATCCAGTTTTCCCAGCACCTTTTGTGGAAGAGGCTGTCTTTTCTCCAGTGAATATTTTTGGCATATTTGTCAACTTGGTGGCTGTAGCTGCCCAATTTCACATCTGGGTCCTCTATTCTGTTCCATTGATCTACAGGTCTGCTTTTGTGCCAGCACCATGCTGTTTTTGTTACTATGGTTCTGTAATATAGGTTAAAATCAGGTGTGGTGATACTACCAGCCTTATTTTTGTTGTTCAAAATTATTTTGGCTATTTGAGTGTTTTTTTTGTGTGTGATTTCAAATGATTTTTCAGATTTTTAAAAATTTATTGAGAGAAAGAGACAAGGAGAGAGAGAGATAATGGATGTGCGAGGGCCTTCAGCCACTGTGAATGAACTCTAGATGTGTGCGTCCACATGTACACATGTGTGCCAGTGTGTGCTTATGTCACTGTGCTTCTGGCTTACGTGGGCCCTGGAGATTTGAACAGAAGTTCTTATGCTTCAGAGGCACGTGCCTTACTGCTAAGCAATCTCTCTAGCCTTAGAATTGTTTTTTCTAGCTCTGCAAAGAATACCATTGGAATTTTGATGGGGATTGCATTAAATGTGTAGATTACTTTTGGTAAGATTGACATTTTCATTACATTGATTCTTCCAATCCAAAAACATGGGATGTCTTTCCATTTCATAGTGTCTTGTAAAATTTCTTTCTTGAGTGCTTTTTTTATATTTTAAAAATTTTAAATAATTTATTTGCAAGCAGAGAAAAGAGAGAGAGAGAAGAGATAGAGAATGGGTGAACCAGGGCATCTAGACACTGCAAAGGAACTACAGAAACATGCACCTCTTGTGCATCTGGCTTACGTGGGTACTGGGGAATTGAACATGGGTCCTTTGGCTATGCAGGCAAGTGCCTTAACTGCTGAGCCATTTCTCCAGCCCCCCCGCCCTCTGTTTTTTTTTTTGTTGTTGTTGTTTGTTTGTTTGTTTTTGTTTTTTCAAGGTAGGGTCTCACTCTGGACCAGCCTGATCTGGAATTAACTATGTAGTCTCAGGGTGGCCTTGAACTCATGGCTATCCTCCTACCTTTGCCTCCCGGGTGCTGGGATTAAAGTTTTTTTTTTTTTTTGAGCGAGACACAGAGAGAGACAGAGAGAGAGAAAGAATGGGCACACCAGCAGCCTCTCAGCCACTGTGAACGAACTCCAGATGTGTGCGCCCCTTGTGGGCAAGTGCGGGATTGCGCCCTTGTGTCAATTTACATCTGGCTAAACGTGGGACCTGGAGATTGGAACCAGTGTTCTTAGGCTTAGCAGGCAGGTGCCTCAGCTGTTAAGCCATCTCTCCAGGCCATCTCTTGAGTGTTTTAAAGTTTTCATTGTAAAGACCCTTTACTTCCTTAGCCAGGTTTATTCCAAGGTATTTTATTATCTCTTACTTTCCAATTGGTATCCCTTTTAAGTGTGTTGCGTGCTTTCTTGCTATAGCTAAGTCTTCCAGTAGTATATTAAATAAAACTAGGGACAGTGCACACCCTTGTCTTGTTCCTTACTTTAGTGGAAATGCTTCAAGTTTTTCCCCATTTAGTATTACGTTGGCTGTAAGTTTGTCATAAATAACATTTATGTTGAAACATGTTGCTGCTATTCCCAGTTTCTGTAGGACTTTTACCATGAAGGGATGATGGACTTTGTGAAATGACTTTCTGCATCTACTGATTTAATCATGTGATTTTTGTCTTTCATTTATATAGTGTATTACATTTATCAATTTGCAAATGTTGAACCATTCCTGCATCGCTGGAATAAAGCCTGCTTGGTTGGGGTGAATGCTCTTTTTGATATATTCTTGTATTCTGTTTGCCAATATTTTGCTGAGAATTTTTGGGTCTATGTTCATGAGGGAGATTGGCACTTAATTTAATTAATTTATTTTTTTTTTTCCTTCTGTCTTTGTCTCGTTTTAGTTACCTTCTGGAATGGCTTCCAATCTCACCAATGTCAAATGCCTGCATCTATCCCTCATTTGTGCTGGGCACTTGGTTAGGCTGCTTGGGTCACTGGATCTAGTGTTGTGATTGGCTGTGCTTGATGCTGTGTGGCTGGGGATGGATAAGGTTTCCAGTGGTTCCCAACACTGGTGGATGGGGGAAGGGAGGTTGTGCAGGGTGCCTGGAATTGTACCGGGGCTGCTCAGCTGGGCCAATTTTTGATTTCTTTGAGCTGCTGTTCAGTTGGTCTGTGCTGTCTTGCCCTGAAGGTTTCTTGACTTTGAGGAGGCTGATGTGAGTGGAAAATCCCTTCATCTGGGTTCTCATGTGGCTCTGTGTCACACCAGTCCAGGCAGGAGCATGGAATTGGGGCCACTGTTGCTACAGCGGGGGCTTCTTTTTTATTCTTCTTGCTTGCTAGAAGTTCTGGGTTTCTACTATTTCTCTGCTGTGGTTGGTAATTCCTTATTCGCCTTCACTTTTGGTAGAAGAGTGTATTTTGCTTTTTTTTCTACTTATTTCTCCCCCTAGGGTGCTTTGGCATGGCTACTACCCTGCCGTCTTACCAGGAAGCCCGGTGCTATTATTTTTAATCTATCATTTTTTTTGTTCTATAACACTGGAAAATGTTTCAGTAACTTCCTGTGCAGTTTGGATGTTATACATACAGGGAGATGTGGTCAAAGAGAATAATCAAAAAAAAAAAAGAAACAAATCTTTTAGTATAAGGTGAAACTTCACTAGACAACAAATAAGCACAAAAGAAAAAGACCCTTGGTATTAATTGTTATATTTTGATTACTATTTAAGAAAAAAAAAACCTATAAAATTTAAGTATAGAGTTTAATTGTGTGAAGAATAGATTCCGACAGCTGCCAGAAGATGGCTGGTTCTGTAAGGCTTTGGGGCTTCCATATGCCTGGATGTCATTCTACACAGAACAAGTCAAACATCCTAGAGGAGAAAGAAAAGAGATACAGAGACAACATGATGGGTTCAAACATGGTATTTGCTTTTTTCAACCTGGTTCAAACCCAATATTTACAGACCTTTAAGCTTAGATTAAAGTGCTAAAATATCCAAAGATTTTCTAGTATTGTCATCTCATGAATGAGAATCCCTACCTCAGAGCTGCAGACAGAGCATCCACTGAACAGCCTCACATTTAGTAACCATGAATATTATAGATGCTTATTTTAGCATAGCTCCTGACTACTTCCTGGTTTTTTTCTTGCAATTCCAAAACATTTTTGATGAGTTAATTATCATTTCCAAGTGATGCATCTCTCGCTCCAATAAATTATATTGAGTAAATTGAATCACTGCGATTATCATCTAGGTTTGCCTAATTAGTAATTAATGTTTAAAAGTCTAATAAGATGGAAATGGTCAAAGAGAGTAGAAATAGCTTCATCTGCTGCCATTATTTTTACTCATTTCTGAGTTCATAATTTACAGAGGCCAACATAAAAAGGGCAGTTTATTGCAGCATACTTTTCTCAATGATCGACCATAATGTATTTTTTGTGTCACTATAACTGATAGTGATCGGGTCACTATTTGTGAAATAATGAGGGAAGAAAGGTATAGCAATGTTTTCACTTGTACACATAAGGAGACCATTAGAGATAACACCCACAATGGTGTGGCTTTATAAACACACCGGGCAAGAGGGTTTTTATGGGGAAGATTCATGCATATTCCTATTGGAAAGCCTCACCATCACCGGTGGGTGGCGCATTTCTGAGCATGTATAGCTTGAAATCATTCTTAATACACCATTTGTTCAAAAAGACTAAGAATCTTGCTTCAGCAGAGAACTGAGCACTTTATTAAGATAATAAGAAAAAAAAAAAACTTCACTCTGGGACACCTAAAGGAGTGACTTAATGATTTTGGCTGGTTCCTTGCAGTTTTTTTTTTTTTTTTTCAGATTTTAAAAGAATGTTACTCATCTAAAGGGAAAGTAGTTCCACTCCATATAAGTTATAGTAGCTTTCCTCTAAAAGTTCCTGCCTAGCAGCTAATAACACCATTATAGAATACACTCACTGGCATTGGTGAAATAAAATCAAATTTTTATTTCTAAACTGATTTCTTAAATAACTAGCACAGTTCTTATTATTATATACTGTATAAATTTCAGTTTTCTTGCTTATATCAGTGGGATTGGAAGATTGAAAGAGAAAACATAGCATATTACATAGTATCTGACCCAAAACATATACTGCAAAACCAACTGAATTGGTTAATACTATTGATTAATAAAAGGAATTATTATAGCCAACATCTTGAATGAGATTTTTTTCATCCAGGACTTTGTTCTTTTTTTTTAAGGTGAGGCAGTTTATTGTTGATCTTGCAGGGTTGGGTTCCTACCCAAAAACAAAAGGCAGGTAACCCTCTGAACACATAAGACAGTTTATGTAATTTTCTAAGCCCAGCCCCTTTTTTCTTTACCCCATTGGTTGGGTTCTCCTCCCAGTTTTCTGGCCCAATTCCCTCCCTGAGTTCTAGTTTCTTTGTTTACCTTGACTTAGCTTTGTTTCTCTATTCTAAGAACATGAGTTATCTATATCTCCTGGCTTAATTCATCCAACACTCTTAAGCAAATTTCTTTATAAGGTTTTAAAATAGATACAAGCAATAGTCAGGAAAACAGCTAGAGGAGAAACTAAAGAAATTAAAGCATAAAAGTAAAAGTGGAGGGCTGGAGAGATGGCTTAGTGGTTAAAGATGTTTTCTTGCAAAGCTTTATGACAAGGGTTTAATTCCTCGGTACCCAAGTAAAGCCATATGCACAAAGTGGAGAATGCATGTGGAGTTTGTTTGCAGTGACAAAAGGCCTGTGTGTCTATAATCTCTCTTTCTTTCTCCTTGCACATAAATAATAAATTTAAAAAATAAAAATAAAATGAGTTGACCAAGATAATTATAAAGTAGATAAAAATAAAACAGCAAAGGAAAGAAAAAAAATGTGGAGAGCAATAATTTTGTCTGACTGAATGGTGATAAGTATACATTTCTCATATTATTTTCCAGAATTTGTATTGGGATAAGTTGTCAATTAAGAAAACTGAAAATAAATAAATAAATAAATAAATAAATAAATAAATAAATAAATAAATAAACAAACAAACAAACAAACAAAGGGGCTGGAGAGATGGCTTAGTGGTTAAAGAACTAGACTGCGAAGCGAAGCCAAAGGACCCGTGTTCTACTCTCCAGGTCCCACATAAGCCAGATGCACAAAGGTGAGACAAGCACAAGGTCTTACATACCCACTAGGTGGTACAAGTGTCTGGAGTTCGATTGCAGTGGCTGAAGCCCTGGCACGCCGTGCTCTCTTTCTCTCTTTCTCTCTTTGTCTTTCTCTCTCTCTCTCTCTCTGCTTCTTTCACTCTCTCTATAAAAACAGGAAAAAATAAACAAAACTGAGTTAGGTATAGTTGCATGTATCTGTAATCCCAACACGTTGGATGCTGAGAGAGTAGGATTATAGCAATTTGAGGCCAACCTGGTCTACATAGCAAGATCCTATCTCAAACACACAAACACACACTAAAGAAAAATAAAACTAGGTAGTTTTCATGAGAACAGAACTGGTAGTCTAGAAAAGAGGTGAACTAGCTATGAAAGGCTGTGTCTTCAAGCTCATTCTGAGTGACTTTGTTCATCTGAGATTTTTAATATAGCAAATATTTATTTAGTTCCCTCTTGAATATTTCTTAAATATTTCTATAACCCATGATTCTTTGAATTTTGATTCATCTAGTTTAATCTACTGCCTTTATTTTTATCTGAGTCATGTTCAATTCAGTAAAATTTTTATTCTTTAAGCCAGTCTTTTCTTTCTAAGTCTATGACATTTGTCCCACATCCTAACTTTTTTTTCTTGTTCTTTAGGGAAAGACTCTTGAATGTTTTGTGATAAAAATTGCATACTTAGAGAATATCTATCTTCAAAATCAAAATGTTTCAGTTATGAGATTGTGCTATTTTCAACTTAACTGTTTTTATGATTGCCTATACCTAATAATCGTAGAAAGACAAATGTCATAACTAATGTTGAAATGATAGTCTGTCCTTACTATAGGCTCTTTATCCCATCATATTTTTAGGAAAAAAGTAATAGTATCTGGTATCTGTGAGTTCAAGATCATGTGTATGTGTACCTTTTTGTTGGATTTATTTGTTTTTATGTAGGCTTAGGAATGGACAACACTTAAGGAAGCTATAAATGATAAAACAGTCCATTCAAACTATAATGTGATTAAATTAGTGTGGTGATATACACAAGTTCTGGATACATAGTGAGTTTAAGATATGCCTGGGAGGGCTTGGGAGATGGCTTAGCCATTAAGGCATTTGCCTGCACAGACAAAGGACCCTGGTTCGATTCCCTAAGACCCATGTAAGCCAGATACACAAGGTGGCTCATGTGTCTGGAGTTCGTTTGCAGTGGCTGGAGGCGCTGGCATGTCCATTCTCTCTCTCTCTCTCTCTCTCTCTATCTCAAATAAATAAAAGTTTAAAAAATTAAAAAAATTAAAAAAATATATATGCCTGGGATACATGAGACCCTGGTTAAAAAAAAAAAAAAAAAGGATTTTCAAATAATAGTGTATAAATAGATTCCTTCGGTGACTAAAACATTAGATTCTGACTTGGTACATCTTGAGTTGGGAAAGATATTATAAATGTCCTCTTACTCCTCCTCCATTTTTCTCTCTCAGGGTTATAAGAAGCATAGGCTGGCCTTGAAATCCTGGTCATATTACATCTATGTCTCAAGAGCTGGGGTTACATGCATGTGCCACAACACCAGGTTTGGATCCCGAATTTTCACAAGCTCACAGATAATGCTGGTGCTGTGAGTCTGAGGACCAGGGTTTGGATAGCAAAGGTCTGGGTTGAGTCCCTCATACCCTCTCCTTAAATGCAGTTTTACAGGAAGCAGTCACAGCAGGTCCACCATGTTGTTTGAGATATACCAGTAAGATAACCATTTTGTCATTCAGTTTCATTTTAAGAAAGGATTTTTTTTTATCTGTTATTGTAAAATAGGCCAAATATCCAATGTGAAATAGCTGAAATGAATAAATTAGTATTTTTGTTAGTAGTTAGTGGATTTCACTCATTCAAAGCAATCAAGATAGTCTGATCTTCTGAGAGTCTAGCCTAGAATATTATGGACAAGTAAGCAGAAACAAGATAAAAGTGAGCTCAAACCCTCAGGAGAGCATTGAAGGTCTTTGAGGCTGTGCACACATCATGGGTTTAGTTGGCCAACATAAGAATTGAGGCTAAGAACCACTATTGATGAGCAATCACACCACATGTGTGAGTGAGGACCTCCTTGGTTAGTTTTATTAGCTTCTCTAACAACCATGTTTTCTGCATACTTTTTATTAAGAAGGAGAAAAAATAAAATTAGTGATAGAAGACTCAAGAAAGTAAAGTGTCTAGGATTTATACCTGATTGTCTTAGACTAGGACCTGGCATCACACCTTGGCTGTCACAATACATGGCATCTCTGAAGTTCAATTTCCTCTCTTACAGAATGGAGAACTGCAATAATTAATAGCCTCAGCCTCTTAAGGCCATTGTAAAGGTTAAATGAAATTATGCATTTGAAAGGATTTCCTGATTTTTTTAAATATTTAATTTATTTATTTGAGAGAAAGAGGCAGATAAACAGAGAGAGAATGGGCATACCAGAGCCTCTAACCACTGCAAAAGAACTCCAGACACATGAACCACCTTGTGCATCTGGCTTATGTGGATACTGGGGAATCGAACCCAGGTTCTTTGGCCTTTGCAGACTAGTGCCTTAACCTCTAAGCCATCGCTCTAGTCCTGATGTTTTAGTGTATAGGAAAGACTTAAAAGTAATCTCATTCAAAAGTGTTCATGTTTGTTAATGCATAGGGCACACACACACGCACATGTGCACACACACATACACACACACCAAAAAGTTAACAACAACAACTCCAATTCCTAAGAAGAAGCAGTCTTATTTTCTATCTTTTTTGAAATCTCAAACTTTGATTCTTGTTGTGTACTCTGCTGGCCACAGGCATGCACTGTATTACTTTCAAAATCCCTCTCCTTCTGGTTAGAGAAGCTTCTCTTTTCAGATGGCAATGACCACTGGGATGACCCAAAAGGCAACATAGTGCTGAGAAGAAGGGATGGAGGAGTGTCCAGCACTGAAACATCCATCTCTTGTTACACCCTCCAAGGCTCAGGGTCCACTGAGGAAGAGGGGGCGGAAAGAATGTAAGAGCCAAAGGAAGGGTACGACTCCTTACAATGCAACTGTCCAGGTAGAAATTGGCCTCGATATCCATGACCTTGCAGTGCCTAGCAATACCTTTGTAAGACCCTCATAATAGAAGAAAAAGATGATGACATCAAATTAAAAGAGAGACTAATGGAGAGAAGGAGGGGATATGACAGAGAATGGAGTTCTAAAGGGGAATGGGGGGACCGGAGGGAAATATCATGGGTTTTTTGTATGTAAGTATAGAAGTTGTCAATAAAAAAATAATAAAAAAAAAACCTTTGAAAGGATTGTCGATTTGACTGATGGGATATTTGTCCTAAGAACTTACACTGGGGAATAGTCCCAGAAGACAGTGGATTGCAAGGAGGAAATGTCAAGTAATCAAATAAAGAGTCACCAGGGTGGAATCCTAGCTCTGGCTGGTCTCAAAACTTGTAAGTCACATCTCAAGTGGAGTTTCCAGTCCTTGCCTCTAGGTGGTCATAAGAGTGAAAGAAGAATTAGATATAAAATGTTCTTCAAATTTCCTCCTAAATGTTGATGTCCATAGAATAGCACTGCTCTCACTGTTGGCCAAGAAAGCTTCTTTTTGCAGATGGCAGTGGATACTAGGGAGGCTCAAAACTCAAAACACTTCCAATTGCTGACAGTAAGTGGCTACTGGGCATTCAGCACCAAGTGAGACATCTCTGTCATACCTTCCAAGGCTCAGGGAACATTGTGGAAGAGGAGGCAGGAAGAATGTAAGAGCCAGAGAGGGTGCAGAGGAATAGTTTGGAACACCATCCTCTGGACATGAACTGACCATTGCATTCATGACCTTGTACAGGGCTGATGTTAACTCCACAAGACCTGCACAATATTGAGCCCATTGAAATTTATGATGAAAGAGGGCAAAAAATTTAAAAAAAAAATAGAAGAGGAACTAGTTGGAAAGAAGGTGTTTGGTGGAATAGAGGTTGGGAAGAAGGGACAAAAGAATGTAATGAGAAGTGATTAGGATCAAAATACCATATGTTCATGTATGAAAATTCTCAATTAAGCCAGGTATAGTGGTACACGCCTATAATCTCAGCACTTAGGAGGCAGAAGTGGGGGATGGAAGTGAGTTCCAGGGCAGTTTGGGACTACAGAATGAGTTTCAGGTCAATCTGGGCTAAAGTGAGACCCTACCTGAAAACATCCTAAAAAGAAAAAGAAAGAAAGAAAGAAAGGAAAGAAAGAAGAAAGGAAGAAGAAAGAAAGAAAGAAAGAAAGAAAGAAAGAAAGAGAGAAAGAAGAAAGGAAGAAGAAAGAAAGAAAGAAAGGAAGGAAGGAAGGAAGGAAGGAAGGAAGGAAGGAAGGAAGGAAGGAAGGAAGGAAAAGTGTCAATTAAAAAGGCAAATGAAACAAAGGGTATGGCCATTCAACAAATATGTGTGGTATAAAAATGATTTTTTTAATAGCTCCTCATTTTACAGAGTTCTGTTATGACAAGAATTTCCCTCTTACCGATCCTCATTCTTCTGATAAATAGTGTAGTTTGTGACTTATAATACTTTTGAAAAATCAGGAAGATTACTATAGCAAATAAAAGGATTTTCTTTTCTTAATTCCAGCTAACAAAAACAAACAAACAAAAACCCCATAAATAAAAAAAAAACCTACTTCAAAATTTATTATTTATTATATTATCTGCTGGAAAAATTTTGATTTTTTTCCATGGTGTAAAATAAGAACAATAGGAACATTCTTTATTCTTTCTCAAGAGCTAGGTCTGGGCAGAGCACATAGGGCTTGGCAGCCTACAAAATATTTCAAGGTCTTTCTTAAGGCCTGTGATTTTCTAAATGGATTTCACAGCTTAAGAAAAGATCAGTGCATAAAACTTCTCCACATGAAAGAGTAAACCCTCAGGTTTTAGAAATAGTCAAGATGATGTCTTTAGGACATCCTCTATGCCTTAGAAAGAAATACACTTACTAGAACACAAGACTAGTCAATATTCAGAGATTCAATAAAAAGATAGGCTGACCAAGACATATGATGGGGCACATTTCCTCCTCAAGTCCAGGAAACAGTTTTGACATTTCCCTTTTTGCTCTAATACCACAGCAGAATCTCTCAGGACAAAGTCATGTGTTAGGATTGAGTGTCTGAATTGTCTCACTTCATTCTGATCTTCAGACTGGAAATTCTGCTGGAATCTAAAATCAATAATTATCATTGTGATTTGTCTCTAAAATCTAACCATAACTCCTCTGTTCTATTCTGACTCCAAGTTACTGATAAATCACATATATATACATACATACATATATATACATATACCATGAATTTCTACCCTCAGCCACTGATACTCCTGTGGATTAAATAGTAGTTTTTATGGTGTTTGAAAAAAAAATGAAGTTTAAGATCACATATATTTTAGTTGAAAGAAGTCTGTTTGCCTGCTAATAATAATAGCTTTCATTTTTGAATGATTGTATGTGAAATGCTCTGCCAAATGCTTTGTTCATACTTTTACTTAATTCTTACTAGTATCCTGCCAGGTAGATAAATTTATACTCATTTTAATGGTAAAAAAACAACCTGAGACACCATAATCACAATTTGAACCAAGGGGTGTGTCATATAGAAGTTAAAAGGAAAAACAAATTTCTGAGATTTTCTGTAGGCTCGGGTAATGGGAGGAAAATAAGAAATTAGTTCCAAAGCACATATTATTTTGAAATTAAATGAGAAGAATTCTATTTCTAAGAAAATGGAATAAATGCATTTCCCTGTCTATTTTGCTACAGACAATGGGAATCCTGGATATTGCATTTAAAATAAACTTAAGACTCTTATTTTGGGAGGTAGGAGGACATTCTAATTAAAAACTTCAGGAGTCAAGGGATATCTCCAGATTATGTTTTTGATCATAAATCCTAGACTTGGGAATGAAAAAGCCAGAAATTCAGAGATAACAATGGGCACAGGTAAAAGCAAGCAAGTGACAAGAACCTTCTCTCTAAAGCCTTTAGACAACAGTTCTATTTGTAACCAAATATCCCAGAAAACGATGTGATTACTCCCACCAACTGTAACCCTACTAGTAAAGGCCAGGTAGCAATCATATGTCTCAACCTTCTCAATGAGGGACTTGATCCTACTAATGAGGAAGTCCATAGCATAAAACTCCCTGGCCTGGAGAGATTTCTCAGTGATTAGGGCACCAGTTCAGCTCCCCATTATCCATATAATGTCAGAAGCACAAAGTGACCCATGTATCTGGAGATCATTTGTAGCAGCTAGAGGCCCTGTCATACCCATTCTCTCTGTCTCTCATCTATCTATTATCTATCTATCTATTATGTATCTATCTATCTATCTATCTATCTATCTATCTATCTATCTATCTATCTATCTATCATCTATCTATCTATCTATCTATCTATCTATCTATCTATCTATCTTATCTATCTATCTATCTATCTATCTATCTATCTATCTATCTATCTATCTATCTATCATCTATCATCTTTCCTCACTTCTCTAGCCCCTCTCTGTTTGCAAATAAATAAATTAAATATTTTAGAAAGACTCACAATATTAGAGACAATTCTGACAAGAACTGCATCATCTATCCCTGCCGATGATGAGATTTTCTTTTCCACTGCAACAAGACCTACCAAAGAACCTAAAATTTCATCTTTATTTGGATGCCAAAAGAACCCTATTTCCTCTCTGTATCACAGGAGGCCTCAGGAATAGTGAGAAATTTAATCATGATTGAATAATAAGAAAACTACCTCTTCAACCTTGGTATAAATGGAGAAGAAACAAGACACTTGTGGTGGTTTGAATATATGTCCCCCAATATATTCAGTGTTTTTTTTTAGTTATAGTTTGCATCTGCAATCACCTTGCTAGAGGCAATGTCACTGGGGGCCGGTCTTAAGGTGTGGTGATGGTTTGAGATTCCATTGTAAAGATATGCAAATGTGCCTAGCAGGAGTTCCTGAAGTGTGCTGTGTGACCTTTTGGCTGTTTTTTTGCTCTGTGTGCTGTGGTGGCTGGTTGGTTTTTTTCTCGCTCTGCTTGGTCTTGTGAGAGAAGGTCGCTTCTTCTGCCATTATGGAACTTCCCCTGGATCTGTAAGCTTCAATAAATAATATCCCTTCCTCCATAACTGTGCCTGGTCTGGAAGTTCATCTCAGCGAACCTGAAGCTGTCTGCTACAACACTCCTGCTTTATGTCCAGATGAAGCCATCAGTGGAGGCCCAATGATGACCCAGAGCTCTCATTCCATTCATTGGTAATAAGATCTCACCCTTAGATGTCAGTGGAAGCCATGCTTGCATGCAACTTGTGGGAATGGAGAGCTCTCACTTTTCTCTCAAATAAGAGCAGTGCCAGAGGAAGGCTGCTGAAACAGAGTTTAATTACGATCTAGTGTCTCAAACCACTCATACCATAGTACTAACAATGTACAGGTTTCAATAAAATTACTTGTATTTAAAAAAAAAATTTTACTTATTTATTTGCAAGCAAAAAGAGAAGATAGAAAGATAGAGAGAAAAGGGGAGCTAGGGTCTACAGACACTGCAAACGAACTCCAGATGCATGTGCCCCTTCATGCATCTGGCTTTATGTGGGTAGTGGGGAATCAATCATAGGTTATTTGGCTTTGAAGGCCAGTGCCTTAACTGCTGAGTTATCTATCCAGCTCCAAAATTGCTTGAATTTTCAAGAACATGAAATACTTCAAAGTGACAACAACAACAACAACAAAAACAACAACAACAACTGTTAGTAGTTTCTTAGACTGAGATAAAGATGTTAGGATCATCTAGAAAGTAGTATAAAGTAGCTTTAGCAAAAAAAAAAAAAAAAAAAAAAAGCTTTTAGTATTTAATAGTGAACATGTATGAAGCTAATGAAAAATAGAGAGCTGGAGGGATGGCTTAGCAGTTAAGGCATTTGCCTGCAAACCCAAAGGCCCCAGGTTTGATTCCCCAGGACCCACATTAGCCAGATTCACAAGGAGGTGCACACATCTGGAGTTCATCTGCAGTGGCTGGAGGCCCTGATGCACCCATTCTCTCTCTCTCTCTCAAATAAATAAATAAAAAGAAAGAAAAATAGAAAATTAGTCAAATACAAAATTCTGAATAAAAATGTATAAAGGTGATTCAAATAATTCATAACTAAAATAAACTAGTACTGTAAATAAACTATTCAGTGGATATACCTCAAAATGGAAGAAATCAAAGAAAAATATGGGTGAAGTTGAAAGAACAATAGAAGTGATTGAGTATGAACAAAAGAGAGAAAACAGACTTAAAAAAAACAATCCACACTACACACGTTGATGTATCCTAGCACTTGAAAGTCTGAGGCAGGGATATCATGAGTTGTAGACCAGCCTGAGTTACATAGTAAGAGCCTGCCTCTAAATAAATATCTCTGTAACTCTAAAATAATCCAATACTCTTATAATTAGAAAATGGGAATAAAAGAAAGACAGAGGAACTAAGAACCTGTTGAAGAACTAATGGCTTCAAACTTCCCAAATTTGGGAAATTATAAAAACTGATAGTTCACAGAGAAATTCAAGGAGTGTAAATATACTGCCAGCATATCATACTCAAACTTATAACAGACAAATATAAAGCAAAATAGGTAAACAGAGCAAGATAGCCTCAATAGGGTAATGGGATTTAGAATCAGTGTGGAAACAAATCTGTGGTCATGTTTGTGAGTGATTTTCTAGCTTAGGTTAGTTGAGTGGGTGTATCCATTCTAAGTGTGGATGACACCATTCAATCATCTGAGTTCCTAGACTGTATAGAAAGGAGAGAGCTGACTGGGCACCAACATTCATGGATCTCTACTTCCTCCTTGTGGATGTGACCATGTGACAGCATGGCTTCCTACTCATTCCATGCTTTCCCCAGCATGATGAGCTTTCTACCCTCTGAATCTATAAAATAAAATAAACTTTTTCCTTCCCTAAGCTGCTTCTGGTAGAGTATTTTGTTTCAGCAATGAAAAAGTAGCTAACATTTGTGGCTACATAATTGAATAGCATCTTCAATATGTTTTGAATATGTATTTCTGTTTCTATAATATAATATAATATAATATAATATAATATAATATAATACTGATAAGTCTATAGAGGAAGCAACAAATATCATTTATTAAATTTATAACCTCAAAGCAAATATAAAGAAAATTATATTCAAACAAATTATAAGCTAGTTTAAATCTTAATATGTATATTGATTAAATTAATGTTGAGTTTACGTACATTAATGTTTCATATATAAGAAGTTTCTATCATGTCAAAGTTTGTTTTATTATAATCATGACTTTTCGTGTGGAGTGCATGTGTAGCATGTGTGATGTAGTGCTGGTAGGTTGGTACTATGCTGTCTGTGTATTATATGTGCACATGTACGTGTAAGGTGCATCTGCCTGCAGCAGCCAGAGAATATTGGATATCCCCCTCTATCAGTCTCACTTGTTTTTTCATCTCTTACTGATTCTGGTGCTTGTTGCTTTTAAACCCCAGAGATAATCAGGTCTCGGACCCCCCCATAGGACTAGGGTTATAGACATGTGTGGCTATGCTCAGCTATTTATTTGGGTTCTAGAGATTCAAAGTCAGGCAGCCTCAGGTCCCCTCAGACCTTCATGTTTGTGACAAAGTACAGTTAGCCACAGAGCCATCTTTGTAGCCCTATCATTATTTCTTTTGCTATCAAAAGGCCATAAGCTGCAATGTTTGTGGTTTGAAAGTTTTCATGACATACATATTGATTTGGGGATTTATTTATATACTTAGCTTTTGATTGGACTTGTCATTCAGGTTATGATGGGGGTAGTGTTCAGGGATAAAAAGAATGTGACTGAAATGGCAGCTTTTATTTTGAGGTCCTTGGATAGTTGTGTTTGTTTCAGTCCAATGAGGCTGCAGCTTGTGCTAACCTTGGTGAATATCTTTTCTCCTAATTTAATTGCGACTGCCTGGAGCTTCCATCTGTGTCTAGCTCTGTGGCAGCATATAAAACAAGAGAACGAACCCAAACCAAAGCTAGCCAGGGAGGAGGGACAGTGACAAGTGAGGGATTTCCATTGTCGGTGAGACTTACATTTTGTCAACACAAATATTTTACTTTGCAGAAGCTCCGTATGTCCTCTTCCCCCAGGCATTTTAGTTTTTATTTACAGAATAAGGTAAGGATGTGATTTTCAGTCACAGGTTTTCTAAATGTTACCAACTGTAAAATGGAAAAATAGTTTAATCGACACATAAACATTTAAAACATCACAAAATGCTTCCTGTAGGCTCTGATGCTTAAAACATCATGAACCAAATAACTATTTAGGGTTGTTCAGTTGCTGGCATGCATGCCTGACATAGCTGGCCTCTTAAATATCTAGTCTGCTTAAGATGTTGTGATAGTTTGAATATATGTCCCCCAATATATTCAGTATTTTATTAGTTTATAGTTTGCATCTTCAATCACTTTGCTAGAGGCAATGTTACTGGGGGCCGGTTTTAAGGTGTGGTGATGGTTTGAGATTCCATTGTAAAGATATGCAAAGTGTGCCTAGCAGGAGTTCCTGAAGTGTGCTGTGTGACCTTTTGGCTGTAGTTTTGCTTTCTGTGCTGTGGTGGCTGGTTGGCTTTTCTCTCTCTGCCTGGCCTTGTGAGAGCAGGCTGCTACTTCTGCCCTTATGGAACTTCCCCTGGATCTGTAAGCTTCAATAAATAATATCCCTTCCTCCATAACTGTGCCTGGTCTGGAAGTTCATCTCAGCGAACCTGAAGCTGTCTGCTACAGATGTGGTCTTAAAATGTTGCCTTTGAGTTGGGCATGGTGGCACATGCCTTTAATCCCAGAGAGGCAGAAGTAGGAGGGATGCTGTAAGTTCTAGTCCAGCCTGGGACTACAGAGTGAGATCCAGGTCATCCTGAGCTATAGTAAGTCCTTACTTCAAAAAATTAGCAAAAAAATGTTGCCTTTGACAGTGACTCAGGGCAGAGAGGCATGAGACTACTTATTCATTTTTAAGACATTCTTGTCCTGTATCTCAGGCTACTTTGAACTTGCCATCCTCTTGATTCTGCAACCCACATGCTGGGGTTAGAGGTGCACATCATCACACCTGACCCCAAAGGACATTGTAAACTAGTTTTGGGAGATTCTTGGATGAAGCTCATGCATGAACCATCAAGGTAAGAAAAGAGCCTGAAGTATTGTGGACAGAAGTAAATGTGGAAATTCAGAGGTGCCCAGTGGCAATTACAAAAATTTAAAGGACAACAGTATAAGTGACAAGTGTCCAGGTTAGAAACCAAAGGGCTTAGGTATAGCAACGATTACCTCCATGGATATTCTCTGTGAAGGGACAGGGACTAGAAACCTCAAGGGGGACAGAAGTTCCCACTACATGGGTGTTTTTCCAGTGCATTGAAGCTCGATCCATCTTGGAACACAGGAGAATCATTAAAATGATGTGACAATTTTATTATTTCAGGGACTTCTTTAGAAGTTCTGACCTCCGTCATCTGTTTATAAATCCTTTTATTCCTTGGATTTTGAGACATGGTATCAGGTTGGACTCTTGGTTCTTGTGCTTCATGGGCTAATCTCTTCAGATCTCTCATATACAGGATCCTAAAAACAGCATAATCAATTATCTACCAAGTGATGCCTTGAGTTTCTTTTCCACAGAACTGTCAGTACCCAGGCTAATGTTGCCATGCCTTGTTCCTTTCATTGTGCTTCCTTCCCACATCTATAGCAGCCTTCTGTCTTTTCAGTTGAATTGAAATAATAGTTAGCATAAACAGCATAGAATTAAACACAAGGATTATATTTTTAAAAGCATTTCCAATTATTTTGCTTTGGATGCAAATTTCTTATGTCTAGGGAATTTCCTGTGTGGGATTTGAGTTCTTTTGTTTAGAAATACTCATTTTAGTTCATTTATGCATGTGACAGATGCTTTCATAGATTTCCTTCCAAAGAATATTTTGTTGTTTCTTTTACTTGCTTGTATGTGTGTCACTATGAACATTACATTGTTACCTCTTGGGAAAATTTTGAATTCTTATTCTTACCTGTGTTAATAATAATGTCTTTATAAGCAATTGCAAAGGTAAATGAAACCTTTTATATAAAATTTCTCATAGAATTTTGAGAAATATTAGGCACTAGATGCACACTATAGGTGGTGAATGTTACCAATTCCATTGCTGTTATTTGTATGATTTAAGAAACTGCTAGGGCTAAGGAAATTGCTGGGTTGGGAGAATGCTTGCCTAAAATGACGAAGCTTTGAGTTCAATCCCAAGTACCGCATAAACTGGGTATCATGTAAAATGCCTATAATCCCAGCTCTTAGAAAAATAAGGGCAGGAAGATCAAAAGGTCAAAGTCAATCTCTGCTGCAGAGTGAGTTTGAGACCAGCCGGGGACACATGTGGCCCTGTTAGAAAGAAAGAAAAAAGAAAGATTGAAAGAAAGAAAGAAAGAAAGAAAGAAAGAAAGAAAAAGAGAGAAGAGAAGAAAAAATAGGGGGAGGAGGGAGGAAAGAAAGGAAGAGAGAGAAAGAAAGGAAGAAGTGAAGAAGGGGAGGGAAGGAAAGAAAAATGTGTTCATTATAAAATGGAGAGACTAAGGGAATGACAGTAAATATAGGAACATGGATATTTGTGCAAAATCCTTCACAAGCATTTGTATCTCTGATGTGGAAGATTTCATTATGATTGTGAAATAAAGTCAAATCTTGTTCACAGACACAGATATATGTGAGCACTTAGCCCAGGCCGACTGCTTCTGCATCGTTAGTACTCTTGGATGGGACTCATTTCATCATGGTCTAATTATTGATTCAATAAGATCTAGGTCATTTAGAAAATAAATGTACATTTATCTTAATGGTTTTCTTAAGAAGACAATGAAGCATGCATGCCATTTAGAAGGGCTTATAATTATTAATATTTTAAGGTTAAAAGATGTATTTAAGTGAAACAATTTAAAAATCGGACAGAATAATATGTCTCTAGATAAACATTAATGCTTAAAGAAAGACACATCAGAGGAGAGGACAAAAATAAATTCTTTTGTTTGTTTGTTTTTTTTGTAACCTGTCACTTGGCAGCCTATATTCCTTCTTTGCCTGACTGCTTGGTATGCAAGTACCAGGTCACAGGTGGAAGATGTTGAGGACCATTATGCAACATAAATGTTTATAATATATCATAATTAGTGACACACCTGTTGTAAATAACTTGAGGGGCTCTGAAGCAAAGATGCTGAAAATACTTAGCAGAGAAGGTGAAAAAAAAAAAACTTTTTTTTAACCAACCCAGGATGGGATGAAAATTACAAGCTCTGTAAGTTGGAAAAGCCACTTAGAAGCATGTTTGTCTTTAATGTTTCTCATGCCCCACCCACCTACAGGAAAGAGCCACCCAGTATTAGGTCACCACTAGCTTAGGGATAATGTCTTCTTTTGTTTCTTGTCTTCAAACAAACAAACAAAGAAACAACAACAACAAAACCCACCAAAAACATTAGCTTATTTTCCTTAATATAAATCACTATGACATTTACGTTTACTCAACATAAAAGAAGTTACAAATAACATATTAAAATTTTAACTCTTGTAAAATCTAAAACAATGATTGTGGTAAGGTAATGTTAAAATGATATATTTAGTATTACTATTGTGTCATAAATTACTTAATTTGATTCCTCATTTGTTTACATGCCATTTACCTGAGTGGTATAACAGAAACTATTCATGTAAAATTCTCTAGAGATCAATATCATTGAGGTTCAGAATACCTGCTTTAAGTCCGGTTGTTAGAAGATGAAAAATGATTGAAATCTAGAACAGTTTTACTGCATTCCTTCTCCTCCTCTTTGTCTCATTATACCAATGTTATTGAGATATATTTAAACATTCTACTAACAAGTAAATGTGATAACAAGTCTAGAAGTGGCAGCTGGATTACTACAAGGATCATTATCAAGAGCAGATTTTTTGAAAATCCATAGTTTCCCCCAGGGTGCCACTGGGTACCTGGAACTTGATCAAATGTGTGCATCTGAAAGTCAAGACCAATTGAAAGCCTATCACAGAAGACAATGGACTTTCAGAGCAATCATAGTACATATATCTGTTTCTCTCATTTTTATTGTTCTATTTTTCATTTTTTCCATTTCATTTATTTTGAAAGTTTTCAAAATCTTTATTTTTTGTATATTTTATTATTTATTTATTTATGAGAGATAAATGGGGGAGAGAGAGAGAATGGGCACACCAGGACCTCCTGCCACTGTAAATGAACTCCAGATACATTCATTGCTCTGTGGATCTGGTTCTACATGGTTCCTGAGGAATCGAACCTGTCAGGCTGTCAGGCTTTGTAAGCAAGTGCCTTTCACTACTGAGCCAATTCTTGAGCCCTGTTTTTAATTTTTTTTTTAACTTTCCATTTTTGGCACTCCCTCTCCAATTGCCCTCTCTTTTCCCTCTCCCCCTCCTATTAACTTCATCTTCCCCATCTTATTTCATGCTCACTTTTTTAATCCATTGAGTTAAATTAAGGTTGCTTGTATGATAATGGGTTGAAGGTATTTACTATGGAATGGGCCGCTTGCCATCAGCTATACCACTGATGAACCAGACTCCCTATTGCCCAGCAACCATAAGCTATAATTAGCTACTCTGGGAGTTGTAAGGTCTCAGGTCTCCTTCCCCTAAGCATTTTTATCTGCATTTATGTATTTACAAAAAGCAGGAGACATAAACATTTTACAAGTCATCTCAATTTTGTAAAATGAAAGTGTCTAAGTCTTTCCTTGACCTAGTTCATATCTTCCTATGCAACACATTGACTACTACAAGTCATCATCAATCATGCTACTCTCATCCTCTGGAGAAATAAGATCAATATCATAACAAAGAAAGTATGTGCTGCTTTTGGAAAGCCTCCAAGTGGATGTTGGGAATAACTAAGCCAGATCTGCTTACATTTAATTATTATTCTTTCAACTTTGAAGTGAATGTTTGAAAGGAAGACTGGACTTCATGGGTCAGAGGTGCTCACAGAAAGAATTGGCAAGCATGGCACAGTCCCGTGAGGCTGGACATTGAAATGTTTTAGAGAAAAGATCTTTTTGAACCAAACAGAGGAGACAAAGCCTGAGGTCCATGAACCATGGAACCATGGGACATAGAGTCTAATAGACAGCAAAGCATATTAATGAGCTCCAGGCTTGGGTTCATCTGCAACCAGTTAGTTGGAGAAGGCCTATCTGGTGTCCCTCTCCCCTTTCCTCGTTAATATATCATGCTTGCTGCTGCATCTCAGTTCTGAACACCTGGAGATCAAGTCCAGAATACTTGGTCTAGCTTTCAAGGCTGTCCAATCTTAGGTCCAAACTTACCCTCCTAGTCATCGTAAGCCATAATAAGTCATAATAGTCAGAATAATTTTCAATTTTCTTTTAAAATCAAATTAAGTCTTTTTAATGTATTTTTATTTAATTAATTTATTTATTTATTTATGGGAGAGTGAGGCAGATAGAAAGAGAGAAACAGAGAGAGGGAGAGAGAATGGGTACATCAGGGCCTCTAGACACTGCAAAAGAACTCAGATGCATGCACCACCATGTGCATCTGGCTTACTTGGATTTTGGGGAGTCGAACCTGTGTCCTTATGCTTTGCAGGCAAGCACCTTAACTGCTAAGCCATCTCTCCACCCCTCCTCAATTTATATCGTTAACTCTTAACTCCCCTGAGAGAGATAACACACCATGAACCTGTGTGTAAAGAGCCTCCTATACTGCTGACCCTGTTGAAGGATATAGCAGTTGGGGCTGGCATGAGGGATGTACTTGAGAGGACTTAGGGCAGAATCCTGGTCTTTGAACTAGTCTTTGCAAAAATCACCTCTGGTTCTCACAGAATGTGTTAGACTTTGCTTGCTCTGATAGAATCTGACTCTGGTCTTTTCACCTCCCTTTTATTGTTTATTTGAATGTCAGGGAAAGAAAATCATAACATTTTCATTTTCACAAAAACTTCCTGGGAAATGCAGTACGGGGAATGAATTCCCCATGGCAAACGCCTTTTCATTCTGCTGTTCAGCCAGACATTTACCACATGGCTGTCTAAATAAATCATTCAATTACAATTTCCTTTGTGTTTTTACACAAAATGATCTCTTACAACAAAATGTTCTTTCCATTGTGTTTTGACTGTTCAAATCCCACTTTTTCTCCAAGAATCGACGCAAACATAAAATGGACTCTGCCTACATGTTTTTGCCTGCGACTCGGTGGATGATAACTTAACACTTTACCTGTGAAAAGGGGTAATTAAACATTGAGTGTTCAGCTTTTTGATAAAGGATGGAGCCAAGCAGAAAAGTTAAGGGCTGATATTAATGTTCAGTTCATTGTTGCTTGGATAATTCAACATGCTTTTCCCTAAGTACTTGATAAATGTTGATCAGTTGGAAATTGTTTTCCTGCTAGTAAGTGACAACTTTTTAACTCTAAATCTGAACTAACTTCAAGAGTTATCTTTCATCTCTCACCTGTGCTGAGGTACAATACATCCTCAATTTAAAGCTGCTTCCGGTTTGTTTATACACTGTCTGGAGACTCCCTTGTAATAAAAGAACATTCTGGACATTTTTCCACCTGCTTCAGACATAACTGTGAGACCTGTCCAAATCTAAAGATGTAGGTATAGACACTTATGGAACAGGACCAGGGATTTTCCAAGCCACTGTGGCTAGAAGAAGATGGAATTTATCAGATTTGTTTGGAATTTTTGACTTTGCCATATGGGTTCAGACAAAACTAAAATTTGAAACAGAATTCTAAATAATTTAAAGCTGTGAATGAAAATTGCCAAATTATGTAGTCTTAAATCTGAGGTGGAGAGATCCAGAGAAGAATAGGGAGGTGTTCCACACAGAGAAAAGTTGTATCTCTAACTCATGCTTAAAGCTCACTCTATATAAGATGTGTTGAAAAGACAACAGAGAAAACAAAGAAAACTTTTTTTCTTTTTAAGCTACACTCAGAATAACAAGTATAGTGGAATGAGTTTTGCTTTTAGAACAAAGACCTGAACGGGTAAGCTGAATTTTAATTCAATACATATTAATTGTATGTCTTAAGTCAGTTATGTTGGTGTATGCTGTAGACAGCTCCATGTTGCTGAGATGAACATCCAAACCAGGCACAGTTTAAGGCAGGAAGGGATTTATTTCAAGTTTACAGATCCAACTGGCTCCCATTCATAAACCCAAACAGAAACAGTCACCACAGGCCAGCATACATGGAAGGCAAGCACAAAATCAGAAGCAAAACAGCAGGAACCCAGGCAGAGCTGACTTCACCTTTGGGCTAGAAAATCAGATCTGTCCCCAGTGACACCTCCTCTAGCCAGGCAGCTGGAGGCAAGCTTTAAGAAAGCTACCACACCCAGTAACACCTCTTCCAGCCAGGTAGCTGGAAATCCAAGTTGCAGGCTTTAATAAAATACCTTTTTAAACTACCACAGTGTATTTAGCTCGAAAGGCCTGATTGTGACCATGCAGAGAATTTTTTAAAAGCATAGTTATACATATATATATATATATGTTCATATTTAAATAGTAATAGCAGATATCAGGTTCTATGCATTGGCACACAACACTATATTTTTAATTCTCAGTATCATAAATTTTTGAAAAACTTCTATTTTTTTAAAGTTTTTATTTTTATTTATTTTCCTATTAGAGACAGAGAAAGGGAGAGAGAGAGAGAATGGGTCCGCCAGGGCCTCTAGCCACTGAACACGAACTCCAGACACATGCACCACCAAGTGCATCTGGCTTATGTGGGTACTGGAGAATTGAGCCTTGAACCAGGGTCTTTAGGCTTCATAGGCAAGCGCTTAACTGCTAATTCTTTTCTCCAGCCCCTAACTTCTATTAAATATGGATTACTTAGTATGATAAGGATATGAACACACATGTGGCACACACATATACACAATAGTTTCCAAAGTATATATGACCTGCAATTTATTTCACATTTTAATCACAGATTAATGATAATCTGTGATTATCATTAATGAAATAAGAACATTGAATATCAGGTATACACTATTGGCAAATACTCTAAAATCTATGCATGTACAAATTGCAGTATTTTATATCATTTTCTTTTGCTTCTTCCACAGACTTTTTAATTTCTTTTTAAATATATATTTATTTATTTGAAGGGGGTGGTACACCGGGTCCTCCAGCCACTGCAAACAAACTCTAGACACAGGCACCACCTCATGCATCTGGCTTATGTGGGTATTGGGGAACTGAACTTGTGTCCTCAGGCTCCACAGCAAGCACCTTAACCACTAAGCCATCTCTCCAGCCCCCTTTTCACAGATTTTGTAAATTGTTACTATAGCTGAAAATTCTGATGTTAACATTTTTGGACAATCACAAATAAATGTGTATCTGATATTTTCTCATGTTATTTTTGTATACACTAAAATATACAATATAAATTTTATTTTATGATATGTTTAGTTATTTATTTATGGTGCTAGGGATTGTACCCTAGGGTCTTCTATCTTCTAATTAAGCACTATATTACTGAGCAACACCTCCTATATTGCTTTTCAAGAGTATCAGCAGAGTTTCCATACACAGTGCACATAGTGTCATCTATTAACACAACACATAAACTGGATACATACTTCAAAATTTCTTCACCAATGTTGATATATGACAATTTACTAAAATCTATATCTCGTCAAAGCTCCTTGTTTCTCAGATTGTTTCTTAACTTCTTGTTTAGAAGTAAATTCATGTTCAGTTGTATCAAATAATAGAGAAATCTTTTCTCTCAGTCACCCAGTTTCAGTCTGTGGTGATACCTTGCAAATCTGTAGAGCCTTATTGGCACTAGAACAAACAAGGTGCATACATTACTGTTAACATGTAACTTTCACCTGGTCACTTCTGTCCCAATCCCACCCCTGCTAATCTGGGAAACCAATCATTTCTTTACTTTTTCTGTACTTTTTTCATTTCAACAATCTTTCAGGAAATTTCTCTTTCTCTTGGTTTTTCAAGGTAGGGTCTCACTCTTGGGATAGATCTCTCAGTGATCCTCCTACCTCTGCCTTCTGAGTACTGGGATTAAATGTGTGTGCCACCTCACCTTGTTTCAGCAAATAACCACTTGACTTTTTTTTTCACTAAGAATAATTGTCTGGAGTTGAGGTTATTGTTCATTGATATAGCATGTCCCAGCATGCATTATGTTCTAGAAATAATCCCCAGATGCATAGAGATTTATCCTTCAGTTGCATATACTTATGTATCATTTATTCTGCTTTATTGCTCAGTTATATCCCATGACCATTATGTGCCACAGTTTATTCGTTCAATGAAGATTACTTGGATTATTCCCACTTTGGGGGTTATTATAAATAAAGCTACTGCACGTTTTGGAGAGGTTTTATGTAAATGCAAATTTTCATCATTCTGGGATAAATAACCAAGAGTTCAATTGTCAGATTATATGATAGCTCTGTGCTTAGGTTTTAAGAAATTTTTGCCAAATTTTTCCAAAATGGTGATGCAATTTTGTATTCTCACCAGCAGTGTTTTGATGATCTATATTTTCTTTACATACTCTGCAACATTTGGTATTTTCAATAGTTTTATTTCAACCATTTTTATAGGTTTGTAGAGAGCTCTCATTGTGGTATTTATGTGCACTTTCTCAATGAGTAATTGCTTAAACAGAATTCATATGCTTATTTACCCTTTGTATCCCTCAGGTGAACCATTTCTTCATGTCATTTACCCATCTCTAATTTGAGACTGTCTTCCTTTGTATTTTCTAGACTCAACTCTTTTATTGAATATGTGAATTTAAATTATTTTCATTTTCATCTGTTTAGTAGACTCTTTTTGCAGAGCAGAAATGAAATTTCAGAGTCTAATTTATCATATTCCTTTGTTTTTCTCTTCTAACGTTTTTATTTTATTTTCTTAATTTATGTACTAGCAAGAGAGAGAAAGAAGCAGATAAAAAGAGAATGGACACACCAGGGCCTCTAGCCACTGCAAACAAGCTCCAGACACATGCACCATTGTGCATCTAGCTTATATGGGTGTTGCAGAATCAAACCTGGGTCCTTAAGCTTTGCAGGCAAGTGCCTTAAATGCTAAGCAATCTCTCCAGCCCTCATTTTTCCCTTTTATGGATACTGTTTTGGGGTTTTAGTTCTGTTGCAGGATTTTGGGTTCAGGAATGGTCCTCTAGAATTTAAGAGCCTCAAGTTTTGGGTTCTGTTTTACCTTTAAGAAAGAATTTATAAAGATGGACTCAGAATAAATTATGTAATTATTAAGTTTATTTATGGGTAAAACACAAATTGTCAGTTTTTTTTTTTTTTTTTAAATGGAGATTAGGGTCTAGGAAGGGAGGCTAAACATGTGGAAAGTAGGAAGCACCCTCTCATGTGGAAACATTGTATAGTTTATAAGGTTCATCTAAGAGAAATTGATGTCTTTAGAAAAGGACTGGAACAGAGTTGTAAGCACATGGAACGTAGAACTTAGATGTATATGTAGGGATACTCAGAAAACACCCATGGAATCCACCATGTGCTTTCCTGAAGAGGGAAAATATCAAGGCAGAAGATAAATTGAGGGTCTGGGGAAAAACTGGAGTAGAGCCACAAACACGTGGAAAAGAATTAAACTGAGACTTTTAAAGAGAAATTAGGATAAAGCTGCAAGCAGGCGGAAAGCACTCTAGGAGCTTGTGTAGAGAGACCTGGGAAGAACCCTCATGGCGTCTACCATATGTTTTTAGAGTTCAGGGAATAAACAGTGAGGCTCAATCAAAATAAATAAATAAATAAAAATAAGAAAAAACCAAGAGGGCAAATATCAAAGAAGAGACGAAGAGATTCGGAGGAGAAATGAGCGATGAAGAGGGTTACATGCATAGCTACCCTGAGTTTAGAGTAAGTACACAGCTAGCAAGTCTAGAGGTGGTAAGAGCACCCACGTGGTAGATTCGGAGCTCAGAGGAAGTTCATATATGTAATTTAAATGAGAGGTTACCCCAAACCATAAGGCAGAAGCAAGCAGTAAATTTTAAATTAAGAAAAAATGTAATGCTGTCCCATCTACACCCAGCTGGATGGGGTAGAGAGGTCAAACTCCCCTGTGTCCGAGCAGCACAGGATAAGAGCTGGAGAGAAGCGTATGCACACACTGAGGGTCCTATCCAGAGAGAAGAGAGGGAGGGGCTGGAAGGCCTACGCTTTTATAGAGTAAGATTCAGGTATGTAAGGGGAAGACCTGATTGGTTAGTAAATTTGGAGGATGAACCTGAGGGTCAGCTCATTTGGGTCAGCCTATTCAGGTAGCACATTGGACTGTGGGCAGCAGGGGACCCTGTGGATCAGTGTCTACAGACATTTTTGCCAAGAGTTTCGTTCTGGTGCCAGGGCAAAGTGGCATGTGAGCTGGCACTTCCTGGTTCTCCTTGAGCCTTTATCTCTAACTGAAATTTCCTTAAAAAGCTAGTTTTCTCCTACCCTCCTTCAGATTAATAACCAACCTAGCTCTATATCTCAAATATCTTCTCTTATATTTCTCAAAGGTTTATCTTAAAGATTTTACTTTTATCTGTGATTCATTTGAATTAATTTTGTATAGAGCATGAGACTGGTTGGAGTTCATAACCCTTTTTAGATGCCCAGTTGCTCCAATAATACTGTTTGATTCAACTATATTTAACCCATTAGACTGTTCTATTATTACTGAAAAATGATTTGGAGGTCCTTATTTCAGTCTAATATTGATTTGTATATTTTTTTGCGAGAGGGACAGAGAGAGAGACACACACAGAGAGAGAGGAAAAGGCAGAGAGAGAGAATGGGTGCACTAGGGCCATTTCAGCCTCTGTGAATGAACTCCAAACACGTGTTCCCTCTTGTGGGCAAGTGCAGCATTGCACACTTGCATCACTTTTTTGTGTCTGGCTAAATGTGGGACCTGGAGAATGGAATGTGCGTTCTTAGGCTTGGCAGGCAGGCTCCTTAACTGCTAAACCATCTCTCCAGCCCTGATTTGTCTATTTTATTCCATAAAGCTATATAATACCTCTTAGCAAATTTCACACAGTCTTGGTTATTGTAGCAAAGCTTGAAATTGAGTAAATGAAACTCACCTATATAATTGTTTTGAAATTATTTTTTTAAAAATGTTTTTTTGTTGTTTATTTACTTATTTGAGAACAACAGACAGAGAGAGAAAGAGGCATATAGACAGAGAAGGGGCGCAGGACCTCCAGCCACTGCAAACAAACTCCAGACGCATGCGCCACCTTGTGCATCTGGCTTACGTGGGTCCTGGGGAGTTGAGCCTTGAACTGGGGTCCTTAGGCTTCACAGGCAAGCGCTTAACCACTAAGCCGTCTCTCCAGGCCCCTTGCTTTGAAATTCTATTTTCTACTTCCTGTATCTTCCCATCAAAATTTTGGTAACTGCCTATATCATGCAAAAATTCTTGTAGAATTGTGACAGTTAATGCTTTAAAACATGTGAGTCAATTTATCAAGAATCAACATTTGCTATGTTGGGTCTTATAATCCATGAATGTGGTTCGACATGTCCCTTTATATTGGTATCATTTCATCTCTTTGATTAGTGTTTGTAGTTTTCAACAAGTAAGTTCTATGTATGTTGTGCCACATTTAAACTAATGGTTTTATTTTCTATAAGAAGTTGTAAATCATAGGAGGTATCAAGTAGATTCTGTTAAGTGTTTTATATAAACAAACATAACATTTGCAAATTTCTTTGATATCTTTCTTTCAGACCACTCCACTATATTCCTGTGTTTTCCCTTTCACTGAAATAGTGGCGAGATCCTTGCTTCTTTCTCTTCTCTTGTTTTTGTCCACCATCTCCCTCCATTACCTTATCATTAGTTTCAGATTACAAAAACAGGAAATGAGGCTCAGACAAGTTAAGTCACTTGTGAAAGGTTATGTATTTAGCAAGTATAGGAACTAGAACTCACCCTCTGCATTGTTAAGTTGCCCTAGAATGAATATTACACTGCCATACACAGTTCAAGAAAAGGAGGTAATTTTCTCTAAAATATCTACATGTTTTCTTTACTTCTTTTCATTTTCTTGGCTTAATGGGTTGGCCTCTTCATTTGTAAGAATGCTCCTCTTTTCTTCATAGTTTCATTTTTTTAAACTATGGATAGATGGTAATTTTTTTTTTTTTTTTTTTAGTTTAGTCTCAGCCTGTGTAGTTACAGTCATGGGCCAACAAGGACAACTTTGTTTGTTTTACAAATACTAAATCAGTCTTTTATCATTGACAGTGGTATATAATTCCTTTCACATTTCAAATATAGTTCACTAATATGATGTTAAATATTTTATGTCTATATTCATAAGGGGTATTGATTTATAGGAGTGATATTGATTTTTATGTCAACTTTATTGTACTAAGAGATGCTCAGAGGTGTGTCTGTGAGGATGTTTCCAGAAAAGCTTAGCATTTGGATTGTTGAACTGGTAATAGTAGATAGGTTTCTCAAATGTGGGCATAATCCAATTTCTGACCTTTTCAAAATAATACAAAAGCAAAAGAAGAAAGAATCCACTCCTTTTTTTGAGCTGAGAAGGCCCTTTTCTACTTCTACTCTCTAGTTTCTAAATTTAGGAATTATATTGGCTCTTCTAGTTCTCCAGTTTGCAGATGACATAACATAAGACAGTTTTATAATGATAAGAGTTAATTCCCACCACACACACACACACACACACACACACACACACACACACACACAATTAGCTCTGGTGCTCTTGAGAAACCTATTACCATTTATTGTTGTTGTTGTTGATGGTTTACTGGTACTGGACTACAGAATGTTTTTATTCCCTCCTCCTAAGCATCACTTTTATACTATAAACTTGGAGTTTGCTTATATTTTAAAATTGATTAATACTAACTCCATAAAAAAATTAAAGTGTTTCTTTATCTCCTATTTCCTAGAACAAATTAGAAAAGTTGGTGCCATGTAGTTTGATTTTCCCATACATTCTTCTGTGAAGACTTTAATTACTCATTTAAGATGTTTATTGTTCTTTTGTATGCATGTATTCGCTATGATTGACTTTCCTAATAGCAATGTTTTACCATATCCCATAATAATCTATTGTATTTGACTTTCATTCAATTCAATAGTATTTTATTTCCCTTGAGTCTTCCTTGAACCATGTGTTGTTTAAAAGTGTGATGTTTTCTGAGTGTTTCAAGACTTTCTATTGCTAAGGTGCCATACTTCAGTAAATAACCTCCCACCTATGCTCATATAAAAACTCAAATTTAACTCAGTGGAACACACACACAATTACACACACACACACACACACACATACTGAAAGTAGGAAGGATTATTAGTTAGGAAGATGGGGTTTACTTGGAAAATGGATAAGAAGGAATAATGGGGGCAAATATAATCAAAATACATTATATACATATGTGAAATTTTCACAAATAAAACTTAAATTCTTTAAAAAATAGATAAGGTGGCATTTTCATCAATTCCTTCCACCCATTTAACACAATGATTTGCTCAAGACTGAGCATAATACAGTGACATGTGAAAGTACTTTGTTTTTCAACAATATGTATGCTTCAAATTGAAATTTTACCTATTCAGAAAATGCTTCTTAAAAATGGTTAATTTTGCTGTATGTCCTTCCTTCCCATTGTCTTACTTATCATCAGCTCATTCTTTTCTTCACTGTATTCGTATGTTTTCTCTTTTCACTGAGGGAGTGGAGAGATCCTTGCTTCTTTCTCTTCTCTCCTCTTTGTTTACCATCTCCCTCCATTACCTTACCATTAGTTTCATATTACAAATACAGGAAATGAGGCTCAGACAAGTTAAGTCACTTGTGAAAGGTTACATATTTAGCAAGTATAGGAACTAGAATTCACCCCCTGGATTGTTAACTTGCCCTAGAATAAATATTATACTGCCATCCGCAGTTCATACATCATGGTTCAAGAAAAGGAGGTACTTTTCTGTAAAACATCTGCATGCAATAGTAACAAACATTCACATAATAATATAACACATTGTAAATGTCAGGTATTTTTCAGTGCCCTAGTGTCTACTATTATATTCAATTCCCACACCACTCTATTATCTTATTTTTGTCAGTATAATTCTACAAATAAGCACACAATTATAAAGAACAAAGAACTGGCTGTAAGTCCCTTAACAAGCCAACAGCAGAGCTAGAATCAATTTCATGTACTTTTGTCTGCCAACTCCATGCTCTGAACCATGGTGTTAAACTGCCAGAATTATCCAAATATTTTGAGTGTTTTCTGACTAGTTCATTTAGAATAAGCTGGTTAGTACATTTCTTAAGCCTCCATTAGCTTGTAATTTGGCATGTACCCTAAAGACTGTGGAAGATAAACATATGTCCTTTCTCTGTCTTCCAGCTTACAACCCAATAAAGATAGTGTATATAAATGATGATATCCAATAAAATTTAATATGTGGGTATATCTGATTAGATATTGTGATGTAGACCCTTGGGGATGAGAGTAATTTGTGCTAACTTGTTGAATGACACCAAATGAAAAACAACTCCTTCAAGCTACTTTGAGTCTAAACAAATTTTTTAAAAAATTTCTGTCATGTAATTATAAATCACCTATTTAACTTTATTCATATACATACATACATATATATATGGGTGGGTATGTGTGTCTGTTTGCTTAGTTTAAAATTAATTTTGTAAAATTTATCCTATGATGATAAACTAAAGCCTTATACATTTTCTTATGAAGTTCTTTTTTGTTGTTTTTTGCTTGCATATCTTTTTTTTTTGTGTGTGTGTGTCTCTGTGTGTGTTGTAATGTGTGTGGTGTGACATATGTGGTATTTGCATGTGTGCATGCAGATGCTTTCACCTCATGTATGTATGGGAATGCAAAAGGAGAATATCAGATGCCTTCCCCTATTGCTTACCCATGAAATTTTATTGAAGCAGAGCTGTTATATTTGTGAGCCCTAATGATTCTTTTATCTTGGCTCCCTATAGCACTGCTACAGGCAAATGTGGCGATACCTATAAGTTTAAATGGGTGCTAGAAAATTGAAGTCAGTAGAGAATCAGGTCCTCTGTGGTATACGTTTGTATTACAAGTTCTCTTACTCCTTGAGCTATCTCCCCAGCCTCTCATACAATTCTTTAATTTACATCAAGTGCATCAATTTATTTGCTTTGTTTTATTTGCTATGTATCTCATTCTAATCTAAGCTGACCTGGAATTTGTGGTGATTGTTCTACCTCAGCTTCCCAAGTGCTCAGATTATAGGCTTGAATCATCACACGTGACTTTGCATCAAGTTTATTCTTAATATTTCCTGACTCAGGCCTGGATTCAGCCTTTCTCAAGCCACCCTAAACCACTTTAAAGAATTGTGTTTCAAAATCGAGACCCAAGTGCTGGATGTTCTTTGCTAAGTTTATATAATTGTATTATATCTCCTTCAGTGGGAAGAACAGAAAAGTGTGTGTGTGTAGGAGGAGGGGATTTCTACTTTTTCATTAGTTCTTCATGTTTGTCACCTCTCTCTTTCTCTCTGTACCTCTGCACTAGGTGTTTTGGCATTACACCACAGATCATTGAGAACTTATTCATTTCTAATCAATTTTTATCTTTATTAAATTGATAAATCTCATTGATTTCTCTTGAGAGTCACTGACATTTTCTTCTATTGCCTGCATTGTTAAGCCTTTCAAATGAAATATTAATTTTAAGTATTTGACTTATATTAAAAATTGTTTTCATTTCACTGCCCTGCCAAAATTTTCCAAATGTTCATTCATCAGGATCACTTTTGTTTAATCTGTTAATATATTTGTACATTATTTTAAATGTGTTTGTCTGCAATTTACAATTCTGAATCATCTTCAGTCAACTTTCACTTACTATTTTTTCTCTTGATTATAAATTGTTCTCTTTCTTTGTACATCTATGTTTTAATTGTTTACTGAACATTGTGAACAATGCATTTTAGGGGAAATACATTCTGTCATAGCCTCTGAAGAATAATTGATTATTTAACCAGTTAAATTTGTTTAAACAAACTCTATATTTTTGCATGTCATATGCTGAAACTATTCAGGTATTCTGTTCTAACCACTACTTTTACTTGAAACTTCTTGTGGGTATACAGCTGAAAAATTAGTCAGTAATTTGAATAGGGCTTAACTTCATATCTGTGTCATCCCTCTTGTAGTATCCTCATGTCTGGGATTTTTGAATGCTGCATCTTGTTGGCAAGCTTGCATTTCCCCACAGGAACCTAAAATAATCTCTTTAACTTTTTAGCTGAAATTAGCATTCTCCCACACCATGAAATCCCCTTTGAGCCTTTAAAAATAAAAGACTATGGCACTTGACTTAGATGAAACAGAAGTAAAATACTATAAAAAGCATTGAAATGGAGATTATGCATTTCATAGATTCCTCTGTGAAGTGCTAACACCATGGATTTGTGTCTATTTACAAGAACAACATCAAAGAATTTTAACTGGCATTTAACATACAAAATCCTAAAGGTTCACCAACATATCTTTTGATTGACAGCAACCTGCTGCTGGTAATCAATTTGGAAACAACGAGCACAGACGTATCATTTCATAGATTTGACCATGTTCAGTAGAGACAGATGGGATGATAAGAGATTGATGAGGTCTCTGGGAGACTGTATTTTAAAAGGATAAGATTCAGAATAAGTTTATGGATGTTCAACTACTCAGCCTTTCATTGTAAGATGTACTCTTGCATCCATGAACTGATTCAAGAAATAAAGTTTTATTTGACATTTCTCTTGCATTTGTCATTTTTGCTCATTTCCTTTTGCTGAGATTGATGTGTGCTTCCTTTCCATCTGTGAATAACTAACAGTTTTTTTTTCTAAGAAGACCTTTCCACGTAGAGTATTGTCAGTCTTTTTAGCTCTCTTCTGGAGTACAGAATAAAGATTAGAAACAATGTATATTTCCTTTTTGTTCAAACATGCTATAGTTACATCATGCATACTTTCTAGGTAATTATAGAATTCAGAGAGTCAGTGTCCCCAAGATCTGTCAGCTAGTACATGATCATATGTGGGCTGGATTTTTACATTCTTAATTTTTAATTTTATGCAATTCCTATAGCAACTGTCTCTCTTATTTTACTTCACTTCCTCTTTGGGGTATAAATGATGCAAATCTTCTTCAATAACAAAAAATATTTCAGGAAAAAACCTCAGGGCAGAACATCAGCCAATATATATATATATATATATATATATATATATATATATATATACATACATACATATAACTTGATATACTTAATATACTTAAAGTGTAACTTAATTTCCAACATATTACTGAACTAGATAGGGGGAGAGCAAAGCAATTAAGACAGTACCTATAGTTATGAGCCCTTCCTTAATCCATCATTATATGATAATCTGAAGCAATTTAGGACATTATAAATAAACTGATAACTAAGACACAAAGTTGATTCTCATGAGTTCACAGCCTAGTGAGGCATGTGATATACAATTCTAGTGATATGAAATATGATATAACAGAAAAAAATGTGATGAGAATAACTTTATATGAGTGTTTACAGAAGTAGTTACCAAGACAATGATATCTGGCATGCATTTATAAAGATACATGGAATTTTTTTTCATAGGAACAAAATAATACAGAATGACTTTACAGGCCTTTGTTGTTTGACCCTGTGATTTCTATTCTCACATCTGTTTCTGATCAAGTTGTAAATTCTCTGACATGCTTACAGTGTTGGCTATTGATAGCTCACTGCTTACCTTTTATATTTTTTACTTTTTTGAGGCAAGTCTCAAGAAAGGTTAGCTTCAAAGTCTGGATCCACCTGCCTCAGCCTTCCAAATGATGCAATTAAAGGTGTGTCACACCCAGCTAAAAGAGAGTCTTTCTGTGACCTGATTTTAGCCAAAGAACGATGCCTTGTTCAACATCACTCTCTCCTCACTATTCTGCTACGTTCAATAAAAGATCAGTTTGGCATGCAAAGTTATGGATCATTTGTCTTAACTCGGTAAAATATTGAATGAGATTAGCTATTATCTCTACAGACAGTTATGATGATTTGACTTACACTTTTGACTTTATGATGGTGTGAAAATGTTCCTCCCATAGCTAAGTTTTCACTTTTAGGTCAGTATTTAATAAATGACATAGGACAATCAACATTTTAAAGGCTTTATCCCAGTTGAGATTGCTTTACTGTAGGCTATTATAAATATTCTGAGCATGCTTAAGGTAGATAAGCTAAGCTTTGATGCATCCTAGGCTTAGAGCATTGATTTTTTTTTTGTTTGTTTAAAATAGTTTCAATTTATGATGAGTTTCAGGATATAAACCCATTACAAATCAAGGAACAACCATATTTTAAAGGTTTTATGAACTGTTACTCAATTCTACTTCTCTAACCTTCTTAAACTTTTATTCAGCTTTCAGTTAGATAAATAATCATCTCTAAATATGCATCACATAATCTGATCCCTGGATAATTTAAAATTAAACATAGTGAAAGGGACATTGTGTTCAAAGTATTGATGAGAGGCAAGAAGCACTGAGTGAGCAGCTTTAACACATGGATTGATTAGGATTGGCAGGAAAGGTTGAAAATGTGGCTAAAATAAATCATCTCTCTAATAAATTCAGAACTTGTTTTATTGACACAGCAAGATCATAGGGATTTTTTTTCCCCTATGGTATAAGGCATATAAAGAACTCATAGGAAGGAGTACAGATTGCAATTGATCAGTTCTGCTTTCTCTTCCATTATTAGAATTTTTCATGATCAATTTTGTCTATAATTTTTGAAAAAATACTTCTAAAAGATATTCTAATTTGGGGAAACGTGAAGTCACTATGTCTGTTGTCAAACTTTAAAACTTATCCTAGATTCAAATTACAAAGGTGTATTTCCCATAAGTATGACAACAGAGAAAGAAAGAGAGAGATAACCCACATGGATTGCTTCCTGTCAGAGATGAGAGGATTCTTATTATTAATTATTCTTATTGTTGTTATTGCTATATGTGCATGTGTAAAGTGTGCATGTATAAGACAGCCTAGGCAGAAATCTCCAGGGATCTTCCTGTTTTGGTCTCCCTAGCACCCACATTACAAGCATGCTATATAATGCCTGGCATTGTAAAAAATGTGGGCTCTCAGGATTGAATTCAGGTCTTTCCCTACTAAGCTACATTACTAGCCCCTATGGGAGGGTTTTGTGAGTATAATGAAGTAGGCTTTGTGCAAGAATGTGTTTCAGTCTTGAGGAAAGTAATTCTTCTCTGTAGTGTGTCCCATATCTGTGCATCATCATCTGATTTGGAGATGCAAAAAATAAAATAAGAATTTAGAAGGAGGAGGTTAGTCAATTTTCTTGGATGTTAAGAGTCTGCTAAACTTCTGAACAGAAAATTGTACATGTATCCATACTTAATTGGACCCAGAAAGAGGGGGAATAATAAATTCTGACATGTTGAAAGTTGGAGCAAGGGAAGTTTTGGCAACTAGAATGAGGGTATGGGTATAAATGATTGACAAGGAAATGGTGCCTCTTAACCCTGATTCTTGGGTGAAGGAAGAGTGGATTTGTGGAAGAAGCTAAGGAATTAAACTAATGTACTGTTTGACCTCTGTAGTAGAGTGCCAAGGAAATGGCTTGCAGTCAGACTGGAAGTAAATTTTGGCCACAGTTGCTTTGGTCTTAAGCAATTGACTTAAACTCTTAGTGCCCTGAGTGGATAATGAGGGTATAAAATGATGCAAAGTTCATAAAATTGAAATGAAGTCATGTGCACATGAAGCACCTAAAACAATAGAGATTTGAGAAAATAAGTGAATCCATCAAATACATGTTATCAGTAGGTCACTGAGGGGAAAGTGAAGGGTAATTTGAATGTCAGTAGCAGGACTCAAGGGGCACTCAAAGTAGCAACACAGCTGATTGATGACTTCAACTAATGTACACATGAAGGTTGGAAGGTCCACTTCGTTTATACACTAAACTACTTCATAGACACCTCAGTAATATCTCAGAAACGATGGATGAATGTACTACAAATGTAAGAAAAAATATCGCCCCTCTTTCTGTCTCTTCTCTCA
Source organism: Orientallactaga sibirica (assembly GCA_036365145.1). Classification (NCBI taxonomy): domain Eukaryota; kingdom Metazoa; phylum Chordata; class Mammalia; order Rodentia; family Dipodidae; genus Orientallactaga; species Orientallactaga sibirica. The sequence continues at coordinate 5,135,721 of JAEOAD010000083.1, forward strand.
TGTGGGTGTGAGAAAGAATGTCATGGTTTGTTTCTTAGGCAGATTCAACTCCTAGCGAGTTGTGTAGATGTGGTGATGCAGAGCACAGATATCTACACTGGGGATCGGTCTGCCTTGTTACCTCATGCTCCTCCTCCCACCTGGCCCACAGCTGGGAATATAAGAAAAACGGATACATGTGTTGCCAGATCCTTTTAATGGGCCCCCTCTGTTATCACAGGCACAGCACAAGATATTTTGGAAGCTCCTAAGACAAATGAATCAAATACTCTCAGGAAGTTTCTGTGAAGTGGGAAGTGATCCATGGACAAGAGTGGAAAATATTATGGGAATTTTTGAGGCATATGGAATTATTATTATTTGATAGAATTTCTATCAAATTTGATAGAATAATTTTTATTTGGTAGAATTTCTATCAAATTTGGAAGGCTTCTCAAGAACATTTTATCAAGGACTAGATGAGTCAGAAATATTTGAATAGGATCTGAAAGTCTTCATAAACTATTTATGCTTTTTCTCAGTTGTGATTCATATGAGGCTTTCCAGATAAAAAGTCAAAACAAAACCAAACTAAATACAAGTGTATTTCTTTGCTTTTTTCCATTCAAGTGTAACCAGTAATGTAGAGTAGTTATCTTACTGTAAGTTTTCCTTTCAAAAGTGTGTTTTCTGTCCCTCCATTTTGAGAAGAACCCCTTAGTATTTTGTGGTGGTTTGAATGTAAACTGTCCCCTATAGATTCATGTGTCTAAGTACTTAATCCCAGCTGGTGGCACCGTGTGGGAAGGTAGTGGTGGAGCCTTTAAGGGGTGGAGCCTTGCTGAAGGAATTGTACCCCTACCCTGGGCCTGGGCCTTGACACATTCTTAGTGTTCTTTCTCTCTCTACTGCCTCCCTGTTGATGTCATGGTGATTCCTGCTCTGCCATGCTTTCCCCTGCATACTTGACCTTTCCTTCTGAAACTACAAGCTGATATAAACTCTTTTCTTTACTAAACTGCTGCTGGTAGGCTATTTTGCCCCAGTATGAGAAAGTGACTGATAGACACTCTGAGCTTCATCCTGCTCAGTAGGTAACATGAGTAGTTAATCCTCGTTTGTGTACATCTGAGGATCAAGGGTGTTAGGACTCTGACAGTCTTTTGTAAACTACAAATTATCCCATGTCAGGGAGCAGTTGTAATCGGAACAGTAAAATTCTAGGAAAATCAGGGAACTCATTTCACAAAGTGCTGGATGACTGAGCTTTAAAGCTTCAAGCTCTTAATATAGTATTCAATGCCCTGAAAGCATAAAGTTGAGAAAGGGGGAAAAAAGGAAGGAAAGGACTTTGGCTTCTTGAAGGGGACCGAGTGCCCATTAAAATACACCTAGCAGAGGACATAAAACCAATGAAAAGGAGCAATTTATTTTTACTGCTGGGGCAGGAGTAATGCAACTATTTTTACTAACTATGGTTCTTCCCAAGCCTATCGGAGTACCTAAAATATTTATGATAGCTAAGTCTGCATGACACACTGTCTTGCAGGCAGGAAGACTAACCTGTATCAGAATGTGTTTATTGTCATTTTATTTTCTGCTAAGTAATGCAGTGAGCATGCAGAGGGGCTGAACAAAATCTTCATGTGGCATCTCAAGGAAGAAAAATGAGGAAACCATGGCCCCATGCCAGGAGCCAGAACTGTGCCAATTTGGCACTTTGCCTACCTAGACTTGGGGATTACCCTGTAGTATATTAAAGTATCAGCTTTTTAATTTACCGTATTATTTTCCAGATGTTTTGGGTAGAGTGGGACTTCTCAGCAAACACTTGAGTGCTTGTCAGAGAATTACACATTTAATATTACACTACTCATTATTTTAATTAATGACAGGAAGAAGTTGCTTGAAGACAATTCTTAGTCACAGTCACACTAAAAAGAATGTTAATATTTTATGAGAGGAGGAAATTATCTATAACACTGATGAATTGGAATGCTAAGAAATTATAATTGGAGGAACACTGCTAGAAAAGACTGAAATGGTTATAGTGCCATTTAATGTTACACACCAATTTTGTCAGAAAGAGATCAGAGGGAATAATTAATGCTCAGGCAGCATTATGGAATATTAAGAAAAATATATGGAATTAACACATATGATGCAGAAAAGGTCAATAAGTAATACTTCAGTTAGCATTTGGAAGGAGATTTAAGAAGGGTGTTGGGCGCAAGAGACATAAATCTTAGTCTGGCCGGGCGTGGTGGCGCACGCCTTTAATCCCAGCACTTGGGAGGCAGAGGTAGGAGGATCGCCTTGAGTTCAAGGCCGCCCTGAGACTGCATAGTTAATTCCAGGTCAGCCTGGACCAGAGTGAAACCCTACCTCGAAAAACCAAAAAAAAAAAATCTTAGTCTGTGGGAAAAAATTTTGCATCAGTGTTACCACTATCGTTTACTGAATGCTGCTTGTGCTTGAGGCACTGTGCAAAGCACCTAGAAATAAATAGTGGGACTTAAACAGCTGCTTGTTACTTTTGAGGAGAATGAGATTAAGAGAATTTAAATCATTTCATGCATTAAGTAAAATAAGTGGCCTAGCCATTCTAGAGCCTAAATTTTGATCTACATTATAATTACCTTTCTAAATCCATCATGAAGGGAAAAGAGTGTGATTTCTCTATATTTTCAAATTAATAGGTTGTTGTGGGAACATTATTTACTCATACCCAGTTTTAGAAATCTGAAGTCTCATTTTCTGCCATGTTCCAGTCCTGCCGAGCAACTTCATGACCAGTTTTACTCTAATGTATTTATTGACTTCATACTTGTAGATAATGCTTAATACTTTGCTTCACAGAAGTCCCTTGTTACCCAAAACATCTGAAAAAATAGTGTAGTAATATTTCTAGACTGTCATGGTCCAACCAGGCTGAAACAATTAAATATACATGATTTATAAGATGTTATTTTCCTACTGAAGTTTCTTTTTTAATATTTTATTTATTTATATTCAAGCAGAGAGAGAAAGAAAGAAAGAATGGGGCCACCAGCATCTCCAGATGCTGCAAACAAACTCCAGATGCATGCATCACTCCATGCTTTTGGTTTTATGTGGGTACTGTGAAATCAAACCTGGGTTGTTAGGCTTTGCAGGCAAGCACCTTAACTGCTGAGCCATCTCTCCAGTCCCTGCTTTTTTGAGGCAGAATCTGGATTTCACTCTGAATCCCAGGCTGCCCTCAATCTTATGGTAATCCTCCTATCTCAGTCTCTTGGTTGCTGGAATTAAAGTTGTGAGCCACCATGCCAGGCTTCCTCCTGAAGTGTCTCTGCTTTTGCTATTGCAGAGGTCAGGTTTTTGGGGTGTTTCTTTGCTCCTTTGAACTGGCAACTTTGGAAGGCAGCTATGCTCACCACTATGCCACCAACGCACACAGGGTTTTTAAAAATTTTTATTTATTTATTTTTACTTGAGAGTGAGAGAGAGAAAATGGGTGCACCAGAGCCTCCAGCCACTACAAACTCCAGATGCATGTGTCCCCTTGTGCATCTGCCTTACATGGGTCCTGGGTAATTGAACCGGGGTCCTTTGGCTTTGCTGGCAAATGCTTTAACCACTAAGCAATATCTCCAACCCTGGCAACTTCTTTGGAAACCATCTTAATATAATTGCCTTATTTGTTTCTTGAAGGTTGATATCCTTGGTATCTATAATGATGTGGATCTGCAAAATGTGCATATAAGTGGTAATAGGATGAATGTTGGAAGATCATTCCTTTTGTAACAAATTAGTACAAAATACCTCTAAAGTATTCTCATGAACTTCTATTCCTATGATGATTTCTTAAATTGATAGAAAATAATGGAGTTATAGCCAGAATGCAAATGACTGGAATTTATTGTTCATAGATACAAAAGTAACTATCATTTGTTTTGTACTAGAAAAATATATAAATAGTGGTTATATCACAATGCCAAGATCAAAATGATTTTGTAATCAGTCTTTTCATGGTCAATTCCTCCAATAATAAATGCCCATCTGGGCTTTTATGTGGATAGCATCATGGAGAATATAGTGCCATTTAATGATAATGTTCTTTAATAATACCCAAGGTCAATGTGAACCAATGCTATTAGTGTACCTTGAGACTCGTTTCTATATTCTACTGTCATTCCCAATCTCAGCCTCACCCAGTCCTGCAGCCTGGCTTGTAATACCAGCTCTCCTTCCCCAGCACAGTACATCTCACCACCCAACTCCCAATGGCAGCTTTTATCTTGCTTTCCTTATCTTAATTACTTTGCCCTTTAACATGAACTTTTTTCCCTTTAAAAATAATTCTTTCTGCATTTGTAAGGAACAGTATAGATGTATACTTTATGATTTAAGGGATGTATAAGCAATAAAAGTTTGCTTTTAAAACTCAATGTAGAAATGGTAATTTCCCATTTTTCTATTGAGCAATCTAAACCTCAGAATGCTAAGTGATTCCTTCCAAGGCCACAACAGAAGATTCTTAACTGTGTTTATTAAAATAGAAAGCCTCAAGAAAATCACTCTACACATTAGGTACACATGCATGGAACAGCAAAGAAAAGACTGGAATCCAAGTCTGTGCAGATCTTCTATAGTAGCACCTGGATCACAAAGCGTGTCCAGGAAATGGAAATAGCATGAAAAGGTAGCATATAGAGGGCTGGAGAGATGGCTTAGCTGTTAAGGCGCCTGCCTCCTAAGCCTAAGAATGCCAGTTCCAATCTCCAGGTCCCACATTTAGCCAGATGCAAAGTGACGCAAGGGCACAATGCCTCACTTGACCACAAGGAAGTGCTCACATCTGGATTTCGTTCACAGCAGCTGAGAGGCTGCTGGTGTGCCCATCTCTATCTCTCTTCCTCTCCCTCTCTCTCTGTCTCTCTCAAAACCCACCCACCCAAAAAAAAGGTAGCATATAGAAAGGGCTTTCCAATTATCTTCAAATAGGTATGAACTGAATTTTAACATTCCTTGTAAAATACTCTTGAGACCATGTGACAATTGTTTTTCTGTGATCGTGTGAGTTTGCTGAGTATGATCTGTTCCAAGTCTGTACATTTTTCTACAAATGTCATATCATTTTCTTTTACTGCTGAGCAGAATTCCATTGTGTAAATGTACCACAACTTTATTATCCATTTATCCAATGATGGGCACCTGGGTTGATTCCAGTTCTTAGCTATAATGACTTGAGCAGCTATAAATGTGGTTGAGCAAATATCTCTGTAGTGAAGCATGGAGCATTTAGGATAAATGCCCAGTAAGGGAATAACTCTGTTGGTAGCTCTATATTCATTCTTTTCAGGAAACTCCATATGGATTTCCATAGTGGTTGTACAAGTTTATATTCACACCAATAGTAGATGAGGGTTCCTCTTTCCCCACATCCTTGCCAACATTTAATTTTGTATGATTTTTTAATGATTTCCATCCTTACTTTAGTAAGGTGGTATTTCATAATTGTTTTAATTTGCATTTCCCTAATGGTTGAAAATGTTGAACATTTTCTTATGTGTGTATTAGCCATTTGTATTTCTTCCTCTGACAAGTTCCTATTCAGTTCTCTGCCCTATTTTTGGAGTGGGTTGTTTGATTTTTTTATTGTTTAGTTTTTGAGATTTTTGTAGACTTCTGTCAGTGGTAGTATGGAAGGGTTTGGGCAGAGGGGAAGGGGAGGGTGTGGAAAAACAAACACAAAACTAAATCCAAAATGAACTGGTACCATAGGAACCTTTATCATTGAAGACAGACTGAAAGATAAAACCTTCAACAGGAGTAAGGGAGGAACACCTGAAAAGAAGGGCCCTGGAGAGTGTGGGATGAAGCCTAAACTTAATTTTTTTCCTCTGGCCTGTGACTCCCAGTACCAGAAATCAGTTTCTATCCACAATAAACTATTGATTGGAGAGACTTACGAGGTCCCCCAAATAAGGCAGTCTTGTGTCAAAGTACTAAAGCACTTGATTACCTGCTTGAAGCAAAAGGTAAGACCCTATTGCTGAAGACAACATGTGCTGCCAACACAGAGCATGGAGAGACCTGGCTAGAATCTGGAAGAGAACCAGTGCCCAGAGAGTTAGCCAGTCTGTTGCTGGAAAGTGCTATGTGAGCTACTGGCCAACGACTGTCTGAGCAACCAGAGGTCTCAACTACTCAGAAGCAAGCATCCTAACACAATGTACATGCCAGTGCAATACTGGGACACAGCCTTCGTGGGTAACTAGTAGCTTTCTGATTGGCTAAGAGGTCCACTCGGTGTAAAGGAACCCATATCTGAAATTGGGAACCAGATCAGAATCTTATGGAGACAAAGATTATGTTCTCCAGTGTCAAGCTCTCACTAGTTTTTGGCTAAAAGAGGAGTTGCATGCCTCAAATTCTCCCTAAATTAATATTTCTTATCCCATTTAAACTATGCTGACTTCACTCTCCATTGGAGAATGTGTTCTTTGTCAGAAGGTAGCAAGACCAAAAGAGATTTACTCTCCCTTGCACTTCACCCAAGCCACAGCTGAAACCACAGAGGAATTGGGGAGACAAGCTTCATGCTGAACTTCATGATCAGTGCCAAGGAGATAGGCCCTGATGATTCTCATCATCTACCAAAGAAGAGATCCAGAGGCTCCTAAGAGCTCACCACTGTAGTAGACTTAAAACTCACCCACCAAAGCTCAGGGAATTTTGAGGAAGAGGGGGTGGAATGATTTTAAGAGTCACAGGTTGAGACATCATGCCCAGAGGTATTCCCTCCCTCCAAAATAACTGACTGCTGCTCCCACAATGCATAACTGACAACCCCATGGGAAATACCTGCAACCTCACTAAGGAGGGTCCCCAGTGTAATGGGGCCAGAGATAAGAGAAAAGAGGATACTAACACATGATGAATCCATATAAAATATGTTAATAATAAAAAATACACTTGACATTTTTCTCACTTCTACTAAATAAAAATTTTTGTTCTTCAAAATTCCCATAGAATCTCATTAGACAAATGTTACTGCTATAAACTCCAATGCTCCCAGCTCAAAACACCATCATAATTCACAATATGCTGAGATGATTTGAATCAGATGCCCACCATAAACCCGTGCATTCGGGATGTTTGGTTCCCGAGTGATGGCGATTTAGAGGTGGAGCTTTGCTGGAGGAGGTATGTTGTTGGAGGCTGACTTAGAGATGTTATAGTTGGCACCCCCTTGCCAGAGATCTGTTCACTCTTCCACTGCTGTTTTCTACCTGCTGCAGGAGAAATAATGTCCAGTTTCTGCACATGCCATGCTTTCTCCTGCCATCATGAAGCTTCCCCTTGAGACTGTAAGCCAAAATAAAAATTGTCTTCCCATCAACTGCTTCAGGTTAGGTGCTTGGTCTCAGAAGTTAAGTGCAGCAAATTATTATCTTCTAAACAACATATTTGACTTCACAACATAAGGAACCAGTGTGCAGCCATCATAAAACTTGCACTTCAATTTAGTAGTTCTAAAAATCATTAGCTGTCAAGTTATAGCATAACACTACTTGTGGGATTCCTACTCCATCCAGGGTTTGAAAAGCTAATTCTGATTAATTCGATGAAGGAACTAAACCTCTCAGGAGAGACTAAAATGCATTTCCAGGATAACATTTCATATTTCATATTTCATCAGCTATGTAGGGATATGTGGTATAGCAAAATCTATGCTCAGTTAATAGGAAGGTGTGCCAGAGAAGACTGAACTATTCTTCTAAGACTCTCCTGCACCTCTAAGAGCAGAGTGTGAAGCATTCTAGAGAGCTTTTGTGAAGGACTTAAGTACCTTAGGGAGACATCTGGTTGGGGCTTGGACTGTCTTCTCTTCTGATTTATTCCTCCCAGTACTTACTTTACCTGTATTACAAGTTGAAGCACCAAACATTTCAAGCAAGTCTTTCTCACAATAAAAAGACATTTCACCCAAATAAGGACAGCACATTAATTATCAATTTATATAAAATAAGTTCCACCCAAACTTAGTAGCTTACTAATGCTTGGCTTTTATGAGCCAGAAATGGCTTATGAAGGTGGTTATAGCCCACATTTTCTTAGGAGATTTTAGTTAAACTGTTGTTCAATGCTTAAATCATCATATAACTCAATTAGCGTAGGAAAATCTGCTTTGAAACTTACTCATGATGTTATCAGTAAGCCTTAATTACTGTCTTTAAAAAATATTTTATTTGTTTATTTGCAAGACAGATACAGACAGACAGAATCAGAGAAAGAGAGTATGTACACACCAGGGTCTCTAGCCACTGTAAATAAACTCCAGATGCATGTGGCACCTTGTGCATCTGGCTTTATGTGGGTATTAGGGAATCAATCCTGGGTTGTTAGACTTTGCAGGCAAGTGCTTTAACTGTTAAGCCATCTCTCCAGCCTTAATAGCTTTCTTAGTGTTGCTTATATGTCTCCACTTATTACCATGCACTGACTCTGGAACTACATGCCTTAGGAATTGGCTTCCAGAGGGCAAGGGATCCAAGAATGAGAAATAAGGAGGACAGAGAATACCAAAAGTGGAAGCTGAAGCCTTTTATAACCTTCTCTCATATATGTGATACTATCACTTCTTTCATATGCTTTTAATCTCTAACAATCTGAAAGGACCTATACAATGGTGTGAATTGTATAGTTGGCATAATTGGAATAATTGGAGGTCTATCTTGCAGGCTGGAAACCACAGTTAAGCCCTTGCCCCTAATACTGATCTTTCCCATAAATACAAGATATATAAATCCTTACCCAAAACCCCTCAAATTATCATCTTACCAAAACAGCTCAAATTCCAGAATTTCATCCCCTAAATCAGTTCATGTGGAGGTGAAATTACTTATGCACACACACCATAAATGCAGGAACAAGTTGGATGTATCCTTTTTACCCATGATATCATGACAGATTAGATACTGAATAGGCCCTACAATATAGTGTAACTCCACAAACATCCAATCATGAGTATTTCCTTGATGCGGTAGCAGTGTTGCCTCACATTAATCCAATTTTATATTTCCTGAAAGGTAGTAAGTATTTGCAGCTAAGTAGTACTTTTGACAAAAGCATTTGTAATCTGTACATGTTTCTTCTCATTTTGTACTATTTTTTTTTATCAATTTTAGTCCAAACTGCCTTTTTGTGCAATTATAATTTTTAAACCCCTTGTCAATCTTCTATGGATCACTCTAAAATTTGCTTCATTAAGAAAAATCCACATAAATCCATAGATTTCTATGGTCATCCCTTCTCTTTACTTGCTGTTGAGATAGCAGAGGTTAATGCCCATAAATGTCCTAGAAGCTCTCTTATACTCAAACAACATATGCATGGCCTCTTTTTAAAGATAAAAGTTATTTTAATAAAAATTACCCACTATACATGAAAAAATAATACTGCCCTCTACATTTTCTCTTTTAAATTTGACCTAGTAATAATTTATACTTTAAATATGCTTTAAGTTAGAAATACTGAAAATAGAAATCAACTTTAACAAAAGAATATGAAATAAGAAATAAAACCCTGCTTACTACTCTAACTTTAGTGTAAAAATGATATACTTTATCTCACAAACATAGTCTCATAATACATATATGTCCCTCCATACAAAATCATAAAGAAATGAATCTCTATGTATGTATGTATATATGTATGTATGTTTACATACTATATGTATGTACAACTTGCTTTTTATAGTCACTTATATATCCAACATTGTCATGGTTAGAATTTGTAGGGTTTATCTCATTAATTTTAATGACCACATGCTATGTATTTATTAATGCACTTTTATTTATTTAACTAGTCCCCAAATGATAGGTATCTGCTGTGTTGCACACAGTTTGTCAACACAGCCAGTGGCTTAGTAAGAACTTTTTCATATCTCTGCATAAAATATGACTTTTTCTGTAATACCTGCTGGAAGAAGTTCTGGATTTAGCAATGGCATTAATTGTCTTCAGTGAAAAGACCATTTTGATGAAAACAACACAACCATACTCATTTCCTCACACATTTATGAAAACTCAGTATTACTAAAATTTAAAGCTGTTTCAAGTCAGATGTATCAGGATACTTAAGAAGAGGGAATATTTTTAAAATATTTATCTACATTTTATTTTCGAAATTTTTAGATTTAAAAAGGAGTTAATCACTTATAAGACTTTTGAGATAAAGATTCTCAAGTCACTTATGTATAGAATCATGTCATCTGCAAATAGGGCTAATTTAACTTCTTCCTTTCCAATTTGTATCCCTTTTACTTCTTTCTACTGTCTTTTTGCTTGAGCTAGCACTTCCAGTACTATGTTGAAGAACAGAGGAGAGAGTAGGCTCTGCTGTCTTCTTCCTGATCTTAATGGGAATTTCTTTAGTCTTTTCCCATTAAGTATTACTTGGGCCTTAGGAGCTTCATTTATAGCCTTTATTATGTTGAGATATAAGCCATCCATGCCTATTGTCTCCAATGTTTTGATCATGCAGTGATGTTGTATTTCACCAAAGGCCTTTTCTGAATCTTTCAAAATGATCATGTGGTTTTTGTGTTTAAGCTTATTTATGTGGTATATTACAGTGACATATTTCCATATGTTGAACCACCCCTGTGTTCCTGGGATGAAGCCAGCATTTGTTTTCATTAGTTTTTTTTTTTTTTTTTTTTTTTTTTTATGTTAGCTGTCCTTACTGGGGTAAGGTGGAATTTCATAGTTGTTTTAATTTGCATTTCCCTGATGATTAGGGATGTTGAACATTTTCTTAAATGTGTGCTTGCCATTCATATTTCTTCCTCTGAGAACTCCCTGTACAGTTCTCTGCCCCATTTTGTGAGTGGGTTGTTTGACTTTCCATTGTTTAGGTTTTTGAGTTCTTTGTAGATTAAAGAAATTAGGCCTCTGTCAGTTGTATAGCTGGCAAAAATTTTCTCCCATTCTGTTGGTAATCTGTTCAGTCTGGTTATTGTATGTTTGTCTGTGAAAAAACTTTTCAGCTTCATAAGATCCCAATGGTTGAGTGATTGTTTAATTTCCTGAGCTGGTGGGGTTTTGTTCAGGAAGTCTTTTCCCACTCCTATATCATGGAAGGTTTCTCCTATTTTTAATTCCAGTAGTAGCAGCATTTCTGGTCTTATATTGAGGTCTTTGATCTGTTGGAACTTGATTTTTGTGCATGGTGAGATGTGTGGATCAAGATTCATTTTCATACATATGGTTATCCAGTTTGTCCAGCACCATTTGTTGAAGATGCTGTATTTTTTCCAGTCTACATTGTTAGGGCCTTTGTCACATATCAAGTAGCTGTAGTTACTTGACCCAATGTCTGGGTCCTCAATTCTGTTCCATTGGTCTATATTCCGGTTTTCATGCCAGTACCATGTTGATTTTATTACTATGGCTTTGTAGTATAGCTTTTGATCAAGTGTGGTGATGCCTCCAGAGGTGGTCCTTTACCTGAGGATATGCTTGGGTATCCAAGGCCTTCTGTCATTCCATATGAATTTTGAGATAATTTTTTCTATCTCTGTGAAGAAAGAAGTTGGGATTTTTATTGGCATTACATTAAATCTGTATAATGCTTTTGGTAAGATTTGCCTTTTTACAATGTTAATTCTGCCTATCCAGGATCATGGGAGGTCTTTCCATCAAGTCCTCCTCAATTTCTTTCTTGGGTGTTTTTATGTTTTCATTGTATAGGTCTTTCACTTCTTTGGTTAATGTTATTCCAAGGGTTTGTTGTTGTTGTTTTTGCTATTGAAAATGGGACAATGTTGCTTATTTCTTTTTTTGTTTTTTTTGTCTTTTGCAAATAAAAAGGCTACTGATGTTTGTGCATTGATCTTGTATCCTGCTACTTTGCTGAAGGAGTGATTCAGTGATGTTGTATTTTACCAAAGGCCTTTTTGAATCTATTGAAATGATCATGTGGTTTTTGTGTTTAAGCTTATTTATGTGGTGTATTACACTGACAGATTTCCATATGTTGAACCATCCCTGTGTTCCTGGGATGAAGCCTACTTGATCAAGGTTGATGTGGTGTTGAATTCAGTTCGTGAGGATTTTGTTCAGTGTCTTTGTATCTAAGTTCATCATTGAAAATAGGCCTATAGTTTTCTTTTCTTGTGGCATCTCTGAATGGTTTTTTACTAGGGTGATGCCAGTTTCATAGAAGGATTTGGGGATCTTTCTCTGTTTTCTGATTGTGTGGCACAGTTTGAGAAAAATTGGTTTCAGTTCTTCCCTGAAGGTTTGATAGAATTCAGCTGAGAAGCCATCTCATCCTAGACTCTCCTTTCATACAGTCTGTTTGGAGTTCTGTAGCTTCTTATAACTTGATGGGACTTTCTTTTGAGAGATTGGGAAAGTTTTCTTTGATGATTTTGTTAAATAAATTCTCTATGCCTTTAGTCTAAATTTCTTCCCCTTCTGGTATCCCCATCATCCTAATGTTGGGACGTTTAAGGTTATCCCATATTTCCCTCATGTTCTGTTCACAAAAAATTTTGAATTTATTGAAATTTTTGGATTCACAAACTGTTCTTCTGTTTTGTTGTCCAGTTCTGAGTGTCTGTCCTCCATTTGGCTGACTATTCTTTAGAGCTTCTATAGAGTTTTGGGCTTGTTCAATTTGGATTGGTGGGGTACTTGGCAGTAGTGAGGGGGGTGGAGGTGGCTGGCATGTGGGTTTCCCACACCCAGCGGTTGGGGTGGTGGCTTGGGGACGGAGCTGGTGTGTGGGGTTCCCATGCACAGCGGGCAGGGCATCGGCAAGCGGGGAGGAGTTCAGGAGTGGAGTTCCTGAGCTTGGGGTGTGGGGAAGCAGCAAGGGCAGGAGGGAGTTTGCAAATGGAATTCCCATGCCTGGGGGTCAGGCCGTGGCAAGGGGCATGGAGGGAGTGGAGTTCCCACTGCAGCGAGGAGGACAAGTGAGTGGAGTGGGTAGGGGTGGGGCTGTGAGAGGGACAGACCAAGTAGGGTTCCCTCACACATGGTGGGTGTGGGTGGGGCAGCATGGGTGACAGAGCTTGCTTGTGGAGCTCTGCAGGGGAGGAAGCCTTTGGTGGGGGAACACTATTCTGCTGGCCTGGGTTTTCTTAGCTAGTGCAGGAGGAACCTGCAGCTGGGAGGACAGCTAAGGTGGCTGTTTGAGGGGATTGGGGGACTGCTGGGCTACCTGAGCATGGAAATCAGCGAATTCCCTATTTTGCTCTCCCACACCCTCCCACTGAACCCTAATGAACCCTAAAGGTCTTGCCTTTCCTTCTCTACCAGGTGAGGTGTGTTTAGACAGATGCCATCTTGACTGGAAGTCTAATATTTATTTATTTATTTATTTATTTATTTATTCATTCATTTCAGAGTGAGAGAGAAAAATGCAGACAGAGAGAAAGAGAGAGAATGGGCGTTCAGGGCCTACAGCCCCTGCAAATGAACTCCAGTCACATGTGCCACCTTGTGCATCTGGCTAACGTGGGTTCTGCAGAATCTAACCGAGGTCCTTCAGCTTTGCAGGCAAGTGCCTTAACCACTAAGCCATTTCTGCAGCCCATAGATTTATATATTTCATAACTGATGAGTTATTGCTATAGGCACTAAGAGAAATGTGCATGGTCTCATTTTATCTGACCTACTAATACTTGGAGATGCCATCTGTGATTAATATAGGTCTTGAAGAAGAGTCTATAATCATACTATCAGATTTATCTTCAGCTCATCTTATCCTCTCCATAGACCAAGATCCTTTTAGTACCATCTTCTCCAAGATTCAAGACCTTTTTTTTTTTACCTTCTTCTCAAATTCCACTTTCAAAGATCTGATGCTTCCACATTTTAGGCTTTTACTACAGCAGTACCCCACCTCCTCTGTATTAGTTAGCTATAGCTGTATGACAAGTTTTTCTTTTATATCACAGTACTTGTTATAGAAATTGGTGAACATCCTAGTTGTTTGGTTCTGGCTCACGATCACTCCCAAGTTTGCAGTTAGGTTCCTGGCCCTCTTGGGACCAGAGAATTGATCACTTACATGATTGTTGACAGGCCTCAGTTTCTTTCTGACTCTTGATTTATTATGGTCTCTATTCTTCACCATGTGGCCTTTTCTAGAGCTACATTATACAACAAATAAAATAAGAGGAGGGAGCATATGAAGGACAAGTATTAAAACCAGAAACCAAGATCTTAGAAGTGAGAGTCTCTTTTATAATGCATACTATTGATCACACCAATCACTCCCAATACAATGTAGGAGATTATAGAAGTATGTCAATAGTAAAGTTAGTAATAATTAGAAACATCTTGGGGAACCTGTTGCTAGCCATAAGGAGAATTCAGGAAAGGAGGATGATATAAGGAGATCATGCATAGAATGAGGAGGGTGAAATTCGTTGAAATTAATTTGATGCTTCTAGGTAGATTCAAATTGTTGGCAGTAAATGCAACAAGCCCATCTTATGTTGTTTGAAATGAATAAGTACAGAAAATATTGGGAACAATACCAACCACATTTAACAGAATACCAACTACATTGACTATTTGCTGTCCAATATTTTGGAAATTTTTATACCAAATACCCTGTTCTGTAGTAGATTTTAAACCTCTATCCCTAGACTTCAAGTGAAAATGGTAATTCTTCATTTACTCTAACACTAAATAACAGTCATAGTTCACTGTGACTCAAGTGACAAACTAGAAGGTTGAGAAAAATCTGATGTTCTTCCTATAGATGGAAACCACTGATCATTTGCTTTACTATAAAAATGTTCCTACTGGCATATATTTTTTTCTATATAAACTAAGAAAAGATATGGTATAGTCAATAAGGTTTCTCATTAACAAAGTGGAGGGCTGAAAAGGGATTCCTGTGACTTTTCTCAAAGAACACAAATTCCGAGAATTCCTAAAAATATTTCATGTACCCTGAATCTCTTTCTTGTCCATGTTCTATAATATATCTCAGAAGCTATAGCTAAAATATATGTGTAAAGAAGTGATTATGATATGTTCATAATATGAATTTAATTAAAAAATTATAAACCGTTAAGTAACAAAACAACTTTTTGATTTCTTCCTCCTGCAGGTCATTAGGCTTATATACACATAGATTATCATCTGTGATGGAAATGACTGACACTACTTAACACTTTGTATATTTAAATATATAACATTTTAAAATAATTTTAGCAATGCTTTTTGGATCAAATTGTTCTTATATACATATCTCATGCTTTGGTCATATTCACCCTGTTATTTCTTATCTCCCTCATTCCCCCGTCCTTCCATATTCCCATAATTCATTTTTGATATAGAAATAACACAAGTCCAGTGTTCCAAATCACCTTAATAATAAAGATTTTGGATCATACTTAAGTCCTGCATAGGTAGGTCTACAATCCAGTAAGATCATCAACTTAATTTTAACTATTTGAAGGTATTGAGAAATTATTATGTGAAAGGATGTAGCATATAGAGGCTCTATATTTTCCACTGGGATGATTAAGGCTGAATGAGAGGGGCTAAAGAATTATTTGATATTTAGCTTGTTTGCTGGTACATAATTGAGCAGAATGGACAAATCTAAGATCTCAAGTCTGTTTTATGTCAAGATTATTAAGGATTATTTACACTTGGAAAGTTATTTTCTGAAATACTTAGTTCTGAAAGGGATATCCCTTTTTATTTCTTAACAACTCTTCAAAACAGCTCTGATGGTTTGATACCAGCATACACATTGAGTAAGGCTCATAATGTCTCATTCATGGGGACAATATAATTATCTGTCATATAAGCATGAACATTTATGTGTCACTGAGGAAGTCTAAATGGGCATAATTAATAGGAAAACTATGTCACTCTAATATGAATATATTTCTTTCCTCTAATTCAGCATACTTTTTTCCAATTAATAACTCTCATAGTTTTTTGGGTTGTTTGTAATTTTCAATGCCAGTTAACTTAGGTACAGTTCAATACTGACTGGACTTCAGGGTTTGTAATAATTATATGCTAACTGTTGCCACAGTGTTAGGAATTTTCAGTCTTGATAAGATATTGCTTATTTTAGCATACTTGATGTCTTCCATTTGTTACCTGTCACAGTCCTCATTTCACTGCAGGTGTTGTTGTTGTTATTGTACAATAAGTATGGAGATTCTCTTTGTCACATTCTTGATTAAAATAATGGAGGACATCCAGTAGAAAGAATATTCCAATGCAATTTACTCATTAGCATAGCTTTCCTTTATGAGTATTGCTCTTCCAGTAGCTCCACAAAGAATATTAGTCTGTGTGTTCTCAGAAGTGATTTACAAAACTCATTAAATATATGGAAATTATTTTCGAAACTCTCTAAATTGAATTTAGAAGTGATGGTAAATCCTATCTATGATTTCAAATAGTACACACATCAAACAAACTAAAGCTCCAATAAATACAGAAAGATAAAATTGGATTTTCCAAGACAAAAATTTGCATTCTGAAAATGTGATCATCCTACTTGAAAAAGGGAATGTGAAAAAGCATATAAGGTTTGGAGATAGTGGTTCAAATAGTAGACCAGTTCTACAAGTCATTGGTTCTAGAATAGTCAATATTTCAAGGCAAAACTGAGTTTGTCAGGACTTAGTGGTTAAAGGCACATGCTTGCAAAGACTGACGGCCCAAGTTCAATTCCCCAGCACCTATGTAAAATACAGATGCACACAGTGGCACATGTGTCTGGAGTTCATTTGCAGCAGTAGGTAGCCCTGAAGCATGCCCCATACTCAATCTCTTTCTGTCTGACTCTTTCTCTGTGACTCTCTTTCTCTCAAATAAATAAATAAATTTTTTTAAAAAACTGAATTAGCCATTTTTCATTTTGTGCCTGTGGGTAACTATTACTCTAAAAAGTAAGAAGTTACTGAAGTTTTCTACTAAATCTTACCTGTATTTCTTCCCTTTTATTGTTATTTCTACTGTTATATTGGTATGGAAATAGTCATGTTGCATTGTATTAAGTTGTTTTGCATTATTATAAAGAA
The DNA here is from genome assembly GCA_036365145.1 of Orientallactaga sibirica. Lineage (NCBI taxonomy): Eukaryota > Metazoa > Chordata > Mammalia > Rodentia > Dipodidae > Orientallactaga > Orientallactaga sibirica. The sequence continues at coordinate 5,152,765 of JAEOAD010000083.1, forward strand.
ATATCTGAGCAGGCTACCTTTATCTTCAAAAAAGTTTACATAGCTCACAATTCCAGAAACCATGAAGCCTTACTGGCTCAGCCTCCTATTGTGTTCCCCCCTACAGCCAGCCCAGGAGGGAAGGTAGGGTCTCTGCCGAGTTGGGGTGAGCAGCGCAGAGTCACAATACAGACTCCGGGAGTTGGGTGGAAGCAGCAGAGGGCAAGCCGTTTATTGATGAAGTGCACGTGGGTTTTAAGGGGCTTGGCTGGCTAATCATTGTATGGGGTGGTCCCCCTTTTTGTGACCAATGACAGCCTGTCTCTGGACAGGACATCTAGTAGCAGGTTTCTCGCGAGCATGGGACTGTAGCTGTTGTCACGCCAGGCCTGCTCAGAACACCAGGTTCACAGAAGCCACTTCCTGATTTTTTCTGCCATGTGGTCTGGCTAGGACCAGGCCTGTATTGTGCCATACATATCCTCCTTTTCCTTTTATTGTTATTTCTACTGTTATAATTGGTATGGAAATAGTCATGTTGCATTGTATTAAGTTGTTTTGCATTATTATAAAGAAATATCTGAGCAGGCTACCTTTATCTTCAAAAAAGTTTGCATAGCTCACAATTCCAGAAACCATGAAGCCTTACTGGCTCAGCCTCCAGTGAGGACTTCATTATGGACAGATGGATGGATAGATGATGCATGGGCTGTGGGTATCCATTAGAGAAAAAGAAACTGGATCACCAATTTGGAAACCAGAGAGGCTAAGTTCCTTCCAAATCCTGTGTTCTATTGACTGAAGGTCCTTCTGCTAATTTTCCCCTTTGTTAAACACTCTACCAAGTCAACATAGTCACTCTGAATTTCAGAAGTTCAATACATGAGCCTTCTAGGGACTGAGGGACCACCACTCCCAAACCATGACATTCACTAAACCAAAATTCCTCAAGTGCCATGATTGTTGTGGTCCCAAGAACAGCATGTTTGTCTATGGCCTGATCTCACTTGTGAAATCATCTGAATCCTTAACTATCAGAGTTTTCATAGAATAAGTTGAATCTAGGAAGAATAGATCTTGCCTATATACTAGAATAGTTTTCTACTTTTCTACAAGTCAAACACATTTTACTTTGTTTTCTATTGTGGATCATACCCCTATATGGAGAACAGTACCACTGTGCTAGACATTGATGCTTCTTTAAATATATAGTACCCAAGAAAATAATCAGTGTTGGTATTGGTTACCCAAAAGAATGTATGTGTAAAGAAAAGATCCAGTGAATTAAAAAGTAACCTCAATTTTCTCAATTTAGAAACTTAGATCATATCACAGAATTGTTTAGGTAGATCAACAGGTTGTTTCTCTCCAAGTCCTTTCTTTGACTGAGGCTTTCTTATTCCTTAAAGAGTCTGTCTGTCTCTATAAAGTCAGTGTTGTCAGTGTTCAATGCTAAAGATCAAAACTTCATCTGAACCTATCCTATCCATGTGAAAATCCACTTAAGTCATCTATATGAACATTATTAATGTGGTGCTATAGAACATCATATGTGTGGATATGTGTATACACATATATGTATGAATATATGAATACATAATTTTATATGTAATGATATATTATATATATTCTCTATCTATATGAGGATATATATATATATATTCTCTCTTTAGATATATTCTATTCTCTCTTTATATATATTCTATATATGTAGATATATAGACAGACAGATAGATGATAGAGAGAGAGAAAGATAGAGAGAGAGAAATGTCATTGCTCTTTCTGTTGTCTTTCTCAAGTATGAATAGCTAACCAACTTAGTGAGAAAGGTAAATTAATCTTACTTACTAAAGTATGTAGTACATGGATCATGTACCACATCTATGAGAAAATGTAAATTACTTCATACTCTACTTTTTCCATACATTGGTAAGATCATCCAAAAAATATGTACGGCCTCAAATGTAACACATCAGTGTAATTTCAGTTTATCACATAGGGACCTTAGCATTTGTATATGCACATGAAATTTCTTTGAGTGTGATGTTCTTTGAGCATAGTGTAGAAAGACCAATAAAATCTGAATGGCTGATGCCCCATCCATAGATGCCCTATCCATAATAATTAATAGATCATTGTTATAAGTATGCACGATGCATTTTAATTCCATGAAGTGATTATTCTTTATTATTATTTTTTGTTTTGTTTCTGGTTTTTGAAGGTAGGGTCTCACTCTAGCCATGTTGACCTGGAATTCACTGTGCAGTCTCAGGGTGGTCTCAAACTCATAGTGATCCTCCTGCCTCCCAAGTGCTAGGATTAAAGGTTTGTGCCACCACACCCAGCCATGAAGTAATTATTGATAAATATTTGGATGTTTGTATTAATGCTTTAGTACTTGGTGTTGAAAGTACTCCATTTGACTATAAATTGAAAAAACATGGATGTATTGATACAGTTTTATATCAAGTACACTGCTATAATCACCTTAAGTTTTCTTGCATATATTTAAACTTGAATCATTTCCTCTTGTTCTTCTTGATCATGCTGAAATATAAAAATCCCAGAAAATGTCACCATAGACTGCTCTCTGAGTTCCTCCAATGCAGAACTGGTGCTTTAATGACATTTATATTTCCAGCAACAAGTACAATGACCAATTTGCTATGGCACTCAGAAATATGCTGACATAATCAAGGAGTATTTTAAAAAATATTTTCTTATAAATTCATTATAACAGTTTAAGCTCTAAATTGATATCTCATTTTTGACGTTTCAGGCTTTTCCAAAGAAATCCACATAGATTTTCTTTCACTTTTCAAATTATCATCCTTAGTCAGAATTGATTATCTTTCTGGGCTCTGCTACCTTGTGCAAAACAACTTCAATCAACACAGTTTCTTCTTTTAAAGAGCCCTCTTTCAAAAACAGACACACCCATGATCTACTCTGACAGGATCCAGGGAAACACATGTATATTCCTTTTTCTTTTTAATAGAAAAAGAGTATTTGTAAAGCTAAGGAGGAAAGCTGACAGAGACTTGGGTAGGATATCTATGGCCCCTCTGCCTTTGAGCCTTTATGCAGCTCTGAAAGGGGGAAAAACAGCTACATAAATGTAAATAGCACAAGCTTAGTTGTTCCTTGATATCCATGGGTGCAGGGAGGATTGCTTATAGGACACTGCCACAGATGCTTAGAGAAAATAGCATAACATTTACATATGAAACTAGGCTATCTTCCTATAAATTTTAAATCTTCTCTCCATTACTTAAGACATATAATATAATGTAACTGTTATATAAACAGTTGGCCCACTGTGTTACTGAGGAATAATGAGAAAAAAAATGTATACTTATCCCATACATATGAAATTTCTTTTCAAATGTTTTGCATCACATTGGCTTGAGGTTGCACTTGCAAAAACCCTGGATATGTGAGAAGGGTGATGGTTTGTCTTCCTTGAAGAAAAACAAACAAACAAAAACTTCAGCTCTGTGTCAAACTCAGAGGTTTGCAAGACCACTTCAGAAAGTGCTGAGCACACAGAGAGCATTAGCTGAAGATGTGATATTACTGGCCTCTTCATGACCTATTTATGATTATAATTATAATTATTTAAGGTCCTGGACTTAGGAAGTGCTTCCTTTATGCCAACTTCAATTAAAACATTTGTGTGGTTAGGAGATCAATTAAAATGCTTTCATAGCACTTCTTGTAAGAAATTGAACTTCATAAAAGTCTTAACACAAAACATTTTAAACATAATGGTGACTATAATAATGATATTCATCATGATAGCAATGCTAGTGTGTTTCAGTGTACATTTTGTATATGTACATTTTAAGCACTGTACGGTAATAATTTTCTGTAATCTTATAACTCTCAACTCTGATTCCAAGTTTTCAAGACAACTTGAGGACAAAAGGACTTCAAGGAATTTTTCTGAAATGTCTTTCCTTTGCTATAAACTCTCAATTAAGCAAATAAGATTTGTGATGGGGCTGGAAGCAGTGATGGTCTGAATTTGTCTTTCAGGACTGTAGACAATTTATCTGACCTTGTCAAAAGTTTGTTTTGTTGTTTGCTGATGAGTTGATCTTAGAGCAATAACAAACACAGACTTGTCATGCAGCTGATAGCCTTTTTCCTCATGGTAGTGAACCATGAAAGTTAAATATCAACATTGGAAGTTTCTACAAGGACACCAAAATTTTTTTAAAATGACTTAAATACAGAAAATAATTATGTCTTTCAGCATTTATTTAAGCATATATATGTGTGTGTGTATATATATATATTTCAGCTTTCCTTTTTTTAGTGACAACTTTCTTAATTGTAGACAATATAATGTGGTACTCCCTCCCCCCCACTTTTCCCTTTGAAACTCCACTCTCCATCATATACCCTCCCCATCTCAATCAGTCCCTATTTTCATTTTGATGTCATGATCTTTTCCTCCTATTCCTTGTGTAGGTCATGTCAGGCACTATGAGTTCATGGATATCCAGGCCATTTTGTTTCTGGAGGAGCATGTTGTAAGGAGTCCTACTCTTCTTTTGGCTCTTACATTCTTTCCACCCCCTCTTCCTCAATGGACCCTGAGCTTTGGAAGGTGTGTTAGAGATGTTTCAGTGCTGAGCACTCCTCTGTCACTTCTTCTCAGCACTATGGTGCCTTCTGAGTCATCCCAAGGTCAGCACCATCTGAAAAGAGAAGCTTCTGTAACCAAAAGTGAGAGTAGAATTAATATATCGGTATGGACATTACGAGAAGTGTGTACAGGGCAGTTTGGTGAGCATAGTATATACATTTAGCCAGATATCAGCAAACGTTACACCCCTAGGGCTCATGACTACTCTGCCATAGGTTTTCAGTATCAGGGATGTATTCCCTCCCATGGAGCGGGCCTCTAGTCCAATTACAGAGCAGTTGGTTTCCCCCATAACAGACATGCCACTATTGCACCCGTTGGCTCATTTGGCCTACCTGGCCAAATTTAGAGCTTGAAGTGTTCACTGTTGAGTTCTTCACTGGTGTTTTCTCTCTCCCATTGAACTACATGCAGTGTAGCTTTTTCTAGCTTTCTGTCAGCTGGTCCACATGGAGGAGGCTTTCAGCTCACCTGCAGCAGGATTTCTCAGTGACCTTGCAGCCCAAGTATATGGAATCTTACCATGCATCCCTGGTGGGAAACCAAGGGCCTTGACAATGGCCTATAATGTTTTGGGGGAATCTGTGACCTTCCCTGACCAACAACTCATTTGGAAGGTATCCCATCCCTGGCACTGAAATTTTTTTAGTACCAATCTATGGCTTCTGAATGTTCCATTGTTCAGAAAAGTAGATTTCCATATGACTTATTTATATCCTCTTAGATTTTGATTAGCCCTCCCTCCACCTTTCCTTTACTCAATCTCTTCTCCTGACCTCGCTTGGGCCTTTTCACCACATTAATCTGTTCTTCTACTTACATACATATAATATCATCCTATTAAGTTCCCCCTCCCTCCCTTTCTATTCCCTTTATATTCTCTTTCTAGCTTTTGAGTAGCTTAGACTTTGAGTTGCTCAGACAGATGTTGGCCACTTTCCCCCAGCAGCTCATGTACTGGCTTCCTTCACTAGATGGGCTAACTGTCTGGGGACTGGATACCTTCCACATTCCAACCAGGTATCACCATGGTCCCTACCCACAGTCTTTAGGAGTAGGGTCTTACCATTAACATCTGTGGGTAGTCAAGTACTCTGACAGAAGTTTGTCTTGGTTGTTTTGGGAGACCTGTGCATATAGAAAAGCCACTGACTTTTTTTTTTTTTTTTTTTTTTTGCATTGATTTTGTTTCCTGCCACTTTACTGAAGGAATTAATCACCTTTAAAAGTTTTGAGATGGAGACTTTCAGGTCACTTATGTACAGGGTCATGTCATCTGCAAATACAGCTAACTTGACTTTTTCCTTTCTAATTTGAATCCCTTTTTTTCTTTCTCCTGTGTTATTTCTTGGGCTAGTACTTCTAGTACTGTGTTGAAGAGCAGTGGTGAGAGTGGGGACCCCTCTCTTGTTCCCAGTTTGAGTTGGAACTCCATGAGTCTTTCCCCCTTAAGAATTATTTGGACCTTAGGTGCTTTATATATATAGCCTTTATTATTTTGAGATATCAAACCTCCTTGCCTATTCTTTCCAGTGTTTTGATCATAAAGTGGTATTGTATTTTGTCAAAGGCATTCTCTGCATCAATTTAGATGATCATGTGATTCTTATGGTTCAGTTTTTTTAATGTGATATATTACATTGACCTATTTCTATATGTTGAATCATCCATGTATCCCTGGGATGAAGCCTGTTTGGTCAAGATGGATAATGATTTTGATGTGTTGTTGAATTCTGTTTGCAAAAATTTGTTCAGGATCTTTGTATCTAAGTTCACCATGGATATAGGCTTATAGTTTTCTTTTCTTGTTGCATTTCTGTCTAGTTTTGGTATTAGGGTGATGCTAGCTTTATAAAAGGAGTTGGGGAGGATTGCCTGGGCTCTGATTATGTGAAACAGTTTGAGAAAAATTGGTTTCAGTTCTGCATTGTAGGTTTAAAAGAATTTGGCTGAGAAGCCATCTGATCCTGGACTTTTCTTTTTGGGGAGGTTTTTGATTACTTTGCATTCTCCCATGGATGTGATAGGTTTGTTTAGGAGATTAATCAGCTCTGAGTTTAGTTTTGATAGATGCTATGTGTCTAGGAATTCATCCATTTCTTCCAGATTATTCAATTTTGCAGAGCAGAAGTTTAGGAAGTATGGCCTGATGATTCCTCCAATTTCCCTGAAGTCCGTTGTGATTTTTCCTTTTTCATTTCTGGTTTTTTAATTCGAGACTTTTGTTTTTCTTGCTTGATCAAATGGGCTAGAGGTTTGTCAATCTTGTTTATTTTTTCAAAGAACCAGCTCTTCATTCCATCAATTATTTGAAATTGTTTTATTAGTTTCCAATTCATTAATTTCTGCTCTAATCTTGATTAATTTTTCTATCTGGTTTCCATTGAGAAATCTGATGTAATTCTCATGGCACTGCCTTTGTATGCTGTGAGTTGTTTCTCTCTTGCTGTTTTTAACACTCTCTTTTATTTTATGGTTAACAGTTTTAACTATGATGTATCTTAGAGAGTCTGTTCTTTGGTCCTGTCTGTTTGGTGTTCTGTGGGCTTTTTGTCTCTGGATGGCCCTCTCTTTTGAGAGATTCAGACAATTTTCTTCAGTAATTTTGTTGAATATGTTCTCTATGCCTCTGGCCTGGATTTTCTCTCCTTCTGGTATACCTATGATCTGGATGCTTGTTCGTTTTAGGGTATCCCACAGTTCCCTCATATTCTGTTCACTTGATTTTTTGAACTTAGCAAAGTTTTTGACCTCTCGATCAATTTTTTCTGTCTTGTCTTCCAGGTCAGTGGTTCTATCTTCAACATGAGTAACTCTGGTAGTGAGGAGTTCTAGAGAGTTTTCATAATTCTAATTGATTTTTGTTTTCTGTTGTGTTATTTTACATTGTGTCCATCTCTTTTTGGAGGTATGATTTCAGTTTGAGTTCTGATTTTCTTGATGTTTCCTGGAATTCATTTTTACATTGGACCAACTCTTCATTAAGCTTAACCAATAAGTGCTTGAGATCTTCCATATTTTGATCACCTTAAATTCATTAATATGTCTTGTGAGTGGTCTAATGTTTTCTTTAATCAATTTTATCCAACTGTCCAAAGCAGACCACTCTGAGACTATTCTGTTCCATTTCATGCATATGGTTGTTGGTTCTTTGATGGTGTGCTTCCACAGTGATTCTTTTGGTCAGGGTTTCATTGGTTATTGTGTTTTCATTTTGGGATTGAATTGCTGTTGATTTCTCTATGATTTCATTGAAGGCTTCCATTGTAGGATTAGGTATTCTTGGTGGAGATCTCTCAGTTTTCTAACTTTTGTTGGCTTTTTTGCATTGTGGTCTTCCCATTTTAGGAAGACTATTTTATTGAGAAGGAAGCAAATTTTTATCCTTTGGTCATCTACCCTGTTACTCAGGTGAATAGAGATGTTAGTACCAGGTGGACAGTCAGGATACCAGAGTAAAAGGCCTGATTCCACAGCCCACACAGGGACCAGGCCTCCCCAGAAACAAAGGCACAATGTGACCTATTGGGAGCAGGGAACTGGGAGGACCCAGGAAACAGAGAGATGGCCTACTCACTCATGGACTCATGATGAATTCTTGCTACATTCATCCTTACACCATCAGCCATAGGGAACCTGGACCATGGAACTAGGAAGAGACAGTAAACAGGGATCTGGCCTCTCAATATATATTTTAAATACTGGCATTAACCTTTTATTTTTATTTGTGGGTATAGATGATGGTATAATTTTTACATGGAATCAACCTTGATTTAAAAGATAAATTGAGAGAAAATTATGAAGCCCATGCAAAAGATAAAATTTGTTAAATGCCCATATACAACAAGGCTGTTCTATCAGTAGACTATTGGTGGTATAGTAGTCAAAACTAAATACCAGAAATGCATCACAATGATGTATGTGTGGTGTTATTGGAATTTCACCCCAAAATATATGCTCACCTCCAATAAATAATACTATGACAACCTCAAAACAATATGAAAATTTATCAAGTAGTGAATATCAGGCACTGTAATAATTGTTTATTAATATTTTATTTAAAATTTCATAAACAAATCACTATATCTATATATTTGCTGATTGTAACTGCCAAATTCTTTGGTGTTAATTAATTTTTTTGAACTATTTATAAGATTGCAATAAAGTTCTGAATGTTACATGTTCTTTCAGCCTTATTAGAAGAGAAGCCATAGGTATTTGAATGGTGACTAGAGTTTGCAGAAATAATATTTACTTTGCTCTATAGGATATATAAATATTTCATACTTTACCCCAAGATAGATGGCACTTGGAATGAAATGTAGGTTATTTTTATTTTTTCATGGATACAGCTAACTTAAATTCATAAATCCCTACTGCTAATGGCACTATAATTAAAATTCCTCATGAGTTTGCTATGTCACCAAAACAGCAATTAAACTAGAAGGTCTAAATATGAACTGTTCACTTGTACCTAATGGATAGCAACCAGCAAAATCCAAAACATTACTTTGTGTATTTTAAAACAATTTTGTTGGACTGTTTTTTCTAAATGTATATATTTTTTGAAATGAAGTTTCAGCATATAGCCCAGGACACTCTCAAATTTGGAATCCACAAGTCACTGCACCCCAAGTGCTGGGTTTATGGCTGTATACCACCTTCAGCTGATTTTTTCTAATGAGTGGTATATTAAAAGGGAGTTTTTATTTTCCCTTTTCAATTTCTGCTCATATTCTAGATATTATACAATGAGGATTGTACATGTTTATTATTTATTTAATTCATAATTTATCTCTTCTCATTACTTTCTTTTGTCCATTCTCTCCCATCCATCTTCCACTGAACCCCTTCTTTCCAACTAGTACTGCTGAAATGGGGGGTTAGTGGTTCAGGAAAGTCCTTAAACTCCAAACCCTAGGTTCATGTTTACTTTTAGCCAAATAATTGAATAAAATAATACTGACAAGGAAAATTATTCAATTATTATATTAAGAGAAGTACAGAACCAAGGAAAATGAATGCATCCATGTGGCCTTAGCCCACATGATGGGCTTGGAAAAACCATAAAGTAGACTTAAAAGAAGGTACAAAGAGCTCCTGCTATGTGGAGGGCAAGAGGGGGTAAGGATCCCATGTGGGCAGTAGGGGTTAGATGGTTCTCCCCTCACCTGTGCCCAACTGAGCGGATAGGAGGGGAAACTCACCAGAAGCTAGAGGTTCATGAGTGGTCAAGCAGCCCAGAGAGCTTGCCCTCCCCACTGAAACCTACTTATATTCTTGTGGTAGTGGACCCTACCTTCTTGCTCAGTTGAGAAACAACTAATTGGTCTGGGCTAGAGACTGTCTCAGGAAGAGACTAGCCATGACACCAAGTTCTGGGGGCTGCACTTCACCAAGCACAATGTTAGGATTAGATTTAAATTCTAGGAAAGACCTCCCTCCCAGGAGGGTCCCAGCTTGTTTTTGCAAAAACAGATCTCTTTTAGTAAAAAGATAAGGATTCAGACCATCCTTTGATCAATATCAACGTGGAGACTGCAAGGAGAAGCCCAGATATATTCCTGCTTCTTACTTCCAGGGGCCCAGACACCCTAACTGCCTAACAAAGCTACCTAACTCCCTTTCACTTCCATTATTTTGATAGCTTTTTTGGCTCTCCTTCCTCATCCATGATAGGCCCAATATTGTACAGGTCTTATGAAGGTAACAACAGCCATTGCGAGGGTCTGGATTTAACAGCCAGTTAATGTTCAGAAGTCAACAGTCCTGTACACTCCTTTGGCTCTGACATGGATTCTTCCATAATGCTTCTTGAGCCTTAAAAGACCTGGTAGAGAAGTCACATTTAATTCTTAGCACTCAACTCTCACTTCTCAGCACTTTGATGAGTTCTGACTCTCTCTAGTAGTCTCCCCCATCTGAATAAAGACACTTCTCCAACAAAAAGTGGGAGCAGCACCAATCACTGGGATAAATATAAATAGTTCAAGGACAACTTGACTCTCATAATATCTCTATTTAGCCAAACAATGGTAATATGAGCTGAAAATTTAAATACCAACAGCTGATTTTTTAAATTTCTTATATTAAAAGCATTCAAGAGGAAAAAAAAAAAAAAAAAACATTCTTCTCACTCCATAAAAGGAAGAAGCCACTCAAGTTGTGAAGTTAGACTCAACTCATCCTTACCTGAGACTTGCAAACTTGCTTTAGAAACCAAAGATCCTGACATTCATTCAGGATTTCACTTGAAAGTTAATAAGATGACAGAAAGTCAGAAACAGATGTTTCACTCCAAAGATCCACTGGATGTGGGCAGACAGCTACTCTTCTAAACTCTGAGCTATCTCTGTTTTTATTGATTTCAGAGGTAATATATTGAGACAGACGATGTTGCTTGAAAACTGAGCCTTAAACCATCTCAATATTATACTGAATGCAATAGGATGCTGTCACAGGACACTGGGCCCCCTGCTCTAAAGAAAGAGCATCAAGATAAAGAAACATCATTTATCAATATATAAGTGAGGAAGCAGAGATGGAAAGTTTCAAGGGAAGGTATTTATCATGAGATATTGTTATATTAAGCTGGCTTTATTTTGGTCACTTCAAGTGATTGGTGTGCAATACATGTAATTATTTTGTCGAAAAGATGTTAGCCTGGCAAAATGTCTCCTGCTCACTCTCCCATTATTAAACAGCTGCATTCTGACTCCCAAACAAGCAACTTTCAAGCTCCTGCCCATCACAAGTAGGCAATCTAAAAGCAAAAGCAGAAGTGACAAATGTACTTCACAGACTTTTAAAGTGTTGAAAGAGCCAAATTACATTAAATACAACTTATTGTCAAATAAAAGGTAATAATGGGAAAATCCTAATTCTTTGCTTATAAACTTTTGTTTATAATTGGCTTTAATGATTCTCTCCCTTGAGGAAGATAACTAATATTGGGAAGAGGTTGATGACTTTTAAATTAAAATTTCATTGAAAAAAATGAAAAATAAAGTCCTTGAAATTTTCATAGTGTAATTTCTAGTTAGAAAGAAGTAGAATAAGTTATTTTGACTTTGGACTTTTTAAAGCTCTTACATTTTACTTTTATTTGTGAAAGAGAGACAGAGAGAGGAGAGAATGGGAGCATCAGTGCCTTCAGCTGCTGCAAACAAACTTCAGACACGTGCGCCCCCTTGTGCACTTGTGTGACATGTGTGCTTGCTTCACTATGTGTCTCGCATACATGGGACCTGGAGATTCAAACATGAATATTAGGCCTCTCAGGCAAGTGCCTAAATTGCTAAGACATTTCTTAAGCCCTAAAGCTCTTACTTTTGACCTTGGGGAAGGAATAGGGAATGATGTTTTTGATTTTGTTTAAACATTTAATTTTTTGTGTGTTTGTTTTACTTTTTTTTTTTTTTTTTGCCTGTTGTACCTGTCAGATGTGACTTGGTTGAATAATGAAAGGTATACAGGCTGTGAGACTCCTTCCATGTTGTATAACTGCATAAAAGAGTGTGGTAAGCATAGAATTATCTGTACCTAATGGGAAAGAGTACTTATTTCTCTGAGACTTTAACTTAAACATTTGGTATTCTTTGGCTTTCATTCTCACTATGGTGAAGTACAGTATCTCAGTCCAGGGTCATATATGTGAGTCACTTGCTTTATCTTAGAAAAAAAAGTAAAGTGAATGTTTTAACACTGAGATTAACACAATATTAAAAAAAATAAAGATTTAAAAGACAGAGCCAATGTTATTTAACTGCTTTTGTGGCAGGCAGCATACACCCAACTTTTGTACATAAGTTTACAGTTCAATGAATTTTCACAGACTGAACATAGTCCTTGACACTAGCTTTCAAATATAAAAAAAAAAAAAAAATTAAAAAGGGCATTATCAATGGCCCCAGAGCCTTCTGCTATTCCCTACACCCATCAACCTCTTTTTGCAAAGTTTATCAAGGTTAAGTTTTTATTAAACACCCTACATTGGTTTCATTTTTGTAATTTACATAATTAAAATCATGCCATATGTTTTCTTGTACCTTCTCCTGCTCAGCACCATGTTGGTGATCCTCATACCTATTTTAAAACAGTTAAAAAAAGGAATATTTTTATTGCAGTATAATGTTCTAATGAGTAAATGGAGTATGTTTTCTTCATCTAACTACTGATGAGCATTTGAGTAATTTTCAGAGGCAAATGAAAAAGGAGAAGAAATCCATAAGGAACATGAATTTAATGACATGAGACCAAACAAACAAAACCCATCAAAGCAAGGAAACAAAATTCAAACAGTGCTTGTGAGCAATCCTTTTTTTTTTTTTTTTTTTTCCTGTTTTGGCAATTGACTGTTGTTTCAGGAGCTTCCACTCCACATTTTATATTGTACTAATAGAACTGGTGATAATAAATTCTTTTTCCCATGTCCCAACCAAGGGCACCTCATAACTCAAATTAAGACAGTCGTTGAACCTACTTTTTTTCTTTTTTTTTCTCTTCTCTTTCCTCCCCTTTTTCCTTTCTTTTTGTTTGTTTGTCATGCTTAGGTTGTTCACATAGGAATGCCCTATGTGAATAAGAATGACCCTCTGGCTCCATCTTCCAGGTGCTAGGAATATAGGAATGTTCTAGTATAGGTATTTTTGGGGGGGTAGGGAGTCCAAATTCTTCTATTAGTACACACACAAATATGATGACTAGGAAGAAACTGTGTATGTATACCTGCTCTTGATTGTTTCCCATACACTATGAATTTTTCCTTTCCTAAGTATTTAAGTGTTCAGCTAAGATTTGTTTCTGTGTCCTATGCAGTGTCCTTTTAATCAATTGCTCAAAAGCAAAACATTAAGCTATAAAAATTATGTTTCTATTGCTTATATAAAAAAACTCCAGAGGAAATAGACAGCTAACTTAATAAAACATAAAAGATGAAAAAATATGAAACTGTTAGTTGTATATGGAATTTTTTTATAATATCCTCTTGCCATGTGTGACACTAAATTTAAAGTAATTTACAAATCTAATGCAATTACAAATCTTATGCTTTGAATCAAGTTTTAATAATCATGGCTGATATCTCTTCTCTGGAGGCTGTGGGATGTAATGACCATAACTTTTGCAAGTATCTACCCAGATGTTTTATCACATATGTTTGAGAATGCATTTCCATAAGAGTTACCAGGGTAAGAACCTTATGTGACCAATGCAATGTGTGGTTTTCTGAAACTGTCCCCATGGTAGGAACTGCAGTGTCTATAATGGAGCAGGGCTCTGGCATGATTCTCTCTTTGAGTGCTGTCTGAAACATGATTAGGCATGACTTTTATGAGAGAAGAAAGCAGGAAATATTTTTGGTAGCAACAGAAAAGATAATATATGTCATATTTATTTTCCTATTCATGAAAATTCAGAAACAGTCTTTAATCTCTAAAGAAACACAGTATCTCACCATAGATTGTTGCAAAAGGAGTTGTCAATCCATTGAGTCACAAAGCCACTTGTCTCCTCTGTATACCTGAGGAAAATTCACTATTGTATTATTTTGAAAGGTAGATCTCACTGTATTCTTTTCTGCTTTTGTTTGTTTAATCCCTTAGACAGCTCATGTATAGCCATGATAGTGGAAACCTTTCCTATGACATAATGTCTTCTGAGGAGTTGTCAACCATCAGAACATGCATGGAAATCATGAAAATTGTCACTATGAATGTCACCCATTTTCTTTCTGTTCTTTCTGTGTGGAAGAAAAGGCAACTCAGCCTAAGGCATATGTGCTAGCATGGTATTTTGAAGTAAATAGCTGTACATTCAAAGGTAGATATTTTGTAGTCAATTTTAGAAAAGCTTTAAATGTGGAAGTGAGAAAAAAATAGATGTGATGTCTGTTTTTCTCCATTTAAGGCAGGTTGAATAATCTTGAAGCATCTGTCAGCCTTCTCAAGTAATTACAAAGCTAGCCTGCTTACAAGGGGAATGTAGGATATGTAGGATGTTAGCTGATTTCTAAGATCACTTAATCTTAGTACAAATGAATAACACAGAAATGTTACTTACTTTAGAAGTTAAGTTGACTTTTTTCATGCAAAATAATTTGATTTATCAAAACATGTAGTTTACTATTTGCCAGATAACCTTATTGGCCAACCTGCCCTAGGCGATATCTGAGATTACTTAACTGTTAATCAACTCAATATTTCAATTGTAGATTAGTCCAATTTCAGTCAGAAATTCCAGTAACTGCTTTTAACCACTTAGCTATCTCTCCAGCCCAAGACTGAGTTCATATACAAGTTCAGTAGGTGTGTGACCTTGCTTAGGCTAGTTGTTTTTTCTAACATCTGTGGGGAAAAAGTGATATCTGTCACAAGGTGCAGGGGAAGACTGAGAGTGACAATACACAAAAAGAGACTGGAAAATGGGTTGGCCTTTGCCTGTTTCTATGTAATGCAGTGTTGAATCCTTTACATTTTCTGTTCTCTCCATCTAAAACACTTTGTGTTTCCTCATAGTGACAAAACTTGTTCATTGCTTCTTAAATACTCCACTTCTAGACTGAGTTTAATTCTCATACCATGAATACTCAGTATTGATAGGATTTCTTATAGGCATTGATAATACCATCACATGCAATTAATTTAATTTAATTGTCGAATTATAAACTGTGAAGATAGGGCCAATGCCTGCCTATTTTGTTTCCCATTTGCTCACAACATGAAATTTAATATTTGACATGTAGTACAAAAATAGCTTCTCCCCTTTTATGTACCTTATCTAGGCCTACTTTCTAGTAACAAGAAGATAGGCATGGTATAGGCAGCAATGTATCTGGAAGTCCTCTAAAAGCCCTATGTGGTGGTATCTGCCAAAGCTATAAGCTGTTCTCCAAATTTTACCTTTTGAGCCTTGGCCTTAGAATCTGAAATGTGCCATGTCATTTTTTCCTATTCTTTTGGGGCTAAGATTAAATGACATTTTTTTCACTGCAATTGTTTATTATGAAAATAGTCATTAATTGATTGGAATTTCTTCTAAACCTTATTTTTTGACACCAGTCATATTAACTAGTGCCACCCACAATCAGGACTCCCTTATAATTCATTTCATCACTGGCTGGCTGTCTTGTGAACATATATAAATATATTATATATATTCTAAAGGCAAAAAATCAGTATCATCTATCAAATCATCATACAATCAAAGCACTTGTTACTAATGGTTTTCCAAAGGTGCAATCATTCTGACATCATCAACATAACTATTTTTAAGACTCTGTGGTATTCCTAGCTACCAGTTGCTATATAAAAATGACTCATTTCATGTTACTCCTTGGATTTGGGTGAGGCTAGTGACAACTCTAGATCTATCTGGGGCAAAGATTTTCACTGAAAGTGAAATTGGTTTAAGCTAGTCATTTTTACATTCTACATTTTTTTAAAGCACAGAAAAGTTCATTATTTAACAACTTTATTTATGCAAGTTCATGATTAAAAGATTATGTTAAGACATGGTACCTGACATGCAGCTTCTGTGTAAATATTAGGAAATGAATGTCATTGCTGAATTTAGCCAGTAAGATAGAGTAATTTTTTGTTTTTCTTAAGCTTACTTTCTATTGGAGGAGTTACGTGCACATGGATTATTTTAAATACAATTATCATATTATTTTTCAAACTTTTTATTTACTTGCTCATCTATGCATATGAATGGGGGGGGGCTGCTACTGGGGTCCCTTGCTGCTGCAAATGAATGCTCATACAGTTTTTTGTGGGTGGCTAGGGATTTGAACTTGGGCTGATAGGCTTTGCAAGCAATCACCTTTAACCACTGAGCAATCTTCCCAGCCCCAAGATATTATTTTAAAGAGACAAAAAGAAACAAGTATCTGTGAGAGCACATAGAAAGAAATAAACTTGGTCTGAGAAAGCACAAGTCCTTGGAGGAACTTTCTTTTCCCACTTCCTTCTTTTATTAGTTACTTAAATGGTGGCTGGGAAGCCATTTGCTAACATGAGAAGACCAGAATAGCTGAAGCCAGCAGAGAGAAAGGGAGAGAATTATAGAAGAGATAGCCACAGACTAAGTAAGTCCTCAGGGCCCTTATGCCTTAATTTCCTTATCTATAAAATTAATCTAATCATGATCACCTAGGTATCTGATGAGGTTGCCAAAACCAGGTGAAACTCTCAGTAAAAGGGTATATCTAAATTGTCATCAATATATACAGTTCTAGAAAACCACATTACATGATATCTTTTATATGTGTATGAGTTGTATGTGAGAACCAGGTGCCATATGCACATAGGAAAGACATCTACAACATGCCCATGCTCTAGTAGAACTCAAAGCATGTATTCAGAGGTACCATGATATGAGGAAACATAAAATTTGTTCCTTACCTCACAAGTTAACACGGGAACAAGACTTTGAACAGAATTCTCTTCAGACCCAATAAGATCTATTGAGTGTATACCACAAAGAATGCCAGCATTCATTACATTTGAGGAGACAGATGGTCTGGACTGAGACAACCAATTAATGCAAAATGTGTTCTTTGTTGGCTCTTACCACAAAGGAAGATCTTCTTTTGAAATACCTTGCTCTTAAAGTTTAGTCTATTTTCAGCTTAACGTTACTTTATGTAGAAAGTAAAACCATTTGAAGCTTTGATAGGTAAAATTTTACCTAGATATTATGACATATATAAAAAAGCTAATTCATATGATTTATTATTTTTAATAGTAAAGAATGCAAATTAAGAAACTCAGTTGAAATATGCTGATGCTCCATTTATCACATTTTCATGTGGCAGAATATTATAAGGAAATTACTTTCTCCCAAAATCGGTCAATCAGATCATTTCCCACATCTCTAAAAGTCCTGTATTAAGTTGTACAAGTAGAATTGCTCTTGAGAGTTTACCAAGAAGAGAAAACACACTATGTTGGTATTTATGATATATCCCTTCCTGTCCTAGATGTTTGATTAAATGACAGAAGACATTTTTATAGACACAAGTCTTCTAGGAGATGTTTATACAAATACCCAGGCACCAAGAATTATTAACCCTCAGGTTCACTCTGTGTCCCCTTGCTTCTTAACCTAGGCCAAAGCTACTTCAAAGAATAACTTGTCTGTCTGGAGTGACAAATGATAGGTAGGACATAAGGTTAGGGAAATATCTTGATATTATGAATTTCACCTTAGATCTTTCAAGCTAAGAAGTTCAGAGATTAAATATTATCTTTGGAGTCAAAGTGAAGTGAGAGCTATAATTTATTGAAATGTGGGAAAGTTTATTTATATACATTTTAACATATTTCAAGATGCTTTGTTTTATACCAAGGTCATAACTTGGGGACAATATTATTACAGACATGTTTGAATATAATTTACAGATAAAAATACAAAAAAAATTATTATATATAACTTTATAGTTTACTGAGGATTATCTGGTCAGAAACATTTAAATGCCACTAATATAAAAAAATTGTGTGTCATTTAAATATGTGTATTGCACCTGAGGTATACAAATTAAGAAGGAAACAGAAAGAGCGGAGGAAAAGTAAATAAAGTGGAGCAATAAACATATGCACACAATCACATATAAATTTGTTTACGTAATTTAAGAGCCATGATCATAACTAGAAACAACTCCATCAGTGGGCTTTTAACATGTGGGCTTTGTAGGCTCATACCAAATTATTCTCCTTAGGAAGAACAAGGCAGTTTGGTTTTATCCCCAGAGTCAGGGACCCATGTGAACAGTCATCTAAACTTGCAGAACCAAGGTATTTCATGACCTGTCCCAAATGGTGTTTCTGCTAACTTGTGTACTTATCAATGTGCAATGCTAGAATGTCAATTTTATAAGTCCAAGTGTGCTGAGAATGTTGAAAGTTCTAATAAGAAATATTGCATTGCCAATAAAGATGGAAATGAAGGTGATAAACATAATTGTTAATTCAAAATGGGAAGACCAATTTAATCTATGGCTATAGCACAAACTCTTTGACAAAAAATGTAACTATTGGGCTGGAGATATGGCTTGGCGGATAAGGCATTTGCCTGCAAAGCCAAAGGACCCTGGTTCGATTCTCTAGGACCCACATAAGCCAGATGTGCAAGGGGGTGCATGCATCTGGAGTTCATCTGGGCTGGATGCCTCTCTCTCTGTTTCTCTCTTTGTAATAAATAGATAAATAAAAATATATTTTAAAAATGTAACTTGTGGAGAAAGAGCAATTTGGGAAAAATGTGGTTATTTCAATGTCTAAGATATAGAAAAAGATAATTTTGTGGAGGTCTTCATGTTCATTGTTGATTTCTGTGATGTTTTCTATTTTCAGAATCATTTTAACATTGCCTGTGATGGATCACCTATACTAAGTTAGCCTTTGGACATGCCTGTGAAGGATTATCTTCATTACGTTAACTGGTAAGAACACACACCTCAACTGTGGGCAGCTCCATTCCATGGATTGGGCTCCTGGACTGTATAAAAAGGAGAGCTTGCTGAGTATCAGAATTCATCACTCTGCTTCCCCGCTGTGGGTTGCATATGATCAACTGTGCTCCAAGCTCCTGCTGCCATGCTTCCCTATAATGGGCTGTAACACGGAACGGTAAGCTAAAATAAACCCATCCTCCCATAAACTGCTTTTCCCCCCAAGTATTTTATGCAGGCAAGTAAAAGGTAATCATTACACTTTCAAAACTTGTATTTGAAATATGTGGCAGTTTGAATGATTGTTCCCTGATAGATACATGTCATTTTATTAAAAAGTTTGTCTGCAGCTGCCTGCCTGGAGGAGTTGTCAGTGGAGGTGGATCTGATTTCTAGCACTAAGGTATGAAGTGAGCAGAGATCTGACTGCATACTGCTGCTCACATTCTGTTTGCTGCTGGTTCCATGCATGTTTGCTTGTGGTGCTGGCTGTGTGGTTGTGTCTCTCTGCTTGGATGTGTGAAAGGGAGCCAGTTTCTTCCACAATTAAGGAACTTGCCCTAGATCTGTAAGCCTGAAATAAATTCATAAACTGTATCTGGTGGGAAAGTTCATCCCAGAAATCTGGAGCTATCCACAACAATGTTCATATGTAAAAGTGGCATAAAAGACCCAGGTGTATTCATGACATGTAGTCCCCAAATATAAAGGTTGTAGATAGAATATGAACTTATTCAAATGACCATCTCAGCCTAACTCCAGAGCCTAAGACTAACAAGCTGTTAGATGTGGGGAAGCTACTTAACCTCTCTGATCTTAAAAGTCTACTGTCCATTATATAGTAATAATAAAACCGAGCTAAGAGTACTTCAAGTGATTCATGGACTATGTCTAGCTTGTGGCATATGTAAGGCATTCCATAAATGAAAGCTATTATTGGAAAATGTCTCCCAATCTCTAATCATAATAATCACAATAATAAAAATATTAAGCAGTAGACCATTTCTCCTTTCCTTTTAGCTCCTTTCCCTCCTTTTGGTTTGTCTCATTACTTTGAATATGTAGAAGAAACTGTTTTATGAGAGGAGAGATTCTTTATCATTTATCTGTTTATTCCTATAAATGAATGAATGAATTCTAGTCATTTCATATGGTTTTTATTCTATGTGTGAAATGATAGGATTATGCCAACACAGATTAGAACACATGATCTAATCTTCATCTTTATTGGAGTCATTTTTGCAAAGGTATACTTCTGTGTTTAAATGAAATGTGCCTTCACAATAGGTATGTATAGCTCCTGGCTATAGTTGGTGAACAAGGATGAGCAGAGAACAGTGAATAGAAGGTAGCCTTTTCAGTCACTACAATGTTTTATTTATGTACTGTTTCAGTTTGAATATGAAATGTCCCCAGTGGTCACATTTTGAATCCTTGTCTCCCAAATGATGGTGGCTATTTTGGGAGCCTGTGAAGCCTTTAAGAAATATATTGTTTTTGGGCTCGAGAGATGGCTTAGCGGCTAAGGCGCCTGCCTCCTAAGCCTAAGAACGCTGATTACAATCTCCAGGTCCCATGTTTAGCCAGATGCAAAGGGTGCAATGCTGCACTTGACCACAAGTGGGCACACACATCTGGATTTCGTTCACAGCAGCTGAGAGGCTGCTGGCACGCCCATCTCTATTTGCCTTCCTCTCCCTCTCTCTCTGTGTCTCTCTCCAAAAAAAAGAGATATATTGTTTTTGAAAGAAAAATTCCTGTGCTATTCATGGGACAACTCACAATGAGCTTTTGGTCAGAGAGGTCAATGAGATTCCCAAAACAATATAGGTTTTTGTAAATTCTCTTGGTTAACTCACTGGAACAAGATGATAAGTCCCTACTGCTAAAGATACCACAAACTACAGTCATAAGACACTGAGAAGTAAAGCTAGAACTGGCTGGCTGGCTGGCTGGCTGGCTGCCATGGTGCTGGAAAGTTCTATGCTGGCTACTAAGGGAAAAAGTCATGAGTAGTTTTAACCAGCAGTGGATCTTGCTAGCTACACAATTAGTGTGCCTACTGGTATAATATTGCCACATGAGTTATGGTGATAACCAACTGCTCTGTGGTTTGATTTGAGGCCAGCTCCACAGAAGGGAATTCATGGCTAATATTGAACACTGAGTCAAAGCCTATGGATTAGAATGTCATTGGCTAGATGCATAAGTTGGGCCCACAAAATTTCCTTTTAAATGTCTACATTTATGCCCATTAATTAATGCTATTTCCACTTTTGGTTAGAGAAGCTTCTTTTTTCAGATGGCAGTGAAACTTGGGAGGTCCAAGATTCATTAAGGTAAGGAGAAGTGACACTTGAGTGCTCAGCACTGGGCATGACATTTCTACCACACCTGGTGGAGCTCAGGGCTCAGGGAACATTGTGGATGAGTGGTTGAAGGAATATTAGTGCTGCTCTCACCAGCAAAGTTTTTTTTTTTTTTTTTTTTTTTGTTAGTTTGTTTGTTTTGTTTTTTGATGACTGTGGATACTGGAAAGTCTCAAAACTCATCAGTGTGGACCACTTCTGATGTAGACATGGAGGCTAACACTATCAGTAACCCATTGTAGGGACTGCCAGTAGAGCCTGTAGACAAGTGTATGGGATCAAAAGTTCTCATTGTGATGAAGTGTGATAAAGAAATTGTTAGTACACCTCTCAGATTTGATGACTTTGTCAATATGGTGCTGGAAGATGCCCGTGAGTTTTCAATAATACTAGAAGGAAGAAGGATTACTAAACTAGACCATATTTGGCTAAATGGAAATAATATAACAATGCTGGTTCCTGGAGGAGGAGGGCCTGAAGTATGACTGGGCTTCTTGGCTCTGCTAGATTCTCTTTTGTCTTACAATGGCAAGAAATAGAAACATTTTTCCCTTAAAGTTTACATTCTATACAGCTAAATTTCCTGTTAAAGGGAAATGCCTTAAAGATGTATGTGCGTAAGTTAATCATGGCTATCTTGGAAAAAAGTTTTTTTTTTTAAAAAACTAAAAAATAAAGATATTTTTGATTAACTGTCACTGAATTTATTATATTGATGCAATAGTGGAACAACAGTTATAGTTATTTGACCTTTTCATGTTATGTCTTGTTTACTTCCTCATTTATATTACTTAATTCTCAATAAACAATTGTCCCACAACAACAACAAAAATACTCATCAACATGCTGAAAACAAAAGGCTTGTGAGAGTTCAGTGCTACATGTCACAACTCTGTCATTCCCTCCAATGGTCAGGGAGCACTGCAGAAGGGGCAGAAAGAATGTAAGAGCCACAGGGTGGGACACTATCCTCTGGATGAAGTGACTGATACATTCATGAACACACAGTGGGGCTCACTACCTCCACAAGAAGTGCACAATAGTCAACATTTTGACATAGTTAATAGAGAAGATCAAAGAGGAGAGAGAGAGGGAATGAGACATCAAAATAAATGATGGGACTAGATGGAAAGAGAAATGGGCTCATTGGAATTGAGTGGGGAACAAATGAGGTTAATAAGAGGATTTTGATCAAATTACAGAATGTTCATTAAAATTCTTAATAAAATAATAAAAGATATATACACCTAGAAATTTCTTGATTTCTTTTAGATTTTCCAATACAGTAAAATATAACTTTTTAAAACTTAAAATAATAATAATGATACAATAAAAGACACAAACAAAAGGGAAAATGAAACCTCCCTGAGAAAGATGCAAAATTAAAAGAAAATATAAAGCTGGGCATGGTTGCACATGCCTTTAATCACAGCACTAGGGAGGCAGAGGTAGGAGGATGAAAGTTTTCCCTGGCAACTCTGCCCAGCTGGAGGGGCAGAATTGGAAAACCTGGAGATTGTCAGTCTCTGGTTATATTGAACTTGAACTGCAGAAGTTTGATGACTGCTGATGGTGGTTGATTTTGCATTGTTCTAGTTTCTCCTTGCTATGCCTTATACCAGTTAAAATGTTTACTCTGTGCCTTTACATGTTGAAAGTATTTAACTTCTTTGATTTTACAGGACTCACTATCTTAAGTTGGTAAAGACTATGAGAACCTTTGAAATTGGACTGAGTACAATTTACAATGTGTGATAGTTATAAATCTATTGGGGGCCAGGGGCAGAATGTGGTAGTTTGAATATATGTCCCCCAATATATTCAGTATTTTATTAGTTATAGTTTGCATCTGCAATCATCTTGCTAGAGGCAATGTCACTGGGGGCTGGTCTTAAGGTGTTGGTGGTGGGTTTGAGATTCCATTGTAAAGATATGCAAAGTGTGCCTAGCAGGAGTTCCTGAAGTGTGCTGGGCTTTTGGCTGTAGTTTTTGCTCTGTGTGCTGTGTGGCTGGTTGGTTTTTCTCTCTTGCTTGGCCTGTGAGAGCAGGCTGCTTCTTCTGCCAGTATGGAACTTCCCCTGGATCTGTAAGCTTCAATAAATAATATCCCTTCCTCCATAACTGTGCCTGGTCTGGAAGTTCATTTCAGCGAACCTGAAGCTGTCTGCTACACTTCTCAACCAAAAGTGAGAGTAGCATTAATATGTGAATATGAACATTAAGTGTAGTGCTTTCAGGGTAGGTTGGTGGGATAATATATACATTTAGCCAGACAAGAGCAGGCTTTATACCCCTAAGGCTCATGACCTCCCCTGCCATAGGCTTTTGTTTAGGTTTTTCAGTACCAGGTATGTATTCCCTCCCATAGAGAGGGCCTTCAGTCCAATTATGGAGCAGTTGGTTACCCCAAGAGCAGACATGCCACTATTGCACCTGTTCAGTCATTGGGCCTGTATGCCCAAACTTGAATTTTCAGTGTCCACTGTTTTCACTGCTGATGACTTCTGTCTCCCATAGGGCTGCATGCACTGAAGATTTTTTCCAGCTTTCAGTTGGCTGGTCTACAGGGAGAAGGTTTTCTGCTCAGCACCAGCTTGCTTTCTCAGTTACCTTGCCTCTCAGGCAAGAGATGTCTTCAGTAGTAGGGTCTTATCATCTGTTTCTCAAGGGCCACCAAGAGCTTTGGCAATAGCCTTTAATGTTTTGGAGGCTACTGGGACCTCCTTGGCCAACAACTCACTGGAAGGTATCCCATCCCAGGCACTGAAAATTTTCTAGTAACAGTCTACAGCTTCTGGATGTGCCATTATTCAAAAAAATAGGTTTACATAAGTCTTATTCACAATATCTTGAATTTAGATTGACCCTCCCCCTGCCCTTCTTTTACGCATTCTCTTCCCATGGCCTCGCTTAGGCCATTCCCCTCAATACCCCGAATTCTTATGTTTGATATTTTCATAATATCCTGAATGATTTGAAATTCCCATTCATACCTTCCTATTGGCTTTTCTTTCTCTTTGTTGGAGTTTATTAGATCTTCCACCTGGTCTTCTAGTTTAGATATTCTGTTTTCTCATTCATCCATTCTATTGATGAGACTCTCCACAGTTTTCTATTTGAATTCCTGTGTTTTTCATGTATAGTATTCTGATCAGTTTTTCTTCAGAATTTTTATTTCTAGATTCATGTCTTGTATTGACCTCCTTATTTCTTTTAGTTCATTTCCTGTGTTCTCCTTTAGGATTTTGTTTTCTTCTTTGAGTCCTTCAATTTCTTTTTCTTTTTTTGTTTCTTTGTTTTTTGAGGTAGGGTCTCACTCTAGCTCAGGCTTACCTGAAATTCACTCTGTATTCTCAGGGTGGCCTCGAACTCACTCCTACCTCTGCCTCCTGAGTGCTGGGATTAAAGGCATGCACCACCACATCTGGCTCTTCTTTGATTTCTTTGAACATGGTTATAAACATTCTTTTGAAATCTTTGTCAGGCATTTTATCTAAATCAGTCTCACTGGAGGTAATTTCTGATGGATTAATAATTTTTTGTGGAATTATATTGTCTTTATTTTTTTTTGTGTGTGTGTTTCTTCTATTATACTGTAGAGATTTTTGCATTTTAGGTTAATTTAATGCTTGGGTTTTCTAATTACCTGCAGTACTCTTAGATGTGTAAATTTGATGTTATATATCTTCAGAGTAGGAGCTTAAGGTGCCAGGTGTGGCTATTATCTGGCTTCCAGAGTAACACTAGAAGAGACCCTAGGTGTTGAATTTGCCTCCTATACAAGTGTTCTAGTAGGCTGGGTAGAGAAAAATACAGGCAAATTATAAAATTCAACTGAACACTATATACATCCAATCAAAATCAGCACAGAGTATTTATGTAAGGGTGGGTATTAAAACAAAGATAAAGCTGGGTGTGGTGGCACACACCTTTAATCCCAGCACTTGGGAGGCAGAAGTAGGAGGGTCCCCATTAGTTCAAGGCTACCCTGAGACTGTATAGTGAATTCCAAGTCAGCCTAGGCTATAGTGAAACCTACCTCAAAAACAAAACAAAACAAAAAACAAACAAACAAACAAAACCCAGATAATTTAACAAAGTCAAAGTTCCTAAGGGTGTATGTTGCTCCAACATCCTTAATCCTGTCACCTGGGAGGATGAAATTTCTAGTCTGTAAATGGTTCCAGTTTAGCCTGGGGCGGAGTGAGATGCTGCCCCCAAAAATGATAGAAGAAGACAAAGGAACAGTAAATCTGGAAGCAACAAAGACTACCACAAAATACAGGGCTGGAGAGCTGGCTTGGCAGTTAAGGCACCTGCCTGCCAAGCCTAAGTGCACTGGTTCCAATCTCCAGGTCCCACGTTTACCCAGAACCAAAAAGTGATGCAAGGGCACAATGCTGCACTTGCCCACAAGGGGGCGTATGCATTTAAAGTTTGTTCACAGTGGCTGAGAGGCTGCTGGTGCACCCATCGTTTTTCTCTCTCTTCAATCAAATTTAACACATAACCTGCCCTGATATGAAAGGTGTGCTTAGCACTTCCAATCCAATTCCAGTCTTTGTGGCTGGTACTGACCAGGTGTAAGAAGATCCTGTTATATTTTGGCATGGTTTTGGTCTCAGCTATGCTGTATGCCTGCTTGAGTACCGCTTTACTGCACTTTGGGTTCTGCTAGTCTGCCTGGGTCAGTGGGCCTGCTTCTCTGATCACCTGTACTAAGTGCTTTATGGCTGATCTATCGTTCCTGGGTCTTCAGTGGTTGCTACCACTGGCAGTTGGGGGAGGGGAGGCTGTAGAGGGTGCCTGAAGTTGCACTGGAGCTGAGTAGCTCGTCCCTGTGATCCTCTTCCTCCCAACCCTCTTAGCTGGTCCCTACTATCTTCTGCTTCAGGTTTCTTGACTTTGCAAGGAGGCTGGTATTGGTGGATAATCCCTTCACCTGGCTTCTCTTGTAGCTCATGCAGAGCCTGGCAGCCCCATGGAGAGGTGCCGCTGTGTGAGCCAGTTCTGCTTGCTTCTGTGGCTACTACAAGCTCTGTGTCTCTCCTGCTTCTCTCTGAGGTTGATAATTCCTTATACACCTTCACTTTTAGGTTGAAGAGTGTATTTTGCTATTTTTCTGCTTATTTCCCCCCTAGGCTGCTTTGGCATGGCTATATGACACCATCTTACCTGGAAGTCTGGAACCCTTTACTCTTGAGTGGAAACAATAAAAAGTTCCCTCAAGGCCATGCAGATGATGGCTTGTGCTAAGTCCTGAATTATTCCACAGCCAACCATACTTTTATTCCCTCTTAGCTTTAATTTAAAATCTTGCAATGATGATTGCATCAAAAGTGAAAACTTTGGGCTGGAGAGATGGCTTAGTGGTTAAACGCTTGCCTATGAAGCCTAAGGACCCCAGTTCCAGGCTCTATTCTCCAGGACCCACATAAGCCAGATGCACAAGGGAGCACGTGCATCTGGAGTTTGTTTGCAGTGGCTGGAAGCCCTGGCCCTGCCATTCTCTCTCTCTCTCTCGCTCCCTGCCTATTTCTGTATCTCTCTCTCAAATAAGTAAATAAATAAAAATATTTTTTTTTAAAAAAGTGAAAACTTTGATGCAGATATCTGAAGTAAGAGAGATTAAGTGTCCAGAGCAATCCCAGTGTGTAATGCCTGCTGTGTCTGTCAATGTCCTTTTTCACTCTCAAATATGTCTGGCTATGGATTTTAAATTACATGGCCACCCTTATATTTAACAAATTATATATAAAACCAAAAGTAATACTTTGATGGTTTTTATATAAAGCACACACAGATGTTGTGGTGGGTAACAAAACAGATGAACTTGAGAGATTAGGGCACCTGTCATGAGGCTGGCTGCCTTCACTTTAGTGTACCTAAAATTGTTTCTGAAATAAGTGACAGCCTGCCCAAGCAGATCGTTCAAGCCTCTGACTCCTACAAGACAGATATATGTTTCTGATTTTCAAATGACATTTCTCTACAGATTCTTCTCATTGTGTCCACTATGGGTTTAAAGACTGTTGGGCCAACTTTTATTCCAAGATCAAGCCTGTACTCAGAAATCTCTGCAAGAAAAACAACTTATTAACTGTCCGGCCAAGAAGCTCAGTGTTTGAGAATAGCAGGCTAGGCTTTTTTTCTCACTCCTTTTTTATTGTGCAATACCACAATGGTGACTCCAATGACACCCTTTTCAAAGGGGATTCACCTTCCTTACAATAGCATCTCCTTTTACTGAGAAGTGAGCATTGAGTCTCTGTTTCCTCCCACCTTCTCAGATCCTTTGTATTTTTTCTTTTAGGTTTAAACAAACCATTTAGTAATATTCCTACCTTTTTCCCACCCTTTGTCAACAAATATTTCCAAGGAAAAGCTACCCACAAGCCAAACAACAATTAGCTGGAACAAAGCTCTGATATCAATCATCTAGAGTAAAGCATATCAAAACAGAATATTTTATAAGTCAAAATAAATATTTTCAACTCAATAGGCTTTTCTTTGAAGTATTAAATATTTATTCCACACAACCACACAATTCTCAAAATATTCCCTAGGGAGAAAAATGCCTAGCCAAATGATAGCCATACTTTTAGGATGAATAAAAATTTCTATTTCCCCTGACAATGGTAGAAATATAATAAAGCTTTAACAGAGAAAACTGCACTGATAATCAATACGACCCATGTTGTTACTCATGTATTTGCCCAGAAACATTGTTAGCAATGATTTCCAACACCACAGAACACACTCTCACTGCCAGCACCACCCTCCTTCTGCAGCAAAGGCAGCACATAGAATTAAGTAATTGGAAAGAAAGGAATTGTGTTTCCATTTTGCTGTTTTCTTTGAAATTAATTGCAAATGCTTGCATCTTCTTCTTGATTGTTTTGTTCTGAAAATCTGCTTCTCTGAACGTGCATGAAACCATTTATAATACAATCACTTGCATACTACTGTAAATGTGATGAAGGAACACAGGGAAAATAGATGTCATTAATAAAAGTGTAATAATTGTCCTGAGACATATGCTCTATGCTTCTTGGCAGCCAATACAAAAAAATAATAATAAGGGAAGAACAGAGTTAAAGGCAGGGTGAGAGGAAAGGAGAGAAGGTTCGAAGGAGATAAATTGCATTGTTACTCATACATGACAGTGGGTAGCTCCACAATTAGCCAGCAAGTTTGGAAGCAATGATTTTTAAATAAGTGGCAGTACTGACTGCCTGATCAATGTCTCTCCATGATCCCTCAGCCTACTCCTAAATATTGTTATACATAAGTAAAATTTATGTTAGAGCATATGTATTGCTAGAAATATTTCCCTGGCTTACATATTTCACTTAACGGTTCATTACTCACATTTGCTTTTAAAGATAGTGGTTTTAACAGCTCTCTCTAGTTCTATCAAAGTATCCTAAAAATCCTATAATATTTTCCACTTCATTTCCTCCTTTCTTTCAACTGTGTTGTGATAAAGCACTGCAGCCCATAAGGAAAAGTGACAGCCTTGTCAAACTCCAGAGCAGGCATCTGCATGCTGTTATTTCATTCACATGATTACAGCAGCCCCCAGAAGCTGAAAGAATTTACTTTTCCTCAATAATATATTTTCACTGATTATGGTGTTTTATCCTGCAATCTGTCACTCATTAACCACCTCTTCTATAATTCTGTCTATTTAACTAAAGAAAAAAATGCTCCATATTTTCTGCAAAAAAAAATATTGAAAAGGAAACCAAATCAGCATATGAGCAATGTATACTGACGCATCCTCATTTTAGATGAGGGATTGAGCAATAGTCATTAATGCTAATATGATGATGAACTCACTAAATACTTCAGTGTTTCTAATCCCAGAAGATGAAAGTGCTTTACAATCCTTTTTGATCATTTCAAATGTTTGTGGTGCTTCCTTGGACAACCTAATACCTGCTACAGAATTATTGTCTTTATATCTTGTCACCTGTGGGTGACACAAGTTTTGGTATGACTCACTAAAGAATGAGGTGTCCCTTAATGTTTTTAAGCTCCTTATTTCTCAGGCATGTTTATTTTTATGGTATGATGAATGTACTAAGCATTTTTTTTTTAATCAGCTTTTTTTATGGTTAGCCTTGAAGGGAAGGCTATCAACCAGGAACCTCTAAGAAGGAATGAGGAGATGGCTTCTTGGACAAAGTACATATAGTGAACATGAGGACTAGAATTCAGATTTGGAGCCTAGAGTTGAGGAATCAGAAACAAAATATTCCTGGGGTGAGCTAGCTCTCTAGCCCAATCACAGAGCCCTAAGTTTAAGTAAGAGACCTGCCTCAGCAAGTAAGGTGGAAAGTCAAGGAAGACTCCCAACATCAATTTCTGGCTTTCACACACAAGCTCACACAACTGCACATATGTGCGCCCCCACACTTAAAGATATGCATACCATACCACACACAAATACACATGCAAAAAAAGTATGACAAGAAATCACTCCCTCTATTCCATGAGATTTAGAATGCTTACTCCATAAAAAATCCATTTCACAGCATGAGTCATA
The DNA here is from genome assembly GCA_036365145.1 of Orientallactaga sibirica. Lineage (NCBI taxonomy): Eukaryota > Metazoa > Chordata > Mammalia > Rodentia > Dipodidae > Orientallactaga > Orientallactaga sibirica. The sequence continues at coordinate 5,182,767 of JAEOAD010000083.1, forward strand.
TAATTAAAATGTATATTCAGTGCTGGAGAGATGGCTTAGCAGTTAAGGCATTTGCTTGCAAAGCCTAAGGACCCAGGTTCTATTCCCTACAACCCACTTAAGCCAGATGCACATGGTGATGCATGCATCTAGAGTTCATTTGCAGTGGCTAAAGGCCCTGTTGTACCCATTCTCTCTCTCCCTCTAATAAATAAATAAAAATAATATATATATATTAAAATAAAATATATATTTACACACATATCTGAATATTTATATAAAACTGTCTATAGGAACATTTGTAATTCATTTTCAACTCGGTGCATGTTATCTGGGTCTAATCCCATGTACAAAGGTAGAGTAAAGAAGATTGTTTCTGGAAGGGGACACCCTTTGTCTTTGGATTGTTGCTTTCTTCCTAATAGTTCTTCTATCTTGGGAGAGTCACTTAAGTCTACTATACCTTCCTTGTCAATTTTGGAAAGTCTGTTTTACTGGTGCTTTATGCTAGAAGGGAGTTGTAGAGTGCACAGAAGAATTTTTCTAAACCAATGGAAAATAAAGAAAACTACAGCCGATGTTTCTCTGCCCTGCACTCATGCACAGAGATGTTTGGTATCATCTCTATTAACGAAGACTTCATACAGAGCAACACAGACTTCCTATTGTCATCTGTCATGGTTAATCTCTTGTTGTCAATTTAACAGGATTTAGAATGATCATGGAGGCAACTTTCTTGGCATGTTGTTTAGAGATTTTATAGGTAGGTCTTGGCAGACCCAACCTAACTGTGGGAGATGCCTTTCCATGGGCTGGGGATCCTAGGCTGTATATAAAAAACAGAGGGCTGGAGAGATGGCTTAGCAGTTAAGGCGCCTGCCTGCTAAGCCTAAGAAAGCTGGTTCCAATCTCCAGGTCCCACGTTTAGCCAGATGCAAAGTGATGCAAGGGCGCAATGCCACACTTGACCACAAGAAGGCGCACACATCTGGATTTCGTTCACAGCAGCTGAGACTGCTGGCGTGCCCATCTCTGTCTCCCTCTCCCTCTCTATCTTTCTCTGTGTGTCTCTCTAAAAATAAATAAAATAATAAAAAAAGATTTTTTTTTAAAAAAGTGAAAGCTAGCTGATTAGCAGCTCTCTTCATTGTGTGGTGCTTTCTCCTTTTTGAACTAAATGTGACCAGCTTCTGCTGTTGTATCTTCTCAGCCATGACTGACTATAACCTGGATCTCTAACCTGAAATAAACACTCATTTAAACTCATTTTGTAAGCCATATATATGGGATATAGGAGGGGGGTTGAAGTAGGGTTTTGCTCTATCTCAGGCTGACCAAGAATTTACTATGAAGTCTCAGGGTGGCCTCCAACTCATGGCAATCCTCCTACCTCTGCCTCCTGAGTGCTGGGATTAAAGGCATGTGCCACCATGCCTAGCCTAAACTATTTTTTTCTTAACAAAGAGAAATAAGGTGACACGTTCCATGACTAAGCCTTTCCCTATATTTCTTTCCATACTTAGGACAATTTCTTGCCCCTGTGAGGTAGTATGGAAATGAATGTGTAAATTTATCCTGATCTGGATGTGGATCTGGCCTGCTGTAACCCCTTACTAAATATATGTCATTCAACAACCAATTTAATCATTCTGAATCTTAACTTGCTTTATCTGTGAAATTGGGTTTATAAGAGCATATAGCAGTTATGAGGATTAACATTCTAAACTAGTAAATATAGAACATGCAGTCACCAGATGAAAGGCTTGAACCCTAACATGTAACAAACTTTAGCAATATTAGACTTGTACAGCACCCCATTTATTCCTAGAACCCTTCAAGGATAACAAAAGCTCTTTTTATTCTCTAGGGTCATCATTCAGCTTTGAATCTCCACCTCTCCACCCCTCAGTCTAGACTTCCTTTACTAGGACACAATCTTTCCACTATCTCATGTGCAGGCAATCTACCTTTCCAATCAAAAGTATTTCCCAGCCAGGTGTGGTGGCTCCCACCTTTAATCCCAGCACTCAGGAAGCAGAGGTAGGAGGATCGCTGTGAGACTGAGGCCACCCTGAGTGTTCATAGTGAATTCTGAATTACAGGTCAACCTGGGCTAGCATGAGACCCTACCTCAAAAAAAAAAAAAAAAAAAAAAAAAAAAAAAAAAAAAAAAAAAGAGAGAAAGAAAGAAAGAAAGAAAGAAAAGAAAGAAAAAACAAAAACCAAAAAATATTTACCTTCAGTCCACACAGTCAATTGAAATGGCATCAAGAGAGAACGGTTATGCAAAATATTCATTTTGAAAAAAATAACCAGCATTATGACATGAAAATTCTTCCTAGACTTTCTTTTCTTAAGCACTTATTTGTCAGTGTCCCTCTAACTAACAGGCCCTACATGTGAATTTTGCCTTGAGTTCCCAGTTCTTACCTCCATTATATGGACTAGAGTCCAACACTGATTTTCTCTGGCTTACACAAAACTTAAGAGAGCAAGCCAGTATCCTTGAAGATGATAAATAGAGGGTAAGACCAATTCATGAACCATTTGGTTCTAATTACTATGACTTTTTGACCAGAAAAATTTTATGAATTGGTTAGAATAGTATGGGCATGTTTTCACTGTTCTTATGTAACCTCATGGTTTAATTATGCCTTCCCATTCACTGGGTCAGATAAACCTGAGACCTATATTTGGTGTTTTGTAATGATAAAACTTTAACAAAGATATCTTAAATAATGTCTAAATGATTATCATTTTTTATTTTTATCTTCATTATAATACTATAATGTTAACAAAGATGCTTAGAAAGACAATTTAGTGAAGTTATGCCATTATCAAAATAAAAATTCTTTACCTCTTAAATATAATGTGAAAATAAGGAAAAAGCCACCAAAATTCCTAAAATTGTCCTTAACAAAATATAAAATTTCTTATTTTATAGAAAGTAGACATTACTTTTATTCTATATCAATGGATAATCATTGCTTGTCTTTTTAAACATATGTTATTATGTTTCCATTAAAATTAAATAAATAACCAAAATGCATATTTTTATCTGTAAAGCTCAATTGGCATATTTTTCTAACAGCTTTGTTTCTTTAAAGACAAGACTTACTCTATTCCATAATGCAACAATCATTATAAATGTGCAATTTTAGCTAATAAGAAATATAAAAATGTAAGCTCCATGTTAAAGTAAATTGTGTTTGCTTTATAATCACCACTACATTAGAAAACTCAATTTTCAACAAATTGTCATTGCGCCTTTTTTAAGTAAGGGAAATCCCACAATCCTTAATCCTAGCAGAAGCTGATTCAATGCTGAGCATGCACTGTTCAGGATGGTGTGTGTCATTTGTTTTAACTCTGTATCTCCTCGTCTATTCATCTCAAGTTTACATGCCAGAGTCTTTTTCTCTTTCTTGGAGCAAACAGCATACTGTTCATGTTTATCATGGAAGATGACTATTTTCTCATTATGACATAATATCCTAAATTTCTGAATCCCCATGGAATCTGCAGAATTGTCCTTGTTCTACAAAGCAGCAATGACGTATTTCACTGCCTTGATAACTTAAAGTTAGTTACAACCAAATGACTCACAAAGGAAATAAACACTAGGAATTTAACGATTGGTCACTGTGGTAGTTTGAATATATGTCCCTCAATATATTCAGTGGTTTATTACTTATAGTTTGCATCTGCAATCACCTTGCTAGAGGCAAGGTCACTGGGGTCCCGGTCTTAAGGTGTGGTGATGGTTTGAGAGTCCATTGTAAAGATATGCAAATGTGCCTAGCAGGAGTTCCTGAAGTGTGCTGTGTGACCTTTTGGCTGTAGTTTTGCTCTGTGGTGGCTGGCTGGCTGGTTGGCTTTGCTCTCTCTGCTTGGCCCTGTGGAGAGCAGGCCATTTCTCTTGCCATTATGGAACTTCCCCTGGATCTGTAAGCTTCAATAAATAATATCCCTTCCTCCATAACTGTGCCTGGTCTGGAAGTTCATCTCAGCGAACCTGAAGCTGTCTGCAACAGTAAAGTGGTACCAGGAGTGGGGTGAGATGAACCTGACCATGTAGATGTTCGTCTTTTGGAACCTTTGTTTTGGAGGAATGGGCATGGACTTAGTGCTTGCAACTGAAGATGCCTTCTGGAGTGGTAAACCAAGTTTTATGGACTATTCTGATGAGAGTTTGAGAATGCTAAATGCAGACAGTATTGAACTTCGAGGCTTGGCTTATGAGCTTTCTAAGGGGAAGGAAAGACTGCAGAGGACTTTGTTAGAACTGGGCTACTGGCATAAGGGATGGCTACGTTCTGCTATCCAGGCCCAAAAAGTTTGATCAAGGTTAAATTTGTAATGGACTGATGTACTTGGCTGAAGATATCAGACTGAGATTTTAAGATTTTAAGTTGGAAAATCTCAAGCAAGATAATAACAGAGGCACTGAGACTGGTTTAGCTGCTATTGTCAACCACATTAACAATCTTAAGGAAGGTGGAAGGAAGGTGGCCCGACTTGATTTACATTAAAACAATAAAAAGGATGCCTAAGGAAAGACTGTTAGAAATACAAACTCTTTGGAAAGAGTTGACTGGAGAAGGAACCTGCTTTTCAAGGCTATGATTTATTTTGTCCCTGAATTAAGAATATGACTGTGTCCTGCACACCTGGTATTAGTTTTGAAAATATGAAAAATACATAGAATGGTCATGAGTTGCACACGATTCCAGGAGCCGCTGCTGAGATGCGGCATGAAGCAGGGCATGAAGACCCTCAGGAATAGGCTGGAAGAGCCTTTTGAAAAAAGACCGTGGTTTGCATGGAGACCTAAAAATGTTTTAGATATACCAAGATTGTGCAAAAGGGCTACCATGGAGTGCAGTGTTGGCATGGGATCAAAGTTTTCCCTGACAACTCTGCCCAGCTGGAGGGGTGAAATTGGAAAACCTAAAGACTGTTAGTCTCTGGTTATATTGAACTTAAACTGCAAAAGTTTGATGACTGTTGATGGTGGTTGAGTTTGCATTGTTTTAGTTTCTCCTTGCTATGCCTTATATCAGTTAAAAAATGTTTTACTCTGTGCCTTTACATGTTGAAAGTATTTAACTTGTTTGATTTTACAGGACTCAATATCTTAAGTTGATCAAGACTGTGAAAACCTTTAAAATTGGACTGAGTACAATTTACAATATGTGATAGTTATAAATCTATTGGGGGCCAGGAGCTAAATATATTGGGGGCCAGGGGCGAAATGTGGTAGTTTGAATATATGTCCCCCAATATATTCAGTGGTTTATTACTTATAGTTTGCATCTGCAATCACCTTGCTAGAGGCAAGGTCACTGGGGTCCCGGTGTGGTGATGGTTTGAGAGTCCATTGTAAAGATATGCAAATGTGCCTAGCAGGAGTTCCTGAAGTGTGCTGTGTGACCTTTTGGCTGTAGTTTTGCTCTGTGGTGGCTGGCTGGCTGGTTGGCTTTGCTCTCTCTGCTTGGCCCTGTGGAGAGCAGGCCATTTCTCTTGCCATTATGGAACTTCCCCTGGATCTGTAAGCTTCAATAAATAATATCCCTTCCTCCATAACTGTGCCTGGTCTGGAAGTTCATCTCAGCGAACCTGAAGCTGTCTGCAACAGTCACTATCCAAGTGCACAGGGATGAGCAGAAGTGTGCAGATGAAGTCAGCATGGAAGAATTCCAGCTTGTTACAAACCTAGAGAGGTCTTTTAATCAAACCTGAGATTAGGAAGCAGGACAGAAATGAAACAGCTGAAAATCAGAATGCTAAAAAATTACAAATCTTAAGTCTCTAGTGGCAAGATGTTGAAGCCAAGTGACAAGCAAAAGCCTGATATCAGAAAGTAAGCCTGGGCTTTGAAGTCAGATGAATTAGCCTGGAATTCCATCTCAACTCTTTCTCCCAACATTCTCAGTTTCTCCCTCCCTTCCTCCATATCTCATTTTTTTCTTTCTTTTGTTTCTTCTTTCTTACTTTCTCGTTCTTTTTCTTCTATTTTGTATATAGAGATTAATACCTAACAAATATGCATTTGAGGAACTCAGGTAGAAAATATGGATCAAATGTCTACATTTCTATCTCGGGCATATAGTATATACTCAAAGATTTATTCCCTTTCCTATTTCTTTTTTTCAGAAAATAGCATTAATTATGGCTTCCTGTTCTTTCTTTCAGAGTATATTTCTAGTGCTAAACTAATCATTTTTATGTTAGTCTTTCTCATTTTCAAAATTCCCTTTAACAGTGCCTGCATGCACAATGTGTGTGTGTGTTTTGGGGGTGGGATAAGACTTACACCCATTCACTCCACCAGCAGAGGTTGCTGACATAGAACTGCGAGGGCATCCTACAGCACAGGGAGATTTCAATTTGCTAGGGAAAAATGACAGAAAAGGTTTGTTTGCAACTTTTCAATGCCATTCATCAAAAACAAATCACTGTTATATTTTCAAAAGGAATAGGCCTTTTTACTTTTATGAATAAGTTATAAAAGTCTGCTTCTGGAAATCTGACAGTAATGAGGGACATTTCCCATCATTGAGAAATCTTTGGAATTATTGAGCATATTTATGTTTTTAAACAAGTATACAAATGTCCTTCAAATGAGCTAAGAATGGTGCCTCAGAAAGTAGAATTGTAGCCTATATAAAGAAGCAGTAAAAATAAGAAAAGTGGGCTGGAGAGATGGCTTAGGGGGTTAAGGCACCTGCCTCCTAAACCTAAGAACTCTGGTTCCAATCTCCAGCGGTTCCAATCTCCAGGTCCCACGTTTAGCCAGATGCAATGTGACGCAAGGGCGCAATGCCGCACTTGACCACAAGGGGCGCACACATCTGGATTTCGTTCTCAGCAGCTGAGGCACTGCTGGTGCGCTCATCTCTGTCTTCCTCTCCCTCTCCCTCTCTCTCTCTCTCTGTCTCCAAAAAAATAAAAAATAAAAAAATAAATTAAAAAAAGAAGAAAAGTATTTGAAAAAATGTCAATTTGCAGAGACATTGAGAATCGATAGGTGGGATTGATTACATGAAATTGAAAAGCTTCTGCATAGCTAAGGCAACTATTCCTAGAAGAGACCCTATGGAATGGGGAACACAAACCCTACCCAAACGGTTCATCTGATAGGGGATTAATGCTAAGAATGCAGAAAGACTTCAAAAAACTTAGCTGGGCATGGTGGCTCACTCCTATAATCCCAGCACTTGGGAGGCTGAGATAGGAGATTGCCAAGAATGTGAGGCCAGCCTAGGTACAGAATAAGTTCCAGGACAGCCTAAGCTAGAGTGAGACTCTGCTTTAAAAAAAAATCAAAAATTAAATAACAAACCCACCCCAAAATGATCCAGTAAATAAGCACATGAATTAAATAGCTTTCAAAAAGAAGAAGCACAAATGGATGGTTAAAAATATGAAAAAACAAATCATCATGCTTAAACATCAGGGAAATGCAAACCAAGACAACATTAAGATTCCATCTCACAACAGTGTAAAAGACAAATCACAAAAATTGATGAGAATGAGGAAAAGACCTTATGCACTAATCATGGGAATTGAAATGCAGGAAGGGGCTGGAGGGATGGCTTAGCACTTAAGGCATTTGCCTGCAAAAGATCCAGGTTCAATTCCCCAGGACCCATGTTAGCCAGATGCACAAGGGGCTCATGCCTCTGGAGTTCATTTGCAGTGGCTGGAGGTCCTGACATGCCCATTTTTTTCTCTCTCTCTCCCTCTTTCTCTGTCAAATAAATAATAAATAAATAAAAATAAAACACTTTTTAATAAAAGAAATGCAGGAAGACTTGAACAATGTTGTACCCATCAACATTTTGTTATGGAGGATGATGGAGAGCAAATTTAAAATATATATTATAAAAAGACTTCAAAATAGAAGAGGGGCTTGTTGGAAGAAAGGAGTTCAGTGAAAGGAAATGGGAGGGGAAATGAAAGAAGGTAATCTAGGCTGGAGAGATGGCTTAGCAGTTAAGATGCTTACCAGCAAAGCCAAAGGGACCCATGTTTGACTCCTCAGATCCCACGTAAGCCAGATGCACAAGGTTATGCATATGCAAGGTTGCACATGCACACAATGTGGCACACATGTCTGGAGTTCAATTACAGAGGCTGGTGGTCCTGGCACACCAATTTTCTCTCTCTCTCTTTCGATCTTGCTCTTGCTCTCTCTATCTCTCTCTCTCAAAAAAAAAAAAAAGTCTGTTGGTTTTGCCTCAAAAAAAGAACGTAATAAAGAATTATCATCAAAATACATTATGAACCTATACAAAAACCATTAATAAAAAGGTTCAGAAACAAAATACTTGTGCAACCACTGTGAAAATTAGTAAAGAAGTTCCTCAAAAAGCTAAAGGTACTCATATGACCCGGTTTTACCACTCCTGAGTACATACCCAAAGGAAATTATGTGTGCAAAACACAAACACATGTGCATCCCTGTTTATTGCTGCACTATTCACAGTAGCGAAGGTATGGAACCAGCCTGGATGCTGATAAACATATTAAGGGATAAAGAAAATGTGGCAATATAAATAATGGAGTTTTATTTAGTTGTAAAGAAAAATAAATTTGTGTAATTTTCAGAAAAATGTAACTAGAGGTCATCTCGTTAAAAGAAATAAGCTAGATCAGACTCAGAGACAGATATCACCTTGTCTCTCATATGTGGTCTGTATATTTGTAAAAAAAAAAACAAAACAAAACAAAAAAAAAAAAAAAAAACAGACATGAAAGCAGAAGGAGGACTCTTAGAAAGAAGAAGGGGGGGCATTAGAAAGAGTGAAGGAAAGACCAGAGAAGGCAATGCAACATGAATATGATCAAAGTACATGATTTATATACGCATGAAAATCTCATATTAAAATGCAACCTCTTGTACAATGAATATACACTAATAAAATAGGTCTCCACTTGCCTACTTCAGAATGAAGAGAGCTAAAACAAATACAGAGTTGGTTGTTATATTTTAATTTGAACCCTGGCCTTATCTGTAGTAGGAGCTTAGAAAATTTTAGTCACTTTCTATTTCCATTTTTATAGAAGGTAAAATAATTGAAGGGCTTTTAATTCATTTAACATACCCATGAAACAATGTTATATATACTCACACATGTACCAGTAGAAAGAACCAACAGCATTATCTTCTTCAGTTCCAACAAAGTGATATAGATTGCATAATCTAACCCTCATTTTTCTAGTTAGGAAATTCAAAGGTTTAATTATTGCAAATAAGTTCACAAGGATAGTAAATAAGGATTTGGAATCAGCCTCATTATCTTCTTTCAAACCATGGTACTGTGAGAGAAAAGAATTGCTGAGCAAGGATGATGACAGCATAGAACTATTCTCTGCATGCTTAGTGTGAGCCTAAACAGCAAAATGTGCATTTGAAAGTTTTAGACTTCATGGAAATCAATTTTGTAAAGCAAGCATACATACTGATGGTCAGTCAAACTTAAATAAAGGTGACATTCACCTGCTAAATTTATTCCTTATGACTTTTGTTTTTCACTGTATCATGTTAAGATTATTTTGTACACTGTCCCTGTTGCTGACAACATACATATATTTATTCAAGTCTTTGATTGCGAGAGTCAAGAAAGACTCCTGGAGTCCCATTATGGAATCTATTACATACATTTAATGAAAATGGTTCTCAAGGAGCTTTAAGCTCTATGCCACCCATATTTAGGAACAAGTAAGGTTGTTATAGTTATGTATTTCTCCCTGTGGGTCCTCACCATTCCTGGGGGTTGTTGGCCACTGAAGTCCTGGATGCAGGAGGAGTTGGGGGAAGCAGGGTCCTAGAGCTGGTGATTGCAACCAGCAATGAACCACTCATGAGGCCATCTGATGGATAGTGTGTTCTCATTTATTCAAAATGGGAGTGGGTTTATAAACACTTGAGAAAGGTTGAGACGGCACATACAGATTATATATAAATTGGATACATAATTTATGGGTTGCTATCTAATAGGCTGGTTTTGGAAAGCAGAAGTCATGAGGGAGAAGCTGCAAGTGGCGGGAAAAACTATGTGACTTCAGCCACATAAGGGTCTCTTACACAGCTAGCCACAAGGTCAGGAGCTGTGGGGGCAAAGCTTGACTATGGAATGGTCAGGTGCTTTTTGGGATCAAGGGGGGAGGGCCTCGCCAGTTCTGCCCACTCTAAGAGAAGACAGGGCATGCTACAATCTTACACGAGGGCAGGGAGGGACAGTCTCCATTGCTAGAGTGGGTTCCTGATGATAAGGCCAGGTTTAACCCCCACAGCCCAAGTTCCTTGGCCATGTCCAACAGCCCAGGCCAGCTTCTTCACTGTCCCAGTTGGTGTTTAGCAATGCCCAACACCTCACTTCTGATTAACATGTTTTCCAATAAATATATAATGACAAACAGTATAAAATTCATTGTAGCATGAGTTTCTTTAAAAACAATATTATGGGGCTGGGGAGATGGCTTAGCGGTTAAGGCACCTCTGCCAGCTAAGCCTAAGAACGTCAGTTCCAATCTCCAGGTCCCATGTTTAGCCAGATGCAAAGTGATGCAAGAGCACAATGCCACACTTGCCCACAAGGGGGCGGACACATCTGGAGTTTGTAGTAGCTGAGATGCTGCTGGCATGCCCATTCTCTAGCTGTCTTCCTCTTCCTCTCCCTCTCTCTATGTGTTTCTCTCTAAAATATATATAATGAATCAAATCTATTCTTGAACACAATTATGCTATAACTTGACCCTTGCTTAGAGATCACATGTCTTAGCTTCATCACAACAAAATCTGAGTTATGAGTCCTGACCTGGAAGATCTTCTTGGAGAAATGACTGTTGATTGACATGTTCAATGTTTTGCACACATTCTGTTGATACCTCAGAGTTTTCACCAAGATGAAGTGTATTTATGGTCATGCTACCCAGATTAGTAAAATAGAGCTCAAATAGTTTGGTTTTCAGAGTTCTCATATTGCTAAATGTTACTTCTCAACATTTTTATCTTACCTCTAGGGCATACTGGCATCTCAAATGGTTTAAGGATAAAGATGAAAATAAGTGATTTGAAGTAAATTTTTCATTAGTCTAATTTTCATAAGCTTGGGAATGTTTTTATAGTACAGGTTTTGAAGTAAAACTTCAGATAAAATAAAGACTTAGAAATAAGATTTAGTTCATTCAGAACTCCAATCTTCCTCCACCTAAGAAAAAAGTTACCATAATATATTAAATGGAAATTATTAGAACTTATTAGCACAATTTATTAGAGAAACCTCTTCATATCAGTGCTGAGATAATTCATATTTTAAAAGAAAGTAAAAACCAAATACAAAAAAAATTAATATCACTTTTGTCTTTATAAATAAAATTATTTGTATAAATATATTGAGGTTAGCTCCTTTACATTATGGAGACAGAAAAACTTCACATCCATTCTCCTTCTGATGATGGTAAATGGATCTGTGAATTAACTAAATTCACATAAGACAAATTAAACAGAGAAAAAGTATACAATTTATTTATTACAAGTTTTACATGGCAAGGGAATCCTTATAAAGAGATAATGAAGCTGTCACTCATACTAATGAAGAAGCTGCTAAATTATGAAGCACATAAAAGGGAAGAGTTCTTTTTTTCCCTTTATTTTAAAGAGAGTGAAAGACACACACACACACACACACACACACACACACACACACACAGAGTGGGCGCACTAGGGCAACAACAGAAATTGAACTCCAGATGCTTGCACCACCTAGTGGGCACTTGTAACCTTGCTCTTGCCTCACTTTTGTGTGTCTGGATTAAGTGGGATCTGGAGATTTGAACATGGGTCCTTAGGCTTCACAGGCAAGCACCTTAATTGCTAAGCCATCTTTCCAGCCCAAGAGTTTTTTTCTGAGGTTACTACAGTGTTTAATCATTGTAAGTAGCCAGTCCTTGAATAAGGAAAATGTCTTTTCTTCTTGTATTGTAAGCTGTTTTTTTTTTGTTGTTGTTGTTGTTTTGTTTTGTTTTGTTTTGTTGGTTTTTTTTTTTTTTTTTTTTTTTTTTTTTTTGGTTTTGACATGACAGGATTGTCTTTGCTTTTAGAAATGCTACAAAGGTTAGAATGATCTTCATATACCTTCTCTTTTTTTCAGAACACTGAACTCGAATAGTCAATATTCAAAAATAGCAAAATTGATCCCTTTACCATGAAGTTACTCTTTCATTAATGATGCTATGTTGAGGACTGTTTATTTACTATTTTGAAAAGGCTCGTGCACCGTTTTCCTAAGTGTTCAATTTAAAGCCAATCACTTGGAATGATGTCTTTACTTTTATCAAAATGATGACACTTTATATTTTATTTACTTATTTGCAAGCCGAGACAGATGGTGAGAAAAGTGAGTGTAAGAATGAGAATGGGCATGCCAAGGTCCCCAGCCAATGCAAATGAACTCCAAATGCATGTGTCACTTTATGTATCTGGCTTTATGTGAGTACTGGGAAGTCAAACCTGGGTCCCTAGGCTATGCAGGCAAGTGCCTTAATTGCTGAGCCATCTCTATAGCACGATGATACCTTATAATATTAATTTATGTGTATTATGTTTGTACCAAAAGCAATGTTTCAAAGTATTCTGCTAGGTGCACTTTTATAAGCATTATCCCTAGAGGGATTTTTCTGAAATGAATATGTACAGATACAGGACATTAGCCAGAGATGTGAATGGTGGTCCTCAAGTCATTCACTGATTAGCTGTCCAGGATTCAGTAAGTTTGATTTAAAAACATTTTAATTAAGTGCTATGGGTTAGCTAGTGTGAGTTCTATAACATATAGACTCCTTCTACTACATAACATTTACCATCCAGTGATCACACCTTCATTATCTTTGACAGTTTGTAATACAGATGTTTCATACTTATACAAAGGACAAAAGGTAATTGTTATTAAAGTAATATGCTAAAATCAGACAGATTAGTCTCTTTGATTTAAAATGTCATGTGGTAAAGGTTATTTTTCTATGTTTAAATTGAATACAGTGGCCATATGTCAGAATATTCTTGAATTAAAAGTGTACTTAGCTGAACATTATAAAAAAATTTAGAAATACCAAAAAAACCTTTCTTTTTTATTGCCGAATCATCTTTTGACTATAAAAATGTAATTATATGGTGCTCTTGGGTGACACTTCTTTATGATATGAGAACAGTGAATATATATATTCTCTCTCTCTCTCTCTCTCTCTATATATATATATATATATATATATATTCTATATAGAAATTTGATGGATTATTAAAGATGTGTAAAACCTGTCAATATTCTAGAAATGGCTCATCAGTAAAGAGGATTACTGGTCAACCCAAATAATAATGTAACCATTAAGAGGATAACAATTTCCAATAGCAATTACATGCCCTAATTTTAAAGGGGCTATCATTCACAATAGCTTGGCACATTTGTTCCATATTTCTTTCAGAAATTCATTTCTTCATTATGGCTCAAAACAATTTATGGTGCATTTATGGTGGTGAAGATAATTTGCTTTTTTATTGTGAATGGAAATCAGTAATTACATATAATCCCATTTTCTGCAGACATAAAGTTAATTCATGGTAGTAATTTTATACAGAATATTAGCTTGTGTTAGTTATGATGAAAATGTAACTGTGGTAAATGCTGCTATTATAACTAAATTTCCTTGGACTTGATATAAAAAAATGTTGACTTAGTAGTAGTAATTCCATGGATGACCTGTGACAAACCTACAGATCACTTTGCCCTGGTGGCAGTGTGTGGCCATGATTCCTGCCCACACTTTGCTTTTGAAGACAACTGTGTTTAGTTCCTAGTGATGCAGGATTTGGGGGTTCAGGAGGGGTTCCCCATAATTTATAAACCCCTACTTTTGGGCTTAGTCCTACCTTTAATAAAGAATTAACAAAGATGGACTCAAGAAGGATAAGTTATGAATTATTAAGTTTATTTAGGGGGAAATTACAAAATGTGGAGTTTAGGGAACATATTGTCATGGGAAAACACTGTATGGTTTATAAGATTCATTTAAGAGAAATTGATGTCTTTAGAAAAGGACTGGAACAGAGACATAAGCACATGAAAATTAGCACTTAGATGTATATGTGGAAAGGCTCAGAAAATACACACGTGACACCCTTCATGTGCTTTTCTGAAGAAGGAAAGTATAGTGAGACTCAGAAAGAACATACATGACATATGCCATGTGCTTTCTGAAGAGGGGAAGTATCAATGCAGGAGAGATATTGAGGGTCTTTGGGGAAAAACTGGAATAGAGCCATGAGCATGTGGGCTTAAGGGAAAAAGGCTTTTGAAGAGAAATTGATGTGAACCTGCAAGCAGGGGTACTTAAGAGAAACGGAGGCTCTTAAAGAGAAGATGGGGTAAAGCTGCAATCATGTGAACTTGGAAGATACTGAGGCTTTCAGAGAGAAATTAGGATGAAGCTACAAACACAAGAACTTGAGAGAATCTGAGGCTTTTAGAGAGAAATTAGGATGAAACTACAAACACAAGAACTTGAGAGAATTTGAGACTTTTAGAGAGACATTAGGGTAAATCTAGACACACAAAAAGCAGAATCTAGGAGCTTGTGTATGGATACCTAGGAGGAAACCACATGGCATCTGCCTTGTGTCTTTAGGGGAGTTAAGAAGACAAACTGTGAGGCTCAATGAAAATAAAACAAAACAAAACAAAACAAAAACCCAAAACAAACAAACAAAAAAAGTACAACTGAGAGGCAGATATCAAAGAAGAGACAAAGAGATTGAGAAGAGAAATGAGTGATGAAGAGGGTTATACTCATGGCTACCCTGAGTTTAGAGTAAGTACATAGCTAGCAAGTGTAGAGTTGGTTAAGAGTACCCATGTGTTAGCTTTGGAGATCAGAGAAAGCTCAAACGTGTAATTTAAATGAGAGTTTACCCCAAACTATAAAGCAGAGTTAAGTGGAAAAGTTTAGAGCAAGAAACAACTTAATGCTCTCTGGTTGAGGCCAGACTTACATGTTAGGCTGCACAGAGTAAGAAACGGGGGGGTGTGGGGGGCACATCTACACACTGCAGGTTTGTCCCGAGAGAAGAGAAGGAGGGACTGGAAAGCTGCAACCTTTATTAAATTCAGGTATGTAAAGGGAAATCCTGATTGGCTGGTGTGGTAGTTTGAATGTCTCCCAGTAGATTCAGGAATTTTATTAAAGCTTCTTAGATTTCCAACTACCTAGCTGGAGGAGATGTCACTGGGTGGATCTTATGGTCCAGCCCTAAGGTGTGGTGCTGGATTTGGAATTCCAATCTAAAGATAAGCAAAGTGCCTGAGTTCTCCCTCTGGGATTGTGGGTCTTGTATTGTAGGGGTAGCCATCATTTATGGGGGAGAGGCAATGTCTCTGTGCATAATGACATACTTTTCATAGGATGAAAGGCTGAATCTGTATTCATCATTACTGTATCTATGTTGATGCAACTCTTTCTAAAGTTCTGTATTTTCTCTTCCTTTTCACCTCCTTGGGTGTCTAAATTATGCATTTATTCACGTAATTGTTTATTTTATGGAGGAAAGTTAAAATTTTCATACTAAGAAGGAGGAATTTCATTGAAGATTTCCCCCTTATTGTTTTTTTATTTTCTTTTATTGTCCTGGTTTTTATATTTGCTTTTATTTGAGAAAATTGGGGCATTTGTACATGTATGATAAATGTTCATATAATTTGTATCTAAAATATTATTCACATCTACACATTTTTAAACTTTGTTAGTTCTCTCTCTCTCTCTGGTTGGTGTATGGTGTGTGGTGTGTGTGTGTGTGTAGTGCGTGTGTAGTATGCTGTGTATGATGCGTGATGTGTGTTATATGCACATGTCTGTGCAGGTGCATAAACCCGTGCACATGAGTTCAGAAGCCAGAAAAGGAAGTCAGGTGTCCTTTTCTGCTCTTCCGTGATTTTACTTGAGATGAGGTCTATCCCTCAGTATGGAGCTATTGTCTGTGAGCAAGTTCCAACAACTCACTGGTCTCCACCCTCAGTGGATTGAACTATAGACATATGTGGCCCTGCCCAGCTTTCCTTGTGGGTTCTGTGCAGTTGAACTTAGCAATATCTGACCCAAAAGACACTCATTCCTAAACAGCAAATGCTCTTACCCACGGAGCCATGTCCCCAGCCAGGTCTTGTTTGAACTGTAAGTTATTTGCAGTTATTAAATAACATGGTCTTCATAATGTTTTGGAATTTTTCCAAACCTCTTTCTTTTGGCTTTTAATTAATACAGTGTTTGTCAGAGAATATACTATATGATGTCTAACTTTGAAATTCATGAGATTTATATTATGGTATAACACATGATTTATAATTAGGTTTTTAGGATTATTTAAATCTCTGCATCCTTCATGAACTTCTGTATGCTTCTATCGACTGCTACATGTGGAATATATATATATATATTCATATGAATTGACCCCTAATTTCATTATGGTTAATTTCACTAACCAATTCTCTGGTCTCCATCTTGCTTCCCCTCCCTCCATGGACTGGGCTTATCGAAATTCATAATCACTCTCGAGATTTTTAAATTGCTTACTTTTTGACTTATTACTTGGTATGCAGATATTTAGTGTCATTCATTCTGGCATTTTCAGAGACAAGTTGGTTTTGGTTGATTCCTGTTCCTCACTCCTATCCCTAATCTTCTTCTCTCCCCAACTCCCCATTCCTTGTATTCTCCCCCATTCTGCTTGCATGTCTTATGTGTGCTTCTGCCCTTCCCTCACCCTTCTTCTAGCTCATCTGTGTGTACTCACTTGTGATTACAGTTCGGCCTTCATAGGTTTTACCCACATCTGCCCCTCGATATATACATACTTACAATATTACAGGCTAAGACCCACATAACAGAACATACTGTTTTGGACTCTTTCCCTCTTGCTTTTTGTTGGCCTTTTTGAGTTTGGGTTACTTTACTTAATATGATTCTTTCCACTTCCATCCATTTTCCTGCAAATTTTATTTTTTCATACTGCTGAATAGAATTTCATTGTGTATATATACATTTTCATGATTCATTCATCTGTTGATGAGCAACTAAGCTAATTCCAGTTCTTAACTATTGTATATAGAGTCACCGTCACCACAAATATGGACTTGTAAATATCCCTTTAATAGGGTGTGGTGTCCTTACAGTCCCAGCTTTTAATATGGTTTCTAGGGAGTCAAAGTTTGCATTCTCCAGCCAGAGAGGCCTCAGGCTTAAGTGATAAGGACGCTTAACTGCTAAGCCATTTCCCTAGCCCTCCTGTCTTCAATTTTAAGTGATATATGTTTGTTTTATTTTCGGCTTTAGTATCTAGAGATTATACTCTTCTAAATTAATATCTATGATCTACCTTGATGCAATTTTACCACTTTGTATGTAATGTAATACCTCTAAAATAACTAACCTCAATTTCCAGCCATCTCCCAGTGTGTTTTACTTGTTTGCAATTCTACTTGTACATTTATTATCAATTCCAATTTCACTGTTAATATTTTCCTCTAAACACTCAATTATCTTTTGAAGATATTTAAGTAGGAAAAATTCTGTATGTTTGAACACCTATGTACCAATTTTCTTTCTCTTTATTCACATATATAGGCACAGACAGTGTAGAAATCACCTTCTTCTAAACTGACATTTTTTTTCTAACATTTCTATAACTTTTGTTATGCTGGTGTCACATTCTCTTGGCTCCTTAAGCTGACTTATTTTGCTACACTGTAAATGCTATATCCCCTGTATAAACAATTCAAGCATGAGTACACATTGTCAGCAATTTAAATGTTTCTGACTTTTTAAAAAAGTATCTTATTTTTGAGTGAGAGAGAGAGAGAGAGAGAGAGAAAGAAGAGAGAGTGAGAGCAAGGAGAATGAGCATATCAGGGCCTTTCAGCCACTGTGAATGAACTCCAGACACGTGTGCCCTCTTGTGGTGCATGCATGACATTGTGTGTTTGCATCACCGTGTGTCTGGCTACATGGGATCCGAACATGCATTCTTAGACTTCACAGGCAAGTACCCTAACCGCTAAGCATTTTCTCCAACCCTGTTTGGGACTTTTATTTACATTGTTCCAATGAAACATGAGAACCCATCATTATCAATGATCCTTATAGGATGCTACTTTTCTCATTGGGTTATTTTCTTCATCTTTACAAAAGTATTTTTATTTATCTTTTGATACTTCCATACATGGATATTATATATTTTGATCATAATCACAACCTATTACCCTCTTTACTCATTCTCACTCCTATTTAACTTCTTCTACTTCCCAATTAGTCCCCCTCCAATTCTACTTTCTTATCTTAGTGTGTATATATGTATGTGACCCTTTGAGTTTAATTAAGGATGCTTATGTGAGTGTGAGTCAGAAGTTGTTTACTAGAGCATGGACAACTTGATAGCGGCTACCCACTGCAGAAAGTGATTCCTCCTTCCCCAGCCACTAGTAACTAGTGACTGCCACAAGCACCTCAAGAAGGGATGGGAACTCATGATAACCTTCCCCACTCATGATGGAATATTAATGGGCCCAATCTTGTGCAGATACCAATACTGCTGTGAGTTTACGAGTGCAATGGCCTCATCATGTCCAGAAGACAGCATTTTATAGCACACCTCTCTATTGTCTGCCTCTTACATTCTTCCCATTCTTCTGTGATGATCCTTGAGCTATGGAGAGATACAAAAGTTCTTCTTAGGACTGGGAACTCAAAAGTCGCATATGCTGTGCACTCTAACTAGTTATGAGTGACCTCAGCAATAATTGCCATACACTGCAACATGAAATTCTCTGACCAAAGCTGAGAGCAATACTAGTCTATAGGTATAAAGATATTTTAGAAGGCAGTTTGATGACATCTCCAAGAATCTGTTAACTGAGTTGAATTTTTTTTTTTTTTTTGGAGAGACACAGAGACAGAGAGAGAGAGAGAGGGAGAGAGAGAGAGATAGAGAATGGGCACGCCAGCATTCTCTCAGCTGCTGTGAACGAAATCCAGATGTGTGCGCCCCCTTGTGGTCAAGTGCGGCATTGCGCCCTTGTGTCACTTTGCATCTGGCTAAACGTGGGACCTGGAGATTGGAACCCGGTTCTTAGGCTTAGCAGGCAGGCGCCTTAACTGCTAAGCCATCTCTCAAGCCCGTGAGTTGGATTTTTAAGTTTAGTTCCAGCTTGACATCTCTTTTATATGAAATTTCAACAATATTGTACTTAAGGCTTTTTCTATTACACTGTTGTTATTTGTATTGTCTGGTGTTTGTTTTGTTTGTTTAATCTCTTTGTTAATATTTATATCAAATTTAAATATTTTTTCTAGATATTTATCTTCTACTTTCAACTTTATGAATATATTATAAACTTTTTTCTGCAAATGCATATTTATATAGTTTTTTAAACTTGTTATTGACAACCTTCATACATATAGATATTACACCATGATATTAATCCCCTCCTGATAACCCTTCCTTTTACCCATCCCAAATCCCCTCCACTGAATCCCCTCTTCTTTCCAACTACTCTACTAAGATCACTCTGTTGCTTGCTAATTTCTACAACAAAGTGATCATTATTTCAGCCTCTTTCTGTTAACTGTTCTGCTGATCATAGGTTTAGTTTTGATATTGGTTGGAGATTTACTATGTAGGGATTTACTATGTAGCCCAGGGTGGTCTTCAACTTCTTCTAGTGCCTGGATTACAGCTGTGTTCCACCATGCCCATCTAGTTAGAGAAATTCCAACCATACTTCATGCATGTATGCCTTTGATAATATGGGCTTCCATTTAAAAAATCTTTCATTTTTGTTCTGTCAATAATTTAATTTATGGTTTGATCAGTTTGTTACATTTAAGGTAGTTTGAGGTTTTGTTAGAAATTATTTAACATGAGCCTTTCTTTATGACCACATCAGAAGCTCTTCTGAGATTTATTTTTTTTTTGTAAATTTTATTTTATATATAATATAACAAGTTATACTCTTTTATCCCCTTGTTCTTGCTCCCATTATCCAGGGAGCCCTCTATGGAACTGAATACCTGGGTACCCAGTGATATCTTTTTATATGTTTTATTTGAAATTCAGTCCTTTCCACTATGATTTGGCCTTTTTCAAGAAAACTCTCTTTTGCTAGTCTTCATCGAGTCTCATCATGAACTTATAAATTTAAAGCCTTAAAGAAATCACTATATAGATATCTATAATTCTTTTCTAACCTACACACTTCTTCCTGACCAAATTCTGGTCTCTTCCTTTTGCCTAATGAGATAATTGCCTTCTGACTATAGTCTGGAAAATGACTCAGGCAGACAGAAGTCAGGGTGGACATAGAGCTACAATCATATACTTTCATTCTTTCTGTTGCTTGATGCCTATAAATAGATGCTTCATCAGATTTATCTATCAATATAGCTGTTTTGTGGTCAGAATATATGGAGGCTCAACAAAGCTCTGCCTTCACCAGAAATGGAAATCCATTTTCATTCTATGTATTTCCCATTAAATTTTGTTGGACTATTCAACATGCCTGAAGTAATAGCTTTCCTCTACAAAGTCTCTCTTTGTTTATAGAAGCAGAAGAACTGGATTATTTGGTCAAAATGGATAAATTTTCTTAAAAGTATCAGTGACAGCAGGTTTTGAATATGTGTGTATCTCTAAAGTATAAAGAATCTTTAGGTTTGGTAAAATGAAACTTCAGTATTGCTAAATGATTTGTCAGGGTTCACAGGATGTATTTAGTGAGTCAAAGACAGATCTAATATGAAATCCTTGGTGCTTTGAAGCCCACTTTGAGAGCCATAATCTTCTGAGCTGTATTTGGGGCTAAGGAAGAATAGAAAATAGCATGGAGTTAAGTTGCTCAAGAATGGTGGTGCCATCAGAGGATTTAATTTAAATGGATCTCATTTCACACGTTGCATCTTTTCCCTCTCAGATGCTTAAATGAATATTTTATATCTTTTAACTCCCTCATTACCACAGAAGACAAAAAAAAAAAAAAAAAAAAGATTAGTGCAGTTTACATAGCCTATCTATTGCCCAGCAGCCTGTTTCTAATGGACATTTTGCTAATGTTAAATGTTTCTCCTCTTGTACCTCTATGATATATTTGTGAACACCATCACATTTATATCAGTGGGTGCCCTGACAAAAGTAGCAGGTTACATAGGTTTTTCCCTTAGTTATCCCTTTAATGTTTTTGGAACGACTTACTTAGTAATAGGAGTTAATAATATATTAAGAATAAAAGAAAAGTTTTGGTATAACATGCTACCATTTTTGAATGTTTTCTTGTTCCCCTTGAGAAGGGCTGATTTACATAATATTTTTAACTATCTTACTTTTTTTTTTCTTTTGGATAGAGAATTCCCATGCTAGTGTTCTGAATGTGTAACATTAAAAGGCATGGAATTCATCTCTTTCTCTTTATCTTTTTTTAAGTTGCTAACTGTGAAGATATAAGAAGTGTACTGACACCAACCACTTCAATGTTTTGCTTAGAAATGGAGCAGAGGATTGTGCACAATTCAGTTCATTCATGTTGGCAAAGGACTGAACTCCTCAGGGATCCACAGTGACAACGTTTTCCTTTGTGCAGTTTCTCACAAACCCTGGACCTGTATTTAATAAAGTTTTTGACATGAGTGCCCTTGAAAAATTCCCATGCCTATTATCAGCCTGGATCTAATTATCTTGTTTAGCAATTTGTAGGGCATTTTCTTTGTCTCACAAGACTATACCAAACCAGAAGGGATATGTAACTAGAGGGCATGATGTCTGGGCTGGGGAAACCAATTTTGGAACCATCTCAGTAGCAGGAACTAAACTTGACACTTTTCAAGAGTGAAAATATTCTTGGAGATTCGAAGAGGGTGATTGCCTCTATTACCCGAAGCATAGTGGACAATGACAATGACTCTAAACAGACATTTAAATAATAGAATGTATGTGAGACAAACTTAAGCTTATCACTACTTTCAAATTCTACATGTTATAAACTTTTCTAGAAAAGAAAAAGAATGTTATGCATTGTTTGAGAGACTTGCAATATATTTTGTCTATTAATAAGATCCTATCTTGGGCCCTACGTTATGATAAAAGCCATATTAATTAACTCTAATTCTAACAAAAAGTTATCTTATTGTCATATTGTATCAGTTACTTTCTTGTTGCTAGGACAGCATATCCAACCAGATGAAGCTTATAGACTAAAAGGGATTATTTGACTAATAATTTCCAGGGTAAATTTCATAAGGGCAGGGAAAACACGGCAGAGCAGACAGCTGGAGTGGCACATCTCATCGCAGCAGCAAGAAAATAGTCTGAATGAGCTAGCTAATACTGGCAAAGGAGCTGGACTATCAAGTTCTAAGGCCTACACCCAGTGGCATGCCTCCTCCAGCAAAGCTTTACCTTCTGGAGAAGTACTTAAGTTACTTAAGTATGAGGCTTAATCACAAATATCTGAGGCTATGGGGACATTTCACATTCAAACCATCACATTCTGCCCCCGCCTCCCCCAAAACTCATGGCTACCTCATGATGCCAAATATAAAGAGAGTCTAACTGTAAAAATCTCCATAATTTTTACCAGTCCCAATACTGTTCAAAATTACAAAGTTTCACCTGAGAATCACCTGTGAGCACTGTAAAATCAAAACACAAGTTACATACTTCCATCATATATTGGCACAGACTAAGCATGCCCACTTGAAAATGAAGAATGGGGGTACAGTGACAAAAACGTAGACCAATGCAGGTTGGATAAGCGGGAGGACGAACATGAAATCCACAGCCCTGTGTCTGATACCCAGGCCTCATGATGAAATACCCTGGGCTCCAAAAGGCTTGGAAAACTCTGCCCTTCTGCTGTGCTGCTTACTTCCTGAGCTGGCAGCTTTCATTGGCAGCTGTCACAGATATCTGGCAACTCCAACATTCTGATGTGTCCACTATAATCCACCATTCATGTTCATAGCTCCATACAGAGATTAGGACCTGCTTCCCATCACTAAACCTCAGTGGTCCCTGGAACCGCAGTTACGTTAAATGACTCTAGTTCCTCCAAAACCTGTTCTAGGTGGGCACCACCACCAAATATGTAAATCCAGGGAGGATGAAGCCCAACTTTGAGGAGCAAAATGTTCCTTCATCATTCTTCTTTGAGGTTCACTTCTTTCGCAAGAATTAGCCTTTTTATTAGCTTGAGCCTTCTATTGGTTGGGTCTTTCCCTCAGTACATTTTTTCTATTCTCATAGTGCAAGACAATTGGTTAGTTTTTAATGGTGGTGATATCTTTGATAATTGCAGCTGAAGCAGCAGCAGTTTCTATGCCTGGGACTTCAAACTTACTTAAGTTTCTTTCTGTTGAATATAAACCCTCCATGACTATTCTCTCCAGTATTTTGATCATAAAATGGTATATTTGGCCTTCTCTGCATCAATTCAAAGCACCTAAATCCCAAATAATACATAATGTGG
This sequence comes from Orientallactaga sibirica, assembly GCA_036365145.1. Taxonomy (NCBI): domain Eukaryota; kingdom Metazoa; phylum Chordata; class Mammalia; order Rodentia; family Dipodidae; genus Orientallactaga; species Orientallactaga sibirica. The sequence continues at coordinate 5,206,310 of JAEOAD010000083.1, forward strand.
AAAAACTCAAGGAGTTCCCATTGAAAATGGGAACAAAACAGGGGTGCCCACACTCACCACTGCCCTTCAACATAATATTGGGAATACTAGCCAAGCAGGAAACAGGAGAAGTTTGAAAAGGAAGATGTCAAATTAGTCCTATTTGCAGATGACATGATCCTATTTATAAATTGCCTTAAAGACTCTAACATGAAACTTCTATAGATGATGAATTGTTTGAGCAAAGTGGCAGGATACAATTGTCATATTGTATCAGTTACTTTCTTGTTGCTAGGACAGCATATCCAACCAGATGAAGCTTATAGACTAAAAGGGATTATTTGATTAATAATTTCCAGGGTAAATTTCATAAGGGCATGGAAAACATGACAGAGCAGACAGCTGGAGTGGCACAGAGAGCAAGAAAATAGTCTGAATAAGCAGCTAATACTGCAAAGGAGCTGGACTATCAAGTTCTAAGGCCTACACCCAGTGGCATGCCTCCTCCAGCAAAGCTTTACCTTCTGGAGAAGTCAACATGCCAACATTCTTCCTATATGCAAATGACAAATATACAGAGAAAGAAGTCAGCAAGGCTGTCCTGTTTTTTTTTTTCATAGCTACAAAAAAAATCCTCAGATACCTTGGAATAACACTAACCAAGGATGTGAAAGACCCTAAAGGCTCAATTCTCCACTACAGAGATAGATATATTTGCTCAAACATTCAATTCATAAACACTGAGAACTGGAATCAACCCAGATGTCCATCACTGGATGAATGGATAATGAAGATATGGTACATTTACACAATGGAATTCTAGTCAGCAGTAAGAAAAAATGATATAATGAAATTTGTAGAAAATTGGACAGACTTGGAACAGATCACACTAAGCAAATTCACACAAGCACAAAAAAATCAAATGACACATGTTCTCCCTCATCTGTGGTTCCTAAACTGGAACAGCTTGACTTGTTGTCATACTTGAAAAGCAACTCCAGTACCAGATAAAAGGGATGAAAGGGTTTGGGGGAAGGGGGATGAGAGGAAATAGAGGGGGAGATACACAGAAAACCAAGGTAAAAAATGAATTGGTACCATAGAAACCATCCTCCTGGATAATAGACCAGATATTAACCCTTAATAGGAGCATGGAGGGATTGTGTGGTAAGAATGGGCCCCGGAGAGGATGGGAGGAAGCCTAACCATCAAATATTTACCTGGCTGATAAATCCCAATACCAGAAATGAGTTATGACCCATGTTGGACTGTTGATTGGAGAGAGCTATGAAGTCACCAAAATGAGACAAACTTCTGTCAAAACAATTGATTACCCACCTGAGGGTAAAGTTAAGATCCTATTGCTGAAGACAATACATGCTATTGATGCAAAACAGAGAGAGATCTGGCTGAATCTGGAAGAAAGTCAGCTCCCAGATGTTTAACCCATATAGAGCTCAAACCCACACCAGGATATGCTGAGTGAAAATGGCCAACAGCACTGGGAACAAGCAGGGGACTCTGCTAGTACATGCAAGCAACCATCCTCGCAAGATGTACACACCTATGCAATAGTGGCACAAACCTTAGGTAGATAACCAATGGCTTTCTGCTGGCCAAGAGATCTGCTCAGTGGAAAGGAACCCATAACTGGAACTAGGAACCAATTCAGAGTCCTATGGAGACCAAGATTATGGACTCCAATGGGAAGCTTCCACTAGTCTTTGGCTAAAAGTGAGCTTACACCCATCAAAATTTGTCTAAGCCAGCAATGCTTATACTCTTTAATCTATCCTGATCTCACTCTCCATTGGAGAATCTGGTTTTCTTTTTCAGAAAGCAGTGAGAAACAAGGACAACAAAAACCTATCAATAGGACAAGGCTAGCTGACTCCATGTCTGCAGGTGAACCACCCCTAGCACAGCAGCTAGGGCCCAGGTGAAAACACAAAGGAATTGGATAGGTGAGGAAGAATGTTGCTTCCACGGTGAGCCTGACAACCTGAGCCAGGGTAATGAAGACAGATACTAAGGATACCCCAAATGCACCAAAGCAGAAATCCAGAAGCTGCTTAGAGCTCAACACTAAAGCCGACTTAAAGCAGGGAAGAGGGGCCAGAAAGAATGTAAGAACCTCAGGGTGGGAGGTAATATCCAGAGGCATTGCTTCCTCCTACAATGACTGACTATTGCTCTCACAATTTATAACCTATAACTTCATGGCAAACACTAGCAAATCAACTAAGCTACAAGGGCTCAGTAGGGCAGGGAGGTGGGGAATGCTGGTACCAATACTTGAAGTATCCATAGAAAGTTTCAACTAAATAAAAGAAAGGAAAAAAGAAAAAAGTTAGTTCTGTGCCAAACTTTATATTTTTATATCTTCCTGTTCAGTATTTTCCTCTGTCAGATACATCAGTCCATTACTTTTAATTTAACATTGCTCTAGTTCTCAAGACACTGGCAATACACAACTAGCCTTTTTCATTGGATCATCACACAAACTACCTCTATTACAGTCCTGTAAAAGTCCTTTCCTTCCCCTCTACAGTTCACATTTCTCTAAGCCTTCTTTCAAAGACCCACAAGAATCTCCTATTAAGCTCTACCTATAGTGTTGTAAGACTTCTCTAGACCAAATTTCCAAATTTTTCCATGTACCTCTTGTACAAATTACTTCCAAAAGAGTAAAAACCACATGGTCAGGATTATCACAGAGACAATTCCATGCCTTGGTACCCATTTTCTGAAACAGTTATCCTCTCATTGCTGGGACAAAATATATGACAAGAAAGAGTTTATGGAAGGAGGGGGATTATTTCAGCTTCCAGTTTCAAGGGGAAGTTTTACCATCACAGGGAATGGAAACATAGAACAGCAGACTGGTGGGGGGCACCACATCTTGTCACAGCACCAAGAAGGAAGCAGTCTGAATGAACTAGCTAGCATTGGCAAGGGCCTGGAAAATAAAGTGCCAAGGCCCCCACCCAGGGACACACCTCCTCCAGCAAGGCTTCACTGGAGACCAAGTATGAGGTGACCACAAACACTTGAGGCTATGAAGGACATTTTACATTCCAACCACCACACCAATAACCCTATTCTACATATGAAAAAGAGCAATTTCTGAAAGGCTAAGATATAAAGTCCGCTACATGCAGCTACTATTAAGACAGAAACTAGATACATATCTTGTTGATATGATCCTGATGTGGTACATTTGTTTTGAGACAAGGTTTTATGTAGCCCAGGTTGGCCTCAAGTTCATTATATAGCTGAGGATGATTTTGAACTCCTGACTTTCCTGCCCCTACCTCTGGTGTGCTATGGTTATAGGCATACACCACCGTTCCTGCTTTATGTGGTGCTGAAGATGGAACCCAGAGTTTTGTAGATGGTAAGCAAGCACTATACCAAATAAGCTATATGCAAGCCCTGATGTGACACATTAAATTATATGATAGATACCCTCTAAATATATCCCTTTCCTTCATAACATTCTCCTATCGTATTGTCATTGACTTTTATATATTTATTATTTATTTTATTTTTATTATTATTTTTTTTGAGGTAGGGTCTCACTCTGGCCTAGGCTGACCTGGAATTAACTATGTAGTCTCAGCGTGGCCTTGAACTCACGGCGATCCTCCTACCTCTGCCTCCCGAGTGCTGTGATTAAAGGCATGCACCACTACGCCTGGCAATTTTTTTTTTTTTTTGAGAGAGAGAGAACGACAGAGACAGAGAGAGAAAGAATGGGCATTCCAGGATCTTTCAGCCACTGTGAATGTACTCCAGATGTGTTCGATCCCTTTGTGGGCAGGCATGGCATTGCATGCATATGTCACTCTTGAGTCTGGCTATACATGGGACCTGGGGGATTCAAACAGGAGTTCTTAGGCTTGGCAGGCAAGCACCTTAACTGTTAAGCCATTTCTGTAGCCCTTATTTATTTTTTGTGATACAGGATCTCATTCAGTCTCATCAAATCTGGCTTCAAACCATGTTCCTACCATTCTAACCTCCTAAGTGCTGGAATTACAGGCATGAGATATTATGGTTGGCTAGCATGCTCTTTTCTTTCTATCATATCTTCTTAATGATTGCTTTATGCAACAGCTCTCTCCCATCTATTTTTCACTCCCAAAATAATCAGTGAGCTTATCTAACCTTAATACTATTTTTGTTTATGTAACTTTTCCTATGATGTTTTTAATATTCATTTTACTTGAAGTATAACTCCTATGGGCTCCTGGACCATTGTGGAAGAAGTGGCAGAAAGAATGTAAGAGCCAAAGGATGTGGAGAGGTACTTTGGAATGCTGTCTACCAGACACAAAGTGGCCGTGGTATTCATTATCTCACAGTGGCTGAAACTATACAAGACTTGCATGTTATGAGGGGGCCGGGAAAGGGCATGAAATTAAACTAGAAGAGGGGCTAGATGGAAAGGAGTTCAGTGGAGAACAGACATGCAAGGGTAAACAAAAGGTGGTGGTGGGAGAGGCTTGGAATTGGGGTACATTATTTGTATGTATGAAGGTTGTCAATGAAAAGTAATTTTTTTCAGAAATATAACCAACCATTGTACCCATTATTAATTCTTAAGAGTTTAAATCTCACCTCTGCTATTCTGCCTTTCATTATGGTCTCCACATCTCTTCACACTTAAAATTTTATATATTGGCCTATCTATAAAATATTGAACACATTTCTGAACTTTTGGATTAACTTAATCTCACAGTGATGGAAGGAAGTCAGAGACAATGCAGACCCAAATGTTTTGACAGAGCAAACTAATGTGTTGTTATGAATGCATTTAGTTACTCTTAGCATTAGTCGAGAATATAAGCAGTTATTGACACATTATACAAGTTGGAATAAAACTGCAGTTTACATAAAATGAAGAATGTGGAAAACTGAAGGATGAAATAATGAATCTGTAAGAGATTAACATTAACAATGTAAGTGGATGTAGTAACAAAGCAGAGATGGTATTACAAAGAGTTTAATTAATTTGAAAAAGTCACAGGTATTTCTGCTACAAAATCATGACCATATATATTCACTGAATCTCTGAGTTCTTAAAGGAAAGGGAACAATATATAACCTTTAACTTTAAAAGAGATTTGAAGACATGTGAAGTGGCAGGGATGATGAAGTGAAATTTTCTGTCCCAGCTTGTTCATTCTTCTTCATTTTCTGTGGGTCGACAAGGTTTGCCAGCAGAAGTGGCCCCATAGACACACATAATAACAAGACTGTACTCTGCAGAAGTGGCTTAGATAAACTTGTAAATCAAGGGGAATTGTTACTATCTGCAAGATGAAGTATTTATTTAGACAAAGTTTCTTGAGCACAGTGTTTATATCACTAAATAAGAGAGGCTATTACATTTACAAAGAGAACTGTGATGTTTCAAAGCAATAAACTATGTTACCAAGTTATAGAAATAGGAAATTTAAGAAAAATAGGATAACATTGAAATCTCCACTGGCTTATTTTTTCATATAAAATACTTAATTGTCTTAGCATATTCATGCATGCATTCTTTTTTTTCTTTTCCTTTTCCTTTTTCCTTTCTTTCTTTCTTTGGTTTTTTGAGGTAGGATCTCACTGTAGCCCAAGCTGAACTGCAATTTACTATTTAGTCTCAGGGTGCCCTTGAACTCATGGTGATCCTCCTACCTCTGCCTCCTGAGTGCTGGGATTAAAGGCGTGCGCAACCACACCCAGTTCCTCATGCATGCATTCTTTTTTAGCCAGAAGTTATGTGTTTGCTTCTTATTTATCAGAGTTTTATGTATGTGTTTAATATAAGGGAAATGTTTAAAATGTCTTTTAATACCTCTGCTGAGATTTATTTTATATAGCATATAATTTGCTAACTTCAAGTGTGTGAGTCAATAGTCTTGTATATTCACAATTGTAAGTCACCCTCCAAAATTAAAGTTCAACATTTAATCACTGCAGAAAGAAATTCTTTTTTTTTTTAAACTTTTTATTTTATCTGATTTTTTGGAGAGAGACACACACACAGAGAGAGAGAGAGACAGAGAGAGAGAGAGAGAGAGAGAGAGAGAGAGAGAGAGAGATTGGGAGGAAGACAGAGAGATGAGCAGTGTCTCAGCTGCTGCGAAAAGAAATCTAGATGTGCGCCCCCTTGTGGCCGAGAGTGCGGCATCACGTTGCATCTGGCTAAACGTGGGACCTGGAGATTGGAACCGCTGGAGATTGGAACCAGTGTTCGTAGGGTTAGGAGGCAGGCGCCTTAACCCCTAAGCCATCTCTCCAGCCCAAGAAATTCTTTAATATATAAGATGACATATTAAATATGATATCCTGACTAGTGGGCCGGGCGAGGTAAGAGGATCACTGTGAGTTCAAGGCCACCCTGAAACTACATAGTGAATTCTAGGTCAGCCTGTACTGCAGTGAAACCCTACCTCAAAAAGCCATAAAAAATTTTAAAAAAACAACAACAACAACAACAACAACAAAAAGATATTCTGACTAGAAAGTAATTACCCAATACCAGGTCACCAAGTTGACTGACCTATATGTTTTTTCCTAAGAGTTTTATAACTTACCTCACACACACACACACACACACACACACACACACACACACACAAATTATATGTATTTAAATAAATATATATGATGTTCTTCAGTAGTTTACTTCTAACTTTCCTCCAACCCACTGAACCAAAAGCTAATTTACTGTCTCCAGAGAATTACCCATTATGCACCATCCAAGCAAATGGAATCATACACAAATATATAATTTTTTTTGGAGAGAGAGGCAGAGAGAGAGAGAAAGAGAGACAGAGAGAGAGAGAGGGAGAGGAAGACAGAGATGGGCATTCCAGCAGTGTCTCAGCTGCTGAGAACAAAATCCAGATGTGTGCGCCCCCTTGTGGTCAAGTGCAGCATTGTGCCCTTGCGTCACTTTGCATCTTACTAAACGTGGGACCTGGAGATTGGAACTGCTGGAGATTGGAACCAGCGTTCTTAGGCTTAGGAGGCAGATGCCATAACCCCTAAGCCATCTCTCCAGCCCCACAAATATATTTTTAAGATAGGATTTCTCCCCATGTTTGATGAATCTGGGGAAGAAGAGGTAATATTCTAATATTTGCCAAACAGAAAAGATGTTGGTATAATCACTATATTTTCCATACTAACCACATTATTACACATAATAATAATAATAATAATAATAATAATAATAATAATATTTCTATATGAGGTCGTGGCCATACAATTTTGGCTGCCACTATAAATACTGAAAGCAGGTAATCTTGCTAGTGGTTAAAATAGCACACCCAGTTTTGCACTTGTTTAACTTTCCCTTATTTGAATGTGAATGGATGAAAAGTGAGATATTTTCTTTGTGAATTTTGCTTCCTGCAAACTACATTCCACATACTGGGCCAAAATGCAATATACCTTTCAAAGGTGGAGACATTTGGTTATCAAAAGAAGGAAGAATGATAACTGAGGGAAAGGAATGAATAAATAAGTTATGTAGAGGAGGTATAATGCTAAGGTAATAGCTGTAAAATAGTCCTGAACAAGAGATAATGTCGTCTCTTAGCTCAATTATCTCAGATATCTTAGATGATAAACTAAAGTTTGACCAGATAAATTTTATGGTTTAGAATTGACTCCCATGTGTTTAGACTGCTGGAATAGTCCTACTGTTTTCAATTGAGTAATGTATAATAACAAAGATTAATAGCTCCCAGTTATGGAGGTTGGGAAGCTCAAGATTAAGGCACCAATAGATTTGAGGTCAGGTGAGAGTTTCTCCTTTGATTCATGTATGAAGTCTTTTTGTTGCATGTTTACATGGGAAAGGACAACTTCCCTCAGTCCTCTTTTATTGAGGGTACTAATTCCATTCACAAGGTGTTCAACTTATTAGAGTAGCTAAGAAACTATTTTTGCTAAAAAGTAGACTCCTCAGTTGGACATACAATTAACTAAAAGCAGGATAAAATCCCTGGCATCTCTGACTTAAGTTTGCTTCTTAAAATTTTGGATGAGACTCCTACTTAACTCAACATTAGTTTAGTTAATCACTCCAGGAATAGCTCCATTCCCCCTTTAAGGATAATGGCACAAAGATAAGAATACTTGAGGGATTTTACTGTCAATTTTTACAATGTCTTGGTTTAGGCTCCTCCAAAAAGCACCTGAGCGTCTTGGGTCATTGTCCCATATCTACATTTTCCCTGGATCCCAGGAAGAGTAGAGCCTCACAAACAGGTCACCTTGTGATTATAAAACCTCCATGTAGGGAATTAGCTTTCTTTTCTTCTCAAGCAATAGGCATGATTAAATCATCTTGCAAATTCAGATTAAAATTAAAAAAAAAAAACTAGATCATTTCTACCAAGACTGCTTAGTCATGGATACCACTTACCTCTGCCCTAATTCTTCCTCAGGTTTGATCTAAAACTCATGTCACTATCCCAAAGACAAATGTGTTTTACCAAACCCCATTATCTGTTTTCTCCAATGTGACCCACATAGATTACATCTTTCTCCAGACATTACTGCTACTCATTTTTTTTATTGGCATATTGGTATTTGTGGCCAAGCCTCGTCTGTGAGAATGCCTGGAGCTGGAGCCTTTTAAAAACACTTTTATTATCACATCAAGGAAGTTTCAAAATATGAATTTTATGTAGACACAAATATTCAGACCATAGCAGAATATGATACCTCCAAAGAGAACCCACAAACATGAGTGTCCTCTTCCTGTGTTTTCATGTGATATGATAATGGGATTGACTACTGATGCATAACTGAATGGTATTTTTCCTATTAGTCAGCATCTTAAGATTTTTACAAGTCTGTCATAAAAAGTGGGTAGCTGGTGTAATGAATCTATTCATCAGTCAGACTTGGTAGCTCTCAAAGTGCCATATGTGCTTTGCAATGTCACATCATTCCATTTCAGAGGAGAAAGGAGCCATTTTTCTCTTCCTTTGAACATGTCTCTTTTTGTTCTGCCAAGTCATTGAGAAACCACTTATCAACTTGGAATATGCTGGGACATACTGCATTCCAATAACATCAAAAAAAACCATACATTTTACCAGGTCATGGCATTTTCTATTTGTATGACATTACAGTTCCAACAAATTTTGCTGTAAAATGTCAGGTGTTTAATGGTATCAACAGGTAATTGGGGGAGGGTATTTTTATGTCACCTGACTATTTCTTTCACAGATGGGAAGCCAGTATTTCAAAGGTGGTGATAATAATAACAGAATTTCCATACAAGCTAGCATATTTTGAAGACTGAACTACACAACCCTTATCTCGATATTTGGATCAAGGAATGATTGTAAATATTAATTGAAATAATCCAATGTCATTGGAAGCATTGCATGTCTTCACTGAATACTTCACAGATAGAGATTTAGTAATGTGGTGAATAAATGACTAATGCAAGCCAACATCAGTCTATAAAGTCACTTGAACTTTTCTCAGTATATGTATTTTCAGACAAGATTCTTGCTGTTACAACAAAGTGATCCTCTACCTGACTAGTTTTGTTCAAGCTTAAAATACCTAGTTTCCCAGGAAATAGAGACATAATGCTTATGCCAAAGTCTTTCAGTCATTGTGGGATGCAAATCATGGACATCATGCTGACAAAGGACCCATTATAGTCAGAAATACACCCTTCTTAGCTAATTGGGTTCTACTTCTCCAGAAGAGGAATCTTGTTTTTAATTACTCTCTTTTATTATATTTTATGTATTTCTATTGTGAATATGTGATTCTGTTTTACTTTATTTGTTGCATGACTTATTTATTTTAGGATACATATTTAAATTTTTTCAAGATGAGGAGCATGTCAAATTTAATTCTAGAAATTAGCATGATAGGTTTTTAATTAATTTCAGTAGGTGATTAATGCTGACCTCTTCAATCTGCATTAATTCATCATTTAAGCAATATCCAATAATATAAATTATATTTCTGCCACTGTACTATGCATGAGGTATTCATAAATAAATAAGTAAAAGTTCCTATCTTCATAACCTTTACCTGTAGTGCAATAGAAAGACTGTTAAATAGGTTTTTAAGAAAGTAAGAATGAGGTTTTCCAAATATTCATTAGGTATGCTAAAAAATGAAATATCCAACATGATGTGATAAAGGAATCATAATTACAGTAGCTTCCTTGAAGAGGAATGAAGTCAGCAAGATGTCAAAATAAGAAGATAGCTGTGGTGCCTTTTTTTGTTGTTTTTCATATCTGAAGGATGGCATTTTAGGTAAAGCAAAGAGTAAGCTAAAAGCTTAAGGAAAGGAAAGACTTTTCATAAAAATCAGTCTTCATTTTATCACTCAACAGGATTCTTTTCTAACAAAGAATCTGAAGGCAGGGTAAGGATTGTTCTTAATGTGATATTATGGCACTTAAAGCTCATGAGTTATGTGGAGAGAATGAACTGAACTACAGGTCAGCTCTGTATGCAGTAATGCTGCTATTTTCCAGGATAGTGAAGAATGCAGAATGTGAATATCCAAACCTCTGTAGAAATGTCAGGTTTGAGATGCCTGGAAGGTTTAAAGTAGACATATTAAGAAAACATTTGAACATATGAGCTTGAGCAGTAGGAGACAAGTCTTCAGCCAGAGCTGTAAATTTGGTTGACAAGTTTGTAGATCCTCATTAAAACCATAGATTCATCAGAAAAGTATAAAGAATTAAACAAACAACCTAATAACCACCTAGAGTTGGAGAGCAAAAGTGTATGGAAAGAGACTTGAGATGGAATCGTCAGGAAAAGAAGAAAAGATGTCATGCAGGTAAGAGAGGTGAAGATATCAAGGCTCTCTCAAGAGGCTAAGAATGGCAAACATGAAAAAGGCTCTAACCACATGGAGATGTTGGTGTTCATGAAGCCAGTATTAAGTTATGGCTGCTATGTGGAAATAATGGAAAAGTGAATGATTTTCACCCAAAAATCCTTCTCAGTACCTTAGTAGCAACACAAATCTTGTTTTCTGATACTATTGTCCAATAAGTGAATCCGGAGCTTCTGAGAAAAGTGGAAAACTCTAGAATATATGAGGTAAGTGTGGTAGTTTGAATATATGTCCCCCAATATATTCAGTGTTTTACTAGTTATAGTTTGCATCTGCAATCACCTTGCTAGAGGCAATGTCACTGGGGGCTGGTCTTAAGGTGTTAATGGTGTGGGTTTGAGATTCCATTGTAAAGATATGCAAATGTGCCTAGCAGGAGTTCCTGAAGTGTGCTGTGTGACCTTTTGGCTGTAGTTTTGCTCTGTGTGCTGTGGTGGCTGGCTTGGTTTTGCTCTCTTGCCTGGTCCTGTGGAGAGCAGACCGTTTCTTCTGCCGTTATGGAACTTCTCCTAGATCTGTAAGCTTCAATAAATAATATTCCTTCCTCCATAACTGTGCCTGGTCTGGAAGTTCATCTCAGCGAACCTGAAGCTGTCTGCTACAGTAAAGTGGTACCGAGGAGTATGGGGTGAGATGAACCTGACCATGTGGATATTCGTCTTTTGGAACCTTTGTTTTGGAGGAATGGGCATGGACTTGGTGCTTGCAACTGAAGGTGCCTTCTGGAGTGGTAAGCCAAGTTTTATGGACTATTCTGATGAGAGTTTGAGAATGCTAAGTGCAGACTGTATTGAACTTCGAGGCTTGGCTTATGAGCTTTCTAAGGGGAAGGAAAGACGGCAGAGGACTTTGTTGGAACTGGGCTACTGGCATAAGGGATGGCTGCGTTCCACTCTCCAGGCCCAGAAAGTTTGATCAAGGTTAAATTTGTAATGGACTGATGTGCTTGGCTAAAGATATTGGACTGAGATTTTAAGATTTTAAGTTGGAAAACCTCAAGCAAGTTAAAAGCAGAGGCACTGAGACTGGTTTTAGGTTACTGGAGCTGCTATTGTCAACGTATTAGCAATCTTAAGGAAGGTGGAAGGAAGGTGGCCTGACTTGATTTACATTAAAACAATGGAGAGGATGCCTGAGGAAAGACAGTTAAAAATGCAAATTCTTGGAAAGAGCTGACTGGAGAAGGAACCTGCTTTTCAAGGCTATGATTTATTTTGTCCCTGGATTAAGAATATGGCTGTGTCCTGCACACCTGGTATTAGTTTTGGAAGCATGAAAAATGCATGGAGTGGTCATGAATTGCACGCGGTTCCAGGAGCCGCTGCTGAGATGCGGCATGAGGCAGGGCATGAAGACCCTCAAGAATAGGCTGGAAGAGCCTTTTGGAAGATGGACTGTGGTTTGCACGGAGACCTGAAGATGTTTTGGATATACCAGGACTGTGCAAAAGGGCTACCATGGAGTGCAGTGTTGGCATGGGATGAAAGTTTTCCCTGGCGACTCTGCCCAGCTGGAGGGGCGGAATTGGAAAACCTGGAGACTGTTAGTCTCTAGTTATATTGAACATGAAATGCAGAAGTTTGATGACTGTTGATGGTGGTTGAGTTTGCATTGTTCTAGTCTCTCCTTCCTATGCCTTACACAAGTTAAAAATGTTTGCTGTGTGCCTTTACATGTTGAAAGTATTTAACTTGTTTGATTTTACAGGACTCACTATCTTAAGTTGATCAAGACTGTGAGAACCTTTGAAATTGGACTGAGTACAATTTACAATGTGTGATAGTTATAAATCTATTGGGGACCAGGAGCTAAATATATTGGGGACCAGGGGCAGAATGTGGTAGTTTGAATATGTGTCCCCCCAATATATTCAGTGTTTTACTAGTTATAGTTTGCATCTGCAATCACCTTGCTAGAGGCAATGTCACTGGGGGCTGGTCTTAAGGTGTTAATGGTGTGGGTTTGAGATTCCATTGTAAAGATATGCAAATGTGCCTAGCAGGAGTTCCTGAAGTGTGCTGTGTGACCTTTTGGCTGTAGTTTTGCTCTGTGTGCTGTGGTGGCTGGCTTGGTTTTGCTCTCTTGCCTGGTCCTGTGGAGAGCAGGCCGCTTCTTCTGCCATTATGGAACTTCCCCTAGATCTGTAAGCTTCAATAAATAATATCCCTTCCTCCATAACTGTGCCTGGTCTGGAAGTTCATCTCAGCGAACCTGAAGCTGTCTGCTACAGTAAGGAATATACAAGATAAGCCTGGAACATGTCATAGTATTAGAAATAAGGAAAAATAAAAGAATTATGTCTAAGGGATACCAAACCAACTGAAAGATCTTCAATAGTTAAGAGTTATAATGATTTGAGAAATGAAATAAAGCAATACAGCATTATTAACCAATGTATAACATTTCCATGAGTTCACATTAAGATAAAATATTGAATAAATCAATAGGAGACATAAGGAAAAATTTTCTAAGACTAATTCTGCTGATTTAAATCTGAATAGTCACCCACAGGCTTATGTTGTGAATGTTTCCCCCTGTGCTTGTGGAGCTGTTTTGAGAAACTCTAACACCTTTAGGAGGTTGGGCTTAGGTGGGATAAGACTGTGAAGGTTATACACAGTACCTGCCTTCTCCTTTGCTCTGCGCTTCCTGGTCTCTTGCGATATGAATGGCCTCTAGCATGAACTGTGATGCTCCACTGTGGTCTTTCCCCCATGATGGACTAACAAAACTCTAAAGCTGTACCCTAAAATAAATCCTTTCTCATTTTAAAGTGCTGGTTCTTTCAGGTGTTCTAGTCACAGTGACACAAGAGTAACTGGTACAAATTCCAAGTAATGTGTGTATATATTCCACACTTACAGAAGTAGAACTGAACTATCAACTCCTCAAAATGGATTATACATAGAAATGTCTTTCTAAATACTCTGGTAATAATGTGGAAAGCGTGGGGAAGGAGGTATATTACGGGAATTAACCTGACAACAGCTATCTCAGCTAGGGTCTATGGTCAATATCAATAATGATTTCATGTTGGTAGTACATTCACATACTATGTGATTGATTAAAATAATACTTCATCTCTGTCATTTCCTTCTTAACCTCTATTAACACCAGTGTGATATGAGAAAAGCATTAGAAAATGTCTGTTAGGAGGACATTCTATAAAATAGTTAATTAGGGAGCTGGGGAGATTGCTCAGTAGTTAAAGGCATTTGCTTGCCAATCTTACCAAGCCTGAATTCAGTTGCTAAGCCACCCATATAAACCAGAAGAAAAAAAAAAAAAGATGCAAGCACCTGATATTCTTTGTTGTGTAGAGTCCATGGAGGTCCCACCCTACACACATCTAACTATCTTTTTTTTCTTTTTGGTTTTTCGAGGTAGGGTCTCATTCTAGCTCAGGCTGACCTGGGATTCACTATGTAATCCCAGGCTGGCCGCAAACTCACAGCAATCCTTCTACCTCTGCCTCCTGAGTGCTGGGATTAAAGATGTGCAACACCACACCTGGCTTAATATTTTTACTATTATATTTTCAATATTTTATTTATGTATTTGAGAGTAAGAGAGAGAAAGGGGAAAGAGAGAGAGAGAGAGAATAAAAATGAGCATGTGAAGAGCATCTAGCTACTGCAAACGAACTTCTCACACATTTACCACCTTTGCATCTTGTTTTATGTGGGTACTGTGGAAACAAACTCGGGTTGTTAGGCTTTGCAGTCAAGTGCCTTAACTGTTGAGACATCTCTCCAGCCCGTAAATTAAAAAAAAAAAACAAAATGTTAGCTAGTAATCCTCAAAACTTTCAATATTGTCAAAATCAAGAAAATGCAGAAACTATTAGAACCAAGACAAGAACAGAATACATAGCCAACCCCAAGACAGAAAGGGTGTTAGGTAGGAGCTTAGAAAATGTGAATGAAGTATGGTTATTATGTAATAATGTTGTCTTGATATTAGATCATTAATTATTACAAATATACCACATTAATGCAAAAAGTTAATAAAACTTAACCTGAAGCTGGGCATGGTGGTGCATGCCTTTAATCCCAGCACTCAAGAGGCAGAGGTAGGAAGATCAACATGAGTGAGAGGCTACCCTGAGAATAAAGTCAATTCCAGGTCAGCCTGGGCTAGAGTGACACCTACCTCAAAAAAAAAAAAAAAAAAAAAAAAAAAAAGTTAACCTGAGTACAGGGATTATGAAACTCTGTACTATATTGGCTATTTTTCCATATATCTGAAACTATTCTGAAAGTATGTGTAGTTTAAAATTACATGCCAACATATTCCTATTAATATAAGTAAGAAAGCAAAAAACAGAAAAGCAAAGAGAATTGGTACAGGGTTGGAAAGTTAATAGGTGTCAAGGAAAATTCTTGATTTCTTTGCATCATACTGCACACATTTACAGTTGCTGCAGCTAAAATAGCAGGTTTTCCTGTGTTTGCTTTAATTTCTAAGGGAAACAAACTTCTTAGTGCTTGGAGAAATAAAGGCCCTATTTAAGAAAACCCGAATAAGACTATTCTGCAAGAACCTAAAATAATGAATCAGTTTGATTCAAAAGACACTCATTATTAAAGCAGGTGTGTCTGAATGCAACAAATACAAATAGCATGAGTATTAAATATGAATTTATTCAAAAAACACCGATGATGTACTCAGCTTCATGAGAGGAGAGAAGGAAAAGAGGTCAGGGGACTATCCCTGCTTAAGAAGAATAACATTTGCACACAAGAAGAAAAGCTAGGGGCTGGGGAGATGGCTCAGTGGTTAAAAGCACTTGCTTGCAAAGCCTAATAGCCCTGGTTCTATTTCCCAGTACCCACATAAAGCGAGATGCACAAAGTAACATATATGTCTGGAGTTTATTAGAAAAAGCAGAAGCCCTGGTGTGCCCACATTCTCTTTCTCTCGTTTCTATTTCTTTTGCTCTCGCTCTCACTCTGTCACACAGAATAAGGAACCCGTGTCCCATGTCCAAAGTCCTGAGCCATCAGGTAATTTGAAGATCTCAGCGGAGAGTTCGGTTGTGATGAATAATGAAAAATTCAAATGGAGCTGGAAAATAGAGAGATTGCATAAAGAGTAATCAGAAAGAAGCATTATTTGGATAAAGTTACAGCTACATAATTAAATATTTCACTATTTAACTTATATTTGATGGATCGAATATGCTTGTGTATACTTATAATACTTTGGCTGTGATTTAAAAAGTTCAAATATATGAAATAATCCCCCCAAAATATTTTTAGGAAATATACATCTGTGGTAGTTTGAATAGATGGCCCCTAATATATTCAGTGTTTTATTAATTTGTAGTTTGCATCTGCAGCCACCTTGCTGGAGGAAGTGTCTCTGGGTGGATCTTAAGGTGTGGTGGTGGGTTTAAGATTTCAATCTAAAGATATACAAAGTGTGCCTAGTTGGAGTTCCTGAAGTGTGCTGTGCTATGTGGTTTTTTGGCTTTTGGCTTCTCTCTCTCTTGCCAGGCCAGCTTCTTCTGCCATTATGGAACTTCATAAGCTTCAATAAAAATCCCTTCCTCCGTAACTGTGCCTGGTCTGGAAGTTCATCTCAGTTAACCTGAAGCTGTCTGCTACAGCATCCTTTGCACATATCTATTTAACATATCATAAAGGGTGTAACATTTATATTAAAATCTTTTTTATGTATATTAAGTACATTTCTTGTCTCCTCTTTATCATTTAATCATGACCACTGGACAGTTCTTAAAATTCAATCAATAACACTTTACCTATATCTCTGGCTGTACTCTTAAGTTTCTTCACTCTACATAATTAAATGTATATTAATTTCCTGATTTGAGCCAAGGTTAAAAATTCACTGAATATAATGTGGTTGGATTAGAATAAATCACTTTAAATGTCAAGTACTGTAGCTGAACTAATTGATAATGTATGTGCATTTATGTCTTGCTGGCATATTTACCTGATTTGTTTCTTCTTATAATTAGTGTCAATTAGGAACTTTCTGAATAGCTATCTGGTGACAGACACTGATATATCAGCTTTTAAAGTGAACTTGTTTTCACAGTTCTATATAGAATTAGAGGTTGCGATAAGATTCCTTAACATGATTTGTTCACTGAAAACATAAAGAGAAGAAATGAGTTACTTATATTAAATGGCAGCCTTCATAACAAGAAAAAAATAGCATACAGTCTGTAAAACAAGACTCATATTGATTTTTCCCATGGGTGATTTAAGTCTTGATAGGAGACATATAGAATATAGAAATATGTTTTCTGCATTGATTTCATGTAAAATTAGGCCCAAAATTTTTTGTCAAAATTTTCCACATAATTAGAAATGCAAATATTACATTAACCAGTTTTTAAACTATAAAAGTAAAAAATCCAATAAAGCCAAGTAAGTTAATAAAAACTATTCAATTCTTAGAAGGTGGTACTGGATAAGGGGGAGAAGCCTTATGTTTCAAACTGAGAAAACCAGGACATTTCATGATGTTTAATTGACTCAGAGGAACATTATGTAATTTTTTTTCTTCTGTTTTTTAAGGTTGAGTTTAAAATATCAAGAAATTACTATATATTGAAAAGTCTTTTACTTCAGGGTCTTCATATATAATTACTAAACAGATCTTTCCTAGAAATCTTTACTAATGAGGCTAATAACAAGTAAAAACAGACTATGTATAGTTGTGTATAATTTTCTGTTTTAAACAGTACATTCAATGGAGCCTAGAGAAAACTTGGAATTAGTGAAAAGCTTTTCCTTCGTTACTATTTCTCATGAGTACCAAGCCATGCTTGGACTGCTTCTCTGTGGCATCATGAGCAACATTCTCCGTTCTCAGACATTCACGTGGTAAATGAAATGACCACATTCTCTCCACATGCAATGTGTATCTTATAAGTTCTTTTCAAGTCCTGAGTACATGACAGTGTGGTGATTAATCAGGCGAATCTCAGCTTTTATCTGTAAGTAATCAGAAGAAATCAGGAATAGTATTAACCCTGCCTGGGCCCCTACCTGATAATATACACAGCTCTCAGATAATCACATCTTGTGTTGGCAAGCCTCTCCCATAAAATCTTCTACAACTATAAATAAAATTCAAAGAGGAAGCTCAGAAAGGACAAAGGTAATAAGTCCTTTTGAAGATGAAAGAAGACAGATGTCGATTTAAATCATGCAGTATAGATGACAAATACAGACAGACATAATCTGTAATATAAGTCAATTTACAGTATGTTTCTTTTTGGTCTTTAAGAAATAATGTGCCATCTAGAGTAGTTGAAATATCATCTGTTAAATAAAAAATATCAATTTGTTCCCTGCTATGTGGGTTATAAATTGCCTAGGCATAGTCACATATTAGCTTCAGAATGTCTTTATTGTGTATTGTTTTCCAATACTTCCAAGGAAGACAGGACATTTGTTCAAATGTCTCCTCATATGATTATGCACGCAGAAATCTAAACTATGCTTATACCTTCCATGGCAACAGAGGACAGAAAATATCTGATGAAGTCTTTAAAATGATTGCTCTGAGAAGACTCCAAAAAGTGAAATTTTTTGTCTTTTTAATTTTGTGTCCTGCTGAAACTAAGTTCGATGCATTAATACAGGGAGGCAATTTCTTCATTTTTATTTAGAAAAAAATGTCTTTGCAAAGATAAAGGAAACTTTCTATGCCTAAGAAGTGTAGAATTCTACATTAAAGCAGTGTAATGAACTGCTTCACCCAAAAAGCTGATAATCTGGTCATACAGAAATAATTGAACAAAATCTTTAATATTTTGATTTTTGTTCCATGTGTGGTTATATGTGTGTGGGCACCTCTGTGTGTGCCGGTGTGTGTGTGCGCCAGAGGATGATGCCAGGTGTCGTCCTCCTTATTTGCTTCTACATTGTTTACTGAAACAAGGTCTCTCACTGGGATTCCACACGTGGCAGCCTGACAGGGCAGTTGGGGATTTGAACTCAAGTGTTCATGCTTGCACAGCAAGTGCTTTATTTAGTCATGTTCCCAGCTCCTAAGCCACATTTTTAAAACACTGTAAGGTATATTTCTTTTACTTTTATGAGTTTTTATATATCTCAAATCTTTATTTTGAAAATTTCATGTCTATGTTTTGATCATATTCACTCCCTATTACCAGCTCTTAATGCTCTCCCACACTGGCTGAACACCTTCTTCTTCCCAGCTAGGTGGCTTCCTGCTCTCATTTGTTTTCATTTAACCCAGTAAGTATAATTAGGCTTGTTTTCATGAGCATGGGTAGGGTGGGGTGGGGGCTCTTTACCAAAGTATGAACAACTTAAGAGTGGCTACACCACTGAAAAAATACTTCCCCCTCCGTCACAACCTGTAACTTCAATTAGCTTTGCATGGAGGGCTGGGTCCTCCTGGGCCTCTCTCTCATCTAGTAGGGAATGAAGAAGGGCTCAGTCTTACGTGGGTTCCGCCCATGCTTACTGTGTGCTCGTGAGTGCAGTAGCCGTGTCATATGTGAAAGCATTCCAGCTCCTCTTCCATGTTGTTCCCTGGGCCTTGAAGGGAGTGTTGAAGTTGTCCTCTTTATGGCTAAGCAGGCAATGGTCACTTATTCTCAGCACACTGGTCAGTTTTGACTGTGGGTTAGTTGCAAGCTACAAAAAAGTTTTTCTATCAAGATCTGGTATAAACATAAATATTAAGAGGACACTTTGACTACTGGTCTACTTAGCAAAACAACAGTGCTAGATTCTCCTCCTAGGGCCTGTGACTTTCAATCTTTCGGGCAGGTTTATAGTAACAAGTATGAATTCCCTCCCATGGAATGGACTTTAAATCCAATCAGAAAGTGATTGGTTATCCTTAAAATATTCATGCCCCTATTTCATAAGTAGACAAATCTTGCCTTACAGGTTGATATTGTAGCTCTCATAGCACACAGCTACATAAAATGTTGATGACTTCTGTCCCCCCTGCAGCCTACATTAGCACCTTCCAGGACTATGAATGCTAGCCAGCAGAAAGGAAGCTTCTGCTCAGTTCTAGTTTTATTTCTCTGTGTCCTGTGACCTAACTGTATGGTATCTGCAGCAATGAAGTTGTAGCATCTCGTTCTGGTGGGCAACCAAGAGCAATGTCAATAGCTTATATTATTTTTGGGTGCCTTTTAAGTGTCCCTTGTCTACTAATCACAGGGAGGTATATTACACCTGGCACTGGGATTTTCATTTAATAACCTACCAAGAATGTAGGTTACCTTTGTTAAAACATTTTTTTTTAAGTTATAGTTTTTAGCTAGCTTATAAAGTAGTGGGCTTTTTCATACATCCTTAGTTTTGGTTAAACCTTCTCCTGTCTCATCCTTTACCCAAGTCTCTGCCCTCTTCCCATTTAACTCTTTATTAAAGGCATGATTGTTTTCTACAGATGTTAATCCAATTATACTGATAAGCTAAATAAGGGAATAAAGAAAAACAATTTGGTAATACTCATGAATGTATTTTCAAATATGTAATAATCACACAAATGATGGGATTGAATGCAAGCCCCAATTAAAAAAAAATGTGGTCTATTTGATTTGCTAAAACAAAAAGAATGTTCATTCTTCAAGCACGCTAATAAGGTCTAGTGTTGGCAAAGAGGTGTTGTCAGTCTCTTTTCAATTGTTCTATCTTTTTTAAAAAATATATTTTATTTATTTATTTGATAGAGAGAAAGAGGGAGAAAGAGAGAGCAAGAGAGAGAGAGAGAGAGAGAGAGAGAACTGGTGTGACAGGGCCTCTAGCCACTGCAAATGAACACGAGTTGCACTCACTCCTTTGTGCATCTGGCTTACATGGTTCCTGGAGAATCAAACCAGGATCCTTTGGCTTTGCAGGCAAGTGCCTTAACCACTGAGCCATCTCTCCAGCCCTGTTCCATCTTTATTCACCAAGGAATATTATATATAATTGAGGTTGCAGGTTAAGCCACAAGTAGATTATGTTCTTACCTGCCTCCTCTTAAATGTCTTTGATCAATCTTCTATTTCTTACAAATCACATTTTTCTTCCACTGTAGATTGTTTTTGAGGTTCAAGTGAGAATCCTTGACAATTTGAAGAAGAAACAATGGCAGCACTCATTTTCTGGCCACAAATTAGAATTATGCTCTATCAGAAAGCAGATCCAAACAGATTAAAAATAAGAAAAAAAATGCACAATTAGTTTTAACAACAGAAAATCACCTCCCTTACCTGTTTCCCTCTTTGCCTATTGAGCTGAGCTAAGCCTGTCATCTTCCTCCTTTTATTTTTTAATTTTTTTATTAATTAATTTATTTATTTATTTATGAGAGGGAGAGAGAGAGGGAGAAAGGGAGAGGCAGATATATAGAAAGAATGGATGGGCCAGGGCCTCCAGCCACTATAAATGAATTCCAGACACATGCACCACCTTGTGCATCTGGCTTACATGGGTACTGGTGAATCAAACCTGGATCCTTAGGCTTTGCAGGTAAGCACCTTAACCACTAAGCCATCTCTTCAGCCAAATTTCCTACTTTTCTACTCAGAGTCATGTCCAACAGGGACCCAGACTATAGGGGATTATCTCGTCAATGGCAATGCATTTGTGATAGGGGTGGGAGACATTCTTAGATGCTCCATATTTTTCTTTATAATTCCAGATCAACCTCTTTAGATTTTTTAATTTTTTTTTTAATTTCAGAGAGAGAGAGGGATAGAAAGAGAATTGGTGTACCAGGGCCTCAGCCACTGCAATTGAACTCCAGATGCTTGTGCCACCTGGTGGACATGTGTGACCTTACACTTGCCTCACCTTTTCTGCAGCTGACTTACATGGGATCTGGAAAGTTGAACATGTGTCCTTAGGCTTTGCAAGCAAGTGCATTAACTTCTAAACCATCTCTCCAGCCCCCTCTTTAGATTTTATACATCTCATTTCCTGATGCACTGGGACTAAACACAGGAAAATATGTAGGGTGCCACTGGGAAATTTTTGGCTCATTTTGTAAGCTTTAATAAATTTCTCAAGGTAACTAACTCTGGGCTTGGAGATGACTAGGGGCCCAGGTCATGGTCTGTTGTTATCTGGGCTTGTCTACTAGAAAAAGCAATGAGTGTGACATAAGGACACCCACCCACAGCCTCCAGACCATAGAATTTCCCACAAATACTTAATTCATTCTTGGTTAAAAGGCTTAGAGTAGTATTAATTTAATCATGGGAAATTTAAATAGGGAAATTTGGCTGCTATTTGATAAGTGACGCTGATTTTGAAGGATAGTCATTGGTTTCTCATTGGTGAAAAATTGGTCTACTGAGGAGGAAACTCAAAGAATGTATTTTCGGTAGGCAAATCTTAAAAGCAATGGGTCAAAATATCCCTGTTGAGAAGGGAAAGGGGCCCCAGCAGCAGAGAGATCAGAGCCCACAGCAAGCAGAAAACAAGCAAACAAACAAACAAAAATAGGACCAAGTCTTCAGCTGCACGAGTGTGCCCTTTTATTGTATTATTCACAATTTTCTTATATACATATAACTTGCTTTCATCATAATCTCCCCATTGCCTTCTTTTGCCCCACTCCCCCCTCCACCTTCCACTAAATCTCTTCTGAGTAGTCCCTCTTCTCTTTTCTTTATTTTTTGTCTTCATCATCCTTAGCAAAACGTTGATGGACCTGATATTCTTCAGGTCTTGTGTAGACAATGACAGTGGCTGTGAGATCCTGAACACAACTGCCACTCTGTGTCTGGAAGGCAGCGTTTCAAAGCACTCCTCCCCACCCTCTGGCATCATTCTTTCTGACACCTCTTCCATAGTGTTCCCTGAGCCTTGGGAGGCGTGGTAGTGTGGTAGTGTGTGGTCTTTTGATGGCCACAGCTCTCCTGTAATCTCTTACAATCTACTTGCCACCTTTTTTTTTTTTTTTTTTTTCTTGGCAGTAGCCATGGCAACAAGGGAAGTGGGGTTGCCATCTTTTGGTGAGAAGTGTTTTCCCTTCCCAGGCTGTCAGCTTTTCTGATTGGCTCATTGGTACTTTTCACTTTATTACTTCCCCCTCCCCTAACCCCTCTACCCCACCCCCACCCCCCAGTCAATCAGGCCCACCAGGGTTTAGAGAAACTCATTCACACTGACTGTCAAGAGCCAGGGATTGAAGAAAAGACTCTCTGGTGCCAGCCTTGCAGGGACAAAGTTCTCCAAAGCCTGGAAGAAATGTTTCTGCACCTGTGGTGTGTTAGTCCCTGCTGCGCCTTCCTCCGAGACCCACCACTCTGCTTCTTGCATTTGCAAGTCCCCTCTTGAGTGGCCGCCTGAAACCTGTCACTGGTTCAGAGCTGTGATAGATAACACTAACTTCTTGGTTTGCAACACCTGCTACCAACAGTCAGAGCTGTATCTTCTACCTTTGTGTCATCTTGCAATACACAGCTGAGTTATATTCCAGCATAAATAAATCTTCCTCATCTGCCCACTTCATTCTTTGGGTGAGAGACAAGAACCCAGAGGAAGAATGGAATGTTTCACTGTGACTCTAAGCAAACTTTGATTCAAATAGGTTCCCCCCCCCACCACAGGGACAAGAGCATGCACCCTGAAGTCAAATTATGTTGACTTTCTTCCACAATGTAATATATTTCACCTGTTTTCAGTGTCTTCTATTAGGAAATGGGCTTTATAGTTTACCCATATAACACAGAGAATAAATATTTAAATTCTATCTAATTTATTTCGTAGTTTATAAATTCTATAATATAATAAGCTATTGCTACAACAATTATAAGTTCTATTATCTAAATTCAACATTCAGGCACCTAGGTTAAAAAGAGAGAGAGAGAAAAGGAGAGAGAAAGAATGAAGAAAAGAAGGAAGGGAGGGAGAGAAGGAGGAAGCTCAATTCTCAGTATAGATAAATATAATGAGAATATGAAAATAGAAGGACAGTTATGCAGCTGAATTGACACTGCTAAAGAATGGTTAAAATCATTAATCTGGGATTTCAACATCATGAATAATTACCTTTCCTACTTCTCAAAGCTTTCACTTGCTTGCTTTTTTTTTTTTTTTTTTTTTTTTTTTTTATTCTTTTGGTTTTTCGAAGTAGGGTCTCACTCTGGCCCAGGCTGACCTGGAATTCACTCTATATTCTCAGGGTGGCCTTGAACTCATGGCGATCCTCCTACCTCTGCCTCCCGAGTGCTGGGATTAAAGGCGTGTGCCACCACTTCCGGCTTGCTTGCATTTTTTTTTAACATTTGCCTATGACTTGGAAATGAATGCACATGAGACAATTAAAATTATTTCAATTTAGAGAAAATTTTGCTATCTAATGTGAATTAGTATTCTTATTTTCCCTGTGCTTTTTCCTTTCATATTTATGTCATGTTATTTCATTCATCTTATATAAAGACAGCATATTAGGTATAAAATTCCATAATAGGGGTTTGGTTTTCCAATCTTCCATTGCTGTGACAAAATATATGATATGCTTAACTTGAAATGGTGAAATGTTGACTTTGTCTCACGGTTTAAGAGGTTTCAATGCATTATCATTTGTCCCATTGCTTTGGGCCTGTTGATAGGACAGCACATATGGCAGGGGGAGCACAGTGATATGGAGCTACTCACCTCACAACAGTCTGAGTACAGAATGAGAGAGAGAGAGACAGATAGAAAATGTCTATGGATATAGAGCATACCACAATGACCTAATTTTCTCTAAATAGACCCCATTTACCAAGGGTTCACAACCTTTCAAAAGCACCGTGGTCCAGAAACCAATAGCACCATAGGCTAAGGACCAAGTCCTTCATATGTAAGCCTTTGAGAAACATTTCAGATCTAA
The DNA here is from genome assembly GCA_036365145.1 of Orientallactaga sibirica. Taxonomy (NCBI): domain Eukaryota; kingdom Metazoa; phylum Chordata; class Mammalia; order Rodentia; family Dipodidae; genus Orientallactaga; species Orientallactaga sibirica. The sequence goes on from JAEOAD010000083.1 coordinate 5,231,027, forward strand.
AGTATTGGATATATATGTGTGTATACACACACACACACATTATATATATATATGAATAGTTCTAAAGTGGTGTCCCATGTGCATAAATTTGATCACAAAAAGAAGTACTCCTTTTTATGCCAAAATATACCCATCCTCTTCTTGGCTCCTTTTGTTCTTCAACCTTTTAAATCATGTTGTACAAAAAGTCCCTACCTTCAAAATATAAAGTCCAAAAGCAAGAGGGCAGCTTGCATTGAGGAAAAACTTACACTAAAGCTAGTTCTTCAAGGAAATAAAAACTATTTTGACAAAAGTATTTCTAAAGCTATTTAAGGAGAGAAGAGAGGTTATTGAGAAAGTGCCCGAATTAAGACATAGACTATAAAGAGAATAAATTTCCTAGCAATCCCTGGGAAAATAAAGTGAGAATGGAACAAGGAAATAGCCCCTTCCTATCTATGAACAACAACTTTGATTTATTTTTCTAGAGAGAAAGCAAATGCTGCATACTTTTAAGTAAACTCAGTGTCATGTCACAGGGTGTGGGGGTCTGCATGATAGTTAAGAGACACACTTAATTCAATCAACCCAAGCACCAACTGACCACTATCAGAAAGTGTGCAGATAATCACATGCAGTTAGTACCATCAAAGCCATTGAAATCTGGAGGTTTTATCAAATAATAAGTCATCTGCTTAATGTGGCTGTTTCCTTAAATATGGAGTACTCTCATTAAAATGGCAGTTTCCAATCCAAAGACCAATTTGCACAAAGATGTGCTTATTGTGAGGGCATGAGGGCTTTTCTCTCTGTTAAAACTACCCAGGATGCCAACTATAAGAGTAGTCTAATTTCTTGAGGCTAATAGATGTGCAAAGTTTAATACACTCAGTTAAAAGGCTAGTTGCACTTTTATTTTACTGAAATAACTTGCCTTTTTTATACTCAGCCTTGTCAAAAGCAGTGCTGGGATTAGGGGAAAATAATATTTTCTTAAGATACCTCTATCTTAAAATGCAAAGATTGTTCCTTTTGGTTAAAACACATGAGCCTCCATGCCCCAGCATGCTCCTCCAAGTCACGGCCGCCTCATTGGTTCTGCTGAGTGGTTGTCCTCTCACCTTTTCAGTTGGCTTCTGAATCCTGGAATGACATCCACACTCTTTATGTGTGGAGTGTAAGTGAACTATTGAGCCAGATCACTAAAGTGGAGGATAGAATGCTCAGAAGTAAGCATTTCATTTACAAAAATGCACGCTCTCTAATGCAATAAATGATGATAGTCTGTCTTTAGGCCCTGGTTGTTCCATCATTTGGGGGAATAATAAAGCCTTTTCATTTTCTCTCTTAGATCATAAGTGCTGTTATTAGTGCCGTCTCAGCGTTAAACCAGGTTGCAAGCTGCTTATTCTTCAAAATGAAGCTGTATTTTTTCAGTTTAATTGCTTTTCCAGGAGCGTTATTAACTTCCATAAGGGGAGAAAAAAAAATAAAGCAGCTGAAGCAGTGGTTTGGTATATTTGAAACTAAAAAAGAAAGAAAGAAAGAAAGAAAGAAAGAACACATTTCAAATCTCATGCAACAATACTGTACCAATTATCGAGAATATTATTAAGGAATATCCATAATGAGATAATTATAGATGAATGATTTTCTAAATACCAGGTGTTAGAACTATCTACATTTTTTTCTTTTAATGTGCTAAATAAAGTATTATTCTGCTGTCCCAAGAGATCTGATAATGCCTTAGCTCCTTGGATATTTAAAAAGTACATCTTCAAACATTACACCCAAATCAGTCATCCAGTTCTAGACCCATCCTCCTTAATGTCTCTCAGACTCATCATTTTGTTTTCATAAACCGCCACTCTGTCAGAACTGGGACATCTGCCATGGCACTCATCTCCTCCCCTCTGCTGCCTTCCCCATTTGCCAAACCAATCTTTTTTTTTTTTTTTTTTTTTTTTTTTTTTGCTAAGTCATTTCTATGCTATTCCCCAGGAAATGTTAAAAATTGGCACAATAAGGCAGGTTAATTCCAGTAAAAGGATCAGCGACTGTCTGATACATCTCTTTTGCTACATTTAGTCTAACCTAGCTGCTAGAAGTCTGAAATCTGTTAAGTAGCACCGCAGAGCAGGATTGAATGCGGAGACAGGGATGCTGTGGGAAGAGTCATATGCCTAAGTCTAAAAAAGTTTTGCAAAGTGTGGGAATCTCAGATTCCATGTTGATGCTTATGAAAGACAGCATGCATAAGGAAAACAACATGAAAGAAGCAGTTGACATTATCCAGACCCTTTTCTTTGCACCCTATTGGTTGTGCAGTGGAGTTTTGAATGAGTGGTTATAGTAGCAAAGAAAGTAGCTTTTGATCATTGACTCCTGAGATAGGTCTCAACAGCAGTTTCCTCTCATGTATAATCCAGCTCCCAATTGTCCACACATGAGATCCACACTGTTCTCCTGATAGATTTTGATCCTTCCAGTAGGCCAGCAAGCCCCCTGATGGAAAGTTCCCTAACAAAGTTGCTGAGCTGTCCAAAGACCTAGTGGATATGCACTAAGTGTGCTTCTTTTTTCTTCTCCTCAGTGCCTATATACTCCTGGAAGATTCTCAGACTATCTGATCACAAATGAGATACTGCATAAGTTGACTTTGCCCCAAGGAACACACTTTAAGGCAAATGAGTGACAGCCCTGATGTTTTTGTTTGTTTTGTTTTAGATTACATAAAACTTTAGGTGAGAATGACCTTGAACTTCAGATACTTCTGTTTGTATTTTCTGAAGGGTTCCTGATCAATTTTTATGTACCACTGGGGAATAAACTCAGGTTTTCATGCAGGTGAAGGAAGCACTATACAACTGAGCAACATCTCCAAGCGTGAACATCTGATTTTTGAGGTTAACTAGGATAGCTACCAACAACACCATCCAAAAGTCACTGCCCTAAACATGTATTAGTATTTCCTTTACAATTGAAGGCTGAGGGACTGGGCACATGGTTCACAGTTTAAAACTGCATGCTTACAAAGCCTGTTACCCTGGGTTCAGTTCTCCAGCCACCCACATAAAGACAATTAGGCATTTCTTTGCAACTGCAAGAGACCTTTGCATGTGCACATGCACACACTCAAATAAATAAATATACAAAAAGTAGTTAAAAATTAAAAAAACAACATGGATGAATCACCAATTTAGAGAGCTCATAGAAGGTGCTGTATCTTATGGAAAATATATCTTTAAAATATACTTTTAATTATTGGTTTGAGTGAGATAAAGAGAGGGAGGGGGAGAGAACTTGGGCATACCAGGACCTCTTTCCATTGCAAATGAACTCCAGATACATGTACTACTTTCTACAATTTGCTTTACATGGGTATTGGGTAATCTGACATGGGCCAGTAGGCTTTGCAAGTACGTGCCTTTAACCACTGAGCAATCTCACTATATCCCTGGGATATATACTTTTTAAATTGAGGGAGTAACTACAATAGTAAAATCTAAATTACTATGGGAAAGCAAGACTTGAGTGTTAGATTTTCTACTCCCACTATCAATTTCACTGATCACTTGAAGTCTCAGGGCTTGTTTTCCTTCACCAAATGTATGATTTGTGGTTCCAGATACCTATATTCTCAGGGAAAGCACTTCGACTGAAATGTATAGTCAGAGGCCCAGTGAACTGAAAACTATGCTCATTGTTGGAAAACTGAATGGGAAGGTCAGCACACAAGGAAAGTAGTAACAATTTATTTATTTATTTATTTATTTATTTATTTATTTATTTATTTTGTGTGTGTGTGATTATGTGTGTGTGTATGAATGTATGACCTCATGAGGAGGTCAAAGAAAATCTTCAGAGTTGGTCTTTGCCTTCTACCCTTTTTGAGGCAGAGCCTCTCTTATTGTTTGCTACTGTGAACACCAAACTGTTTGGCCCATGAACTTTGTGGTTCTCCTGCCTCTGCCTCTCACTGCTGGAGCATGTTGGGATTACAAGCATCCAGCTTTACATGGGTTCTGGGGATTCAGACTCTGCTCAACATGATTTTAATATTTGAACCACTGAACAACCCTCCCTATTTTTATGTTAAGTAACAGTCATCATATACTGATGGCTGGAAGAGAGAAGTTTTGCACACAATGATAAAATCCAAAGACTACCTACAAATGGCCCAGTGCTACAACGGCAGTATAATGAGGGCTGCTTCTCAGTACCTTGGTCTTCTTGGAATGAATGTCCAATATTTCACTCAAAAAGCCATTAGACAAGTGGAAGCATAAGCCAAGGGGTAGAGCAATGGTATAAAGGGTATAAAAGACAGGTATGTGGTAGTTTTAGGTACACTGAAAGACTAGAGGAATTTCTTCTGACAACCTTCCTTTGACAGATTTCTCCCTTGGTTGTTAACCAGCCAGAATCATGGAGAGACTATGACCAGATGAAGTAAACCTAACAGAAGCGACTGATACTAAGGGTGCAAAGGTTGTCTGTCATAAGAGCTGTTGGTGTGCACCTGAGTTGACTGGGATGTTGTACCCATGTCATAGCTGAACATCCATTGTGGTGTTCCTCTCAGAACTATTGTTACTTTGTAGTTTATTCAAGATACATCGCCAAATTTTCATTGCTCTTAAATAATGCATGTTTTTGATTATTTATAGTGAAACCTCATCTTGTATTATCCCTGAAAGGGGTGACAATCTGAGGTTCCCATAGGATATAAGCATTAGTGTCCAAAGGAATGAGATGGACAGGCACTATTGAATAACTAGATCTCCATGACAGTTTCCACAGGGATCTGCTTTAGTGAAGATGTCACAGGCAATCTTTGTTTGGAAAGGTTTTATTGACATAGGGGACATAGTGGGAAGGAAGGTGCCACTGCCAGACAGGACAGACCATAGTGTTGCTCTGTGGTCCTTTGCCTCTGACCTCCTTTCTACTATTGAATGTTCTCCATTTGTATTCAAATTTTCTTTAACACAATGAGTTAATTGTTACTGTGCTAAATATCATGCTATTTCCCTTAAAAGTAAAATAGTGTTATTTCCATTTTGCTGAAAGGAAAGATGTGTAAGTTGCTGCCTATATTTTTCTGAAAATATATTTAGTACCTCTAAATTGGGTGAAAAACACCAATGGGTTCTGGAACAACTAAACTTCCACAGGGGGAGGGGGTGGAATACATGGATACATGGAGACACACTTTTCACAAGAATAAACTGAAAATAGATCATTGACCTACATGTAAAGCAAGCAAACAAACAAAAATCCCCACTAAACCCCTAGAAGATAGCATAGGGAAAAAATATAGATGATGTTTGTGAAGATAATGAGTTGTTAAATATAGCTATCTGCTATAAATCTAAAAAAATGCTATGCTAAACATCAATTAAAATTGAAAATCTCCTATCTGTATTAAGCACTTTAAGGAGAATGAAAAGAAAAACCAAAGACTGGGAGAAAATATTTACAAAACAGTTATCGTCTCATAAGGGAATATCATATATAATATACAAAGAACGTAGAAGCTCAACAAAGAGAAAGCAAAGAGTAATAATGTAAGAGCTGAACAGACACCTTTCCCAATAATATATGTGAATGTAAACAAGCACATGAAACAAAGCTCAATATCAAAAGCCATTAAAGAGCTATAAATAATGCAGTGAGAAAACTCCACTGCTGTGGTAGTTTGGATGTATGTCCCCAATAGACTTGGATATTTTATTAAAACTTGTATCTTGGGTCTCCAGCCATCTGGCTGAAGGAGGAGGTGTCACTGAGGCTGGATCCTGGGGTCCAGTCTGAGGGTGTGTTTGAGGGCCCAGTCTGATTTCCAGCCCAAAGGCACACAGAGAAGTCTGAGCTCTGCTGGGGATGCTGCTCTTTCCTGCTTTTTGGTATGTGTGTTAGTGTTAGTGCTGAAGCTGGTATTTTTGCTTGCTGCTTTTATTTTTTGCTGGCTGATGGTAGTTTCTCTTTCTCTCTCTGCTTGGATGTATGGAAGCAGCTTCTTCCACCACTGATGAAACTGCCCCCTGAATCTGTAAGCTTGAAATAAACCCCTTCCTCCCATAAACTGTGTCTGGTTTGGATGTCCATCCCAACAATGTGGAGTTGACTCAAACAACTGTATACCTCTTAGGATGGCCTCAATGGAAACCCTGATACCACCAGATACTGGTCACAATGCTCAGGAAGGAAATCTTCCTCATTGCTGGTGGCAAAGTGAACTGATGTAGTCATTTCAGAAGACAATCTACAAAACTATCCATACTCACAGTATGATCAAGGTTCCATGATCCTTGGTTATCACCTAAATAAGCTAAAATCATTTGTCCCTACAAACAGCTGTCCAGAAATGTTTATAGTAGCATTATTCATAACTGCCTATGACCTTCACTAGGTGAATGGATAAAGTGTGAGTCACACAATGCATTATTATTCACTTTGCTAAAGATAAATGGGACAGCAAGCCATGAAAAGATGTGATAGAACATTAAATGGATATTACTAAATGAAAGGAAATTATGTGGCACTCTAGAAAGTACAACTATAGAGATATCAGATCAGTGATTTTCAGGCATTCAGGAGAGGAAGGGATGGATATTCACAGCACAGAGGTCTTTGAGGGCCACAAAACTATCTTGCATGAAACTATAATGGTCATATATGTCATTATGCCTTTGTCTAGACTTATAGAATTTACAACTTCAAGGCTACACTGTAGTATAAACTATAGGCTTTGGATGATATATGCTAGTTGGCCATCAATAATTGCAAAACAATTAAAAATATAATACTGAGGATGGATGTTGGCAATAAGAGAAGTTGTACAGTGCAGGGTCAAAAACCATATAGAAGCTAAATATTCTGCATAAATTTGCTCCCCTTATAAAGCTAATTTTAGTAAGAATATTTGGTGAAACACATTCTGAAGGTGGCCTTAAAAAAACACATATTCCTTGCTTATTATTACTTGTCTCTGTTTTCCCTAAGAAACAAAGCAGAAGTCAATAAGAAACAAGATATAGGGCTAGAGAGCTTGCTCAATGTTTAAAGATGATTGATTACATCTTCACCAGTACCCACACAAAGATGACAGATAATCATTTGCAAATCAAGAGACCCTGGCACATCCATACATCCCCTTTCCTCACACACATGCAAATACATTTTTTGTTTTATTTTTATTTATTTATTTGAGAGCCACAGAGAGAGAAAGAGAGAGAGAGAGAGAGAATGGGTGCAACAGGGCCTCCAGGACTGCAAACGAACTCCAGATGCATGTGCCACCTTGGGCATCTGGCTTATGAGGGTACTGGGGAATCAAGCCTTGAACCAGGGTCCTTAGGCTTCATAGGAAGTGCTTAACTGCTAAGCCATCTTTCCAGCCCCCAAATAATTTTTTTATATATATAATATATATATATATATATATATATATATATATATATATATATATATATGATATATGTCTGTGAAAATTTTGCTTTAACTGTCTTTTTTTAAAAAAAGATTTTAGTTTTATTTATTAGTGACAGAGAGAGGGAGAGAGACAGAGAAAGAGAGAGAGAGAGAAATAATGAGCATGACAGGGCCTCTAGCCACTGAAAACAAACTCCAGATGTATGTCCCACCATGTGCATCTGGCTTATGTGGGACCTGGAGAATCGAACCTGGGTCTTTAGGTTTCTTAGGCATGAGCCTTAACTGCTAAGCCATCTCTCCAGCCCTTAACTGTCTAAGTATAAGCCTTATGATATTCATGCAATATCTCATGTACTTTTATCTTGTAAAAAGTTTCAGTTTTACCTCATACTTTATGTTAAAGGTGTTCTGAAATACATTAACTTTAAAAAATACTTTCTAGGGCTGGAGAGATGGCTTAGCGGTTAAGGTGCCTGCCTCCTAAATCTAATAAATCTGGTTCCAATCTCCAGGTCCCAGGTTTAGCCAGATGTAAAGTGATGCAAAGGCACAATGCCACACTTGACCCCAAGGGGGCGAATGCATCTAGTTTTCCTTCTCAGCAGTTGAGAGACTGCTGGGACACCCATCTCCCCATCTCTGTCTGTCTTCCTCTCCCTCTCTCTCTGTCTCTCTCCAAAAAAAAAAAAAAAAAATACTTTCTACAAATCAGTTGTCGATTCCCAGAGTCACTTAGTTCATACATGATAAAGATGAGTCTCAAACTCATAAACTAAAGAAAAACACATGAAATTCAGCTCAGCCACAGAATCTGCTATAAAGCATGGAAGACAGCAAGTGTATGACTTTTATATTTCAACAGAGATTGACTAATTCAGTTCTCATGCTCAAGTCACAGGTGGGTATGCAATAGTAGGTCTGTAGCCTTAAGCTTACTTAAGACATATGTATGCTTTTTTAAAAAGTTTAGCATTTTCAAATTTCAGAAATGTTAACATTAATTAAAGACATACTCCAAATGAAAAGGATTTCCCTTAGATAGCATATGTTATAGTTCAGCTATTTTTGAATATTGTACAGAAGTTTCATAATGACTACTTTCTGGAATGTCATATTGTTTCTCAAATTGCTGGTCTGATGCCAACTGGTGTGACTTGCTACTGTTTGTTTCCTATGCCTACAGAAAATGTCAGGTTCTCTCCAAATTAAGCAATTTAATTATGCAACTACATCCTTCACCATGATATCAGTATTCTGTGCCATTATATTGCAGATAATAGGAAAATAAGAAGTCACTTCCTTTTGAAGTCATTATTACTTGTTTCACTCATTCCTTCAGATGATTTTATTTGTGTAAGTATATACATAAAATATACATATGGTCTCATGCATACATTATAATGGTAGAGAGAAATTCCACATACACAACTTAAATGTATTGTATTGAAATTGAAGTGATAACTAGTTACTGAACTCCTACTATGGGTAAGTATATCAGAAGATATCAACAACTTAATGGGGGAAAAGATGTGGTTCTTTTTTAAAGGAATATTTTAAAACTTTGATATAGGAAACTACAGGAGATACTGCAGAACTCAAGAGGTAGTCACAACTATAATGTCACAATCCTTGGTACAGCAAAGAAATGATGAAAGAGCAATTTAGAAGAGGTAATCACATAAATTTTATAAAGTCTTATTAATCAAGTGTTCTACAGAGTAACAATATTGATTTCCAAGGAAACCAAACAAAATGGAAAATAAACCTCAAACTTAATTCTAGACTTGTAGAATTACAGCTGCTTTTATATATTTTTTGGAGTTAATTTGGGTGTATTGTGTATTTGGTGCAATTAGCAATTCTGGATCAAGAAACATAGCCAGTGTAAGGTGACCTCAGACAGAGAAAGATGGAAATAAATATGCTTGGTTTTCCTGCCCTCTGGGATGACACTGGCTCCCCAAGTCAAATTTAATAGTAAGCCAAGAGCAGGATGGGTGGATGAGGTTTATACAAATCATCTGCTCAGAGCAGACATTTTCAAGAGGGTAAAGTAGCAAGTGGACCTGGATTGTAACTGGAAGATAACTGGGATCACAAGGCTCAAGAATCTAAGTGCAAGCTGATGGTATCATCCCTTGGCCTCAATTATCCAAATATGTATTTAGAATTTTTTTAAATTAATTTTTATTTTAGAGAGAGTAAGTGAGATAGAGAAAGAGAGAATTGGTATGCCAGGGCCTCCGCCACCACAATCAAACTCCAGATGCTTGTGCCACCTAGTGGGCTCTTGCCTCACCTTTTGTGCTTCTGGCTTACATGGAATCTGGAGAGTTGAACATGCGTCCTTAGGCTTTACAGGAAAGCGCCTTAACCACTAAGCCATCTCTTCAGCCCTGGGAAAATTGTTTTGCATGTTATAAGATCTCAGTTTTGGAATTGTAACCAAATATAATACCCTTCTGTACAATGTCTAACAGCTTGTTTATCTTGAAAACACTAAGCATATCTTTGGGGGTTAAGTAAAGGTATAAAAAGTTTTTCTCGCAGAACTAGAAGACTTAGTTAGGATTCTCACATATATTCTCCACTTTGACTTCACTTTTAGAATCAAAGCTCTAATTTTATCTCTTACATTTTGTGCTGGTTGTTAAATTAGTGGTTAGATAGTTCAAATGTGTGTCCCCAATAGAATCAGTTGTTTTTATTAAAAAGCTTGTAACTTAGATTTCCAGCCACCTAGCTGGAAGAAGTGTCACTAGGGGCAGATCCTAGAGTTTGGCCCAAGGCATGTTTGGAACAGATCTGAATTTTAGCCTAAGATATGCAGAGTTCTTGAGCTCTGCCCGGGCCCTGCTACTGGCTGTTTGGTGGTTTCTCACTGCTTGGATCTGTGAAAGGGAGCTAGCTTCTTCTGGTCGATGGAACTTGCCCTGGATCTGTAAGCCTGAAACAAATACCTTTCTCCCATAAACTGTTTGATTTGGAAATTTGTCCCAGCAGTGTGGAGCTGACCACAACAGTTATTAATTTGAAGGGACCCAGAGTCACCAGTGAGGGATTATCTAGATTAGCTGAGCCTGTAGGCATGCTTGCAAGAGATTATCCTCATTAGGTGAATTGAGGTGGGAAGCCATACCTTAATTGTGGTCAACACCATTTCATGGGCTGAGGTCCTGAGCTGTATAAAAAGGAAAAAATAAACTGAACACCAGTATTTTTCTCTGTTCTTCTAGTTCCTGTTTCCATGCATACATTGCCTTGATAGACTGTAACCTTGAATAGTAAGTCAAAATAAACCCCTCTTTCTTTAAAATGAGGTTTATTTGCTATTTTTTTCATAGTAATTATGTAAAGAGGACAGAAATTTGGTACCAATTATTGTCAATTGGGTCACTTGGGGAATGTGAAAGAGTTTGGAACTTTGGGCAAGAAAAGCCCTTGAATATTATAAGCAGAGATGACTGGGTCATTCTGATGGGAGCTTGAGAGACAATAATACTTAGAGAAATGTGGGCAATGGAAAGCTGGCTCATGAGAATTCAGAGGGGAACAAGGCCTCTATCAAGAACTAACTAGAGGCAGTTCATGCTACATCTGTCAAAGGAAGTGGTTGCATTCTTCTTATATCCTGAGAGCTTGAAGGACTCAAACATAATGAACTCATTTGCTTGGCAGAGGAAATCACAAGGCAGAATAGCATTAGGCTGTTACTTAGAAAGCAGCTGTAATTGTTAAAGAGATCTGCTCCACTGAAACGAAAAACCCCAAGCCACCATCTGCAGGCTCCATCTTATAACAATTCAAATTCATTCAAAGGAAGGAAGCCTAAACTGAAGGATGTCCTGCTGGAACACAACCAAGTAGGGAAGTGTGAAGCCAAGGACCTCCTATAAGACACACAAAAGCAATTTAAGGAGGAAGGGGTTTATTGTGACTCTCAGTTTGAGAGTAGTCCATCTTGGCAGAGGCAACATGGATGGCAGCAGAAGTATCCGGCAGCTGGTCCAACTGCATCTGCAGTCAAGGAACAAAGATAAATGCTCATTGTGTGATCAGACAAAACCCAATGTGCATTCTTGTGAAGACATGTTCAAATTAGAAATACTGCTTCACCATCAGCTGCTTCCTTTTAGGATGAATGTATCATTAACTGGCTATAAATAATACTTTATTTTATAGATAAAACTACAGAGATATCAAAAATGAGTACAGGTCTGGAGACATGGCTTAGCGATTAAGGCGCCTGCCTGCCAAGCCTAAGAACGCCCGTTCAATTCTCCAGGACCCACATTAAGCCAGATACAAAGTGATGCAAGGGCGCAATGCCACACTTGCCCAGAAGGGGTCATCTGGAGTTCGTTCACAGTGGCTGAAATGGCCCTGGCCTGCCCATTCTCTCTCTCTGCCTCTTCCTTTCTCTCTCTCTCTCTCTCTTCTCTCTCACTCAAACAAAAATGAGTATAGTTCTACATTTAGTAAATGGAAATTTTAGTTTCCACTTTTGTATTCAAGTTCTTTTCAAATAATATTATTTTAGAGATTAGTTTAACAGAATTAATTATGATTATGGAGTTATACTGATTATTTCCTCTTTATTCCAAACTCCTATTCTGATGAATTGTGAGCAAGCAGGTGGGGGCAGTACAATATGAATGATAATTAATGTCTATTAGATTAGATAATGTGAAATCATTATGAATAGGTTTTATGGGGTTACCAGTGTTCCTCTAAACACAATATATAGTCCTCATGGCTTCATTGTTTTCTAGTCTGTCTGAATTGTCAGAAAAATTGAAGGTTCTAAAGTAAACAGGATGACATGTAACTAATAACAGTAGAAAATTTAGTTCATGTGTTCATTCTCCCAGAAATATAATATTTTCTTATGAATACTGTATGAAAAGAACAAAAATACAGAAGGGAGAAGAAGTAACCTCTAATTCACACCTAAAACATGGCAGCAAAAGGCAGGTGGCAAACAGGTTGAAGTCCCTGAGTTCTAATTTGCTTTTCCTGGCACTGCCACCTTGATCAATGTACTGCAACTTTTAGTACTCACACTGTATCTATCTAAATGTCTCAAAATAAAAATAAAACAAACAAAAAACCCACTTGTTGACTAAAGAGTTACTGAGCATCTGTTCTGTGTTAAACAATGTTCCAGGTATTACAAATGAAGCAGAAAGAAAACATGGTCTCAGATTTGTGGGAGCTCCTTTTGTTAAAGGAGACAGTCTACAATATTGTTAAATTATCCTTCAGATTGTGATAAGTTCTATAAGGTGTTCTAGTCCTCAGGAAAAACTCTATGATATGAGCATTGCAGCATGTCCCCCAGTTCAAAAGGGTCCACCAGATTTTTTTTTTTTTTTTTTACAGTAGACAATGGACAATCTGGACATACAGGGAAACAAAAGTTCTGCTAAAGCCCAGCACAAGGGTTCTGCATGTTTTAACCATGTGTTCTGAATTTCATTTGCCAAACCTGGCAAACTTTCTTAAGGACATAATATACAGAGAGGGCCTTGACTTCCACACTGAGACAAAGATCAGCAGAAGTACCTTGAGTATTTTCTGTTTAAAGGAGTACTGGGCATGCCCTGTTATAAGTCATCTACAAGATCTTATGAACAGAATCAGGAATCAATTTGTAGATGTGGCAGATTCTTAGAATCTATTTTTCAAAAAGCCATGACAAAATGTGAAAATAGTTTGACTAGGCAGTATACATTGTGTTCTATTACTTAGTGTGGAAAAATAAATCAAATAGTCCAGGACATTGTCAATTTTATTTGGTTAATAATTGCAAGCCCAGATCTCTCTCTTCTATCTCTTGAACACTCTGGAACTATTTTTGTTCAATTCTGGTCCTTTTGCTCCCAATCTATCAGATGTTTTCCTTCTTTGGGTTTTCTTCTCAATATTTCATCATATGGCCTAGGTGCATTTCTCTATAGGATACAAATAGTAGGGAAACTGGAAAGGATTAATGTTTACTCTTTGGATACGCTATGCATCTACACACATGTGTACATATGTATCATAAGGAATTTTATCACATATGTTTCTTTCAAGGAGAGTTTTATATGTTTAAAAATGGTTCCGTCTATTTAAAAATGAATATTAGTATCTTAACTACATATTTATATTCCAAATGTATTGACCCCAAATGTTATAGTAACTAGTATAAGTTTGTTTAGGGAAGATGTTATATAAGAAGTAAATGAAATTATTTAGAACTCTTCAAAATAAATTTATAAAATTATAATACACTTTTACTCTAGAAATATGTATGTTTTATCTAGATAAAGAGTTTTTGGAAGATTACAGAATATCTGTGATTGAAATACCATCATGTAGCATCCTGTGTTAAACAGCAAAAGGTTGGACTTGGTATACGTGTTTGTAATCCCAGATGTGGTAGTTTGATCCAGGTGTCCCCCATAAACTTAGGTATGCGCAATGCTAGTCTCCCCAGCTGATGACAATTAAGAATTAATGCCTTCTGGAGGCAGTGTATTTTTGGGAGGCGGGACTATGGGTATTATAGCCAGTGTCCCCTTGCCAGTGTTTGGCACACTCTCCTGTTGCTATTGTCCACCTGATGTTGGATAGAAGATGATGCCCACCCTTTGCTCATGCCATCATTTTTCCTGCCATCATGGAGCTTCCCCCTTGAGCCTGTAAGCCAAAACAAACCTTTTTTTTCCCCACAAGTTGCTCTTGGTTGGATGATTTCTACCAGCAGTGCGAACCTGACTGCAATAGTAAAGTGGTACCGAGGAGTGGGATTGCTGCTAGACACCTGACTGTGGCTTTGGCCTTTTGGAGCTGATTTTCAAGAGGAATGTGGAAGGATTTGAAACCTTGTCCTTGGAGATGTCTTGCAGTGCTGTAAGTATAGCTTGATGGACTATTCTGTTCAGAGTTGAAAGCCCTGAATGCAGTAAGAACTACGGACTATGAGGTTTGGCTTATGAGGGTGAGAAGGGGTTTTGCTTGGACTGGGCTACAAGCAGTTTTTGTGAAAGGCTTGCTGTTATACCTGTGTCCTGAGAAGTTGTGCAGGGCTGAATTGCATAGAAATGGACTAGTGTGTGCAGAGGGATATAGCACAGAAAAAAAAAAAAAAAACTTTGGGTAAACTGCTGCCCATTAATTGAGAGATTACAACCTTTGAGATTGGGCCAGCAAACCTGCACTGGGCAACAGGAAGAATGTAGATTCCTTTGAAGGGAGGGCCTGAGTACTCAAGGAGTAGTCTATTCTTCAAAGACTGCCTTACTCTCCCCCAGTTTAACAAATTTGCACCTTACCTGGTGTTATGGAGTATAAGAAATGCAGGAAGGAGAGGGTCATTGAGTTTGCAACAGTCTTGTGTTTTAGAAATGGCCATGGGCAATGTGAAGCAGGTTTACTGGATACCTGCATGGAGACCCCCATGGGGCCATGAGGATGAACCGTGGGTTGCAGTGGAGACTCAGTGGGGATGCTGGGACCACAAGATGTCAGCCAAGGAGAGCTGCCAGGCCCAGTTGAAGTTTTTCAGGACTGTGGGTAGCCTAGCTGGAGGGGTAGAATTGGAACTCCAGAGACTTGTTGCTGGTTAGAGTTATCGGACTTGTAGATTTGTCACTGACTAGATTTGTTGGACTTGGAACTAGGAAGTTTGATGTTTATTCAATTTAAATCTTCTACTGGTTGAATATTCCTTTGCTATGCCCAATGCCATGTTTTGCAGTGTGAGTGTTTATTCTGTGCCATTATGGGTTTTTTGGGGATTTTGTTTTTGGTGTAATGGCTTAGTTAAAAGACCTTGGACTATGGGGATGTTTGAACATCATTAGGATTGATAAAAACTATGGGGACTCTTAAAGTAATACTGAGTGCATTTATTTTATATCAGGTATGGATATCAGTTTATGGGGGCCAGGGGTGGAACGTGGTGGACACCCTTCAGGTGTCCTTCATAAACTTAAGTAATCTGAATGCTAGCCTCCCCAGCTGATGGAAACTGGGAATTAACAACACCTCCTGGAGGCAGTGTATTGTAGGGGGTGGGCATATGGGTATTATAGCCAGTGTCCTCTTGCTAGTGTTTGGCAAACTCTCCTGTTCCTATTGTCCACATGATGTTGGCAAGGGGGTGATGTCCACCCTCTGCTCATGCCATCACGTTCCCTGCCATCCTGAAGCTTCCCCCCTTGAGCCTGTAAGCCAAAATAAACCCCTTTATTCCCACACGCTGCTCTCAGATGGGTGATTCCTACCAGCAATGGGAACCTGACTGAAACACCAGGTACCTGGGAGACTGAGGCAAGAGGATCACAAATCCAAGCCTGCTTGAGCTACAGAAAGAATGCAAGGCCACACTGGCCCATTTAGTGAGACCCTGTCTCAGAATAAATAGTAACAGAAGTTCTGGCTATATATTTCAGTGGTAGAGAATTTGCTTCACATGTTCTGGGTATTGGGTTTAATCCTCAATGACACCAGGAAGGGCAGTGGCAGTGGGAAGAAAGAAAATGAAAGGCAGGCTATGTAATATGTTGCTACATATATCAGTGAGTCCTCTGATTGGAAACAAGCTAGAATACATTTATGGGCTTTGTAGGTAATAATCGCGTGGTGAAATTCCAACAAAAACAGCAATGACCCATTGTCTTCACAGAAGAAAAGAGGAAGATTTGAGGAACATGAATAATAACACAAGTCCAATGTCCTTAACCCAGTAAATTTCTGCAAGATTCCCTTCAATGAAAATAAGATTTGTTTATCATCAAAGTAGAAAACTAATGCCCTGACAATGCACGCCCTGCCATCTGGAGGGCTGGCTTGAGCTGTCATAGAGCTTGGTAGCATTTCTAAATGCATTGGCTCAGGCATCTACCCATGTCCTACATGAGGGAGTGGAGAAGCAGTCACTATTGCTTTCTTTGAGAATCATAATAAAAGAAAAGAAGCAAAAAGTAAAGAAAGAGGGAGGGAGATGGAAACGGAGATGAATACCAAAGCTGTGTCTATGAGGAACTAATGATAGCATGAAGTTTCAAGGAAATAAGTCCCTCCTTATGTTGGGAAAATAATTTCTCTGACCATTGTCCATTATTTGACTTTATACATATAGCCTTGACTATTGCACAGATAGCAATTATTATAAAATTCATATTTTGCAGAGAAGGAGGCAGGATACAATTTGTGTTTGCATAAAATATAATAAAATTTTCTGGACTAGAGAGATGGCTTAGTGGTTAAGGCACTTACCTGTGAAGCCTAAGGACACAGGTTCAATTCCCCAGTACCCACATAAGCCAGATGCCCAAGGTGGTGCATGGGTATGGAGTTCTTTTGCACTGGCTCGAAACCCTGATGTACCCATTTTCTTTCTATCTGCCCCTCTCTCAAATAAATAAATGAAATATTTAAAAATATATATATATAAGTAAATTTTCTAAAGCCAACACCAAAACCAGAATTTTTTTGTTTTGTTTTGTTTTTTTGAGGTAGGGTTTCACTGTGGTCCAGGCTGACCTGGAATTCACTATGTAGTCTCAGGGTGGCCTCGGACTCTCAGCAATCCTCCTACCTCTGCCTCCTGAGTGCTGGGATTAAGGGCATGCACCACCACACCTGGCTTTGTTCACTTTTTAAAATATAACTACATATACAAATACATACATATTTAAAGGTATACCTACCTTACTTAGAAACTGTTCATGTCACATAATATAACAGGCATTGATGATGAAATATTTAATCACTCTTCACAATAACAATACAGAAATAAGAGATAGCTATTTACATCTACAGATAAAGACCCAGAACCTTATTAGATCAAAAATATTCAGCAAGTTTACATAATTAGTGAATGGCAGAGCTGAACTTGGGACTATCTGATGCTAAAACTCATGTGATTTCTCAGTGGCTGAACTTCTCTGTGAGGGCTACATATATGTACTTTGTCCAAATTATCATTTTATTTACCTTTCCCACTGAGATGTAGGACAAACAGTAAATAGGACAACAGCTATAAACCATGACTGTCCCAGGTAAAGTAGGACATGTAGTCACCCTATCAGTATGCAATGGATGTGTCCTCACAGTGTATGACGAATGGAATCAAATAATATACCTAACCTGTAGTGTTCTTCTCAAGAATGTGAACTATTACCTAATCTGCATTTATAAAATGTAGTCTTGCATCCAATTTGCAGGAATTATTCATCACAAATGGTTGATTTCCTGCCTTTCCTCAGATTTCTGTAAGTGACTCAATTATAATCAAGGAACAGCAGTATACTCAGTATAACTATGCAATCACCACTATGGATCTCAAGCTCTGATGGGACGCTGCTGATATTATATGCAAGCTAGAAAAGAACAGAGCAAATGAAGTATTTGTACTTCATTGTTTCTGAAAAAGCTAATAGTACATTTTCTTCATTTCGCAAGATCAGGTCCCCAAATTTGCTATCTTGGCATATGTAGGTAGGTCCTGTGGAAATCGTCAGAGTGATGATAAACAGATAAACACTGATAGAGAATGAGGCAGCCATTAATGCTGTAGTGAACATGAGGAATAAGGCCTATCATAGTAATTGCTGGGCATTGGCAAGTGGGTCTTAGTCTATTCTTTTAGTGGCAGGTTATAGGCGATCTCATAGAGATGTAAGTCTACCCAGCATCAAGTCTCATGTTTATATCTTCCTTGGGTTGTGGTGGAGGATGCTAGGGAATGTTGCTTTTTTATATAGCCGTCTTGAAAGAACTTCTCTCTAGATCACTATAAAAATAAAACATTCTGTTAGGAAAGAGAGTGTAATCTAGATAACTCTGCCTGGAATCTCACCCCAGACCATCTTTCCAAGGCAACAGATGAATAAGAATTTTGCAGTGCATGACTTCTACCACATCAGACCACACCAAGTGAGATGGATAATGGACACAGCAAAATGGGTCCACTACAGTAGTCATCATACAATGAGAGGACACCATAGCATTCATGATTGGTTGGCACAGACTTGGCATTGGTATGCAAGGAGTTGGCTGGGTTTACAAATGACACTATTTTCACAAAACATTCCTCTTTGAATAGAGCAGAAAAGAGAAATCCCTTCTTTCTAAACACATCTTGCCTCCAGGAGCCCCATAGTATCACAAACATCCATGCTCACTCTGGGCTTGTAGGGATATCTCACTGCAGTAAAAATGTCACACCTATGAGGAAGTGCTCTCTGAGCCACTGAGGGCTACTTTTAGCATCCTTAAGGCCAATTTGTGTTATTGTGTGTTAAAATCAATCTGTACCCTCAGCCTTCTCCCCTATTTCAGTTACTTAATTAAATCTTGCCAGACATGGTGGTGCATTCCTGTAGTCATAGTATTTGGCAGAAGGATCATAGACTGTTCAAGGTCACATGAACTATGTAGTGAATTTGATCCCAGCATGGATCACAGTGAGGATCTTTCTGAAAAACAAAACACAAGGGGCTGGAGAGATGGATTAGTGGTTAAGGTGCTTGCCTGAGAAGCCCAAGGACCCAGGTTCAATTCCCCAGTACCCATGTAAGCCAGATACACAAGGTGGTACATGTGTCTGGAGTTCATTTACAGTGCCTAGAGGCCCTGACATGTCCATTCTATCTGCCTCTTCCTTTCTTTCTCTCTCTCAAATAAATAGATAAAATTTTAAAAACCCACAAAACTATAAATAAATAAATAAAACAAAGGAAATAAAAATACAAATAAGCAAAAACAAATATTTTGTTTTGATTATTCTTAGACTAGTTTAAAAATAATTGAGAAAGGCTCTCAGTATGTAAAGCAGACTGGTCGTGAATTCCTGATCTTCCTGCCTCTGCCTGTCAGTGAGTGCTAGGATTTGAGGTGTGTACCACCATGCTGGATTCTAGATTTAAAAAAAAAATTAATTCTCACTCTTTCTCAAAGACTGTAATATCTACTTTACATATTCTTTTATTTCTTATTTGTGGAATGCTGACCCAAACAAAGGAGATTGCTCCAGATTCCCCTCTTAATCAGATGATAAAAGCATAGAGATTAATTTGTCTGTAGGAACCAATGGATGACAGGTCTCAAACTGGATGAAATATTGAAAGAGTATTCTAAAGGCTTTTGCATTTTTATTTATTTAATGTTTTTTTGTTTGTTTGTTTGTTTTTTGTAATTGAGAAAAGGTCTTATTCCAGCCCAGACTGACTTGGAACTCAACTCTATAGTCCCAAATTGGCCTCAGATTGACAATAATTTTCCTACTTCAGCCTTCTAACCTACCTAGTTCTAGGCTAGAAGTAAAGGTGTGAGCCAACACAACTTTCTGGTTTTGCTTATTTCCCACCCATGGCATCCTGACTCATAATACCATGAAATGCGAAATGTAACATACATGATGTCAGAGATTTTCTTCCACAGCTAGATCATTAACCCTAGAAATGCCAATAAAATATAGAAACTGTTCAATAAATAATCATTTAAATTGTTAAATTTCTATGCATTAATCAAGAGGAAAGCAAATGTTTCTCAGAAATGCGAACACATGGAGGCAGCATACTGGTAAAATAATATATTCCCAAGAGTACATTCTTTTTAAACATTTGCCTCAAAGCTGAATGCATTTTTCTGAGTAAATATTTGTACATTTGGTCATCTATTGTAGAGAATAAACAAATCTCAAAATATACAATTTCTGTAAAGCTTTCCAAAAGGAATCTATCCAATAGTGCATTAAGATGGCAATTTTCAATCCTGTAGATTTTTTAAATTAGATCAAAATTATCATTTCATTGGTAACATATTATATATGTTATATAAAATATATATATGTATATATATATATAATATATAATGTAACATATGCATGCAATTGAAGTTTAATGTCAGGAATGAAAGGAATACACTTTTTTAATTTTTATTTTTTTATTGACAACTTCTTTACTTACATACAAAAAAAACACGTGATATTTCCCTCCCCTCCTCCCATTCCACTTTAGAATTCTAATCTCCGTCATATCCCCTCCCTCTCTCCATTAGTCTCTCTTTTAATTTGATGTCATCATCTTTTTCTTCTATTTTGAGGGTCTTTCAAAGGTATTGCTAGACACTGCAAGGTCATGGATATCGAGGCCAATTTCTGTCTGGGCAGTTGCATTGTAAGAAGTCATACCCTTCCTTTGGCTCTTCCATTCTATCTGCCCCCTCTTCCGCAATGGTCCCTGAGCCTTGGAGGATGTGACAGAGATGTTTCAGTGCTGGGCACTCCTCCATCCCTTCTTCTCAGCACTATGTTGCCTTTTGGGACATCCCAGTGGTCATTGCCATCCGAAAAGAGAAGCGTCTCTAACCAGAAGTGAGAGTAGCATTTTTTTTTAATTTGACCATATGAATCTACCATTGAACCAAGAAAATTGCGACCTGTCAAAAATCTCTGTCTTGGGAGCATAAAAAGAATGTGTAAACCTGAGTCATGGTGAAGGAGACAGACACTAAGGATACTCAAAATGCACCAAAGCAGAAATTCAGAAGCTGCTGAGAGCTCAACACTAAAGTAGACTTAAAGCATGCCAACCAAGACTCAGGGACTTTTGAAGAAGAGAGATGGAAAGAATGTAAGAGCCACAGGGTGGGAGGCAATAGCCAGAGGGATTGCCCTCTTCACAATGATAGACTGTTGCTCTCATAACTCATAACCCACAGTTCCATGGTGGATACCAGCAATCCTACTAAGGGGGAGCCTCAGTGGAGTGTGGGCAGGAAGAGGGGAATGATGTTACTAACAGGTGATGTATCCAAAGTTTCAACATAAAAAAAATAATTAAAAATGTCTAAAATAATCACTAGAGTGTTTTAATAAATGAAAATAAATTCACCCGAGGAATGAGTATATCCAGATAGTTTCAGAAAAGACAGAAATTTGTACGTTTTATAATACACCCTGAAGCCTATCTTTCATATTTTTAAAGTGTGTGTGTGTGTGTGTAGGGATACATATATATGCCTGACACCCATGTGGAGATCTGAGGACAATCTTGGGTGTTTGTTCTCTCTTTTTTTTTTTTTTTAATAGATGATACAGCTTTATTAAAATCAGAGAAAAATGTGAGGAAATCAACCATAAGAAATATAAAGGGGACGTTTCATGAAGATATAAGGTCAGTTGGTGAGTTCAAAGCAACGTTTCTCATTGCTATGCTGATGTGTATGCCCATATAGCAGCCTATGAGCTCCTGGATTCTCCTGGCTCTGCCTCCCATTGCTGTGGGTGCATGGCATGGTCCACTTTGCCTTTGGCTGTACATGTGTGCTGTGCACTCAAACTTCCATTGACAGGTTTGCAATCAAGTACTTTTAAATGCTCAGCTACCCCTCCAGCCCCTATTTTCTCACCTCTGTATGTATGTGTGTTGTAGTAATTAAACATGCTTGTAAAATGTTTAAGACCGCTGTGTAAATGTCTTCAACCTGTCATCATCAGTGATTTCAACAAAAGTTGCTCTTTAACTACATCTGAAGTTTTATGTAAGATCAGGTAGAATAAATCATCTCAACACTGGAACTGGTGGAATCTCACCCTAAGGCCTGAGACAGCCAATGCTAGACCCACCCATGATACTATCCTGTGACACTGATCATCATTCCAACAATATATCTTATCTGTTTTTAAATTTTTATTCATTTATTTACAAACAGAGAGTAAGAACAGAAGATTGATGGGCAAATGAGCATGCCAGGGTCTCCTGCCTCTGCAAACAAACTGTAAACACATGTGCCACTGTGTGCATCTGGTTTTATATGAGTACTAGAGAACTGAACACAATTGACATGCTTGGCAAGCGAGAACCTTTAACTGCCAAGCCATCTCTCCAGCCCTAAACTTTACCTTTTGTTGTAATTCTCTATCTTATCCAGCCATGCTGGCTCTAGCAGTACTTATGTGTTATCCTCCAGTCAGAAGAAATGAATCTATGGTCTAAGAAGTAAGTGAGACAAAGCTGTCACCTGAAGAAGTTTTATTTGTAATCCTATAAGGATAGTCAACTCTCAACTCATAATGAATCATTTTTCTCAAGGGGTTATTAAATTTGATATTGAATCATATTTCTGTAGCACTCTCCTTCCTGAGCCTTCCTCGCCTTAAAGATTACACACACTGGGGCTGGAGAGATGGCTTAGGGGTTAAGGCACCTGCCTCCTAAGCCTAAGAACATTGGTTCCAATCTCCAGCGGTTCCAATGTCCAGGTCCCACGTTTAGCAGAGATACAGTGACGCAAGGGCACAATGCCGCACTTGACCACAAGGAGGCGCACACATCTGGATTTTGTTCACAGCAGCTGAGACAGTGCTGGTGCGCCCATCCCTATCTGTCTCTCTCTCTCTCTCTCTCTCTCTCTCTGTGTCTCTCTCCAAAAAAATAATAAAAAATGAAAAGTTTAAAAAAAAAAAAGATTACACACACTGGGACCTTGAGGACATATCACATCTGCATTTATGAATCTTATGTAACAAAAAAGAATTTATATATGTGATTATAGTTACTAATCAGTTGTTTTGAGAAAAGGGAAACCTATTCTGGTTTATTTGCTCACCCTAATATAGTCACAGGATCTCTAAGACAACAGAGGCCATCCCTTGCATCCCTTGTGGCAGAAGTGGAAGGCAGAAAGATCAAAGCTGGGACTGCTACTCTCTTAGTCCAAGTGTGAGAGGGATTTGAGGATGAAAGGACTAAGAAGCTCAGTCCACTGATCATAGAAAGCTGAAATCTGTCCACATCCCAAATAAACTTGAAGTAGGTTCTTCCCTGAAAAGACTCTGGACAATTAACTAAATGGAAAAAACTTTAAATTGGGGCTCTAGGCAGAGAAGCATTACAATAAGCCTAGATTTCTGACCTGCAAGGACTGTGAAGTAATCCAGGTTGTTTACCCTGATAAATTAGTGGCACTGTTACAATACCAAATGGATATTAATGTGTGTCCTTCCATCATCATTTACCCTGTAAAGAAATAGAGACTCAGAATCCTTCAGTATATACAAATATGAGCTTAAAATATGAGCACAGTCCCATGGTCGTGCCCACGCTTGCTGATCTCCATACGTCTATTCCTGTGTTCATAGTAGCTGCTGTCAAACTTAGCTTGGATCAGAATCACCTATCTAGGTGTGGTGGCACATGTCTTTAATCCCAGCACTCAGGAGGCAGAGGTAGGAGGATCCCTGTGAGCTCAATGCCACCCTGAGAGTTGGTGAATTCCAGGTCAGGTCAGCCTGAGCTAGAGTGAGACCCTACTTCAAAAAAGGAACAAACAATTACCTATAAGGATTTAATGAGCAGGTGCCTGGCTATCATGTTCACTTTCCGATTTAGTAAGTCTGGAATGTGTTTTAAAGTGTTTTATTTTTTCTTCTTCTTCTTCATGTTTTAATAGGTCCCAGGTGATATTGCTGCTGCATCTCTAGAAATACCAGTTTAGGAATCACTAGTGTACAAGATGCTGCTGTTCTAGTTATGCCATTCTTCATCTTATTGAACAAGGCCTTTAATCTATGGTTTTGAGTTGCAATAGGAGTTCCTTGGGTAACAGATGAGTCTTATGACACATGGAGCCTGTACACCCATATGTGCCAGAAGGAAAGAAGGAAAGGAGGAAAGGAGGAAAGGACAGGTACTAGCCACCTAAACTGCTTCTCAGAGAAAGTTCAGTGAAAAATCATTAAATCTAGGTCTGGGGAAATGGCTTAGCGGTTAAGGCATTTGCCTGTGAAGCCTAAGGACTCCGGTTCGATTCCCCAGAGCCCACATAAGCCAGATGGACAAAGGGGCACATGTATCTGGAGTTCATTTGTAGTGGCTAGAGGCTTGGCATGCCCATTCTCTTTCTCTCTATCTGCCTCTTTCTCCTTCTCTCTCTCTCAAACACATAAATATATCAAAAAACATTTAAAAAATCATTTAAGTCTATCTTGTGGTAACACTGTTAACCATATACCCATCTCCATAGATTTTACTCAGCAAGTGATGAATTTTAAACCAAGAGCACATATTGGATCCCTACTGTCAAGATCTTAGGAATTAAAAAGTCAATGGCCAAATAACAGAAAATCTATGTCTCAGAAATAGTTCAAGAAACACAATTCAAACAAGGTATCCAGGCAGTATGCAATAATGAGAAAAAAATGATTTCATAAAAAAGTGATTTCACATAAGAGGACAAATAGAGCTAGACATATCTTAAGATAGGCAGAAGTACTCTCTTTTTTTGTATATAAGGAACACAAAACAAATGAAGCTTTTTAGTACTTCAAAAGTCACTTCTTGACTTTCTTCTTATATTGGATGAATTTTCAATACTTTTAGCAAACTTATTGGAGCATAGTTTACTTAACAAAAAGCTCATGAGATTTAAGTGCATAACCAACAATTCTTTTTATATTTACCAAGTTGTCCAAACTCTCCATAATACAATTTCAGATTTTAATAAACCAACCATATAACTTATGCTGGTTGATAGTCCCCATTCTGCTCTCCTGTCCCTAAGGAACACCAATTTCCTGTCTGTGTCTATAGATTTGCCTTTTTTTGACATTTCATGTAAAGAAAATTATATATATATATATATTTGGATTTTTTTCAGATAGACTATTCTTAAGGTTCATATATGTTGCACTATGAATCAGTACTATGTTGTTTTTCATTATTATTATTAGCAGTTGATTTGTTAGGTAATATTGAAAGTATTAGGAATTCTCCTTTTTTCCAAATAACTTAGTTTCTAGATTACTGTTTCTTAATTTTTCTACCAAGGCAGAGATTTGGGAATAATGACAAGAATTTAATACAAATTTAATACTAGTTTTTAAAAATAATATCCTTCATTATGAGCTCACATTTAAATTGCTAACACAAAGAAATATTATTACTATGCATATGATGTACATATGCCCAGATTGTATAGCTGACCACAAAGTGGCACATGTATCCGTTGTTCATTTGCAATGGCAAGAGACCCTAGCACACCCATACACATTCAAGCATGTAAATAATTTTTAAAAATAAAAGACTGCATACTCTATCATCCCAATAATGTGCTATTTGTTCTGAGAAAACCAAAACTGAAGTATGAAGAAAGTAAAACACTGGTGGTTAGCAGGGATTATAGGAGAGAGAGGGATACATAGAGCAAAGAACTCTTTGCCCTGAATATTTGGTATGACTCATTTAAAAATAGTTTGCAGGGCTGGAGAGATGGCTTAGCGGTTAAGGCGCCTGCCTGCTAAGCCTAAGAACCCGGTTCCAATCTCCAGGTCCCATGTTTAGCCAGATGCAAAGTGATGCAAGGGCGCAATGCCACACTTGTCCACAAGGGGGCACACACATGTGGATTTCGTTCACAGCAGCTGAGAGACTGCTGGCGCGCCCATTCTCTATCTGTCTTCCTCTCCCTCCCTCTCTGTCTGTCTCTCTCTGTGTCTTTCTCCAAAAAATAAAAATAAAAAAAAATTAAAAAAAATTTTGCATATGTATGTCTCTATATGTATGTTAATGTTGTGTGCATGGGTGTGTGTGTGTGTGTGTGTGTGTGTGTGTATGTGTGTATGCATGTACAGGCACATTGTGGTCTCTTGTGCTGCAGATGAACACCAGATGCATGTGCCACTTTTTGCATTTGACTTTATGTGGGTTCTGGGAAATTGAACTGTGTCTTGAAGGCTTTTCAAGCAAACCAAACATTTTTAGGTACTGAGCTATCTTCCTAGCTGTGATAGGATGAGTTTTATATTTTAATTGGGTCATGATGTCTTCTGTCAAGAATGCATTGTGACAGGAGGGGGAGAATGAATGCATGGTAGCTGAAGATTGTCTCAGTCACTAGGGTGGAAGATCAGTTCTTGGCAAAGCCCTTTGAGAAGGAAACTTCTTCCAAGTTTCATTTTTTCCCTTTATTCCACCTTCTGCCATTGTAACATCAAATAGTATCTTTTGGAAAAGCATAGCTTCTAGCACCAGACAGATTTAATCTCCAACCATGACTTCATGGGTTATATCTAGCCTTGTAAGATGGGTCAGTTCCCTCAACCTCAAATTCCTGATATACTAAAACCTCACTCATAACTTTACTGCAATCCTAATTCAATTTAATATTTAAAAATGCATACCACAGTGTCTGGTATATTATGGTTACTCTGAACTGGTTGAATTTCACAATGATAAAAATGGTCAGTCAGGTGTTCTTTATGTGTCTCATTTTGCCTGTACTTATTCCAAGAACTTTTCATATCAAAATAATTAGAAAACATATTTAAAGATCAATAAATATTTATTGATGCTATGGAAACAAGCAGTGGATCAAGAAATTAATCATAGTCGTTTAAAATTTCCCTAATAGGATCCTAATAGATATTTTAGGAAGAGACAACATGGAAGAATGCCTTATTCTAGGGATAGTTGTCATAACAATTAAACCTCAGGATTCAGTTCATGTCTCTAATTATAAATGAAAGCCATGCATTAAACAAAGAGACTGTGGAGTTCACCCTTCCTTAATTAGGGGTTCACAGCGATGCTAGGTTTGACCATGCGAGTTTCATTTTCATTACTATCTGCTGACATTCTCACATATCCTCACGGTAGGTAAGTTTTCTTCCCAGTCATGTACTTTGTGACAGGTTAGCAACAATTCCAACTTCATGCTCCATTTTCTCTGCCTCCAGAGGCAATTTGCTCTCCGTGCACTTTGTTATTTCCTCAGCTTTGTGGCTCCGACCTGCAAGGTGCATCGTGATGGGAACTACACTTTGAATATCAACACTTCAATTGCTCTCCTGGCTGAATTCTATCTATGCCACTTTAGGGGGAGGATTTTAATAGAAATATCATCTTTTTACATTAAATAGCTGGTCAAGACTGTGCACCAAGTTGTTTCAAAAGTGAATTTTCTTTTACCTGGCAGGCTTTTGGCATGTTATCATCATGACACTCAAGGTCCTCTGTGATCCAACTTCTGACCATCTTTTAAGTCTCCTCTTCTACTACTGTTTGATTTCTGTGTTGGGAGATGCAGAATTGTGTGAAATGCCCTAAACTGACCATGCTATTTGTACTTCTTTATCCTTTTGTAGACGCCATTTTTCTTTATAATATTCTGGCCTGTTGAGATGCTGACATACCTAATAGGCACCTTAAGGACTGGGTAATAGGGAGGGTGGGACTGGAGGGGAGGCTAAGGGTCGGGGGGAGGGACACAAAACTGTACCCAAATGGAACTGGTACAATAAAATCCTATATCATGAGAGACAGGTCCTTAGAAGGAACACCTGAATCAAAGGGCCCTAGAGAGGGTATGATGGAGAATAACCTTAATCTTCTCCAGTTCTCTCTCTCTCTCTCTCATTTCTCTCTTTCTCTTTTATATTACCTATATTTTTCTTCCTTCTTTTCCCTTGGTGCTGGCCTATAACTCCTTATACCAGGATGTGGTTAATATACACATTGAGCTGTTGATCGGAGAGATCTACAAGGTTTCCCAAAAGAAGACAGACTTCTTTCAGAGCTCTTGATTACCCACCAAAGCTTAATGGCAAGATCCTATTGCTGAATACACCATTTGCTGTCAGTATGGAACATGGAGAGACCTGGCTGGAATCTGGTCTAGTGCCAGAAGGTGCTACATGAGCTACTGAGGGAAAATGGCCAACATCTGTACAAGCAACTTGAAATCTAAGCTATTCAGCACCAAACAACCTGACATGATGCTCACCCAAGTACAGTAGTGGCACACAGCCATGCTGGGTAACCAACTGCTCTTGGATTGGCTAAAAGATACACTCAGTGGAATGGAACCCATAGCTGGAACTGGGAAACAAGTCAGAATTATATCCAAGTAACGAGTTTACTCTCCAATATCAATCTCCCATTAATCTTGGGTTACACCTATTAAATTATCTCTGAACTAACAATGGCTATCCCATTTATTCATTGCTGACTTCACTCTCCATTGGAAAATCTGCTTCTCTTTTTCACATGGACACAGAACCTGAGGAGAGAATCAGCCCATCACACCTCACCAGGGCCCCAGCTGAAACCATAGAGTACTTGGGGAAATGAGCAAGAGTGTTGCTTTCTTGGTGAACCTGGTATCAGCCCAAGAGTGAAGGAGACAGACACAGAGAACACTCAACTCCTAACAAACCAGATATGCAGAGACACAGAGGCTCCCAAGACCTCATCACTGAAGTAGACCTAAAACAAACCCAACATGGCTCAGGGAAATTCATGGAAAGATTGCTAGAGCCACAAGTTGGGACATTATGCACAGAGACATTGTCTCTTCCCCATAATTGATGGCTACCCTCACGGGGATCCACAATCCCCATGGGGATAACTGGCATCACCAATGAGGAGGGTCCCTTTGGGGGGCAGGGATGAGGGTGAGGATGGCACCAACATGTGCTGTTAACGCATAACTAATGAAAGAAAAAAAGATTCTGGGCTGTCACTATTCTGTACTTTCATAACAACTGCTACTTTCCAAGATTCCATTTAAGTTTTACTTCCATTGGGTGGTCTTCATGATTCATGCATTCTTCTTCCTGACTTGCAGCTGCTTAGAGTTCTCTTTATATCTCTATATACATCTTTATAGGCATGACTTGATCATACAGAGCACTAATTAAGCACTATTAAGGTTTCTTCTCTCAGTCATGCTCCACCTGGTCAATGAACTTCAGCGTCCAAATCTAATCGATGCATGCATCTCCACATTTTAACATGCAGCCCAGACAAGGTATTTACAAGGTATTACATTCATATTGTACTGGTTAGTATATTAGAAGGGAGTAAAGAAAACAATATTATTAATCATTTATTTTACCTTGTTAAGGTCCTGTATTAGTATGGAACATACACAATTATCACTGTAAGTGATAGAGATTTAAGCATTATCATCAAGAGAAGGAAAGACACCAGAGAGAACAGTACTATATGGCCTAGAGTGAGCACAGGCTTCTCAGAGAGAGTCTCCAAACAAGCCAAAACCTTTTATTACCTCTCCTCTATGCTAAGAATTGAACCCAGGCCCTTGCATAGGATAAGCATGCACACTTTCACTGAGCCACATCATCATAGATTCCATTACTGAGATAAGTATAGGCTATCACACAAGCTTATAGAAAGAAGAAGCATATTTTTACAGAATCAAGGAAGGTATAGAGGGAGGGCTAAACATGATTTGAGTTGCAATTATTTTTACAAATTGAGCATACCCAATTTTCAATCCAAAGTCCTTGTGCTCTAAAATCAGAAACTTTTGAAACATTGATATGACACTCAAACTGTTTCATATTTTGCAACAATTTCTTAAAGAAATTAAGTAGGAAAATAGTAACAGACATAAAAGTGACAGAATACTCATGGAAGGGAAGGGATTGGCTGTTGTTTGGGAAGATGCAATTAGTCCCATGCTGTTGGGGAGTAAAGACTCCACATAAAGTAAGAAACAAAAAAGGAAGAATTTTAAGGGTGCTACCAATTCCACCCCTGCACAATTTTGAGTTACAAGGGGCAGCCCTTTCATTTCCATGGGTAGCAAAATGTAATGGGTAGCACTGAAGAAAATAACTATTGGTTTTCTTTTCGAGAAAGAGCTATACTGTTCAAAAGTATCAGGAGAATGACAAAGCACCTGGACCCTTCATCTTCCTCCTTTGCTGAGGCTAAAATGAGAGAATAAATAACAGCTGGGAGAAAAGATCAATGTAGGCCTTGCCTGCAATAACAGATAGAAAGTACCAGGCCAAGGGAAACCATAAATGCTGTAGAACCTCATTCCTCATCCTTTGAACTGAAGGTCTCCTCTGACCGGAGCTTTAAAGATCAACCACAGCTCTTCCCTTGAGCACAGATGTTTGTTTTACTTATCGTCCTGCCCAGCAAGCTAGCGCGGCACTGAAACCTTGCCTGCAAACACAATGCAGGCTTTCTGTGATGGCTAATCCATAAACTTTATAAAAGTTACATTTATCTATCCAGACACATACATTTCATAGTATACGCAGCAGGGCATTTACTCCTCCTCCGCCCATTCGTAATAGCATCCAATATAGTAGGTTGGCAGGACCAAGGTACTCAGGACACCCATCCAGTTGTTTTCCTGCTTTTTGCTAATGATGGATGGAAGTGATTGAGCTTTTCATCTCAAACTTCTGCCCTCCTTTAGATTGTACTGTAAGGTGACAGGGCTCCAGACAGCATAATTTCTTGAGCATGATGGACTGAGGTACGATCCAGTTGGGTCCATTTTGAACAGAAAGTTCAATAGATAAGAGCTAGGCATCACAGAGATTTCAAGTTTTATGTCTGTAATCCTGAGCATGCTTTTGTGAACTAGAGAATGATCTCTTCAATAAAATAGCTAAAAATAAACTGCATGGAAACACAAGACTTCCACACTGAGGGTTTCTTTCAAAATTGGACCAACCACTAATTTAGTGTTGATGTACACAATGGTTAATCTTCACTGTCAACTTGACTGGATTTAAGAATCACCATGGAGAC
The DNA here is from genome assembly GCA_036365145.1 of Orientallactaga sibirica. NCBI lineage: Eukaryota > Metazoa > Chordata > Mammalia > Rodentia > Dipodidae > Orientallactaga > Orientallactaga sibirica. The sequence goes on from JAEOAD010000083.1 coordinate 5,262,022, forward strand.
ACGCCTCTTGGAATGCTTATGAGAAGGTTTCCAGAGAGGTTTAATTGAAGGGGACAGGGAGACCCACCCTGATTTGGGTTGGATGCCCAGAAACAGGAAAGCCTGATGTGTCCAGAGTTCTAGCATTCATCTGTCTGCTGCCTTAATGTGGGTGCACTGCGACCAGCTGCCTCACACTCCTGCGCCCCTGTATTCCCCACTACAACACACTGTACCCTCAAACCTGATCTCAAACAAACCCTTCTTCCCTTAAGCTACTTTTGTCAAGTTTTTCTTTTGTTTTCCTTTTTTTGTTTTTGGTCATAGCAAAAAGAAAAATGAATAATACAGTCTTTGATCTGTAAGTTGATTTTCTTCTTCTGAACTTAATTAGTTTTATCTCTAAAATAAGTATGGAATTACAAGATGTTCTGTATTTCATAGATGTATGAGGCAGCTCTATAAGGCTGGAATGAACTTCCAAACTGGACACAGTTCATGGGAGGAAGGGATTTATTTCAAGATTACAGATCCAGGGGAAGTTCCATCAATGGTGGAAGAAGCTGGCTCCCATTCTAAACCCAATCAGAGAGAGAGAGAGACCACCACTAGCCAGCAAACACCAAAAAGCAGCACAAACCTGCAGCAAGCAGGAGACCTGGAACTCAGATCTTTCTGCACGTCGTTGGGCTGGAATTCAGATCCCCTCACAAACACACATATAGGCTGGAGCCCAGGACACTTCCTGAAGACCCAAGTTATAAGCATTAGTAAAACATCTGAGGGCTGGAGAGATGGATTAGTGGTTAAGGTGCCTTAACTGTGAAGCATAAGGAGCCAGGTTTGATTCCCCAGTACCCCACGTTAGCCAGATGCACAAGTTGGTACATGCATCTAGAGTTTATTTTCAGTGGCTGGAGGCATTGGTTCACTCATTCTCTCTCTCTCTCTCTCTCTCTCTCTCTCTGCTAATGGCAGACACTTTGCCTGTGCCTTTCTTTTTCAGAGATGACAATATTGGTTTAGGTTTTTAGTATGCTCAGGCCAAAGGGTTTGGTTCCCAGAGCCAGAAAACAAACAAAGAAAACAAGCAACAGCAAAATTAACTGGGTATCTTCTGTATTTCAGATGGTGTTCTAAGACATAGGAAGATAGCAGTGAGCCCAGCATTTCATTAATTAGATTCTATGATCTGAAAATAAGTCTTCACAAAACATGATGGATGATAAAAAATCACCATTATGGATCTTTTTCATTAGTTATGTATATAGAGTGTATACAGCCATGATGGTACCATCATTAGCCTTCTCCCTGTCCTCCCCACACGGGGATTGTGGGTCTTGTCTTATAGAGGTAGCCATCAGTTATGGGGGAGAGGCAATGTCTCTGTGCATGATGACCCAATATATGGCTCTAACAAACTTCCACACCCTCTTCTACAAATTTCCCTGAGCCATGTTGGGTTCATTTTAGGTCTATTTCAGTGTTGATGTCTTGGCAGTCTCTGTGTCTCTGGATATATGATTTGGTAGGAGTTGAGTGTTCTCTGTGTCTATCTCCTTCATCCCTGTGCTGATACCAGGTTCACCAAGAAAGCAGAACTCTTGCTCATTTCCCCAATAACTCTATGATTTCAGCTGGGGCCCTGACGAAGTGTGATGGGCTGATTCTCTCCTCAGGTTCTATGTCCATCTGAAAAAGAGAAGCAACAAATTCTCCAGTGGAGAGTGAAGTCAGCAGCAGATAAATGGGATAACCATTATTAGTTTAGAGAGAATTTAATAGGTGTAGACCCTCTTGTAGCCCATGATTGGTGGGAGCTTGATATTGGAGAGCAAACTTGTTATTTGGATATGATTCTGACTTGTTTCCCAGTTCCAGCTATGGGTTCCATTCCACTGAATGGATCCATTAGCTAAATCAAGAGGAGTTGGTAACTCACTGTGGCTGTGTGCCACTATTGCATTTGTGTGAGCATCACATCAGATTGTTTACTGCTGAGTAGCTTAGACCACAAGTTGGTTAGAGAAATGTTGGTCATTTTCCCCCAGTTGTTCATGTAACACCTTCTGGCACTAGATAAGCTAGCTGTCTGGGGACTGACTCTCCCAGATTCCAGCCATGTCTCTCCATGTTCCATCCCAGCATATGGTATCTTCAGGACTAGGGTCTTACCATTAACCTTTGGTGGGTCATTAAGTACTCTGACAGAAATCTGTATTCTTTTGGGAAACCTTGTAGGTCTCAGTGATCAACAGCTCATTGTGCATCTTAACAACATGCTGGTACTGGGAGTTACAGGTCAGTGCCAAGGGAAAAGAAGGAAGAAAAATATAGGTAAAATTAAAGAGAAAGAGAAAGAAGAGCAAGTGACAGGAGAAGATTGAGGTTAGTCTTCATCATACCCTCTCCAGGTCCCTGTGATTCAGGTATTCTCTCTAAGGACCTGTTGAAGGTTCAACCTTTTAGTATATCTTTCAGGATATATGATTTTATGGTACCATTTCCATTTGGGTCCAGTTTTGTGTCCCTCCCCCACTTTTACCCTCACCTCCCATCCCACCATCCCTATTGTCCAGTCCTCAAGATGTATATTAAATGTGTCAGCATCTTGGGTAAATTCAGGTTAGGAGTCACAGATGAGTGAGACCACATGATGCTTATCTTTCTGTGATTGGGTAAGTTCACTGAGAATGATCTGTTCCAAGTTTGACCATTTTTTCTTCAAATTTCATTTTGTCATTTTTCCTTACTGCTGTGTAGAATTCCATTGTGTAGATATAGCACATCTTAGTTATCCATTCATCTAATGATGGGCATCTGGGTTGATTCCAGCTCTTAGTTATTATGAACTGAGCAGCTATAAACATGGTTGAGCAAATATCTCTGAACTGAGGCTTGGAGCTTTTAGGGTAAATGCCCAGTAATGGAATAACTGGGTCTGTTGGTAACTCTATAGTCATCCATTTTAGGAGTCTCCATATTGTTTTTCATAGTGGTTATACCAACTTACATTCCCACCAACAGTGAATGAGGGTTCCTATTTCTCCACACCTTCACCAGCATTTGTTGTCATTAGATTTTTTAATGTTTGCTATCCTTACTGGGGCAAGGTGGAATCTCATAGATGTTTTTATTTGCAATTCCCTGATGATTAGGGATGTTGAACATCTTCTTAAGTGTGTGTTTGCCATTTGTATTTCTTCCTCTGAAAACTCTATATGCAGCTCTCTGCCCCATTTTTTGAGTGGGTTGTTTGACTTTTTATTGTTTAGGTTTTTGAGTTCTTTGTAGATTTTGGAAATTAGGCCTCTGTCCAATGTGTATCTGGCAAAAATTTTCTCCCATTCTGTAGGTAGTCTATTGCCTCTGCTTACTGTATCTTTGTCAGTGAAAAAGCTTTTCAGCTTCCTGAGATCCCAATGGTTGAATGAATGTTTAATTTCCTGAGCTACTGGGGTTTTTTGTTCAGGAAGTCTTTTCCCACTCCTATATCATGGAAAGTTCCTCCTATTTTTTCTTCTAGTAGTAGCAGAGTATCCAGTCTCATATTGTGGTCTTTGATCCATTTGGACTTGATTTTTGTGCATGGCGAGATGTGTGGATCAAGTTTATTTTTCCTGTATGTGGTTATCCAGTTTGTCCAGCACCATTTGTTGAAGATGCTGTCTTTTTTCCAGTCTACATTGTTAGGACCTTTGTCAAATATCAAGTAGCTGTAGTTATTGTTTTTTTCATCTGAGTTTTCTGTATGAATCTGGGTTTGTTAGGGGACACATCTACAAAATAGGAACTATAATGCCTACCTTTACAATTTTGATGAAGTGTAATTTCCCATTTGCTTGTAGTGGAGAAGTGATAATCTCCGTTCTCTGCTGAAGAATGTTATTCCTTGGCAGGGCACATGGGGGATGAGCAAAGACAGGCAGGAACAAAGTTGGAATGAAAATTACAGGGTGGTGTACTGGTATGAAAACCTCATTATCCTTTTTACTGAGCTATCTTATCAAAATTTTATAAAGAAGAATCTTTACCATGATATATATTTGTAATAGATACATTCTACAGAATCTGATTTCAGATTCAGTGTCAACAATTTATGAAGGAACACATGGCTAGGAGTCTGGAACCAAGATTCAAACCCATGCTATATATTTCATACCACACAGGGCCTCTCACACGCAATGAATAACCAGAGTTAATCTAAGTCAGAATGTTGATCTTAATAATTTAAATGAAATATTACTATCATTTTTCAAGGACTCATCCTAATCTATTGAGAAATCAATGAAAATGGTCATTTGTTACCATAAATTCAGCATACCCAATGTTATTATAACTTTCCCCCTTCCTCCCTCAGTTTGACTCTCCTTTCTTTCCTTCTCTTTTCTATTTTTTTTTAAGTAAGCCAAGGGGAGGAGGGTGGAGAGAATTGGAGTACCAGGGCTTCTAGCCACACAATCAAACTCCAGACATGTGCAGCACCTTTTGAGAATGTGTGACCTTGCACGCTTGGGTCACATTGTGGGTCAGGATTGCCTAGGACCTGGCAAGTCGAACACTGGTCCTTAGGCTTCACAGGCAAGTACCTTAACCACTAAGCAATCCCTCCAGCCCCCCCTTCCTCCTTTCTTTTTTCCTTCTCTCTCTGTCTCCTCTCTGTCTTTCCCTTCTTTCATCACTTTATTCTTTTTTAAAATTTTTTTCATCTGTACACAAATATTGGTTACTTGGGGAATCTGCAAAATATTTGACAAAAGCAGATCTCCAAAAAAAGAATTTCATTTTCATTTTCATCATGGAGCCAATTTACCATGAGCTACTACCGAGTGAGCCTTCAGGACATTAATGACATATCCTCCAGATTTGCATCCTGCTTCTTCTCTGTAGTAGTGGCATGACTTGGATTGACTTACTTAAACCTCAAATAATAATAGTTCCTATTCTTAATATTGTTAAACACCAGACATCATATAACCTGTGTAAAAAGCATAGCCATAAGGTATGAATGAACAACAGGAGTTACCATTTACAAAGTGTGCTTCCTCAGCAACAAGACAATGGTAAGCTGTCATTAGTATTCTGCCTTTTAGAGAAGTTTCAGAAAGAATTGGGAAACTCAGCCTGGGTAATAAAATGAAGGAGAAAAAGTGGAGCAGCAAAGCAGTGGGCTCATTACAATAGCAGCATGGCATTCCTGAAACTCTAGGCAGGGAACTCTAAATTGTGCTCAGTGCAACTGTGCATATTACCAGAATTACATTACAATTAGGTTTTCACTGTAGCTAATGTCTCCTGTCAGTGTGCTGGGTACAGCGTCACTTCTACCTATCGACTGATTTCCATGGTGGCCTGCACCTCAATGAGATAAGAAACATAACTGGAAAAATTAGAACATGGGGCTGGACAGATGCCTTAGTGATTAAGGCACTTGCCTGCAAAGCCAAAGAACCTAGGTTCGACTCCCAGGACCCACGTAAGCCAGATGAACAAGGTGGCACATGCATCTGGAGTTCATTTGCAGTGGCTGGAGGCCCTGGTGCACCCATTCCCTCTTTCTCTCTCTCTCTACCTGCCTATTTCTGTATCTCTCTCTCTCAAATAAATAAATATTTTTTAACAAAAGAAAAATTAGAACATGTGTTACGTAAGACACCAAAATGTCCACTGGTTGCAACATTTGTATATATATATAGGTTTTTTGAGGTAGGGTCTCACTCTAGCTCAGGCTGACCTGGAATTAACTATGTAGTCTCAGGGTGGCCTCGAACTCTCGGCGATCCTCCTACCTCTGTCTTCCGAGTGCTGGGATTAAAGGCGTGAGCCACCACGCCCGGCTTACAACATATTCTTGAAAAGCAAATCCCTGAGACTACATAGTGAATTCCAGGTCAGCCTGAGCTAGAGTGAGACCCTACCTTGAAAAAAAAAAAAAAAGAATATGTTGTATAGTTAGGAGATGCAAAGTCATATTTACACTATCATTTATAAATCCATTTCTCTGGGAGTAAATACAAACTCTCATGTACATAAGAACGTGCCTATGTGTTCCTAAAAGGAGTATTTTACAGCAGGACTACATTCTACACTACAGAAATCATGTGCAGTATTAGAATAGTCTGAACTAACCCCTCTGCCTACATTAAGGATTGTTTGCAATGCCAATGTATTTAACACATTGTTTTATAAAGTGATTTCATTATATGATACAGATTAAATCAAATCTTTAAGCCAAATATTTCCATGGTCTGATCATACTTAATTTTAAAGACTAACCTCTCACTACATTAATCTTGTTTTGTTTCTTTTCCTTTTTCCTTTTTTTTTTTTTTTTTTGAGGCATGGTCTCATTCTCCATCAGGCTCTCCTGGAACTCACTTTATAGCTCCAGGCTGGTCTCATACTCACAGTGATCCTCCTATCTCAGGTGCTTGATTGTTGGTATTATAGGCATGAGCCACTACACTCAGCTTACATCAATTTTTAAATCTAATCAACTTGCCAACATGTTCTAGTTAAATGTTCATGTGGCTTTCTCCCTTGTTTTTGCTCTCCCCTGTACATCCAATGTCTGCCATCAGTTTCCATTCCTAACTCTGCTCCTAGAGTCATGGCTGTGAGCAAAAACTATCACCTACCTTCAACTTTCTTTCCCACCACCCCCTCTCTGCTTCACCTTCTACTGATGAAGCTCCATGGTGCTCAGTTTGAGGTCTGTGAACTCTATCTTCCTTGTCTAGATAACGTTGAGACAATTTAGGGTTAACAGGGTCTTTCCTGAAAGTAAAAGGCAGGACTGCTCATGGGTCTGTAGGGGAGAATCTGAGTCATTTCATTTTGTTAGAGGTCAGAAATGTCAAAAGAGGCTTGCCTGCTCTTATTTTTCCTTACTTAGAGAAATGTGGACAACAAGCTAATTGGCAACAGGTTAATCTTTGCAAAGGAGACATAGAAAACTGTGCACCTTGGGTGGAGTTTTTGCACAAGGAATTCATCAACTTCTCTAAAGATTTCCTGATTAACATAAAGAAACAACTCGTGATCTGATCAGATTCAAACTCCTAATCTGTCTTATATCTAGACTCTCATAGCTTTGCCTGCCTAAAATTGAATAAAAATAGGAAGTGCAGTCAACATGGGGAGCACTCTAGTGGTTTTCCCTGGTCCTTTATTAAATCATATTTTGTGTGTTGTATGTTCATTTCACATCCTTCCAGACATGGTTAGATGGTGGCAACAGAGATGTTCTCCTTTTTTATGAGAAGTAATGGCTACCTGTGGATAAGTTTACATCTTTCCTGGAGGGTCAATATTCTTGGAAAGATTGCCCTCTCCCAGCAAACCTCATCCCCTATCTGGAAATCTGGCATTGGGGCTGAACTAGCCAGTCCCATAAAAGACCCAAATCTGGATCTCTAAGTGGGCTTTCTAATTTTCAGAAACCACATTGATGCAGGATTTTGAGGTACAGGAGGGGTCTCCCAGAACTTATGAATTCCTAAGTTTTGGATTCTGTCCTACCTTTAATAAAGAATAAAGACAGGGCTGGAGAGATGGCCGAGTGGTTAAAGCACTTGCCTGTGAAGCCAAAGGAACCAGGTTCAATTCCCCAGGACCCACATAAACCAGATGCACAAGGTGGCATGTGCATCTGGAGTTTGTTTCCACTGGTTGAAGACCTTGACATGCCAACTCTCTCTCTATGTATATCTGCCTTGTCTCTCTCTCTCTCTCTCTCTGAAATAAATAAATTAAAATTAAAAATAATAAAGATGGACACAAGGATAAATTATCAATTACTAAGTTTATTGAGGGTTTATTTAAGGGAGAAGTCACGAATGGTGGGGTTTATATAAAGGAGATCTAGATCTAGGAAGGAAAGCTAGAACAGAATCAAACACTGGGAAGTAATAATTTAGGTGCTTGTGTCAGGAGATATAGGAGAAAGTGGCATGGCATCTGCCATGTGTTTTTAGAGAAGTTAAGCATGTAAACAGTGAGGCTCAAGGAAAAACTGAAAGGAGAGACATCAAAGCAGAGACCAAGAGATTCAGAGAAGAAATGAGTAATGGAAAGAGTTACACTCGTGTTTATCAAAGTTTAAAGAAAAATTAGCAAGCCTAGGGTTGTTGAGAGCACCCAAGTGGTAGATCTAGAGTATAAGAAAAATACACAAGTGGTAGATTCAAAAACCAGAGGGAAATCAAGCATGTAATCAAAGTGAGAAGTTATTGTAAATTATAAAGCAGAGGCAAGCAGAAACGTTTGCCTAGACCAAGAAATGATTTTAGGCTCTTCCCGCTCACCTGGGGGAAGCCAGACTCACGTGGGTCCTTGTGGCCCTAACAAAGAAGATAGGCAGGCAGAGCAGTAGAGTCAGAAATACAGAGTGGAGCTGAACTAAACTGAATGGGGTGTCAGGAAGAACGAGCCTTCATAGGCAAGGGGAAGCCCCAACTGGCTGGTAGATTTAGAGGGCAGATCCCTGGGCCAGCCCACCTAGGGTAGATGGAATGGGTAGGTATCATGCTAGACTGTAGGCAGCAGTGGCACTATAGATCAGTCCCAATCAGATATGAGCTCCATTGCTGCCAAGAATTCCATTCTTGTGTCAGGGAAAGATGACATGTGGGATGGTATCTCCTTGTTCTCTATGGACCTCAATCTCTAACTAAAGCTGCCTTTTAAAAGCTATCTTTCTCCTATCCTCCTTCACCATTCTTTCCCAGTTGGTCAGAAGCTCTGTGTTTCTTTTTCTTTATCGCTAAATTCTCCTTTCCCTATAATAAAATTTCTCTAAATTGTACCCTTTGGCCTGTGGGTTTCATTTGTCAAAATACATATAGACTAGGACCCTAAAGACCACTGACTCAGTGAAAGCTTTCTCTGATCATTCAGATTATAGGCCCTTAGTTCCTGAGTTATTGCCAAACCAAGAGCCAAGACTCAAAAACACCCTAAACTACAATATCAATTTCATTAATTGTTTAGATTAAATTACCATTTATTCTCTTGACAAAAAATAAATTGTCAACTGTACAATTTTATATGCAACTACAGTCTTGATGGAACTATTTGTCTATTTCTCAGACATTTAAAAGCTCAATATGTTGCCGATGGGAGTCCTACAACATCCCACACACCAAAATCCTAATGACTACTAGTAGTTCTTAATTATGAAAAACCATCTGAACTTTTCTTTGATAGCACTTTCTTCTTCATATAATTCTTATTGTGTTAGCCTCCAACATTATATCTATTTATTAAAATATTTTTATTTATTTGCAAGCAGAGAGAGAGACTAAGAGAAAGAGAGACAGAGACTGCAAATGAACTCCAAACTCATACCCCGCTTAGTGCCTCTGGTTTTATGTGGGTATTTTATGTGGGAATTGAACCCCAATCATTAGGCTTTGCAGGCAAGCACCTTAACTGCTGAGCTATCTCTCCAGCCCCTTTTATAAAAGTAGTTTTATTTATTTATTTGTGTGCAGAAAGAGACAGGTAGAGAGAAGGGAGAGAGAGAGACAGAGAAAATGGATATGTGTATTAGGGCCTCTAGCAACTGCAAACAAAGTTTTTTCAGACACATGTACCAGCTTGGGCATGTGAATTTACATGAGCACTGGTGAATTAAAATCAGGTCCTTGGGCTTTGCAGGCAAGCACCTTAACCACTAAGCAATCATTCCTTATTTCCATTGATACCTCTCAAATATTGACTATTATATTTTGTCTTAAACATTTACTATTCTAATTATATTTCTTCCAATATTTGATTCACACTTTATTCTCTACAGAGGAGAAAATCATTTAAACAGGAATTTCTGATCCCATCACTGAGATAAAACCTTCCTATGGTCTTACATTATTCTTCTCTTTGAACATCCAATGTCATTTGGTCATCTTAAATGCTGTTTCTTCATAGAAGTAGACTCTGCACCAAGTTAGAATCCCATATTAGTCCTGAGAGCATCTTGTGTTGCTCCTTCAAAAGGATCTTCAGAAAAAATTATATCAAATTCTATCTTGTTCACTATAAAGTTTATGAGACCTGAACTTGATCTCATCTTTTCATCATTTTAGTGTCCATACCTAGCAAAATGCTTGAACAATGGACATCTTTATCTCTACTTTTATAAATTGCATTGTGCCCATTTATTAATTTGGTTTTTAATTTACAATACTTCAGAATGTCAGTTTATTTGAAAATACTCTCATTGTAGATATAATTACTTATTTTGAGTTCATACTTGAGTAGGGTGGATGCTTAATCTAAAATGACTAGTATACTTAAACAAAGATAATGGAAGATGCTAACACAAAGAGAAAGGCCAAGACTGAAGTGTTTTAGCTAAATGCTGAGGAGCACCAAGAGTAAATGGCTACCTCTAAAGCTATGGAGAGAAAGGGGGGAATTTTATCTAGTCTCAGAGGAAGCCTGGTTTTAACACTTTAACCCTTTGATTTTGAATGCCTATCTTCCACAACTGTGAGAGAATAATTTTCTTTAACTTAAGTGATAGAGTTTGTGACAGGATTTTGGTAAAGCAGCCCTTGGGATGTGATACTGCTTATATCTAAGAACTCATGTAATCTTTCAATATGCAATACATTCTTTAACTCCAGAATCTCAGTGCCTAGGACTGCTAGGGACATAATATGTACTTAATAAAATGTGTTTTGTGTTTATGAATGTGTGAATAATGTATAGACATACTGTGTGTGTGTGTGTGTGTGTGTGTGTGTGTGTGTGTGGGTGTGTGTGAAATGTATGGACATGGAATCTATTCCCTTAAATGAAAACAAGAGCAAGTAGTTAACATCAAAAATTTACACGATTTAAAAACCTTTTTGTTAGGTCTTTAAGAAAATAAATGAATTTATATACACAAATATTTGTAGCAGCATGATTAATCCCAGCCCCAACCAGAACCAAGCAAGTATCTTTCTATGTCTGAATTAATAATTATGGTTCCTCTAGTTATTGGTGTACTTATTCATTTAATGGGTATTGGACCATTGACACACAAACACCATCTATGGAAATCCAAAAGCAACCAGGCTTAAGAGCTGATTTACTTTATAGGAACATTTCTCTGCCTTTAGAGAAGAGGCAATGAGGACAGATAAATGTTACTGTAGAGTATAGTGAAATGAGCATCTGTCTGAACATGAAGTTTCAACAGAAGCAAATATTTTGGTTGTCCTGATTTTTCTGGATCCTGACTGTGGTAGTAGTTATGTGACTCCAGGCAAGGACTTAATCTTATAGAACTGCATATAAGTTTAAGTTTATTGAATTAAGGGGCCATAACAAGAAATAGCATCAAATTAAAGGTATGAGTGAGTGAAATAATTTGAAAATCTAAAAGGAACTATGTGAAGTATGAGTATGGTTTCTATTCTTCATGAGAAAATTACTTTATTTAGTGGACAAATGTTCATAACATAAGGTTTGTATCCTCACACATCACAATATACTTAAATAAAGTGAATATTTTGCTAGGATTTGTGAAAGTACTTAAAGCCCTTTTAGTGCCTCGCCACTAATGCAAAACTGACCCTGGAGCAACAGTGGCTGGAAGCCATTACTTGATTATAGTTACTTCACATTCTGTAGCTTCAGGAAAGTGAGTGGATGGTTCCAGTCCAGTTCCTAATAGACAGGTGTCTAAACATCACAGACTGTGCTAATTGTCACCCTGCTGTCAGATTTAACAAATCCCTAAGAGAGAAAGAGCCTCAGAGGGTGGAACACCATATAGAATTGTCTTGAATTGAACAATCTAAAATGCATGGTTCTTTTGGCCTCACTAGATATCCAGAGACCTTGAGTCATAGTAGCTGGACATGGCTTTGGGAGGGGGATGATGATATGACTGAGATTTCCAGAATTCCTCCTGTTTTGTCAGCAAATGGACTCCAGGACCATTGAGCCAAATATGCCCTATAGTTAACAGAGATAACAGTTTTGAAACCATCTCCCTTGTTGAATATCCATAATAAATGCAGCTTTCTGGATTCAATTTTTCTGTCAGATAAATTTAGTAGCATATATTTTTCCTTTAATCAACTGAAGCTATTATATCTTAATTATTCTAATGTAGACTGACATTATCCTATGCATTGGCCAATGGAGATTTCTACTCTATCATTTTTATTTAAATATCATATGGTAGATATAATTAATGATTTATCATTATCTCTAGGGAAGACAGACTGTATTTCAATAATTCTAGGGTAACATTATCTTATTTTTGTCACCATGACCCAATATTTAGTTATTAGCTTGGCAGGAAGAGGAACTCAATTCTCTCAGTGTTTATAGATTCACAGGAGCTCATTTATTACTAAAGAAATTCATAAAAGATAGCAATGTAACAAAAATGATTGGAAAGAGTTTGTAAATATTCAATTGGAATTAAATTATCTTGTTGATTCCCCACTTTCCCTTGCATCTGCCAAATTGTCCTATCCTGTGGTAAAAGCACATGGGAATACAAACTGTCTTCTGCAGATTAACATACATAATGTTCATTCCAAATTACATGCTAGGGTCACTCAATAAGAATTACAGGGGGTGATGGTTTTGAGAACAGATAACCTACATATATGAACCACACTGACCATTTCCTATTTTTGAAAGGTTCTGTTTCTCTGCTATGTGGTATGTACAGTTTGTGTGTGTGTGTTTGGTTTAATACATAGTCTTCTGCTAAGTGTCTCTTTTATAATCACAGGCAAAGAATAAATCCTTGTAAGTACATACCAGAAATCTTTTGAAAAAAAGGGTATATTTCTGCTACCAGTTTCCCAGGAAATGTAAATACTGAGACACAAGAAAGTAATTACTAAGCTGGATATAAGAGCACTTAATAGGCCATTCTTTTTTAATATTTTGTTTATTTGTTTATTTGAGAGAGAGAGAGACAGAAGTAGAGAGGGAGAATAGGCACACTATGGCCTCTAGCCACCACAAATGAACTCCAAGTGTATTTGTCACCTTGTACATCTGGATTTACATAGGCTGAGGAATCAAACCCAGGTTCTTAGGTTTTTCAAGGCAAGTGCCTTAACTACTGAGCCATTATTCCAGCCCCCAAATCCCTTCCTGAATGTTGAAAGTTCAGCCTCTGCTTTATGACAGTAAAAGCATAAATGATACTATAGAGATTCTCAATAAAACTTATGTTCATAAAATTGAATAAGCAGGAAAATCAAGAGAATTATTCTTATTTTATTTTTCTAGCATTCTTTATCCATTTATCAAAATATTTACCAAAATTTCTCATGGTTAAGGTACTTGCCTGCAAAGTCTGATGACCTGAGTTCAATTTCCCAGTATGCATGTAAAGCCAGATGCACAAGGTGGCACATGCATCTGTAGTTTATTTTCAGTGGCTAGAGGCCCTGGTGTACCAATTCTCTCTCTCTATCTGCTTCTCTCTCTCTCAAATAAATAAATAAATAAATAAAACACTGAAAACATATTTAGCAGTGTCTCATTCAATGTCCTATCCAGGTAGCAGTTATGCAAGAGAAAGCGATAAGATAGGCTGGCCACCATATCTAGGCAGAGGATCAAAGATGGCACAACTCTCCAGAGCCACAATAATCATGGAGGAATATTTTTTTCAGACATCTCCAAAAGGAAGTATAATACTTACCTTCTCATTGTTGGGACAAAATATCTAATCAGAAGTAGCTTATGAAAGGAAAGGTCTTATTTCTAACTTATAGTTTCAAAGGGAACTTTCATCATTGTGGGAAAAGAACAGCAGGAACAAACAGCCAGCCAGGAGTCACATCTCTGCAGCAGTAGGACATAGTTATATTACCCCAAAGGCCATCCTTCTCCAGCAAGACTCCACCCCCCAAAGCCTTAACAAGCTTCCTCCGATTGCTACCAGCTGGGAACAAAGTATTCAAAATATATGAGTCTATGGAGGGACATTTCATTTAAACCACCACAGAAAGTGAATTTCATGGAACGTTATAATGGTGAAAGCTACTGAAGTCTAGGCATGGTATTCTTATGTTTGATGGTGAAGTCTCCTCCATATCCTGGCATATCCATCTTAACAATTTGCCACCAGCACAGCAGGCAAAAGACATCTCTGACATTAGTACGGCTTGACTTTGTTTCTAGTTGTATTTCCCCAAGAGAATAGTCTCTTTTATTCACACACTTTATGAACATTGTTTAGTGCAATGTTTAGACATGCCCTTAAAGTTTCAGTTGTACTTTGGTTTTGCCTTCTTGAGATTAAACATGGACTATGACCATGGATATTTTTAAAACTTCTTAAAAAAAAAAAAAAAAAATATATATATATATATGGACTGTAATCTACTTGAATGGATGGTTTATCTATTTTATGTATATTTTGTTCACTTAATTCTTGAAATTCAATCCCTTTCTTTGATTCAGCAATTGATGAGAGTAATCTACCTTGGACAATATTCTCACAGTAGGTGTTGTGTATATGTGCATATAATATTCATAGAGACTTTACATGCCAACTAAAATTGTATTCAGCAATGAAAATGTTGTGAAGACATTTTTCTTGTCTTGTTTTATTTTAGAAAGAAAGCCATAAAAATGAAAGGGAGGAAGGAAGGGAGAGAGAGAGGAAGTAAGGGAATGAAGAAGGACAAAAACAAAGAAGACAAAATAAGAAGCCTTAGAGTAGAGGCAGAGGACAATTAGGAAGCCGGGTCAGGGCATCAGAATAGATGGGAATGGGAGAATGAATATCCTCTAAGTTTATGGAATAACACTTCCCAAGCACATTTACATACCTGCAGGAGGTGGGGATGAGTTACTGATATGTATCAGATTTCAAATTTTAGCAAGGTGGCTGTTCCATCTGAGCAAATCAGTACATGACGATTATTTTATGAAAACTATATGAATACTGCTCTGTAAAAAGTAGCTGCTTATTAGTTAATTCATAATAGTAATTAAATTTTTGTGGGAGCTCATGTAAGAACACTAAACATTCACTTATATTAGGAAGTTAATAGTATCTACAAGTGATGGGATGAGAAATGGCAACATAAATACATTTTTTAAATACAGAACTAAGAAGGAAAAGTTAATGTAGTTTAAATTAGCTGTATTCATGTGTGGAATATATATTTTGTCTAAGAAAACTGTTTATGTTTTCTATGATATAGTCTTACATTTATAATGTATATTATTATGTTACAATAATTACTGAGGGAAAACAAACTAGGTTTTTCTTCTACCCTCTACTCTCACTCACCAGTCAACACAGATCTTCTGACATGAGCTGTGTGGGGGTTTCCACCACAAGCTAAGCAACCCTCGTGAAGATCAGCTGGGTCTCTTATAATTTAACTCAGTTCTGTCACTATTGACAAAGAAGTAGTTTTGAGAATCAATCCCACTTCAGAGGCCAATCAAAAGCCTAGTTGGTGACCTGTGTTTCTAACCAACCTACCTGAAGTTAAATTAATTTGCTATGATGCTTCATGCACCTCCAAATTTATGCTTATATGATCAAAGAAATTATATAGGGTACAAATTAACCATCAGATGGAAGAAGTGCCTGCACAGAGTGAGGGATGAAAGAAGGGCTTTAGATACTTTTCTCTTTCAAGAAAGCTATCCTCCAGGTATGTGCATATGCTCAGTTGTTGGGCATTGCTAGAAATGGGCTGGGACTGTAAGGAGGCTGGCCTGAACTGTTGGACATGGCCAGGAACCCTGGGCTATGGGGTTGCAGCTGGTCCTATCGTCAGGAGTCCCTGGTGAGGGTGACTGGCCTTCCCTAGTTGTAGGTTGTAGTGTGCCCTGTCATCGCCCAGAGTGGGCAGAACTGGTGAGGCCCTCCCCTGGACCCCAAAAGGCTCTGACCATTCCATAAGTCAGACTTTGCCCCCCGCAGTTCCTGACCTTGTGGCTAGCTGCCCAAAAGACCCTTATGTGGCTGAAATCATGTAGCCTTTTCACCATCTCTCTCTCATCCCCCACAGTCTTTGAAGTCACCCTTCCCCTTATCTTCCCCTATCCTCCCCCCACAGCTTTGAAGTTAAGAGCCCATAAACTATGCATCCGATTGCCATATAGTCTGTATGTACCATCTCAACCTTCCCCAAGTGTTTATAAACCCACTCCCCTTTTGAATAAATGAGTGCTGTTCATCAGACAATCACCCTGGTGGTTCATTGCCCATCATCTTCATCATCACACTCACCCGCTGCTCCAGGACCCTGCTTCCCTCTCAACTCCTCCCTCCTCCCTCCCTCGCCTGGGACGTTGGTGGCCAACGACACCAGGAAACAGGAATGGTAAAGACCCACACTCAGTAATCTAGAAGTTTGTGGTGGGTTTGAATGTAAATATATATCCCCATAACCTGAGGTACTTTTGATTAAGACAACTTGAGTCTTCAGTGGAAGGAGCCCTGCTGGGGAAGAGATGTGCCACTGGGGGTGGCTCTTTAGTCCAGCCCTAAGGTATAGTCAGAGCCAGTTTGAGCTCTGGCTGTTTGTGTTTGCTGGCTATTTAGTGGTGTCTCTCTGCTATGGATCAATGGAAGTAAGCTACCTTCTTCTGCCATGATGATGCTTATACCGGATTCTGTACTTGGAAAATAAACCTTTCCTCACATAAGCTGTTTCTGGTGGGCTGTTTGTTCAGGCAATAAGAAAGTAATTTCAACAAAGTTCTTCAAGAGTGGTCCCCACATTTTTTATTTTTCATGGAAGCTTCCTTATTTAGGTGTAACCTAATATATCCTTGTTTCTTAGTGATCAAGTTCACCATCAGGTCCCCTCCCCTCCCTGGAGGTTGGAGAATAGGTAAAAGTCCTGCTATCATTTTCCCTGTTCTTTCTAGGAGTCTGCTCCCAGCCTGAAGCTATTCATGGGCATTAAGCCACCAGCCACAAATCACTCATTGCTTTAGAAATTCTGAGGGTTTTAGGAGCCATTTTTTAATAATCAAGGGCAGGGACTAAGAATTTATTTCTTATCATATCAAAATTAATATGAGCTGTTAAAATATGTGGATATCTATCCATCATCATTAATAACATCATGTCAATATCATACTACTTAGATTATCATATACATGCATATTTATTTCATTATTAAGTATTAAGTAATTTTATAGACAATATCTTTTCTTCTGAAAATAGTTAATTCCATGATTATTGCCCAACTATGTGACACATATTAAAAATTACCTTCCAGATTCGCTGACCTGTAATTTGCACACATTTCCCTAAATACACATTCCTCTTGATTGTATCAAGTTGTATTGTTTTTCCTCTGCTCATTTAAGGTGTCAGATTAATGCCTTGCTTTGGAATGAATGGCTGTTTCCAATTTCGTGTATCAGTTTTGTGAAAATGAGCCAATCATGCAAGGTCATAAAGCAGACTTGCCATAAAATGTCCCTGATGAACAAGAACAATTCCATAGTGCAAAAAGTCTTTCAAGGCAGAGTCACCCAGAAACACAGGGATGTAGAACTTGAATTTTATGGTCCATATCAATATTTTACTGTGGTTACAAATCTAACACAGATGCCAAGATATTTTATGTTGCCAAATGGTTATTTTATTTTTCAACACATGTTGTGTGTTCTATTTAGTAGTGAACACATCTGTTAGAACATTTTTCTTTTTTCTCTCCCTGCATTTTTTTTTTTTTGGTTTGTTTGCAATTCTTGTTCCTCCAAAGATAAAAACTCATACATCAGCCCAATGCATGTTTTATGACTTATAAACATTGTTAAGCGATGCCATTGTGAACATTTGTGGGCTATGAAATTACTGCTTTGGGAAAGGTTTATTTATTTATTTATTTTATTTAGTGGCAAAAGGACTTTTCATTAATCTCAATTCTCCAGGTTTAGAAACCAAGCAGACCATGACATCTCTGAAAGCAGCTGGGTTTTAGATTCTCTTGGGAGTATGCAAATAGCATGAGGGCAGGAATAAACAGGTGTTTCCTGAGATACCATTCCCCATTCTGCTGCTTTCCTACTTGCCCTTATCTACTTCAAATTGGAATCATTTCTCAGCATGGCAGAAGTTTACATAAAAGTCAAGGATGGAAAGATGGAGGAGTGAGCTGGCTGGGTGACTTTTTTTTTGTGTGTGTGTGTCTGTGCTGATGAAAACTAAGAGGTGTGTTGTTTTCAAAGGTGTGTACCAACCCTTCTCCTTCCTCATCAGCTTCTCTGGCCTATCTTCCCCACTGAGTTGAATGAACATTTTCAGAAGCAGTCCCACTCGATTGATCAATAAGGGGTGCTGCTTGAAGAAGAACTGAATCATTTAGCACAGTGGGGAGGCTGCAGGTCTACAGCTGAAAGCAGGAGGAGGGGGACCAAACTTCACAGTGACTTTTATAGCCCCTACATCCTCCTGAAGGAAGGTGTATATTGGAAAGAGTGTAATGGAGTGAGGAGCATTGTGTTACCTGGCAGGCACAGATAATATGTCCCCTTTTCAAAATTTTGATGTTATATGTATTTTAGATTTTGGGTAGATTACTGAAAAATAAACTGAGCCATGGAAATCCCTCATGAAGTGAAAAAAAATTAATATATAAGAAGTTCTGTGTGTGTGTGTGTGTGTGTTTGTATATGTGTGTATACATGAGTGGTAGAGCAGAAATAGGAGAAAACATTTAATCTTATCTTCAACTCCCTGATTCCCACAAATTTGACTACTATAGTCCTCCTTAATCCATCTCACCTGCATCAATCCACCTAGAAGCCTTTATTATTTTAACTGGCACACTGAAGTGTTAATTTGTTCTTTTTATTTATTTATTTTTCTTTACAGGCAATAGGATTAAAGCTTTGGCCTGAAATGAAGGCGGAATTAACCGACATGCATCCTGATAAATACAACTCTCAGCTGCCTCAATAAAGAAGGATATAATAGATAATCATCTGATGTCTAAAGATTGCCCAAAAGTGCCCCAGCACGGGGGCTGGTAAGTAAGGACTGGCATCCTGATTTAACAATGTGGTTATGGGTCTTGAAAAATTAGGTTTGTAACAATCACACTTCAGATTTCACAGATAGATGGCCATGAGGCAAAGCACAGCTCTCATTCCAAAAGAAATAAGAGATAGTTTATTCTGAGCAAATATGAGTGGCCATGGCCCCAGAATAAAGATTCTAGTTTCACCTAATGACACATTCCACTGTTGAAATGGTTACATGAACTTTTGTAGTCATGTAGCAAGATAGTCATAAGTCAATATATCTGTCAGGTACAGTAGTGGGGACATTAGATGGGTTATGGACCCATAGAAAAACTCTGCCAGACCATTCAGATGCTCACTGATAATATTTCTTAGCTTTGGGGCTGGGAGCAACTAGTGGTTTGCTATTTAATATAATATATTCCAGAAATTTTACTTAATAGTCAAAAAGATGTTAGTTCAGATACAGAGATGGGCCTGGGAAGATGGCTCAGTGTATAAAGACTTGCCTCACAAGTGTGAAGACCTGAGTTCAGATGGATGGCTCTCCAGTACTCATCTAAATGCTGGGTGGGTGTGGCAGCTGCCTGCATGGTAGAGGAAATAGGTAATCCCAGGAAAGCTGGCTAGCTAGACTAGCTAAATCTGTGATCTCTGGGTCAAGTGAAAGACAATAAATAAATAAATGCATACATAAATAAATTAATTGATAAGACAGCTATTGAAGAAGACACAGGGCATCAACCTCTGGCCTCCACATTCTCTCTCTCTCTCTCTCTCTCTCTCTCTCTCTCACACACACACACACACACACACACACACACACACACGCAAAATAAAACATAGCCCCAGATAATTTAAGCTCTAGATCTGTAACATTCTAATTCTCCATGGTCATGAATGTCTAATCAGTCTACCACATCTTCAACATAGATTTGGCCTTTTTTGGGGATCAGTTCAAAATGGGAAGCCCAAGATTTTATCCCTTCCCTTCCCTCCCTTTCCTTTCCTTTCTTTTTTTTTAAATTCTTTTTTAAAGAGACTGTATCTCAATATCCAGACGAATTCATGTTCTTCCCTTAACACACACAAGCAACCTGCTCCATTTCAAATCTAGGTTACTTTAAGGGTTTTATAAAATTGTTTTCTAAATTTTCACCATCTAGCTTTTGATGTTAAAATATGTATGATTATGAAGCCTCAGGTAAGAATTAACTTTAAAGCAATGATAAGCAATTAATTCATTCCAGTCATCAGCCTTGAGTCACACTGCAAACTGTAAGATTTCATTCCTTTAAAAGGAACATTTACAGTAAAGTTGCAGTTTATTGTAACAAATATCACAAATGTGGGGCAGGAGATAACCTGTTTTATCTGGTTATATTTGTAAAACTAAGTATATAAAGGTCTTCCTCACAACCTTTAGCAATGTAGCGCTTTGCCCTTCATATTTAGAAGCCCACAGTACAATATCATACTCTCCTGGCCTAGATTAAATATGTAACACAGCTTTGGGCTGACATAATGTGTTCATCTCAGTCATGAATGTGACATGTTGTGAAGTATCTGTAAAACCCTAGGACGTTATGTGATTACTCTTCAGAAGCTGCATGCTAATGTATGGCATCAGAAAACTTTGTTTAATTTATATTAAAACAACTTCAGTGGAATTTGGATCCATGTTTTGTAGAAAATTATAAATTATATGTTATAAAGCTATTAATGAGTTGAGGTAACACAATACTAAACTTGTAGGGTATCAGGGTTCAAAACAGAGGCTCCGAGACCATGCCTTTTCTTGGTATTTATTGTAATTTATGGAAATTTATTGTAGATTCTTACAAGTGTTGTTTTCGAAAGGGAGGGAGCTGGGACAGAGAAAGAGTAGTAGCCCAAATACCTGAGAGCAAAAGGGGCAGATTATTGGGAAAGCAGGGCAGAGAGAAAGAGCTCAGACGATGGAAACCTGCTCCTGCCAAATCTACTGCTGGCTACGGTTAGCAAAACCTGGAGCGTATTTGGTAGGCAGCAGGGTTTGTATTCCTGGTCCCAGAGAAAGAAGCTGCTAAGAGGAGACAATAGGGAGCCAGTGACTTTGCCCATGTTGACAGGGAAGAGAGTGGGTAGGAAGGGAGCACTGAAACAGAGAGAGGAAAAAAAGGGAGAGAAAGGGTTCATAGGGAGAGAGGTGATGGGCAGAGACAGAGAGAGACAGACTGAGAGATACAGGGATACAGAATAGCCAGAAACACAGAATATCTATGTTATATCAGAAAAGATTCTGAAAGAGAATGAGGGGCCATCTGGTTTTTTATGTCCATTCTCTTGGGGTAGAGGGAACTATTCTGTGAGTGCGGCTGGTATTTAGAGAAGGATTCAGGTTAGCTAGAGCTTCCATTCACCCATACTTTTCCCCCCTCCCTTTGGAGACAGAGAGAGAGAGAGAGAGAGAGAGAGAGAGAGAGAGAGAGAGAGAAGAGGGCGCGCCAGCAGCCTCGTGCGCCTCCTGGTGGGCCATTGCGGCATTGCACCATCTGGCTAAACCTGGGACCTGGAGATTGGAACCAACCGGCCTTCTTAGGTTTAGCAGGCAGGCGCCTTAACTGCTATGGTATCTCTCCAGCCCCTTTCACCAATACTTTTGACGACCTCAGTTTGGGGTAGCGGGAAAGAGGCTCTGAGACCTAAATGTGGAATACTTATGACATTTATATTGGTCCTTCAGAAATATGGAGTCGGTTATTAGGACCATGTTTAAGGTATTCATATGGGTGGGCATATGGTAGGCATGCCTTCAGTTCCAGGCTCTGGAGGCTGAGGGGGACTGGGGATCTGAGGCCAGTCTGGACTACATAGTAAGACCTTGTCTCAAACAGCAGCAGGACACAGGTATTCATGCTGGATTCCATAGTCAGATTTGTTTGTTGTCATCTCTAATGGTCGCTCCTTACTAAGGGAAGGAAGACAAAATATAAACAAATCACTTCTTTATGTGAACCTTCCAGAATTGTGAGAAAACTGTTTTGGCTTGTTGGCTTATAATTTTGAGCAGAAATTGAACTACTAGGTTGTTAGCATTGATGTTAGGGCTCTAAAGCGAGGTAGAGAAGAGTAGGGATATGGTGTTCATTATGGTTTTATATGAACTTTCAAGGTGTCTCTCTTTTGAGATTATTATAAGTTTTCAGACTGGGTTAGGAGACAGTTGCATGTTGTTTTGTTGTTTGTTTTGTTTGCTACTGGCAGCTGTACCCCAGAGAGCCACCTGCTGGCTTGTACAGAGAAACTCATCTCTGACATTGGAAACTATAAGGAGAAAGAGATGAAGCAATAGTACCAATAAGCAGATAATTTAGAAAGAATTAGATATTCTCAGGAAGAATATATGATTCTGTCTCATTTCTTTCTCAGTGTGGGCCTTTATAACTTACATAGCTCTTCATATCCCCTTTAAGTGAATTGCATTTAAAAAATAATTTAAACCCATTTAATGTGATAATAAAAACCGTGGTGTTTATTCTTTTTGTTTTATTTATTTATTTGAGAGAGAGAGAGAGAGAGAGAGAGAGAGAGAGAGAGAGAGAGAAAGAAAGAGGAGAGAGAGAATTGGCATGCCAGGGCCTTAGCCACTGCAATCTAACTACAGAACTTCTTGCACCATCTAGTGGGCATGTGCAGCCTTGTTCTTGCCTCACCTTTGTGCGTCTGGCTAAGGTGGTATCTGGAGAGTAGAACATGGATATTTAGGCTTTGCAGGCAAGCGCCTAAACCACTAAGCCATCTCTTCAGACTGTGTTTATTCTTTTAATTTTTGTGTATGGTATAATTAGTAAGTGTAGCATGTGTGTGTGTGTGTGTGTGTGTGTGTGTGTGTGCTATATGCACATGTGTGTGCAGATGCATGTGCACAGAGACATGCACTTCTGCAGAGGACAGAGGAAGATGTCAGGTGTACTCCTCTATGGCTCTTCCACCTTATTTCCTTGATTGGAGTCTTTCTCTGTCTGAACCAGGAGCTTGACCTGTGAGCCCTATTGATCCTCCTGTGTCTGCCATCTCTAGGGATGGGGTGACAGGCATGCACAGCCATGTATGGCTTTGTACGTGGTGCCAGGATCTAACTCTGCTCTTTATGCTTGCTTAGCCACTGCTTTTGCCAACTGAGCTATCTGCCTGACTTGGTATGCTCAAACTGCTTTCATACTCATTATTCCCATAGAAGTGAGTAATCGGTCATATTTCATGGTTTGGAAAGAAGAGTGGCTAGAAACCAAGGCTGCCCAATTTCCAGATGAATGGAGACCAGAGCCATACCTGAAGCAGAGCAGGACTTCTAACAAAAGAGTCACTGCCCTTTTATCTCACCCTGCTCTTTCATACTTTGTTTTCCTTTGTACTTTATTTCTAAATTCCATTTTCATGTATTAGCACAGAATCATTACTAACAATGTTTGATAATGTACTATGATGCTAAATTAAGACTGACTTGCTAAATCCAGCAACATAAACCAAAGCAGAAAATTAGTTTCAGTGTTACTCCGAAAGCACATTTATAGAACTATCCCATTCTGTTTCATATTCTGTATAAGTACTGCACAGTAACTGTACCACTGGAGCTCCCTATTTCATATTCTGAGTAACATTACTTCCTAGTTTGGGTGGTCTTACTAATTGTTAAACCAGTTTAATTTTGTTTTTATTAAAATGAGCATGATATGGTTTAATTAACTATAACTCTATGAAAGTACTTATTTTCTGTGCTTAAACCCAGGAACATGTTAAATATTTCACTTTTGTATTAGTTCTACCTGCTATCAATAATCAGCAAGTTATGTTGAAGCATCTATCTGTTCTTCATTTCATTCCTTACATTATTTTCTATGTCAAAAGAAAATTTCAGGAATTTTGACGTGTGTGTGTGTGCATGTGTGTGTGTGTGTACACACACATGCACACGTATATAGTAGTGATATAGGTTCCTCATTCACTAGCTGGCATTCAGTGCAAAATCTTCTGACCACTCAGAGCCACGTTCTACACACCAGCACACCTTACTGCTGCAGGGATGAGAGCTTGGATTGTGGATGAGCTTAGAACATCTGAAGCCAGTGGTTCCCAAAGATCTCCCCAAGCCACCAAACCAGCGGTTTTCAAGTTCTTGTCAATTATTAGCAAAGAATTGAAAATACAGCATAAAAAGAGTACATTGTGAAAAAAATTTATGTTTTTAAGCATTTTTTATTTGTTTACAAGCAGAGAGAGATAAAGAAGAAAAAAGAATGAGCACACCAGGGCCTCCCGGCCACTGCAAATGAACTCCAGAGCATGCACCCCTTTGTACATCTAGCTTCACGTGGGTGCTGGGGAATTGAACTCAGGTCGATAGGTTTTGCAGGCCACCACCTTAAGCTCTGAGCCATCTCTCCAGTTCTGAAACATTTATTTTAAGAAAGAGTAGAAATAATACAGAAAAAAATCAAAAAAGCTCCCAAGCTAGGAGAGGGGACCTGCAGGAGTCCCAAGATAGAAAAAGCCCAGGAAAATCCACATGGCAACTTGAATCAAGTATTATTAGAAATTAGCCATCCAGTTAGGATGAGTTTATTGCCAAGTTTATTGCCTTGATTGGTTGGTGGGCCAGAAAAGGAGAGCACAGTCTCACCTCACGGGTGGGTGGGTGGGAGGGATCAGGAAAATGTTTCTTATCACTATCCTGGGTCAAATTGGACTTCTAGTCTTTGTCAGCATCCATGTTTTCTTTCTTTCTTTTGTTTTTCTTCTTGTGTGTGTGTGTGGGGGGGGTCTGTGTCCATAGATGAGTATTTATAAGAGGAAAAATTACCATGTTCCTAATCCATATCATCAGGCCAATATCTAACAATCACCACATTTACAGACTGGGTATTTAGAAATTTCTTCTAAAAATAATTTGAAGCACTTGCACATGTAAAAAAAAAAAACATTCTGTGCAGAGAATATTTTATTTTTAATTGTTTAGTAAGTACTTGTTTATTTTCCTATCCCATTTTTGCAACTATGACCACCCCTCCCCCTTTTTAGTACTTGCTGTAGTTACAGTCAATTCACAGACACAATAACCACTTCTTTCAACTGGGCCATCCACAGTCAATTAACAATTTTTTTAAAAATTTTAACTACAGAGGCAGGTAGAGAGAGAAAGAATCTTTAGCCAGACTCCAGGGCCATCCGTGGGTCTTGGAGAAGGTATGTAGCGTTTTAGCCATTAACAATTTGATGATCTCCCTAAATGACACAATTCTACTCTGTTGTATTTGGGGACTGGAAGCTTAACTATGCTGTAAATTTGCAGGAAGACTTTAAAGAACTACTATTTATAGAATTCTAGTCTGCACCCAAAACTGTCATATCATGTGTAATTCTCATAATTAGAACATGATTTTCCTTTCCTATAGTTTTCCACTATATTTAGGATACAATCTAAATTCCTCTTTCTAGCCTCTTAGGCCATTAATGGCTTGGTTTCCATAGTGCTCTACAAGCTTCTCTCCTGCTGCTTTTTGCTGCTTCTATTGGCTTCATGGAAGATCTTCTGAAGTTTTCCTAACTCAGGATGTTACTCCAGCTCTTTGCTTCCTTGAATGGATGATACCTTTCAGTTATTTCCCCAGGGAGATTCTGTCAATCTATCTGTATATACCAATCTGTCTTTCAAAAAAAAAATTTTTTTTTGCAGTATTTCATTCACCTACTTCTTTTGCTTTGCAGAAGTTGAAATTGGGCTTCTACATGCCTACATCTTCAATGCTCGTCTTCTCAAGTTACAAAAGGCAGTATTCTTTTTATCCATGAACATATATCAACCTCCTAGCTGTATGCTTAGTTTTAGTTCCTATTTGTTGCTCAATAAATATGATACTGTTTAGGGGGTCTTTGGTTCATTTTCACTGCCAATTAAAGTATTAATAGGCAGGAAAGTGTTTAAATGAATAAAGTTTATTTCAGAGTAAGGGGGAAAGAAAGTAGAAGGAACAGGGTCCCAGGGGGAGGAAGGTATTTCCAGAGCTGACAAAAAGTCCATTTTCCATGGGAACTGAACTTTTATTGCCTGGGAAAGCCCACTCATTTCTACTGTATGATTGGTCAGCTTGAGTGAAGGTGAAAGACACTGATTGGTTCACAATCCCGGAAGCTTGCTGAGCCAGCCCACAGAATTCCTCTCGGCCAGGTAGAAGAAGGGAGGAGGAGTCAATGTCCCTTTTGCCATATTCCGTTACCAAGGGCACCTGTTTCCCTTTCTGACTAGCCAAGGACATACTCCTTTATTGTTTTACATACGTCAAATTATACTAAATTAACTTTGCAATGATAGATTTTAAAAACATATATTTATAAGCAGAGAGAGACAAAAGGAGACAGGAAGAGAGAAAAAGAGAGAGGGATTTGCCACGGCCATGCCAGGGCCTCTTGTTATTACACGCTGTAGAAGCTTGCACCATTTTGTGCATCTAGCTTTGCATGGATACTAGGGAACCAAATGTGGCGAGCAAGCATTGCAAGCAAGTGCTTTAACCACCGAGTCATCTCCCCAGCCCAACAGTAATGGATTTCTTATTTTCAATTTTCAAATGAGGAAGTGATAAGTATTAAGGATCACATGTTAGACACCTAGTTGCTGTCCAGCCCCAGTGTGAAACTATGTTCACATGCCTCGTGTTCTTTCACACTTAGGCTCACAGATTATTATTAAGAGAGCACCACAGAGAATGACTGAATATTTAGGCTCTGGTTGTACAGCCTGTAAGCCAAGAATGGAAGCTGAGTCAGGAAGATCAAAAACTGAAGGCTACACTGGCTATCGAGTGAATTGAAGGCCAGCCTAGACAACTTAGTGACATCCTGACTCATCAAACAACAATTAAAAGGGTGGTGTGGTGGGCTAGGGCTTTAGTGAAGCCTTAGGTTCAAAGCACAGTATGTATATGGAGAGAGAGAGAGAGAGAGAGAGAGAGAGAGAGAGACGACTGCATAACCATTTACATATGCCATTCAGCAAAAAAGAAGTAAGTGATTTTGAAAGGGGATAATAGATCTACCCCTTAGAGGAAGAGCTCTATGCCCAATGACTCCCAGACCTCACTGGAGCCTGGAACCAGGAGTCACTAAATATCACGGAGAGCCTGCCTCACACCACTCCAGGAGACAGAGGATAATCATTAGCACTTGAAAGCAGAGGCTGAGCCTGAAGTTGATAGCTCCACAGCAGGAAGCCTTTAATATAAAGCACAGCTTTCATTAGCAATGCAGAGAATAAGCTTCCCTGATCTTTCTCAAGATTGAAAAGGGAAAATATTCTTTGGAAATCTCCCTTTTTCTTGGTGGCGAGGTTAAAGGTTCCCCCAGACGTCCATCAATCTAATCGAACTTCATGGGCCTTGCCTGTATGAAGAAATATTTCCCAAATTGGTATGGTAGAAGAGCTGCACAGGAATCTTATAAAATCTAAACAAGACATACAGACACTAAACTCCCATAACAGATCCCTTAAAGCTCAATCTCTAGGGTAGACCCTGCATTTCAACACATGGTCTCAACTAGTCTCTATTATTCTCTTGAGCTGATATTTGCAACCCTGTCTAAAAGAGATGAGCTCATTCCAATGAGTTGCTACATTGGCACATAATTACCAGTCAGTCTGTTTGTGAGAGAGATTAGGAACAAGGTGGTCTTCTGGTTAGTTATTTGGGGATAACTCTCTGCTCCCAAATGGGCTCTCTACCCCCTCTTGCTAGCCACATGGCAGGAACTTTCTGTACTTTCTCTTCTTTCCTTCTTTTTCTAGAAAGAGACACACACACACACACACAGAGAGAGAGAGAGAGAGAGAGAAAGAGAGAGAGAAAATGGGCATGCCAGCAGCCTCTCAGCCACTGTGCACGAACTCCAGGAGCATGCGCCCCCTAGTGGGAAAGTGAGGCCTTGCGGCCTTGCATCACTTTACCTCTGGCTAAATATGGGACCTGGAGAATCCAGTGGGTGTTTGTAGGCTTAGCAGGCAGGCGTCTTAACCATTAAGCCATCTCTGCAGCCCTCTCTGCTTTCCTTCTCTTAATCTGATAGCATCTCTTTAAGTCTTACCCTCTGATTTATAGAATTTACTTCTTTAAATTTATAAAACAAGAAACTGAAGTAACCTAAATTTGTTGGTGTTTTGGCATATTGGTATATTGGCAAAGAACCCACAAATTCCAGTTATACTAACTTTCTTTTACAAGTAGTTAGTTTAGGGACGTGGGCCCACAGAACTTAGATGCTGCCCTGTCCTGGTGAAACTAAAAGAGTATTCCAGTTTGATTCAAGATGGCAATAAGGAGCAGCTTCCTGAATCTTCCTCCTTAATATTTGATTTGATTCAAGAATCAAATCCAAAGTATAAGGTTTGGGAGTGACCAAGACTACACAAACCACTCTGAGGCAAAGATGAAAGCTTTTCTTAGGGAAAAGCACAAGCTGCCAGGGCTGACTCTCACGAGTGGAGCACACCAAACCTGAGTTTTCAGGTAGTGGCCTTTATAGGGCATTTTAAATTGGGGGAAGGTGAGGAATGGTTTTTTTGTAAGTATAGAAGCTGTCAATTAAAAAAATAATTTAAGACAATTACCAACATTTACTATGAAAGTTGTTTACATAGACAATGTTTTTTATATAAAGATATTTCAAAATATATTACAAGAACAATGAGTCCTACTTAAGGTCAAAGTATATATGGCCTTTTTCCTTTCCCATTTGTAAACCTGCAATTTTCTAGGAATTTTATAAGAAATCCCATTTACAGTAAAAGACATGTCTTAATACCCTTGTACATCTTGTAACCCATAGTTTTACCTGGTCAGATGACAATCTAATCCAAGGCATCTCTGAAGCCACCCTATAATCTCATTTATCAAAAAAGAGGGGGAAAATGTGTTTTAGCAACCCTTGGAGAAATAACTTGAGAGCCACCAAAATCATACATGGCTCATGCTGAGACACTTAAGAGCAAGTCTCCCTTTAAAAGCTGTGATAAAGGCTTAGCAGTTAAGGAGCTTGCCTGCAAAGCTTAAGGACCCAGGTTTGATTCTCCAGTACCCATGTGAGCCAGATGCACAAGTAGTTTTTTTGCAGTGGCTAGAAGTCCTGGCATACCCATTTTCTCATCTCTCTCTCTCTTTTTCTCTCTCTCTGTGTATATGTATATATATGTGTATATATATATATATATATATATATATATATATATATATATATATATAAATAAATAAAATACATATAAATTGTTTTATAAAAAGTTGTGATAGTTGATTGTCGATTTAACAGGATCAATGATCACCTAAGAGATATTATATAGATTAGATTACCCTCTGTGCCTTTTAGTGAGGGACTATTTTGATTAGGATAATTGATGTAGGAAGATCCACCTTAACTGTGGGGCCCTGGACTGTATTAAAAGAAGAGAATTGTGGATGGGAAAATGGCTCAGTGGTTAAAGGAACTTGCTTTCAAGGCCTCCTGGCCCAGGTTAAATTCCCTAGTACCCACATAAAGCAGATGCACAAAATGGCTCATGTGTCTGTCTAGAGTTTATTTGCAGTGGCAGGGATCCTGGCACCCCCCCTCCCCGCACACACACACATACTCTCTCTCTCACTCTCACTCTCTTTCAAGTAAATAAATAAATTAAAAGGAGATAACTGGCTGAACAGTAGCACTCATTTCTCTCTGCTTCTAGACTATGATGAAAATGACCAGCTGCATCAGGCTCCTGAAGACATGTCTTCCCTACCATAATGGGCTACAACCTGGAAATGTAACCTGAAATAAACCCTACTTCCCTTAAAATGACTTTTTTGTTAAGTATTCTGTCCCAGCAACAAGGAAGTAAGTTTACTAACAATTGATACTGAGACTGGGACTGTTGGTATAAAAACTTATGTGGTTATTAGTCTTTTGGAATTGATTTATAGCGGTAATGTGGAAGGATGTGGACGTTTGGACTGGAGAAACCTTACAATGCTGTAAGTGGAGATTAATGGGCCATTCTGATAGGAATTTGAAAGATCAGAAGGCCAAGAAAAATGTGGACTCATGAGAATCCAGAGGGCAAAAAGGACCTTGGCTAGAGGCATTTTATGTGACATTCTAGGAAAGAGCCACTGAATTCTGCCCATGTCCTGAGAACTGGAACAAAATTGAATTTCACTGTAATGGACTAATGTGTTTGGCAGAAAAAATTCAAGGCAGAAGAAACATTGAGTCTGCATTAGCAAGGTTTCTCTTTGATGCCCTGATTTAGAGCTACAGTGAAAGAGAGGAAAGATGTGAAAGACATAAAGTTTCACATGGGAAGAAATGTAAGCAAATTTAAAGAGCCAAGCCCAGAGACTGCAACTGTGTTAGTTGTAATGGTTAAAAAGGTTTCCACCATTAAAGAGATGTCCTGAGGCCAAGACCCAATCCACTGAAGGCTGAAGATAGAAAAGTGTGAATTCTTTTGAAAGAAAAACACTTGAAAAAAAAAGAATGCTGAATTTCTCTGCTCCCTAAGGTTAGCATACAGAGGCTGCTACATGTGTGCCATGGATGTCAGGCATTGCCTACATGATACTAGTTTTACAGTAATGAAAGATGGAAGATGTAGGGTTCATGGAACATTACAGTACAGAAGCTGAGAGCCATTGATGCTAAGCAATATGAGGCAGGGTCAGAGTCCCTGCATGGTGGCCGTGAGGTACTACTGAGGGAATCTGTGAAGATGAGTCATAAATTGCAATGGAGATCCTAGGAAGTATAACTGGAGGAGGTGGGAGAGGTGCAGATCTTAAGGTGCTACAGCCTGGGTCTGCTTGCTGTTATTTTTTCTTTCTCTACTTCCTTTCTGCTACTGTGACAATTTGACATGAGCTTCCTGGTCTTGTCATAATTTCTTTGTCATGATGGACTTTACCCTCTGGAATTGTAAACTGAACTGAACACTTTTCATTCCATTACTTGCTTCTGGTCAGTTATTTTGTCCCAGAAATGAGAAAATAACTGATATAGTTCCCACACTCATGCTCATGAATATGACTTATTCTTCCTTGAGCATCAGTCTATTAATGCCTGTGGTTAAATCTATATTAAATCCCTTCTTAAAAGGCTCTCGCCTTTGCTTCATACTGGCTCATTCTGCTATTCTTTTATGAACTAATGTCAAGAATCCCAACTTCCTCTGAGTGAAAAGAACTCCTCAGGCAGTTGCAAGAGGCAGTTTGTGGAGCTGTATCTCTGTAGCCTGGCATCACTGCCATTAACAGAGTGATAGTAAAAAACACATCTTGTTCATTTCTGAATCCATAGTGTAGGGTTCTAATAATGGGTAAATGAATAAATAGAAGAAAACAGACTGTGGAATAATTCTTATGTTGGTAAAACAGAGTGAGGGTCAAAGTAATCCAGGCAAAGGAGACACTCAGAATAGACCAAGAAGTGCTGATCAGGTATCAGGCTGACATATGAACATGGCTGAGAGTCATGATGCATGACTTGTGTAGATGTTTACATTTTCTTTTCCCAGTCATCCTTCTTCTACTCAGTGCCCTGATCCAAGGGCTCTTCTGTTCTCAGGATTGCACTCCACCATGGACAATTGACTCAACCATCTTCTTCAGGTGGAAGTGGCCAGTTGCATTCATAAGTGGCATCCACACAGACATGCCAAGTGAGTTAAGGTTACTTGTCCATTTACTAGAGACAGAACTGACAAGCAGAAATCATGCTGCCCTGGTTTCCATCTGGGTATGCCATTTACATGCTATGTTTTCTTCAAGAAAATGTGACTCAAGGAAGGACTTGCTAAATAGTTCATATAGAAATCAAGGTGTGTGTGTGTGTGTGTGTGTGTGTGTGTGTGTGTGTGTGTATGATGTATATGTGTGTTTGTATGGTTTTGGACACACATGTGTATAGGGATATGTGGAAGCCAGATCTCAACATTGGGTATCATTTTCATTCTCTGTTCATCTTATTGATTGAGACAGGTTTCTCACTAAACCTCAGAGATCAGGGAATCCACTAGTCTAGCTAGCCAATTTACCTCAGGTATCCTCCTATCTCTGCCTCCTAAGTGCTGACATTTCAGTAACATGTTGCCATGCTCAGAATTCATGTGGGTACTGAGTATTTGAGTTCAGGTCTTCATATTTATTTGGCAAACACTTTACCTACATAAATGCTGAGCATGCCAGCCATCACCCCAGTCTGGGATTGTGTTTTTGCAAACAAACAAAATATTATAAGGGGGCTGGAGAGATGGCTCAGTGGTTAAGTCACTTGCTAATACACCATAACAACCTGAGTTTGATTCCCCAGTGCCCATGTGAAACCAGATGCACAAAATGGTGCATGCATCTGTAGTCTATTTACAATGGCTGGAGGTCCTGGAACACCTATTCTCTCTGTCTGTTTCCTATCTCTCTATGCTTGCAAATAAATAAATAAAAATATTTTTTAAAAAATTATAAGGGACAGGAAGAGAAGGTCAGTAACTAAATGCCAAAAATCTGCCTCTCAATTTATTGGTGATGTCAAAATTTAATGGATGACAAGAAAAGGAGCAGGTTTCTTTGGAGGGACACAATGGTAGAGAGTATATTGTGTGAAGGAGGAGGGGTGAGGGTATAATTTATGAGAATAGCTAGCTTTCTCTTCTCATACCCATTTCTGAAAAGCCAATTACAAGCCACAAGAACACAAATTTACTTATGGAATTTGGGCATGTCTAGGCCTTACCCAATTTCAAATCTAAAATCTGAACTTCCAATAGAAAACTGGAAGTCTGGCCCAATAATATTTTCCTCTCACTTATTTGTTTTCATCAGTGATGTTTTGTTTGTTTGTTAAATTCAGTTAATCTCAATTAAACAAAGTGTACATTATTTTGTGTTAAAAAGGTATATATTCTTTTAATTTTATTACTAGAACCACTCCTACTACTAGTCTCTATTGAAAAGATGACATTCAAAAGTTCAGTACGGTGACTTGCAAGGAAATTAAGACTTTTGTTTCACAAGTGATTATTTTCTTTTATACATACTATCATCTTTTTACATTCTATCAGCCCTATGTCTCTTCTATTTCCTAATGACATGTGTGGTGACTAACAGAATTACCATTAAGCAGACAAAAAAATAAAAGCTCACAAGCACACAGAAATGTGTATCTCACAACAGGTTCAGTGAAGTTAAAATAAATCTAAAGACATAAAACAAATCTAGGGATGCATTCAAACATCAAACCATGCATTAAAGTCCTTTTGTAGCAGCCTGAGCTGGGTTGACAATATTTGATTTAGCTCTGAAATTCCAAGAACCAATGGAAAGGAACAAAGCCAGTGAAACATTTAAATCCCTCACCATACAAGAGAAACAAGTTACTGAGGATAGCTACTGGAAGCTTGAAGCTCTCATAGCAGTACCCCCACCTTCTCTTCATACCATGAAGAAAAGGGACAATTTTATATTTTAAGGTGCACAATGATAAATAGACAAGGTTACTCTCAGAAGAGATGACCCTTGGGACCTTGACTTATGTCCCTTAAGAGTGAATAGATGACTCTTTTGCCACATCTTCCAAGTTCATGAGTTCACTACAGCATATGCCTGAACTATGATTAAAAACTAATTCATGGAAGGAACATGTTGTCTCCCTGAAAGAGCTCCACAAAGCTGTCTCCTCCTCCTGTCACCCTTCTCTCCCTCCTCCCAGCAGCCATGCTCAGATTCAATCTGGGATTTTGGAATTATCTATTTCAATACACTTGGGCCGAGAAGAGGGAATGCCATGTCCCCCTAAACTCCACTTCAGTCACATCATGCGAGGCCCCTTCCTCACATCATCTCCTTATAACCCCTTAAAAAGCCCCTCCTTTCCATTACCCAGGTTTCTGGAGCTTCTCTCCCTCCTCCCTAGCTTCCTCTGGATCCTCCCATTTTCTCCTGGCATTAAGTATGTCTCAGTACATATAAGGACTAAGTTTTTCCAAGACTGACTTTTATGGCCTTTTATAAAAGTCTAGGCGTCAGCAAAGTCCCATTCAGTCAAAGCAATTATATCAGAGGGTAGGAGATAATGACCAGGCTCCAGATTTTGTGATTGTCTAGCTAGATTCAGAGAAATTTTACCCTATCTAGAGAATGGATGGATTGCTTATCCTTCGGGCAAGTTAAATCCCTTCCAGTTGATAAAGCCTTGAGTAATCAGGAAATGAAGGAGACAAATAGATTCACCCTTGATGAAAATTGACACCCACATGCAAGTCTGGGAAAGTGAAATTCCCAGACAAAACCTGCTTGGGTAATGTAAATCAAGCCTAGAAGGCACCATTTGTATGCAAACAGACTTAAGGACTTAGTGCAATTGCTTTCTGTCATCTGGATCACAAAGAAGATGAACAGATTTAAAGTGAAATGGCTTATCTATAAACCTGGAGGAAAATAGACCAAGATCCTTGTACAAAATGAAGGGTAGGAACTAAAAGGGGAACACAAACACATATGCCATAACTCCAAAAGGGCAAGACCGATCCATTCTATTCTGATAAACAAGTATTGTTTTTAATGTTCATAAGCATTTGCTCATGTATGAGGCAAAAGCAAGTCTTTGAGCATGTATTCGAGTGCTGCTTGGAACATTGTGGTTCTGATGAAGAGCACAAGAAACTGGGTTGGCAATTTAGAATAGCAAGTTCCCAAAAGTAAACAGACATTTTTTTCCCCCTACTTGGCTAAAATCAGGAAATATCCTAGAACATATAAGGGGATGGTGTAGAAGACAGCTTCAGGTTCGCTGAGATGAGCTTCCAGACCAGGCACAGTTATGGAGGAAGGGATATTTATTGTAGTTTATAGATCCAGAGGAAGTTCCATAATGGCAGGAGAAGCTGGCCTGCTCTTTTATAGGACCAGGCAAGAGAGAGAGACAGCCACAAGCCCCAAAGCACAGCACACCTCAGGACCTCCAGCTAGGCACACTTTGCATATCTTTACAATGGAATCTCAAACCCACCACCATACCTTAAGATCTGCCCAGTGACATTGCCTCAGCCAGGTGGTTGCAGAAACAAACTATAAACTAATAAAACACTGAATATATTGGGGGACATCTATTCAAACTACTACAGATGGGGAGTCTGATTTTTACATTTCTCTTGTTAAAAGGAGTTCTTATTTATTTATTTATTTATTTTATTTTATTTTATTTTTCAGTTTTTCAAGGTAGGGTCTCACTCTAGCCCAGGCTGACCTGGAATTCACTATGTAATCTCAGGTTGGCCTTGAACTCATGGCGATCCTCCTACCTTTGCCTCCTGAATGCTGGGATTAAAGGCATGCACCACTACGCCCAGCAAAAGGAGTTCTTATCAGACATTGATGGATGCCAGAAATGCCAGAATAAGGGTCATGTTTTCTTTATGGCTTTTGCCTAAAGGATTTCCCCTTTCTTAGAAACCAGACGTAAGGATGTGAAAAAGACTGTAATGTACCTTGACACCTGCCATGGGAATTGGACAGACCATTTCATCCCCAGCTAGTAAAGCTTTGCTAACTCTAAGGCAGTAACTTCCAGTGGTATCCAATTTCTGGGGGCCCCTCTTGCTGTACAGAAGCTCTGTCTTCTTTCCTTATCTTAATCTCTATAATAAAATCTTTCTGAACCTCACCCTCTGTAGTGCTTGGATTTTATTGCTTGCACAGATCACCAACAAAAAGCATCTGGTGGGAGGAGAGTTATTTATTTTGGCTTACTGTTCATAAGGGAAAGCTCAAGATGGCAGGGGAAAGCCTGGCATGAGAAGAAGCTGGACATCACCTCAGCCACAACAGGTGGAAACAGCAATAGCAGAGAGAGCCGAGTAACACTGGTAAGCTGCAGGCTAAAAAACCTCAAGGCCCAACCCCTAGTACCACATCTCTATCAAGGCTCCAAAATTGTGCATTAGCTGGGATCTAAGTATTCAGAACACACGAATTTACCCAATTCAAACCATCATAGGTTTTGTTCATTGAATTAAGGAAACAAGAAACTGGAGACCACTGACTCAGTGGAAATTTTATCTGCTGTGAGTGTCTCATACCTTAACTACTGAATTAAAAGCCCAAGCAAGTGCCAAAGAAAGGTTCCGTCCCTCTCAAAGACATGCCAAGTTCATGTATTATTTCTTTATTTTGTGGCTTATAAATCTATCAACATATGACAAGGAAAATCTGTTCATTGAGTTGGTTATAAATTTCATGACTAAAACTGTCTTCTCTATTACATTTTCCTCATAAGTTGCCCTAACTTACACATATATTACATATAGAATTAAAAAAAAATAACCATTGTTGAATCCAACAATAGCCTCAGATATAAATTCATTCTTCCAGGGAGAGTGCCAGGAAAGAAGCTGGTATGAGGTGGAGCATTTTCATGAAAAATCCAAAAAGATCTGATGACGATTTTTGTGAATAAGAAATAGACAAGGAGGAAGAGGGCCAGTGAGGAGATGTATCTTCCTGCAGTGAGCAGTAGACAAATTGCCTTTGCTTGGCTGTCTGCTTGCTTGCTTATTGGCAAGTGAGATAAAATCTTATCCAGATTTTTTGCGACCACAAAAAATTAGGCACGTGGATGACGAGGAGTGATTATAGCAAAGATTTATTGAGCAGGAACCCCAGAGTATCACAGCAAGCATAATTATGATTCCTGCCAGCATCCAAAGAACAGAAAGAAAGGGGAAAAGTTATGTTTTCTGAGTTAGAGATCAGAGAAGCAGGCAGGCTTAGCAGTACAAGTCTAGGAGCAGTTACACTGGAGGAAGGGGCTTCTGGGAGGGATAGGACATTATGTCATTAAAGGGATAATTATTCCTCCTACCTTCTTAGCATGTGTTTAGATGAGGGCTGATTTCTTGACCAGGTCAGTAATTATCAAGCTCTATTGGATTTAATCTTAAGGAAGAGAACCATTGCCTTTATACTTTCACACAATATCAATACCAGAGGACAGGAAGTGCCCCCCCCAACCCGTCTTGATGGACTCTGCCTGCTACTGTTTGCCTAAGTACAACAGAAATTTAAGATTAGGAACTAGTCTTCCAGTGTGACTAGATTAGAGGCATAAACATCAGTATTTGCTCTCCTCCTCTTAATTTTACCTTTGTTTGGTCATTTAAATCCAAGCCATCACATTAGGACAAGATTGTAAATCTACCTATAGCCCTTTTACCCACTCAGCTTTGTGTCCAGAGAAGAAAAGAAAAACCTTCAGCAAAAATTTCCAGTTTACTCTGACTGGTTTGTACCCTGTCCTAAGTTCTGAACCAATCATTGCTACAAATGGAATGAAAACACTCAATGGGTGATACTTAAGGTATAGAATTCCTTCACAACTGAAAAGTATGGTCTGGTGTAGTAGACAGGCCTCAGAACTTCATGTAATGAGAATGGTAGGAATGTGAACTGAAGACTGTCAACCAGGGTAGTATAAATTGATTCTGTTAGCCCAACATGAATAGCAACAAAATCACAGCGCCAACAATAGCAGCAAGAAAAGAAGTATCAATCAGCGACCCTTACTGTTACAAGTCTTGTTGCAGATTTTCTTATTGTTGAGTCCTTTGTCTCTTGACCATGAAAAACTAGGCACACTGACTATGAATAAAGCAGAGAAAATTTATTGAGAAAAGAGGAAAAAAGGCCCCAGGGTGTCAGGACAAGTATACTTAGAACTTTGCTCAGCATCCAAGGAAGAGTTAGAAAGGAGAGAGGAAATTATCCTTTTTGAATTAGGACTCAGAAAAGCAGGCAGATTCAGAGTGTAGATCTGTAAGCAACTATTGCACCGTGAGAAGGACTTATGTGGGTACAAATGCATAATCCCATCGAGGATATGATGACACCTCCCACTCCCTTAGCCTGTCTTTGAGGGGAGGTGGAGGATGATATCTTGACCATGGGATTGACAGATTCAGTTGGGTTAATTCGTAAGGTAGGAGACCGAAATCTTATGTTTTGAGGAGTCTAGTCTCTACCTGGGTTCAGAGGACTTTGTTTCTCTGACCAAGATGTAGCATTTCTTTAATGAGCCTAAACAAAAGTTTTGACAGTTTCCATCCCTGTCCCTCTCACATGGTATTTTAGATCCTACTGGAGGCGATTGTAACACTTACCTTTTTAATGCTACCAGGGAAACCTAAGGTAGAGGCAATTCTTTGTGGCCTTTGAGCCTGTTGAAATCCGTCTAGTTCCAATAGTATCCGAGATAATATACATACAAAGAAGAAAGGTTTGGTTTTCTCAATGTTTTGGAAATATCCGCCCATGTTTTGCTGAACCCATTGTTTTGTGGCTCTGGCCACTGGTGTAGATAAAACATTGACCAGTTACAGCTGGGATACAAAATAAAAGAAAGGACAAATGCTCTCATTAAATACTTATTGACCTGAAATTTCCTAAGCCCCATCACCTTCCTATAGTTCCCTAGGCTCGTGCCAAGTCTTTAACACATGGACCTCAGGGTACCTTCAAAGTCCAACCTATAGCAAATCATAACAACAACTAATATTTTCTAACAGCATACTATCTATCAGCATTGTGGTAAGTGGCTTACCTATGTAAAGTCATTTAGTATTTATAAAAACAGGAGAAGATAAGAAAGATTATTTACTTTCATCTTTTACTAGATAAGGAAACTGAGATAAATAGAGGTTAAGTAATTTATGACATTTATACTACTAGAAATATTAAAGGCAGACAGTTTGGGTCAAAGTACTTTGTTCTTACAGCACTCTATACTATCCCTTTCTGAGGAATCTGCCAAACCCTATCACAGTGAGTCTGAAAGCAGCAAGTGAGTTTGGGCAGGAGAAGGTTCATGCTTTATTCATAGAATTCTGACTTAAAATTTTCCTACTGGGCTGAATGGTTTCTATGAGAAATGTTAAGTTTTTGATTTACATAGTGTTGAAATTATTTTGACATAACTATTAACTCATGATAAGCAATAGCATAAGAGAAAAGGATTTGCATTTATCAATGTACTGGTCCAAAGTCATTGGAGTCTATAAAAAGTAAATCTGACAACATTTACTGATGTACCTGAAGAAGTATGTCACAGATGCATGCTGAAGTTTTCTACTTTTTATTTGCCAGGAAATCCATTATGTTTTCTAGTAATAATTATTTGAAAATAAATATAAATATTATAATAAGGACCAAACAAATGACTTCTGTGATATAATAGTTATCAATATTATAATCCACATCCAAATACTTTTGCTTGTGTTACTTTCTTTATAAGTTATACTTCTGACATCCAACCTTCAATTTTCCATCCTCAATTGTTCTAAAAATTTTTTTGACTGAGTGTCAGGCAGGTGTGGTGGCACATGCCTTTAATCCCAGCACTTGGGAGGCAGAGGTAGGAGGATCACTGTGAGTTTGAGGTCACCCTGAGACTACATAGTGAATTCCAGGTCAGCCTGGGCTAGAGTGAAACCCTACCTGGAAACCCCAGCCCCTCTAAAAAAAACTTAGGTGAGTGTCATGGTATACACTGGTAATACCACACACTCTTGGGGCTGAGGCAGGAAGTTCTGGAGTTCAAAGCAAGCCTGAGTCATATGGTGAGACTGCCTCAAAAACAAAACAAAACTAAAAACGAAAAAATTATTGATACGATTTTATTAAATTCTTTATACAAAGTTGTACCTGTGTAAAAGTTGGTTTACTTAGACAGTGGTTCTTCATAAGCAAATAAAACAAATGGATGGGCTTTTTAAATGATTTGTAAATATTTCAGACTTGGAATTCCATTCCATAAAATATATTTTATTTGGAATATCTATATAAATCTATGTGTTTTTATCTGTGTCTCTGTACAGTCTCTACAGCAAGGAAGGCTAATGCTGCAGACTTTTATCAGTCTTGGAGCCTGGGAAGTCCAGGATCAAAGTGCTAGGGTATCCAGTGTGTATTGAGGGTCCCTTCCTGAATTGCAATAGCTGTCTTTTTATATCATCACCTGGTGGTGAGCAGAGAGATAAAGAAAGCCTTCTGTGACTCTTTTTACCAAAATGCTAATCTGTCATGAGGATTCCATATTTATCTCCTAATTACCTTCCAAAGTTCCTAGCACCAATGCAATTACATTGAGGATTAGGTTTCCACTATGAGTTGTTAGGGGTCACCAGCATCCAGTCTATAAAAGTCTGCTTCAGTGGAAGTGTCATCCAGCCATCTGTAAAGTATGTGCTTAGTGAACTTAGTGATATTTATATGATCAGATATCTGGGTTCCTCATCAAGCCTCATTTGCCTAATTTTAATATTTAACCTATGTATTATCTTTGTGCTTAATTTGATGAAATATATATTTTCAAATTTTATAATAATGATTTGTTGTGGATTGTTTTCAATGTTATACAGTGTTTCTTATTTGATTACATTCCATTCTATTTTCATTTAAAAATTTTATTAATATGAGAGAGAGACAAGGAGAGAAGTAGAGAGGGAGAGTTAATATGGGTGTGCAATGGCTTCCTGCTGTTGCTGATGAATTCCAGATATATGCTCTACTTTGTGCATTTTGCTATATGTGGGTAATTGGACTCAAATCCGGGCTGTCAGGCTTTGTAATCAAGGGTTTTTAAATGCTGAGCCATCTCTTCTGACCCCTATTCTATTTCCTAATTTCCATTTAACTCACTACTCCCAACTAACTCCTCGATTGCTCAATATTGTAGACAGAGCCACAATGTTAATATGAATCATGAAGAAGACGTAGGGGAGTTTGTTCACTGTGTTAATTAATAGGGCTAAATTTCATTGGGAGAATTTAAAGTTTGCACATTTTCTATTTCAAAAAATATTTTCTTTCTTTATTTTGAGAAAGGGAGGCAGATAGAGAAAATAAGCAGGTCAGGGCCTGTAGCCACTGCAAAGGAACTTCAGATGCACATGCTACCTTGTGCATCTGGCTTACATGAGTACTAGGGAATCAAAACTGGGTCCTTAGGCTTTGTAGGCAAGCACCTTAACCACCAAACCATTGCTCCGACCCAAATTTTCCTGATTATGTATAGGTTTACTGTTCAATGTTACAATTTTTGTTTTGGATAATGTTCCTAGATCTGTCACTATTCATCCTCATGGAGCTAATGTGATAAAGGGGTCTGTAGTTTCTCCCATTTAAAGAAAATTATCCCTGAACCTTCTTTAGAATTATACCTAAGAATTTTTTAAAACATTTCTGTGGTTGAAATTAGGAAATAGAATAGGGGTCAGAAGAGATGGCTCAGCATTTAAAAACCAGATCACCCTGTTCCCCCTCCTCCTCCCAGTTCCCTAGTACAGGTCAGTTCCCCTGCTGCTGGCTTGGGGCTGCCTAGACCCTACAAGCTTGCTGTGGAAGAAAGCCTCTTGCTCCGCCTTCCTGATTGAAGGGTCCGGGGGTCCCCAACTCAAGGATCCCCTGCTACAGAGGGTGTATGCACAGAGTGAGTAGGCCAGATCTCCCTGTCACATCCTCCACAAGTTCCCAGGTCTCTGTCAATTCCCCTGCTGCTAGCTAGGGTCCTGTCTGGACCCTATAAGCTTGCTGTCAAACCAGACCCCTAGTTATGCCTACCCCTGCTGCTGCTTTGGGGCAGCCTGGTCCCTGAGTGTGGTGTGTGGACTCTGGAAGCAGGAAGCAGAACTTTTGCTTTGGTTTCCTGGTTGACCAACCCCTGGGTCACAAAATCCCTATGCTCTGAGCCAGAGGATGCACAGGCCACTGTAGGAGCTGCCCTCTTACCCCTGGATCTCTAAGCTACTCAAAAGCAAACACCCTAACAAATTGTACATGCCATTGTGTCAATGGGACACAGCCATGGTGGGTAACCAACAGCTTTCTGATTGGCTAAGAGATCTGCTCAGTGTAAAGGAACCCACAGCTGGAGTTGGGAACCAGATCACAATCCTCTGGAGACAAAGATTTTGCTCTCCAGTGTCAAGCTCTCACTAGATTTTGGCTAAAGAGGGGTTACATACATCAAATTCTTCCTAAATTAATAATGTTTATCCCACTGAAACTATGCTAACGACACTGTATTTTGGAGAACCTGCTCTTCTTTTTCAGAAGATAGCAAGACCTAAGGAAATAAAATACTCCTCACATTTCAGCCAAATCACAGCTGAAACCACACAGGAATTGGGGAGAGGAGCAAGAATGCTGCTTCCATGGTGAACCTGATAATCAGCTTAATGGAGCAGGAGACAGACCCTGAGCATACTCAACACTTACCAAAGCAAGATCCAGAAGCTTTTAACAGCTCATCACTGAAATAGACTTAATCTCACCCATCCAGCTCAGCAAATTTTGCCAAAGAGGGGGCAGAAAGATTATAAGAGCCATAGCCTGAGACATTATGCCCAGAGGCATTTTCTCACCCCCAAAATAACTGACCTCTGCTCCCACAACACATAACTCACAACCCCATAGGAATATCTGCAACCCCTCTGAGGAGGGTCCCCAGAGGAATGGGTTCAGGGACAAGGGAAAATAGGGTACAACACATGATGTATCCATACGTTATATGTTGTTAATCATAATAATTATTATAATAAAAATCTCAATGCAATTATGATAATCTACAATTCTTTATATGTAACTGGGAAAACATACTATTATCTGTGGTAGTTTTAACATGATAATTTGAATGTTTGACCCCATAGACTAAGTCATTTAAAAATATGTATTTATTTATTTGAGAGAGAGAGAGCTGTAGAGAGAAAGAATGGGAATGCCAGGGTATCTAGCCACTGCAAACAAACTTCAGATGCATGCACCATCTCATGCATCTGGCTTCTGTGTGTCGTGAGAAATCAAACCTGGATCCTTTGGTTTTGTAGGGAAGTGCCTTAATCTCTAAGCCATCTCTCTAGTCCAAGTGATTTTTGATTAAACTTCCTACTTGAGCCCTTAGCAGGCAGATCCATGCTATAAGAGGGCATATCACTGGGGACAGATTCTAGAATCCAGCCTTGAAATGTGTTTGGGGTTGGATCTGAATTCCCCCCAAATGTGTGGACATAGCAGTTTGAGTTCTGTTGTTCATGCTCGCTGGTGGTGTGGGCTGTTTGCTGGGGTGTCTCTGCTGGGATCTATTAAAGAGCCAGCTTCTCCTACCATTGATGGTGTTTCTCTGGATTCTGTAAACCTGAAATAAACCCCTTCCTCCACTAAACTATGTGTAGCTGGAAGTTCCAGCAATGAGGAGCTGACTGCAACACTATCCAAAATACCTTCCACTATTTTTCTACCCAGTGAATTTTCTCCTTTTACCATCCAAACTTTACTTAATAGAAATATTAAGTGTATCAATAATTGTGGACAGTAGAGGTTCCAAACTCTTTTAAAGCATATAGAATTCACTTCAAAAGTAGTTTGAATTAATATTAAATGATGTCAGGAATGAAAAAAAA
Source organism: Orientallactaga sibirica (assembly GCA_036365145.1). NCBI lineage: Eukaryota > Metazoa > Chordata > Mammalia > Rodentia > Dipodidae > Orientallactaga > Orientallactaga sibirica. The sequence continues at coordinate 5,305,478 of JAEOAD010000083.1, forward strand.
ACTGACAACAAATCACTGTCCCTTTATTGATAAAGGATATGTAAATCTCCATCAATATCCCATTTTTTCTTCACTAAAGAGGTATTCCCTGGGCTGGAGGGATAGCTTAGTAGTTAAGGTGTTTGCCTGCAAACCCTAAGGACCCAGGTCCGATTCCCCAGGACCCATGTTAGCCAGCTGCACAAGGTGGTGCACAAATCTGTAGTTCATTTGCAGTGGCTGGAGGCCCTGGAATGCCTTTTCTTTCCCTCCTTTTCTCCCTCCCTTATCTCTCTCTCTCCCCCCTTTCTCTGTCAAATAAATAAATAAATAAATAAAATTTTTAAAAAAGAGGTATTCCCTGGGCACTTGTTAAATTTTTACCTTAATAAACAATTTTTGACTCTTAATCTCTTAGTCAAAAATGCCTTCCATTTTCCCCAAAGCAATGTGTACTTGTAATTATTAATTCACATCAATTTTCTCTCTCCTTTAAAATTGGGTTTGTGAAATTAAATTACAGAAATAACTTCATATTCAGTTAAATTTAGACAAGGGAGAGAGTATTAAGTGGCACTATTTGAATTATTTAATGATTTTCTGTTAAATGGATTTGGTCACAAAATAGTGACCACATCTAAACATACATATTCCCTATATTCCCTTGGTCTTCAAAATGCTCTGCTATGTTTGTCACTCACAAACTTGAAAATGAATATTGCCATCACCTGAACCATATTTATATTTCCTCTAGTTGAGCTATTTATACATTAGGAAATCAAGAGTCTGGTTCAATTACTACTCTTATTTTGCAAACTCTCTGTATACAAAGTGCACACCTTGTTGGTACCATTGCATCAAACAAATGTCACTTGTCACTTGTTGGGGCCATTAACTAGACAAGTCCAAAATAAAACTCAGACAGAGAGGACATGTCATGCGTCCTATAAATTGTGTGCTCTGAGAACCCATTACAGCTGACAGAGAAGAGGGCCTGCGTTGGGCGAACACCTGATTACCCAGTGTACTTTATTCCCTGTTGACTTTGGTTATGCCATACCTTTCCTTTTCCTAGAGAAATAAATTAAAAGTCAGAAGTAATTTGCTTGACAGAGGGTGCAGGTGGAATTTTGCTCAGAAGAGCGTTCACACACTGTGAAATCTAATTTAACCCCTTGATGGGGGAGAGCGTGTTTTCTTTTGTTGACAGCTTTGTGGCGGCTAAAATAGGGACCTGATTAAATAGAGACAGTGAGAGATTGAGGTCTTGTTCTAACAGCAGAGAGATCAAGGCCTCTAATCTTATCTCTCAGAACACTGAGATGAACTGAAGACTTAGGCAGGAGAGATTAGTCCAGCTATTCTGTGCAACGGGAGGCGGAACAGTTAGAGAAAGAACATACAAAGGAGGTATGAATGACCATCACAAATCACTCATATGTCAGCAAGTGAAAATCAGAAGTCTGAATTTTATACTAAAATAAAAGAGAAAGCATAAGCTTTGTATATGTTCATCCCGTGAAAACTTTTTTTTAAGAAGCTGAGTGCTTTGTAATGGTAACATCAATGAATTTGAAATTAAGATACTACAACATTTTTTACTGTTTTTGTGTTATGTTTATCTAATAAAATTATTTTCAAATAGATATTGCTAAAATTAAGTGAAACCTAACAATGCTTAATATGTCTTAGATGTTCAAAAAATCCTGTTTTGTTCAGTCACCTAGTCTTGCAGATTTTTAAATGTTTTTATGTTATTATTATTATTGTAAGATGGTTCATATGGATACATCATGTGTTGGTATCCTCTTTCCCCTTGTCCCTGCCCCCATTCCATTGGATACATTCCTCAGTAGGGTTGCAGGTATGCCCCATGGGATTGCAGTGTATTTTGCGGGGGGCCTCTGGCATGATGTCTCAACCTGTGGCTCTTACAAGCTTTCTGCCCTCTCTTCCACAAAATTCCCTGAGCTGTGGTGGGTGAGTTTAAGCCTTCAGTGATAAGCTCTTAGGAGCCTCTGGATCTTTACTTTGGTAGGTGTTGAGTGTCCTCAGGGTCTGTCTCCTACACTGTGACATTGATTATCAGGAACAGCATGGGAGCAGCACTCTTGCTGGTCTCCCCATTCCTCTGTGGATTCAGCTGTGGCTCGGTTGAAGAGGGGTAGTTTGTCTCCTCAGGTTTCGCCACCTTTTCGTGTCCACCACGTGCACCCTGAAGCTACAGGGTATACTGGAACTGGGGACCCAGGGAAACTTTGATCAGGAAGGCAGAGCAAGGGGCCTGCTTCCACAACAAGCTTGCAGAGTCCAGGCCCAGATATTTGCTTTATTATTATATCTTTATCAATTTCCTTTGCCAGCCTCATAACAAATCTGAATTAAAAAAAATTATTTTTACTCATGACAGAGGGAAGAGAGAGAGAATGGGCACACCAGGGCCTGTAGCCACTGCAAATAGATTCCAGATGCATGCACTACCATGTGCATTTGGCTTACATGGGTTCTAGGGAATCCAACCTGGGTCCTTGAGCTTTGCCAGCAAGTGCTTTAAACAGCCATTTTTTCAGCCCTAAGAATATTGATTTTATTTATACTTATTAATAACATGCATTTTGAACTTCAGTTGGTTCAGTGTAAGTGCTGGAAGTGAAGCTTTAAGCCTTGTGTAGAACTTTCTAATTATTTCTCTCTAATAAAACACTGAAAATCATGTTTTCCAGATAGGGTATGTATGCTTGATTTCTACCTAGTTTTAGTTGGAACTGAGATATTGATCTCCAAATGTTTTCTCCAATATTTCCTCTGTAAGAACCTTTTACCTACCTCTGATTCATTAATTGGAGGTTGGTAGTGTGGATAGATCTTTTTTTTTTTTTTTTTTTTTTTTTTTTTTTTTTTTGGCTAGATCTTTTGATACCAGGGTTTTAATAACACATGTGGAATGTGAACAAATATTATGTAGATGTAAACATAGAATTCAGATAAATGAGACACACATGTTCATACACAGATAGTTCCCTAGTCTAGAGATTTGAAGAAAGTTTGTTAAATTCTTGTGAGCATTCCATTTTACTAACATTTATTTATTTATTTATCAACCACAGTGCTGGGATCAAATCCAGTGCCTTTAGTATACTAGGCAAATTTTCTACCACTGTACTAAACCTGCCAAACTAGACTTACATTTTCAAAGGCTTAAGAAGTCTGGTAGGAGCCTCTGTGTCTCTGGATATCTGGTTTAGTTGGAGTTGAGTGTTCTCTGTGTCTCTCTCCCTCAGCCTTGAGCTGGTGTCAGGTTCACCGAGAAAGCTGCACTCTTGCCCATTTCCCCCGTTACTCTATGGTTTCAGCTGGGGCCCTGGTGACGTGTGATAGGCTGATCCTCTCCTCAGGTTCAGTGTCCACCTAAAAAAGAGAAGCAAATTCTCCAACAGAGAGAGAAGTCAGAACCGGGTAGATGGGATAACCATTATTATTTTAGAAAGAAAAGACCTCATCATTGAAGTAGACCTAAAAAGAACCCAACATGGCTCAGGGAAATTCATGGAAGAGGGGGCTGAAAGATTGTTAGAGCCACAAGTTGGGTTATTATGCACAGAGACATTGCCTCTTCCACATAACTGATGGCTACCCTCACAATGCATGGCCCACATACCCCAATGAGGAGGTCCTTTTGGAGGGGGGAAGACATGGAGGAGGCTATCAAAGGCACCAACATGAATGTATTCACATTATGAGAATAACTAATAAAATAAATAATAAATTTTTTAAAAAGTAAACATCTAGAGAAACAGGGTGGATTAGTAATATTGTCTCAATTAATTTTACCATGGAGTTTTTTTCCAAAGAAATTTTGTCAGCTTTAATGTCAGAGTACTATTCTTCTAGACACCCTGATTTCTTTTCACCTTGGTGATGATGTTTGGTTTTTAAATGTCTTTCTCTCAGCATACCTTGGGATTGCCCTTGTAACCTCCACTTATAAAATCCCTTGATTCACAAACAGATTCATACAACTTCCTTGGGTGATACATATTTCTTGATGTGTCTTTACATGTTTACCTCCAACATATTTCCCACTTTCTAAGTCTCTTTGGTAGTTTTTTTGTCTATGGGTTTTCAAGTGACTCCATTTCAGCTTTTGTCACTCTAACTTTGATTTTCAACTATTAGTATAGCCAGAATAAGCAAAATGATTTCATGGGCAATTTCCCTTTCCTAAGATTCTCTCAGGAGGATTTGAGAGTACATGCACGTTTGAGAGTATTTTATGCACATTCATTTGTTTTGTGATTTCACAAAAGAGAATATTACATCCAACATATACCTCTACCACACACTATTGAGCTGCTGAGCCTAGGAAGAGAGAAAGAAACATCAGTATCACACACAAGGCTTCCAGAACTTTACTAAAATTCCTAGCAAACGTTCCAGAATAAGAGGTTTGACACTTGTCTAAAGCTGTCTCTCAATTTTCCCTGGGGATGGTCATTCCCATCCACATGTTTTTTTTAAATATTTTTTAATAGTTTATTTATTTATTTATTTATTTGAGCCACAGAGAGGGAGAATGGGCATGCCAGGGCCTCCAGCCACTGCACATGAACTCCAGACACGTGCCCCCTTCTGCATCTAGCTTACGTGGGACCTGGAGAATTGAATCCGGGTCCTTAGGCTTTGCAGGCATGTGCCTTAATCTCTAAGGCATCTCTCCAGCGCCCCATCCACATGTTTGTTAAAAGAATTAATTCAGATAATTCATGGAAAGCCTGATTGTTCCAGAAGCTCAATAGTCATTTATATTTTTCATCTTATTTTATAGTCCAGTCTAGATTAAAGCCCATTTTCTGTTTTTATCAAAGAATTTCTAATGATGATACTTTAACCTCCAAACACACTTAACTTTTGAGTTCCTTCCTAGACTCAATTAAAAATGGAAGCTATATGTATTTTTTTGTTATGTAGCGGAGGAGGATTTATATAATAAATATACATAATCAAAGAGATTTATCAGCGTGGCTTACATGGGACAAATTGGGCAGCTAGCTACTTAGTTCACTGAATGCTTAGAGGATTCCTGGAGAGCTGGTTGTCTTCAGTCCAGGTTAGAAGGCTGAGAAGCTGGGTTCCAGTGTCTATGAAGGATAGCAACAAGGTAGATGCATGAACCACCAGGAATCACTGTCAGGTATGCAAAAGGCTCTGTGTTCTTTTGTAGTTTCTTTTTGTGCAATCCACTGAAAGGAGATTTCTGAGGTCCCGGGAGGGATTAGATTCCATAAAGATGCAGGAGATCCCAGGCCCATGAACCCCAACTTTGGGTTCTTGGCCAAGTTGACAAAGAATCGACAATGTAGACTCAGAGAAGGGTAAATTATAAATTACAAAGTTTAGTTTAGGGAGAGTTAGAATCCAGAGGGAAGGTTAGCAGGACATCCAACCCAAAAGAAATTCTTTCCCTAACCCATGTGGGAAGGGAGAGGGGAGATGGAGAAAATCTTCCTGCACATATCTGGGATAGATTCCCACACACACATACAGAGAGAGAGAAGTGCGGGGCAGAGGGTGAGAGAGGAAGAGAGAGAGAGATAGAGAGAGAGAGAGAGGAAGCAAGGCTTTGCTCAGGGCATCAGAAACGACTAAGAGAGAGTAAAGGCCTCAGAACTTAAAGGGAGATAATACACACAACGAAACAGGAAAGCATCCAACATCAAAATACACATAGAAAGAAAGCAGAAAAATGCACAGGCAACAATAAACCCTCCCCCCTTCCCAGCCCGACTGACAAATGGGAGGTCTTACCAAAGGAGCCAAGAAGCAAGGACCAGGAGGGTCAGGAGCCAGGAGAGAGATTCACACACATGGCTTATGAGATTTATGTGGATCAAGCATCCAATTAGGATGAGCCTCATCATCAGACTCAGGTATGTAAGGGAGAGTCCTGACTGGTTGGTGGACTCAAGAAGCTGAATCAGGAAGGGCCAGGCCACAGGCGAAGTCCAGGAAACTCGAAGAAGCAGCATTCTGTTGTCAATGACTTCCATGTCTGCAGACATCTTAGATGACACTGGGTCAGAGGAGGGTTCTAGTTCTGCTAGGACAGGCAAGGTGCTATCTCCTTGAGCCTCTGTTCCTGGCTGAGTGCCTACTTCAAAAACATAAAACCTCATCACTGAAATAGACCTAAAATGAACCCAACATGGCTTAGGGAAATTCGAGGAAGAGGGGGTGGAAAGATTGTTAGAGCCATGACTTGGGTCATTATACATAGAATCATTGCCTCTCCCATGTAACTGATGGCTACACCCATAAAGCAAGACCCACATTACCCATGGGGGGAGGACAGGGAGAAGGCTAACGATGGTACCATCATGGCTGTAAATACACTATATACATAACTAATAAAAATATATTAAAAAAAAATAATCTACCAGCTCCTATTCTGTATCACTACACTGAAAAGTTCACTCACTTTAGGGGAAGGTCTTCCTCTTCCGTTAACCTTTCCAGGAAACACCCTCACAGACCTCTCCAGGAGGTGTGCCCGTTTCTGGATTTTTGATCTTTTCAAATGGACAATAGAGGGGTCTCTACGCTGTCAGACTACTCAGCGGGTTTTCCTTTAGAGAGTGAAGAGCTGAGAAACAACTTGCTTGAACCACTTTCAGTCTTCTTTAAACCGAGGAAGATCAGAATCTGCATTTTCTAGACTTCCACACAGAGGTGCTGTTATTTATGGGGTTAGCATGAGTTAAATGTGGCTTAGGGACAGGTAAAGAGGACAGTCATGGCAATAGATATCCACCCCTTGTGTTATATATTATGGCCTAGGGAATTTGGTACTTTGGCAACCAGTAGCCATGTCAGCAATTCAAGAGAAAACTTTCAGATTCTTGCAGCCTCCAATTTTTTTTTTTTTTCCCAGCAACAACTCCTTTTGCACAGTAATTCTACATTGTTGCTCAGCTAGAATTTGTGTCATCAGTCTTTCCAGAAAATTCTAAAAAATGTATTTTTTCTTATTGATAAATTTTATTTTTTAAGAGAGTATTATAGGGCTGGAGAAATAGCTTAGCAGTTAAGGTGTTTGCCTGTGAAGCCAAAGGATCCTGGTTCGATTCTCCAGGACCCACGTAAGCCAGATGCACAAGCATCTGGAGTTTGTTTGCAGTAGCTAGAGGCCCTGGCATGCCCATTCTTTCTCTCTCTGCCTCTCTTCTATTTCGCTCTCTCTGATTACAAATAAATAAATATTTTTTTAAAGAATGTATTATACCCAGTGTTCTTTGACTGATATAGGATATAGGAAGATCACCATAATTCATAGTGGTGGTGGTTTAGATGTTCAGTAGAGTAGAAGATAGAAAGATTTTCAGGAAAGGAATAATTCTGACAGGCTCTTCTTGCATAAAATGTAGGCATGACTTTGCAGTGTGAATTTTCTCAAGATACTCACGTTCATCACATCTACAAGGGCTTCCCTTTTCAAATAAGATAATATTTATAAATTCTAGGAATTGAGATGTAGATCACTTTGGAAAAGTGTTGTTTTCAACCAACAGCACAGATAATTAGAGAGAACTGTATTGTTTCACAGACTCTTCGTCAGGGGCCTTCTAAGAGTTGCATTGGAAAATTCTAGAAAAAAGTTTGAATCAGACCTCAGTTCCCATGCTTCAAAAATCCCCCCACCTTCAAAAATTTCTTTCAGTTCAGTAATTTGTCTGTACGAGGTTTATTTTGGCAGAAAGATGTTTTGAGACTAGAGACTTTATCTGGGTTGCTACAATTCCTGACTATGAGCCCTAGGTTGAAACAGAGTTTTCTGATTCCCTAGCCTGTGAGTACTCTTCACCAACCATATGTTGTTATGGAATACAATCAAGTACCTGTTGACTGGAGCAGATTAAGAGGACTCTCAAATTCATGATCCTCTTCCTCCTGCCACAGTCTCTCTAGTACTGTGATTACAGACCTGTGTACCTCATTCAGCTAGAGATACTCTCATATTTTTAATATCATTTATTTATTTGAGAGAGAGAGAGATTGGGAACGGATGCACCAGGACCTCTTGCCACTGCAAATGAACCGGAGATACATAGGCCACTTTGTGGTCTGGCTTTACATGGGTATTGGGAATCAAACCCTGGCCATAAGGCTTTGCAAACAAATGCCTTTAATCACTCAGCAATCTCTCTAGCCCAAAGAGATGCTCATATGGAAAATTAAATCTATCTCTGGGTGGGGGAGGAGTGGACCTCATTGATTTTAAGACAAAGAACTACTATAACTATGCACCCCAAATATGTTACAGAAATGAGGTCAAAGTCCAGTTTGATTTTTAAATTGTGAAATTCACTGTGAGTAATAACTTCTGTTATCAATGACTGTTTTTACACTTTACTATTTTTTCTACTCAAAAAGTAGGATTGAGGGGCTGGAGAAATTGCTTAGTGGTTAAGGCACCTGCCTGCCAAGCCTAAGAACACCAGTTCAAACCTCCAGGTCCCAAGTTTAGCCAGACACTTGCCCACAAGGGGGGTACACACGTCTGGAATTCGTTCACAGTGGCTGAGAGGTCACTGTTGCCCTCATTCTCTTCCTCTTCCTCTCAAAAAAAAAAAGGAAAATAAAAAAAAAAGAGTATGATTAAGGGTGGAGAGATGGTTTAGCAGTTAAGGCGCCTGCCTTCGAAGGCTAAGAACATCTGTTCTAATCTCCAGGTCCCACATTTAGCCAAATGCAAAAGTGACACAAGCACATGATGTCACACATGTGCACAAGGGGGTGCACATGTCTGGAGTTTGTTCACATAGGCTGAGAAGCCCTGGTGCGCCCATTCTCTGCCTCTTCCTCTGTCTTTCTCTCTCAAATTAAAAAAAAACAAAAGTAGGATTGATCTGGGTTTGGTGGTGCACACTTTTAATGCCAACACTTGGGATGCAGAGTTTAGGAGGATTGCTGTGAGTTCCAGGTCAGCTTGAAACTCCTTAGTGAATTCCATGTCAGCCTGGGCTAGCATAATACCCTACCTTAAAAAAAAAAAAGTATGGGGCTGGAGGAATGGCTTAGCTGTTAAGGAGTCCACCTGCAAAGCCAAAGGACCCTGGTTCGATTCCCCAGGACCCACGTTAGCCAGATGCACAAGGGGGCACTCGCGTCTGGAGTTCGTTTGCAGTGGCTGGAGGCCCTGGTGTGCCCATTCTCTCCCTCCCTCTCTCTCTCTCTCCCCCTCTTTCTCTGTCAAATAAATTAATAAAAATAAAATATTTTTTAAAAAAGTAGGGGCTGGAGAGATGGATTGGCGGTTAAGGCGCTTGCTTCTAAAGCCTAAGAACGCTGGTTCCAATCTCCAGGTCCCACGTTTAGCCAGATGCAAAGTGACTCAAGGGTGAAATGCTGCAGTTGACCACAAGGGGCCACACACATCTGGATTTCTTTTGCAGCAGTTGAGAGAATGCTGGCGTGCCCATCTCTATCTCTCTTCCTCTCCCTCTGTCTTTCTCTGTGTCTCTCTCCAAAAAAAAAAAAAAAAAAAAAAGTAGGATTGTTAATATTTGTTCTATCTTTTCAAACTTATTTACTTTCCCTGGAAAATTTTCATGGAGGGGGGTAATAATAATAATTTCTATTGTAATCACTGCATTAAACATATACAGGATCTGCTACCTTTGCTCTGGATTACACTGACACGTGGAGGAAGAGAATAGTGTTGACCAAGGGATGGATGGCTATGACTGACATTCTTTTTTAACACCTTTCCTCCTACCTTAGGAGATGGAGTGAAAGGGGAAGAGGAACAATTCAGAAATCCAATTCAGGAGGAGAAAGATGCCATGTTCCACAATGTTTCAAAATAACATCCACTCTGGCTGACAAGAGTGCCTTAAAAGTTTCTGCCACAAGAGTTTCTGCCAGGTTTTGACAGTATGGGATGGACAAAGGAAAATTGCTTTTTTTTTTTTTTTTTTTTTTTTTTTTTTGAAGGAGCTCTTCTAAAGAAGCTCTTCAAAATGAACTTGTTTACCACTTCTCCTCTAACCAGTCTTAGCACTAGCTAGCTCTAAATGCTGATGTGGCAGAAAATTCTAGTTCAGATAGAAACATCACTCAGTCTCCATGGAGAGGATTGACAGCACGTGGCCATTAAGAACAGTTCACTTACACCTCCCAGTGAACTGCAGTGACAGAATGTGCTAGTCCCCCTCCATATGCCATTACTTAGACCCTGATTTCAATGGTACCTGTTAATAGCATAGGGATCTTGATGTTAGTGAGCTATATACCCAGATTTGAGAAGGATTTTGTCGTTGATTTGAAAGTATTATTAAGATATAGATATTCTCTCTTGCTATCTCCCCTGTCTTCTTACCCAAAGAAAACACAGGGCTTTCATCATACATGTTAGGCAAGCTCTCTTCTACTGATTATACCCCAATCCTCCTTTTTCTCTTTACAGGAGGAAATCTAGAAACAGAGAAGGTATAAAATTTATCCGAATTTATTTTATTTTATTTATTGGAGAGAGAGAGAGAGAGAGAGAGAGAGAGAGAGAAAGAGACAGATGGAGAAAGAAAATGGGCACTCCAGGGTCTCTAGCCACTTCAAACGAACTCCAGATGCAGGCACCACCTTGTGCACCTGGCTTACATAGGCAATGAGGAAATGAGCCTGGGTTCTTAGGCTTCACAGGCAAGCACCTTAACCGCTAAGCCACCTTTCTGGCTCTAATTTATCCAAATTTACAGCAAGAACTAGTGAAGAATAACACCAAACCCAATTCTCGTTAATATGTGTTATGTAAGTCAAAAAGCATCAAAAATAGATTCAAGCTGTGGTGGTGCACATCTTTAATTTCCAGCACATTGGAGGCATAGGTAGGAGAATCTCTGTGAGTTTGAGGCCAGCTGTGGGTACAGAGTGAGTTCCCAGTCATTTTGGGCTGGAGTGAGACCCTGCCTCAAACAAAACAAAACAAAACTTTTTCTTTCAATCTCTTTTGTAAAGGACATAGCATTTACCAAACTCTTGTGCATCACAGAACTCTCCTCCCATGTAAGTGCATATACCTATATAAACTCCTTTTTACACACACACACACACACACACACACACACACATATATATATATAATGTTCTATTTTTGAATTGAATTTCTAAAAGTCATACCACTAAAAGGGGATGGAAGTGAGACATAAGTCTGTGATAATATTGTAATGTAAATAAAAGCAAAAATAAATAATATTTTGCATGACATATTCAAAATAATGATGTCAAAATTCCTAACATTGCACTCTCATGGGAGTATTGGAAACTCACAGAAAGAAAATCAATTCCTTAAGTTCATGTGAATAGTGAAAAATGGATGAGAAGTACAAATGTGCATCTGTGCTAATTTAAATGCTACTACAGTTCTGAATATCAAAAATTTATTTTCTTTTACATTTGCTTCTTTCCACAAAAAGATAAAGAAATAAAAACATACTACTCTTTAAAGACCACCCTGTTTGCCTACAAGTCTAAAAGACAAAATAAATTGTTATTCTTAGCTTTTCTACTTCATTTCATTATTTCTTGCTTTCATATTTAGTGGCAAATTCTGTTCTTTTCTATTATATCCTTTATTGATAATAAATGGACAAGATGGGGATAGCAAACCACTTGAATACTTCTCCAAGCACTTCCACAAGTATTGAAGATCACAGACTAAGATAAATATAATATTAATATATACTTTTCAGCATGGCTTTGCAAATTTTCCTTGAGGAGATATTAACTGAGCCAAAGAGCCACTGAGGAAGTGGTTCAGTGAGACTTAATTTTACAATGAATATTTACTGTGAGTCCATTTGGTAGCTTGTTGCCTTGGGAACCTCTTACAAAATGCTTCTGTCACTGTTGTACATTTTGTATATGTGACTGAAAGAATTACTGCAGAGAAATTAAATAGACATCTTTATTACTTGTGTCCTATCTACCGTCTTCTTCGCAGAGGTCAATACTAATAAATTCAAGACTCTACTCTGATAATTTGGTGGGAAGAGAGAAAAGGAGTCATGATTCCACAGAGAAGCAGCATTAACAAGATGGTAGAAAAATAGAAAATATAGCAATTTTCTCAAAATACATGTGCAGAAGACATTTTCAGTGTTCAGTTTGCCATCTCCTTGCATCATATAGAGATCTATATTTCCCTTTCCTTATCCCATGCTAGTTGGGTCAAGCATCAAACTTAGAGTGTTTGAATGAGGCATGTATACTCAAGTATTGCTGTCAACAGATATTGGTGTAATGATTGGTGCACAAGTTCCCCCTTATTTATGTTTTCCCCTGGTCAATAAAAAATGGAAAATATTTATTAGAAATTGCCAGAAATAAGGAATTCATGAATTTTAAATTGCTTGCTATTTTGTCATTGTAGTGAAAAAATTTTCATACATCATATCCAAGATGTATGTCAGCCTTTTGTCCAGAGCATCCATGCAGTATACTCTACCTGTCCACTAGTCACTTAGAGCTGTGTTTGTTAGAAACACCCTTGTCTTGGCAATGCGGTGCTTTTGCTTATGAAACCCTTACTTTATTTAAATTGACCACAGAATGAGAGTATAGTGACACTGGCATTTCACTATACCAAAGAAAAGCTTTAAAGGGCTTTTAATAAATGAAAAGGTGAAAGTACAATATGGTAGTTTCTGCACACACACACACACACACACACACAGGACAAGAGAGAGTTTTTTTCACAAAACTTTTATTAGAGTGTAATATTAACATTGTATTTTATTAGTTATGTTAGTCCCTTATTGTGTTTAATTTATAAATTAAATTTTATCATAAATAAATAAATACACACATAATAAGAAATATATGTACTGTTTAGTATAATCTTTGGTTTTCAGAGAACCCTCAGAATCACATTTCCTATACATAATGGGATCTACTGTATATACTTAATCTAAACTAATACAACCAGAGTGAAACACAGTCTTTATAGCAAGTGGTACAGAGAGGGTCTCCTTTCTCAGTGGTTCTTACTGGGAGGATTTGATAATAATTCTCCTACTAACATCTTGCAACCATTTACAGTCTGAGGATCCGATCAACACAGGAGAATGATAATAGTGAACAAAACAGAGATTTTTTAAAATAACTAATTTAGTTGATTTTCTATTACTTACAACCAACAGAGGGAAAATTCACAAATGGAACACAATGATAAGGGCGCAATTCCTCCCAAAAGATAGGAAACCCATGACAGATTCTGGAAAATACTTAGAGATTTCTCAAGCCAGTTTCAAAACGTACCATAAATGCAGAGGGAAATCAAAAGTAATGGGGAGTGGGTTTCTGTAGGGAAGCTGGAGGTCAAAGATCAGACCCACTTGTATGAGCCTATAAGGACAGGAAAGAAATTTGTTGCAGGTATTGACTATACTTGTGTTTAAGCAGGCTCTGAGGGATGACACACAGATAACTTGATTCTTCTGTGTAAAGGTGGCAGTATACACAGTTACAAGTTATTATCACAACTATTTTCTGGCTTGATGATACTGGCATGTAAGGTAACATTGATTCCAATTTATTTATCAAAGATTCTAGAGACAGGAAATCATTTGATGCTGCATTTATAATAAAAGGTGAAATTCTGAACAAGCCTACAAATTCAAATAACCAAGGATGATAAAACTACATGAATTAAAACATCGAATCAATCAATCAATCAATCAATAAAATAAATCCCAGAATGTGTAATTAATTCCCTTAGCACTGAAAATGGTGGACACCTCACTGAGTAAGAGTGCTTGCTACGCAAACATGAAGGTCTTGAAAGGACGTGAGTTTAATTCCACAGCACCCATGTAAACTACTGGACTATGCCATGCACAATTTTAACCACAGTCCTGTGGGGAATGGAGACCAAAGAATTGCTGGGATTCATTGCTCAGCTAATCTGACTGAAAAACATTATCTCCAGGCATTCAGTAAGAGATTCTATCTCATGGAAACACTTGGATGAGAGAGAAAAAGGAAAGGCAGGCATTAACATCTGGCTTCCACACATACACATGCATAGGAAATGTATATCTTCACACACATATACTAACACACACACACACACACACACACACACACACACACAATGGAGAATGATAATGTGAGAAAATGAATGAAGATCTTCAGGGTGAGATCTCTATGGGAAAATGAATGGGTGAAATTTGCTTCCCTGGTAAAAAAAAGTTCTCTATGTTTGGTGTTAAGCTCAAGCTTCTTGATTTTGTTTAGTTAACATTTTCCTTCACTTTATCCTGGATCATATGCTATATGCTTTTCTGGGCAGGTCTGTGTGCAAATGTCATTTCTTGCCATAGTTGTTCATGACTTGTTCTGAGTTCCTTGCTCACACAGAAAGAGAATCCAGAGCACAAATCAAATATTCTCAAGATGCTCTGGAAGTTTCTATCCACAAAACTGCAATATAACATTAAATAAAAGAATCAAAATGAATCTAGGCATATTATTTTGTGACAAGTAGCCAGGTTTCAGATAGTCACAAAACACAAACTCCAGGCAATTTCAGTCAGCCAACTACACCATGAAGCTCTGTGGCCCATCAGGTGATTTCTTTTCTACTCCCCAGCCTATAAAAGCTAACTGTTGGGGGCGGCGTTCTCTGAATTCTGTACTGGCTCCTGCCTGATTCATGAACTGTTCTTTGATCAAGGAAATTATGTTAAGTTTAACTTGTGTTACATTTTCCTTTGAACTTTTTTTACGTTCCAAGTTGTTGCAATTTGTAAAACCTAAAGTACTTGCTTCTCCAGATCCAATCCCACTTTATGTACATTTCAAAGAACCAAACAAGACTCATTAGAGATCTCACTTATTGTGTAGAATGTTTGGGCTACAATAAACATTTCTTGATTTTAAGAATGATATGCAATATTTTATCAGTCCCATTGTCTTTGTTCGAATCTACAGTGGGAGGTGACTGTTGACCTTTGAAGACTAGTGAATTCTCAAGACAGCAGCATATTAAGTTCCTTACGTAGCTGGTCATTCAACCACTGCCTGATAACTTTCTAATCCCATCTTCAACAATTCAGTAATCAAGATGTAACTAATCCTCCACGATTGGAAAATGTTAGGCTCAGGGGATTAAAAGGTTAATCAGAATGGTTCTTGCCTTTAAGTAACTCAAAGATAAGTAGAAAAGTGAATTGAAATGTACATTATACCAAATTATCAGGACACATGATGAAATAAACAATATTGTTTTTTCTAAGATAAATACAATTGGAAAAAGAAGTCAATACCATTATCAAGGCCAAAAGCACATATATAGTAGTGGATAATTTCTTTTTCTTCTGTAAATTAACTGTAAATCTCATTGAGTCTGTGTTCTTTAGTAAAGAGACATACCTGCATAGCTCCATAACTTATGCCCAAAGAAACTATAGGTATAATTATCTATTATTTTCAGAACTCCCCAAAAGGAATAACATCGGGTTATGTAAAAATGACATTGCCTATGATTATGCTGTGACTGAACATTCCCAGAGTAAACTAAATATCCCTCCTGAAGACAGATGGTAGCAATAATAATAGGTGCTCCTAACCCCTGCTTCTCTATATTGAAAACACACACACACACACACACACACACTTAACCAAGAGAATTAACCAAGGGTTGCAATTATAGTAAGACTGGCACACATGGCTTTAACAAATGCTGGGACCATAGAGATTAGAAAAAAACACTTATACTATTCCTGATATATAAAACAGGATTTAAATAATTTATCCAAATGGATAGTGTTGAACATTTACTCCATGTATAATGAATAAATGAATGAATGAATGTTAAAATCTTACGCATTATTGTAAATAGTATGATATTGAGTAAAAGTTCAATTTTATGAAATCTCTATGTTTTTAAAAAAATTAGCAATATTTTTCATTTTTAAAATATTTTATTTTTATTTATTTATTTGAGAGATAGGAAGAGGCAGAGAGAGAGAGAGAGAGAGAGAGAGAGAGAGAGAGAGATGGGTGCACCAGGGCTTCCAGCCACTACAAACAAACTACAGATGCATGCACCACTTTGTGCATCTGGCTTACGTGGGTTCTGGGAAATCTAAACAAGGTCCTTTGGCTTTGCAGGTAAGTAAGTGCCTTAACCACTAAGCAGTTTATCAGCCCCAGCTATATATATATTTTTAAAGTCTTTTATTTATTATTGGAGTGAGAGAGAGAAAGAGGGAGGGAGAGAAGAGAGAATTGGGTGGCCCACTAAGCTGTCTCTCTGGCCCTAAATCTAAACTTGTAAGAACATTTTCATTGGCATTTTTTATACATGCACATATTTTGATCATAACTCCCCATTACCTGCTTTTGTCTTTCCACCTCATTATCCTTCCACTGAAAACTTTTCCCAACTAGTCTCTCTTTTATTTTAATGTATTTTAAAAAGAAATATATTGATAATTTTAATACATGGATATACTGCAACTTTGTCATCTTCCCATCCAATTACCCTTTAGTTCCCTCCTCACTCTTCCCCAATTCACTGAGCACCCTCTTTTTCCAAGTAGTCCTTCCCCTGTTTTGACATCTCATTCCTTTTGTCCTCTGTCTTCCATGTCAAAATGTTGTTATGCTCAGAACAGTGAAGGTCTTGTAGGGGTTTTGGTAATCACTGTGGGATCATGAATGCACCAGTCAGTTCCTTTGGAAGGACAGTGTTAAAAAACACCCATTCCCACCCTGTGGCTCTTATATTCTTTCTGCCCATCCCTCTTCTGTAATATTCCGAGAGAGAGAGAGAGAGAGAGAGAGAGAGAGAGAGCATGATAGATATCTCATTTAGTATTTATTTTGAGTTTTGATGAGTTTTGAATCTCCTCATTGTCTCCCACTATCTCCATAGAGGAGCTTCTACGGCTAGCAGTGAGAGCAGCACTCACATTCTTTCCTCTAGCTCCTCTGAAAAGTTCACTGAGCCCTGGAAGGTGGGATAGAGTTGTCTCATTCAGTCTAAGCACTGGCCTTTCTCTTCTTGTTGTCACCATAATGAGTCTCGGGTGTCCCTCATATTCACTGCCACTGTGAACAGAAGCTTCTCTAACCAAAAATAAGAACAGTGTGAGTCAATGTGCATAAACATTTACAGTTAGAAGGCAGTTTGTTGTGCATAACATATACATTTTGTCAAAGAACAAAGGAAGTAAGGTCATTTTTCTTAATCGTTTAATGAACTGTCTGAAATATCCTTTGTGTGTGTGTGTGTGTGTGTGTGTGTGTGTGTGTGTATTCCAGAAATGATTCCTAGGGGTAATAGCTATTTATAATTGGGAGCTCTTCCATAGGGTTAACATTTCAACTTTTTTTAGATAGGGAAATTAGTGACGATAAGATGTTGTGTTATAGCAAAAGGTCAAAGTCCAAACCTCCATTTGACCCTGCTACTATATCAATGTGGCTTGTCAAAGAGATCACTGAAGATTAATGCTATGAGCTAATGCTTTAACTTTCTGTTAAGAGGGTAAGAAAATCATTATTAACATGATATCTTGAAACCCAGTGTTTTAAAAGATTATTGATTTTGCTTCTGGCTTTATCTCTTATTGTACCTCCTTCCACTGTTCTATTCTACTTGTTCCTTGTCATCTTTGCACACATTCATCAGGGATTGAATCACACCCTTCCTCTTTTCTGCTTGTAATTTTCCCCAGCTAGAATGTCATTCAGGTTGTATTATGATTGGATAAATCTCTCTACCTGTCCCATGAGTGTTTATTCAGACCCAATTTCTTCAAATCTGTATGAAGGCAGAGGCACTGCTTTGTTCCTAGACTGTACATTTAACTGCCTCAGAAGAGCCTTCTGTTAACAACAACCCTCCTTGGTTCCCTTTCTTTTCCATAATTCTTAACACGGGAAAGGTAGTGTGGACATTCCATGAAATGGACTTAAAAACCTTTGCAATAAAATATAGTTCAAGTATTTCATAGTAAAATGTTTAATTGCATCCTAAACTCACAGCACTTTCAAAAGTTTTGGTCAATGACCTTAAATGAATGAATTTGTCAATATCATCATACAAAGCATCTGTTGAGTGTGATAATTTTATCATTTTAAATATTGTCTTTTCACAAATGTCAAGATGCTATCTATTGTCAGATACACCATGATTTTGAGTACCATATAAAGAAATGTATAGCTAATTGTATTCTACGCCTTAACACTTAGAACATTTTATTTAGTAACTCATTTCAGAAATCTCTTGCAGGAAGATTTTATTTATATCATTTCCAGTCCCCTTCTTCCTGTGAGTCTGTATGTGTTATGAAAGCACTAGAATGTAGATTATAATAAAGCACCCTGCTTTCAGGGTCTGGCTCTTGAAGGTCTTTAAACATTTATTTAGAGTTGTTGATGCTCACTGACTGTCACTCAGTGTCATCATTTGTGTTGTTAAAAGTGCTGAGAATACACTTTATAAGAGCAGATTCACTCATAATGATTAGATTTGTTTTTAAGTGGCTCATATGAATTTTGCTTTTCTAAAACATCAAGTTGAAATTTACTTAACACAAAATTAACTATTTTAGGACTGGAGAAATGGATTAGTGGTTAAAGCCACTTGTTTTCAAAGCATGGTGGCCTGGATTCCCCAATACCCATGGAAAACCACATGCACAAAGTTGCACATGTGTCTGTTCATTTGCAGTGCAAGAAACTCTGGTGTGTGCATTCATAGTCTCTCTCTCTCTCTGCCCCCCCCTTACAAATAAATAAAAAAGCCTTTTAAAAAATTAACCACTTCCAGCACTCGGGAGGCAGAGGTAGGAGGATCGCCATGAGTTCAAGGCCACCCTGAGACTACATAGTTAATTCCAGGTCAGCCTGGGCCAGAGTGAGACCATACCTCGAAAAACCAAAAAAACAAACAAACAAACAAACAAACAAAAAAAACAATTAACCACTTTAGCCCCGCGTGGTGGCACACGCCTTTAATCCCAGCACTCGGGAGGCAGAGGTAGGAGGATCACCAAGAGTTCGAGGCCACCCTGAGACTACATAGTTAATTCCAGGTCAGCCTGGACCAGAGTGAGACCCTACCTTGCAAAACCAAAAAATAAAAAAAAAAAAAAAACACTTTAAGGTGTGCCTTTTTTGTACATTTTACAATTAGCTTCTTGTTGCTTGGATGAAACACCCTAAGAGCATTTTATGGGAGGAAAAGATTTAGTTCAGGTTTACAGTTTCAAGGGGAAGCTTCATCATGAGAGAGAAAAGCTGTGAACATTCCACAGACTAATCAGCCCATAGTCTTCCCCCAGCAACATGGCTTCTCTAGCAGTCTCCACCAGTTGGAAACTAAGCAGGAAGCATAATCACAAACACTTGAGGCTATGGGGGACATTTTCCATTCACACTATCACAGTACATTTAGTGCCACGGTTGGCATTTAGTATACTCACAGCACTGCTTCACTGCATTTCCATCACTAAAACATTTTCATCTCCTCAAAGAGAAACCCACACCCATTAATCCCTTCACGTTGCTCCCTTGCTCTAGCCTCTGAACAACACTCGTTGGATTTGTTTGTTTGTTTGTTTGCTTGTTTTGGAGTGAGACACAGAGACAGACAGACAGAGAGACAGGATGGGCACGTCAGCAGTCTCTCAGCTGCTGTGAACGAAATCCAGATGTGTGCGCCCCCTTGTGGACAAGTGCGGCATTGCGCCCTTGCTTCACTTTGCATCTGGCTAAACGTGGGACCTGGAGATTGGAACGGGGTTATTAGGCTTAGCAGGCAGGCGCCTTAACAACTAAGCCATCTCTCCAGCCCTGGATTTTTGATTCTATTAAGTTATATATTCTGGACATTTCATATGAAAACAGTCTTAAAACATGTAGCATTTTGTGTCAACTTTATTTTACTTTGCAAACTGTTTTCAAGATTCATCTACATTGTGATATGTGTCAGAATTCCATTTCTTTTGTTTTTTTTTTAATTTTTTATTTTTGGAGAGAGACACAGAGAGAGAGAGAGACAGAGAGAGAGGGAGAGGGAGACAGATAGAGAATGGGTGCGCCAGCAGTCTCTCAGCTGCTGTGAACAAAATCCAGATGTGTGTGCCCCCTTGTGGGCAAGTGCGGCATTGCGCCCTTGCATCACTTTTCATCTGGCTAAACGTGGGACTTGGAGATTGGAACCAGGTTCTTAGGCTTAGCAGGCAGGCGCCTTAATGGCTAAGCCATCTCTCCAGCCCAGAATTATTTCTTTTTTTAACAATGAATAATATTTTATTATGGGTATATTTAATTATTTATATATTCACCAATTAGTAGATAGACATTTAAATGTGTCTTCATTGTTTGACTATTGTGAAAATTGCTGCTATCCATATATCTGAGCAAGTATTTGAATGCTTATTTTCAATTATTTTAGTATAGATAGGAATGGAACTATTGAGTTATATGGTAACTGTTGGTGTCTTTTGGGGGAAATATGGGCCTGTTTTCAAGAAACACTCCAACATTTGAGATTTCTTCAGCAATATAAAAGATGTCCAAAAAAAGATGTCAAATATTTCCACATTGTTGCTATTATTGATTATTTTCCTTAAATATTCCAATACCCACCAAGTGGGTATGAAGTAGTATTTATGATAATTCTAACTTGCATTTCTCTAGTGAGTAATGATATCGAGCACTTTTCATATGCTTATTGACCAGTTTACTTTCTTCGCAGGAATATGTATTCAACTTTTATGCCCATTTTGAAATTCTATTGATTGTCAATTTATTAAAGCAATGTGTGGAAAGGTTTTACTATTATTTACACATACTTTTGCTATTACACACTATGTTTGTTTGAATGTAAAATATCACCCACAGCCTCATGTGTCTGTGATTAAGCTTATACTTAATCTTTAGTGGGTGGGGCCTTTGGAGGTGGAGCCTTGCTGGAGGGCCCATGTCACTGAAGGCAGGCCTTGGGATTTTATAATCCATCCCCACTTGCCAGGGCTAGCTGGCTCATTCCTTCAGTTATCTCTCTGCTGATATGAAAAGATGAGATGTTTAGATGTTTTCTCCTGCCGTGCTTTCTCTGCCATGATGAAACTTCCTTTGGAACAATAAGCTGGAAATTAATTCTTTCCTTCCATAAACTGCTTCTGATTGTCTCAACAATGAGAAAGTAATTGCTGCATGTGAGCTGCCTTGTAAATTTCTGGATAGTGGCCTTTAATGCACAATAAAATAAAATTTATTAGTCTTTACATTTGGTGCTCAAGTTTTTTTTTTTTTTCATGTCTAAGTACCTATTGCCAAAGAAATCACAATTGTGTAGCACTGTTTTATTTGTTTTTGTTGTTGTTTGTTTTGTAGCACTGTTTTTTGTTTATCCATTTTGAGTTAATTTCTGTATGAGATATAAAGTTCAAGGTTTTTCCTTTGCATGTGGATATTCAGAAATTTCAGTATGGTTTGTCAGAGGCTATTTTTCTTCTATTGAATGAATTGTTAAAAATCAGTTTGCATAGACATGTGAGTTGGTTTCTGGACTTTCATTTCTTTCCCATTGTTTTACTCTTATCCCTATGAAAACCTAATAATTTGAATTGCTGTAACTTTGTAGTATATTTTGAAATAAAAAAGCATGAGTCCTTCATTTGATCTTTTTCAATAGTCTTTTAAGCAATTGGACTCCATTAAATATGAAGATTATTATCAATATTTTGAAAAAAGAATGAGAAAAAACCCAGAAAATATAGCCATGGGAACTGTGCTGGAAGTATATATTGGAACTCTTGACCACTTTGACTTAATGTCATCATAGTGGCTAAGCCTATCCATCTATATGCATGGGATATATTCTCTTTTATTACATGTTCTTTACTTTCTTTTAGCAAGTTCAGAAATCAGTAGGTTAAGATATTTCCTAAGTACTTTGTGCTTTTAGAAGCTATTGAAAATGCCAAGTTTTGTCTTAATTTCTTTCTCAGGATAGGTGAACAATTAGTTTTTGCAAAATGATGGTACACTCTAAATTTGTAGAATTTCCAGCTCTAAAAGGATTTGTGGCTTCTTTGGTATTTCTATGTAAGGAATAGTGATAATTGGAATTATGGATAGTTTGTTTATATCCTCTCCAATTTAAATGCCTTGAATTTCTACTTGCACTGGCTAAAGTCTACAGTATGATGTTGAATGCAGGTATTGAGAGAGGATT
Organism: Orientallactaga sibirica; assembly: GCA_036365145.1. NCBI lineage: Eukaryota > Metazoa > Chordata > Mammalia > Rodentia > Dipodidae > Orientallactaga > Orientallactaga sibirica. Next base: position 5,327,709 of record JAEOAD010000083.1, read on the forward strand.
TTTTTTTTCATCTAAAAAGCAAGCTTCACATCTCATTATTGAGTATGTTAACTGTACATTATTTTATGAAGTCTATAATCAGGGGATTTGAGAGTTGGCTCAGCAGTTAAAAGTGCTTGCTTACAAAGCCCGCAGACCAAGTTCAATTCCTCAGCAACCATGTAAAGGCAGATGGAAAGTGGTGCAAGTATATGGCATTCATTTGCAATGGCAAGAGACCTCCACATGTGGGTACATGATCCATAAAATTATTTAAAAGAAAGTCTTTAATCATATTTTGAAAGTCAACTTCTATAAATACTAGTTTTCCGTTATTTCCTGTTTAAAGGAATTTAAGCATTTAATTCATGAGGAGGTAATGGATTTATGAATGCTTTCTCTGCATTGATTGAGAGGAATGGTTTGTCTATGTTATCTTCACAAGCAGTATGCTATATTGATGTTGGTGTGGATGTGTGCTCTGTTGTACTCTACTCACTCATGTTGTACAGTCTTTTCCTATGCTGGTGGATTCAGTTAGCCGCTTTGTAGATAGAGACATTTTACATCTGTGGTCACAAGTATTGTAGTTTTCTCTTTTTGCCTCTTTCTGGTTTTGTATCAATGTACTACTGATATTATGAGTAAGAAAGTTGTCCCTCTTTTAATTGTGGGTAAATTTATTTTATTTTATCTTTATTTTATTCTTTCTTTATTTATTTTGAGGCAGGATATCATTCTAGCACTGGATGACCTAGAACTCACTCTGTACCTCAGGTTACACAACAGTCTTCCTACCTCAGCCACCTGAGTGCTTGCAGTAAAGGTGTGTGCCACCATGCCTGCCTTAATTTTTCGGTACGTTTAAATAGAACTGGACATTTGCTAGAATTTAACAGTTAGATGAGCTTATATTTTACCTTTTTGGAGTTTATATGTTTTTGTGTTTATTTTCCAAGACAAGGTCTTGCTATGTAGCTTAATATGGCCTGGAATTTATTCTCTTGTTTCAGCATTCCCAGTGCTAAGATCACAGACATGTGCCATCGCACCCTCTCAATCTCTTTATTTTTAGCATGTTTCTTCAGATTTTCTATTTTTTTCCTGAGTTAATTACAGTAATTTGTGAGTTTCTAAGAACTCACTTGTTTTGTCTACTTCAACATTTTTACTGTATAGTAAGTTGTATAAATCTCATAATTACGTGTGCTTTTGTTTTCAAATTAACTATTTGTATCTATTTACTATTTTGAAATAATATTTTTATTGACAAATTCCATCATATAGACAGTATACAACGAGCATAATCCCCTCGTGACACCTTCTCACTTCCCTTCCCAAATCTCCCCTCCACTGATCCTTTCTTCTTTCCAACTAGTCTCTCTTCTATTTTGATATCATTACTTTTCCCCCCTCCTATTACGCAGGCCTTGTGTAGGTAGAATCAACCACAGTGAGGTCATGAATACCATAGCATCTTCATGTCTGGAAGACAGTATTGCAGTGCACTCCTCCCCTTCTCTAAGCGCTTACATTCTTTTTTTTTTTTGGTTTTGCAAGGTAGGGTCTCACTCTGGTCCAGGCTGACCTGGAATTAACTATGTAGTCTCAGGGTGGCCTCGAACTCTCGGCGATCCTCCTACCTCTGCCTCCCGAGTGCTGGGATTAAAGGCGTGCGCCACCACGCCCGGCTAAGCGCTTACATTCTTTATTCCACCTCTTCTGCAGTGGGCCCTGAGCCTTGACAGGTGTGGTAGAGATGTCTCAGTGCTGAACACCCCATTGTCACTTCTCAGCAATATGGTGAGTTTTGAGTTACCCTAATGTTTATTAACCTCACTAAAGAGAAACTTCTCTGACCAGAGGTGAGCATAGCACTAACAGATGGGCATAAATATAAGTATTTGGAGGACAGTTTTGTGGGCATAATATGCCCATAGTTGTCCTGCTGGGTTTATGACCTTGCCAGCCTTAGCGACCTTGCTGGCCAGCCATACAGCTCTCAGGGTTCACTGCTGGTTAAGACCTTTTATAATTCTTCTCCCCTACAAGGTGCATATTTTTTCCATTTTCAATCCAAGTTTCAAACATTTCTTTTTCTTGTCATCCAAAGCTTGTAATTTTGCTGATCATTACAGAGAACCAATTTCAGGTTAACAATTCTATTGCTTTGCTGTTCTTCATGTCATTAACTTTTCTCTAGTAATTAATTCTTTACTAGTTGTAGCTTTATTTTGTTCTTTGTTTTATAATTATTTAAGGTGTAAAATTGGGTTGCTAATTTGAGATACTTTATTTTTATTCTACATGTTTACAGCCACCACTGCTCTACCTGCCTTCCACAATTGTTATACATTATTTTTGTTTTAATTTATATCAAAAGATTATAACTTATCACATACTTTCTTGTTTGATCCTTTATTTGATTAAGAATGTGTTGTATAATTCCCACATGTTTGAGAGTTTTCCAGTTTTCACTCATTACCGATTTCTTAGTTTTATTCTATTGGTATTAGGGAAGACTCTTGGCATGATTTCATTGTTGTACAATGTATCTATATCTAGACTTGTTTGGTGACACAACACATGGACTGTCTTTTACTTATACTGTTCCAAGTGACCACTTGAAAAGAGTGCATTATGTTGTAGTGCATCTGGCTTTATGTGGGTACTAAGGAATTGAACCCAGGCCAGTAGACTTTACAAATAAATGCCTTCAACCACTGAGCTATCTCGCCAGCCACTCTCTTCTGGTTCTGACAATTTATTTGTCCTGTTCATGTACTCTGTTTTCTTACTTACCACCTGTTCACATACTTTACTCTGTATAAGAGTAAAGACTCTAGTTATCATTATATTTTTCTAGCTATCATTCAGTCAATGCATTCCTCATATATCTTGGAATTTTGTTCTAGGGCTCAAGAGTGTTCACAATAGTTTCATCTTCCTTGATTAATAAATAATAATGTTCTTTGCTTCTTATAACTACATCTAACTAAAATTCTGTCTTTTATTAGTATATTCACCTCAATTTTGTTTTGGTTATTACATATAATATCTTATTTCAGTCACTTTCAACTTACTGATATTTGTAGCTATGTATTGAGTCTCTTATAAACAGCATATAACTGTATTATTCTGCTCATTGTATCAGTCTCTGTTTTTTCATATGGTAATCTAGTCCATTTACATTTATAGTGGTTACTGAAGAGTAATGCATTAATTCTGTCATTTTGCTATTTGTTTTCAATATATCTCATATCAGTTTTGTTCTCCAGTTCCTCCAATACTTCATTCTTTCCTCCTTCCCTTGTTCTTTTTGAATTTAATTTTCTCTCCATGTACCATTTTGATTATCTCACAATCGGACGGAACATGGAGAGACCTGGCTGGAATCTGGAAGAGAGTCAGTCCCCAGACAGTTAGCTTGTCTAGTGCCAAAAGGCACTACCTAAGTGACTTGGGAAAAATGACCAACATCTCTGTCTAAGCAACTCCTAGTCTAAGCTACTCAGCAGCAAACAACCTGACATGATGCTCACACAAGTGCAGTAGTGGCTGGCACACAGCCATGGTGGGTTACCAGCTGCTCTAGATTTGGCTAATGGCTCTGCTTAGTGGAATGGACCCATACCTGGAAATGGGAAACAAGTCAGAGCTATATCCAAAAATGAGCCCACTCTCCAATATCAAGCTCCCACCAATAGTGGGATACAAGAGGCCTACACCTACTATATTCTCTGTAAAATAATAATGGTTATCTATGTATCTTGTACTGACTTCATTCTCTATTGGAGAATCTGCTTCTCTCAGATGGACACAGAACCTGAGGAGAGAATCAGCCCATAGCACCTCACCAGGGCATCAGCTGAAGCCATAGAGTTATAAGGGAAATGAGCAAGAGTGCTGCTTTCTCAGTGAACCTCATACCAGCACAAGGGCAAAGGAGATAGACACAAAGAAAACTCAACCCATACCAAATCAGATATCCAGAGACTCACAAAACCTCGTCACTGAAATAGACCTAAAATGAACCCAACATGGCTCAGGGAAATTCACAGAAGAGGGGGCAGAAAGATTGTTAGAGCCATGAGTTGGGTCATTATACACAGACTCATTGCCTCTCCCGCATAACTGATAGCTACCCCCATAAGGCAAGACCCATGTTATCCATGGGGGGAGGACAAGGAGAAGGCTAACAATGGTGCCATTATGACTGTATATATACTATGTACATAACTAATAAAAATATATTTAAATAAAAGAAAAAAAAGTAGCCAATTCTCCCTGCCTTTGCAGATTCATCTTGAGCTAGGACATGTATGAAATGCACTTTGGACCCAGTTCAAAATTTTGCTTTTACTGAACTTAGAATTCAGCCAGGGATCTTCTCATGTCATGTCTTGAGTTTCCATTCACGTGTGAGCTCACATTCAGGAGTCCTTGATATGTTTAGTAGTATAAGGATTTGCAATCCCTCATTCCCCAAGTACCTTCTTTTCTACCTTCTCTCTCCTAGGCTTTTCAATACATATATATTTGTTACCCACTATCTATACTTATACAATGACCTTGCTCCACACAGGTAAAAGTATATGTCCATACATATCAGCCAAAGAACCTGCACCAGCCCAAGGGAGGGCAAAGCACAGGGAAACTTCTTCACTTTGCCAGACAGGTTGGAGAGTGGATCATAGCATAGATTATCAATAACAAGGTCCATATTGCAGCAAACTACATAGCTATACAATTCACCATTCCCATGGTGAAAACCCAAATTATTGCATCACCTCCTAACATTTGGCAGCCTTTTACTTCATTAACACTCTGCTGGGTTACTATTTCAGGCTTATACTCTAGAACTTCACAGTGGTTAATTTTGTCAGTGTTTTCTCATTTACTAGTTGCTTCAGAGAAAGGGCTGATCTTGAGGTATCCCATCCCAGTATCTTTCTGTGATAGCCATCTTATCTTACCTCTTGCTTTTTTGGCTGGAACTTTCTTGGTCTTATCTGAAAGTGTCAGCAGAATGCTTATCATATCTATCATGTTCATATTCTGTTTTCAAATGATTTGTTATTTTTTGGTTTGTTGACTATAAAAACAGCATTGCTATTACCCAGCTATGAAATCTGGGATGATATTCCAGAAAGCACCCATGTTGATTATGATAACTATAGATACCATGACAGGGACCAAACATCCTTAGCAGAGAATCAGACAGTCCTTACCTTCTGAGAGCAATTGCATGTTGTAACCTATCATCTCATTCATTCTGATTTAAATAATATTAAAATGTGAGACACATGTGAAATTTAAATTAATAAAATATAGTATCTACCATGTCTGTAGATCAACATTATTTATTTGTCTTCCATTTTTCAATTTCTATGACCCGTTATTTCTAAACTACAACGAAGGTGTATTTGTGGGCCTTTCCTCTTAAAGAAACAGTGATCTCTCAGAGCTCCCCTCAGGCACATTGGCTTTCTGGCTTTAGTTACTGATCAGGAATCTGCAGGTATACATACAGTTCCACATGTAGCAAATAATTTTCTTCTTGTTCAAAAGCCACAAAAAATGACATTTGGCAGCTAAATCTGAAGCAACATTTATACTTTGTTTATATTATATTTGGCTTTATGAGTGTATTCAACTTAAGTTTTTGAAGAAATGTTTCCTCCTCATCATCTCTGTTAAGATAGAGGAGAGTGTGGGCTTCATTATATGGATTTGTCTGGAATTGAAGACAAAAACAGAATAAGTTAGCCTATTTTCATCGTGCTCTTTGTCCTATCATGTCTAATTTAAGCTAATAAATGAAGTAACTGAAAACTAAGGTTTTCCTCCCATAAAACTCATCAGTCAATCAATCAATCAAAAAGAATGCTGATAGGAACTCTGTCTCAGACTTGAGACAACGTGGTTCAGTGCTAAGAAATCAGTGATTGATGCTGCTGTTTGGGGAGGGTTGTTTGTTTGTTTGTTTGTTTGTTTGTTTGTTTGTTTTTACCTCTACTCTTCATCCAGCATTGGAAAGTCTAGAACTGCCTTCATTTCCTATACAGCAGTATTCAACCTTACTGACCTTCTGAAAATCTACACATTACAGACACATTGCTTGTCAACTCATCTTGTATTTATAGATTCTGGATTTAGCCTGATGCTGTGTTGGTAATCTCACCCAGCTGTAAACTCCCTGGGCATTCACAAGTGTGAAAATGTAAATTCTCTACTATATCCTTTTGGAAACCAGGAAAATAAATACTGGATTGCATGCATATAATTTTTAGTGAATGTTGACTGAATTTTCCAATCCCCAGTCTTATTTTAAACTAGTCATCATGTTAAGCATAGCATTCTGTACTGACGACTTGCTGCAAAGCAAGATAGATTTTTTTCATGTCTTTTGGAAAGACTATCTAAGTAGATAGAAGGCGATTAATGATTAATAGCTATCAAAATACCACCATGATGAAAACAAAATCTTGATATCTCAAAGTGGTTCTTAATTTTGTATATTTAATTTATAATATCCTATGAAACAAATTCATGCTCACAACAAAAAATCCAAAAGGCTTAACTTGCATGTGTGTTTATAGCATACATTTTCACTGACTATTGTGTAAGATATAATACTTAATTTCTGTGTTATGAATTTCTCTATATGAGGTTTTAAGGACTATAACTCTCATACTGAGGAAAGAAAGAACAGTATTTTGCCTGTGACTAAACCTGCACATTGCAGATTTTCATTTAATGAAATACTTTAGAGTGATTTTTCGTATGCATTTGCATTACCTGAACAATGAGTGATTCTGATGCAAGTTGTCTAAGGACATTTTGAGATAAGTGGCATGCCAAACGAATAAACATGTCTCTAAAGGAATAATGAGGAAAGTCAAAAGAGAATGATGAATTTTCAAAGCAGCCTAAGGAGGAAGTCTACTTATTCCAATTTCATAAGCAAGGGAAGTTCCTCTGACTCATGAGATATTAGAGAATCTCAGGGAACCATGTGTGTAAATGGGAAAGTGAATTGAAAGCCAAGTCTTCATGATGAAACAATTTTGCTCTTCCTTGCAGGTGACTCTCACTCGAGCTTTAATCAAGACACTGAACCAGAGACCTTGGCTATTCTCACTTTATTTTTAAAAACTCACATGTGGAAATACAGACATATTGCTCTTCCAGCAGCAGCTCACCATTGGTACACTGTCACAGGATGTATGTACTACTTGGTTCTCACTAATCTATTGCTTGCCAGCACCTTGTGACACCTCTCTGAAGGGTCAGAAAGTGCCTCCATGCATCAGTGGAGGCCAGAGTCCTTGATGCCTGGCTTTCAAATGAGGAGAGATTGCTGTGGCACAGAGTGGGAAGAAGCAGATATTCTCAGTGTGGAATGCAGTGAGCTATCTCCAGAGTGTAGCCATGCAATGCCATCTGCCTTTTTGCAAGGAAGAAAAACACCTAAAATGTTCCCGTGGTCTGTTCCTCTTACACCAATGCACTGGTTTGCATTAGCCCCAGACCCACCAGGCTTGTTTCATGAGTCATATTTCCAAAAATGCAACAGTGTGAGGTGTACTGAAGTCATCCAGGAACTAGAGAATTTGTTCAGTCTATCAGCATTAGAGAGTTTCCTAAATCACTGAAATGGAGACAGTTTCCTCTTTCTAGTTATTAAACCAATGTTGTGTTTGTACTCTGCTATGCTTGCAGGGTGAGACAACACATAACAAGGGAGCTGACAGTCCCTGCTTTCTTGGAGAGCACTCTATTTGAAGAAAAGAAATAAGTGTTAGAAAGAGTTGTGCAATTATTTGTCACCACTTGGATACTGTGCACGGGAATAAAATTGAATTGGCTAATGGATCTGCTCAGTGGAATGGAACCCATAGCTAGAACTGTGAAATAAGTCAGAATCATCTCCAAAAAATGAGTTCGTTTTCCACTGTCAAGCTCCCACCAATCTTGGGCTACAAGAGGGCCTACACCTATTAGATTCTCTCTTAACTAATAATGGTTACCCCATTTACCCAATGATGACTTCACTCTCCATTGGAGAATCTGCTTCTCTTTTTCAGATGGTTGTAGAATCTGAAGAAAGAATCAGCCTATCACATCCACCAGGGCCCCAGCTGAAACCATAGAGTAATTGGGGAAATGAGCAAGAATGCTGCTTTCTTGGAAAACCTGGTATCAGAACAAGGGTGAAGGAGATAAACACAAAGAACACTTTACTCCTACCAAATCAGAGACCCAGTGACAAGAGGATCCCAAGACCTCATCACTGGAGTAGACATAAAACAAACTCAACATGGCTCAGGAAAATTCATGGAAGAGGGGGCAGAAAGATTGTTAGCACCACAAGTTGGGACACTATGCACAGGGACATTGCCTCTTCCCCATAACTGATTGATACCCCCACTATGAACTATCCACAATCTACATGGAGGTAACTTACATCCCCAACAAGGAGGGTTATTTCAGAGGGGGGAGGACAGGGAAGAGGCTAAGGATGGTGATGCTGTTTACACACTGAGTAGGTACATAACTAATAAAGAAAAAAACTTAAAAAAATATGTATAGTACTTTAGTTAGAGTAGACAAGAAAAGCTATATGGGACAGGGTACATTTTAATTAAAGACTTAAATTTGAGAAAACTTCATTGATACAAATAACAGGACAAGGGCATCCCAGGCACAACAATAAACTCTGGCAAGAGTGCCATGCTGCTGAAGAAGATATCTACTCTAGAAATAGAAAATGCTGCTCAGTGGTGCCCAAGAAGTTTTTAAGAGTGGCCTCCGACCAGGATGATAAACCACAAAGTCAGATTTGTTGACTTGTGGGTCATGGTAAGAATGTCAACTATGAATTCTTATTCTACACTAGTGTTTTAGGAAGGAGAAAAATTTAAAATATATTTTATTTATTTATTTATGAGAGAGAAAGAGAGAGAGAGAGAGAGAGAGAGGGAGAGAGAGAGGGAATGGGAACACCAGGGCCAGGGCCTCCAGCCACTGCAAATGAACTCCAGATGCATGTGCACTGGCTTACATGGGTCCTGGAGAGTTGAACTGGGATCCTTTGGCTTTGCAGGCAAATGCCTTAACCACTAAGCCATCTCTCCAGGCCAGGAGAAATATTTTTACTATCACTTGTACTAGTTAATAAAAACTGCACACAAGGAGAAATGGAAATGCTTTACCATTTGCAAAGACATCCATGTCTCAGGTTTTAACACTTTGATTTCATGAGCTGCCTTTTGTTTATTATGAATATGCAACCCCAAAATCCCTGTCCTCTAAGGTTTTGAAATTCTTTGGGAATTCAAGAAAAGGGATGTCCTTGGACCTACAAATTATCAATTTGTGCTATTCATTTGATAAATTAGCCTGGGCAATCTTCCCACAATTGGAGTAATATTAAAGAAAAGTAGAATATATATAAGAAAGGGGAATCTGACTTAAGTTAGAAAAGAAAGTGAAGTATTCAGAAGAAGAAGAGTTTACCTTATTTGGGTATAATTGTACATTTTGTGTATAATTGTACAATAAAAACATGTATATGACTTTTAATTGACACATAATAATTGTGGATGGGCACAATGTGTCATTTCAATATATATATATATATACAGTGCAATGATCATATCAGAGTAACTGACGTGTTTGGTCCACCAGTGCTTATTACCTCTCAGTATCCAGAAATTACAAAGTTCTCATTGTTTTTGTTAAATTTTTTATTTATTCATTTGAGAGGGAGAGGGGTCAAGGAGAGAGAGAGGGGAGGGAGAGAGAGAATGAGAAGACATACCAGGGACTCTAGCCACTGCAAAGGAACTCCAGATGCATGTGCCACCTTGTACATGTAGATCTAAGTGTGTACTAGGGAATCCGATCTGGGTCCTTTGGTTTGCCAGCAAGCACCTTAACCACTAAGCAATCTCTCCAGCCTCTCACTATTTAGAAATACACAATGAATTATTGTCAACCATCATTACCGCTCTGTGCTCTAGAACTTTAGAAGTTATTTCTCTTACTTATCTACATCATTTACTCATGCTTTCTCCATTCCTATCTCTGCCCATTTCGGCCCCCAACAAAAGCCAAAGGCAATATGAAGAGCAGAAACTATCCAAGTACTAGGAAATTGGCAACACTTCAGGGAATTAACATAAAGATTTTTTGATATGACCTCAAACCACATGTAATAAAAACAGAAAATGACAAGAGTATATAATATTAAATAGTATTTCATTTATTGTCTTTAATTTTTAAAAGATGTTTTAGTATACAAAGAGTAAGTTTTCATTGTGGCATTTTTCATGCAAATTTTGGTTTTGCATTTTCCTTCCCTCCTCCTCTCCCTTATCCTCCTAACATAGCCTCCTTTCGAATTTCATACTTTATGTTTTCTTTTGTTCTATCCCCACCTTCTCATCACTTGTTGTTTCTCCCTCATGATCTCCTTCCTTGAATTGTAACCTGCACCCAGTCTCATGTCCCCTTATTTACATACACACAAAACATTGAAAGTCTAATTTTTCCGAGTTCCATCTATTTTCCAGCAAATTTCATAACTTCACCTTTCTTTACAGCTCGATAAAATTACATTGTGGCTGGGCACAGTGGCCCGGGCCTTTAACTCCAGCACGTGGGAGGCAGAGGTAAGAGGATCACTGTGAGATCTGTACTGAATTCCAGGTCAGCATGGGCTAAAGCAAGACACTACCTTGAAAAACACAACACCACACCACACAACACAACAAAAAACAACAAAACTACACTGTGTATATGTACCATATTTTAATTATCCAGTAACCACTTAACGGACATGTAGATTTATTATATTTCTAGCTATTGTAACTAGAGACACAAGGATAGTTGTGCTAATACCTCTGTCATAGGGCAAAGTGTCCTTTCTCCCTAGATGTGCTAAAGTGTCATTCACGTCAAAGTCTTAAATGAGTTTCTATAGTTCATTCATCTGCTAATTTTGCCTTCTATGTGGTCATTAATCCCTGTTAGAAGGGGAAATGCAAGTTTTTGCTAACATTTCTCCTCTCTCAGTTTTTTGATTTCTACTATAGGTGAGTTGAGAGGTTGGGGATGGGTCATGGGGGGGTTATCCCTTCATATTCTTTGTGTTTCTTTGTTTTGTTTTTCTCATCTTTTGAAATGGATATAACTTCCAAATGTATGTAATATTTTTTTTTCATTTTGATTGTTTGCCAGACTTCCTACAGGTCACTTTGCCAGTGACTATGTTTCTTTTAATATTTATTTATTTATATATGAGAAAGAGAGAGAGAGAGAAAAAAATGGGTGCACTAGGGCCTATTAGCCACTGCAAACAAACTCCAGATGCATGTTGTGCATCCGTCTTAAGTGGGTCCTGGGGAAGCAAACCTGGATCCTTTGGCTTTGCAGGCAAGCATCTTAACCACTAAGCCATCTCTCCAGCCCTTGACTACTTTTTTTTTTTTTTTTTTTTTGGTTTTTCGAGGTAGGGTCTCACTCTGGCCCAGGCTGACCTGGAATTCATTATGTATTCTCAGGGTGGCCTTGAACTCATGGCGATCCTCCTACCTCTGCCTCCCGAGTGCTGGGATTAAAGGCGTGCGCCACCACGCCCGGCTTCCTTGACTACATTTCTTGTAGCTGGTTCTGCTGACTTAAGGAAAGATTCATCTTTTTAGCACCTCATTTTATGTCTCACTAGAGAAGACGTTTGTATATTGCACTATAAACCTAGGTGAGGTTTTCTTGTAGAGGACTGATGGTGGGACATGACTGAACACTGGCTCTGGCACACAGACTCTTGAATCACCTAGACTCGGGATGTGGTGAGGGGTATGTGTATGGAGTTTGCTGGTTCCTAGGTCCAGTGAGCCATGGGCAGTGACAGGGCCTGCGGATCCTGGGTCACAGTGAGTGGTGGGTTGGTGCAGGGCCTCCTGGACCTGAGACACAGTGATTAAATTTTAATTTTTACCAGGCTATATTTACTTCTGTCATTACTAGGTACAGTCTGCCATGACTTTACTCATAAAATTATATTCAATTTTTAAATGCATAACAAATATGTATAATTATTCCCATTTTGTGATTATACAATTGGGTTTCCAAATTTGTGTAATTTGACAAAAAGCCCACAGATAATAAATATGTGATTTAATAATGAATCAAACTCCAGTGTTTCTTTTTTTTTTTTTTTTTTTTTTTTTTTTTTTTTAAGCAAGTACCTTTAACTGCTAAGCCATCTTCTCAGCCCCTTGTTTCCTTTTTAGAGACAGAGTTTTGCTAAGTTGTCTAGAATTGCCTTGAATTTATACCTCCTGCTTCAGCCTTCCAGCACTGGGATTGCAAGTAAGTACCCCATACTTGATTTCAAACTCATGTTTATTTGACTATATATTCACTCTATATCTTTTCAGAGATGTGGTTCATAAATGATAACTTTAAACTTTTAAAATTATAAAATTTTATATATCTTTTTTAAAGTTACAAATTTGACATTAATAATAGTACTATATATCTGACATCCCTCTACTCTGACTCCTACACACATGAGTTAATAATTTTTTTGGTTTTAGTTTTGAGTGCAGAGGCTGGTTATTGACCAGCCAGCATGTTAAATAAGATGGTTACATTACAGAACTGCAAAGAGGGAAATGCTTTCCAAGCCAGAAAATATCTGATAAAGTCAGTGAGGCACCAACAGTTCATTTTGATAACTCCGGGTTGCTTTTGGTGGTGGAAGATAACACAGTTTGGGAACAAGCACACGAGTCTCCGTTATGTTAGTCTCATCTGTGGTATCTGTAGGCTTTTTAGATAAGGGCAGATCCATTTAAAAGCAATGCATTGCAAAATTATTTATGAAGATGGTAGGCTTCTCAATCTTTCTTAAATTCTTAACCCTCATTCTCAGTTTTTCTATTAGTCTCCTTTCCTCTCTTATACACACAGTGACTTTGCACCATTGAACAAATAGACTTTGAAGGAGGAGGTTGGCATAATTATAAAACTTTATGTTTGATAAAGAGAAGTTTTTAGTTAGTTCCAAGGAACTCATGTTTTGGTATACTAAAGGAACTAAAGAAATGAAGTAGTAGAAAGCTGTATGGAGTATAACCCCTGATTCTGTGTGTGCACATACCCCATATCTGATCTTTGCTTAGTCATTTATATTTTCCCTACATTTTAAAATCAGAGAAGTGGCACATAGCTACCAGGCAAGACTTCTTTTCAAACTACATGAAATTACATCATTGAAGGATCAGAAGTTGTAGAAACCCTGGGAATATATGCAAGGTATTATGTTTTATATACATTTGAGGGTAAGGATGTGAACAAAGCTGGAGTTAGGCAGATGGTGCAACATGTAAGAGTACTTACTGCACAAGCAAGAGGATCTGAGTTCAATTCCTCATATACTTACAAAAAGCCAGAAATGTTTATACAAATTTGTGACCTCAATGCTGAGTTGGGTGGAGAGAAGAGAATCTCTGGAGCTCCCTGTAGTCAGCCTGACTGATAAATAGCAGCTCCAGGCTCAGTGAGAGACTGACTCAAGAGAACAAAATGGAAGTGGAGGGTACATGATTTTCTCTTCTATCCTGTGCATACATGTACATGGGGCTCATGCATCTGCACACACATGAGCATGCAACATTAGCATACCAAATATACACAATAATAAATAATAATAATAATAAATCCATTACTTCTTTGTCCTTAGGATACAAATGCACAAATCTTATCAGATTTGTCAGATTTCTATAGTCTGTAATCTTCATGTACTCAAGAGCTAAACAAAGGCCCTCAAAAGATAACTGCTCCACACACTTGTGCAATAGTAGCACATAATCTCTGAGACTAACCAGCTGTTCTCTGATTGGACATGAAACCTGCTCAGTGGGAGAGAACTCATATCTGGTACTGGAAAACAAGTCAGAACCCAATGATCAGGAAACAGACTTCAGAGAGAAGCTCCCACTGTTCTCTGTAGTAGAGTGAGCTTGCATAACAAAAAAATCTCTCAAATAACTTGGCATATCCCCTTTAACCCAAGCTGCTCTCATTCTTGGTTGGAGAATCTGTTTTATTTTACAGATGACAGAAAATATGGAGGAGAACCAAGATCCATGGATAAGACAAGAAGATAGTCAACTGTTCACCATAAGACATGTCACTTCTCACACAACTGCCAGGGACCAGGAGAAATTGCAGAGGAAATGGCAACAAAAATACTCTTACTACTAGTCTGACAATCAGCATCAGAGCAATGGTGACAGACATAGTAATCAATCAAAACCTGTCAAAACAGAAATCCAGAGGCTACAGAGAACTCAACACTAAATCAGACTGCCAACTGGCCTGCCATGGCTCAGGGAACATTTTATAAGATTGTTAAGAGCCTCAGAGTGGGTAGGAATACCCTAAGACATGGTCCCCCCACTACACCATAGGGACTGACTGAGGCCTTCATGACCCCACAGTGAATAACTTAACCACACCGAAGCACCCCAGGGTAATGGGAACAGGGGCGAGGGGATAAAAGAGTATAACTTGTTATAATATATAATAATAAAATTAAAAAATAACTTGTCTAATTCCTTTCCTTGAAATATTATGTTCACAGTCATTCAAATTATATATATATATATATATATATATATATATATATATATATATATTCCTTCATTTTCATTAGACAATGGTTATGAACTAATCATGATGTCCAATCAACAGAATAACCACATGGTTGCTAATTAGGATGGGATGGAGGTAAGTGTTCTTCCTCGTGAGGAAGTCATTTAGCAAACCCTGAAGTGGAGACAGCAGCCATTAATATCTCTCTCTGTGGAAACTCATATTCTGAATTCAATATTCCTGAGTGGTTCAGTTAGTAAACAAAATATCTTAATATGTTAAGTCACTGGCATTTTAAAGGTTTATTTTTACTTAAAAAAAAAACATACAAAAGAATCAGGAGTGAATGTTCACACCTGTAATCCCAGAATTTAGGAAGTAGAGGCAAAAGGATCAGAAATTCAAGGCTGTCCTGAACTACCTAAAATGAGGTCAAAAAGCTCAAACAAAAGCAGCAGCAACAACAACAACAGATATAAAGGGTGCTGTTTTGGTTTGATTCGGGTGCCCCTCATTAACTTGTGTTCTGAATGATATGTCCCCAGGTGATGGCAATTTGGGAATTAAAGCCTCCTGAAGGCAGTGCATTGTTGGAGGTGGGCTTATGATTGTTATAGCCAGCTTCTTCTTGTCAGTATTTGGCACAGTATCCTGTTGCTGTTCCATCTGATGTGAGCCAGAAGGTGATGGCCACCTTCTGCTCATGCCGTTGTTTTCCCCTGCCATCATGGAGCCTCCCCTTGAGTCTGTAAACCAAAATAAACCTTTTTGTTTTTTTCTCACAAGTTGCTTTTGGTCAGGTTGTTTATTCCAGCAATGTGAACCTGACTGAAACAGTCAAATAGGTACTGAGAAGTGGGATTGTTGCTGCAAGCAACCTGAGTATATGGCTTTGGCCTTTTGGAACTGATTTGTGGGAGGAATGTGGACCATTTTGAAATCTTGGTCTAAGAGATACCTTGCAGTGCTGTAAGTACAGCTTGATAGACCATTCTGATCAGAGTTGAAAGACTTGAATGCAGTAAAAACTATGGACTGTGAGGTTAGTTTGAATAGATGTCCCCCAATATATTCAGTGATTTAGTAGTTTGTTGTTTGCGCCTGTAGCCACCTGGCTGGAGGCAATGTCACTGGGTGGATCTTAGGGTCCAGCCCTAAGGAGTGATGGTGGGTTTGAGGTTTCAATCTAAAGATATGCAAAGTGTGCTTAGCTAGAGTTCCTGAGGTGTGCTGTGCTGTGTGGCTTTTAGCTTGTGGCTTTTCTCTCTATGTTTAGCCATTATCGAACTTCCCCTGGATCTGTAAACCATAATAAATCCCTTCCTCCATAACTGTGCCTGGTCTGGAAGTTCATCTCAGCAAACCTGAAGCTGTCTGCTACAAAGGGTGATAAAGAGCTTTGCCTGGTCTGGGATAGAAGTTTGTGTGAGAGGCTTGCTGTCATGCCAGTGTCCTGAGAATTTGTGCATAGTTGCTTTACATAGAAACAGAATGGTATAAGCAGAGGAATATGACACATAAATAAAATCTTTGGGTTGAAACTTCTGTCATTTCAGCTGAAATTGTATGAGAGATTACAACCTTTGAGAGTGGGCCAGCTGATCTGCATTGGGACAAAAGGAAGAATGTGGGCTCTTTTGAAGGGACCTGAATGCGGAAGGAGTGTCCTGTTCTTTATTAACAAATGGGTAGCCCACCTGGTATTATGGAGTATAACACATGTAGGAAAGAGAGGGTCATTGAATTTGCAACATAGTTTTGTATTTTGGAAATGGCCATGGGCAATGTGAAGCAGGCTTGTTGGATTACCCATGTGGAACCCCAATATAGATGCCAGTATGATTTACCATGTAGTAGATCACTTACTCATTAAACCCATTCACCTAGAAGAGCATGACACCATTTCTGCTCACATTCTGTTGGCTGGACCTTAATTGCATTGTCACTCCTAACTCTAGGGACAGCCAGCCAAGGTAACATAGCACCCAGTGAAAAAATAAAATGGGTTTTGATGAACTCATTTTGCACTCTGTCACACTGGCTTTGTGAAATTTGAGGAAGCCATTTTATTTGTTTTCTGTAGCACTCACTTTTCTAATTTGTACGATAAAAGATTTAATACTTTTCTTCTGAGGGCTGTGAACATTAGGGGAAACATTCAGAGGAAAACTTCCCATATTTCCTCTTGTATAATATAAGTATTAAAAGTATTAAACATTTGCTATTATTTTAAAAATGTTATGCATTTGATAGGAGTCATGTTGTCTTTATGTGCCAGTAAATGTATCAAATAAAACATACAAACAAGGACCACTTGATATCTGATCCTTAAATGGAAATTATGGTGCTCTTTTTCTCAGACTTAAATCTGAGCTTGTCAAGAGTTTTTGGAGTGTGAAAGAATGGATCCAAATGTTGTACTTGGAAAAGTTCAGAAGGCCTAATTTCTATAGGCAGCACTAAAAGTGAGTTGAATTAGTGCCTAAATACCTGTTCCAATCAGTTTTGTGGTTATGACTTTGTCACCAGTTACTAATACCCTGGCTACTGAATTAAAAAAAAGAAAAGAAAAGAATATAACTGATTTGTAATATGGTAACCATAGCCCACCTTAATTTTTTGGAATACAATATGATATATTTGAAGGATACAAAATGTAGGGGTATCATCCATGGTGATTTCCATCAGAACTTATGTTTGCATGACTTACTTTGTTTGGTGCGGTACAGATGACCCATTTTGGCTCTTGGAAACATTTTGTTTGTTAAGTTGTCTCCCTTTTCCTCTTAACATCCTTCCTTCCCATGGAATCATCACTAACTCTTCATGTCATAGCTGGAATATCTGAAATGTCCTGTAATCAGCATCCAGAATTGAAGTCCATGTAGCAAGTTAGAAAAAAATAGGAAAAAAATTTAAACTGACAATGAGATATTAATATTTAGAATTAGAATGATGACTTGTATTCTACCTCCATATTTCATATGTTTTCCTGTTGTTTATCTCTCAGGAAATAGAAACTTGACTTCCATAGTAAGGGGAGTTTGTGTAGATCAAATTATCTATTGGCCAATTGATAAATATGTTTATATGTATGTCTCTCTTTATATATGTATATATACATGTCTGACTTTATGTATGAGACATACAAACACATGCATGTATACATACACAAAATATGCATACATGTATGTCTCAATTTATAGACAGATATGACTAGAGGAATGGATGAGTAGTTTTAAGAAAGAACATGAACACAAACTTTAGCAAAGTATGAAAATAGATTACATTTTTAATGAACTATAACATCTAATATTTTTAGAAGAAAAAAAAAAAGCATAGATGTCCTTGATTATACATGGTGTGAACTATGGATGGGATTTGATGGCACAACATGCTTTCAGTGTTTTAGTTAAGATCACAAAAGCATTCCAGGATCTTATATAGAGTGAAAAAAGTGAGACATAAATCTGTATTCCCAGGGCAATGAATGGCCTTTAAAAAGTATTTCCTCAGAGAAGAGACCAGAATCATAACCAGTAGCTAAGACTGCAGATGAAAGAATAATTTCCCACCAAGGAACGTAGCACTCCTCATTTGTGAAAAGGGGAAAACTTCCCGAGAACTCAGCTCTTGATCTTCTTGTCCGAGGAAAGGGGCACATTCTGTATTTGCAGAACATGTGATACTGAGCTTCAATTCAATTGTTATCCAACATTGCTTTTTTTGGAGGTTTGTTGATTTGAAGGTAACTCACTAAATTTTCAGGGCCTCAGTTCTTCATCTGTAAGTTAGGAAGGAAACCTCATTCATCCATCATCATTTTTAGAATCAAGTTAGATGAATACCCAAAAGTTCTTTGTAAGCAACAAAACCCTGTACCAATTAGGTTATCATTAATACTTCCTGTAATCCGTCTCTGCTGCTCATTGTGATGCATCAAGTGAGCTTTGCTGTAAAGGTTTAAATACCACCTACATAACTCAATATTCCTAAATAATCAACCAAAACCCTGGCATCTCTTATAAGCTAGGAAGTTGATAAGGCTAGACAGGAAATTAGAATAGCATGAATACATAGGCTGGGGCTCCCATTTACCTGCTAGCTATGTCTCTCTTACAGTTTGAACATGCTTGGTGTCTCCCAAAGTTCTATGTATTAAAGGCATCGCCCCAAAGCTTGGAGGTGGTTGTAGGACCCTGGAGGGGAGACTTAGGTCACTGAGGATATGTCAGCTATGGGAATTGTGGAACGTTGGTCCTTTCATTACTTCTTTTTTGTTTCCTGCATCATAAGGTGAATGGTTTGCTCCACTACACTCTGGTCCTGATTCAATGTCTTAACTTTGGGCACCAAGGGATGGGGCCACTTGCCTGTAGACCTGAACTTTCAGAGCTGGGAGCCTGAGATATACTTTTCATAAGTTAATCATGTCAATCATATCTTTATTGTAACACAAAGCTGACAAATATAATGGATTTCAGTAAATTTTTATGTTTCTGATTATACTATAATTACCTCTAAAACATTCTTATAATTAATTAATAAAATATAATGTAATTACTAAACAGGCAACCACAACAAATCAAGTTTCCAGATCTTATTAGAGTTTAGTAATTAAGCTGGGCATGGTGGCACATGCCTTTAATCCCAGCACTTGGGAGGCAGAGGTAGTGGATTGCTGTGAGTTCGATGTCACCATGAGACTACATAGTGTATTCCTGGTCAGCCTGGGCTAGACAGCAAGACCCTAACTTGAAAAAATCAAATTAATACTAATAAGAAGGAAGGAAGGAACAAAGAAAGATAGTAAGAAAGAATGAATAAATGAATTTGGTAATTGTCTTTCCCATAGTTCTCATACTTATTTTGTTCAAAATAGAATAGATAGAACATTCAAAACAAACACACTTTTGGAACATTATTATGTGCAAATTGGAGGAAAACTAAAGTTTAACCAATGACAAAATTTGAAGAGAAAAGGGTGTAATAGAATGTAAATTTCCTACTTTTATCTAGTGACTTATGTATTCATAATATAATAATAAACATACTTATTACATAATATTAAATGATACATATTCATGATATATTAGCAAGTATTCTATATTCATTATATGGTAATCGATACCATATGTGTCAATGTCATAAATCTTATTACTATGTAGTAAATACATGCACAGTTTAAGAGCTATAGTGTTGATACTATATGATAAATGAACATTTATTATATAAGAACAAAGTAATAATTATTAGATGTATTTAGATATTTAAACCTCTGTGGCATGACTTATTTCTTATTTTGGAGGTCAGGAAAACTTTGGTATCTCTGGCTAAGATCCTTTCTGTTTGGATCTTCTCTGTGTTTTATTAGCTAAGTGTAATTACCAGCCTCTTTATCCCAACCCTACTTATCACCACTACATTTTACATAGAAAATGGGTCAGATTCGTAGTATGGAATGAATTAATGTGACTAATGAATACAGACAGTCCTGTTTGTATTTTATATTTAAGTTTATTTTTGAGGTAGAGTCTCTAGCCCAGGCTGACCTGGAATTCACATATGAGCATTATTATTAATGTCAAGAGCAGCATATTGGAAAATAAGAGAATGTACTCAACTAGCATGCAAACATTGTATGATGGTACACACCTTTAATCCTAACACTTGGGAGGCAGAGGTAGGAGGATCACTGTGAGTTCTAGGCCACCCTGCTCATAAGGAAACCATAGAGTCACAATTTCTATTTGACTAACATGATCTTCTATGCACTATGCTAAGTTGCTTAAACTGATTTCTTTGTTAAGCCATCAAAACAATTATGTATACAAGCTAATAAGTGAGCTAGCAGCTAGGAGGAGGAGGAGTTACTTCTTCAAGTACAGACAGGGTCCTTTGTTACATGCTTATATGTGTGTGTGTTGTGCATGTATCTGTGTTAGTATGCTTGTAGGGTGTGTGTGTGTGTGTGTGTGTGTGTGAGAGAGAGAGAGAGATCTTGTATGTGGAAGCCAGAAAGCAACACCAAATATCTTCCTCAGTGACTTTCTTCCTTAGTTTTGAGACAGAGTCTTAACTGAACTTGAAGTTTGTCCATTTCGCTGAACTAATTACTAGCAGGCCCCAGAAATTTTCTATCTTTGCCACCCCAGTTCTGAGATTACAGGTACTGCCATCATGCCTTATGTTTACCTGGGTGCTGGAGATCTGTATGCAGATCTTCATGCTTGTATGACAAGAACGTTACTGACTAAATAATCTTCCCACCCCCAAGAATTCAGGCTCATAATACATGCAAGGTGAAACCAGACGGCTGACAGTTCCAGTATATTACATGGTGGATTTTCAGTCTGATAAAGTCTTGGATGGGGTTGGTTCTTAATTTTTGGTAAAACACAAATTGGACAGATAACACCCACATATAATGAGAGGGATGGGTCTGGATACTGAGAAGTATGAATTTTGCTGCCTCCCTAGAAATCTAAAAGTTGCTTATCTGAGTCACCATGTGGGAAGGATAATTATAAGCATTGTAATGTTAGTTGACATGGTTGGATTCTCATAGCTGTGAAACCAGATTCATTAGTTACTCAGGCCAAATCTTCACCTGTAGTCAGGACATACTTATACTGTATGACTTTCTCTGAATTTCAGTTTTTACCATCCTGATAAAGGGTTTTTCATAGTGTAACATCTCTTCTTCTAAATGATTTTACATATGGGGTGTTTTGAGAAACAAATGTAAAGTGTAATTTAAAAAATTAAATCATATCCATGACCTCACAGTGCCTCACACTACCTACACAAGACCATCATACTAGGAGTAAAAGATGATGACATCAAAAATAAAAGAGAGACTCATTGAGAGGGGAAGGGGATATGATGGGAGAGTGGAGTTGCAGAGGGGAATATGGGGGGAGG
This sequence comes from Orientallactaga sibirica, assembly GCA_036365145.1. Lineage (NCBI taxonomy): Eukaryota > Metazoa > Chordata > Mammalia > Rodentia > Dipodidae > Orientallactaga > Orientallactaga sibirica. The sequence continues at coordinate 5,349,282 of JAEOAD010000083.1, forward strand.
GAATTACCATGGTTCATTGTCTATAATTATGGAAGTTGTCAATAAAAATAAAATTAAGAAAGGAGAAAAATTAAATAATACTTCACAGAAATGTGCGATAGTTTTCAAATAACAAATAATCATCCAATCAATGAACATTAGTTTTTATTTGTCTTTATTTATTTAAATGATTATTTATTTAAAAGGGATTATTTGGGGGAAATCAGAGATTGAGAATGTAAGATCACAATTTACTAAGGTCATAAAACCTATTATGAAATTCAACTTAAAACTGATGATTAGGCAATCAGACATGCTTGGAATCTTTTCATATGGATCTTTTGTTTAAATCATAAAGATTTAAATTCTTTATAGATCAGAGGGGATGCAAAGAAAATAGACCTATTTATCTTACTAAATTAATGACCTTAAGCCAAATAAAACAAAACCCTTCCTATTGTTTCACATACAAGTTATGGTTTAGCTCCAATATACTCTGAGATTAAGTCCTCATCACTATTATCCTATCATTATGAACATTAAGCAAATGTTTAAAGTCAAATGTACTTCTTATGAGAGCCATCTGTTAAAGTTTTGCTAAGAACATTGCTCTGAGTGATAGAACTGAGTGGTCAAATACTGCTCATACTGTGGACTGCTTCATTGCTAGCTCATTCCTAGGGCACCACACACCATTTTTCAAGCAAGCAATAATCTACGTGACTAGATCTTTGATCAAAAGATTCTGTCAGACAGAATGACTATTGTAGGTAACAGGGAATTGCTAAAATGAACACAAACAGCCATTCTCCTTGCACCATTTAATCTTTCTTAAACTCAGACAAATCTTCATTGTAATCTATTTTCAAATGCTGTCTAGTAGGGTGATATTAGTGCAAAGGTCTGGAAGCATGCAGCAACAGACACGCTTGGGGAAATGCCAGGAGGCCAGGCTAGTGTGGGGTTCCCGAGGTGAGAGTAGAGGATGATGAGGCTGGGAAGGTCAACCAAAGCCAATTCTTGAAGGTCTGATGAGACATATGCCCTGGGGAGGTGGCTATTTAAGAACTTTGACACAGCAGGAAAATGATTGGATGTATGCTTTGTAAAGGTTACTATAATAGTGTTCTCAACTGGGGGCTCTATTGCCCAGAGGGAGCATTCATAAGTGTGTGTGTGTGTGTGTGTGTGTGTGTGTCCAAGTCAATGTCGTCCTGTTGATGAAATTGTCCCAGGATTTACTTGCATTAAATGGTCATGTCTCTTTAGCATCCTTTGATCTATGAAGCTACTCAGTTTATCTTTTGTTACTTAGTAATTCTTTGGTCTATAAACTCAGTAATGTCTTTTGGACATTAAAGAAACATGACTTTTTAATGTAAAAGAATCCTAGAACAAATTTAATTGTGGCCTTAGCACTTTGATCAGATACTTTGTAGAATATTCCTCTAGTTTTTCTAACAATTTCCACACAATTGTCCATATTTATGGCATCTTTGAGAGAATGTCACACAGAGAATTAACCTTTTTGTATCTTACCAGGGACTCCATGCTATTTTTATGACATTCTTGTTACCTTAAATTGTTAAATTGCGTTTGATAAGTTCTTCCATCATGAGGTTGCTATTTCCATGTATTCTCTAATTGATTCATTGCAACTTTGTCATCAATCAAAGCCAAATCAGTAAGGGAGAGAGGAAGCTCTCCCTTTAAATGGGGAGCATCTGCATATATTATTTGGAAAGTTTCTGTTCTAATAAACTTTCTATTGTGCTACCACAGTATTTGGATCTAAGCAAATTAAGGGTACATACATTCGTGGGTTCATATTATACAATAAGTAGCTCCTGTCTGTAACACTTGCAGCTCTTTTGGTGAGAAAAATTAAGTAACATAAATTCTCGGTGTATTCATCTTAACACTTCAATAGATTCCCAAGCAGCATAAGAAAAATCTTACTCTTTTAATGTATAAGGTATACATATACACATAGTAAACCCAGATAGGGTGCCTGAAGAATTAACATTTCATTTGTGGGAATGTACAATAATGAAAAAAAGTTGAAAAACATTAGTCTAGCAAAATATTGACACATGTGGAAACGTGCAAAAATACAGGCCAAGGAGAAGCAAAAACATCAGTGATTACATTTAACAAGTTGCAGAACAAACACATAATGGGGTAAAGTGAAAATGCTGTTTCTTTTCTGTTTTCTTTTAAGAACTAGTTTATATTGAATTTTTGGATGTTATAGAAACTGAAAATAAGTCATAAAATTATTATGAATAATACACAGAAAAAGAGAAAATACTTTTACACAATAAATATGCATATATATGTGCATATATATTACTTTAAATTGATACATATAACTTATTATACACTTCATTTTATGTCTATAATGTGTAGTGTTGAGATCAAGGTGATGTCATAGGTATCATCTCAGGCATATATTCTTTACTTATTTTTAGAATATTTGTAATCTTCCATGTCTGTTTTGAAATATGTAACTAATTGTCAACGACAAACATCATACTGTGTTGTAGAACATTAAAAGTGATTTCTTATCCATCTGTACCCCTCTGCCCCTAAAACATCCATTCTTTATCCTTCCCTTCACCATATTCTTCATAGTCTCTGCTTCATAGTGTGCTGCTTGTGTATTAGGAGCATAATTTATGCATTCCCATATTTTTATATCTTAGCTTCCCCTCACTTCACAGCCATTTTCTTCACAGCTGAAGTTCCTGGTCCAGTGGAATACAAAGGAATGACTGTTATGTAGCCTATGTATAGGAAGCTGTGAGATATGACTTCAAGACATTAAGCACTTTGTTTAAAAGAAAGGTTTAATTTTTTATTGCATATTAATAAAATTAAAAAAATTTGCTAGATGGTTGGGAGAAAACTACCATAAAACCAAATAGATATTTAATGTTTTGGGGTCTAATATTGAGGTAATATGCATTTAGCATAGAATCTTTGAAAAATAAAGTATAAGGAATTATATATATGCCCCATAATTTTATTACAGTTTTATATAATGTTCTTTACTTTTTAATAACTCTATAACAATCTAATACTTAAGGAATTTGTATTTTCTCAAACTTTTTTCCTTCTTTCTTCTCATGATTTATTTTATTTAAACTCAAATAGCCTCAACTTAATATTACTTGCCTTCTTTTATGAGCAACACTATCATTCTTCCTTTTCCAACTTCATGACCTTTAGCTGTGTGAATTATCTAAGGCTGCCCTTTAAGCACCATTCTTCCATGGACAAAGCACAGAAAGAAGTCACAAACATTCACCGAGTCTTATTTAGCACAATGCAAAACTCTGAATGATTATGGAAATGAGGACTTATATTTAATACATTGCACAGTCAGATGTGTATATACATTATAATGACACCAAAATGCACATCTTAAATGGGCTCAGGAAACCCAGTCAGGATTCATGACTTCCTGGGGTTCAGAAATCAGTAGGAAATTATATTGCTAAAATACTGATCTTTGAAGAATAATAGGAAATAAGAGATGGACTGTAAGACTGAAGAGAGAAAGTGATACCCTGGGTTTCAGAAACGTGACAAAGTTTTAGTCTTTAAACAATGAACTATAACCATGACATTCATGCAAAGAAAGTTGACATTTTTATTAAGTTTGGATTCTTAATTTCCATCCCCCCTTCCTAAGGAAATGTCTTCAGAAACAGTCCCTCTGTGGAGTCTACTCACCCTAGACAGGGCACAGACAACAGATCAAAGTACATTTGTACAATTTTGGTGAATCACCAAGTTTACTGGGGTTACTTAAAGAGCAAGGTGAGGGGCTGCTTACAATAGCGTGAGTGACTTAAAAGCATCTGCATTATGGAAAAGCCCACCCCAGCATAAGTGATGACTCATGGAAGCTGCATCTCTGGAGCTCACGTACAAGTGCAGGCAGACAAGCTGGTCAGAGAGTCTCTCTCCAAGCAATCATTTTCCCTTTAAAGAAACTTGGAGCAGGGTCTTCCAACCTTTTCCGCAGGCTTCCTGACTTTCTGCGTCTCCTGAGCTTTCTTCCTCCCCACTGCAGAGAATGTTTCCGTTGTTACACAACACTGGTCAAAGTCTACCCCTCAACCATTGTTTATCACTCATATAACTTTGGGATGTGGTTCTGTGACCCTATGGGCGTCTTTGTGTCACTAAAGGTATCAGCATATTTCATTTCCCTGGTTCTAGTGACCTGCTGATGTTGATCAACTGCCACAATTGATAAATAGGACTAGAACTTGCTCAAATCACTGAGAGAGAACAGTGTTCTCTTTCTATTAGTGCAGAGGAGTAGGAGGCATGGAAACAGTGGAAGCTTCCTGTCTGCAGAAGAGAGCATGGGGTTGGTGATAGACAATTCCATACTGCGCTTCCCAATCTGACCAGTGCTGAGGAAAGATGAACATCAAATATAAATAATTTTGAAACTGCCTTACATGCTTCTTTTGCTTGCTTCTGATTGGTTTACAGTCTCTATGCTTTGAAGTATGAGCATTTATTAGTTGTTAAAATTAACAGTCTTCCTGGTCTATAACTAATCTCCATGGTTTTAATTACGATCTCCCTGCTGCTCACTCCATAATTTTAATTTATAGTTCTCTAAATAACTTATCAATTTCCAAGAGCCACCTGCATTAATTAACTAGAAAATACCTCAGAATATTTTCTCTTAGCTCAATGGTGACTCTACTTCCTACAATCTTAATTTCAGTGAATTGAATCACTATCTGTTGTTTTCACTATGTGTTACTTGTAGTAACCTGTTACCTCAACATTTCACCCCAAATCCTATCTGTTATCTCAGCACACCAGTCATCTTCAAATTTTCCATGCATTAGATTGACCTGTTCCTATGTGTACCATCCATCCTCCTGCAAGAATCAGATTTATTTTCTATCTTGTGTGGGTTGGGACTAGGGATGTATATTCTAATCAAGCTCCCTAGATGATTCTGAACCATATAATTTGTAAATCAGATTGTGGGAACAAAGGGATAGTCTGATGATAAAATTACTGGGCATAAAGCTCATAACATTAAATTTGTATACCTAACATTTAAAAAATTTGATTATGAATTGTGTTTGATAGATGGTGAGTAATTAAGAAATTGGAAGGGGCTGGAGGGATTGCTTAGTGGTTAAGAAACTTGCCTGCAAAGCCAAAAGACCCAGGTTCCATTCCCCAGGAGCCACATAAACCAGATGCACAAGGGGACATGTGCATCTGGAGTTTGTTTGCAGTGGCTGGAGGCCCTGGCATGCCCATTCTCTGTCTATCTCTCTTTCTCTGCCTATTTCTCTCTGTCTCTCTCTCTCTCAAATAAATAAACAAATAAATAAAAAGAAATTGGAAAACACAAATGAACCTTCATTCAAGAAACTTAAAATTTGTCACAAGTTTGAGCTTTTTCATCATTAAATCTATTACTATTTAATTTGAGAGTATTAACCTGTGATAATAAATTTATTAGAATTTCTGAATGAGACCCACATATCTCCGTTGCCAAATATCCTCTATTGTTTTGATGAAACAAAGTTCCCCAAAATTTAAAGAGAATATCATTTCAATTTTATTCTTAAAATAATGACACTTTATTACATTCAATTCCCACAATTCCCTGGGAGCTATATTTGCAAAACATAAATCTGCATAGATTATGATAAACCTTTCATGGATTCCCATTTCCTAAAGGATATCAGTCTTACATGGCTATTCCTTCTGTGATATGTGGATTTTGTGATAGTTTTGGCAATGGCTTATCTTTTTTCAATTTAAATAGTAGATGTTAGATTAATGTATCAGAAGATAGCATCCCTCTACTAAGTTCCAGCTAAATGGCATCTCATCCATGAACTCCATGCATGCAAAGCTATTTGCTCCATAAAAATATATTTGGTAGTAGCCAAGAAAAAAAATAAGTCAAATTCATGAATTAAACTTTTGGGAATTTATACGGTGAGGATCCAGAATTGTCACTGTTTTGGATCATGTGATCTTGGGACATGGAAAGTAGACACCAAAATCAGATGGGACCAAGAGACCCAAGAAACAGGTGGCTGGATTCAGGGTTTCAAATTAGGGTGCACATAAAAAGAGAATCATGCCTTGGGGGGCAACAAGACAGATTAATCCCATACTCCAAGGGAGGACAAGCTTGACAATGGTGGGCTGCAGGCAATCAAAACACATGTTACCTTTCTCCAATACCATTAACATGTCCAATGTTAATTGAAATCCAGTTCAGGGATCAGTGACCAGTACATCACCTGGACAGAGTATTGATTTTAAAGTACCAAGTATGAATTCCTCTCATGGAGTGAGCCTCTAATCCAATCAGAGGGCCATTGTTTTCCCCATCACAGACATGCCATCATTGCAACACTTGGCACATTTTGCTTTACTGACCAGCCATTTAACTTGCAAGGTCCACTTCTGAGTAAGTCTGCTAATGACTTTCTCTACTTCTACAAATTCTTTTAATTGTGTGTGTGTGTGTGTGTGTGACTTTATATAATGTGTGTGTATATGTGTGTTGTGGGGTGTGTGATGTATGCATATGAATGGCCCTTTCTGCCCTCCATTCCCCTGTGACAGGGTAGCTCACCTGCTGTAGCCAGAACCTCAAGTAGAATGTCGTGTATCTGGCTCCGTTGATCTTCTGTCTTGTCTTGCTTTGAGCTGGAGTCTCTTTTTCTGTTTCTGAAGCTTACAGAGTCGGAGTTCCTTCTATTCTAGGGTCTCTGCTCCCCTGTAGGACTAGGGTGACAAACTGTGTGGCCATGCCCAACTGTTTTACATGGGATCTGGAGATTTAAACTGGGACAGTTTCAGGCTCCTGCAGGACCTCATGCTTTAGCACTTAACTGCTGAGCCATCTCTCCTGCCTTCCTACCTTTTTAAAAAAAAAAAAATTATTCACTTATTTATAATTGTTGTGAATGTGGTATGATATTTGGCATGTGTATGTATAGTGTGTTGTGTGTACTGTTGTGCACACCCTGCATACATAAGGAGACCAGAATAGAGGGTGTCTTCTATCTCTCTTCCAAATATTTCCTTTGACATTGAGTCTCTTACTAAAACTTGAGCTGCTGAGTTTTTCTATCAATCTAGCTAACCAATGAGCCTCAGGCATTCTTCTGTTTCTCTCTCTCTTTCTGTCAGGACAGGGGTTACAGGTGTGTATGGCTACACCCCGTTTTATACATGTGTGATGTGGTGGGGATGGAACTCAGTTCCTCATGCTTGTATGGTAAGAGCTCTTACCCTCTGAACTATCTGCTCAGTCGCTACTTCTAAACACAAAACAACTTGTTTTTCCCCTAAGGCTTCTAAATTACCTATTGTTTTAAAGATTTTATTTCTATTTGTTTATGAGAGAGAGAGAATGGGCACGCCAGGGCCTATACCCACTGCAAATGAATTCCAGATGCCTGCACATGTGCATCTGGCTTACGTAGGACCTGGGGAATCGAACCTGGGTCCTTTGGCTTAATAGGCAAGTGCCTTAACCACTAAGGCATCTCTCCAGCCCTTAGTTAGCTATTTTTAAGCATGTATATATATATGCATGATCATGTGTGTACAGGTGTGTGTGTGTGTGTGTGTGTGTGTGTGTGTGCATGTGTGTGTGAGAGAGCATTTGGAGATTAGTGGACAATCTCACGTGATAATAACTCAAACCATATTTTTGGAACAGGTTCTTCATTTGCCTAGAGCTCACCTACTAGACTAGATGAGCTGGCTAGCCAGTGAGTACCAAAGATCTACCTGTCTCTCCTGCCTCAGTGATCAGATTGCATGTGTGTACCACCATGACTAACATTATTACATGGTTACTGGGTATTGACTTAGGCCTTTGTGCTTGTAAAGCAGTTACTTTATCAACTGAGCAATTTCAATAGCACAGTTTTAAATACATAAGGATATTTATTTAAATAATATCTCCTGGACATATGAATTTGCTGATCTGAAAAATGAAGAGATCATGTGTTAATACAACTTAAGGTATATGAGATTATTCTTAAACTTTAATCTATCCTTTGATGTATTTTTTAAAATTTATTTACTTACTAGAGACAGAGAAAGGGAAAGAGAGAGAGAGAGAGAGAGAGAGAGAATAGTTGTGCCAAGGCCTCTAGCCACTGCAAATAAACTCCAGATGCATGCCCCACAATGTGCATCTGGCTTACGTGGGTCCTGGGGAATCAAGCCTAGAACCGGAGTCCTTAGGCTTCACAGGCAAGCACTTAACCACTAAGCCATCTCTCCAGTCCATAATGTATTTTTTACTAAGTAAAGATTGTAGACTCTTTTTTTAATAATGTGCAGAAAGCCTCGGTTGCTTTTTTTTTTTTTTTTTTTTTTTTTTTTTTTTTTTTTTTTTTGCAAAAGCACCATTCAGGCTTTAATTTAGCAATGAGTTCTGTTTCATAGATAAAAGAGGTAGGACTCTTAATCAGCATTGTGCATGTAGATAAGAGTAATTGTAATCTAGAACATGGGCAAGGAGACCTTTTATTCACTGTGTCATTAGAAGGACAATGTAATGCAAAGTCTACCTTCACAGATTTTACTGGACAGCTGCTTGACATTCTTCATAATTAGAGTCCCATAATATTTTACCTCTGACTTCATTTCTAAGTTAAATTCATACACAAAGACAAGAGACTCATGAGTAAGCAGTCTACTTCCCCATTGTTTTACCAGGAATGGGAAAAGAGTTCTGTACACTATAAAGAGACAAAGTAATCTCTGACTTCCCTCCCATCTTTTTACCTCTCCCTCAGTGTCTTTTTGTCTGTCTTTCTCTCTGTGTCTCTTTGTGATAACTGATTTTGAAGAACTAAAATGGAAATCTTAAGTGGGCTGGAATAATAATTGGTACATCATTTCTTTTACTTTTCATTAAAGAAGTAGATTCTGGATTATATTTTTAGCCAGGAAAATATGTATCTCAGAAATGGTGCAACAATAATATGTAGGGGAACACCAAAGGTGCTGGTGAATAGCATATCTAAAGTTGTATATCCATATGCAGTACTTTGGATTAATTTATAATTTAGTATAACTGAAATAAACTTAAATAAAATTAAAATTCAGTGGTTTCCTTCAATCATGATTGCTATATTCCAAGTACTCCATAGTCATGTATACCAGTATTCACCATTTTATTTGAGTAAATAAAGCACAGAACACTTTTATAAAAATCTTCCAACTTTAGGTAACTGAATTCTGACCAGCGCATGCCTTTCTTCTTTTCTTTCAAGTTCTTTCCAAACTTGTAAATTTACATTGATTTTCAGTAACCAAATATCACTGCTTTAAGTCTCATCAGGGACAGTACTTTCACAAGAAAGAGATAAATTAAATATGTTTGAATAATTAACAAATGGGGTGGTAGATGATATGATTTACAACAGTCACCCAAATCTCAGACGGTATGTGTCAGCTATGGAAGAACTTGAATAAGGGAGCAACACCACAAGCTAATATCTTAGTGAAATGTTCACACTCCCATTTAAATAAATACTTATTTCCCTTGGCCCTACCCTGAAATATGCTAACAAGTCCTTTTGAGAAGCACACCATTTTAGCATCATCCTTGCTTATTCTCTTGATAGTTTGTGGGCACTTCTTCCTTCCTTCAGCATGCACATACACAATGTCCTTCAGTAGCACTTAAAAATGATGTGTAATTTTATGAGGAATGCATACTGAGATTAGAGAGGATACTTCAAAGGACATATTTGAAAATGCTTATCTAATACATCCTAAAGGTAACCATATAACAATTCCACATGGGATTCAAACTACATTTATTATCTTCTTCAATGCAGAATACTCTTGTTTTATCTTTCATAAATGAAATGATTTCCTGACTTCATGAAGACACAAAGTTCCAATTAACTCCTCAGGATGCCTTACTTCCATCCAAAAGAAAGAGAAGGAGGTGCTGCCTAGGTTGAGTATACTATTTTTCCAGTTGATTAGTAATAATGTTGCCAGTTATTTGACAAGCTATCATTGACAGGATAGTGCTTACCTACTAGTAGAAAAATGTTAATGCTAAAAAATGCATTTGTCTAAAGCTTAACACAAATATGTCACACTTTTAAAATGAAGTAGAGTCAGAGCTTACCATCCTATTATAATTATTATTTTCATTAATATTCACATTCTGTGTAGCAATTGCCTTAAAGCACATTTTTGAATCTTTCAAATTTCATGGTTCTAGGATCATTAAAACTCTTTCATCTCTTCTTGTAAATTTTGATTTGTTTCCTAACATTTGTGTTCCTCAGTTTCCCAAATGTTAAACCATATGGAAACAAAAACAAAAAGACTAACTCACATATCAGTAGTGAGTGATAAGTAAGCTGTCAGATGGATAACGTTTTACTAAAGACACCAGATGCATATTTTTCCTGCAACATGACAAAGATAGCTAAGGGGATAAATGCAGGTAAAAAACATTGTTCTACTGAGATATTAAAGGAAGAAAAGGTTAACATTTTTCTTTCCAGTGGTTATAAAATTATCAAAGAGCTTTCTATTCCTTCTTGTCATATTTTTTTTTGGTGTATCATAGGATATATCACTTGAAAATGAATGGGGCACAAATTAGACATGTATTGTACCCTCTCCACTTAAATGCTTGTGTAGAATCTGATCCTTTAAGAAACAATCTACATAATGAGGCAGAGTTTCTTCTGTAAAATAGGAGATAAATTGCAATTTTGATGACCCTGTAAAATAATGGTTAATTGTAACCACATTTTTACATTTTGAAGCAAATTTGTGACCCTGTGTCTTTGAACCTAAGTCCTTTCTCATAATATGAGGCTTATAATAATAAGACATTGTTTTCTTTTAATTTGAAGTTAATGTATAAAGATCATAAGTTAAAAAATGAACATAAAGCACTGTTAATCTTAAATAAATTATCGTCTGGAGAGTTCTATTATCTCATGGAAAGAAAGACTATTTGAGCAGGAAATAAATAAATGCAAATAATAATAACTTCAAAATTGTGTAAAGCTAGAGTTTTATATAGAATAATTTACTTGCATTGTAATTCTTTCCCCTGATGGTTCAATATTTTAATAGTGATAGGCATCCGTTAAGTAAGAGGAACTGGGTTGGAAAATCTGGATGTAATTAAGAAGACGATATATTCCATGGCTTTCCTTCAGTGACAGGCATATAAAACATTTTAAGCTGATCATGGTGGCTCACACCTTTAATCCTAGCACCCGGGAGGCAGACATATGAGGATCACCATGAGTTTGAGGGCATAATGAGACTACATAATGAATTTCAGATCAGCCTGGGTTGGAGCAAGATGCTACCCTGAAAAACCAAAACAACAACAACAACAACAACAACAACAAAAATTAACACCATTACAAAAAGAATAACAGAAGGATGCAGGAGACACTAGCTCAGATGAAGGTATAATTAAATCTGTCTAAGATGTCAGGAAAGGTTTTCAAAGGAGTCATCCCTTATCCATCAGAGTACCTTTCAAGACTTCCAATAATGAGTGGAAACCAGCTTTCTAGAACAGAGTATATGAGATTACCTTAGTTGCTAAGAGGAAATTTTTATTCTGTAGGTCTATATCCTAGGTTGCTTGTATCTATTGCTTGAGCTTGTGGTGAGGTGGCTCTTTCTAGTTGTGAAAACATGGTAGAGAAATCTGAAAACCTCAGGGCACCCTGCAAGCAAAAATGAAAGTCAAAATCCTTCTGTTTGCACAACACTTAAGAGAACCACCTCTTCAAGGTCTTCCCTACCTTCCTGCAACACCAAACTGAGACCAAAATTTGTGACACATCCGTCTTTAGGGATTATTGCAGATTGAACTGTAGCAACGAGGGGCTGGAGAACTGGATTAGAGGTTAAGGTATTTGCCTCAGAAGCCAAAGGACCCAAGTTCAGGATCCATATAAGCCAGATGCACAAGGAGCAATGATATATCCTATGTATTTTATTAAACATATGCCTGTGATTGTTTCTCTCTCTCTCTTTCTCTCTTTTTCCTTCCATCCTTCTGCCCTGATTACATCATAATAGTCATTTTAGAAGACTGGAATTTATCACCATGAAACATGAAGCCATGGGTCTATTACATGAGATCTATTACAATAAGGATGGGTGTTAGTAAAGGAAGGGGCAATATGTAGCTTCTGCATGTGTTTATGTCATGGCAATGAGTACATCATTTCATTGATGCATAATCTTAGTGTAGTGAATAGTCAAATACCAACATGGTATTCATTCAAAATAATCCACAAAGCTTTGCCTTCAATTAAAATACATTTTAAGATATATAGAGCAAAGCCTCCTTATTCTGTTTTTTTAAAAATATATTTTATTTATTTATTTGAGAGAGAGAGAAAGAAAGAGGCAGCAGGGGAGAGAATGGGCACACCAGGATTTCCAGCCACTGCAAATGAACTCCAGATGCATGTGCCCCCTTGTGCATCTGGCTTATGTGGATCCTGGAGAATCAAACTGGGATCCTCTGGCTTTGCAGGCAAACGTCTTAACCACTAATCCATCTCTCCAGCCCTGTTCTTTTTCTTTATATGATGTGTCATATTGTACGGGAGAAGCCGACGAGTTACTGAGGCTCTAGACTTTCTCAGTGGCCCATCTACAGGCTTATGTGTCAGAGAAGTAATAGCAAAGTAGCATTGCTTGGCTATAAGTAGGCATTCCAATTATAATGTACCTATAAAGCCCATTTAATTAGTTCAGCCAATAGCAGCCTTATCACTAGTGCAAATAAAGCCAACTTTGATGAAGAACTCAAAATATAATGTAGTTAGAAAACTATTAAACACCAATGGGGAAAAAAGTACTTTCTGTGTACTCATTTTTAAGTTTTCATGTTAGCAAACCAATCCCACTAAACACATAAATGACAACATAACATTCAACTGTAACAGTTGGTGGAAGCCATTTTCAGTAGCAGTTTAACAAACAGAGATGAATTTTAATTTGCAATGCCAGTTGAGCTGTAATAAAAACTAGTATTCCAGCTGTGAAAAAAAATACTACACAGCTTGGTTTAGAGTTATTTACAGGTTTTATTTTTTTTTCACTTTACAGTACAATGAAGCCATCTTGTTTCTATCCACACCAGAAATTTGTTACATCCAAAAATATGACTTAGTAAATGAGAAAGACATGGCTCAGTAGGGAAATAACAATATTGCTGTTGTGTTAGATTACAGTGTTGTTTGGTAAAAGTTAACTTAGCAACTAAATGTGTTATAGTTCTTATGCTATTTCAGAAATTGTGAAGATTATTTTGAGCACATGGAAAATATGAATTATTATTTTTGAAATAAATAGAAAAAGGATTTTTTTAAACACTGAGATTCACACAAATATTTTTCACAGTCATTGCTTGCTTCCTTTGTTAACATAATAGTAATAAAAATATCAATTTGCCATGTATCAGGAAAATGCAGCAAAAAAAAAATACTTGTATGTTCCATTGTTAGCACTAACAATTCTAGTGAAGAATTTCTGTAGGCTCACTGTCATATTCTCAAAATCATAATCTCACTTGTGAACAATAAGTATAGATGGACAAATAGTTATTCGTTGGAGTATGTAGATTTTTTAAAATATCATTTCATTAAAAATGAACGGGCATTAGGGAGCTAACAAATGATTAAGTACTTTGCTAACATGAAGATCCAAATTCAATCCACAAAATGCCAAGTGCAATGGTGTTCACCTATAATCCCCACACTGGAGAGACAGACACAGGGGGATTCCTAAAGCTCACTAGTCAGCTAGTCTAGCCTAATTGGTGAGCTGCAAACTAAGAAAAGATCCTTTTCCAAAGGAGGTATGTGAAATTCCCGAGAATGATGCCTCAGGTTATCCTCTAGCCTGAACACACAAGCACATACATGCACAGATATATCCCCACACACATGAATAACCATACACACACACACACACACACACTCACAGAACATAAATATAAAATGGAGGCGATGAAAAGAACTATGACCATGAAAAAACAATAATATCCATTTTACCTTCTGAGGATCTTGGGATTCAAGAAAGATGTTGTGGGTGCTGACTAGGGAGACTTTCATCAACTATGGATGCTGAGTAGAGTATGTGATATGCTGCTTTACATAAGGAAGGGATTCCCTTTGTCCAATTACAAGGGTCTAGAAAGTAGAGATGATGGTGGAGAGGAACAGATAGGAAAAAGAAAGAGTAGCAGAAGGGGTAGAGGGTGGATAGAAGTTATTAGAAAGGCATATATAGAGACATATTGAGCATGAGTGACAGTCAGTCCAAAGCATAGGTTGCAATGTACAAGAGGTGAAGGGAAGAAGACAGATAATAAGATGGGAGGGTTAGTTACAACTTTTCATTAGTCAGAAAAACTTTGTAAATCCAGTGTTTAGAACTTGGATACGAAAATACTCTGTGGCTGGTAAAGAAGAGGTAACAAAATTCTGATGTTAGCCAATCTACTCAACTTCTTTTTATCTATATGCTGCTCCAGGGACATAAACTTTTACCTGTCTTTAGGTAGAAGAATATAAATGATTTAGCTAAAACCATTCAACTATACCATGACCATGTTACATTCAGTGATGGGATATAAGGACAATGCATTTCACCTTGACATTGATCCAGAATTGGTATGTTACAACTCTATGTGAAAGGAGGTTTTACCAATGCATATATTTTTTGGCTCTCATTTATATTACTGTTGTGATTATCATCATTTACTTACATGCCATTGTACTTTTTTGCATGTTTATATTTACATTCACAACTTCTTCAGTTTTATTTCCCTTAAATATCTGACAGGGGAGCTGGAGAGATTGCTTAGTGGTTAAGGTGCTTGCCTGCGAAGCCTAAGGATCCATGTTACACACTTCAGATCCCATGTAAGCCAGATGTACAAGGTGGTGTGCACATCTAGAGTTCTATTGTAGTGGCTGGAGGCCCTGGAATGCCAATTCACTCTCTTTTGCTCTCTCATAAAAAATACAAAAAAAATTTAAATAAATCTGACAAGGTTACAGTTCTTTTCAGATCACTTAATCATTTCAAAACAGTGTCAGCACAAAGTCTCCATAGAGAGCATGGCCATGTGATGAAGGCTGTTATGTCCTGTAATGAAACCTAATGGAAAAATCTCTGGGCTAGATTAGATGGAGATCTGGTGTGAGGCCAAGCACAGGAGAACACTTAAGAGAAGGCTGCGAGTCAAAATTGCACTCGGTTGAAGAATAGGCTAAACGTGAGAGTGATGACAGAAAGCAGAATAGCAGAGTGCTAGCAGGATTAGCTACATTCCTTAAACCTTCCTAGAGACAGGCTGTGAGAGCTGACTGCTTGGAGAGAGATGTCAAAAGGAGCTGTGACACAGCTGCTTCCTGCATTCTGCATCAGCATGTGTGACCTGAGAGGTGTAAGGATGCTTATATGGACCAGGGTTCTATTTAAAATAGGAACTCACATGCATTAGAGGTTTACCTTACGGTTTCTAGAGATTGAAAGATAATTTCAGAAAGAAATGAGTACAGGGATAGGAGTAAGATGGGAGTGGACAGAAATGCAAGTACAGAGAGGAAAAAGAGAAGTTTGGCATATGTCAAATATATCAAAAAGGGCATAGTGACCTAGCTATCAGGTCTCCAGACCTCTCATACCTAAATTATCAGGAAAAAGGAGAACTACACAAAAGAAGCAATTATATAAATTTGCCATGCAAAGCATTTGACCAAAACACCTAAATTTATCTTCCACTCACACACAGCGATCCTTCTACCTCTGCTTCCCCTGTGCTGGGATTAAAGTCGTGTACCACCACACCTGGCCAATTCAAAATTTTAAAAGTTAAAATAAATTCCCAATATTTATCTAACCATTGATTAACAATTGTCTCTTTCAGGATTCAGGCAGCTCCCTGAGGCAGTTCAGTACTAGCTCCTCTGCAATATTTCTCCAGTGTCTAATGCGGCCTCTAGTACTTGGTAGCCACTCAAATATGCATTGAATAATGGAATAAATGGAAAGAAAAAGGTAAGTAGCTTTCTCCATGGGCTATTTTTTATATGTAATTTTGCTCTAATTTTTTTCTTCATCTTTCTCATTCAAAATATGTAGATAAGGTAGCAAGGCAGCATCTCAGAATATTTCATTAGCAGGCTGAGAAGGAGAAAAGGAGGCCATTTACATGTAAATGTATGCTTAACTTAGTTCCTGATAGAAAATACCCAAAGGATTGTGCCAGCTTCCTTAGATAGTAATTGGAAGCCTAATTCAGATAGGTTAATTGTAGGGTAGTGTCCATGCATGCTGTCTTGTGCAAATAGCAGGAGAGATTGACAACAGGCCTCTACTGGCTCCAGAATAAAATCAGCCACAGAATGTTCTTCTCTGGCTTTAGCACGTCACTAGTCAAGGGTAATGCGGAAGAAATGGAAATATTCTCAGGCAGCCATAGTTAGTGCAGAGCCTCATCATCAAAGTAGAGAAAATAAGTGTCTTCTGAGAGCTCAGCTATGTTTGAGACATCTATATCATTCTCCAAGGCTCAGGGAATATCTCAGAAGTATAGATGGAAAGAAGGTAAGAGTAAGAGCTAGAGGGTGATGAGGAAGGCTGTGGAACTTGCTGCACTCATTAACTTGCAGTAGTTATGGTTATTGTCATAAGACCTGCACAAAATAGGGCTAGTCACCATTTCATCGTGGATAGGAGAGAGGCTTTTGAAGCTCATCCCCCCTGAGGAGACACTGTCAGTCAATGCTGGAGGAGGAAGAGTCATTCTCTCCACTGACGGGCCATGCATTAGCATCCTGAAGATGGGCAGTTCAAGGGTTCAAGGGTCAATGGCAAGAAAGGGTAATTGGGTAATTTGGTAGATGAACAGATTTCAATATATGTGTATTAATTTATCAAAGAACAAGTTAAAATGTTGCAAAGAAAGAGAATAACGTTAGCTATCTAACAGATCTGAATTGAGATTTCTGAAATTGCATTAGCACTGTGGTAGTTAAGTTTTGACAACCCTTTCTCCTTAAGTCATACCTTAACTTCATGCAAGATAACCTGGCTTCAAAACTCACAGGCTCACTTACTAACAGAATGATTTGGGGCATACTTCCTAACCTCTCAAAACTTCAATTTACACTTCTGAAAATCAGGGATAAAGACACCATCTGCTCACAGAGTGAAAAGATTAGATGGGATGATCAGTGTGAAGAGTCCAGAGTCTGTCCTCATAAGTACTCAGAAAATGTGGGCTCTCTGTTTTTCAAACAGGTTGGCCATTTCTTAGAAAACTAAACTTATATCTACGTTGTGACCCAGCACTTCCATTCCTAGGTTTTGACCCTAAAATAAGTAAAATCATATCCACATTTGTAAAAAATACTCATGGAAGAAAGTACATAAGAGACAAAACCTGGACAGAGGAAAGCAGCTACCACCATCCTGTAGTTAGTGAAAGGATAAGCAAGCCAGACTTGGTTCATTCATAGCATACTCACTACTCAGCTGAAAGCAGAATAAACTACAGATATAGGAAAATTTATGGACAAAACTCCAAAGCATTATCTTTTAGTATTATACAAAAAAGTTTATACATTATGCTATTCATTCATTTATAAGTTTAAAGAACAGGCCAAACTAGTTTATATGATAATTGACCTCAAAATAATGATCGTCTAAAGGTTGGGAAACTGGCTGTAAGTAGAGTACAGGAACGGAAAAGATTAAAAAAAAAAAAAAAAACCAGCTTGCAGTCCACAGGCATTGTGCCATGGAATCACTCGAATAAAAATCAGGAGCCCCCATTTTCACTTATGCTGGGCACAGGAAAGTTTAACAATTGCAAAAGCAGCTGACTATAATTTCTTGTATACATATTAAGCCCTAGTGTAACTAGAGTCCTTAGTAGCTAAGGTCCTACCATGCTGGGAGTGAGAAGGGCCAGCCCCAAGAGCCCTGACCACTCATGCCAGAAGAAAAGCTATTGGGTTCTGGTAATTTGAATTCATAGCTACATATGCACATTTCCTGGTTTTCATTTCATCTTGTCTATAAGTTGTTATAACCAAAGCAGAGCTAATTAGAATTTCTAATTTTCCAGTTTTTACTCAAAGTACAAAATCTTTTTCTCTTGATTCAGGTGAGCATTTGAACTCAGAGATAAGGTGTACAGTCAGGGACTGTAGGACAAGAGGTTGATTGTGCCAAAGATAAAGGATGTTCACACAGGAGGAAATGCCTTATGGCAGCTTGAATGCTTAATGTTGCTCCATAGACTCCTGTTTGAATATGTAATCCACAATTAGTGGTGCTATTCCAGAAAGTTGTGGAACTTTTAGGATGTGGAGCCTTGCTGGGGGTGGGGGCATGTGTCACTGGGAATAAGACTTGTGGTCTCTCCCTCTTCTCTCCCTGCTGACATGATGATGTGACATATGGTTCCTGCTCCTGCCATGTTTCCCACTATGGTGGACTCTACCCTTTGCAACTGTAAGCTGATTAAACTCTTTCCTTCCCTAAGCTGCTTCTGGTTACATAATTTCTCCAGCAATGAGAAAGTAACTGACATATGGCCTATCTAAATCATAAAAGGCAAAATGAGTAGGAGACCAAATATTGATTAAATATAACACTGTGGTAGTTTGATTCATGTATCTCCCACATACTTATGTGTTCTGAATGTTTGGTCCCTAGCATGGGGCAATGTGGGAATTGGAGCCTCCTGGAGGCAGTGTATAATTGAGGGTGGATTTATGGGTGTTATAGCTCGCTTTCCCTTTCCTGTGTTTAGCACACTTTCCTGCTGCTGTTGTCCATCTGATGTTGGCCAGGAGGTGATGTCCACCCTCTGCTCATGCCATTGTTTCCCCCTGCCATCATGGAGTTTCCCCCAAAATAAACCCTTTCCTCCTCCCACAAACGAAGCTTGGTTGGGTGCTTTCTGACAGCAACATGAAGCTGACTAAAACATCCACATAATCTGATATATGACATGAAACCTTATGACTTCAAGAGAAAAGTTAAGAATTCGAAAGTTTGGACTGAACAGATCCCATGGTACCAAGAAGGTTTAGTTAGAGGCCATTGTTAAAGCAAAACAAAATATGGGTGGCTTAAGACTATGAAATTGTGCCTGTTCATGTCAGGGTCCAATGAATAATCTGCTCTCCTCTGTGTCCTTCACCAAATGTTGCTTCCATGATCCAGGGCTCTCCACTGTGTGGTTCTGAGGCCTGGAATCTTCCCCATCAATTTCATAAGAGGAAAAGATAAAGTTAAAAGGTTTTATAAAGGTGAGCAGTATTTTTCTTGTGTGTGAGTTGTGCAATGATGTATAATATTATATAAAGAGATGCCCCAATTTATTTATAAACTAGTGTTTTACAAGAAAGTTTCTTACAGAGGTTTCAAGGGTATCTTGCTAGACTGAGCTGACATGGTTCATATACATTGTGGCTAAGCTAAAAAATTCATCAGTCACTAGCTTGGGAGCACCCCAAACCCCTTGTAGTTTTCAAAGGCAGCCTCACTGTCTTCAATCTACAAAACTCACAATAAGTTTCTTCCTGTTCCTTTACATATATTTCATATTTGGGACAAGTATGACCAGTCTAATTTCCTTTGCTTCATTAATTTTTGCCTTTGGCAGTGATTGATCAGATAGCAGGGTTATGCATGTACTCACACATTTATTTAGAAGAAAAATAGATTCAACAGCACAGAGAATAAGACGAGCAAATATAAGGAATTTCTATAATGGAGAAGGAACATCATGACTGAATTTTCAAAGGAGTTTATTTTATTATTATTTTTTTTTTTTTTTTTTTTGAGGTAGGTTCTCACTCTAGCCCAGGCTGACCTGGAATTCACTATTTTTTTAATCTTAATTTTGTTTATTCTGCCACAGTACTGTTTTGATTCTACTATTCTACAAATAAGGAGACTTTCCCTTTCTATTTGTGCCCCCTTTATCGCCTTCTTTTTATTTATGGTTCTAGCTACAACTTCATGTAATATATTGACTAAGATTAGAAAAAGCAGATACCATTGTATCTGATTTTAATAATAATGCTTTGGATTTTTCTGTATGTTGGCTATATGATTAAGGCTATAGCCTTAATAGTGATGAGATATGCCATTTCCATTTTTAATTTCTTCAGGATTTTTATCATAAAGTGTTGTTAGATTTGGTCAAAGGGCTTTTCTGCTTCTATTGAGATGATTATGTGATTTTTATCCTTAAGTTCATTTGTGTGATGTATTATATTTATTGATTTGTTTAAGTTTAACCACCCTTGCACCTGTTGAATAAATTTAACTTGATTATGGTGAATGAACTTTTTAAAATGAAAACATAAATGCAAAGAGGAATTCCAAGAAGCACTAAAATATCAGAAAATGACGGGAAAAGGGAACTGGACAGAGGGTTGGAAACTATACATGAAAAAGCAGTAGAAAATACAAACCGAATTGAACAAGCCCAAAACTCTATAGAAGCTCTCAAGAATAGAGTCAGCCATGTGGAGGATAGAAACTCAGAACTAGAAGACAGAACAGAAGAAACAGCACATGAATCCAAAAATTTCAATAAGTTCAAAATTTTCTGTGAACAAAATATATGGGAAATATGGGATAGCCTTAAGTGTTCCAACATTTGAATCATGAGGATACCAGAAGGGGAAGAAATTCAGACCAAAAGCAAGGAGAACTTATTCAACAAAATTATTAAAGAAAACTTTCCCAGTCTCTCAAAAGAAAGTCCTATCAAGTTACAAGAAGCTAACAAAACTCCATGCAGACTAGACCAAAGGAGAAATTCTCCAAGACATATTACCATTAAAACTCTAAATATTGTCAACAAGGAGAAAGTTCTAAAAGCAGCTAGGGAGAAACAACATGAACGGCCTCGAATGAAACACTGAAAAGTCTAAGAACTTATGGCTTCCAACCCAACCTACTCTACCCAGCAAAAATATCCCTCATAATAGATGGCGAAAGAAAAACTTTCCATGATAAAACCTAGCTGTACAACTCTATGAACACAAAGCCAAATCTACAGAGACTACTTCAGGGAATTCTCCACACAGAAAAATCAAATAACCAACCTCAAGAACCTACAAGAAGCAAATCAGAATAACCAAACTCAGAGAAGACACAAAACAAACAAACAAGCAAACAAACAAACAAACAAAAACCCTTCAGAGTCAAAAAAAAAAAAAAAAAAAACACCAAACCACCACAACATGGCAGGGATTAAATCAAACCTCACAGGTATTACTCTTAATATTAATGCCTTTAATTCACCCATCAAGAGACATAAGCTGACAGAATGGATCAGAAAATTAGAGCCCTCAATCTGCTATCTTCAAGAAACCCACCTCACCACTAAAGACAGAGACCTTCTCAGGATGAAAGGGTGGAAAATGAGAGTCCAAGCAAATTGAAATAAGAAACAAGCAGGCGTTGCTATACTAATATCAGATAAAAGAGACTTTAAACCAGAAGTAATCAAAAAGACAAAGAAGGCCACTTCTTACTTATCAAGGGAACAATCCAACATGATCCAACAATCATCAATCTTTATGCACCAAACACAGGTGCACCACAATTCATAAAACAAAACCTACTTGACAACAAAACAGAAATAACCAACAACCCCATCATAGTAGGGAACTCTGATACTCCACTATCAGCAGTAAACAGATCATCCAAACAGAAAATTAACAGGGAAGTAAGAGAGTTCAACATCACCATAGATCAATTAGATCTAACAGACATCTACAGAACATTCCACCCAAAATCTACAGATTATACATTCTTCTCAGCAGCCCATGGAACCTTCTCTAAAATAGATCATATATTGGGCACAAAGACTGCCTCCATATTTTTAGGAAAATCGACATAATTTCCTGCATGATATCAGATCACAAAGAGCCGTTTTTTTGAAAAAATTAACAAGATTGATAAACCCCTGGCCAATTTGATCAAGCAAAAAAAAAAAAAAAAAAAAAAAAAAAAAACCACTTCAAATTAACAAAATTAGAAATGCAAAAGGAGAGATCACAGTAGACATAAGTGAAGTTGGGAGGATCATCAGGACTTATTTCAAAAGCCTCTAGGGCGTGGTGGCACACACCTTTAATCCCAGCACTCAAGAGGCAGAGGTAGGAGGATCACTGAGAGTTCGAGGCCACCCTGAGACTACATAGTTAATTCCAGGTCAGCCTGGACCAGAGTGAGACCCTACCTTGCAAAAACCAAAACAAAACCAAAACCAAAACCAAAAACAAAAACAAAAAACAAAACAAAACAAACAAACAAAAAAAACTCTACTCCACAACCTCTACTCCACAAAACAGGAGAATATCGAAGAAATGAATGGATGAATTCCTGGACACATACCACCTACTATAGCTAAACCCAGAGCAGATTACTCTCCTAAACAAACCTATCGGGATTGATAAGTTAATCAAACACCTCCCCCAAAAGAAGAGTCCAGGACCAGATGGCTTCTCATCTGAATTCTATCATACCTTCATGGAAGAACTGAAACCAATTTTTCTCAAACTGTGCCACACAATCAGAGAACAGGGAAAGATCCCCAAGTCCTTCTATGAAGCTAGCATCAGCCTAATTCCAAAACCTGGCAGAGATACCACAAGGAAAGAAAATTATAGGCCTATTTCCCTGATAAACACAGAACCAAAGTTTCTGAATAAAATCCTTGCAAACCTAATTCAATAGCACATGAAAAGCATTATCAATCTTGACCAAGTAGGCTTCATCCTTGGAACGCAGGGGTGGTTCAACATATGGAAATCTATCAATGTAATACACCACATAATTATGTTTAAACACAAAAAACCACATGATCATTTTGAGAGATGCAGAAAAGGCATTCAACAAAATATAACATCACTTCATGATCAAAACATTGGAGAGAATAGGCATGGATGGTTTATAGCCCAACATAATAAAAGCTATATATGAAGCTCCTAAAGCCCAAGTAATACTTAATGGGGAGAGACTGAAGGAATTCCCACTGAAATAAGGAATAAGGCAGGGGTGTCCACTCTTACCTCTGTTCTTCAACATAGTACTGGAAGTCCTAGCTCAAGCAATAATAGAAGAAAAAGAAGTAAAAGGGATACAAATTGGAAAGGAAAAGTTAATTTTTTTAGCCCTATTTGCAGACAACATGATTCTATACATAAGTGACCTGAGAACTTCCATCTCAAAACTCTTAAGGTGATTAATTCCTTCAGCAAAGTAGCAGGATACAAGATCAATGCACAAAAATCAGTAGCTTTTCTATATGCAAAAGAAAAAGAGACAGAAAAAGAAATAAGCAACATTATTTCATTTTCAATAGCAGCAAAAACAAACAAACAAAGCTTGGAATAACATTAACCAAGGAAGTGTAAGACCTATACAATGAAAACATAAAAACACTTGAGAAAGAAATTGAGGAGGTCTGTGAAAATGGAAAGACCTCCCATGCTCCTGGATAGGCAGAATTAACATTGTGAAAATGGCATTCTTACCAAAAGCAATATGCAGATTTAACACATACCAATAAAAATCCCAACTTTTTTTCCCAGAGATAGAAAAAATGATCTTAAAATTCATATGGAAAGGCAGAAGGCCTCAGATATCCAAGCATATCCTTAGCAAAAGAAACTCCTCTGGAGGCAACACCATACCTAATCTAAAGCTATACTACAAAGCCATAGTAATAAAAAAAAAAAAAAAAACAAACAAACAAACAACAACAACAAAAAAAAAAACAACATGGTACTGGCAAAAAAGAAAAACAGGAATATAGACCAATGGAACAGAGTAGAGGACCTGGACTTTGGGTCAAGTAACTACAGCTATTTGATATTTGACAAAGGCCTTATCAATGTAGACTGGAAAAAAAGACTGCATCTTCAACAAATGGTGCTGGACAAACTGGACAACCATATGTAAGAAAATGAAATTCGATCCACACATCTTGTCATGCACAAAAATAAAGTCCAAATGGATCAAAGACCTCAATATAAAACTGAAAATGCTGCTACTACTGTAAGAGAAAATAGGAGGAACCTTCCATGATACAGGACTGGGAAAAGACTTCCTGAACAAAACTGCAGCAGCTCAGGAAATTAAAACAATCACTCAACCATTGGGATCTCATGAAGCTGAAAAGTTTTTCACAAATATACAATAACCAGAGCCAATAGTTTACCCATGGAATGGGAGAAAATTTTTGCCAGCTATACAACTGATAGAGGTCTAATTTCTAGAATTTACAAAGAACTCCAAAACCTAAACAATAAAAAGTCAAACTACTCACTCACAAAATGGGGCAGAGAACTGCACAGGGAGTTCTGAGAGGAAGAAATACAAATGGCAAACACACACTTAAGAAAATGTTCAACATCCCTAATCATCAGGAAAATGCATATTAAAACAATTATGAGATTCCACCTTACCCCAGTAAGGATAGCTAACAAAAAAAAAAAAAAAAAAAAAAAAAAAAAACTAATGAAAACAAATGCTGGCAAGGCTGTGGAGAAAGAAGAACTCTCTTTCACTATTGGTGGGAATGCAAAATGGTACAACCACTATGGAAACAATATGGAGACTCCTGAAAAGGATGACTATAGACCTACCAACAGATCCAGTTATTCCCTTACTGGGCATTTACCCTAAAAGCTCCAATCCTCAGATCAGAGAGATTTGCTCAACCATGTTTATAGCTGCTCAATTCATAATAGCTAAGAGCTGGAATCAATCCAGATGTCCATTGTTAGATGAATGGATAAGTAAGATGTGGTTTATCTACACTATGGAATTCTACACAGCAGTAAGGAAAAATGACACAATGAAATTTGAAGAAAAATGGATGGACATGGAACAGATCATTCTCAATGAGCTCACCCAATCACAGAAAGATAATCATCTCAGTGTCTCACTCATCTGTGGCTCCTAACCTGAATCTGCCTGAGATGCTGTCATACCTAATAAGCACCTGGAGAACCATACAATAGGAAGGATGGGATGGTAAGGGAGGATATTGGTGGAGGGGAGTAAGGATGGGAGGACACAAATAGGGACCCAAATGAAAATGTACCATAAAATCCTATATCCTGAACAACAGGCTAAAACATTGATCCTCAGCAGGCCCATGGGGGTAACACCTGAACCACAGGGCCCTGGAGAGGACATCATGAAGACTAAGCTTAATCTTTTCCTGTTTCTCTCTCTCTCTCTCTCTCCCTCTCTTCTCTATGCTCTCTTTCTCTTTTATATTACCTATTGTTTCTTCCTTCATCTTCCTTGGTGCTAACTCCTAGTACCAGCATGCAGTTAACTTTCACAATAAGCTGTTGATCAGAGAGACCTAAAAGGGTTCCCAAAAGAAGACAGATTTCTGTCAGAGCTCTTGATGACTCACCAAAGGTTAATGTTAAGACCCTACTGCTGAAGATACCACATGCTATTGGGACAGAACATGGAGTGACCTGCCTGGAATGTGGAAGAGAGTCAGTCCCCAGAGAGTTTGCTTGTCTAGTGCCAGAAGGCGCTACATGAGCGACTGGGTGAAAATGATCAACATCTGTCCAAGCAACTCGTAGTCAAGCTACTCAGCAGCAAACAACCTGATGTGATGCTCACACAAGTGCAATAATAGCACACAGCCATGGTGGTTGACCAACTGCTCTTGATTTGGCTAACAGATCCTCTCAGTGGAATGGAACTCATAGCTGGAACTAGGAAACAAGTCAAAACCATGTCCAATAAATGATCCCATTTTCCAATATGAAGCTCCCACCAATTGTGGGGTATACGAGGGGCTACACATACAAATTTCTCCCTAAAATAACAATGGCCATCCCATCTATCTAGTGTGACTTCTCTCTCCATTGGAGAATTTGCTTCTCTTTTTCAGATGGATGATGAACCTGAGGGGGAGGATCAGCCTATCGCACCTCACCAGGGCCCTCGCTGAAACCATAGAGTAATTGGGGAAATGGGCAACAGTGCAGCTCTCTTGGTGAACCAGACACTAGCACAAGGATGAAGGAGATAGACACAAAGAACACTCAACTCCTACTAAACCAGATATCCAGAGATACAGAGGCTCCCAAGACCTCATCAGTGAAGTAGAACTAAAATGAACCCAACATGGCTCAGGGAAATTCCTGGAACTTGGGGCAGAAAGAGTGTTAGAGTCACAAGTTGGGTCATTATGCACAGAGGCATCGCCTCTTCCCCATAACTGTTGGCTACCCCCATATTCCACAACCCACATTCCCCAATGAGGAGGGTCCCTTTGGAGGGGAGGGGCAGGGAGGAAGCTATCAAAGGTACCAACATGAATGTAAAATTTAAATAAATAAATAAACAAACAAATAAATAAAATAACACATCCATCAGTATTTTTTCCTTTCTTTTCCCTTGATGTTTCATGTGGCAATCTGTGCTGGTGGAGAAGATGAAATCTGCCATTCTAACTCAAATTTTGTGACTACAGAGATGGCTTAGAAATTAAGTGCACTTGCTTGCAAAGCCTGCTGGCCTGCATTCAATTCCCCAATACCCACATAAAGCCAGAACCACAAAATGATACATGCATCCAGAGTTTGTAGTGGTGGGAGACCCTGGACACCTTTCTCTCTCTCCTTCTCTCTCTCCCTCTTTATCTCTCTTAAGTAAATACATAAATAATTCAATCCATAAAATACCTTTTAAAAAACAGTATTGGGTTATATATTCTCTGAATGGAGTTTAGACATCTATTACCTTTTGGATTGAATTTCTGGCATAATTGCACTGAGTTGAAGTGCGTTGTTCTCTGCTTTGGCAGTGCTCATATAAATGGTAAAGGGGAGTGTGCAAGCATGGTCTGAGCATTTCTGTCAACCTCAACAGGAATTGTGGCAGGTAGACTGCCTCAGACTCCCAGTGTGATGCTTCAGGCTTACCTCCATAGCCAAGTCATATCCCCAGGTTCTCTGCCTGCAAAGGTATATCTGTCTCTTGGTCCTACCTATCTCCACAGCATACTTTCTAGCTAGTTGTCTGTGGCATTGGTATACAGGAGAAGGGAGTGTGAAAGCTATTATGTGGTTTCCCACTGACCTTAGCCAATATACTGGGGCTTCAGAGTCTTCAGTTTTGAGATCTTACTAAAAAGTATGTGTCAAGTCCTTGGTCATCCAGATCAATGGTCCTTCAATATTGTGTGTGTGTGTGTGTGTGTGTGTGTGTGTGTCTTGTGGCTTCTACTGACCTTGGCTAGAGTTGCTTAACGTAAATAGTTCATGGTCCTTCCTGCATGCTTCCTTGTAGAGTATCACCAAGGTTAACAAATTTGTTGACAGCTATTGCTTCTTTCAGGAAAAGAAATTGTGTATTAACTTGTTCCTTTCACCAAAGTCACATTGATGGGACTCCTAATATATCATGTTACACATTTTTTTAATTATTTATTATTTTCCCAGGAAAACAAAAAAAAAAACTGTTTAATTCTTTTTCTTTTATTTTGATGCTAGATCAACAGGTATTGTGTAAATCATCCGTCTCTGTGTAAATTTGGGTGGCTTTATAATTAAACATTTGCATACCTATTACTCCTGATATACTTTAAGATTCTCTAATGAAAAGACAAACCAAATTTAATTACAGGAAGATTCTATATAAGAGTCTGGAAGGAACAGTTAGAAATCACATATGTCATATATTCTAGTGGGGTTTGGAATGGCTGATGACAGAAAGTAACATTCTATCAATTAATTTTTACAAAAGGCTCAATCAGGCCACCTGTCCCAACCTTATTACTGATGTCCACATATTTCAGCTGCATGGAAATTCAGCAATTTTCTTCTATTAAGATGTCTTACTTTCAACATTCCCTAATCCTAACAGTTTTATGAAGTCATCATCTCATATTAAGTAAACTCATTTATATTCTTTCACAGAAGTAGAATAATAAAACCTGAGCTGCATTAATACAAATGGCTTATCTAGCATATTTAGAATAAACAGAAAATTGTTTTGATATTCTTTTTGTAATTTCATGGTAATATAATAAGGATTAGTATATGAACACTAGACTATAATAAAGTGGGGAATTATGATCAATCTTGTATTTTCAGCAGATAAACCTGTGAAAATAGGTTAAATGCTCCCCTAAATAGCATAAAAATTAGAATGTGAATACTATTCCTCTTGAAGTAAGTCCTACTTATAAGCAAATTACAGAAGGTAACAATTATGTTAAGGTAGAGAAATAATTAATCATTTAAGTTAAGGAGGAAGAAATGGTCTCATATTTTATGTTAATAGATCACTATCTACCTTCCTCTGGATGACCTACTGCATATTAGTAAGTACATAAAGGAAGCTTCAGTGTCAATGAAGGCCCAAGATTTATTATTTGTCATATTTCTGACCTCTTAATACTGTTTGGTGAAGCCTCAGACTTTTTGCTATTCTTCTCATCCAGTTTACTAATTCTTATCGTTGTTAGTATTCCTGACCAAGAGTCCTATGAGTGATTTTGTGTTCTTCAGAGGTTTTGAAATAGCTATACTGAGTATAATTCTAAACCCGACCTGTGCCCCATGTACAATAGGTTGACCAAAAGTCCCAGTTTTGTGGCTGGGTAGATGGTTCAGTAGGTAAAATGTTTGCTTTGTAAGCATGAAGACATAAGTTAATATTGTGGCACTTGGGTATAAAACTGGGGATGGTAGTATGTACCTGTAATCTCATTCATGAGGAGGCAGAGATGGATCCCTGGGACGTGCTGACTAGCTAGTCTAGCTGAATCAGTAAACTCCAGGTTTAGTGAGAGACCTTGTCTCAAAAGTGTAAGGTGGAGAGTGACTGGGGAATGCACCTGATGTTTACCTGAGGCCTCCAATTCATGCTGAAATATATGTAGGAACATATACTCACACGTGTGTCCACACATATGATGCATATCTGTATAACACACACACTCAAAGCTGACATGATTGGTCATCTTGGACACTATATGATATGTTATTCTGATAACCAAGGTAAGAAGTGAAAATTTATTGCAAAAATAGCACTGGTGATTTTTCTATACATAATTCCTCATTAACAGTTTTTAGTCTTATAATTTTAAGTGCCTGAAGATTGTGATAAATTGTATTTTTCATTATTTATTTGTTAATTGGTAAGATTATTATATGTGTGTCTCACACACACCACATATACTTTTGTTTCTTTCCCCTGTGGACCAGGATTACAGGTGTGTGTGCAGTCATGCCTTACTTTTTTTTTACTGTTGGTCCAGGGAATCAGATTCACATCTTCATGTTTGTGTACCGAGTGCTCTTAACCATTAAGCCATCTTCACAGCCCTATCTATTACAATCTACCTATTATCTATCTATCTATCTATCTATCTATCTATCTATCTATCATCATGAATCTATCTATCTATGAAGTGTCTTTTATCTAGCCTTCTATCATCCACCTAGTTATTTATTTTACTTATTTTTCTGGTTCTGTTTTTTGAACTCATAGTTTTATCTTATTTGTAACATTTTATTAATAATGCTTATACATGTATTTAATGTATGTAAATAAAAATACCCTCTCATTACTTTATTTGGTTCCCAATCTAAGGAGATGAAATACCTCTACAATGAAAGCTCTAGTACACTGAAGAAAGAAATTGAAGAAGAAATTAGGAGATGGAAAGATCTCCAAACCTCATGGAGTGTCAGATATGATATTGTAAATTTACCTATATTATTGAAATCAATGCACAGATTCAAAGAAATAACCATGAAAATGCTAATAATATTCTTCATAGACCTAGAAGAAACAATCCTAAGATTCTTAGGGAAGCAAAATGCCGACAAATAGCTCAAGAACTAAGGAGAAAGTGGTGCTGGATGTATCATAGTACAACTCAAATTATGCTATAGATCCATAGTAACAAAAACTGCAGAGTAGTGGTACAAAAACAGCTATAAAGAAGTAACTGAAAAGTTTAAAGAGCTATCATCAGCTAATTTCACCTAATGATGCTTAGAAAACTAGATCCATGTAAATGAATGAAAATGTATTCCTCTCTCTGTCACCCTCTATAAAAATAAATTCATAATAGACCAAAGACCTTAATGTAAAACCTGAAAATTCAAACCTGATAGATAAAAACATAGGAAAAACACATAGGCAAGAACTTTCTTGAAAGGACTCAAATAACACAAGGAGGGCTGGGGACATGGCATGATAATTAAAGGCACTTGCAAAGCCTGATGGCCTGATGACCAATGCTCAATGCTCCTCTACCCATACTATATAAAGCCAGATGCAGAAAGTGACACATGCTTCTGCAGTTTGTTTGCAGTGACATTTCTTGCTCTTTCTCTCTTCTGACAAATAAAAAATATTATATGGCGGGCGTGGTGGAGCATGCCTTTAATCCCAGCACTCGGGAGTCAGAGGTAGGAGGATCGCCGAGAGTTCGAGGCCATCCTGAGACTACATAGTTAATTCCAGGTCAGCCTGGACCAGAGTGAGACCCTACCTCGAAAAACCAAATATATATATATATATATATATATACAGAAGTTGTGATCACAAGAATTGAAAAATGGATGGGGGCATGGTGGTGCATGCCTTTAACCCAGCACTTGGAGGCAGCGGTAGGAGGAGGATCATTGTGAGTTCAAGGCCACCGTGAGACTACATAGTGAATTTCAGGTCAGCTTGGGCTACAGTAAAACTCTACCTCAAAGAACAACAACAACAACAATAATAATTGAAACATGGGATTATATGAAATTGAAAAGTTTTCGTATATCAAATGAAGCAGTTGTAAGAGTGCAGAAAAAATTTATAGAATGGGAGAAAAGCTTCACTAACTGTATATCAGGCAGGCATTATTATCTTGCATACAAAGAACTGCAAAAAGTAAACACTAAAAAGACATCATCCAATCAATAAATGGGCTAATGAGCTAAATATACATTTGTCTAAAGGATAAATACTACTGGTGAAAAATATTTGGAAAAGTGTTCAACATCGTTAGCCATTGGGGGAATGCAAATTAAATTCAATCAATTTGAAATTCTATCTCACCCTAGTCAGCAGGATTGTCAGCAAGAAAACAAATAATAGCAAATGCTAGTGGGAGTGTAAATTATTGGAGCCACTATGGAGATCAATGTGGAGGTTCCTCCAAAAGTTAAGAGTAGAACTACTATGTGATGTAGCTAGACCACCCCCAGATATATACCCAAAAGACTCTAAGTCAATACACCACAGATAATTGCACATTTATGGGTGCTTGATTCACATCCATAACTATAAAATGAAACCAACTTATGTATACACTAACAAATGCATGGATAAATCAAATGTGGTATGCAGACAAATGTATTTTATTCATCTGTAAGGAGGTCATTAAGTTAGATATGGTCTATCTATATAATGTTTGTGTTTGTGTGAGTATATGTATGTGTGTGTGTAGGTCATTAACATATGAGTATGCATAGGTATGTATGAGTATGTGGACATGTGTAGATCTTGAAAATATTAATATGAGCATGTATTAGTATTCATAAGTACATATTAAGGTGGGGTGGGATTTTCATGTGACATGAAAACAGAAGGGAGCTATATTTACATTGGGGAGGACAGAAAAGGAACCAGCAAGAGAGGGCAGGTGGACAGGGAAAGAGAATAAATGAGAAGCAAGTATAATGACTTATGCATGAAAAATGTCATAATGAAAGCTATCACTTTCATACTAAATTTAAGAATTAAAGAAACATAAGGAAAATACTGACTCTTTGATTTTATGACAACTGATTTTAAAACAAAACAAGTAGTCATTTTTCATATGCTGATGTTTTCTATTGTCTTTTGCAGAGCAAATGTGTTTGCTGATGAAAACCCTTTTGAGTTAGCTTATGATGGTGCTCACTGCGAGGCAGGCTTAATTTTTAGCTTTGCTACCAATTGTGATTCCTAGGGAAGTATAGTTTTATATAAAACAAAATGTGTACAAGCATGAATATATTTCATTGCTTTAGGCTTTGAAAGGGGAATAGAAAAACAGTACACATACTAGGAATAAGTATAAGTCTGTGTAAAGGTATATACTTGAGTCAAACGGGAAATAGGAATATAAAGTGGTTGATGTGTGTGACTGAAAGGAAAAAGAAAGCACATGAATATTTTGCAAATATAACCTCAAATGATGATAGCGTTTTGCCTTTTGTGTTCTTAAGTAGAGGCCCCTAGTCAGAAAATCCTAGAAGAGATGCAATAAATGGTACGTTTCATGAGCCAAACCCCTAGTTCAAACAATAAGTAATCTGTTCCTTATTAATGGCTGGGTAAGTATCTCTTATATATTCCATACTATTCTCCAGATTGATCCTCTGCAGAACGAGGATTTCTTGAGGTCAAAAACTGCAGTCTGTAAGGGCTCTATCTTTCTATTCTTTTAATTTGTGGATGACTACATGGCTTGTTTCATCAATTTACTCATTGTGAAGGAACTGGAAACTTAAGAGGGTTTACCAAAGCCTAACTATAAACTTCTCACAAAAATCTTGTGGTCTCGATTTCCTTGAGACTCACAAGAGTGAAATCGACATATTGGCCAGTCTATTTTTTTTTTTTTTTGACTGGAGGATTTCAAGAAGGTTCTGATTTAACAGTTACTCCGATAGTTTGCAGAATTCAACTACACATGACTTAGGACTGAAGTCTCTAATTATTTCAGTGCTATTGGCTAGATTAGTCTCAGCATCTAGAGTATACACTTACTACCTGCCTTAGAGCAAACAGGGCAATCCAAGTCTTTCTCATCTTCATATCTGTTCTCTCTCTCCATTGTCTTTCTCTTCTATTGAATCTTTCTAACTGATCTCAGAGACACTTGTTAGAACTTAGTTGAATTAGATTAGGCTCACTTGTGTAATCTCACTATCTTTTACTTTTTGCATCATATGTGTGTGTATAACATATGTGTGTTGTATCATGCATGCGATGTGTGGGTTTCTTTTCGTGTATGGTTTCAGATGCCTGTGCCCAGTGCACATATGTATAGAGGCCAGAGGACACTGTTGGATGTCCTTTTATAACTCACTCATGTATGTCATGGAGATGGGAATCTTCCCCACAACTTGGAATACTGTCCATTGGTGAGTCCCAGGGATTCTCTTGTCTCTGTTGCTCCTCTGGGGTTACAGATATGTACAGTCACTCCAAGATTTTTATGTGGGTTTTGGTGAGTCAAATTTGGTTGTTTATTTCACGAGAGGCCTTCATGCTTGAGCAGAAAGCATTCTTAAGTGCTGAGTCATCCTTTCAGTCTCACTATTTAAAAGTCCATGATTTATGGGCTGGAGAGATGGCTTAGTGGTTAAGGCACCTGCCTCCTAAGCCTAAGAAAGCTGGTTCCAATCTCCACGTTTTGCCAGATGCAAGGTGACGCAAGGGTGCAATGCCGCACTTGACCACAAGGGGTCACATGCATCTGGATTTCGTTCGTAGCAGCTGAGAGGCTGCTGGCGCACCCATCTCTATCTGTCTCCCTCTCCCTCTCTCTCTGTCTCCAATAAATAAATAAATAAATAAATAAATAAATAAATAATAAATAAATAAAAGTTCATGACTTAATTCCACTTAATCTGCAAAGCCCCTTTGGCATTTATTTTATTTTAGTTTAGTTTATTACTAGCTATGCACATAATGTGAATACATTCATGTTGATACCATTGGTAGCCTCCTCTCTGTCCTCCACTGAAGGTACCCTCCTAGTTGTGTAATGTGGGTTGTGCATTGTGGGAGTAGCCATCAGTTATGTGGAAGAGGCAAAGTCTCTGTGCATAATGACCCAACTTGTGGCTCTAACAATCTTTCCGTCCCCTCTTCTGCAAATTTCCCAGAGCCATGTTGGGTTCACTTTATATCTACTTCAGTGATAAGGTCTTGCGAGCCTCTGTGTCTCTGGATATCTGGTTTGGTGTTGAGCGTTCTCTGTGTCTATCTCCTTCACCTTTGTGCTGTTACCAGGTTCACCAAGAAAGTAGCACTCTTGCTCATTTCCCCAGTTACCCTATGGTTTCAGCTGGGGCCCTGATGAGGTGTGATAAGCTGATCTTCTCCTCATGTTCAGTGGCCATCTGAAAAATAGAAGCAAATTCCCCAATGGAGAGAGGAGTCAGCACTGGATAAATGGGATAACCATTATTATTTTAGAGAGAATTTTATATGTGTGGGCCCTCTTGTAGCCCATGATTGGTGGGAGTGTGATAATGGAGAGTGGGCTCATTTTTTGGATATGGTTCTGACTTGTTTCCAAGTTCCAGGTATGAGTTCCATTCCATAAGAGCAGATCAGTTAGCCAAATCAAGAGCAGTTGGTTACACACCATGGTTGTGTGCCGCTATTGCACTTGTGTGAGCATCACATCAGGTTGTTTGCTGCTGAGTAGCTTAGACTACAAATTGCTTGGACAGATGTTGATCATTTTCACCCAGTCACTCATGTAGCACCTTCTGGCACTAGACAAGCAAACTCTCTGGGGACTGACTCTCTTCCAGATTCTAGCCAGGTCACTCCATGTTCTGTCCCAATAGCATATGGTACCTTCAGCAGTAGGGTCTTACCATTAACAATTTTGGGTCATCAAGTTCTCTGACAGAAATCTGTCATCTTTTGGGAAACCTTGTAGGTCTCTATGATTAATAGCTCATTGTGAAAATGAACCACATGCTGGTATTGGGAGTTATAGGCAGTGCCAAGGAAAAAGAAGGAAGAAAAAGGTAGGTAATATAAAATAGAAAGAAAGAAGAAAGAGAAGAGGGAGAGGGAGAGAGAGAAACAGGAGAAGATTAAGGTTAGTCTTCATCATACCCTCTCCAGGGCCCTGTGGTTCAGGTGTTCCCTCTAAGTACCTGGTGAAGGTTCAAAATTTCATTCTGTCTTTCAGGATGTAGGATTTTATGCCATTTCCATTTGGGTCCTTTTTTGAGTCCCTCCCCTCACGCTTACCCTCCCCTCCCATCCCACCCTCCCTATTATTCAGTCCTTAAGATGCTTATTAGGTATGTCAGCATCTCAGGCAGATTCAGGTTAGGAGTCACAGATGAGTGAGACCATGAGATGATTATCTTTCTGTGATTGGGTGAGTCCACTGAGAATGATCTGTTCCAAGTTTCACCATTTTTCTTCAAATTTAATTGTGTCATTTTTTCTAACTGCCGTGTAGAATTCCATAGTGTTAATATACCACATCTCGGTTACCCATTCTTCTAATGATGGGCATCTGGATTGATTCCAGCTCTTAGCTACTATGAATTGACTAGCTATGAACATGGTTGAGCAAATCTCTCTGAAGTAAGGCATGGAACTTTTAGTGTAAATGTCCAGTAAGGGAATAACTGGATCTGTTGGTAATTCTATAGTTATCCTTTTTAGTAGACTCCATAATTCTTTCCATAGTGGTTATACCATATTACTTTCCCGTCAACACTGAATGAAGGTTCCTATTTTTCCACAACCTCAACAGCATTTGTTTTCATTAGATTTTTCTTAATGCTAGCTGTCCTTACTGTGGAAGGTGGAATCTCATAGTCATTTTAATTTTCATTTCCCTGATGATTATGAATGTTAAACACTTTCTTAATTGTGTGTTTGCCATTTTTATTTCTTCCTCTGAAAACTCCCTGTACAGTTCTCTGCCCCATTTTGTGAGTGGGTTATTTGACTTTTTATTATTTAAGTTTTTGAGTTCTTTGGATATTCTAGAAATTAGACCTCTGTCAGTTGTATAGCTGGCAAATATTTTCTCCCATTCTGTGGGTAATCTGTTGGCACTGGTTATTGTATGCATGTCTGGGAAAAAAAAAAAAAAAACTTTTCAGTTTCATGAGATCCCAATGGTTGAGTGATTTTTTAATTTCCTGAGCTACTGGGGTTTTGTTTAGGAAGTCTTTACCCAGTCCTATATGAAGGAAAGTTATTCCTTTTGCACTGTGGTCTGCCCACCACAGTGAAGTAATCTTGTTAACTGTAGCAGGAAGCTGTAGTTTACCTTGAAGTGTCTTCAGTGATTATTCTCTTTTATGTTTGCTTCAGTTAGGCTTCTGATGGCAGTGGGGCCTGCCTGCTCAGAGGTTTGGTGAGAGTCTGAGGATCTGTTGAAGGGGCTTGTTCTTTGGTGGTTCAGGGTAAGGGAGTGTGTGGTCAGGTGGCCTGAGGGGCAGCAGGTCAGGGGCAGTGGGACAAAGCAGATTGGTGTTCTATCATTTCTTCATCTACCAGTTGTATGAGAAAGACAAGTGTAAAAAGGTTATGATTATCATATCTCATTAGTCAGCCAACATTTGTAAAGTTCCACTTCCAAAGCAGATTGTTTTTACTGATTACATTCTGGATAGTATTGTGATTCTAATATTTTCATTGATTGAAAATGAGAGCTCCCCTTCTCCCATCCTATTGCACATGAGCTAAGTCTTTCGGAAATACAGAAAGTATGGGATGACTGACACCCAACCTGCATTCTCATTTTATTGAGATGTTAGAATGCCACTCTTTGAGAAATAGACCACTAAAT
This sequence comes from Orientallactaga sibirica, assembly GCA_036365145.1. NCBI lineage: Eukaryota > Metazoa > Chordata > Mammalia > Rodentia > Dipodidae > Orientallactaga > Orientallactaga sibirica. The sequence goes on from JAEOAD010000083.1 coordinate 5,385,964, forward strand.
GACATTCACATTTACCAGATGGACTGTCAAATTATATTCACTGTCATCTCCTCTCAGGAATGTAACTTAGCACTGTTGCCATTTTGTCAAGGGGTTCAGATTTGATGTCCCAGAATAAACTGGCTCATACCATATAATCTCTCAGTGTATTTTCCTGTTTGGAATAAGCATAGTACATCTGAAAATCTGTACACTGCCAAGAAAAATCATCTTCACTTTGCTCCATTTAACTACATCTCCTCACCATTATTGGATTTTTTTAAAAAAATATTACATGTTTGACCTACTGGAACACAGTGAATAGGAAAATGCAGTTGGATGTCATATATGCAGGCTTAACTCAACGGTTTTTATCTATAGGCCTCAGCATTCTCAAATGCATTGAAATTTGAAAAACATGAAGACAATGATCACGTCTCTTCTCCAAAAGAAGATAAGAGCCTTTGAAATACTCTAAGTCTGAGACTTTCTCCCTTTTTAAATAGATATTAGTTTCAAAGACACATTAATATCAACTCTACTATTGAGTAAAGAAATAAAAGGATTATACTCTATTTCTTCATATTAAAGAAAGTTCTATTATTTACTTCTTGTAGTAATTCCATAGGTTGAAAACTGACAATTATTGCCCTGTCTCACAGAGGAGGAATCTGAAATATTGTCCTTGCTTAGGCTTCTGTAACAGTATCATAGCCTTATTGGCTTAAATAGCAGAATTTGACTCTTCCAGTATCAGAAGCTAGATGTCAGAGATTGGGATGTCAGGAAGGTCAACTCTGCTGAGGGCTCTCTTGGGTTACAAATGGCTGTCTTCTCTCTCGGCATGTACATGACCTCCAACATTATGGATTAGACCTGAATAAAATGGAACACTGTTTACCTCGAGCAGTCTTGTGAGAAAGAAGGGAATATGTACAGATAAAACCAGATTTGAAGACAGGAATGAACACCAGTCCTTTAGTAGACAATGTCACTCACTGAGCACCAAAAGCTTTCAGGAAACTGTGACTTCACCTAGTAAGGAAGATAAGGTGGCAGAAACTCACAAGTGAGATATTCTGGTGAGTACTCTTGGATGGAGTATCAAAACAATGTCTTTAAAAAAATATTTTAGGGGCTGGAGAGATGGCTTAGTGTTTAAATGCTTGCCTGTGAAGCCTAAGGACCCTGGTTCGAGGCTTGATTCTCCAGGACCCACGTAAGCCAAGTGCACAAGGGGCACACACATCTGGAGTTCATGTGCAGTGGATGGAGGCCCTGGCACACCCATTCTCTCTCTCTCTAACTGCCTATTTCTGTATCTATCTCTCTCTCAAATAAATAAATAAATAATAAAATATTTAAAAAATATTTTTATTCTTTTGCAAGGAGAGTAAGAAAGAGAGAGAGAAAGAGAGAATGAGAAAGGGTGTGCCAGGGACTCTTCTCCCTGCAAATGAACTCCAGATGCATGCACCACTCTGCATCTAGCTTTGTGTAGGTATTGGGAATTGAACCCAGGGTGTCAGGCTTTCAGGCAAGCACCTTCAACCACTGAAACATCTCTCCAGACCTCAAAATAATGTTTTAAGTAAACTCAGTGAGCTTCAAGAGAATACAGAGAAACAATTCAATACTTTAACAGAGAATATTAACAGAAGAATAGAAGCTATTAAAATAATAATATCAGTCCCTGTGCTGAAAAATATTCCAAGTGTGATTTAAAAATTGGTACAAGCCATCAAAATCAGGATTGATCAAACAGAATGAAGAATTAGTCAACATGAACACAGGCTAGTGGAAAATGCAGAGCTGGAGAATTAAAACTGCAAAGGGAATGAGGAGAGATGAAGAAAACCTGTGGAAACTGGGAGAACATCACAAAATCAAATTTGATGATTATTGCAGCTCAAGAGGACTTGAAAATTGGACAGAGGTATGAAGCTTAGCCAATGAGATATTATGAGAAAACCTTTCCAAACCTAAAGGAAGAGAGAGAGATACACATACTGGAAGATCAAAGGTTACAAGTTAGAGTAACACAGGGGCATTCATCTAAAGACATAACTTCTCAAAGATGAAGAGCAAATTATTGAGGCAACAAGACCAAGATAAATATAGTAAATAATGGTTTCCCAATTCATTTTATAGCAGACTTCTCAGAAGAAATCTTATAGATCAAGACAGAGTGACATGAGATTTTCATGATCCTGGTAGAAAACAGCCACAACACACACACACACACACACACACACACACACACACACACACACACAAATTGCTGAAGATTTTACAAAAATCTTGTATTATAATACTGGAAAGATGGCATAGCCATTAAAGACACTTGCTTGCAAAGCCTGATGGTCTGGGTTCAATTCTCTCGTAGCCACAGAAAGCCAGATACACAAAGTAGCAGATGAATCTGGAGTTGGTTTTCAGTAGCAGGGGGCCTTGGCTCACTCATTCCCTCTCTCTCTCTCTTTATGTTTGAAAAGAAATAAATAAAAATATTTTTACAAGAGTATTATACCAAGAATAACTATCTTTAAAATATATATATATATATATTTTTTTTTCAGACAAAGCTGAAAAAGTAATAACTATACCAAGAAGTTCTTTATGAATTGAAAGATAGCAATATTATTCAGTACAGATCTATTTCTTAATATTCCGTTTTTATGATACAATTTGGGGATTTGTCACCACTATATATGAGGTGGTTTGATTCAGGTGTCCCCCATAAACTTAAATGTTCTGAATGCTAGGTTTCCAGCTGATGGTGATTTGGGAATTAACGCCTCCTGGAGGCAGAGTATTGTTGGGGGCGGGCTTATGGGTGTTATAGCCAGCTCCCCCTTGCCAGTGTTTGGCACATTCTCCTGTTGCTGTTGTCCACCTTATGTTGGCCAGGGAGTGATGTCCAACCTCTGCTCATGCCATCGTTTTTCCTGCCATCATGGAGCTTCCCCCTCGAGTCTGTAAGCCAAAATAAACCTCTTTTTATTTCCCCACAATCTGCTCTTGGTTGGATGATTTCTACTAGCAGTGCAAACCTGACTGCAATAGTAAAGTGGTACCGAGGAGTGCGATTGCTGCTAGACACCTGACTGTGAGGTTTTGGCCTTTTGGAGCTGATTTTCAAGAGGAATGTGTAAGGATTTGAAACCTTGGCCTTAGAGACGCCTTGGAGTGCTGTAAGTACAGTTTTATGGACTATTCTGATCAGAGTTGAAACACCTGAAGGCAGTAAGAATCATGGTCTGTGAGGTTTGGCTGATGAGGGTGAGAAAGAGCTTTGCTTGGATTGACTAGCAGTTTGAGAAGCTTGCTGTTATGCCCGTGTCCTGAGAAGTTGTGCAGGGTTGCTTTGCATAGAAATGAAATGGTGTGAACAGAGGGATATGGCACAGAAAGAAATGAAATCTTTGGGTGAACTCTGCCCATTCAGCTGCAATTGAGAGTTACAACCTTTGAGATTGGGCCACCTGACCTGCACTGGGGCAACAGGAAGAATGTAGACTCTTTTGAAGGGGCCTGAATGCTGAAGGAGCGAGTATCCTGTTCTTCAAAGTCTGATTTATTCCCCCCTGGATTAGCAAATTGACACTCGACCTAGTATTATGGAGTATGAGAAATGCAGGAAAGAGAGGGTCATTGAGTTTGTAACGCAGTCTTGTGTTTTGGAAATGGCCATAGGCAGTGTGAAGCAGGTTTACTGGTTGCCTGCATGGAGATCCCATGGGGCCATGAGGATGGACCACGGATTGCAGTGGAGACCCAGTGGAGATGGCTGCCAAGGAGAGCTGCCCGCCCTGGATGAGGTTTTCCAGGACTGTGAGTAGCCTAGCTGGAGGGGTGGAATTGGAACTCCAGAGCCTTGTTGCTGCTTAGAGTTATCAGACTTGGAGATTTGTCACTGACTAGACTTGTTGGATTGGAATTACAGAGTTTGACGTTGGCCCTGGTTGTTTTCAATCTTGTATTGGTTGAATATTTCTTTGCTTTGCCCAGTGCCATCCTTTGCAGTGTGAATGTTTATTCTGTGCCATTATGGGTTTGGGGACATTATTTTTGGTTTTATGGCTCAATTAAAAGTCCTTGGAGTATGGGGATTGTTTGAACATCATTAGGATTGGTAAAAAATATGGGGACTTTTAAAGTTGGATGAATGCATTGCATTTTACATCATGTGTGGTTATCAGTTTATGAGGGGCAGGGGCGGAATGTGGTGGTTTGATTCAGGTGACCACCATAAACTTAAGTGTTGTGAATGCTAGGTTCCCAGCTGATGGCGATTTGGGAATTAACATCTCCTGGCAGCAGAGTGTTATAGCCAGCTCCCTCTTGCCAGTATTTGGCACACTCTCCTGCTGCTATGGTCCACTTTATGTTGGCCAGGCAGTGATGTCCACCCTCTGCTCATGCCATTATTTCCCCTGCCATCATGAGCCAGTAAGCCAAAATAACCCTCTTTTCCCACAAGCTGCTCTTGGTTGGGTGATTTCTACCAGCAATGCGAACCTGAATGCAACAATATATAATCCTCATTTTCTTGGCTTTTATTAAATTATTATATTTATTGAAGGGAATACAGAACCAAGGGAAAGAAAAGGAATTCACCCATGTGGTCTGAGAGCCTACATGGTAGGCCTAGAAGACACATAAAGAGAGAATTAGAGAAAGAAAAAGAAAAAGAAAGTAAAAAGAGCTCCTGCAATGTGGAGGGCAGCAGGGGGTTAAGAACCTATGTAGGAAAGGATGTAGGAGTCTGGGGGTTCTCCCTGGTGTCAGCCCAGTTGGCCTGAGATGAGGGAGAGACTCACCAGAACCTGGAGGTTTACTGGTCGGAATGAACAGGCACTGAAAGCCATTTTTATATGTTTGATAGTTGGAGAGTGAGTATTTTGGAAACAAAAATACACCATACATAAAAGATAATTTTTATAGTCAACAGGACATATAAAAGTATATTTTGATTATCTTATTGTTCTACCTGCTCCCATTTCCCTGGGAAAACACAGGCTGGGACATGAATACAGAGCATTTATTTTAGAAAGTAACACAAAATCTACAGGAGGGAGGATATTGAAGAAAGTAAACAATCACGGAGAACAGAGGCAGCTTGTACAAGGTGAGTTAGTGAATTGCCCACTAGGGCTTGTTCATGATGGCCATTTCTGAGGTATTACGTAGAAGATTCCTCACCTGGAGAATGGAAGAAGAGACTTTAAACTACTCTTTCATTCCCTATTTTCAGGATTTTCACTATAGGATAAATGGTAATTGATTTTATATGTCAATTTGAGTATGTCACAGAGGGTCTAGATACTTGTTCAAATTGTATTCAGGGTATTATATGATGATGTCTGTAGATTAACATTAAAAGTCAATGGATGAGCAAAACCCATTGTTCTTCACAGTGTTGGTAGGCTTCAATCAATCAGTTGAAGACATAAATAGTACTTTTCTTAAAAGTCTCCATGTTCCCCTTCCCCCAAGTAAGAGAGAATTCTCCCATCTAATGGCTTTTGATTGAAAACCTTTGTTCTTCCCAAGTCAATAGAAACCTTCCAGCTTCTTACATGAACTTGGACATTAACTCTGAAAATTTTGGACTTTCCAGTCTCCATAGTTTCATGATCTAATTACCTAGAATAAATCAACCTCTCTCTCTATAAAATCTCTGCTGATTTTATTTATGGAATATAGATTACCTAGTCTGAGGGTTATCTGGATCCATGAAAGGCCTATGGCAGAAATGGAAAGTGAATTGCTGTAGTTCCGATGAAAGCAGTACCAGTTACAGCTATGGGAAGCACATTTGCTGCAGCAGAAGTTGGATTAAAGGCAGGTGGAGAGGGGATTAGATGAGGTACATAGACATCTGACACCTTTTATTCATGAAGAGAAATCTCAAAGAAGAGGTTAAATGCATCAGGTCATCCCTTTCATCTTCCTTTGAAAATTGAAATCACAAATATTTTCTCTTTATTTTTGTGCCCTTTTTTATGTCCAAAAAGTCCTATTCTCAATTCTATTGAAAATTTTATGGAAAGATTGACTCTCAGAAAACATCAATGACTAGAAAGAAACTTTTTTAAAAAATGAAGCAAACAGAATCTGTTGTCTTTGTCTATAGTGACAGGATTTTTTTATGCAATGCATGCTTTATTAACGGAATTTCAGCCATTAAATCAGGGCAAGAGAATGAAAATTCATATCCTGTTTATAATGAGGGTTTGAAAATGATGCCAATTCATTTAACAGGCACTTGATGAATATTTATTAAGAACCTACTATATTCCAGGAACTCAGTTATGTAGGATGCATTAGTGAATTAGATAAATATACTTCCTCCCCTCTTGAAGATTGCCATCTCATGTGAAATCCTTCGAACTTATGAACAGCTGCTTCAAGGCAAGAAGTTTAAAGAATACTCTGCCAATTACATATGCTGGGATCTTTGCCTTTAAAAGGAGTACAGCATTAGTAATATTCTCTTGAATATAAAATGTCAATGCATTGAGATCTCCTTTGGAGCTTGGGTAAGGGGAATTTAATGTCAATAAAGTCAAAGACTTAAAAAAAAACAAAACCAAAACATTCAAGGAAAGAACTTTGATTGCCACAATGAATTCTCACTGACAATTGAAACATCTTTCCCAAACTTAGTGTCATAGATATTTACTCAAAATTGAGGGTTTAATTAATCTGATTTCCTCACAATACTTACTGTAATGTTTTATCATTAAGCCTACCTAGTCATTGTCTCTTCTGCTGCTATAATTTGTTGACTTCAACTAATTGCTTCTCTGAATAAGTTTTATGAGAGGGTGATTGCATTGCAAACCATCCTTTGGAGCAAAGCTTTTGTGTCAAGTCTCTTACAGGCTTGTGCAATGTGACATGAAGCAATGTGTGCTGGAACCAAGGCAGCTGATTTTTTTAAATTTTTTATTTTTTGCCATTGCTATTTCCTTTGGAAGGGAAGACAGTCATTAAATGATAGGTTTGCACATTGTGGAGGCAAAATGAGTTAAATATTCTATCATTCTACCAGAAAAAAAAAATAGAAGTTGAACATTTAGTTCTAAAATAAGCAATTTTCCATGAATTAGAAAAGCTAATGACTTAATTGCTTATTGTACTTTTTTCTGTTTTAAAAACATGATTATTAATTTAAATGAATTTGTTAATTAATGTATACCCATTACATAATGGAAATTCCTTTGTATCAAATAGAAAAAGAAGGCATGGAAATGATTTCACTAAGAACTACTGACCCAAGAAGTCATTGGAAATCTCTGTACTCCTCATGTCTAGTTATGGAAGAGCTCACCTCTAATTTCACAACCTCTATGATTTCCTGAATTTTTCTATAATTTCTCTGTGCACTTGGAATATACTCCATCATTCATCCTCTACCTTTATACTTCCATGTTTTCCCATATGACTTTCTTTCATACCATGAAAGAAACTAACCATAAAAGTCAGCTGTTTCATTGATTTTCACCAAAATCATCCATTATCACTGTAACCAATTTGAAGTGGATTTTACTGATGATTTTTTTGAGTCAGGGGGTGACCTATATAAGCTTGCTCAGTATACAATAGCATTTATTCTCAGGTCAACTGTCAGGTATTTCCTCAGTGAGTGTTCTAAATTTTATTTACTATAGCAGTATACATTCTTTCTCAATTAAAAAAATAATGTTTCTGTTAGTCTATGTTCAAGGTGGCTCCCTGTAAGCCAATTAACTCATAGTCTTATCTATGTGTAATTTGCTGCCCTCAAGTGTGAGTTGGGATTATGGATTTAATCATGTACACAGTCCCAACTTACCATAATTTTATTCAGATATTTCAGCTTTACCATTGTGTGCATACTACATATATTCTACAGAAGCCACACCTCAATTTTTGAATTTTAATGACTCCCCACACGGCCATAAGGAGTAAGAAACTTCCCAATTCTGGGTGGTGGCAGTGCACCAGAGCTCCCTGTCAAGACATGGTCATCAGGGTAAACCACACTGGACACAGTGCTGCGTTATTCAGTGCATTCCATGCATTTCAGACCTAAAATATTTCCATTTTTTGTGATATATTTGCCAGGAGATCACTCCAGTATGTCATAATATGGACAGAGAGATGATAACAGAGAAATTATTTCTGAGATGAGGTGAGTTAAGATGGTAGATTCAGTGTTGGGGTTGTCTATACTGGGTAACTCTAGAGAAACAGGCCTGTGGAGAGCACCATGTGAACGAGCTTGGGAATGAATATTTTCAGGCCTGCCCCAAACATCATATTAATGAGGGTGAATATAAATTTTAGCCCTGGATAATACTCCACTTTGATATCAGAAGGCATTTATCAGACTAGTCACCTTTAGACCTTCAAAACTGTGCAATCGTAAGTGTTTGTTGCTTAAGATACAATTGTCGTGCCTTAGTGAGTAGCCAATACAATGACCAATTCACTTGACTAAACATTGCTTCATCCCACTTAAGAGTATGTTTTATATAGTGTTTAAGGATAGAGGGAAGAATTAGAAATTGCTTCTGACCTCAAGGAGTGTACCATCTATTCACTGTCAATTAGTATTTCCATAAACAGAAAATAAAAAGAAGAAATACAATTAAGAGAATACCTCACCCCCTTTCTCTCATCCTTTTTACGCTTTTCTATTTTGACACCTATCAATTTCATTGATGTGCATTTCCCAAATAGTGAGCTGTATAGGAAAAACCTAAGGGCATTTTCTATGCAAGGTAAGCAGGATTGAGATAAGCACAGTTGTAGTAAATAATCAGGGCAAGGGTATCGTAATGTTTCCTTCAGGAATAAAGCTTATATTTGACAATGTTGTATTGTACCAACCTTAAGAGGCTTAGCCAGCAGAAGAAATTCTCTTGAGATAGCAGTGTGTTACAAATCTGAACTTAACATTATTTGGCATTTCTTGTTTTTTCTTTGGTTTATTGTCTGTTGTTAAATATGTTAGATTTGACATCACAAGCTTGGACACAACCTTGTGCCCATAGAGAATCTTACATCTTCATTTTTTCATTGTTGTCCAAGATTCTAAACTTCAGACATCTGAAAGCTGTAGCATATGCCTCATGTTCCAAGACAACTCCTTCCTTTCAGCCCAATAATACCATTGCTATATCTTTCTAGAAGGTTCTACAGTTTTTTTTTGGGGGGGGGTGATATCATTTACTAGTATTTGGCTAATGTTTTACAATATACCATTTTTCAGGATACTAATATTGAATTCAGAAAACTTAATAATTCCCTTCCCATGTAAAATTATTTACATTTTATTAAGTTATTTACTTATATATTGTAAATGGAATTAGATACCAGAGACTAAAGGTTATGTATATAATAACCAGCACCTAGGTACACCTTGTTTTCTTTTTAAAACAATTAAAAAGAAAAAAAAATTAAATTAAATACTTTAAAAGCTTAGGTTCAAAGGTGCTTAAAGTTCTACCACATCTTTTTGCCTTATAATGAGGGGTTCCCTTTTTTTTGGTGTTATTTACCAGCTTATGTTAGGGTTTATGACTAATGTCCATAAGTCTTTGAAGAAAGTACTATGTTTTGTTCCTTTTAATGTCCATATTATCTATCACAGATCTTGACATATTGTATGAACTGAACAAGTAATTGAGTAAATGGATGAATGAGTGAACATTTTAATTATTAATGAATAAATTGTTATACTCTGAGCTGTATCATGGTCAGTGTCCTCTTTCGTGCTTTTATCTGTTCAGACTGATTTCCAGTTTTGCCCACTGTCAGGAATCAGTCACTGAGTTTGTAGTAGATGGATTCCTATAAAGCATGAAGAATCAGCAGATTAGCATTTAGTTCCCTGCACTTAACTCTCTAGATTTACCCTAAGGAAATTCTCTTAATTTTATCCTTATAAATGTGAAGACTTATGAGATAGTACTCAAATAATTTTATAATTTCCCCCAGCTCATCCAGATAAGAAATGACATGTTATAAGCGTGAACTCTCAATTATTCTAATTTTGCCACCAATATCCTTTCTAAAGTCCCACCTATGTTACCAAACAGAACTCTTCCTTTAAATTTTATGGCCTGACTGGAACAAACTTGGTACGAGGAATTCATTGTCTCACCTGACCTAGAAAGGAGCTAGTCTCAGCGATGACATCAGAAATGCATAGCTTTTTGCTTTTGTTTTCTTTTTTCTCTGAATGTCAAATTCTTCCACAGATCAGCATTCTAACCATGTAGGCATCCTGCATACAAGTGTTTAAAATTCAGTGTCTCATGCTTTCTGCCTGTACAATTTAATACTCAATTTTAAAACAAAAATAGAAAAATCAAGGAAATCCTGCTTATTGGTCCAAGGATATGCCAATGTTTAAGTTCAGCCAATGATGCTGATGAGGTTATTCTAGTGGTCTCACAATGAGGTCTAGAAAGCTTCAGATTTGTTATCAAGTCCTTTCTGAGTCATGTGACTTGAAAAATAATCTGAAGGTGGGTGAGTGGGTATGAGCTAAATAAATGACTATCCACTATTGTTTGCTATGTACCAGGAGGTGCATAAAATAAAATTAGACTTGTACCATTCAGTAATTTATCAGCAAGTTTTGGTGACATCATAAAATGACTGTGTAAGTAATTATCAGTAAATGTTAAATACAAAACACATATTACAGTATAGTATAATAGAGTTATGAATTTCACTTGGTAAACTGAAAGCCATCCTGACAACAGCGCCTCTCCTGAAATTCCATCCACTACTCCCTCTAGCCACTCCTCTTCTTGTGATCTTGAAAAGACTCTGGATGTCCTCAGGTTATTAGTGCCCTATTCAAAGAAATGGAAATGCACGCGCACACACACACACACACACACACACACACACACACACACAACTAAAGCAGCAAGAAACTTTATTAGGGAATAAGACAAATTTACAAAGTGGAGGATTACATTGCAAGGGAGTAGTGAGCATCTTGAAGTACATTTCCCAAGAGCAGTGGGTTTTTGGAGCTTCTTTTTATGGGTACACGAGAAGGGAGAAGCTCATGATTAAGAGGCATATGTTGGGTGGTTCTCTGGTTTGATGGACAGACTTGAATTATACAAGATTTTCCATACTACTCATGTCCCTTCCCATGATGCATCTGATTTTAATCATATGGATGCTCAATGATGGACAGACTCAAAATGGCAAGTAGGGGATTCTTCCCTGAAAGTTCACTTAGACAATACAGTTTTCCCTATTGTGCATGCACCAAAAAAACCAGTCCAGGCCAGATAGTCTCATCTCCTGATCATGGATATAACTTGAAACATACTTTAATAGAAACTGACCTCAAAAAATGGCATAAGTAAATGTTTACAGGGATAGGAAACTCATTTCCTTGTTTGAAGCAAGGTGTACAATGCAGCTCAATGTAAGTGAGGGTACCAGGTTGCCAACGGGTTTCTAGATGTGTGGTTAGGAAAAGGGTGGACTTACTGCCCAAGCCACCCAGTATCAGAGCTGGCCAGCTAATTAATGTGCTTTACTTCAAAGCTGGAGTATATAGATGGTGAAAGGTTAGCTGAAGGGGATAGCTTTCTCAAGGTCATCACCTGTGCTGGGGTGGGACTTTGCACTGATGGAGCTGTTCTTGAAATGCCTGCACACCTGTAAGTAACTCCTTATCCATGCTCCTGTAAGTAACCCATCACCCATGCTCCTGAATGTGAGCCTGTAACTCCTGATCCATGCTCCTGTAAGGAACCCCCCATCTATGCTTCTGAAAGTGAGCCCCATAAACTCCTCAGTTGACCAAGTTGATCTTAGGTGCAATTGTTTCTTTGGTGTGTTGTTGATACTGTATATGGAGTGACTAGATGTTTGTTCATATCTTCCCAGGGAAATGATGCAATAATGCATTAGTCACACACAATTTACAGGGCATTACTAGTATCAAAGCACGAGAAATTTACAGTGATGGCATATTATGGCTATGACTTCAAGCACGAGAAAAAGGGAAACTAAGGGTATTATTACCAGACTTTTACACCGTGTGAAATTTGTCCTTGGCAAATTGACAAATCCCAGCAGTACATTACTTTTTAGAATTGTCCCTTAATGTATGATCTATATTATACACTGAAAATATAATGACAAGACTGCATAAACAACATAAACAATACAAAAGAAAAAAAATAAGACCTAATCGTCTGGCAAAGCAATTGCTCAATGATAATAAGGGGAGGTTGGAAGTACATACTGGTTTCCCCGGTGGCTCATCTGTCTAAACAGCTGTACAGCTTATGCTTTTATTTATTCTTTTGAATGCTACTAGCTTTGAAACCCCATTGAATAGATTAACATCCCCATTGTCTCTCTAAATTGTCACATCTCACTGTATGTGGCAGAGTGATCATCACAGCCATTTGATTTCCAGGCAGAGAGGGCTGTATGTTGTGTTTAATTGGATTATATGGCCAACCAAACCATTCAAACATAGAAGGGAATGTCTGGAAGCCTACCATTTGGAGCTATATCCTACGAAGACACCACATAACTTGCAATTAACTTAGTGGCATGGATTTTAGCATAATTGATGACTGCCAAAGTCTTTGCATTCAGCTGTAGATCAACTTGCTAAGTGTTTAATTTACTTGTGAAAGGCCAGTCCTACTTTATTTCTGTTTAAATATAGAAGCAAGTCATTTCTAATTCTTTCTACATGTGGTGTATGTGCTCTACAGTTAATTTACTGACTTACGAAGTTTTCTCCATATCCCAAGAATCTCTCAATGAAACATTATAATGGGCTGCTATCCTAGCCAACCTGACTTAGTTCTTGGAGAAGAGTAGCTGGAAATAAGAGGCTGCAGTAGCATTTCTAAGCCATTTGGGGGTTGGCTGGGGAAGAATTATCCATTTTATTACTATGAATGAAACTTTGTACCTTCACAAAATATTTTACGAATACAGATGAGCCAAAAATTTCATCAATTGAACATCACTGCATTTACTCATTCAATATACTTTTTTTTTTTTTTTTTTGCATACTCTTAATGTGAAAGAGAGCCCTAGACAGGGTGTTGATATTTCATGATTACCAAAATCTATGGGAATGGAAGAGCATGTGGACTTCATTTATTATTGGTTTGGTTCTAATTATGTCTTGAGAACTGCTGGGTCAAAGAACAAAGAGAGGTGTTGTGTTGTAAATGACGGAGTCAGTTTCCTAAGTGGAGTCTTTAATGGTTGTTCTAACAGGGCCACATAAATATTACCTACAGAGCCATCAGAGATTAAAGAAATTATTATATTCATAGGTCCTGGAGATGGGTAGCATGGCATGCTATACAAGGGGCCAGATGAGATAAGCTTCCAGGGAAGTAACTCAGTCAAATAGGTGGGGAATCCAAGAAAGCAAGTGAGAAATGGTGAGAAAGCGCCTTTATTGGGGTCAATGGCTTTGTTGGAAGCCAGGAGGGAATACAGAAATCAAAGGTATGAGGGATTTCTTGGATGTTTTTCAATGTGATTAGGTCATAAAGAAAGACAAGAAGGAGAACTTGTGGCAAGAGCAGCCTTATGACATGAGTGCATCTTGTCACCTAAACTAGACATCATTCCCCTGAGCTACACATCATTTAAAGCCTGTTTTCAGGGTTGTTAAAGCATCAGGCAAGTATGAAGCTTTACACATGTACTTGCCAGAATCAGTCAAGTTGGCACATGCCTGAAAAATCCTCATTTGGAAGGCAGATGCAGGAGCATCACAAGTACAAGAACAGCTTGTTCTACAGAGCAAGTTGCAGGATAGCCAGGACATCAGCAAGAATCTAGAAAGTAATGGGAGGGAAATATGATCAAAATAAATTATTTGTGTGTATGAAACTTATCAATAAAATAAAACAATAAGCTAGGCCCGGTGCCACATGCCTTTAATGCCAGGACTCAGAGAACAGAGGTAGGAGGATTGCCATGAGTTTGACGCCACCGTGAAATTACATAGTGAATTCCAATTCAGCCTGGACTAGAGAGAGACCTTACCTCAAAAAACAAACAAACAAAGAAGCAACCATTAAAAATTAAATACAAGAGATTTGCAAAAAATACAAAAATAGAAGTGCTATCTTTGCAAAGGTGATTGTCAAAACCTAGCTAGGAAGCAGATGTTGTATTTTTTCCCTAACAATTATCTTTATCTGCCTCTTTACAAAAGTCACAGATTTCAGATGGACTGGAATATTTTTCTTGAACACCACTATTATAGAAATAGACATCTCTTCCTTACATCCCTCACATTTTCTATACTTATGCTCAGGTGACCATTTTTGTGATAAGAAACAGAGGGTTTAAAATGGCATTTAAAGTCAGAGAGACATTCTTGATATTTGTGAGCTTTGTAACCTTGAGCAAGTAAATAATCTTCAATAAGCCTTAGATATCTTTCTGCATTGTCAGGGATTAGCATATCTGCCTCAGAGTGGAATAATAAGTACTAAATGAGCAAATACTCACAGCGGGGTTAACATAACAGCAGGCACACAAAAATAGATATGACTATATTGAGGTCTTACCACTACCAGGACAAAAGTCTCTGGTTTCAAACTTGTGGGGTTAAACATTTCAGAGGCAAGAATTTGTAGATTTTAGAAATAATATTGACTATATATTTTATATTGAATAGCCCTAACAATTTACTCAATATTTTTAAAATCCTAAGGTTTTAAAAACACTAAAGTAGGGCTGGAGAGATGGCTTAGCAGTTAAGGCATTTGGCTGCAAAGCCGAAGGACCCAGGTTCGATTCCCCAGGACCCACATTAGCCAGATGCACAAGGGGGCACACGTATCTGGAGTTTGTTTGCAGTGGCTGGAGGCCCTGGCATGTCCATTCTCTCTCTCTCTCTCTCCCTCTCTCTCTCCCTCCCTCTCTCTCTCTCCCTTTCTCTGTCAAATAAATAAATAAAAATAAATAAAAAACACTAAAGTAATTTACATTCTCTTAGGACATTCTTTCAAGTCAGGTTCTGCCATAAACATAAGTTTAAGTTAGGTCATATTTTACATTAATAAAGGTATTTTTAAAATGGTTTTGGCATACCCACCATGGCTCAGGGGATTTTGCAGAAGTGGGGTCAGAGAGATTGTAAGAGCCAAAGGTTGGGATGTCTTGCTCAGAATCACACCCCCCCCGCCCACCACACACACAATAACTGCTGCTTCCACACTGCATGACCCACAACCTCAAGGTGAATACCAGCAACCCCACTGAGGAAGGCTCCCTGTGGAATGGGGACAGGGAGGAGGGAAAAGATGGTAAAAATGCATGATGTATCCATACAAAGTATGTTCTTAATAAAAATAAATAAATAAAGGGCTTGGGCTTCAGATTGGAAGTGTATTTTATGGGAGGTAGAGATAATAAATATTTGGCAAACACCTGGCTCAATTTTTAAAAAATATTTTATTATTTATTAATTTGAGACAGGGAACGAGACAGAGAGAGAGAATGAGCACACCAGGGCTTCCAGCCTCTGCAAACAAACTCCAGCTGCATAAGCCACCTTGTGCCTCTAGCTTATGTGGGTACTGGGGAATCAAACTGAGGTCCCTTGGCTTTGCAGTAAGTATCTTAACTACTAAGCCATCTCTCCAGCCCTGGCTCAATTTTTTTTTAAAAGACTTTTTATTTTAGAGAAAAAGAGAGTGAGACACACACACACACAGAAAGAGATAGAGAGAGGGAAAGAGAATTGGTGTTCCAGGGCCTCAGCCACTGCGGTTGAAACTACAGACATTTGTACCACCTACTAAGCATGTGTGACCTTGCAGTTACCTCACATTTGTGCATCTGGCTAACGTGGCATCTGGAGAGTCAAACATCTTAACTGCTAAGTCATCTCTACAGCCCCTGAAAAATTTTAATTTTTTAAAATTTTAAATTAATATTTAAATTGATTTTTAAAATTAATTTATCTGCAATGAGAGAGATAGAGAGAGGATGAATATGGGCATGCCAGGGCCTCTAGCTGCTGCAAATGAATTCCATATGCATGAGCCACTTTGTACATCTGGATTTATGTGGGTACAGGGGAATCTTGGGTCCTTGGGCTTTTCAGGTAACTGCCTTTACCACTAAGACATCTCTGCAACCCCATCTGACTCAATTTTAAGTGCATATTTAATGCATCTCTCTTCTTTATTTGGCCTCTTCTCCTTTCCCTTAAAATTTGCCCTCCTTTCTCATTTCTCCAATGCTGTGGGTTCAATCCTGGACACTCCTGCTCAGGAAAGTTGAATGTTTCCTTGTGAGTCCACATAAGGCAAAATATCAAGCTAACCTTTAACCTAGGAAGTTTTTTTTTGTTTTGTTTTGTTTTTTTTATTCTTTGGTAATTTCTTGCATAGTATCATCTTTGCCATACTGTTTCCCACATCCCCATTGCTATGAATTTCCTACCTCAGCACATATCAATGCTAAAATGGTGATATCAGCTCCTACCTTTGGTGACTATATTACTGGATTTAGTAGGTTTCAGGATGGTTATTACCTAACAGCAAGCTTTTTCAAATGCTGCTAACAGTTTTCTCTTAGTTGTGTTAATAATGAATTCAGAGTCAGATAAAGGCAGTTGGATATAAATAACACACTAACTACACACACATATATACAAAATATGTAAATATACCAATACATATGCATATGCAAATATTTCACACATGCATTTATTATGCACAACCATACACAAACATATAAAACACATATGCATTTTTTCTCCTGGGATATAGACCTAAGACAAGTCCGAGATGTGTCTTTCTAATTTATGTTCACTGGAAAACCATAACCATGCATGACTTAAAGATTCTCCTGTAAAGGAGGCAACAGATAAATGCCTCCTATGTTTTTGAAATCTCCTTCCTTGAAGGACATCTCATAAACAAAAAATTAAAAAAGAACACCCAGTAGACATTTAAAAACAGTTTAAGCATCATAATATCTTCTATTCTGAGTCACTTTGCACACCCAAATTGTTTTTCTGAGACTATTAACAATGTCATGCTGAGCAATTTAATAAACACAATCAGTGGTGAAGCTTGGGACTTTTGTTTTAGTGGTCTGAGAAATTGTCATCATATCTTTCTAACTCACGTGGTAAGCCTGCTTCCTTAACTAGAGACTCTCAGGGAGTAACTTCTGCCTGTGTGATAAGGATCTTTTATTTGTGGGTGGCATGACTTATTTTGCAGTTGCTGTTCACACTCAAATTGCTCTTGAGGAACAATTCAGACATCATTTGTGTGGGCCTCCCACACTCAGAATAGGTTAATAGCCAATGTCACCTTCCCTAGGCCCTTCTTCGGATAGAGACCATTAAGGGAAATTGCTACTTCAGTAAGTGGTGGATTAAAGTCCTAGCCCAGAGCTCTGTCTGCCCCTGGTTCTAATATTTGTGAGCATGGCTCAGTGAGGAAGCCACAGCCAAATCCTCTCCAGGATGTAAACCAGAGGGCCTGGCCATAAAACTAAAACATGAGAAAGGTAATGCTTGAGGCCATTCAAAAGCCACTGGCAGAGATGGCTGCTGTGCTACAATTCAACCCTTTTCTTCTTCCCTTGTCTTGCAACTTTCCATTTGCTTCTGGTTCTTCTATCTTTGTATGACCAGCTGTTTGTATCTCTATTAGGTCTCCACCCACTGTCATTATGTCTGGCCTGAACTCCTGTCCTGCCTTCCTTCGGTCATTTCTCAATATTTGTGTTCTTCATGAAAGGGGTTTTAGAATTAAGTATTATGTGAGATTTGTGAACCTTGAGGGAGTTTTTATGTTTCCTGCTTATAGATAAAAATAATTACAAAACAATCATGCTACCTTTTAAATGTTGTCTACCTGGAAATTCTAAGCCAAAGGGTCAAGTTAATCAGTCTAAAGAGCTGTGGTATATGCCTATGATCACAACACTGGGGAAGCTGAGGGAGGAGGAATGAGTCGAGTATGAGGCCAACCTGGACTATATATCAAGACAATGCCTAAAGAAAATCTAGGAAGGAAGGAAGGAAGGAAGGAAGGAAGGAAGGAAGGAAGGGAGGGAGGGAGGGAGGGAGGGAGGGAGGGAGGGAGGGAGGGAGGGAGGGAAGGAAGGAAGGGAAGAGAGAGAGGAATTGAACATGCAGGGAGGGCAGAAGGGAGGGAGGAAGAGACGGAGGGAGGAAGGAAGGGAGAATTGAGTTACTGGGAATACATTTGTGCATGTGTTTTGGTGTTTTATTTATATCTCAGACTAGGTCTTAAACTTGCATCTCAATGTATATCTTTCTTAGTCCTAATATATTACCTCATTTGTCCTGTTCTCAGTTTTTACTCCAGCTGAACAGACCTGGATTAATCACAATCATATGTTCATATTGTACTTACCTTTTCTTTTTTCCTTTTATTGCAGTTGATTCTGTAGTACAAGAAAATTTTTGTGGAATGAAACTAGGTATAAATAAATAACGAGTAAGTAAGTGGTAGCTTTGCAGTGGGAAGAAAAACGAATATAGAAGCAGCACTAGGAGGCAAGAGATTTGAATTACTCTGCATGACAAACTAGCTTGGGCATGAGGTGGCACTTTCTGGGAATACAGAGAAGAAAAAGGTGTTAGGAGTTGAGAAAGAGGGAAAAAATTAATCACCGTGGATAAATTCTCTGTGCAGGACATATCCATTGATTTGTAGGAACAGTTTAATGTTATATTTAAATGAAAGTTTTCTGCTCTAAAAATTGAATTTTCCTCTGTTCAGTTAAAGAAGTCTTTAGCAATTCTGTTATAACAATAGCCTGGAATTAAGGACACCTGGAGAGGATGGTTCCTCCAGTGTGACTTGACAGTGATGGAGGCAGACTAGCAGGACTAGGAAAGAAAATGGAGAGTGTTTAGAAATGATAGAGCAGGTGATAATAGGACCTATCAAGGTAGCAGTGCTTTTCCTAGTACCTGGGAAGGGCTTGAGCCATTTTTCTGTTTGCTTCCTTCATTTTTGCCCTTGTCCTCTGTTAGCTTCCCTATCATTTATTCATTCTCCCCCCACCGATCCTTCTCTTTTTTTTTTTTTTTTTTTTTTGGTTTTCAGAGGTGCGGTCTCACTCTAGCTCAGGCTGACCTGGAATTCACTATGAAGGCTCAGGGTGGCCTTGAACTCACTGAGATCCTCCTACCTCTGCTTCCCAAGTGCTGGGAATAAAGGCGTGTGCCACCACGCCCGGCTCTTTTTCCTTCTTAACTCTATTTCACTTTCCTGTTTGTTTCCTAGACTGAGAGAAGAAGAAGACATTTACTTCTAATACCTGGAATACAATTTAGTAAAGAACATGAAAGTTGAACTAAAATAAAATGAGTGGATGCTGTGTGGCATTTCCTTTGCAGTGAAACATTTTCTCTTGGAGGGAGGAGAGAAGTGCATTCAAGAAGCTGAACCAGTTACAAGATTCACCAGGCCCTTTGTATAAGCAGCAGCAGTTGTTCCGGAGCAGAGATAGAGATGCTCTGGCCCTGCTGCCAGCACATTGTTCTGAGAACTCCAGAGACGCAGCTCATCTTGAGCTGTTACCCATTCTGGGTAGGCTTTTCTGTGACGCAGCTGCCTTTGAGTCACCAATTCTCCTGTAAGTAAGCCTGCAACTGTGTTACGAAAGGATACCCATGTGTTAACTTTTCCTGGTGAGATAGGAACAAACTTCTGTTCACCCCAGTCATTCCCCCAAGTTTAGCTTACTGACTCAGTGAGTTTGTTGGAATTACAGCAATATGGGTGAGGGGTTACTTTAGAAGAGCACAGATGACTTAAAGGGGGCTGCATGACCAAAAAGTCCAGCCTAGAAAGGTGAAGTCTCCTTAAAGCTGCACCCATGGAGCTTACTGCATGACCTGCAGGCAGTCCAGCTCTTCAGAGTCTCCTCTCCCCACAATGACTGCCAATCATGGAAGGGAAGGTACAAAGGAATGAAGCAGTGTGGCAGCGAGGAAGCAGGAAACAGAAAGTCTACACTAGCTGACTCTCTCTTTTCCATTTTTATTTCATCCAGGACCCGAGCTTAAGAGATGGTGCAATCCACAGCCAGGGTGTGTTTTCCCCCTTAATTAGTCCTCTCTGAAAATGCACTCCCATGATAGACACAGCCAAAGATGCATTTTTTTAATCTGGTCACTTTATAATTCAATCAAGTTGACAAGATTAACTAATAAACCTAACAAAAATAGGATTTTAGACATGTGTGAAGATCACTGGAAATACAGTGGGTGTTTATCACAGGTTACCACACCATTGGTTCCTTGAAGCACCTTTTAAAAGTAGCGATGACTACTTTGCTTTGCTTCCCTAATCTAGGGAAAAAAAGTTTCAAGATTAGTGATCTGCCACTTACCATATGAATTGACAACCTTGCATAGGATCTAGTTCTGTATTCTCAAAAGATGGTGAAAATAACCCAAAACACAAGAAATCAACAAAAACCACCTACCTCCTTGGAAAGTTATCTCTAATATTAACTTGTATCGAATATCTGGTTGAGTGATTAATACACGTAGGGGCTCACTGACAATCACAACTCTTAGTCATTGTTTTTGAACCCATCACTTAGAAATGTCATTTTTTTACCTCATTCCAAGGGCCCCTGATAGAGTGACCATTGTTTACTACCAACAGTGAGTGATCATTAAAAGCCAGGTAAGAGCTCCTCAGAGAAAAGGACACGCTGCTCTTATAGACAAAGGATATGGAAGGAAGGACAAGCTGTACACAAGTGAAGAAAGTGTGTTGGGAAGGCATGATGGTCATGACAGTGACTCTCTCAGACCTCCAGATCCACTAAGCCTACTTGACTTGTAGTTCTGTTGCTGTGTTCTGAGATCCATTGCAGTCTCTGCTTCAAGAAGTGCTACTTCCCATGGCTGCTCCAGTTAGTGACAGAGACTCTGAGGCAGGCTCACTGCAAGGATACATGGCACTCCTCTGATGCACAGTCTTTGGACATAAATCTATGGAATTGGTAAACCTTTTTGAGATACTGCAGTCTGAGACTTAACTAACCATTGTCCCCATTCATTATTGCTTATTCCACAAGAGGTGAACGGATGTTGACATCCTATGGGGAATTCCGTCTTCCCTCTATTTATTCTCACAAGATTTTTGGCTAAAAACTATTTCCTTCATATTGAACCATTAGCTGGCACATAGTTACTATGTAGACATTCCTCAAGATCAGAATTTCTACTTCCAGTTAACATTATCTTTGAAAAATTCACATAATCTTCGTTCTTTGCTTTACTTAACATAGCTGGAAAAAAGACAATATACTGAATGGCTCTGAAAGGCTCTCATATTATAATCTATAAATGCTGTGCACAACATGAATTCACACATTGTTTCTTGTATTTCAGTACTAGATCCTAGTAGGGCTAAATGTCATTCCATGTGCAAATTATCCTTTGATCTATTAACAAATATTATAATATCAAAAAGTAAACATTGCTTTGATTTTTGACTCACAATACCAACATGTAACAAAACGAGAGTAAAACTCAAATCTTTGAAGATTCACCCTCATTATCACTTTTGATCCAGAACCACTTATGGAATTTTCGAGTAAAGCATGCAATGCCTTTCTAATTGGCTCTCCTCCTAAAATTAAATATACTTTAATTAAAGAAAATTCTATATTCATTATCACCATCAAAAGCAAGTTAAAATTTACCTGTTCTGTTCTATTAGCTTGGAACTCATAGCAATAGTCACAAAGTTTAAAATCCAATCATGATTTAAAAAAAAAGCTACAATTCTGTTCCTGGGTTGATTGTTTCTTCTTAAATCAATACTTGAGTCTTTGATGGGACAATGTTTGTATTATTAACCTCAATGGTAAATAGATTAACTCTAAGATTTTTAATATATAAGAGGAAGGTTCTGCTATCTGTGTTACAACTATAAAAGCAACTGTTATTATTTGGCCTTAATTAGAAGTACATATTGATGATCCATCTTTATTTTTGGAATGAAACATATGTCTAAACCATCAGGAGATTTAATTTAAAAGAGAGTTTTGAGATTTTTCCAAAACCTTTGACGTACCACCTTAGTATAGAAATGCTTTTCATAATCTTATTCTAAGGCTATGATCATTAAGAATTTAAAGAAGCACTTAATATTGATGACTGAATTTTCTTCTTTTGAAAGATGCCGCATTGGAAGAAAATGCAGTGACAAAAAAAGAAGTTTCAAAATCCCCTATTTGGCTTTTCAATACATGTTTGAGATTTTGTTTCTGAAAGAAAAAAAAAAAATCAAAGCAACATTTTTGGTACAGTGTTGTTATGCCCAATCTTGATATACAAGATGTGGGGAGATGTTCATTTTAGGTTTCAAGGTGCTACCTATTGAAACACAATTAAATTTCAAATAGGAAGTTTGTAATGAATGCATTTATTTAAATCCATCCTGGCTATGAGAGGCACAACAAATTTCATTAAAATAATTTACATTTGCAACAATTTCTTCACATTTTTAGATATGTACAGACATGGGTTCTATTCAAATGAGCTCAGGGAGAAAAGATGTGACATTAGTGTTCACTGCAATCAGGTGCAGGAGTAAAGCTGTGCCTACTTTCTGGTGGGAGTCACCTGCCTGATTTGTGACCAGGTTAGCTATCACTTCAGCTTGAAAGGAATCAGGAGCAGATGTATTAGACATCTTTCCATGTGAGAATAAAACTACAAAAACAAGTCTATGATGCTACTGACATTATTTCAAGGAGTTCATACCATTTCTCATTTTCACAGTGAAAGTCAAAGTGTTTAGAGCTTGCATACCAACCACGCCTTATTTGACAGATTCTGTCCACTCAGTTTCAGCCATTACTAGTAAAATTTAAAGTTTTTATTTAAAAAGTGCAGTTGGCTAAAATTCTTTCATTTTTCATTTTAATTTTAAACCCATTTGTATGGTCAAAGAGTCATCTTTTTTCAATGGATACAGATGGACTTGTTAAATGTCATTTATGGCAAATATTGGAAAATTGTATTTCAAACAGAATGTTCTTCTCTGCCTATGCATTTTTTCCGCATGGTACACGAACTATAGTTCCTTCTTCTCTGTCAAAAAAAAAAAAAAAAAAAAAAAAAAACACCATCCAGACTCTGTGTTTGTTTCTTTACCAAAATACAAAATGTTCAGTTGTGTTGAAGACATCCAAGTCATTATTGTGCACATTCCTCTCCTAGAAAGTGTCTTTCTTTCCTGATTCCTCCTTTTTATTATTATTATTATTTTGGAGAGAGACAGACAGACAGAGAGGAAGACAGAGATGGGCACAGGAGCAGTGTCTCAGCTGCTGCGAATGAAATCCAGATGTGTGCACCCCCATTGTGGTCAAGTGCGGCATTGCGCTCTTGTGTCACTGCATCTGGCCAAACGTGGGACCTGGAGATTGGAACCACTGGAGATTGGAACCAGTGTTCTTAGGGTTAGGAGGCAGGCGCCTTAACCCCTAAGCCATCTCTCCAGCCCCTGATTCCTTCTTTTATCTGTGGCTGTATCCAAATATTTTATCAATACAATAATGGATATAGTTTCATGTTAGTTTCATCTGTTCAAGGATAGGTGTCTGGAGTGGAGCTACTAGAAGCCAACATATCTTTCCCCGCATTAGCTGCTTTTTGTTGGGTGCTTTCTGTCAGCCACAAGAAGCTAACTGTAATAATATGGAACCTTTATCTTTAACACGACTTTGAAAGTAATTCCAAAACTAAAGCTAGAAAAAGCTAAAAAGCTATTAACTTTTAGGAGTAGCCTTATGCAAGACTGTTACATTATTGAGAGTATAACTTTATAGAGGAGCTTGAGACCCTTTCTCTCCCTCCTTTCTTTTCCTCTTTGCTTCCTGGCTCATGGATTGACTTTGTTTCACATTCCCACAATGGTATGCTCCTCTTGACAAAGCTTACTAAAACAGCAACTTACTAATTCACTGTTCCTTTTCTTTCTTTTTTACACTTTCAATTAGTTTTTTTTAAAGCTATGTGTATGTTATGTGTATGTGTGTCTTCTATACACAAGGAAGCACATGTGTGCATGATGTGAGGTCGACATTGGGTATTTATTGAGAAAGGGTATCCAAGTGAACACAAATTTCTTTCTTTCTTTTTTTTCAAGATAAGGTCTCACTTTAGCCCTGGCTGACCTGGTATTTACTCTGTAGTCCCAAACTGAACTTGAACTTGCTGCAATCATCCTACCTCTGCATCCTATGTGCTAGGATTAAAGACGTTGCCATCGCACTCAGCTATGAACACAAATTTGACTAATCTAGTTAGCATACCCAAAAGATCCTCTGATTTCTGCTGTCTGTGTGCTAAAATTGTACAGCAGCATCACCATACACAGCTAGGTAACTCCTAGGTATCTGAACTCAGTCCTCATATTTGTATGCCAAACACTTTACTGACTGAGCCTTCTCCCTAGCTCCTATTTTTAATACTTAATAATCATGTGTTCATTGAACAAAATTACTTTTTTTCAGTATAGTCTAGCAATAGCCTGGCAACCCTTAACTTTGGATGCTATTATAGTTTCAAATCTATTATGTCACCCCCATACCTAATGTGGGTGTATATGAGATGGCTTGAATTATGTGTCTCCCATAAACTTGTGTGTTCTGAATGACAGATCCCCAGCTGGTGGCAATTTGGGAAATGGAGCCCCCTGGAGAAAACATGTTTGGGACAGGCTTATGGGCATTATAGCCAGCTTCTCCTTGCCAGTGGTTGGCACACTCTCCTGCTGCTGTTGTCCACCTTATATTGGCCAGAAGGTAATGTCCAGCCTCTGCTCATGCCATGTTTTCCCCTGCCATTTTGCAGTTTCCCCTTGAGTATGTAAGTAAAAATAACTTTCCTTCTATCAGCTGCTTTTGGTCAGGTGCTTTCTGTCGACCACAAGAAACTAACTGCAATAATATGTAACATTTATCTTTAACACAACTTTGAAAGTAATTCCAAAACTAAGGATAAAGTACATGTCAAAGTTATTCTATTAACTATAGTTTTAAAACATGTTTACATAATTGAAAAAGACCTTTTGTAGTATGATTATCTCACCCATAAATCCAATGATCACCCTTAAAAATATGACTTAGCATCTAGGAATCTCAGTTATCTTTAGTTATCTGTAAAAAAGAAAGGAGAAAGAATATACTCAGACTGTGATATAGACATTTTATGAAGATTAATGGGGTCATTTCTGTAAAATATTAAGCACATAACAAATATTCTGTGAATAGCCATTGGGGAATACCATTAAGGCTGTCATGCTGAATGCAAAGTGCACAATTGTGCAATTGAAGTATTCCCACAATTATCTGAGTGTTTATGGCATTTTAAAGTTTAAAAATACTTCAAATGTAAAAGTCTATTCAGATTTGCCAAAAATCTATTTTCCCCAACATGGTGACTAGAACATAAATAATTTCTATGTTAGACAATTTGGACAAAAATTTCAGTAAGCTGGTGGGAAACAAATGATAAATCAAATAATGCATAACATAAATGATCATATATTATCAGGACGACTAGGTGTGCCATCATAGCAATGGTATAGTATAGAAATGAAGGGTAGTTTGCTACAAAATTCACAGAGGGAGGCTCTGGGAGCTGCATTTCCTGTGACACCATTTTTATAAACTCTGGAGTGTCTGTGGTTGCTGCGGTGTTGGACAACTAATGCAACCCTCAAATAAGGGCCTCGGGAATATCATTTTAGGCTGAGCCAAGAAGGAAAGACTTTAGCATTCTTAAAGAATTTATTTAATTCCTTTAGAACCTGGGGAGCTCAGTAAAAAAAAAAAAAAGGAGGTCTCTTGGGCTGGAGAGATGGCTTAGTGGTTAAGGCGCCTGCCTGCTAAACCCAAGAACCCGGTTCCAATCTCCAGGTCCCACGTTTGGCCAGATGCAAAGTGACACAAGGGTGCAATGCCACACTTGACCACAAGGGGGCGCACACATCTGGATTTCGTTCACAGCAGCTGAGAGACTGCTGGCGCGCCATTCTCTATCTGTCTCCCTCTCCCTCTCTCTCTGTCTGTCTCTCTCTGTGTCTCTCTCCAAAAATAAAAAATAAAAAAAGGAGGTCTCCTCTGCAGACAATTGCTACAAAGACAAATAACAACAGACAATAACAAAGGTGCAAGAGGAATCTGTTACATAAGTGTAGGGGCATAGATGTGAGAACTCATGCTACTTCATGATGCGTGAGGACCTTCTACATTGTCAACCAGTGTGCAAACCCCACAAGTGAAGCGAACATACTTCTTGCTTGAATTGAAGTAAACAAATTGTTAGTCAATGTTTGTAATTTCACCATATGAGGTCAAATTGGGCTAATTAGTTAAAGATTCTAGGAAAACTTTGGGAGGCTTTTCAAGAGTTCTTTACACATCCCAATCCAGTTCTTCATCCTCCCCTTCCTATTTCCTGGTTTGTGATGAAAGGTACAATGCTGTCAAGCTTTTATGAATCTTGTTACTAGCCAGAAAAAAAAAAAAAAAACATTTAAATATGATTCAATTTCATGCAGACAGAGATGCAGAACAACTTGGCAGTTAATGGCGAATAGCTTTTAAGGGTTTAAGTCAGCCCTAAACATTATTCCAATGAGTTTTTGTGGCTTAATTACCTTAAAACATTAAGTAGTCAAAGAGTCCATCAATACAGATGCACTTAGAGATATCAAAAGTGCACAGCTCCTAAACACCACCTCGAAGGTGTCTAATATAGCATCTTCTTTTGTCAAAAAGCCTGTGAAAATAGTTTCAGTCTACCTGTTTGAGTCTAATGATGTGTGTGATAATTACTGGGAGAAATGTGAACTCAAAATGGTTCTCTAAGTAGCAAGCAGGAGCTTCACAAAGCAATGGACAGAGCCTTTTTTTTGTTTGTTTGTTTGTTTTTTCAAGATAGGGTCTCACTCTGGCCCAGGCTGACCTGGAATTAACTATGTAATCTCAGGGTGGCCTTGAACTCATGGCGATCCTCCTACCTCTGCCTCCCGAGTGCTGGGATTAAAGGCGTGCACCACCACGCCCGGCTGACAGAGCCATTTTTGTCTTACCCTATTCTTAGCCATACAGTGTGCCTATAAGAGTTGCGATCCCAAGCTCTTGATTTCAGCAGCCCTGAGTTCAAATCTCAGTCAGCAATTTTTAGGGCAGTTATGTAACAGGATGATAAATGAGGGAAGAATAATTACAATAGAATTTAGCTAAATTTTTGTGAAGTATTCATGAAATGATGTATACACAGATATTAATAATAGCTAATATGTTAGGCATTCTTTTACTTTTGAAGGCCTAGTCTTATGATTTTTTAAAAGTGAGAAAAGATGAACTTGAAGGGTCATTGTTAAGGCTGTAAAAATGAGCTTAATGTCTCCCTTAGGATTCCCTTTCTTTGGACTGTAATTAAAGAAACCAAAGGTTGTCACTTATTTCACGCCCTGTTTCAGATGTTTTCTTCTGCAGAACTCATTTCTATCCTTGCACTTACAATAACTTCATTACATTTTTTTCAAGTCAAATCACATTTCAATCTTTACCATTCAAATTGTCCTAAGATCCCATACGAACAAAATGTTAATATTTATGAGTAATGTATTTTGGGTTCGGAGATAGGAAGAGAAACCTTCAGGGAGGCAGAAATGAGTTATTGGCCTGCTATAGAATGTGTCATTTGGAAAGAGCTGCACTGTAGAGAGAGATGATTCAGATGCACAGTTTCAAGGGGCAATGCAATCTAGTTGACTAATCTCTCATTATGGTAAGGTAAGACTTTTTGTGAGCACTGACTGCTCATTAGCATCTTGATCCCACTGAAGAATCCAAGTAAGGGGTGCCAGCTTCATTCTCATTACTGAATAATTCCAATGTTTCCTTCCATCTCCCTCATTTATCATGCAGAAATTATAAGTGTCAAAAGGTAGAGTCATTTGAACTATTAGAGAGAAAGCTGTTGCATGTTGAATACTGAGTCTTTTATGAGATGACCTCTAAATCACTTCAGTGAAACCTCCATGAATTTTGGTGTCATTACTCCTCCTTTCTGAGTCATCTCTGTCTCCAGCTATCTCTGTACCCCTTTCTTGATTCTTCATATCCAAGTTTTGCTCCTGATCCATGCAAGTTGACATCCCCTATGACAGAACTCAGTGTTGATACTGCCTATGAAATCTGCAGGTCACATGCCCCCATGACAGATGTCAGTGCTGACACTGCTTGTGAAATCTGCAGGTCAAATTTCATCCAATGCACATAAAAGTGCTTTTTTCAGTAAGGTGGGTGGAAGAAAGGGTGGATTGTTATTGTTTGAAGCAGGTTAGGAGATAGACAGGCTGGTCCACAGCTTTAATTTAACACCTGTTAGCTGAAAGTAGACAAACTAATTCTCCTAAACAGGTGCATAATCTCCATAAGTGAAGGAAAATATAATTTATGATCAGAGATTTCAACTAGATTATAAGGGATTCTTAATAAATATTCACTTGTGGGAAAAGTGATTAAAGAATAGAAAGATGGGTTATATAGTAGATCTTTCTTCTTTACCTCCTGTGATGGTTAAGTTTGTGTCAACTTGATCTGTTTAGTAATCCACAGACATTCCTCATAAGTGTCTCTGAGGTTGCTTCTAGGAAGGATTAACTAAGGGGGTATCCTTCCCCCAGGGTGAGCCCTTCCTCAAGAGTGGGTGGCCCCTTGGAGGGGGACTTTATCTAAGGGAGCTCTGGGAAGGAAAGCTCTCTCTCCTCCCCGCTGGCTGTCGGGGCTGCTTGCTGTTCGCTGCTTGGTGCTTGGCGCTTGGCGCTTGCTGCTTTCCAGTGTGGACTGATGACAAGTGTGGACTGAAGAGCAGTGTCTCTCCAGTATGCCTCCAGGCCTTCAATGCCAGGTTGGGACTGCTGAGGCATCCAGCCTTGTGGACTGAGCAACCACTGGGTTTCTTCACTCTCAGGCCTGCAACCAGCTATTGTTCAACTGCCATAAACTAATACCAATAAATTCCCTTTTAATACAAATCATTCTATCGCTTCTGTTCCTCTAGAGAACCCTGACTAATATACCTCTGAAATAGTTAGGTTAGTAATATATCATTTCCATCAGCTATAGAAAAACATAAACACATTTTAGTTCCTAAAATATGAATATATGGAAGTGACTTAAGTACATGTGAGAGGAGGGTAAGCTACATGGGAGAGACATAAAATTAGCATGAGGACAGATGAAGTGCATCACATTAAATGCATGTGTAAGCTATATTTCACAATATAAACCTAACAGACCCTTAAATTAATAGAATGATGATTAGCTGTTACTCACCAAACTATTTATTGACTTTTAATTGCTACATCATAACTATTATTGAAAGCAGTAATATTACTATAAAGTTGTCTCAATTGTGATATAGTTGGATATACATAGGTTTGGAGTCAGGTGGACATGTATTAACCCCGTGGTTTCATTTCCACATGTCTGTGATATTGGACAGTGTGCTTTGCCTCTGTGCCATGTGAATAACAATTTCCATTCCCAGGGTCACTTTAAGGGTGAGAGATAATGTATCTAAAGCAGCAAACATAGTGTCTCACGCACAGACACTCAATACTCAACCGCCACATTGGAAGTGGTAACTGTTGTTATTATAGTCCTCGGTCTGAAAAATTTCCCTCATAAAAAAAGAGAATGGGCTTCTGTAGAAGTTAAACAGAGTCAATCCACCTTTCAAAGAGGCCTGAGGCCAAAGTGGCAATGAAGCAAGGATAGCAGACAAAGTTAGGGCTGGTTTCGGCTGCTATGTAAGGTCTGGCAGATGTACCAGAGGACAAAACGTGCACACAGAGCCTTCTTCCCTGGTAATCCTTTTGGAAATATGCTGTATAGAAGACCTAGAGAAGACATTTCTACTCAGAAGCAATGAATTTCATATAGGAACACCATGAAGCTCACTTTAAACTGATCTCCCCTGCCATTATTTACTGGCTTTAACCAGAAGAGAAAGGAGAATCAAACTTCTCTTTTGGCTTCCTCACTGGAAGAAGCCATTGCACATTCCTTCATGTCCATGTCTACATCTTAGGCCCTTCATTGATCTTACTAAGCTTTTAGGTGAGTTAAAAGATTACAAAAAGCAACAGTTTCCTCATGAGTAAAAGATGCTAATAATAAACTTGGATGTGCAGGGATAGACCATGCCAGCTCACATCACAGAGTCTTATTTTCTAACCTCTATCAGAAAGATCTTACCTCTGACAAATAAAACGGAGATGGCACCCTTGGAGTTAGCATATGAGCAGTTGTGCTTCCATCACATACTGTGTCACCGTCACCAAATAAGATCAAGAGCTCTCTTCTTCACCTCGCTTACTAAAACAAACAAACAAACAAACAAAAACACCTGCATCTTGAATCCAATCTATAATCATCATTAGCAACTATACCTAAGGAGTTAAATGCTTTCATGAAAAACAAAATGACATGTTAGCAGTCAACTTCTCATTGTGGGACAAAACACCCGGCCAGAAAAAGTTTATGGAAAGAAAGAGGCTATGTTTACCGTACAATTTCCTCATGGTGGAGAAAACATGGCATGAGCAGGGAGCTGGCTCACATCTGCATGTATCAGCAGAGAGCTATAGAGAAAGTGAGCTCGCTAGCACTGGAAAGGGTGCTGAATTACAAAATTCAAGGCCCACTTCCTGTGACACATCTCCTCTGATAAGACTCCACCTCCCAAAGGCTTAACAACTTTCCCCAATTTCCATCAGCTCAAGGCCATGTATTCAAAATACATGAGCTCATGGGGAACATTGTGTTCAAACCACCACAACATATGTTAATCATGATTGTTTCTTGTCACATATTTTCTATACAGCCAACATTATTACACTATGTTGAATTCAGTGTCCTGTTTAATCTCTAAATCTACTCTAAAAGATTTTATAGTTCCTGTGAGCTGTGGTAACAAAATGAAATATAAACTAGGTGGCACATAGATGACAGAAATTTGTTTTTCACTGTTCTAGAGGATAGGAGGTACAAGGTTAAGGCATGGGCAGATTCTATGCCATATAAGGGCTACCAGATGGTGTTTCTTTTATTTTTGGTTTTTTTTCAAGGTAGGGTTTCACTCTAGCTCAGGCTGACCTGGGATTCACTATGTAGTCTCAGGGTAGTCTTGAACTCATGGTGATCCTCCTACCTCTGCCTCCTGAGTGCTGGGATTAAAGGTGTGTACCACCATGCCTGGCTTAGGTGGTGTTTCTTATGGTTCATGGATAGTGTCTTCTAGCTCCATCGTCACAATGTGCCTGGAGTTTCACTTATAATTACACTAACTTTGTATGTGAAAACAGGGCCCTCATGACCTCCTCACAGACTCTAGCTCCAAGATACATTGTCAAATTCATTTCCAGGATATGAATTTTGGATGACAATAGCATTCATAATATAGCTCAAGATTAGTGTTATTATCACTTTCATTTTATAGATAACGAAACAGGCTTATTTTGCTCAATAGTCTGACCCAAGTTTTATGGCAAATACAAAAGATGTTGGTATTTGAATTATACTTTGTTATTGTAATACCCAGATTTCTTGATTCTTCTTTACATATAAACACTCTTAAGATCATGTGATAAAGGTTAAGTGACTGACAATCATTAAGATACTCTTATTAAGATATATTTATGTCACATGACTTGTTTATTGATTTTCCACCACCTCGTTGTGTCAATGATGAGGTTTTTTATTCATCTCCCTCTATAAATGATTTTATATCCGAGAAAAGTCCCTGTTCTTATTAGATCTAGCAGTGTGGCAACTATGAACACATTTTCACATCAGTGTCTGCAGGTAATATGCTCTTGAATTGTTTTAATTTATAGTAGGACTTGAAGAATGTTATGCACATCAGTCTTATAAATAATGTGACATAAATAACAGCTGCATTTATTGCCAAAGCAATTATTTTCTTCCTAAGCAATCATTCATTTTTTAGCAGGAACTGGAAATTTGCATACAGCATTGTCTCCTTACATAATTAGGGTGAGTCTCCTTTATTCTCCTGCCTTGACGTTTAATACCTGAAAATAATTAGTTTTTTTTTTCTTTCAGAGTTGTCAAGATCGTCTGACACTCTTTTATTTTTGCATGGGGTAAAGGGCAAGCTTGTGTTTATAATAATAGTGATATCTGTACAGTTGTCTCCAATATCCCTCAGGGATGGGATCTTGGACCACCTTGGACACCAGAATCTGTAATGTTCAAATACCTTATATAGAGCTGCATATAACCTATGCAAATGCATTAAATCATGGACTTTAAACCAACTCTCAATTACTTATAATACTTAATGTTGTGGTGGCTTGCAAAAAATGTTCCTCTTAAGCTGATGTGCTTTAAATACATTTTCTCCCAGCTGATGGTAACTTGTGATGGTTGTGGAGCCTTTGGGTGGTGAAGCCTTGATGGTGGAGGTGGGTAGCTGAGGCCTGGCTGGAGCCCAGCTTCAAGCCCAGTACTTAGCCTGCTTCATTCCTCTGCTGTAGAGATGTGTTGCTTACATGGCTGTTTGATTCTGGTCAAGCTTTTCTCACATGATGAAATTTCCTCTCAAAACTATAAGCCAAAATAAAACCTTTCCTTTCACAATCTGCTTCTGGCAAATGTTTGGCAATAAGAAGGTAACTGCCACAAATGCTATGTAAGTAGCAGTTATATTTTTAATTGTTTAAGAAATTATGATGAAAACAAAATTCAGTATGTATACAAATTCTGTCTTTCAAGTACTTTTGATCTAGGGTTGGTTGACAATGAGCAGACAGAATGCATGAGCATGAAAGGAGACCTTTTTGGCCTATTAACCTTGGAGTGTTGCTATACAGAGGTCATATAATGGATCTCAAATGCCTGGCATTCATTGTCCTGCTTAGCTCATTCGTATGTATGTATGTATGTATGTATGTATGTATGTATGTATGTTATATATATATATATATGAAACCCTATTGTATGCTGGAGCCTGTGGTTCAATACTAGGTACATGGGTACATAGTAGTGAATACAGTGGAAATCAACAGACTCAAACACAGGGTTCAAAAATGTTTGGTCTTGGGTAAGAAACAGACAATAAAAAGAAATAATATAATGAATTTCAATGACCTATGGAAGACAACAGCCTCATGATCAGGGAATATGAAGACCTTACTTCTAAGCAGGGATCTGAGGTAGCAGAGTCATCCAGAAAACAAAGGCAAAGGTGTTCTCCAGGAAGAGGGAGTGTAAATGTGATTCCTTATCTGAAACAGCTTGATGTTTTTAAGGACTTAAAAGGGAGCAAGCCAGTGAGAATTGGACTTAATAAGTGTGGTGGTTTGATTCAGGTGTCCCCCATAAATTTAGGTATTTTTAATGCTACTCTTCCCAGCTGAGGGCAATTGAAATTAAAGCCTCCTGGAGGTGGTGTATTGTTGGGGACAGGTTTATGGGTCTTATAGCCAGTTTCCCTTTGCCAATGTTTGGCATACTCTCCTGTTGCTATTGTCCACCTGATGTTGGCCAGGGGATGATGTTCAACCTCTGCTTATGTCATCGTTTTCTGCTGTCATTATGAAGCTTCCCCTTGAGTACGTAAGCCAAAATAAACCCCCTTTTCCCCAAATCTGCTCTTAGGTGATTTTTGCCAGAAACACAAATCTGACTGCAATACATCATGTCCATCTCTTTTTTGAGGTATATTTTCAATTTGAGTTCTGATTTTCTTGATGCTTCCTGGAATTCATTCTTACATTTGAACAAGTCTTCATTAAGCTTAATCAATCAGTTGTTGAGATCTTCCATTTCTTGACTTACCTTCAACCATTCGTATGAGGGTTCTAATGTTTTCTTCAATGAAGTTAAGCCTACTGTCAAAAGCTGAATGCTCTAAGAGATGATTATGTTCAATTTCATTGATATGATTGTTAATTGTTTGCTTCCAGTTCAGTGATTCTTTTGATCAGGGTTTCATTGTTTGTTTTGTTTTCATTTGGGGATTGAATTTCTATTGATTTCTCTTTGAAATCACTGGAGGCTTCCATTGTAGGACTAGGTATCCTTGGTGGAGATCTCTCAGTTTTCTATCTTCTGTTGGCCTTTTTGCATTGTTGTTTACCCATTTTAGGAAGACTCTTTATTATATTGATGAGGAAGCAAGTTTTTGTCCTTTAGCCTGTGCACCCTCTGACTCAGGTGAACAGGGATGTTAATACCCGGTGGCCAGTCAGGATACCAGAGCAAAAGCCTGATTCCACAGCTCGCACAGTGAACAGGCTTCCAGGGTACTGGGAGGAGCTGGGAAGCAGGGATCTGACCTACTCACTCAATGCTGCCTCAACCACACACAATCCACTGCAGGGAACCTAGTTTTCCTTTTAATGATTTTTAAAAATATTATGAAGCAATTTAAAATCTACCAAAACTGTATAAGAGCAGTATCATTTACTTTCCCTGACCCATTTGAGAATAAGTTGCCAACATATTACCACCCCTGAAAACTGTAATATCTTCAACTTAGAATTTATCTTATATTACCATTCTACAACTATCAAAATCAGGAAATTATCATTGACACAAGTTTCCCTAAGTCTAAACTAATGTATTTATAAAAGGATAAGATGGGGCTGGAGAGATGGCTTAGCTGTTAAGGCACCTGTCTGCTAAGCCCAAGAATGTCCCTTCAATTCTCCAGGTCTCATGTTTAGCCAGACAGTGACGCAAGGGTGCAATGCTGCACTTGCCCACTAGGGTGCTCACGCATCTGGAGTTTGTTCACAGTGGGTGAGAGGCTTATGGTGTGCCCATTCTCTCTCTCTCTCTCTCCCAAAAAAAAAAAAAAAAAAAGATTGTTCAGGATCATATTCTGCATAAGCTATTCATTCTCAAATCTGTGGAATTCCTCACTGTTTCCTGGTCTTTCAAGACTTTGCAACTATTAAGATTATAGAAAATTGTATTTGAGAACTTCCCTGAATTTTCATTTGCCTGATATTTCCTTATGGCTAGATTGATGTTATTTTTACAATATGATTAGATGGTAGAATGACAGAAACATCACTGTACTTGTCCTTGCCTCTCTTTTTTTGTTTGCTTGTATTTCTAGCACCAAAGACTAAGCCCTGAGTGATGAGAATCCCATCCATGTACTCTGCCACTAAACTATATGCCCCGTCCTTTGTCTATTTTTTCATTTTGAGATGGGGTTCTCACTAAGTTGTACAGGCTGGCTGGGGAATTGAACCAAGGCCATTAGGCCATGTAAGCATGTGCCTTTAACCTCTAAGCCATCTCTCCAGTCAATATTTTTAATTCAATAAAATGCCAAGTGCGAGCTGGAGAGATGGCTTTGTAGGCAAGCACCTTAACCACTAAGCTAAAGGGCCTTGGTTCGATTCCCTGAGGGCCACTTTAAGCCAGTTGCATAAGGTGGCACATGTATCTGAAGTTTGTTTGAAGTGACTGGAGGCCTTTTCATGCCATTCTTTCTCTTTCTCTTTCTCTCACTCTGTCTCCCTCTGCTTCATTCTCTCTCTCTCAAATAAATAAAAATAAAATAAAAGCAAAGTGCAATTGCTGCATGAAAAATTAGGGGTAGAATAATCAAAATACAAGGAAATATACACAACATATGTCATTTGGTACAATGTTTGCTTTTAATTCACAGAATCATCCAAGTAGCCTAAATTCAAAGGAATAGTCCCTGCAATAGCTGTCATGACAACATGATTTTCCACCATCAAACAAATGTGTTATCTTTGCACTCACTAATGTACTTCAAGGTCTACTAACAATAGTCCATGTTGTCAGAAGACACAAATGAAAGCATCTTCAAAGACTCCATTGCAATACGATGCTTTGGAGAATTCCATTTTTACTTGCCTGGAATTTTACCAAAAGGGGTTGCCAAGCATTCCTTCTGCCATAATATTTCAGACACTAGACTATCTATTTAAAATAAAATGGAAATATTTAAAATGAAAATTTTGGTATTTCCAAATGCAATCCAGATTGTGGCCTCCTGTAGAGGTAACACAGTTATCTTTGTTTTTATTTCTAGATTTAATTTAATGTCAAAATGATCCTGTGTATCATTTTGAAGGGTGACTAAGAGGAACTTTGCGGGCTCATATAGATCACCTCGATAGTATCATTCAATTATTTCCAAAAGTGTATTTGCCTATGAGGAAAAAAACCCTCAGTAAAAGTGCAGGGGTGGGGATATACGCAAAACCAAATCCAAAATGAATTGGTACTATAGAAACCTTCCTCCTCGATAGCATACTAAAAGATATAACACTTAATATGAGTGTTGAGAGGGTAGACTGAAGCCTAACCCTAAAATATTTGGCCCTTACTGGTAAATCCCAGTACCAGCAATGGGTTACAACCCACAAGGAGCTGTTGATCAGAGAGACCTATGATGTTCCCAAAACAAGATAGACTTCTGTCAAGGTACTTGATTGCTTGCCTGAGGTAAAAGATAAGACCCTACTGCTGAAGGCAACACATGCTGCTGATGCAGAACACAGAGATTTGGCTGAATCTGGAAGGAAGTCAGCTCCCATATGATTAGCCCATATAGTGCTGAAAACTGTGACAAGAGATGCTGGGCGAAAATGGCTAACAATGCTGCAATCAAGCAGGGGACCCTGCTATATGCAATCAACCATCCTGAAAAGATGTGCACACCTATGCAATAGTGGCACCCACCCTAGGTATGTAACAAATGTTTTCTGATTGCTGAAACAGGGAGCCAAGTCAGAATCCTATGGGGACCAAAATTATGGATTCCTATGAGAAGCTTCCACAAGTCTTTGGACAAAAGTGAAGCTACACCCATCAAAATGTCTCCAAATTAATAATGCTTATACTGTTAACATATCCTGATCTCATTCTCCACTTTTTCAGAAAGCAGGAAGAACAAACATTTTTAAACAGGACAAGGATTGCTGACTCAATGTCAGCAGGTGAGTCATGCCTAGCACAACAACTAAGACCCAAGTAAAAACCACAAAGGAATTGGCAATATGAACAGGAATGTTGCTTCCGTGGCAAGCCTGACAACCTGAGCCATGGTGATGGAGACAGAACCTGAGATACTCAAAATGCACTAAAGTAGAAATCCAGAAGGTGCTGAGAGCTCAAGACAAAAAGAGACTTAAGGCACACCCACCAAGGCCCAAGGGAGGTGGAAAAAATGTAAGGGCCACAGGGTGGGAGGGAATAGTCGGTGGCATTCCTCCCCTCAAACAATGACTGCTGCAATCACACCCATAACCCCCAACTCCATAGTGAATACGAGTAGTCCCACAAAGGAGGGCCCTCAGTGGAGTTGGGGCAGGTAGGAGGGGAAGGACGGTACCAACAAAGTTTCAAATTAATAAAAAAATAAAAACCCTGAGTGAAATGTGTTACCTGCCCTCTAGTATTTCCCAGTCTATAAAGGTGCACGTCATAGGAAAATGAGCATATAATTTCAGAAATGTGATGGCTATTTATGTAGCGGTTAGATATTAGAAGAGGACTGAGAATTTGACCTTTAGTAGGAGTCAGTGATGGTCCTCTCAAATAAGTGGCATTTCACTTTGCTAATGAACAGTAAGCAGAAGATGCATTGGAATGTGCTAGAAGGGGAAATAGGGGCATCCTCTATGAAGGCAGTTACAAGATGCACACACAGCCCCTTATGACCCTGGTGCCTGCATAGGATGAAAAAGTAGAAACACAAAGCTTCACATTGAGAGTGACAGCTGAGAGCTGTGTAGGCTGGAGTCAGGCTCTGAGACCTCATCAACAACAACAAAAAGAAACCTTATTGTGTATGTGCTTTCATTTCAGAGTCTTCTCAGATTATATACACATATATGTGCATACAAACACTTTAATATAAATAGATGTGCAATTATCTGTAAATACATATGCATATATAACTGATATGTGAAATTCAAGTCACAAAACTCCAGGTTTTTCAGTTAGTGTAAACATGTAACAGGGTTCACTCGTCATTGTTTCCTCTTCACCTGTTTTTTAATGTTTTACTACTTTATCTCATGTGAATTTTCAGATTTTGGTTTCTCCTGACTAACTTCAGTTTTTCTTGCTTTGCATTGCATTCTATACTTAATAAAAATAGAGTGTTATCTCTGACCTTTTCTATCTTTTAGACCCAATGGAGGGTTGATTCTAATAAAATTAGGAATATCAGAGCACTCCATGGAAGGGCTTTTAAGAGGTACATCCCAGCACACTCTACTTTTCCTGACATGCCACACCTTGCAGCTTGTGGTTAGCTGCCCTGACCTTCTGTATTTACTTTGTGATGAATGTTCTCATCACTGCTCATTTTGCCCCATCGTTTCCCAGAACACATAATCATTCCTCCTAGGAACTGGACTTATGTTGTGCTTTGCAGGTGATTTATCAAATGCCTTCAATGTTTGCATCTTGCCAAAGAGACAAAATAAATAAACAAAAATAGGTCTCTATAGCAAAGGATATGCATTTTCTTGATCCCTGTATTTATTGTTAGATGGCAATGAGCATGTCAAACAGCTGTCTACTTTTGAAAATGCCAGCCCAACTGAAGTTGCCCCCTTCTTTCCTTTCTCAAACCAGAGTATTTTTTTTTTTTGCCCTCATTCTTCCTCTGAATTTTTCCTAAGTAGTTTATGAAGCCTTCAAAAATAAGATAGGGTGGTTTGTTTTTTCTATTTCTTTCTTTTTATTTTTTTGAAAGGCATGAATAATTTCCACAAAAGAGGATCCCAACTTTTACCTCTGAAGGTAAGTAAGTGTGGGAAACAGGCAAGAACAAAAGAATCACAGTGACATGTCTCGTGCTTACAGGACTTGTTCAGAGAAAGAGGTTCACATGTAGATGTCCTTGAGCCAGTAATTTAAACCTCTGGTACTCTGTCTTATTGGTGCCAATCCACAGGGACATGTGATTTTGCATACTCCTAAATGGACGAGTTAATCTCAATCCTTTAAAAAGCCATTCTACCTTGTAGAACTAATAATATGAGGAAAGTTTACTGTCACTACTGGAAAATTCTGCTTCTCTGGTAGTAACTGATAAAGAAGAGGATTTCTCAAAGTCAATCATTCAAAATAAAGAACCTAAATCCATTTTAACAAACCTCTGGGAAGTCTATGTGCATTAACTTAGTCTTTGGCTTCTCTGGTAATAATAAGGTATAAGAGAGGACATAGCCACTAGTGATTTCTGCAAGTGATACAATGAAGGGACAGAGACAATGAAGCAAGAATAAAATGGGACCTGGGATTAAGGGATCTTCCACTCAGCCATGAGCAGAACATTGAAAATTAATGTGGTATTGTTTAGTGAGCAGCTGTCAAGTTATTATTTGCAAAATGTTTTCTTCTACAACTTTTACTACACTGAAGGAAGAGTAGAAATAGCTTCATTTCTGAGGGATGACAAAATTAATCCTATTTTGAGTTCCATTTGAAGAAAATGACATGTTAAGCTTGTTTTGCATTTGTCAAATGAGCTAATGAGCTCAGCATTTGACTGTGTAGCTCTGAAAGGAAGATAGGGCTTTAGGTATCAGTGCTATAAATAGGAATTAAAAAATAATTATTTTCATAATGATACTTTTTACATATCGAGGAGAACATTGTATATTATGTTTCTATAAACACAAGTATAGAAGCAAGCAAAGTTTTCCAGAACAGGACATATATGCTCTTGATATGTTGCTCTAATACTAAAGAGCAATTGTCCTGGGACAGAGGTAAAATAAACCTACAGAAAGCAACATTGTACAAAGACAGTCTAATGTCAGAGATGAGTTGTATGAGTCTGCATGTAAAACATACAGGGTCTACACATGTCTCTATCAAAGCACTCAGCCCACTCTAATAATACAATACATTACATACCAATTAAGTGCATGCACATGAGTGAAGAACGTTTTTATGTTCCAGCTTCCATCAATGTGTGGCATCTTGTATGCAAAGAATAAGTTTTAGAACAATTGAATAAAAAATAAGAGAAATTAAGTCTTTTATATAATGGCATTTCACAGAATACTAGTGCTACAATGTCCAAGAGAAGTGCAAACACAGGTCCATTATTGTGATTAAAAAAAACAGCAATTCAGAAATTGACAATGATCACCAGCTCAGGAAATAGGTGTTGAAGATGGGTAAAGAGAACTTGCTCAGAATATTGACTATAATAAGTGTAAGGAGGCTTAAGAGTAATTCAGAAGGGAGGTGCATTTCATTTTTGTATTTCTATCTGGAGTTTGTTTGAAGTGACTGGAGGCCTTTTCATGCCATTCTTTCTCTTTCTCTTTCTCTTTCTCTTTCTCTTTCTCTTTCTCTTTCTCTTTCTCTCACTCTGTCTCCTTCTGCTTCATTCTCTCTCTCTCAAATAAATAAAAATAAAATAAAAGCAAAGTGCAATTGCTGCATGAAAAATTAGGGGTAGAATAATCAAAATACAAGGAAATATACACAACATATGTCATTTGGTCCAATGTTTGCTTTTAATTCACAGAATCATCCAAGTAGCCTAAATTCAAAGGAATAGTCCCTGCAATAGCTGTCATGACAACATGATTTTCCACCATCAAACAAATGTGTTATCTTTGCACTCACTAATGTACTTCAAGGTCTACTAACAATAGTCCATGTTGTCAGAAGACACAAATGAAAGCATCTTCAAAGATTCCATTGCAATACGATGCTTTGGAGAATTCCATTTTTACTTGCCTGGAATTTTACCAAAAGGGGTTGGCAAGCATTCCTTCTGCCATAATATTTCAGACACTAGACTATCTATTTAACATAAAATGGAAATATTTAAAATGAAAATTTTGGTATTTCCAAACGCAATCCAGATTGTGGCCTCCTGTAGAGGTAACACAGTTATCTTTGTTTTTATTTCTAGATTTAATTTAATGTCAAAATGATCCTGTGTATCATTTTGAAGGGTGACTAAGAGGAACTTTGCGGGCTCATATAGATCACCTCGATAGTATCATTCAATTATTTCCAAAAGTGTATTTGCCTATGAGGAAAAAACCCTCAGTAAAAGTGCAGGGGTGGGGATATACGCAAAACCAAATCCAAAATGAATTGGTACTATAGAAACCTTCCTCCTCGATAGCATACTAAAAGATATAACACTTAATATGAGTGTTGAGAGGGTAGACTGAAGCCTAACCTAAAATATTTGGCCCTTACTGGTAAATCCCAGTACCAGCAATGGGTTACAACCCACAAGGAGCTGTTGATCAGAGAGACCTATGATGTTCCCAAAACAAGATAGACTTCTGTCAAGGTACTTGATTGCTTGCCTGAGGTAAAAGATAAGACCCTACTGCTGAAGGCAACTCATGCTGCTGATGCAGAACACAGAGATTTGGCTGAATCTGGAAGGAAGTCAGCTCCCATATGATTAGCCCATATAGTGCTGAAAACTGTGACAAGAGATGCTGGGCGAAAATGGCTAACAATGCTGCAATCAAGCAGGGGACCCTGCTATATGCAATCAACCATCCCGAAAAGATGTGCACACCTATGCAATAGTGGCACCCACCCTAGGTATGTAACAAATGTTTTCTGATTGCTGAAACAGGGAGCCAAGTCAGAATCCTATGGGGACCAAAATTATGGATTCCTATGAGAAGCTTCCACAAGTCTTTGGACAAAAGTGAAGCTACACCCATCAAAATGTCTCCAAATTAATAATGCTTATACTGTTAACATATCCTGATCTCATTCTCCACTTTTTCAGAAAGCAGGAAGAACAAACATTTTTTTAAAAATATTTATTGACAACAAACTTACATACAAAAGGTGCATACTTTTCCCTCCCCTCCCCCCTTTCCCCTTTAGAACTCCACTCTCCATCATATCCCTTCCCTCTCTCCATTAGTCTCTTTTTTAATTTGATGTCATCATCTTTTACTTCTATTATGAGGGTCTTGCGGAGGTATTGCTAGGCACAGCAAGGTCATGGATATCAAGGCCAATTTCTGTCTGGGCAGTTGCATTGTAAGGAGTCGTACCCTTCCTTTGGCTCTTCCATTCTATATCCCCTCTTCCACAATGATCCCTGAGCCTTGGAGGGTGTGACAGAGATGTTTCAGTGCTGGGCACTTCTCCATCCCTTCTTCTCAGCACTATGTTGCCTTTTGGATCATCCCAGTAGTCATCGCCATCTGAAAAGAGAAGCTTC
Source organism: Orientallactaga sibirica (assembly GCA_036365145.1). NCBI lineage: Eukaryota > Metazoa > Chordata > Mammalia > Rodentia > Dipodidae > Orientallactaga > Orientallactaga sibirica. Next base: position 5,428,289 of record JAEOAD010000083.1, read on the forward strand.
TCTAACCAGAAGTGAGAGTAGCATTAATATGTGAATATGAGCATTAAGTGTAGTATTTTCTGGGCAGCTTGGTGGGAATAGTATATACATTTAGATAAGAGTATGCTTTATACTCCTAAGGCTCATGACCTTACCTACCATAGACTTTGCTTAGGTTTTCAGTACCAGGTATGTATTCCCTCCCGTAGAGAGGGCCTTCAGTCAATTATAGAGCAGTTGGTTACCCCACGAGTAGACATGCCACTATTGCACCCGTTCAGTCTTTGGGCCTGTCTGGCCAAATTTGAATATTCAGCGTCCACTGTTTTCACTGCTGATGACTTCTGTGTCCCATACTCTGCATGCAGTGCAGCTTTTTCCAGCTTTCAGTTGGCTGGTCTACAGGGAGAAGGTTTTCTGCTCAGCACCAGCTTGCTTTCTCAGTGACCTTGCCTCTCAGGCAAGAGATGTCTTCAGCAATAGGGTCTTACTATCTGTTTCTCAGGGGAAACCAAGGGCTTTGGCAAAAGCCTTTAATGTTTTGGAGGCTACCGGGACCTCCTTGGCCAACAACTCAAACATTTTTAAACAGGACAAGGATTGCTGACTCAATGTCAGAAGGTGAATCATGCCTAGCACAACAACTAAGACCCAAGTAAAAACCACAAAGGAATTGGCAATATGAACAGGAATGTTGCTTCCGTGGCAAGCCTGACAACCTGAGCCATGGTGATGGAGACAGAACCTGAGATACTCCAAATGCACTAAAGTAGAAATCCAGAAGGTGCTGAGAGCTCAAGACAAAAAGAGACTTAAGGCACACCCACCACGGCCCAAGGGAGGTGGAAAAAATGTAAGGGCCACAGGGTGGGAGGGAATAGTCGGTGGCATTCCTCCCCTCAAACAATGACTGACTGCTGCAATCACACCCATAACCCCCAACTCCATAGTGAATACGAGTAGTCCCACAAAGGAGGGCCCTCAGTGGAGTTGGGGCAGGTAGGAGGGGAAGGACGGTACCAACAAAGTTTCAAATTAATAAAAAAAATAAAAACCCTGAGTGAAATGTGTTACCTGCCCTCTAGTATTTCCCAGTCTATAAAGGTGCACGTCATAGGAAAATGAGCATATAATTTCAGAAATGTGATGGCTATTTATGTAGCGGTTAGATATTAGAAGAGGACTGAGAATTTGACCTTTAGTAGGAGTCAGTGATGGTCCTCTCAAATAAGTGGCATTTCACTTTGCTAATGAACAGTAAGCAGAAGATGCATTGGAATGTGCTAGAAGGGGAAATAGGGGCATCCTCTATGAAGGCAGTTACAAGATGCACACACAGCCCCTTATGACCCTGGTGCCTGCATAGGATGAAAAAGTAGAAACACAAAGCTTCACATTGAGAGTGACAGCTGAGAGCTGTGGTAGGCTGGAGTCAGGCTCTGAGACCTCATCAACAACAACAAAAAGAAACCTTATTGTGTATGTGCTTTCATTTCAGAGTCTTCTCAGATTATATACACATATATGTGCATACAAACACTTTAATATAAATAGATGTGCAATTATCTGTAAATACATATGCATATATAACTGATATGTGAAATTCAAGTCACAAAACTCCAGGTTTTTCAGTTAGTGTAAACATGTAACAGGGTTCACTCGTCATTGTTTCCTCTTCACCTGTTTTTTAATGTTTTACTACTTTATCTCATGTGAATTTTCAGATTTTGGTTTCTCCTGACTAACTTCAGTTTTTCTTGCTTTGCATTGCATTCTATACTTAATAAAAATAGAGTGTTATCTCTGACCTTTTCTATCTTTTAGACCCAATGGAGGGTTGATTCTAATAAAATTAGGAATATCAGAGCACTCCATGGAAGGGCTTTTAAGAGGTACGTCCCAGCATGCTCTACTTTTCCTGACATGCCACACCTTGCAGCTTGTGGTTAGCTGCCCTGACCTTCTGTATTTACTTTGTGATGAATGTTCTCATCACTGCTCATTTTGCCCCATCGTTTCCCAGAACACATAATCATTCCTAGGAACTGGACTTATGTTGTGCTTTGCAGGTGATTTATCAAATGCCTTCAATGTTTGCATCTTGCCAAAGAGACAAAATAAATAAACAAAAATAGGTCTCTATAGCAAAGGATATGCATTTTCTTGATCCCTGTATTTATTGTTAGATGGCAATGAGCATGTCAAACAGCTGTCTACTTTAGAAAATGCCAGCCCAATTGCAGTTGCCCCCTTCTTTCCTTTCTCAGCCCAGAGTATTATTATTATTATTATTTTTTTTGCCCTCATTCTTCCTCTGAATTTTTCCTAAGTAGTTTATGAAGCCTTCAAAAATAAGATAGGGTGGTTTGTTTTTTCTATTTCTTTCCTTTTATTTTTTTGAAAGGCATGAATAATTTCCACAAAAGAGGATCCCAACTTTTACCTCTGAAGGTAAGTAAGTGTGGGAAACAGGCAAGAACAAAAGAATCACAGTGACATGTCTTGTGCTTACAGGACTTGTTCAGAGAAAGAGGTTCACATGTAGATGTCCTTGAGCCAGTAATTTAAACCTCTGGTACTCTGTCTTATTGGTGCCAATCCACAGGGACATGTGATTTTCCATACTCCTAAATGGACGAGTTAATCTCAATCCTTTAAAAAGCCATTCTACCTTGTAGAACTAATAATATGAGGAAAGTTTACTGTCACTACTGGAAAATTCTGCTTCTCTGGTAGTAACTGATAAAGAAGAGGATTTCTCAAAGTCAATCATTCAAAATAAAGAACCTAAATCCATTTTAACAAACCTCTGGGAAGTCTATGTGCATTAACTTAGTCTTTGGCTTCTCTGGTAATAATAAGGTATAAGAGAGGACACAGCCACTAGTGATTTCTGCAAGTGATACAATGAAGGGACAGAGACAATGAAGCAAGAATAAAATGGGACCTGGGATTAAGGGATCTTCCACTCAGCCATGTGCAGAACATTGAAAATTAATGTGGTATTGTTTAGTGAGCAGCTGTCAAGTTATTATTTGCAAAATGTTTTCTTCTACAACTTTTACTACACTGAAGGAAGAGTAGAAATAGCTTCATTTCTGAGGGATGACAAAATTAATCCTATTTTGAGTTCCATTTGAAGAAAATGACATGTTAAGCTTGTTTTGCATTTGTCAAATGAGCTAATGAGCTCAGCATTTGACTGTGTAGCTCTGAAAGGAAGATAGGGCTTTAGGTATCAGTGCTATAAATAGGAATTAAAAAATAATTATTTTCATAATGATACTTTTTACATATCGAGAAGAACATTGTATATTATGTTTCTATAAACACAAGTATAGAAGCAAGCAAAGTTTTCCAGAACAGGACATATATGCTCTTGATATGTTGCTCTAATACTAAAGAGCAATCGTCCTGGGACAGAGGTAAAATAAACCTACAGAAAGCAACATTGTACAAAGACAGTCTAATGTCAGAGATGAGTTGTATGAGTCTGCATGTAAAACATACAGGGTCTACACATGTCTCTATCAAAGCACTCAGCCCACTCTAATAATACAATACATTACATACCAATTAAGTGCATGCACATGAGTGAAGAACATTTTTATGTTCCAGCTTCCATCAATGTGTGGCATCTTGTATGCAAAGAATAAGTTTTAGAACAATTGAATAAAAAATGAGAGAAATTAAGTCTTTTCTATAATGGCATTTCACAGAATACTAGTGCTACAATGTCCAAGAGAAGTGCAAACACAGGTCCATTATTGTGATTAAAAAAAACAGCAATTCAGAAATTGACAATGATCACCAGCTCAGGAAATAGGTGTTGAAGATGGGTAAAGAGAACTTGCTCAGAATATTGACTATAATAAGTGTAAGGAGGCTTAAGAGTAATTCAGAAGGGGAGGTGCATTTCATTTTTGTATTTCTTTACAGCATCTGTTTTAATGTCAAAGTATCCTTTCCCTATATTCTGTTGATTAAAAAAAAAATGAAATTCTTAGGCTGGAGAGATGGTTTAGCAGTTAAGACGCCTGCCTCCTAAGCCCAAGAACACTGGTTCCAATCTCCAGGTCCCATGTTTAGCCAGATGCAAAAGGGGCGCAATGCCACACTTGACCACAAGGGGGCGAACGCATCTGGCGCGCCCATTGCTGTATGTCTTCCTCCCTCCCTCCTCTCTCTCTCTCTCTCTCTCTCTCTCTGTGTCTCTCCCCCACCCCCAAAAATGAAATTCTTCCATTTATAAGGGCAACACTGTAAACACAATTACAAATGCAACAAACTTTAGTTTGACAAACAGGCCATCCCAGATCTGGAAATTTGACTGTGAATGGAGCCCCTGTAGGTTCCCACTTATGGGGATTTCCCACTTGCCAGCTGCTATAATCTCACTTCCATCTATATATGACTCTTTTCTATCATCAGAGGCCTTGACATTCAGACAAAAGCATTATCACCTGATAATTCATGTGCTTACACCATGCAAACCACTTACTCATCAGTAGACGATCTGTCAGTCTCTGATTGTGGACACAAATATGTTTCATGGATATTCAAGTTGTGCCTAGTTATTTATCTGTTTTCTTATTTTGTCAGCATAGAAGAAGAAATTGTTCAGGAAAGGGGAAGAATTTAAACATGGCCACTTTCAGACACCGAAGGGATAGCATGGATAAGTTCAGATTCACTAGTGTTCAGATGCTTTCAAGGTAGTCATTAACCTCTCTGTGTTAGTTATTTCCTCACTCCTGGCAAAACACTTGACCAGACACAATTAGAGGAAGAAAAGGGTTTACTTTGGTTACAGTTTCAAAGTGATACTTTCTATCATGGTGTGGAAGGCAAGGCAGGCTAGTTCATCACATCACAGCCTGCCAAAATCAGGAAACAGAAAGGGAGCTGGACTATAAGAACGTCAAGGCCTGCCCCAGTGACTCAGTACCTCCAATGAGGTTCCTCCCCTATCAGTGTAATCAGGTGGGGACCAAGTATGTAAAGACATGAACCTATTGGAAACATTTCACATTCAAACCCTAACACTTGCTAAGCTCATTTTGTTTATCTGTAAAATGTCTATATGAGTGATTTACACATTTAATGATACAATACATGTGTAAAATATAGTATCATCCAAAGTAAATACTGGAATTCAATGGCATAGGCATAAAAAACTTACTAGGCATTATGCATATTTACATGTTCAGATATTATAAAATATATGAAAATGACACCCAGACCAAGTTCTATAGTTTAATTATCTAGGTAAAGAGGGATGAGAACAAGTTCCAAAACAGAGAAAATAGCATTTAAAAGACCGGATGGTGAGAAAGGTTGTGGAAGTTTGAAGGCCAATGTGAATGTTGCAAAGTATAAAGAATGCAACTCTAAAAGCACTTTCATGTGCATGTGAAACAACTTCCTGGAACTGTCCCTCTTTCTGGCTCACAGATTACATTACCCAGAAAGGAGCAAGAATAGAATATTAGGCATGGAAAAATAACAATTTTGTAATTTTCTTTTTTTTTTCTTGTCTCCTTGTCCTCTTCTCATTCCTACCCACTTGTTGAAAAGACTCTCTCCAAAACAAATACAGGAAGAGAAATATTTTATATACTTTAGACAGTCATTTTCTATCAAGATAAGAGAAGACTCAATTGGCCTGGCTAGGCTTTTATGAAAATAAGATGTACCAATATTTCTGTCATTTCAGAGAGATTATGCTAATCTCAGGTTATATAAAACTGACCTGCCATTGGTAATCTAGCTTAACTAAGCACATAATTATCAAGATATTGATACAGAGGAAGAATAATTGTGAGTTTTTCACAGATCCCAATTTCTGTCTTACAATTACATCAAGCAGTAGTTTATAAATCACAGATTAAGATTTATGAATGCTTAAGAATGGAACAGAAAGGTGATCTTTTATCATTTATCAGTTTTAACTATTCTGTAATATACACATACATTATTTAGAAGGGAAAGAAGAAAATGATAAATTGAATAGTAGAAATGATAACTCTTCCAAAAGAGTATGTAAGACAAAACTAAGTTCTGTTTTGAGTTGCTCTAATTCTGCAAACAGTTCTTGTGGATGTTCAGAACACTCAGTAAAGGTCAACAACATCCCATGTGATCCAAAACTTCAGAACTTCCTCAGCATGTGGAGAATTACTATGAGGTATATAAGCTGGGTAGACCCTTGGTTTCTCTATTATATATTTTAAAGTTGACTTCAAAAATCTTACCTTTTACTGTGGAGAACACTGATCGTTGCGAGAAATTCACAAAAGCTGTTTGAATGGTGGTCTTGTATAGGTAAAGACAGCCACTGCAAGGTCATGAGTACAATTATCCCTTTATGTCTCAAAGATAGTATCCCAACGCACTCTTTTTAATTCTTTGCCTCTATATTATTTTCCAACATTTCTTCTGCTTGAGTCCCTGAGCCCTTGGAAGATGTGACAGAGATGTCTCATTTAGTGCTGAACGTTCAACTGCCATTTCTCTTCAGAAGTTTAATCAGTTTTGAATCTCTGCAGCAGATAAATTATGATAAGAGGAGTGTGGCCTGGTTGAGTCGGAGAAAAAGGACAGCAGATATACTCCCTTTGTCCTTCAATTTTTCAGTCTGTTAAATCAACCTGCGCAAGACCTGGATAATATTGGGTCTATCACTAGCTTGTTGTGGATGAGAGAGGATGATAATGAACAAAAGACATTAAATCAAGGAGAAAATAGTAGCAAAGAAAAAAGGCATTCAGTGAAGGGTGGCACAGAGAATAAAGAATCAAATCTCATCCATTTGAACCAGAGAAACCATCAAATAGAAGCATTTCAACCCAGACTTAAAAAAATTAGTTCAGGACTTTCAGATGGTAAGAACCTTTCCAGAGAACACTGTGGTGGTTTGAATGTAAGTATTGCCCATAGTCTCAAGTGCTTGTATGCAAGCTTTCTTTTTGATTGATTCCCAGCAGGTAGAGCCCTGCTAGAGGAGGTATGTCACTGAGCAGCAACTTGAATCTAGCCCACTGTGTTCAGAGCTAGCTCTCTCACTCTGACTATTGTCTCTTTGCTGCAGTTGGTGTAAAGTTGTGAGCCCATTAATGATGAAGCTTCCCCTTGAAGCATTCAGCCTGAAATAAAGATTTCCCTCTCTAAACTGCTATTTGGTTGGGTGTTTTGTCCCAGCAATGAGAAGCTAACTACTATAAGCCCTGAGTCATTTGCAATTTTTTCACATGTTTTCCAAGCACATACAGGTCAGAGTGGCATGTAGATTCAGTGTCTGAATGTCTGGGTGAGAAACTGCAGAGGAAACAGGACTAGAGTTAAGTTATGATGAGAGGAGCTTTGCCAGTGTGCATAGGAGGGAGATGTCAACCAACAGACTTTCCTTGCCATTCAGTTTTCCATGCTGTTAAATCTGCATGCTCCTTCAGTTACTCTTTCTTGTTTAGGGGTTAGCACAGCTTCAAAAGGAAGTATATGGTAGATGATTAGCCTTTAATAATATTTGAATGGTAATCATATTGGTAATCAAAAGAATTCAGGATGTGTGTTAGATATAAGTTGGAAAAGTTGCCCTTATAAAAAAAATGGAAAATATATCTTTGTTTCTGGATTTTATTTTACATAAAATTGAAGAAAGATAAAACACAAAGAAAGAAGACAATGGAGATTTTGGTAGCCTTTTCCTTTATTTTTAATCCATTTTTCTCATTAAAGGAATCTTAGTGATCTTCAGGTTTATCTACCTGTTTAATACATTAGGTCCATATAGCAGACAGCTTCAGGTTCGCTGAGATGAACTTCCAGACCAGGCACAGTTATGGAGGAAGGGATATTATTTATTGAAGCTTACAGATCCAGGGGAAGTTCCATAAAGGCAGAAGAAGCCTGGCACAGGGCCGAGCAGAGAGAGCAAAAGCCAACCAGCCACTACAGCAACAGAGCAAAACAGGCCAAAAGGTCACACAGCACACTTCAGGAACTCCTGCTAGGCACATTTGCATATCTTTACAATGGAATCTCAAACCATCACCACACCTTAAGACCAGCCCCCAGTGACCTTGCCTCTAGCAAGGTGATTGCAGATGCAAACTATAACTAGTAAAACACTGAATATATTGGGGGACATATTTTCAAACTACCACAGTCCACATACATATATGGATATCTATTTTAATTTTCCTCTTTCATGTATGTGTGTACAAAACAATCATAGCAAAATCAAAAGAAAAATACACGTAGATATGCAAAATGAGGTCATATACCAATTTAAATGAAAAACATAGGACATCATAGGAAGAAGAGAGGCAGATTGGAATGAGGTAACATGTTTTCTCAACATATGTGTTTCTCTTTTGATTTGTAGTAAAGAGTAACACATAGATGGAAGGAGGAGAAAGACAGGCTTATGGGGTATATTCTTATTTCCTTCATTACTGTTATCTCCTCTGAGCTTTTATGACAGATCAAAGTGCTTCCAACATGGTACAATTAATCTACAATGTATGAGGAGAATGAAAGGAAGGCTTGTATTCTCATCCATGTCAATTTGATGTATGCTTCATGTGAACTGTGGCATTTAGAAATGATCTGACAATTGAGATGCTCATGAAATCTTTTTTGATTGCTTAACTACAGTTTCAGTAATTATCAGAAAAGAAAGGTTAGTCTCTTTTGGGCAGAAGTAATTGAGTTCAACTTTTTCCTTTCTTTTTCTTGTTCATACTACTTACTTTTGCTGAACTATCATCTAGACATTCTCTTTTTGTGACACTATAGGAGCTAGCAAGTTTCCTTGGCAAGGCAGTCAGATAGGGAAAAAGGGCCTTTAGTAGGTGGCTATATTCTAAACTAAGATATCAAAACTGGTGATACCACTTTTCTTCTCCTCCTCCTCTTATTTTTTTCCTCTTCTTTTTCCTCTCCTATTTCCTGATGTAAGGGAATTTTACATAAGTGATCTATCTTGGCAGGCTTTCTGGGACCTGAGCAGTACTGGATGCAACATGGACTAACCAGCGTCTTCATCTTTGTTTAAGCTGACCAATCATGAACTCTGGATAGGTAGGCCTCCCTCATTTGAGTAAAGTCCAGCTTCCACTGGGGCAGTAGATTTTACACCTCTGGAATCCCCTCCTCCATGAGGAGTCTGTGCTCTCTCTGCTTTCCTTACCTCTTACTTTAAAATAAACTTTATTCTTTTAATTTCCTTCACTTTATTTCTTTAAAAAAAAAAAAAAGAAAGAATCTCAACACCCCTAGAAGGTACCATCTTTGGGGGCTCAATCTGGAATTTTCTTTCTGAAGACCACAAACTCAGACTCACCTCAATGTCAGTACAAAACAAGCTACCCTGGGAGGGAAGCTGGGAAATGATTGTTGAGTCTCTGGCCTCTCCCATGCCTTCCCGATGATGGAACCCACAGCCACAGCAAGCACTGGTGAATTCCCAATCTGATTTTCTTTTCCCCTTGTCATTAAGGTTTCCTCCTTCCCTTGGCTATGAGCAGCCGGCCCTCACTGTCCCCATGAGAGCCAATGTACCTCAGAGATCTAGATAAGTTGTACTTACACAGTGTTCCAGGATTCACACAGCATGCAAAGACTGTGGCTTCTGTAAGAGAAACTGTGTGCAGTGGGGAGGACTCCATGGGGTGCTCAGACCCTCCAGGGTTTTGACTCATGCTAGGCGGCAAATGGAAATGTGGTGGACCACCACAGCCAGACCACACAGGGAGCAACCATGTGGCTATGACTTGCTCAACACAAACGTGATCTGAGTTGGGCAGAAGGCTGAGACCCGCTGATCTCCACTTGGTTCTAACACCCACTACCTTAGATCTGAAATCCAGACACCGAGGGGCTGAAAGAATGTTTCAATGGTTAGAGACACTTTCAAGTGACTGTCTGTCTGATATTTTCTGATTTGCTCTTGATTTTAGAGGAAATAAGATGTTTTACTTTATAGATTGCCTTGTGGTTTCTGTATTGCATATGGTAAATTAAAATATGGCTATCTTTCTTTATTATTATTTTTCTTTTCTTATTGACAACTTCTTTAATTGTAGACAGTACCCCATGGCTCTTTTCTCCCTGCCCCCACTTTCCCTTTTGAAACTCCTCTTTCCATCATATCCCCTCCTCCCTCAATCAGTCTCTCTTTTAATTTTTGATGTCATCATCTTTTACTCCTATTATGATGGTCTTGTGTAGGTAGTTTCAGGCACTGTGAGGTCATGGATATTCAGGCCATTTTGTGTCTGGAAGAGCACGTTGTAATGAGTCCTACCCTTCCTTTGGCTCTTATGTTCTTCCCACCATCTCTTCCACAATGGATCCTGAGCCTTGGAAATTGTGTTAAAGATATTTTAGTGTTGAGCACTCCTCTGTCCCTTCTCACCACCATGGTGCCTTCTGAGTCATCCCAACATCACTACCATCTGAACAGAGAAGCTTCTCTAACCAAAAGTGAGAGTAACATTAATATATGGATATGGACACTAAGAGAAGTGATTACTGGGCAGATTGGTGAGCATAGTATATACATTTAGCCAGACACCAGCAGACATTACACCCTAGGGCTCATGACTACCCTTATTTTAGGTTTTCAGTATCAGGGATGTATTCCCTCCCATGGAGCAGGCCTCCAGTCCAATTAGAGAGCAGTTGGTTTCCCTCATAGCAGACATGCCACTCTTGCACCCATTGTCTCATTTGGCCTGGCTGGCCAAATTTAGAGCTTGCAGTGTTCACTGTTGAAAACTGGTGTTTTCTCTTTCTCCCATTGAACTGCATGCAACATAACTTTTTCCAGCTTTCTGTCAGCTGGTCCACATGGAGGAGGCTTTCAGCTCAGCTTCAGCAGGATTTCTCAGTGACCTTTCAGCCTAAGTATGTGGAGTCTTTAGTAATAGGGTCTTACCATCTATTCCTGGTATAAAACAAAGGGCCTCAGCAATGGCCTATAATGTTTTGGGGTTATCTGTGACCTCCCTGGTCGCCAGCTCACTGGAAGGTATCCCATCCCTGGCACTGAAAATTTTCTAGTAACAATCTATTGTTTCCGAGTGTTCCATTGTCCAGAAAAGGAGATTTCCATATGACTTATTTATATCCTCTTACATTTTAATTAGCCCTTCCTCCACCTTTCCTTTACTCAATCTCTTCCCCTGACCTCACTTAGGCCTTTTCACCCCCATTAGTCTGTTCTTCTACTGACATATATATATAATACCATCCTATTAAGTCCCCCTTCCTCCCATTCTATTCCCTTTCTATCTACTTTCTGGCTTCTGCTACTGAGTTTTATTCCTATTCACAAAGCCATATTGCCACAATATGGCTTTCTTAATATAGGCAGGCCAACAGATTTGAGTGGGGATTGCACATTGATTGTATTGTACTTGCATTCTATCTACTCCAGAGCTTTTATTTTATTTATTTATTTTATCTGTCAGCCTTTCTTCAAGCTAAAGCATTCTTAGAGGTTGAACTTGCAAATGTGTGGCTGAGATGTGGCTCCAATAGAGATCAGACAAAGATCCTACACAGGAAAGCTAAGAATAGCAAGGAGAAAGTTATCTAGATCATAGGATATTTAGTGTTCCATAAGTAAGGATCAAAATCAGTATACCATAAGCTTATTTAGGATCCCTGACCCTAGACTTGTTAAGGGTTCCATCAATAAATATAAAGTCTTATAAATAAATATATAAATATAGATTTGAACCCCTGGCTTCAATACATGATCTCCACAGTGTCTTATGTGTAACCCCTCTTTGTTCTAAATGCTGTGTTCTGCTTTAGTTAGCACCCTTGGCTGAATGGGACCACAAGATCCTTGGCTGGGGTCATGATCTTTTGGCCCTAAGGGACTTGATTTTCTTACTAGATAAAAGTACCACCGTGGGTATTGAAACTTTAAACTGAGAAGTCTATATTGAGATTTTGATTTTTTGTTTTTCTGGCTTTCACTACTTCACTGTAAAGCTATAGTAGTCATAATATACTGGGAGATGGTGCACACTCCTTGGTCTTAGCCCCCCTAGCAATTGAGATAATTATTCAGAGGGCCAGGATTCTTCCAGGTGTGGTGGCTCATACCTTTAATCCCAGCACCAAGCAGTTTAGGTGATTATTGGGAGTCACAAGATTCTTCTGGGTGTAGTGGTTCCACAACTTTAGACCCAGCACTTAACAGGTGGAGGCAGAATGATCAGGAATTCCAGCTACCCTCCAGGCAATGACAACAGAAACTCTCTTAATCCCTAAGGCTTCCAAATTAAATATGCTGATACTTCTCATGTCTTAAAACAGAGATTTCATGAGATGGAGAGATGACTTAGCCATTTAGGACCCATGTTGGACTCTCCAGATCCCATGTAAGCCACACACACAAAGGTGAGGCAAGAGCAAGGTTGTACATGCCCAGTAGGTGAAGAAAAAGAAAGTGTCTGGAGTTCAATTAAAAACTAAAAGATTAAAAAAAAAAAAAAACAGATTTCAGGACCTTATTCTGCTTGAGTTGCTTTTTAAGAAAACAGTATTCAAGTATTTTAAAGTTGTTTGATAAAAATTGTCTCCAGGACTATCAACGTGTTTTACATGTATTTATAATCAATCTGCGTGTGTGTGTGTGTGTGTGTGTGTGTGCATGCATGTATGTGTGTGTGTGTGTCTATGTGTGTGTATTTTTTATTTTTATTTTTTTTTAGATATGACTTACCGTATTACCTGACTGTTAAGTTAGGTACTACAAAATGCTGTTAAGGTTTTATACCATCCTTTCAGTAGATCTGTTTGGCTAAAGGCAAATGGTACAGATAGGCTCTATAGTCACATTTTTCTGCTGAGAGCTTAATAAGCATATGTAGAAGCCAAGACCAATTGGGCAGGCCAGAGATTAAAAGGGCCACCAATATTTTAGATTTTGCTTTCTTATGGCATTCAGACCAAGGAGATGCAGGACATTTCTAGAGGGTCCTAAAACTCTGGTAGGTCACCTATCTTCTTTTTTAGGGAAAGCATGGAGATCCAGAGATTGGTCTTCAAACAATGGACAGTCTGCAAAAGTCAAAACAGAGAGGATGATACCCAGTGTTTTCCAGGGCAGCCACATAGCCAGGATGTCATACTTTCAGATGACACAAGTGCTAAACCACAGAGTTCCTCTCAGATCCCCATATGTCTGTCCTGAGAGCTGCAATTGACCTTAAAATATATAAAGAGAAGTAAATTTTGGCTACCTACTTGATCTTAAGCACTAAGAAAGAAAAGTATGCCTATTAAACATGGTATTCCTTAAATGTTACATGGTGAACCATTTCTCATTAATGATTTTCTTCTGGATAAAGAAATTGCTGCTCAGGTACAAGATAAAAATCTCTTCAACAGCTACAGGATACCTACAGCTAGGAGACTGGCTCTCGGTTGTTCCATCCTAAAAAGTAGAGGTTGGGCACATTTTTTCCTTACTCTCTCTCTGTCTAGAACCTACATAGGAGAGATCCTACAGTATGATTTTACTCATTCTAATAGGGCAGCTCCCCTATGAATGGAAAAATAAAATCATACTTGTTCAAAACATCCCAGTGATATTTTGAATCTAGGATGGGTCCCTCCTGCCTTATGCCCAAACACTTTCATCCTTCATCATAATGTTTTGCTACTAAATGGATCTTGAGGCAAGAAATGTATTGGGCAGCCTCTAATGGCACCCAATGGATTTGTGACACTAATCTTTGGCTCCGGCTGTTCCCAATATGGTTTGGAAAATGTTATTCTAGGGTTTCCTTGGATGCAGGCATCAGTAAAAACCCTAGATCACCCTGCCAGTTTGCCTCTGTTACACTACCAATGGTCCCAAAGTGTTTTTCAATGGGATGATATTTGTCTTATTATTTTTTTTTTTTTGAGAGACACACAGAGAGAGAGAGAGAGAGAGGGAGAGGAAGACAGATAGAAATGGGCTTGCCAGTAGCCCCTCAGCTGCTGCAAATGAAATCCAGATGCATGCGCTCCCTTATGGTCAAGTGTGGCATTGTGCCCTTGCGTCACTTTGCATCTGGCTAAACGTGGGACCTGGAGATTGGAACCAGTTTTCTCAGGCTTAGGAGGCAGGCGCCTTAACCACTAAGCCATCTGTCCAGCCCATAGCTTACATTTTTTTATCCCATCTTTAGACACTCTCACATCTCAGGGCAACACAAATGCCAGTAACAGAGTTGAATGTTGTGTATATATTTCTTGTATTTCTGCTAATGTCTCATCTGCTTTACAAGCTGTACAAGAAAATATTTAGAACATGTTAAACAACACTGTACCATTTGGTGAACAGCATTGGAGGTGGATTTCAGAATCTTCATGGTGGGAATATTCATGGTGGGTTAATCTTTGGACCTTGTATATTCAACTACTGTTTTAACTTTATCTCATCTTATTTATACTCAGCCCACTCTCAATGTTCCTACAGTAATCCAATTTAATCTATTTGAGACCTATCATTGGCTCTAATAAAGCCTCATAGCATGTAAAAGTTACAAGAATGTCAACCATAACAAAACTGAACCCTTGCCACTTCTAATGGGATTTCATACCCTCTTTACCTCAATATATTATATAGACTGTCACTAATATAATACTCCTTTATGTATGTTTCATGTATAGTGCCAAATGCCAAAAGTATAGCAACATTGCAGTATCCATAAGCTGACCACCAGGGCAGAATGTTCTACCATGGGCTCTTAGATAGCCTTACTTCCAGAAGAATTCTGACTGCTGTGACCTAACATCACCTCTTTATCAGCAAAAAGAAGTTAGAGTGGTCATCACCGTATTGGCCTAACAGAGGTCAATGTGGCTTCTAGGAAGGGTGATTGAGACATTCTAGGAGACTGTATATAAATATAAATATAAATATAAATATAAATATAAATATAAATATAAATATAAATATAAATATAAATATATATTTGGTCAGAAGACAGATCGGGAAAAAGGGGCCTTGTTATATTCTAAGCTAAGATAGCAAAGATGGTGATCCCACTTTCTTCTTCTTCTTCATAATCTAAGTGAATTTTCCTGCCAGTGGAGTCTCTTGGCAGGCTTTCTGGTATGTGCACAGTACTGGATGCATCATGGAACAACCAGCACCTTCATCATTGTTTAAAGTGACTAATTATATGTTCTGGACAGATAGTTTCCACATTCCATAATAAAAGCCCTGGTATCACTGAGGGTGAATTTTCCAGCTTTGGAATCCCCTCCTCCTCAGACGTCTGTATTCACTCTACTTCCTTTATCTCTCATTTGGAATAAATTTCTTCTCTAAAACACTTTCCACTTTTTAGTGTACAGATGTCTTTGAATTACTCATGCTTCTGTAAGTAACTCTGCACCATGATCTTGTAGTAATGTCAATAAATGATTTGGTTTGCCAAGCTACACTTGGACTTGTGGTAGATTTGTTGTTTGTTTTTGGCCTGTCCTTACTGTTTTGTCTATGGTGAATAGATATTTACTCAACTCTCCACATGAAACTACACACAATAACATACCTATAGTATGTCTCTATATATTTATGTTTGTATTAGTGTATTTGTGTGGCTTTGTGGATGCATCTTTGTAGAGATCTGTGTATCTGTTATGCTCATATGAGACTTTATCTGTCTATTCCTAAATTATGAACTTCTATGTATGGATGTGCACAGCTGATGATGCATGTATGTCTACATGTATAAGTTTGCATGTCTCTGCACATGCACCATTTCATGTATTTCCTAGTTTTTAAATAATTAAAAGTGCTCCTTGCAGCAAAAATAAGCTACTTAATACAAAATTTCATATTTAATGACATCTACTTATACCAAATTCTATTTTGTCTACATTTAGCCACAGGTGTTAAAAAATGAAAAGCACTTGGGAAGTAGACATATCAAAAATGTGATCATATTAATATTTATCTTGGTTTCCCTAGTAAATCAAAGAATATGCAATGAAGAAAAAAAAGTCAGTCCAAGATTTTTGTGAATTCTGTTTGGTATAAACATAACATTTCTCAGTGAAATTTGCTGACATTAGACACATTCTGAAAGTGTATACTGCAATGAATCTGCTTACCTAATATTAGTTTACTTTTTATAGTTCATTTTATATAGGGTTGATTGAATTAGCATTTGAATTAAGGAACTTTTTATTTAATGAGACTAAAAAGGTAGTCTCAGTTGGAATGATAAGTAGAAGACAAAGGTGTCTGAAAATTCTTGAAATTTTTTATCTATCTCATGTCATAACATAGTCACAATATATATTTGTATTGTGTAATATGTAAGCATAAATTTTCAGATATTGAGGTATTATATAGATTCTTATCACACACATATATAACATAAGTCAAATTAATCTAAATGTCAAAAGCATTTACTGAATGCCTGATAAATGCCAGATATTATGCTAGAACAATAAGTTAAAATATGTGCCCTGATGATATGTTACTTATTTTTAAAAATAAAGATATATGGAATAATGTTGTAGTGAGTTTCATATTGCTAGGATGAACATACAAACCAGGCACAGTTTATGGGAGGAAGGGATTTATTTCAAGCTTATGGATCCAAGGAATTCCATCAGTGGTGACGAAGCTGGCTCCCTCTCATAAATCCACACACACACACACACACACACACACACACACACACACACACAGACACAGAGAGAGAGAGAGAGAGAGAGAGAGGAGAGAGAGAAACCACTACTAGCCAGCAACACCAAAAGCAGAAAGCACAAACCAGCAACATGCAGGACCCCAGAGCTCAAACTGCTCTCTTACACCATGGCATAAATTCATTTCTGCACACAGTGACACCTTAGGGCTCGACTCCAGGATCCACCCCCAGTGATACCGACTCTAGTCAATGGATGAAGATCCAAGTTACAAGTGTTAATAAAACACCTGGGTCTATGGGGTACATACATTCTGACTCTCACAAATACTTTATTCAAAAATAAGGAAAGAGGGGCTGGAGAGAATGCTTAGCAGTTAAGGCACTTGCTGCAAAGCCAAAGGACCCAGGTTTAATTCCCCAGTACCCATGTAAGCCAGATATACAAGGGTGGCATTCATCTGAAGTTCATTTGCAGTGGCTGGAGGCCCTGGCATTTCTCTCTCCTTCTCTCTCTCTTTCTCTGCCTCTTTCTGTCTCAAAATAAATAAATTAATAATTAAATGTTTTTTTAAAACAAGAAATTTTTCCACTAATAAATAAAAAAAAAAATATATATACATATTGTTATTTATATATAATATATTAATATATGATGCACTGATATATAACAATATTATATAATATATTAACATATAACATTCTATAATATAAATTTATATATATTACAAGGGAAAGTAAAAAGAACTAGTAAGATGAGGATGGAGATGAGAAAGGAGAGGCATAAGTTGTAAATAGTCAGCATTCACAGTATACCTGAATTAAAATGTCTTTTTAATTTTATTTTATTTTTATGACCTAGAATTCACTATGAAGTCTCAGTGTGTCCTAGAACTCACAGCGATCCTCTTACCACTGCCTCCCAAGTGCTGCAATTAAAGGCATGCTCCACCACACCTGACTGTTGTTGCTGTTGCTTTGGGCTTTTCTAAATGTGCTAAAAATGCTATTTATGACAATTAAAATTGTTACAAATATTAATTATATCATCATTTCTGTATCTTACAACAATGGTTAGAAACAAATATGAGAGCTCCTCAGTCTTCTGCAGGATCACTGGCATTGTTTGCTCCTGTGCATGGATCATCCTTGGCTGGTACACGGGGCTAGCCCAAGGAAATAAACATAAGTTTTCAGAAAGGTTGGCAGGAGGAGACCATCAACCTTGATAGGAATCAGCAGAGAGAGCATCAGGCTAACCATGGGGTGAGTATCGACTATCACAGGTACCTTCACGTTGATGCCATTGCCAACTCTCATTCTGAGTCTGTAGCCTAGCCCTAAATGGGTTTGAGAGGAGGACTTGTCTCTGAATCACGGGTGTAACAATCCAAGTTGTGGCACTGGGGCACCTCCTAGAGAGTTTTCAATGTCTATGTCAAAGACAAAGTTCCTCAATAAAAGTTGGAAAGGCTCACTTCCATAACAGTCACACTCTTTCTCACTAGTCGCCCAGCAGATGCTCTGCAGTGCTACCCATCCATTGTGCAGTGGCTTCCATAATGCTCCTCGCCCACAGTCTTATGGAGCATGAGTGATACCCATAGTGAGTAGAATGTGGAAGCAATGGTAGAGTGAGGATGGGTAGGACTAGATGGACTATGCATGACCAAGATCCTAGGGGATGAGATAGTGGACAGCTGAGAATCAGTTCTTGAAGGCTGTGAGACGTTGGGCCACTCATGAACCAAGGTTTTCTGCTCCAGGCACACCTTTCCATATGATGATAGTTCACCTTACAAAACTCAAATTCCAGAATAAAAGTTTTAAATATTTAAAGATAGGAACTTTGGAACATTATTCTCTGTATTGTTTTCTGTGCTCATTGATATGGCTGGATTCCTGACTAGAAGCTGGTTAAAGGATGGACGATTTATTTTGCTCACCATTTATGAAGAGGTTATAGTCTACTGTGGCAGTGGAAGCAAGGCAGCTGATTACATTGAACCCACATCCAGGAGCAAAGAGGAGAAAGGAAATGATGGAGCTGGAGTATAACACTCAAAGGCTGCCCCGTGATCCACTTCCTCCACACTGATTCCTAAACTTTTCAAAGAATACACAGCCTTCCAAAACAGCATCAATAGGGCATCAAATGTTCAAACTCATGAGCCCTTGGTGAACATTTTATTCCAAACCATGTCCTTTTTCAAGCATAAACCACTCCAGAGGAGATGGAGAGATAACTGGTTACACACCTGTGAAGCCAGGCTTAGATACGAAAGACAGATACATATGCTTAATGGAAATATGTGTTTAATGTGGTGCTGGCATAACCAAAGGTATGATGCACCCTATATAAGTTGGATGGAGTGAAAATATTAGATGAATGTAGATCTGAAGTAGGCCTTGAATACAATCTGTCATAGTAAAAGCCCATGTTCAAAGTCTCAGGAATGTGGAAAGTTATGTCAGGTTTAAAATGCTTCAATGATGATATTGTGGTAAAATATCCATGCATGCTCACTTACATGTGCATGTAGCATAAAAAATAATGCAGAAGAATATAGTAGTAGTAGGCAGTTGTGTTGGATTTTAAAAGTTCTTGTTTCCTATGTGAGACTCTGTAGGCACTGGAAAGAAATTACGATTTATGTATTATCAAACTTAGAAACAAGATATTCAGTGATGAATAGAAAAGGTAACAGGATAAAATATAATTTCCAGTCTCAATATGTCAGAAATTCTTCACTGATATGTGACATCAGGTAACCAATGGTCTTAAGTAAAATCAAAAATAGGAAGGTAGCATGCATAATATTAGACACTTTAATTCTTAATATTTCTCTGATTTCTTTTCATTACAGTATGCTATTCATGTTATTGTATAATTATAGTTGAGTTGAGTTTAGTGATGTATTAAGCTATCACTACAGATACAGGCTCTGGGTAATGTGACAAATAGAATTTGTTTATTAGGTATACTTTTAAAAAATATTTTATTTAGGGCTGGAGAGATGGCTTAGCGGTTAAGGCACCTGCCTGCTAAGCCTAAGAACCTGGTTCCAATCCCCAGGTCCCACGTTTAGCCAGATGCAAAGTGACACAAGGGCACAATGCTGCACTTGACCACAAGGGGGCGCACGCATCTGGAGTTCGTTCACAGCAGCTGAGAGGCTGCTGGCGCGCCCATCTCTATCTGTCTTCCTCTCCCTCTCTCTCTGTCTCTCTCTGTGTCTCTCTCCAAAAATAAATAAAATAATTTAAAAAATTAAAAAAATATATTTTATTTATTTATTTGAGAGAGAGAGAGATACAGCAATAAGTAGAGAGAGAGAGAGAGAGAGAGAATGGGCATGCCAGGGCCTCCAGCTGCTGCAAACAAACTCCAGATGCATGTGCCCACTTATACATCTGGCTTACGTGGGTCCTGGAGAATGGAGCCTTGAACCGGTGTCCTTAGACTTCACAGGCAAGCTTTTAACCACAAAGCCATCTCTCCAGCCCTTATTAGGTATACTTTTTAAAACTATTTTATTTATTTATTTATTTGAGAGAGAGGAACAGACATATAAAAAGAGAGAATGGGTTCTCCATGGCCTCCAGCCACTGCAAATGAACTCCAGGTGCATGAACCCCCTTGTGCATCTGGTTTATGTGGGTCCTGGGGAGTTGAACCAGGATCCTTTGACTTTGCAGGCAAATGCCTTAATTGTTAGCCATTTCCCCAGCCCTAAGTATAGATTTTTTTTTAAATCATTACTTAATTTCTGTTTAACTTTACAGGAAGGAAAATTATATATGCTTACTATGCCCAAACAAGAGAAGAAACATTTTGCCCTCATCTATCTTTTTATAAATACAGGATTATAAATCTGCAATGAATGTTAAAAAGAAAATCAGACACATTTACATGTTATATTCTTTGTTATTGACTTATGAAAAAAGAAGATGTCATTCATTTACTAAGAATTCACTTTACAACTAGCATTATTATGATTCTCTTACTATACCTTGTATTCTCCCTTTATAAAAGAATCCTCATTATTGAGTGTCAAAGTATATGATATCTTTTTGTTGTTTTCACCTATCTAAAATCCTGTCCCAATTTGCTAATGATTGTGAACATAATTATACATGCATGTTAAAAATATCCTTAATGCAGTGTTTCATTCTAGCCTGACAGAGAACCAAGACTCTGTTTCCCCTGTTCTTCACTACACTTAAGCTACCAGTATTGATTGTGGTTTATAGAGAGATTTTCATATTGCTGTAATCAATTGGAGATAATTAAGCTAATTAGTTATGGTCATTTACTATGACATTCACATCATAAACAAGAAGAATGGTCCTAGATTTATTTTTTTTTCAAAATCTAGTTTTCAAAGTAATTTCTTTAATGATAACTTAGGCTATAGATGCACAACCTTCAAGTTATACATGCTTCTGTTAGGTGTAGGGTTATTTGGGGTAGAGTATGCAGAAACAGTTATAGAAAGATAAAAGACTCAGAATTTTGTAAGCCTCTTGACACCTCTCTTAAATTTTGACTAATTATGTGAATATTCATAACTTTAAACTTATCATAAAAATTACTTTATCCCCAAAGAATGAGGAATCTCATGGACTATTTGAAATCAAAATCTAGTTTGTAGGTATACTTACATATGTGCTTAGCATTGCAGGCTAGTCAGCAGAGGTCATGGAGGAAGGACATCCTCTTTGTCTAGCTATCAATATGTAATATGGCTGTATTGTTCATCATCCTGATCCTTTTATTTTATTAGTCTGATGTTTTCAAAAAACAAAGTTCTATTAAATGCTTACAATATATAAGCACACAGAAAGTCAACATACATAAACTTTTGCCTCCAATATAATACCTGCAGGTTACTACTTTTATTTATATGTTCTAAATGAGGAAATCAAAGCTGTCAGGATTGAAGATTCTTTATCTTAAAGTCCTCGAGTTCTTTATTTACAAACTCAAGATCCAAATTCCAGTCACTGCAAAGGCATGGTACTTTTCTTCATTATAGGCTTCTCAAAATGTAGTTTTTATAGGCTGTGAACATTTCCAAAGACTTCAGGCAATTGGGTATCAAATTTTATCATTGCGTTGCATTTGCTATGGCCTAAGACTTGGGCAGTGGAGCTGCAGCAGGTAGAGTCACTTGTGGGTGTGACATCACAGTTGTATTTTCAGACCCATAAGCTGATGGGGATTTTCTTAGTCTTTGTTTATTTTGGAAAGTAATTTAATCCAATTTTTATATAGTCTAAGAAAATGTCATTTTTAGCCCCAGTCCAAATATTGGATAATCACAGCACTCTGATGTAAACTCCATACATGAACTTGAGCAAACGTAATTCATTCCATTCTGTAATGTAATAAGCAAGTTTAAATCTGTCTGCACAAGGAAATGACTAAACATGTGAGGGCAATTTAAAGCCTAATGATCATGTTCACTGCTGCCGATGGTGGTGATGATGCCTGTTGCCTAAAATGACGCTAGCCAAGGAGAGCACGGCAGTCAAATCTGCTTCTAGATTAACAGAACAACAAAATCACAGCAAAAAAAAAAAACAAAAAACAAACAAACAAAAAAAAAACAGAAAACTTCCAGGAAAGGCCTTTCTTATTTCCCAAAATGCAAAAGAATTAATTTTCATTGTGAACATTTCAATCTTTTCTCACCCAGATCTCCAAATTGGAAAGAGAAACTTCATTCATGCTGTGTTGATACTAGTACCTCAATAAATATTCATAGCTCTACCTTTTATAGCCCCCAGCTTGCTGTAGGAGGCAACTGAAGTTTCAGGGTTAAGAGCTTGTAAACTACAGATAAACTGGTTATAAATCAAGACTCTGTCTCTATGATTTCAATGAATGCGGCCTTTCTCCATGGCTTAACAACAGTTATGAGAAGAGGATGTACCTCATTGAAGTAGTTTTGAATATCACAGAAGATACAATATGCAAAACAGTATGTACAGAGGTGGATACACATGGCATTCTCAAAGTTTTCATTACCATCAATAACCCATTATACATTCTAGAACAAAGGACTGGTGAAGACATCATGAAGAGCTATTGACTTGAAGGTCTAGACTTAATGGAATTGGTCAACAGGCTAGGTGAAGAGATAAGAGATGTTGCTGATTGCACAGCTTCGCATGCAGAGAGCTGGCAGTTTCTCAGGAGGAAGAAAGGGGCCCTCACATCAATTCATTGATTTCTAGGAGCAAGAACTGTGCTCCATGTTAAACACTTACTAATTCATGGGCCAGATCTGAAAGTCTGAAGATGAATCAAAAAGCAGTAGCCATGGATAGAATAAAGTATTTTACTTTATAGGTCATATGTTAGAGCATAAAGCAGATTTGTAGTTTCAAATATTTACTTGCTCTAAAAACCAGAACAGGTAATTTTATCTCCTTGGCCCTCCACATTTGCATCTATAAAATATGCCTAATCCTTTTTGTGGATAATAAGCAGAACATTTGGATAATATCAGATTTTATAAAGTAACGTTCTATGTGAAAACACTTCTCCTTAATTTTTCTGTTGTTTCCCTCTTTATGAAACCGAAATATTCCCATCTGTTCAGTAATCTCTAGAGAGGCTAGAACTCTAACATACCAAGAGCTTTTAAATGTATCATTTGAAACATGTCATCCTCATTTTACCTTGCCAGTGCATTGCTTGTCTACTCTGTTGGGGGAACTTCAGAGCTTCTGTTCTACTTTATGACACATTGACATATCCTTTCTCCAAGGTCTTCCTCACTTCTTCTACCTGCTTGCCCAGTTTGGGGCCACTCTGCTTCACATAGCATTTCCACTTGCCTCCTAGTACTCACATCATATGACATTGTGATTGTCTTCATGCCTCTGCCTCTCTATTTCTCAGGAATGCAAGTTTCTAGAAGGAAAGCTTATTTATGGATTCATAGCACCTGGCATGGCATTTGGGAAAGTGATGACTTTCACTAACTTCTATTAGATGTAATGCTATCATTGCATTGATATCAGTATTATTCATATCAGAGGTGCATGCCTATTTCAGCTTGTATATATTACCTTCAGGAAGAAAATAAAAAATAAAAGAAATAATACCCATAATAATTTATGTAAAGCATGCACAAAAATTCCTAGCATACCAGAAATAATATATGTTATGTGGGTTTGATGACTCCTTCAAAATAGCTTTTAGATATTTCTTGCTATAAACCATTAAAAGGGTGGTATAGCTTCTTCCTGCATTTAATGACTCCTTGTTTCCCTATACTTCTGCCATATATATATATATATATATGCTGTCACATTCTAAATCCAAATGCTTCCTGACCTAGTTTCTCTTTCCTTTCTTAGCAGATGTTCATTCTATCATTAACAATTTTTTAAAGATGCCTTCATAAATTTTATCCATTCTTTCAATTTTTACACTCTATGTCATGCTACATTACAACCAGGAGTGAGGATCTACCACACTGGGGCCATGCTGTAACTAAGTGGAGATGTGATCCTTGTTTTAGCATTCTTCTGGTCAGTTTGATTAGCACTGGGCAGCTGAGCATATGTTTGAAATCCTTGACCAGTAGCACTTGGATTTCCTTATGGTCCCATCTCAGTCTATAGCTAAATGGACATTAAATCAATATGCACTTGTGGAAAGCTGGCCCCTGTGAGATACATTCTAAATAATGCAGCATATCGTAACAATCAGACAGTGCATAATTCACTCTATCTAAAACAAAATTGATTTTTGTCTTCTAATTATTATCCTTGCTCTACAGAGGGATCTATTTTCATTTAAAGTTTCAAACTTTCCAGACATGCATCATAAACAAACACCAAAAGATTTCCTGATATTCTGAAGATTGTCCACCCTCAGCAGCAAAGAAGTGGCAGTAAGAATGCTAAAGGCTAAGAAGTAAAAAACTATCAAAAACTCCATTGCAAATGCTCTAAAAAATCGTCTTTCTTCCAAGCTTGGTGGGATGCATCTCTGCTTATATGTTCAGGCAGAGATCCAGAATGTTGCCTTTGCCCTGATCTGACCCCTTTTCTACATGTCAAAAAGGGAGATAAGAAAAAAAAAAATGAAGGATCTAAATGGCCATTTTCTTGTTTCTGCCAGTCCAATGTCTGCTGCAAAAAGGAAAACAAAGAAAAAGACAAAATAGAAACTTCAGTCTATGCCATTGTTTATTTAGTATGTCTCTGGCTTGTCTGGAGGTCTGGATACTATGGGGCAAGGCCTGAAATGTTGTATTTCTAACAAGCTCCCAGGTAAAGTCAATTGTTGATGCTGCTCATCCCAACACCACAGTTTGGCTATTTTTTTAGGTGGAACTGGAAGTTTCCTTTCCCCCAAGATTGTGGGATCTTAGTTATTTAGTCAAACGGTAATCCAGTAATCAAATAAGTTCTGGGAACAAAGTTTGCAGTTGTAATTAAACTCCTATGTTTCTTTCAACTGAGCTTAAGATATACAGGTTGTCCAGGTTGGCCAGATCTAATCACATCAGACAGAGAATGAGACAAAGAGAAAGTGAAGTTAGAGAGGGAGGAGACTAGGGGATACCAGAAAGACTAGTTAAGGGAAAGAATGGGTGAGATGGGTCGAGGGTGGGAAGAGGAAATACACAAAACTAAAATCTATAGTAGTTAGTACACTAGATACCTTCCTCCCAGATAGCAGCATACAAGCTATAACCCTCAATTAAGGGAGGCAGTCAGACAAGACTGATATGGCCAGTAGAAGGTCCAGAAAACTTATTCCTAAAATCATTGGCATTGGCTTGTGACTGCCAGGACCAGAACTGTGTTACCCCACACAGTGAATAGTTTACCAGTGAGACCATGAAGTCCTCAAAACAATGAAGGCCATTGCCAAGCACTTGCTGATCTAACAGAGCTGAAGACACCACAGGCTGCCTTCTCAGGACACCAAGAGACCATGTGGTAGCAAAAGGAAACCCAATTCTCTTCTGGCAAATCCTCCTGATGCTGGAAAGTTCTGTGGGAGCTACTGAATGACTATGGTCACCAACAACATGAATAAACAGGAGATCTACCAACCAGACAAAGAAAACATACTTGTGCAATCCTGGCACATAGCCTCTGTAGGTAGCCAATTGCCCTACAATTTGACATGAGGCTCACACAGTGGGAAAGAAGCCATAACTGGTCCTATACTGGGAACCAAGTCAGCACCCCATGGGTAGGAAGCTTGTAACCACCAGCGAGAAGCCCCCAATTTTATCTGTACTTCTTGAGTGGGTATCCTCATCAGAACCTCTTAATCAGAGCTCCTCCATAATCTTAAGTGTTCTGAATGCTAGGTTCCTAGCTGATGGAGATTTGGGAATTAATGCTTCCTGGAGGCAGTGTATTGTTGGGGGGCAGGTTTATGGGTATTATAGGCAGTGTCCCCTTGCCAGTGTTTGGCAAACTCTCCTGTTCCTATTGTTCACCTTATGTTGGCCAGGGAAGATGTCCACCCTCCACTCATGTCGTCATTTCCCCCTGCCATCGTGGAGTCTGTTAGCAAAACTAAACCTCCCCCCCCCCAAAAAAAATGCTGTTCTTGGTTGGGTGATTTCTGCCAGCAATGCAAATCTGACTGCAACAATAGATAGAAATTTGAAAAGAAAAAGAACAAGAAGAAATTCCATGGAGGGAACATTTTGAAGGGGAGAAATGGAGGGTGGTGGGAGATGAATTTGATTATGGTATTCTGTTAATTTGTGGGAGTTCCAATAAGAAATCAAAACAAAATAAAACCCAATTCCAAACATGATTTTGCTTGGTCTACAGTTGCCACTTTGAATCTAGAAAGGTGGGGTATAAGAAGGTATGTGTGTTGGCCTGAAAGATAGGGAGGTGACCCCAGCTGGCATCCAGCAAAGAAATCAGAGTTTTTCATTCCAGTGCACACCTGTGAGGAACTGGATTCTGCCCAAGGCTTGGCTGTCCTTACAAGCAAATCTCTCCTCACAACCAAAAAGGGAGAACTGAGATGTGAGGACACCCTAATTTCCATGTGGAGACTATAAGTAGTAGCCCAGCTCAGTCACATTGCACAGCCCCATGATGCATAGAAACTGTGAGATTAAAAAATGGATTCTGCTTTAATCTGACAAATTTGTGATAATTTCTTATATAGTAGCATTAACCTAATATGAAGAAGGAGGTTCATATTCAATAGAACTAACTAGCACATTGCTTTTCATGGATGGATAAAAAAGAAGGCTTATTCCTCAATATCTGTGGATAGAATAACTTTTAGTGACAATTGATCACCAATTATTCCATGTTCAATATACTTATAACTACCAGAAATCTTTCTGTAGTTTCTCTGGTTACTGATTCATGCCTTTGTGGCCTCAATTTAACAAACATTACTTGTAATATTGTACCTTTTATAACCAACTGCTGGAAATAGGTTAAGAATGACAGGAAACAAAAGACATACTTTTGTAAATTATATCTGAGATATAGTACACATTTAAATGATGCTTCATTGACTTCTTTCCTGGTCATAAAAAGTTTTTGAGATGTTAAAATGCCATAAATTATCATTCATAAATATTTCATCTCTGCAAGTGAAATAAATGAGAATGAACATAAACACTTTGACAATACTTTGTTGTCATCCATTGTTGTTATTACATGTAGTGATTTATAGCAAAGTCTCAGATATAAATGTATATCATGTGTTTTTTAAGAGTTGTGAAATAAAGGGTGTGTCTTATTGGAGTAGTTGAAGAAAGGATCCCATTCCACCTTTCTTGCTCTTTTAATTTCAAAGGCACTTAGGTAGATTGTAAATAATGCAGGAATTATTTGCAAATAAGGATGATCTCAGCTGAACAGAATGGGGATTGCTGATGGGGTATGGGTGAGTTAGGAGAGTTCAATGTGAAAATGTGCTCAGGATTAATAGAAGAGTTATCTAATATTTTATATTTTTCCATGCAAAGTGCCAAATCATTATTTTATGGCAACCTTTCTTCTGCATTTAGTGTGTGCTAACTTTCTGCCGGGAGCAGATGCAGCCACACACATTCTGTTTGGCAGAAGGCAGATGCCAGCCCCTGAAATAGGTGCCCAGTTCCAAGGGCAACATCTGGATCCCCAGCTTGGCTGTGTTCCTACCTGAGCTCGTGGCTATACAATGCCCCCTGGAGACATTTTATGATTAGTCTGCGACAGAGTTGGCATGGAT
This sequence comes from Orientallactaga sibirica, assembly GCA_036365145.1. NCBI lineage: Eukaryota > Metazoa > Chordata > Mammalia > Rodentia > Dipodidae > Orientallactaga > Orientallactaga sibirica. Next base: position 5,456,183 of record JAEOAD010000083.1, read on the forward strand.
GTGTTGTCTCCCTGGCAACCATTTTCCCTTTGATTCTTATACATCTGCTCAGTAATGTACAGTTTTTGGGAAAATGCTCCCCCATCTTATTTCCAATCACACAGCAGATGACAGTGGGATCTTGTTGAATAGGAGATCATTTTCCTTGATTTTAAAGCTACTGTTTTTTAGTGTGCTCACAACTGCATCAAACTGCAGAGTTCTTCTCTTCAAGGCCACTAAGTTTATGAGAAACTGTCAGGCTCCAGAGAATACGAGGGTCACATCTTGAACTTTCAGAGATGTTTTAGAAGCTAGGAGGGAGCCAGGTGGTTAAAGCAGGATTCCATCTTGTGAATACCTGCATGGATATTCCTATATTCATCATTTTTAATTCTCCCTCTGTTCCACTCCTCTCTCCTCCTCATTTTCTCTTCCTTTCCTCACCTCTCCCTGCCTGTTCTTACTTTCTCCCTAACTTTCCTCTCTTATAGCAGTGAGGAATCATACATTTTTCCACAAAGGCATTAGTTTCTCCCCTTATTTACTTCTTCCCAATGAACGGCTATTGCTAGCATGTGATATCCCTCAGGGTGCTCTGTTTATTCACAGAGAAACAAGGATATTGGTGGTGGGGGGGGAGGTCTGCAAAACTGAGTCACTTCCAAGATGATACTAGAGAAGAAATTAGAATTAATCTTTATTCCCAGGCAATCCTTGTACATGTCTACTAGTGAGTGTTTGGAATTGGGTGCAGAAAAAGGGAGTTAATGTTTTACAAGAATCTATGACAGGGAATTTGCAAAGGCAATTAAGTTAAAGCTCCTATTTAAGTACGAGTTTGTGAATTCCCATTTTATAGATGAGTAAATAGAGGCTCAGAAAAGTCCATTTGAGAATTAAATAGGGAAAACAGAACTTTGAACTTTCATTTGAATGGCACATTCATTAGGAGCAGCACATGCTGAAGACATTGACTCCAAGACAGTGGTCATGGATGAGGAGGCCAAGGACATTAGATTTCCAGAATTATTTGGGTATGTTCTTTCTCAAGAAGCACCAGCATTATGGACCAGAGAACATATCACAAACTGTAGACCAAAGAAGACAAGAATAAGAAGCCACATATGTACAGGAACTGCCAAAAGTGTTCACTCAATACTACAAATTTATGGAAATAACATCTCACATTCTACATTCCATTGGAAATTTCCATGAATTATTATCTTAGCATTCCCCTCATCCATCCCTACCAAAACATTTAGAACAAAGATGGAAGTGTTACCATCTAAATAAATCATTAGGTAAGCAAAGATAATTTATTTTAGGATTGATGACCTACAGGTGGCCTGTGTGAATCCATAGATCTCTGTTTTATCACAGAAGTATACTGTTATGATCAACTTTCTACCAACAGCCAGCTTTGGGGTGTCAAGGACTCTTGAAATACAGGATTTGCTCTGAAGGAGGATTAGGGTCTGTCCTTTTGGTGAGGTAACCGATCTGACCAGAAAACAACTCATAACTCCCTGGGAGGATAACTGACAGCCCCTGGACTGACAGTTCTTCAAGTGGTTGGTGCAATAAAATATTATTTAAACAATTGATAATTATTTAGTACTATAATTGATTTTTGGATTATATATTCATCATGAACCATTTACCTCCATCTTTGAGTGCTATACCCAAAGAACCAACCAGTTGGGAGGCCCAAGCATAGTACAAATGAAAGACAAGTCTCTGTAAGTCTAAAAATGTTAAAGGCATATAGCAAAGTAGTCAACAAATAAATGTGTATGTGTCTTGTATGTGATGAAAGATATGCCTTTGTAATAACCTGGGAGGTGGAGTAGAGATTTAAGAATTTCCAATGTTCCATGATAGTGAAATAGCATTTTCTAGCCCAACATGATCTGCTTCCCTACCCCAGCCCAACACTGAAGCAGTGCTTCATCCACCATGATGAGCTAAGCTCTCAGGAATGCTTATAGAAGTACAGATTGAATCTCCAAGGACAGCAAGGACAGTCTGTTACTGCCACAAACAGCTTTTTTCCCCCTGCTTCTCAAGTGAAAGGCACATGTACTTATGATTTGTCTCATCTGCAGAACAAGGCAGACATGGGCAACAGCATTGCATGGGATGTAAAGCAAGCTTGGGACCTGGAGGGAAAGGAATTATTCTTCACTTACCTGAAGGAAGATTCAGTGAGGGACCTTCAGTGGTCCCATCCTATTGTTTATAAAGAAGCATTACTTGTTGATAGTGCAGGTAAGATGGTTATCTCAGGAACAAGGGTTCCCTGGGATTTGGGAATTTTTTTTTTTTTTTTTTTACTAAAACAAAGAATGTGCTAATAAAACAGTGATTATTTTATCATTGTATGGTTTCTCTTAGTAAAATCTAAGGACTACTATATGAAATTAGAAGTATGTATTTATGTTTTACTCTCTTTTTTTTTCTGTCACATATCTTCTAAACCACCAGACTCTCTGAGGTGTTAGGCATGTTAATGCCCACTAATGAAATGACTGTGCTGAATTGCTGAATGTGCTCAGTATCAGAGTACTTGCCTAGCATGTACAGGGCCTGGACTCAGTCCTTAGCACTATAAATTTTAAAAAGAGGGAAGTGGATGGGAGATAATGTTGGATAGGACCTCCAAGATACCCCTGGAATGTTGACTGATAGCCAGGGAAATAATCATGTGATTGGTGAATTTTAACTCCACCAATGGTAGTAATTTATTAGATTATGCCTACATAATCACACCTATATAATAAACCCAAAAGATGGGTTAAGAGCACTTGAAGGTTCTAGGAGGGTGGGAAGACTATAAAGTATCAAGGCTCCATGTCTATTTCTCTTTAACCTACCTTATGTCTCCCTTCCATCTGGCTGCTATTGATATATATTTCAAGTGAAACAATAGATAATCGAGTAGCAAATCATTTTTCCTGATTTTTCTAGCCATTCTAACTGGTGATCAAACCTAACTGGAGATTGTGTGAAGCTCTGGATTATGCCTGAATGTCTCTTGGAATTCTAATTTGTACCTGAAGTGGGGAAGTGTTGACAAAATCCTTATTCTGAAATTACCTCCAGGTAAAAAGCGTTAGACTTGAGTAAACTGTTAGAACACTCATTTGGTATCTGAGGAGAACTTGAGAAATATTTTTTGGGGGAAAACCTACACAAGAGAGCATTGTGACTATGGAAGGATAAGTAGTTTATTTTTTCTCCATTCATCTCCACCCCTGGACATTCTCTTCCTTCTGCCCCAGGATATAAGCCCTTGCTATTTTCTGTCTGGAGAGATGGACTCTCATTCTACCCTTTCTATGCACTTGTTCTTCCCTTCTCCCTCTTAGATCCCAGCTCCCCACAGTCTCTTCCAGAAAAAAAAAAAAAAAAAAAAAAAAAAAAAAAAAAAAAAAAAAAAAAAACATGGCAGACTTAAGCAAGGTGATTTGACCTAGTCTGATGTCTCATGAATTGTGTCCCCCATTGTACCATTCACACCATAGTTACAAATTTACATGGATTCCTTAGAGCCTGTCCTAGGAAACCTGAACATCATACTACAAATGCTGCTTCTTACAATTGCTTACTCTTGAGTGCTCAATAGCAGACAGATTTTTTTTTTTTCATTTTAGGGCACAGTCTTATGATGTAAAACAGTCTGTTCTGGAAAGGGCAGACTTTTCCTCTGAAGGCTTTGGCTGTATTGCTTATTAAATGCTTGAATAGAGAAAAATACTTTCAGAAATATTCTCTATTTCACCGCAAGACAGAATAGAGTTTGGAAAAAAAATAAAATAAAACCTCCTTGAGTAGAATTACTATCTCTTTTGGGATTTTGTGGCAAATTGTTCTTAAGCATGTGGGGTATATGCTCAATGGATTGATTAATGAATTAACAAGCATTGATTGCACCTCTAGTGTGCCTGCTTACCCTGATACATACTCTCATTTAAGTTAGCAATTAGAGCTTTGATGAAAAGGAAACAGAATAATGAGGAAAATACTCCTGAATTTGTATACTGTGTTCTGAAAGGCACCTTCAAGTAGGAAATACTGAATCTGACACCTCTGAAAGCAGAAGAAATGAAACATTTAGGTGCTGAGTAGAAAGGTACATCAGTCAGAAGACAGAGTAATAGTAAATGCTGTGAGGCAGGGAGGACTCTACAAGTGAGTTCAGGCAGAGAGCAAAGCAGGGTAAGGCTGATGGAAAGCAAGATAGAGACCAGAATGTACAACCCCTAAGACGTCATGCAGAAGAGCTAAATGCTACCTCTGACCCCACTCACCACATCTATATGAGCAGTATGGGTGTTGTTAGTGCAGAACATCTGGGACTTGGTATGTTGTTCTAGGCCAGGATTGTAGGTTAGTGAGAGAACTAGGCAATAAGGGATGAATAAAATGAGACAATCAAAACAAGGTACTATCTGGGCATGGTGGCACACGCCTGTAATCCAAGCCCTTGGGAGACAGAGGTAGGAGGATCGCCATGAGTTCGAGGCCACTCTGAGACTACAGAGTAAGTTCCAGGTCAGCCTGGGCTAAAGTGAAACCGTAGCTTGAAAAAGAAAGAAAAAGAGAAAAAAAGAAAGAAAGAAAAACTAGGTAGTATAAAATACTCAAATAAATTTTAGCTCTTATGACACTATTCTATACATAAGTGATCCAAGAACCCCCATCTCAAAACTCTTAAAGGTGATTAATGCCTTCAGTAAAGTAGCAGGATACAAGTCAATGCTCAAACATCAGTAGCCTTTCTATATGCAAAAGACAAAGATACAGAGAAAGAAATAATCAACATTGTCCCATTTTCAACAGCATCAAAAAATAATAAAATACCAGGAATAACATTAACCAAGGAGGTAAAAGACCTTTACAATGAAAAAATAAAAACACTAAAGAAAGAAATCGAGGAGGACTTGAGAAAATGGAAGGACCTTCCATGCTCCTGGAGAGGCAGAATTAACATTATGAAAATGGCAATCTTACCAAAAGCAATATACAGATTTAATGCAATACCAATAAAAATCCCAACATAGAAATTAAAATGATCTCAAAGTTCACCATACCTGGTCTTAAGCTATACTACAAAGCCATAGTAATAAAAATAACATGGTACTGGCATAAAAACAGGATTATAGACCAATAGAACAGAATAGAGGACCCAGACTTTGGGTCAAGTGACTACAGCTACTTGATATTTGACAAATGAGCTAACAATGTAGACTGGAAAAAAAATAGTATCATTAACAAATGGTGCTGTACGAATTGGACAACTATATGTAGAAAAATGAAACTCAATCCACATATCTCGCCATGCACAAAAATCAAGTCCAATTGGATCAAAGACCTTAATATAAGACCAGAAACACTGCTACTACTGGAAGAAAAGGTAGGAGGAACTTTCTATGATATAGGAGTGGGGAAAGACTTCCTGAACAAAACCCTAGTAGCTCAGGAATTTAAACAATAACCCCCAGTAGTTGTGATCCCATGAGGCTGAAAAGCTTTTTCACCGACAAACATACAATAAGTAGAGCCAATAGATTACCCACAGAATGGGAGACAATTTTTGCTGGATACAGATCGGACAGAGGCCTAATTTCTAAAATATGCAAAGAACTCAAAAACTTAAGCAATAAAATGTCAAACAACCCTTGCAAAAAATGGGGCAGAGAACTGCACAGGGAGTTCTCAGAGGAAGAAATTCAAATGGCAAACACACACTTAAGAAAATGTTCAACATCTGTAATCATCAGGGAAATGCAAATTAAAACATCTATGAGATTCTACCTTACCCCAGTAAGGATAGCTAACATTAAAAAATCTAAAGACAACAAATGCTGGCAAGAGTGTGGAGAAATAGGAACCTTCATTCACTGTTGGTGGGAATGTAAGCTGGTACAACCACAATGGAAAACAATATGGAGACTTCTAAAAAGGATGACTATAGAGGTACCAGCAGACCCAGTTATCCCCTTACTGGGCATTTACCCTAAAAGCCCTAAGCCTCAGTTCAGAGAGATTTGCTCAACCATGTTTATAGCTGCTCAATTCATAATAGCTAAGAGCTGGAATCAACCCAGCTGTCCATCATTAGATGAATGGATAACTAAGATGTGGTATATCTACACAATAGAGTTCTACACAATAGTTAGGAAAAATGATAAAATGAAATTTGAAGAAAAAAGGTCAAACTTGTAACAGATCATTCTCAGCGAACTCACCCAATCCCAGAAAGATAAGCGTTGCATGGTCTCACTCATCTGTGGCTTCTAATCTGTATTTTCCTGAGATGCTGACACACCTAATAAACATCTCGAGGACTGGACAATAGGAATGGTGGTGGTGGGGGGAGGACAAAGAACTGGACCCAAATGGAAATGGTACTATAAAATCCTATATTGTGAAAGACATACTAAAAGGTCAAACCTGCATCAGGTGCTTAGAGAGAACACCTGAATCACAGCATCCTGGAGAGGGTATCATGAAGACTAACCTCAATCTTCTACTGTTTGTCTATCACTACCTCTTCTTTCTCTTCTCTCTTTCTCTTTCATATTACCTATATTTTTTCTTCCTTCTTTTTCCTTGGCACTGACCCATAACTCCAAGTACCAGCATGTGGTTAATATCCACAATGAGCTGTTGATCAGTGAGACCTACAAGGTTTCCCAAAAGAAGACAGATTTCTGTCAGAGTACTTGATGACCCACCAAAGGTTAATGGTAAGACCCTACTTCTGAAGACACCATATGCTGTTCAGATGGAACATGGAGAGACCTGGCTGGAATCTGGAAAGAGAGTCAGTCCCCAGACAGTTAGCTTTTCTAGTGCCAAAAGTTGCTACATAAGTGATTGGGGAGAAATGACCAACATCTGTCTAAGCAACTCATGGTCCAAGCTACTCAGCAGCAAACAACCTGACGCGATGCTCACACAAGTGCAGCAGTGGCACACAGCCATTTGGGTTACCAACTGCTCTAGATTTGGCTGATGGATCCGCTCAGTGGAACAAAACCCATACCCGGAACTGGGAAACAAGTCAAAACCACATGCAAAAATGAGACCACTCTCCACTATCAAGCTCCCACCAACAGTGGGATACAAGAGGGCCTACACCTATTAAATTCTCTCTAAAATAATAATGGTTATCCATGTATCTTTCACTGACCTCACTCTCTGTTTGAGAATCTGCTTTTCTCTTTCAGATGGATGCAGAACCTAAGGAGAGAATCAGCCCATCACACTTCACCAGGGTACCAGCTGAAGCCATAGAGTTATAGGGGAAATGAGCAAGAGTTCTGCTTTATCAGTGAACCTGGTACCAGCACAAGAACAAAGGAGATAAACACAGCAAACACTCAACTCCTACCAGATCAGATATCCAGAGACACAGAGACTCACAAAACCTCGTCACTAAAATAGACCTAAAATGAACCCAACATGGCTCAGGGAAATTCACGGAAGAGGGGGAGGAAAGAATGTTAGAGCCATGAGTTGGGTCATTATGCACAGAGTCATTGCCTCTCCCACATAACTGATGGCTATGCCCATAAGGCAAGACACACAGTACCCATGGGGGGAGGACAGGGAGAAGGCTAACGATGGTACCATCATGGCTATATATATACACTATAGACATAACTAATAAAAAATTTTAAAAAGTAAAGATAAGTTACTCATAGGTGACTTCAAAATATCCTTTAGGTCATCCTTTTGGCTGTTCTACTCTGTCTAAACCAAGGGCAACCTGGATCCTTCCGAGAGATGCCCACTTTTCCATCACCAGTAGGCTTAAGATTATAATATTTGCTTGGCTTACTCTATAGCAATTGAACAAAGTTGCATATGGTTAGACTGCCTCTAAGCATGGAAAACTGGATGCAGCTATTACTTTGATAATACTCTAATTCTGATAATGAATCACTGTGCTTGCTAGATCATTACCTTCATCTCAGATCTGTTTCCTAGCACCCAGGCTTTCACCTTTGACATGGCAGTAAAACTGATCTTCCTCAAGCCCTTGTGGTGTCCTACCACTGCGTGCTGCAGACACCAACTCACACTCCTTACACTCTCTCAGTGCTATCCTAATACCACTTTGATGGCAGATAATTCATCTGATATATTAATGCCTCACCAACCACTATCCTTGATAAAGCTGGCTCTCACTTGTGCAGGTCCATTGCATACTCTCTCCTGCTTTTTTCTTTTATGTTGTGCATATGCCATCTGAAATCAAAATATGCCATGTCCTGCTACCCTGTGTATTTTTGCCCCTGGCTCAGACACTCCTGTCCAAATGCATTGCCCTGGCCGTTCCAAGCTTGATTCAGTGTTCTCCATGAGCTGATGCTTACTAGTCTCTAAGGATGCTCATTCTAGATCAGAAGATCAGTTAAAGCTGTACCTCCCCACCAAACATAAGCCCTGCCTGGTTATTTCAATCACTAAGACTCGGCTGGAGAATTCCAGGTATTTGCGAATGAATCAGGGATTCCAAGACAGAATGGTGTTCTGTCCTATCTCAGCCTTTTTTTTTTTTTTTTTTTTTGGCTTATCTTCTATCCCCCATATTTTACCCTCTGTGGATTACTAGAAGTTTGAGGAAGTACATCTTCTTACATTGCAGAGGATGGTCATAAACTAAATATTACTAGGCTAATTTTGGAAATCTGTTGAGACTCACAAACCACTAGAAATTGCAGAGCAATGGTATAGCTTAGTTTCTCTTTAAGGAAGAGGGTTTTGTTTTTGTTTTTGTTTTTGTGTTTTACTTTTTAGGTTTCCACATACTTACTGTGGTGGTTTGATTCAGGTGTCCCCATAAACTTAGGTAGTATGAATGCTAGGTTCCCAGCTGATGGAGATTTGGGAATTAACATCTGCTGGAGGCAGTGTATTATTGAGGTGGGCTTATGAGTATTATATCCAGTTTCCCCTTGCCAGTGTTTGGCATACTCTCTGTTGCTGTTGTCCACCTGATGTTGGTCAGGAGGTGATGTCCATCCTCTGCTCATGCCATTGTTTTCCCTCACCATCATGGGCTTCCCTCAAGCATGTAAGCCAAAATAAACTCTTTTTACCCACAAAAAATTAACTCTTAGTATTAATAGTCCAGATAATCAGGTAAACTCTTAAAATAAGTGCCACAACTATTTCCACATATGTATAATGGAGATAATGATATTTTCTAACAGAGCAGTTATGTTGTACATACTAAACAGTTTTCCAATATTTATATAGTTAATAAATGCCTGGAGAAAGATTAGAAATCCAGATATCTGCTTCAATGTTCACAATCAGTTATACCATATGACCATCACTCATGAAGAACACAGAGGGTGAGAGGGGGCAATGGTGAGGTGGTCTGCTGAACACAAGGCAGCATATTTTCAGTGAGCAAAAACTTTAAAAAACATAATGATAAAATAGTTATTTATAAGTCAGAAAAATCTTACTTAAGACAAATTACAATAAGAAACATTTTCTTAAATTCTAATCAACATAATCCTCATCAATTTTTTAGTGGATTGTGCTATATCACCTTTCTGTATTACAATCATATATACATGTTTAGACAGACAGATAGATAGATAGATAGATAGATAGATAGATGATAGATAGATAGACAGATAGATACATACATACATGCATACAAAGTATCTAAGCCATTCTTTACTTCCCTACTTACTAGATATCCCCATGGTACTAAATATGCATTGAAGTTATGATTTTATGTTGTTTAAATAGTACTTTACCATAGATATCACAATTTGTTTTGCCTATTCTTTTTCACTTAGTTCATTAGTAATGTGTTATTAAACAAAAGTATTTCAATGAGTAGTTTATGGAAATGGTTAAAACTATAGTTACCCATCTCTAACCATAGCTTATTATATTCTTTGATTCAACTTGGATTCAGGAACAGGAGATTATACCTGTTTTGAATATAAGCAAAATATTTTTCTTGTCATTACTTCCTAAGCAACACAGTATATGAACTATTTACATAACACTTGCATAATCTTAGGTGTTATAAATAATGTAGGATGATTTTTAAAATATTGTTTTTAATTAATTTGATAAAAAGTGGGGAGGGCAGAGTTCGGGCACTTCAGGGCCTCTCACCACTGCAAATGATACAGATGCATGTGCCACTTCCTACATCTGGCTTTCCATGGGTACTGGAAATCGGGTTGAGGCTGGCAGACTTTGCTGGTAAGCACATTTAACCTCTGAACCATCCTCTTAAGTGCTGAGCCATCTCTCCAGCCCTAGAGATGGTTTGAACCACACAGAATGGTGTGAGAAAGGTCTGTGTAAACACTATGCCATTTTATATATGAGACTGATGTGGACATTTGTATATTTTGGTATATACAGGAGTGCTGGAACACTTTCCTAAGTGTACTCAGGGACAAATATTTAGCTGTTGGTTAATTTTCTGTAGCTTGATAGAATTAGCATATATGTATGTATTCTTATATATCACACACATAGTTATTAATATGCCTACTTACTATTTCTTTCATATTTTCTCTGCTATATTGTCTACCTTCTATGTTAGATCAGTTAATGACTTATAATAACTCAAGAATTATTTGTTGAATGACTATGTAAATAAAATCACTGATCAAACTGTAAGAATAAGGTGAAAAAAAATCTTTTGAAATAATGAGAACAGCAACTATTGGGACTTTACAAGCAAGAGTCAAAGCAAGCCATAGCTTTCACGCTTGGGCAAGGAGGGAGGCCATGTACAGACACTGTAAAGCGGAAGATATCCCTAATTGCCCTGTGTGCAGACAGTCCTGGGGTGCACTCATTTCTTGATATTCAGCAGAACACCAATCTTCACTTAACACAGTTAATGATATAATTTTTATTTTTAAAAGGGAGTGCTGATGTTCCTACCAGCTTTCGAAGATGCTTCACGTCTGGTTGTGGAGTCATTCTATTTCCAATTAAGCAGTGGGGGGATTCAATTACAAGCTGTGGGAAGCAAGGAGTTTGTGTCAATAAACCAGCAGTGGTATTAAGGGTGGTTGTCTGGTTTGCAAACACTAACAGCTTGAATCCTGAAGGCACATGCTTTTGAAATGATCCAGCCCTTCCTTCTCATATAGGCAGGATTAAGCATACCTGAAACCCAACCTAGGGTTTCTTTCAGAAGCATTCTCTCTCCTTGAACTCACAACAAATTTGGGCACTAAAGCAACATAGTAAAGAACTCACTGGAAGCTTGTTAATGAGGTTAAAGTCATTTAAAAATATGTCAGAAAAATCACCCAGAAGAAGGCAAATAATTTATGGTGAGATCTGCTTAAGAGGAGAAAAGAAGTTCCCTTAAAATCATAGTTTTAGAAATAGGGGAGTGTTTCATGTGTGTACGTGCATTTGTGACAAAACTGGAAACAGAGGCTTCAAAAGGTGAAGCCAATACCTGAGGACTGTCAACTAACCAGTGTGTGTAAAGTAGTGCCTCTGAAAGGACCCAGCTGAGTGAGATGCATAAAAGAAATGAGCTTTAACGTTTCCTCTGAAGGAATTTATGGACCAGATAACATGTATTAGTCTGAATTTTCTTTTCGTTTTTCTTTCTTTCTCTCTTTCTTTCTTTCTTTCTTTCTTTCTTTCTTTCTTTCTTTCTTTCTTTCTTTCTTTCTGTCTGTCTGTCTGTCTGTCTTTCTTTCTTTCTTTCTTTCTCTCTCTCTCTCTTTTTTTTTTTGGTTTTGCAAGGTAGGGTCTCACTCTGGTCCAGGCTGACCTGGAATTAACTATGTAGTCTCAGGGTGGCCTCGAACTCTTGGTGATCCTCCTACCTCTGCCTCCCGAGTGCTGGGATTAAAGGCGTGAGCCACCACGCCCGGCTTCTTTCTTTCTTTCTTTCTTTCTTTCTTTCTTTCTTTCTTTCCTTACTTTCTTTCATTCATTCCTCCCTACTTCCTTCATTTTCTTCTTTCTTTCTTTCTTTCTTTCTTTCTTTCTTTCTTTCTTTCTTTCTTTCTTTCTTTCTTTCTTTCTATCTTTTAGTTCTACTGACTAAACTTAGCCATAATGATCCCTTTGACAAAAATGCCAATCTTTCCAAATATACCCACATTCTACACTGGCATCATCCGTCTGCTTCTTTCACTGTTATTTTTTTTTTTCCTACTTAGCAATGCAATTTAAAATTGTTGTGTTACAGTTGGCTTTAAAAGAAATAATTGTTAATAGAACTGCTTGAGGGTATTTAGCCTTCACTTAGGCCTCTTTGGAAAGAAAATTTCTCTCTTAGATTGGAACACTTAATTCCCAGGCTGTATTATTTCCAGAACAAGAGCTGATTCCGCTTAACTCCCCTGAAGCTGAAAGTAATTCCTACTCTCACAGTTCACCACTCACTGTTCCCTTTGGAGAGGATGATCCCTCTGACAGGTGCTTGTGGGGGGAGAGAAACAACATTCTGCTGATTTCACCCCTGCTCTGCTCATCTTCTGAGGAAGCTGAGCATCTTGTTAGATAGAATAGCCACTTTGGTCGGTTTAAGTTTTAATACAGAAGTAAAATGGTGGCAAAGCCATTTGATCATATATTCGAGTCTGTGTTTTGTAGTTTGAATTACTGGAAACAACTTTAGGCTTCTATTTCATCTCTCTACCTATTTTTCCCTCAATAGTTCCAGATATGTGGAGGTGGAACAGACTAGTTCATCCAGCCAGGTGAGGCGATGCTGAACCACAGTACAAATGTTGGTTTCAGGAGCAACTGCGAAGTAGTGAGATTTTTCTAACCGTAGATATGGTTGCTTTTCAAGGTAGAGAGAATCATGGCTGCTAAATGGTGCTCTGAGAGAGGACGCTCTATTAGCAAGGTAAGAGATAGAAGAAATAGTCTCTTTCCTTCCTTCCCTCTCCCCTCCCCCTCAGCAGAGGAAAGGAAAGGGAAGAGGCAAAGAACAAAGTAAATTAAATCAGTGCTTCAAAACTTCAATCCTGTAAACTAATAGAGACTTGAAATTCTTCTGAGGATCTGCAAACAGCCAAGTTTGGAAGGTGACTCTCACCTTTTTCTGCCCACCCCCCGATCTTTTGTCACATGAAGGATAATCTTTAAAGTATAAGGAAACCTAACTACTATCTATCTATCTATCTATCTATCTATCTATCTATCTATCTATCTATCTATCATCTATCATCTATCTATACTTTATATATCAAGAAAATGTTCATTTTTTATGTTTTACTATTATTATTAACAACATATTTGGTATGGATACATCATTTATTTTCTTGGAACCCTCTTTTCCCTCATCCCTACCTCCATTCCACTGGGGATGTTCCTCAGTGGGGTTGCAGGTACTCCCTATGGTATTGTGGTTTATACATTGCGGTAACAGCAGTCAGTTATTTGGGGGGTGAAGGAATGCCTCTGGCATGATGTCTCAACCTGTGGCTCTTGCAATCTTTCCACCTCCTCTTCCACAAAATTCCCTGAGCCATGGTGGATGAATTTTAATTCTACTTCAGTGATGAGCTCTTAGGAGCCTCTAAATCTCTGCTTTGGTAGGTGTTGAGTATCCTCCAGGTCTGTCTCCTTCACCCTGGAGTTGATTGTCAGGGTCACCATGGTAGCAGAACTCTTGCTCATCTCCCCAATTACTCTGTGGTTTCAGCTGTGGCTGGCTGAAGTGCGAGGAGTAGTTTATCTCCTCTGCTCTTGACATCTTCTGAAAAAACAAGAATAGATTATTCCATGGAGAGTCAAGTCAGTATAGTTCAAATGGGATAAGTATTATTAATTTAGGGAGCATAGTCTTTGTCTCCATGGCATTCCTGTCTGGTTCACGATTCCAGATATGGGTTCTTTACAATGAGTGGATCTCTTAGCTAATCAGAAAGGTATTCGTTACCCACTGAGGCTGTGTGCCACTATTGCACTAGTGTGTACATCCTATCAGGGTATTTGCTTCTGAGTAGCTTAGACCTTGATTTGCTCAGACCATTGTTGGCCATTTCCCCCCAGTAACTCATGTAATGTTTTCCAGTACTAGACAGGTTAACTGTCTGGGGACTGGCTTTCTTCTGAATTCCAGCCAAGTCTCTCTGCACTCAGTGTCACCAGCACATGGTGTCTTCAACAATAAGATCTTAGCTTTTGCCTCAGGTGGGTAATCAAGTGCTTTGACCAAAAGCTGACTTGATTTGGGGACTTCGTAGGTCTCTCTAGTCAACACCTCAATGTCCATAGCAACCAATCTCTGGTACTGGGAGTTACAGGCCAGGGGGGAGGGGAGAATCTTTTAAGCTTAGGCTTCATCACCCCCTCAACAGAGCCCTATTTTTCAGGTGCTCCCCTCTTAGCCCTTTTGAGGGTCATATATTTTATGCTCTCTCCAATGATAAAAATTTATATAGTATCAGCTTATTTTGGATTTAATTTTGTGTTTGCTTTCCCTCCTTCCTCTTTCCTTCCCCTCCCCCCAAAACTTTCCATCCCTATGGTCTGGGCCTTTAGTCACTGTGGTAGTTTGAATATATGTCCCCCAATATATTCAGTGTTTTACTAGTTATAGTTTGTATCTGCAATCACCTTGCTAGAGGCAAGGTCACTGGGGGCCCCGTCTTAAGGTGTGGTGATGGGTTTGAGATTCCATTGTAAAGATATGCAAATATGTCTAGCAGGAGTTCCTGAAGTCTGCTGTGTGACCTTTTGGCTGTAGTTTGTTTTGCTCTGTGTGCGGTGGTGGCTGGTTGGCTTTTGCTCTCTCTGCCTGGCCTTGTGAGAGCAGGCCGCTACTTCTGCCATTATGGAACTTCTCCTGGATCTGTAAGCTTCAATAAATAATATCCCTTCCTCCATAACTGTGCCTGGTCTGGAAGTTCATCTCAGCGAACCTGAAGCTGTCTGCTACAGTAAAGTGGTACCGAGGAGTGTGGGGTGAGATGAACCTGACCGTGTGGATATTCATCTTTTTTTGTTTTGGAGGAATGGGCATGGACTTGGTGCTTGCAACTGAAGGTGCCTTCTGGAGTGGTAAGCCAAGTTTTATAAGTGCAGACTGTATTGAACCCGAGGCTTGGCTTATGAGCTTTCTAAGGGGAAGGAAAGAGCCAGAGGACTTTGTTGGAACTGGGCTACTGGCATAAAGGATGGCTACGTTCCGCTATCCAGGCCCAGAGTGTTTGATCAAACTTAAATTTGTAATGGACTGATGTGCTTGGCTAAAGATATTGGAGTAGTTTGAATATATGTCCCCAATATATTCAGTGTTTTATTAGTTTATAGTTTGTATCTGCAATCACCTTGCTAGAGGCAAGGTCACTGGGGCCCTGGTCTTAAGGTGTGGTGATGGGTTTGAGATTCCATTGTAAAGATATGCAAATGTGTCTAGCAGGAGTTCCTGAAGTCTGCTGTGTGACCTTTTGGCTGTAGTTTGTTTTGCTCTGTGTGCTGTGGTGGCTGGTTGGCTTTTGCTCTCTCTGCCTGGCCTTGTGAGAGCAGGCCGCTACTTCTTAAGTGACACCATGTGGTTTTTTTTTTTTTCTGTGATTGTGTGAGTTCACTGAAGATGATCTGTTCCAAGTCTGTCCATTTTTTTAATCATTATTTATTTATTTTGGAGTGGGTTGTTTGATTTTTTATTGTTTCGTTTTTGAGTTCTTTGTAGAGTCTAGATATTAGGCTTCTGTCAGTGGTATAACTGTAGAAGATTTCTCTCATTCATTGGTAATGTATTGGCTCTGCAAAATATTTTCAGTTGCATGAGATACCATTGGCTGAGTGATTGTTTAATTTCCCAGGCTACTGTTTTTTTTTTTTTTTTTTTTTCAGGAAGTCTTTCCCCACTCTTATATCCTGGAGAGGGCCTCCTATTTTTTTCTTCCAGTAGGAAAAGAGTTTCAGGTCTTATATTGAGGTCTTTAATCCATTTGGACTTGATTTTTATGTATGGCTAAATGAGTGGGTCTAATTTCATTTTTCTACATGTGGACATCCAATTTGTCCAACACCATTTGTTGAAGATGCTGTCTTTTCTCCAATCTATATTATTGGCACATTTGTCAAAGATCAAGTAGCTGTAGTTACTTAACCTAAGATCTGGATCTTCAATTCTGATCTCTTGGTCTATGTTTCTGTTTTTATGCAAGTACCATACTGTTTTGTCACTATAACTTTGTAATATATCTTTAGATTGGGTATGGTGATACCTCTAGAGGTGTTTTTTATATTTATCAATTATTATTATTATTATCATTATTATTATTGTTAAGGATATGTTTGGATATCCAAGGCCTACTGCCATTTCATATGAATTTTGAGATCTTTTTTTTTTTTTATCTCTGAGAGGAATTATGCTGGAATTTCTATTGTTATTGCATTAACTCTGTATATGCTTTTGATATTATTGCCATTTTCACAACATTCATTCTACCTATTCAGGACCATGGGAGCTCTTTCCATCTTCACAAGCACTCTTCAATTTCCTTCTTGATTTTTTTTTTTTTTTAATGTTTTCATTATATAGGTCTTTCATATCCTTGCTTAGTGTTATTCCAAGGCATTAATTTTTGTTGCTATTGAAAATGGGACAGTTTTACTGATTTCTTTCTCTGTATATTTTTTCCTTTGCATATAGAAAGGCTACTGATTTTTGTGCATTGATTTTGTATCCTGCCACTTTACTGAAGGAATTAATTATCTTTAGAAGTTTTGAGTGGAGACTTTCAGATAACTTATATATAGAATCACGTGTTCTACAAATAGGGCTAACTTGACTTCTTCCTTCCAATTTGTATCCTTCTTGGAACTTGGGCTAGTACTTCTAGTACTATGTTGAAGGGCAGTGGTGAAAATGGGCACCCCTGTTTTGTTCCCAATCACAATGGGAACTCCTTGAATCTTTCTCCATTAAGTATTATTTTATTTTTATTTTTATTTATTTATTTATTTTTTTAAGTAGGTTCTCACTGTAGCCCAGGCTGACCTGGAATTTACTATGTAGTCTCAGGGTGGCCTCAAATCATGGCAATCCTCCTTCCTCTGCCTCCTGAGTTCTGGGATTAAAGGTGAATGCCACTCTACTTAGCTCAAGAGGTTGTTTATTTTTAAATGAGTCTAGCACTTTTCCAGGATGGAATTAGTGTGTGTGTGTGTGTGTGTGTGTGTGTGTTCAGGAGAAAGCAGTTAAGAGAAAAGAATAGAAAAGCCCTGAGATCATCAGTTCTCACTTTTTAATTTCTATATAAGGAAAGAGTTAACCATGTGTTGCAGTCAGGTTTGCATTTCCGGTAAAAATCACCCAAACAAGAGCAGCTTGTGGGGAAAATGAGACTTATAGGCTTGAGGGGGAAGCTTCATGAGGGCAGGGAAAATGATAGCATGAGCAGACGGTGGGCATCACATATCCACAACATTAGGTGGACAACAGGAACAGGAGAGTGTACCAAACACTGTGAACAGGACACTGGCTATAATACACATAAGCCTGCCCTCCAAAATACACCACCTCCAGTAGGTATTAATTCCCAGGTGCCATAAGCTATGAAGACTAGCATTCAGAATACCTAAGTTTATGGGGGACACCTGAATCAAACCATCACATTCCAACCCTGCCCCCCATAAAAACTGATAACCCTACATGATAGAAAATACAATGCATGCAGTTCAAATTTCAAAGTCCCCACATTTTTTATCAATACTAATGATGTTGAAACATCCCCATAATCCAAGGTCTTTTAACTGAGACATAATACCAAAAAAATTCCCCAAACCCCATAATGGCACAGAATAAACACTCACACTGCAAAAGATGGCATTGGGCATAGCAAAGAAATATTCAACCAATACAAGATTTAAACAGGGCAAACATCCAACTCTGCAGCTTCAAGTCCAACAACTCTAGCTAGTAATGAGTTTCCAAGTCTGATAATTCTAACCAGCAACAAGTCTCTGGAGTGCCAATTCTGCCCCTCCAGCTGCCCCTCACAGTCCTGGAAAACTTCATCTGGGGCTAGCAGCTTTCCCTGACAGCCATCTCGTGGTCCTGGCATCTCCACTGGGTCTCCACTGCAACTCAAGGTTCATCTTCACAGATCCATGAAGTCTCCATGCAGGCATCTAGCAAACCTGTTTCACACTGTCCATGGACATTTCCAAAACACAAAACCAGGTTGCAAACTCAATGACCCTCTCTTTCTTGCATTTCTTATACTCCACAATACCAGGTAGGGTGCCAAATTGTTAATCCAGGGGGGAATAAAGCAGACTTTGAAGAACAGGATACTCTTTGAGCATTCAGACCCCTTCAAAAGAGTCTACATTCTTCCTGTTCCCCAATGCAAGTCAGCTGGACAAATCTCAAAGGTTGTTATCTGTCACACCATTGCAGCTGAACAGGCAATAGTTTCAGCCCAAAGATTTCATTCTGTGCCCTGTCCCTCTGCACATTCCAGTCTATTTCTACACAATGCACAACATCTCAGGACACAGGCATAACAGCAAGCCTCTTACACAAACTGCTTATTGCCCAGTCCAGGCAAAGCTCTTTCTAACCCTCATAAGCCAAACCTCATAGTTCATAGTTCTTACTATATTCAGGTCTTTTAACTCTGACCAGAATAGTCCATCAAGCTGTATTTACTGCACTGCAAGGCATCATAGGCAGAGGTTTCAATCCTTCCACATTCCTTTTGAAAATCAGCTGCAAAAGGCTAAAGGAAACAGTCAGGTGCCTAGCAGCAAATGACACCACACCTCCGTACCACATTACTGTTGCAGTCACATTCACAATGCTGGCAGAAATCACCCAACCAAGAGCAGCTTGTGGGAAAACAGAGATCTATTTTGGCTTACAGGATCAAGGAGAAAGATCCACGATGGCAGGGGAAAATGATGGCATAAGCAGAGGGTGGACATCACCCCTTGGCAAACGTAAGGTGGACCATAGCAACAGGAGAGTGTGCCAAACACTGGTATGGAGAAACTGGCTATAATACCCACAAGCCCACCCCAACAATACACTGCCTCCCGGAGGCTTTGATTTCCAGTTGCCAACAGCTGGGGAACCTAGCAGCCAGAACACTGAAGTTTATGGGGGACACCAAAATTAAACCACCACACTATCTGAGATGACTTCTATATGGGATTGAATTGGGCTGAATAACAGCCCACCCAAAGATATTCACATTGTAAACAATAAAAGCACAATCTGCTGTAGACACAAGAAAATTAAGAGTTTTTAGATAGGCTAATTACTATGGACTATCTGGGTGGGACATGTCTGCTAAACTTTGAGTCCTTCATTAAAATAAGGAGTCTGGAGTGTTGGAATTAGAGCAGGAGGTAGAAGCCAAGGCTAGAATGGTATGGGGGTTATGACTCAGTGAGTATAGGAAACCTCTCCAAATTGGAAAGGCAAGGAACTGTTTTTCCCTAAATCTTTCTAAGAAAGGATCTTTGGCCACTTATTTTGGATGTCCGAGCTCCAGAACTATAAGGTAATAAATATGTGATACTCGAAGCCACTTAGCTTGTGTTAATTTGTTGCAGCATCAATACAATAGGAAACCAACCCATGAGTGACTAATGACTAAATGGCACACTAATCAAAGTTATGTAATTATTCTGATTTAGACAGACTTATTCTGAATATAGTCCTTGATTATATGGCTATATGACCTTATAAAGACTCAGTGCACTAAAAATGGACTTTTTAACTTTATTTTTCTTCCTGTTAAGACTTTTGGGTATATTATATGCCTTTCGTGCCTACGTTTCTAGGAATATTCTAAGTTTGAGATTTCTGGAAGACTGACTAGCAGCAGTCAGCCACGATGCTTACTTAGGGAAACACTGAGAAACTGGAAATGAGAATTAACCCCTCTAATCCTCTCTACAACCATTTAGTGAATGATGATTAAGAGAAAGCTTTCAGAGAAAAAGGATCTTACTGTGCTCTAGGCCTAGGCTCAGACAGGCTAGAAGACAGGTTTAATGTGAGCACTTCTGAGAGTCTGACAGGCAGCAGACATTGAAGATTCATTAGCAGACTAAGAGCCCATTAAATATCATAGAACCATTCTTCTGTAAGCTGCTCTGTTCACTCCTTACATAAAGAAATAAGTTTAATAGCTTATTCAGGAAATAATTGGATTTTAAACCTTCCAAATTAATTATAATATAAAATTATTGCATTTTTCCTTAAACAAAATAGAGTAGTAAAATTTGGAGTGTCTTAACTAAAGCCATTTATTTTCCATATAAACTTCCATTTCAACCAAGTTCATATTTTAATAGTTCTTAAAAGTCTCTTTTTAAGAAACCCTAAACTTTACTATTATAGCTAAAATTAGATTATAAAATCAATCTAATATAAATTGAATCATTAATTAAGTCGATTTTAAAAGAAATAATTCAATTTCATTAAGGAATTGTTACACTGATATTATGAAGTGAATAGATCCCTATAATTAGAAAGCATTGAATTCCATATGACCATTTATCTTCCCCTCTCTTTGAAGCATTTTGTGAAGTTCTAAAACAGAATTTAATTAAATGCTGAAACAAAGACATACGTCAAAACTAAAATTCTATAGAAGAACTCAGTAGCAAATCATCTAAAGAGTTTTCCCCTCAATGGTTAAAAGAACAACAACAAAGTGAAATTCATATATATATATATAAAATCTATGGGACAGGATTACAGTTTTTTAGTATTATTCATTATCTCCTCATTGCTCCTCAAGTAAAGGAACCACTTTCTAAATGTCTTAGATGAACATTTATTACATGGTTGACATTTTCTGAGAGTTCAAACATAGATTCCAACCTGTTTCTAGAAGTAGATCAGGTGTTATTTAGATTTTACAGATAGTAATTGAGACATTTGGAAGATCATAAATTTGAAGGAAGGGGTATTTGAGGTCAAAGACACTTCAATTTACCCTTTTGCACTGCATTTGAGTTTCCTTAAACTGTTACCTTTACTGAGGCTCACATTCTTCATCTGTAACATCAGAAGCATGTTTCATGGAGAATTGTTATGAGGGTGAAATGGAATATCACTAGTAAACTGTCCACTGGAGCCTCTATGTATCAGTTATTTTCTTGTTACTGGGATAAATTAGGTGTCCAGAAGAAAATTGGGGAAGGAAAGAGATTCTTTTGACTTATTGTTCATGAGGGTAGAATCTATCATGCTGTGATGGCAGGAACAGAAAACTGGCATCATATTTTCACATCTGCAGGGAGAAAGTAGAAAGAGAGAGAGAGAACAGAAGGAGGGCTAGGCTGTAACATCTCAAAGTTCTGCCCCCAGTGACACTCCTCCCACAAAGTTCTACCTCCTTAAGTTTCTATGTCATCATGAACTATTTCTCCAACTGAGAATTAAGTTGACCTATGATCTATGAGGAACATTTTAAATTCAAACCACCACACCATAGGCCATGGGGGTTATCAGTCAACATTGATTACTTTCCTTTATAAAACTATGAATTTGTAACACAAAAGCAGGCATCTACCTTCTGTGAGATGATGCATGGTAATAGGAGACATTTTATTTTTCTTTCTCTAATTCAAAATTGTATTCTGGAATTTCTATTTGCTGTGTAAGTGGACATCTTAGATAAAATATCCTTGATATCATATTTGTAAACTACAAAATGTGTATAGACATATGCATCAGAAATAGTCCTGTCATTCTCCTACTGTTTGGCCAATATGATTCAAGTTATCATATTTTCTCTCTTTCTTTCTGCCTTCATGGATATATTCAGTTGAATGACTTCCATCACTAATTTCATCACAGACCTGCCTCTTTAAAGGGACTTTGACTGGGTCTTCTGTTTTTGCCTCTGTCTCTAATAATTTGGACCACAGAAGCTAATTGCACTGTCTGATTGTGTCTTCAATTGGCTGATTCCACCCACAATTAACTAAATATAAGTACGAAGCATTGTGATACATTCAATTTTATGCCTGAAAGGGAGCCTGTATGAGAGAATAGTTGGCAGTCAGCTATATTCAAGAAAACAGCTTCTTAGACTTGGAATTTAAGGTCTAATTTTAAAGATTCAAAATAGTTTCTAGCTGGCACAGTCCATAAACTCACTGACTATCCTAGCTACATTTTCAAGGATATAAAATCTTGGTGGGTGGCAGGCAGGTCACAGTTTAAGAGAACTATCTGTAGAGGAATGAGATAACCTCTCATCACCCTATCCTTCTAATATGCTTAAGTACATCATGGAATTACTGGATTCACCAGCATGCATACATTCATGGCAGACTGGCACACAACTGGGGGTTTCTTGTACTTTCATTCCACAGCCCATTGGACTGCCTGCCTTTTGCTAGAAACTAAAGGGGCCTATCGTGGATTTATTTGCAATGTTGCATTTGAAATGCATGTGCTTTTGCAATCCAACTGCCACCAAAATTTACCTAAAGGTTATGTAAATCCCTCTCTTGAAATCACCCTTATAAATAAAGGTTAGCTGACAGAACTTGGTCTTGAACTTCAAAACTAGCTCATTTCCTGGACTGGAGTTCATATTTTGGACAGATATCCCAAAGATAATACTTGTTGACCAAATACTTAAGGGAGAAATTAAAACCAATTTTCAGAATTTGTTCAGCAACCCCTACAATGTGGTTTTAAAAGCAAATCAAGAGATATGGAAATCTTTAGTAAGAAAACAAGGGAAATGTTCCTTATACAAGCCCAAATAAATAAATACATGACATAGTCATTGGAGAAAAGGGAGTTGTATACACAAGAAATTTCCAATAATTATTTTCAGAGCATTGTCCAGTCTCCTGCTATTCCTTCCAGCACAGTCATTGTTCAATATGGAAATCCCAATTTGCAGGTGAGCCAGTCTGAGGCTAAGGATAAGAAGGCAATATCTCATTTCCAATGCAGATTAGTATTCCCATAGGATAAGCCATAGGGACTCATTTTTGTAAATTTTAGCTTGCAGTAAGATACTAAATCCATCCAGCTACCAAATGATATATGCAATATGTTATTTCAGGTATTTAGTCTTTTCATGCATTAGACTTTCACCAGCACTTAAAGACCAGTCTTCATATAAGCCTATAAATAAAGGAAATAAAATAAAGAAAATATCATGATCTAACTAACTCTAGATAGCGCTGTAGGTTAAATTTATGCAAAAATTCCAAGATAAACAGATCAAGTTGACAACACCTTAACCATCACCAATCCACCCTTTGTCAACTTGACACCAAACCATATCTCCTTACATCATAAAGATAAAAGTATCTATTTATTGTTATAGAGAGTAGATGTTGCAGAATAACAGGAGAATGTGAGAGAGAGAACAGGGTAATTTGATAAGTGCAACTCATGAATGAAGGGATATTAGTTTTTTTTTTAAGGTAATGGTATGGAAGCTTGGATATTAATTTATTTTGGATATGCAGACCCTGTGTTCAGAAAAAAAATATGCAAGTGAAATCTGCAAAGAATGGCCTGAGATCCAGGTTTCAGTTTATATGACAAACTCGGAAATAAAGGCTTAGAATATTCTATGGGAAAATAAATTCTTGGATAACTACCACATTTCATAGGAATCACTGGACTTCTCTACTTTATAAATACAGATGCTCAGATAACCTTATACCAAATCAAGGATCAACAAAGTTCTCAGCTAACATGTCAGTTGCACTCTGCTAAGAACTTACTCTGGCTCCATTAAGAGCATGACATAAGGCTTTCCCATAGGATACCACTTGCAGTTATGGAGCCCTTTGTGGTCAAATACTAATAATGCAATATGTTTAATGTAATATCCACAAGCATAATTTGTCATGCAACAAACAGAAAGTTGAAAGTGGAGGCTTGTTCCTGGAATGCTCAGTCTCTTTGACATAGACCAATTCTATAGCATGAGTACCAAGGACAGTCTTTGTTTCATCATTTGATCCTTTTCTTCTGGGGGATACGATTGCAGATTTAGAAACCTTAGGGTTTCTGGGAACTATAAAAGCAACTTCCTGACCTTCATTTTCTGATGCCTATCTCTTATCCTGTGCATCTTTAAATCAGAACTTTCCTAGGTAGGCTCTGAGAAATCTGAAATAAAGGATTACTATCTTTAGATTGTGGGATTTTAAAGAGCTTAAGAAGTTCAAAGAAGGTTTGCATGTCAATTTACAAGTATAATCATTTTATCAGAATGATGTGGCATCACAGATATACCACTAATGGTACAGTCTAAATGGTCTTTTTTTTTTTTTTTTTTTTTAACTTAGAAGCTACCTTACTGTGGTAAGTGATTTCCCTTTTATAATTTATGGGGGAAATACCCTGTCTTCACTAGTAAGCAGTGATGTGCTATTTATTTTCTGGCATAATTAAAGCCTTTTAAAGCTTTTTTATATTTAATAATTTTGGAGGTGTTCATTATAATTCAGGAAGCTGGCATAGCCCTTGGCTTACCTTCAGGGCAAAGCTGCGCAAGACATGCTTCTATGAGATAATTTGTTTCCTAATTGGCATCCGTTTGCTGAAATACAATTAAAGTTATTGCTCTAATATTAACATCAACATCTTGATTGCTCTGTAAAATATGAATATTTATAATTTTTTCTTCTGATGCATATATCTTTTAGCACTTTTTAATTTTGATTTTGGCAATTTCTTATTACTAACACTTTTAATTTTTTACAAACCAGGAATGATGCCAATAAGGGACTGGATAGCCTGTTGAGGTATAGACCACTTCAGGGTTAAACCCTTTATCCACAAAAGAGCTGTGTGGAGTCACTACAGAGGAGCTGGCTTTGGATGTCTGGGGCCCAGTGACTTTATGCTTGAATCATCTGCTCTATCTGCACAGCAACATTGCTATGTGATTTCTGTAAGCTGGAGGATTCTGGTGCTCCAAATGTAATTAAGAACAGTACCTGAAATTATTCTATACTTGTAGGTGTAAGGTAGGATTTGCATCCATCTCAAATGTGACTGACTTGGAAGAAACAATATTTCCCTAGAGAGTTCTCAGCAGCACCATGTGCAGATTTTTTTTTCATATTTGGTTAAAAGCAGGACAATAAAATGATCCTGTCACTGTGTACTCAAACTGCTTACTGTTTATCAGCTAACAGTGTTTACACATTTACATTTATTCACCCAATGAACTTGTTTAACACACTTGTAAAATTGGAGCAGTGATATAGAATGCCATTCATGCTGATAGGCCTAATTGGTATAACCTAAGAAATAGAAAGTCTCTCTCGTGTTTGAATATTCACTCAAAAATATTTATTTGCATATGTGTGTGTAGGTGTGTGTGTAGTGTGTATGCCTGTGTATGTGTTGTATATGCATGCCAGGGTCTCTTGCTACTGCAAACAGACTGAGGCATGCATCACTTTTTGCATCAGGCTTTATGTGGGTGGCTGGATAATTGAACCTAGACTAGGAGACTTTGCAAGCAAGCACCTTTTTACCAGTGAGCTATCCTACCAGTCTCTTTGAATAATCAGCTAGCCTCTCTACAGCAATTACAATTAAAATGTCCTTAAATATTATTCTCCTTTTTTCTTGACTTCCCTAATGATGACATAAAATCATTAAATGGGGCCAAACAAAGCAGTTATCTTAATGGAGTAAGAGGTTCTTCAAGACCCTGTGCATTTTTAAGACTGAAGCAAAATGAAGAAGTTATCTGAAGGTTTGAGAAGAATATCTAATGTGTGAACAAATGTCCAGGAAAGAGAAAAGCAAGGTGTTTATAGAGTAGAGTGAATGCAGGAGGACTGAGAGACAGCATGATGAGGAGAGAACCAAAATCTGCATGGATGAGGGAGAAAACGGAAAGTATTTTTTTACATATAAAGTATGGATCAAAAATATATTAGTTATTATTAGATCCTATTTATTTTTACTGTCAGATAAGGATGCTTCAAATGAGGGAAAGGGGAAATTGTAATAAGCTGAGCTGTTGACTTAGAAGTTATTAATTTGAACTTATTATTTACAACATACAGATCTGTAGCTATGTAGATCAGATTAGATGTGACTACATGGGTGAGATTAATGTGTATTCCACTGTGTACATAAATTTATATCTAGCTACATCATTGAAAGGGTCGGTGAACTATAGAGTGCCTGACATCAAGAAGCACATTTGGTGTCCATGGCATAGTTTCTAAATATTACATTATTGGGCTTCTATGAGCTTCTTGGGGAAAAAGAGCTCACTGTAAAGGCTAAAGCATTGAAAAATAAGCAAGAAACTAAAAATGATAATTGCACACAAAGAAAGCATATGGACACTAAAAGGGGCTTCCTCTAGAGCAAATCTGTATTATGAACAGCATGCTCCTAAATAGTGAAAATAATGGATTACATTAAAACCCATGAAATAAAAAAATATAATACCACAATGACATAAATTCTGAAATAAAAATCATTGCAAGTATTATAGGAATGAGGTATTTACATAATCTCATCATGCCTTCCCATGAAAAAAATAAACTTTGTTTATGGTGAGAAAATAACTTTATATTTAGAGAAACCTGGCAACACCTTCTTAATCAAGTGCTCAAAATCAGCATCAACAGTCACAGAAAATGGTAAAATTCAGCATCACCCAGATGGATGCAATGTGATCACAATATTACTGCTGTGATATTGTTGCCAAAGAGACATCCACTAAATCTAATAATGAATGGGTATTGAGCAAATTTAAATGGAGAGTGAATTTGCAATGCAAGCAGCTGTACTCCCAAAGTCTGATGATCAAGACAGCTAAGAAAATGCAAAGGAATGTTCCAGATCACAGACAACAGAGAGAGTGTGGCACTAAGTGCAATATGCAGCAGTGCAGGACGTGCTGCTTTTTTCTTTCTTTCTTTCTTTCTTTCTTTCTTTCTTTCTTTCTTTCTTTCCTTCCTTCCTTCCTTCCTTCTTTCTTTCTTTCTTTCTTTCTTTCTTTCTTTCTTTCTTTCTTTCTTTCTTTCTTTCTTTCTTTCCTTATGGTTTTCATTTTTATGTTGGGAGAAAGCAAACTTGAATGGAACAGTCTTGACAATTGAAATATTTTCTGATGAAATGATTGAATAGTAACAAAATGACAGTCAAGACATATATATTTTTGCTTATGTCATGTTATATATGAAAATATCCTTATTGCTATGAAACATTTTTAATTATTCAGGAGGAGGTTTAATTTACACTCAAGTAATTTGAGAGGAAATCATTTTTTACTGATTGGTATTTTTTTAACTCTGAATTTCAAACTAAAAGTACAAGAAAAGGGTTTAATGTCTTTCTAGAAATATCTTCTTATAAAAGTAGTTCAATGTATAAAAGTATATGTTTACATTTTCTAATATAAATAGGAGAATATGCATGCTATTCTTCCCATGAAATTTTACTTGTGGGTATGATCTTGGCAATAAATGTATGTGAACATATTTACCAGAAATTCTGAAGCACTCATTTTTTTAAATAGGAAATTAACCATCTGTTTTCTTTGAATCACAATTTTGAACAAGATGCTATGATTATGTTCTAACCTCAATACAAAACTTTTAGTTTGTATAGTGTGCTTATTTTCTTGAGTTTAGTTTCCATACTTTTTCCTTGTACAGGTTCCTTATACACAAGTAGTCTCAATTTTATTGAACCCAC
The DNA here is from genome assembly GCA_036365145.1 of Orientallactaga sibirica. Lineage (NCBI taxonomy): Eukaryota > Metazoa > Chordata > Mammalia > Rodentia > Dipodidae > Orientallactaga > Orientallactaga sibirica. The sequence continues at coordinate 5,483,847 of JAEOAD010000083.1, forward strand.
TTAAAATCATCTTTTTAAAAATTAAGCAGAAAGTTTGTATTGATACTTCATGTGTTAACTTTGTATTGATACTTCATGTGTTGGTATCATAATTTCCCTCCACCCTGCCCCCACTCCAATGAGGACTCTCTTTAATGGGACTCCTGGTATTCACATAAAATCATCTTTTAAAAGATATTAATTAAATTTATTTTTTTAAGTTGAAACTTTGTACAGATACATCAAGTGTTGGTACCGTCATTGCTCTCTTTCCTGCCCCCACTCCACTGGAGGACCTTCTTAGTGGGATTGATGGCATTCACCACGGAGCTGTGGGTTATAAGTTGTGACATCATCAGTCAGTCATTGTTGCGGTGCAATTCCTCTGCCTATTCCTTCCCACTCTGTGGCTCTTACCTTCTTTCCTCTTCATCTTCTGCAAAATTACCTGAGCCTTCATGGGTGTGCATTAAGTCTATTAGTGTTGCTCTCTCAATAATTTCTGGATTTTTGCTTTGGTGCATTTTGAATATCCTCAATGTCTGTTTCCATTACTCTGTCGCAGGTTGTCAGGCTCACCATGGAAGCAACATTCTTGCTCATATTGCCAATTCCTTTGTGTTTTCACCTGGGTCATAGCTGCTGTGCTAGGGGTGGTTCACTTGCTGACATAGAGTCATTTATCTTTGTCCTGTCAATAGATTTTGATTGTCCTTGGTTTTTGCTGGTTTCTGGAAAAGAAAAACAGATTCTCCAAGGGAGAGTAAGATCAGGATAGGTTAAAAGGAATAAACAATGTTAATTTAGAGAGTAAAATCATCTTTTTATTTACTAAATTCATCTAGTACTGTGTGTGTGGTTGTACATGTGTGAGAGGAAGGGATATACCAAAATGTTACTTTCTTTGACCTTTGGAACCACAAAAGTTTAAGACACTTTTTTATTGCTATATTGATACATTTCTAGGGAAAAATAAATAATAGCAGGCATTTTACTGGAACATTTTAGTTACTAAAATCCAGGTATTAATAACCTTGAAATAAAGAGTGTCTACATTCAAAAAGACTAAAATTACAGTGGAAATTAGTTCAATATTATCACCTACTTAAGTAACAGGAATATTCTGGAAGTTGAAACCTGAGTCTTACAAAAGGAACGTAGAGAATGCACACAGAGTTAACATATCAAGTCTTGCCCTGTATTTCTCAGATTTTACTGTTTTAATGTTCTCTATATCTATCTCCCACTTGCCAGAGCTTGCCTACACTAGTATCGTTCTGTCTCCTTTCAGAACCATGGAGAGCTACCTTTCTTCCAGTGCATGCAAGGAGGGAGGATATTTGTTGGGGATTATGGGAAGCCTGAGGAGGTGAACACCAGCCATTGCAATACAAGTACACCTGCCCTCACTCAGATGGGATGTCTGAGGTTGAGTTTGCATTGCTTTTCTAACATACTTTCTGTTGCTCATTATGTTCTTTCTTAGGCGTCACTTTTCTATTTTCTGTCAATGTCCCTTGCACTTGACAAAGAAACTTCTTGTCCTCAAATACTAGTCTTGGAATCCAATTTTAGAGGGACCCTATTGTGACTATTGGTAGCTACATAAGTATCATGGAAGAAAGACCAAATTTATGTAATTGGCTAATGTTAGTCATGACATCAGATTGCCTAGAAACCAAGACCAATAGACTCTAGGATAAAGCTACAAAGAGCATTGCACCACCATCAGTTAAGTGAACTTTGAAAATGTTCACATGCTGCTTCTATGTCTTCCATGACTAGGAACACAGGTCTTCCTGGGACACATATTTTGTCTTGATGGAAGGACTTTATATTTGGTGAAAGGCTTAGTTTCTTCTACCTTCCCCTAAGGATACCAAGTAATTTAAGTTCCTCTACCAGTATCAAACTTGGCAATACTTGAGAATAACTACTTCCACTTATTGGAAATTTATCCACAGTAAACATTATTTTATTTTGACACTTTCATACATGTATATAATGTGTTTTGATCTTATTCATTCCAGTTACCCTCTCTCATCTTCATCCTCACACAAAACCCCCTTCTTCACAATTAATTCTCATCCTACTTTCATGCCATTTTTGATCCACTGAGCTAAATAATTAGAGTTGCTTGTATGAGCATGGGTGGGAGTTTATTTATTGAAGAATGTGGAAATTACCACTATCGGGTATGATGCCCTCCCCAGAAACTATTAGCTGCCATTAGCTGCTCTGGGGGTGTGGAGGTTTTGAGCCCTTCTAGTTTCCATGATTAAATATTTACAAGCTAAATCTTGTGCAGAAAACCACAGATGCTGAGTTCATGAGTGTTATGGCCATTGCATTTGGAAGACATTTTGATTTCACAACCTCTTCAAAGTTTTTAATTATTCAGGAGGAGGTTTAATTTACACTCAAGTAATTTGAGAGGAAATCATTTCTACTGATTGGTATTTTTTTAACTCTGAATTTCAAACTAAAAGTAAAGAAAAGGGTTTAATGTCTTTCTAGAAATATCTTCTTATAAAAGTAGTTCAATGTATAAAAGTATATGTTTACATTTTCTAATATAAATAGGAGAATATGCATGCTATTCTTCCCATGAAATTTTACTTGTGGGTATGATCTTGGCAATAAATGTATGTGAACATATTTACCAGAAATTCTGAAGCACTCATTTTTTTAAATAGGAAATTAACCATCTGTTTTCTTTGAATCACAATTTTGAACAAGATGCTATGATTATGTTCTAACCTCAATACAAAACTTTTAGTTTGTATAGTGTGCTTATTTTCTTGAGTTTAGTTTCCATACTTTTTCCTTGTACAGGTTCCTTATACACAAGTAGTCTCAATTTTATTGAACCCACTTAAAATCATCTTTTTTTTTAAATTAAGCAGAAAGTTTGTATTGATACTTCATGTGTTAACTTTGTATTGATACTTCATGTGTTGGTATCATAATTTCCCTCCACCCTGCCCCCACTCCAATGAGGACTCTCTTTAATGGGACTCCTGGTATTCACATAAAATCATCTTTTAAAAGATATTAATTAAATTTATTTTTTTAAGTTGAAACTTTGTACAGATACATCAAGTGTTGGTACCGTCATTGCTCTCTTCCCTGCCCCCACTCCACTGGAGGACCTTCTTAGTGGGATTGATGGCATTCACCACGGAGCTGTGGGTTATACGTTGTGACATCATCAGTCAGTCATTGTTGTGGTGCAATTCCTCTGCCTATTCCTTCCCACTCTGTGGCTCTTACCTTCTTTCCTCTTCATCTTCTGCAAAATTACCTGAGCCTTCATGGGTGTGCATTAAGTCTATTAGTGTTGATCTCTCAATAATTTCTGGATTTTTGCTTTGGTGCATTTTGAATATCCTCAATGTCTGTTTCCATTACTCTGTCGCAGGTTGTCAGGCTCACCATGGAAGCAACATTCTTGCTCATATTGCCAATTCCTTTGTGTTTTCACCTGGGTCATAGCTGCTGTGCTAGGGGTGGTTCACTTGCTGACATAGAGTCATTTATCTTTGTCCTGTCAATAGATTTTGATTGTCCTTGGTTTTTGCTGGTTTCTGGAAAAGAAAAACAGATTCTCCAAGGGAGAGTAAGATCAGGATAGGTTAAAAGGAATAAAAAATGTTAATTTAGAGAGTAAAATCATCTTTTTATTTACTAAATTCATCTAGTACTGTGTGTGTGGTTGTACATGTGTGAGAGGAAGGGATATACCAAAATGTTACTTTCTTTGACCTTTGGAACCACAAAAGTTTAAGACATTTTTTTATTGCTATATTGATACATTTCTAGGGAAAAATAAATAATAGCAGGCATTTTACTGGAACATTTTCGTTACTAAAATCCAGGTATTAATAACCTTGAAATAAAGAGTGTCTACATTCAAAAAGGCTAAAATTACAGTGGAAATTAGTTCAATATTATCACCTACTTAAGTATCAGGAATATTCTGGAAGTTGAAACCTGAGTCTTACAAAAGGAACGTAGAGAATGCACACAGAGTTAACATATCAAGTCTTGCCCTGTATTTCTCAGATTTTACTGTTTTAATGTTCTCTATATCTATCTCCCACTTGCCAGAGCTTGCCTACTAGTATCGTTCTGTCTCCTTTCAGAACCATGGAGAGCTACCTTTCTTCCAGTGAGTGCAAGGAGGGAGGATATTTGTTGGGGATTATGGGAAGCCTGAGGAGGTGAACACCAGCCATTGCAATACAAGTACACCTGCCCTCACTCAGATGGGATGTCTGAGGTTGAGTTTGCATTGCTTTTCTAACATACTTTCTGTTGCTCATTATGTTCTTTCTTAGGCGTCACTTTTCTATTTTCTGTCAATGTCCCTTGCCCTTGACAAAGAAACTTCTTGTCCTCAAATACTAGTCTTGGAATCCAATTTTAGAGGGACCCTATTGTGACTATTGGTAGCTACATAAGTATCATGGAAGAAAGACCAAATTTATGTAATTGGATAATGTTAGTCATGACATCAGATTGCCTAGAAACCAAGACCAATAGACTCTAGGATAAAGCTACAAAGAGCATTGCACCACCATCAGTTAAGTGAACTTTGAAAATGTTCACATGCTGCTTCTATGTCTTCCATGACTAGGAACACAGGTCTTCCTGGGACACATATTTTGTCTTGATGGAAGGACTTTATATTTGGTGAAAGGCTTAGTTTCTTCTACCTTCCCCTAAGGATACCAAGTAATTTAAGTTCCTCTACCAGTATCAAACTTGGCAATACTTGAGAATAACTACTTCCACTTATTGGAAATTTATCCACAGTAAACATTATTTTATTTTGACACTTTCATACATGTATATAATGTGTTTTGATCTTATTCATTCCAGTTACCCTCTCTCATCTTCATCCCTCACACAAAACCCCCTTCTTCACAATTAATTCTCATCCTACTTTCATGCCATTTTTGATCCACTGAGCTAAATAATTAGAGTTGCTTGTATGAGCATGGGTGGGAGTTTATTTATTGAAGAATTGGAAATTACCACTATCGGGTATGATCCCCCTCCCCCAGAAACTATTAGCTGCCATTAGCTGCTCTGGGGGGTGTGGAGGTTTTGAGCCCTTCTAGTTTCCATGATTAAATATTTACAGGCTAAATCTTGTGCAGAAAACCACAGATGCTGAGTTCATGAGTGTTATGGCCATTGCATTTGGAAGACAGTATTTCACAAATCTCCTCATGCTTGTATAGTCTTTCAGCTCCTTCTTGTATGAGATTTCCTGAGCCTTTGAGGAGGTGGATTAGATGTCCCAGGCTAAACATTTTTTAATTATTCAGCTTATTCTCATTAATAATTGCATAAAATAATCTGTCAGCAAGGCATGGCAACAATGAACCAATGTTGCTCTGTGGTTCCCAAAGTATCTGTGGTAGAAAATCCAGGATCATCCTGAGTGCTTTGGAGTAGAATGGGGAGTTGTATTTCTTTTGCTCATGGCACAGCTACAAAAGTAACATTAGCTTTGTCTGCCATTTCTACCAGTGCAATCCATGGCAGGTAGACAAGTAATATCTGTAGGTCAATAAAAATCCCATATTGGCTTGAAAACAACAAATAAGGTATGGCTTTCCTTGACTAACTTTTTCAGAGATTTTTCTAATCTGGCTGACAATAGCAAAGTCAAGGGAGTACAAGTGAGTCTGTAGCAATATAGAATATGAACTTGAGCTACCCATAGCAAAAGAAAGCAATTAGTAGAGTGAACCCTCATCAAGGCAGAGATTGAGAAGCAATGTTTTCTTCCTGCTTTTCTTGATTGTATGCCAGAGAGTATCATCTGCATAGCCCCAGGAGTAGTAGCAAGGAAAGACCACACCATATTTTATTTAAATAAAGAAAAACATCCCTGCAAAAGCCTCAGAACATTACCAAAGAGACCTGAGTGTGGATCTTACAAACAGGATCAGTGAAAGTGGCAACTCTGTGATGCAAGGGCAGTATGAAACAGAACACTAGATGAGGAAGGAGAGGTCAGTGGGGTACCATCAATGGGATGTGTCCTACTGGCATTTGCAATTTAATGAGGTTTTCCTGAGCAGAAAAAAAATAGGTTATGAGTTAATTCTTATAAAGGGAAAACAATTAAAGATTTGCTTGTTCTTGTTTTTAGAATAAATGAAGTCCATTGCATCTTATCGATGTACTAATGGCACTTGAAACCCCTAGAGGAAGTTCTACTTTTATTACCTGTAGTTATAACATGAGAAAAAAAATAGAATATAAGCCGGGTGTGGTGGCGCACACCTTTAATCCCAGCACTCAGGAGGCAGAGGCAGGAGGATCGCCGAGAGTTTGGGGCCAACCTGAGACTACATAGTTAATTCCAGGTCAGCCTGGACCAGAGTGAGACCCTACCTTGCGAAACCAAAAAATAAAAAAATAAAAATAAATAAAATAGAATATAATGTACTCTGGTCAAGTTCTGGTGGTTTGTTGACAAATTTCACCACTGCCCTTTTTCTTCTACATGTTTTTGCATGTGGAGACATCAATGTGTTCCATGGAATATCATGTTTCATTCTATACACAGCATGTGAATATCACTGAACAATGGAGTGGATTTAATGTGATTCCACACTATGTCCACTGGCAGTAAATAGAAGATATTCCCTTTTAATACATGGTTTATGCCTACCTATGCAATAAAATTTGAAGGATATTTGAATAATTAATATGATTGTCTTTTCCTCTCTTATGACTGCAACATTCTTTTTCTGTGGATCTGAGGATCAAACTCATGCATCCACATTTACAGTTCTTAGAATTTTGAGACTAGGTCTTGGTCAATATCTCAGTCTTGAACTCACAATGCAGCCAAGGTGATCTCAAACTCATGACCATGCACATCTGCCTTTTGAGTGCTGCATCACAAGCATTCTACAGATTTATTTTTGAGGATAACTACTATTCCTGGCAGAAAGACTCTACTTTCTATGCAAACAATATGAACTTAGAAAAAGTTTTATTAAAATTTTCCTTGTTTTGTATAAAATAGAAATCTAATGAGGGATTCAAAGTTATTTATGTGGAGGTTTTGTAAAGCCATCAGACCCAATACTCATTTTATTGCACTCTTTTTTTTTTTTTTAAGTTTACAGGGTTTATTAAATGATCAATAGAACTTAAGAGCAAGAAGGAAAGCTACTGCCTAAGATTGCAAAAAGGAGTTCAGAAAACAGAGAGAATCTTTTATTTTATTTATTTAATTTTTTTTTGAAGTAGCCTGGAATTCACTCTAGTCTCAGGCTGACCTCAAACTCATAGTGATCCTCCCACCTCAGCCTCCCAAGTGCTGGGAATAAAGACATGTGCCACCATGCCTAGCTTTCCCTTGAGATTTTTTTAAAACTTGTAATTCTCTACTAGTCAATGAGATTTCTTGAGGCTCACATGCCATATCTGAATTAGTAAAACCTTATAATCCTGTGGCATGTAATACCTGTCATTGTTTAATTATATAAAACTATATATAATCATGTACTTATTCATTTTGTTTCCATTTTGTTTTTAAAACAGGATCATGCTATGTAGCCCAGGTCTGCCTTCAACTTGACATCCTCTTTCCTGAGCCTCTCAAGTGTTGGGATTACTGACATGCACTAACATGCCCTCTCTCTTAGTGTATCTAAGAGATATTTTGTGCCCAGTCAAGGACAACTGGATCTCAGGTTTGAGGATTGACTGAGTAGGTGATTGAAAGATACCTTTGCTGTATACATTTATTTCCCCATTGTCTGATTTTTCTCCTAACATATAACATTCAGAATTATTTTCCTTGAGAATGGGAACTTATTTTCTCAATGTAATTTCATTTGTCATACTTACTTGCCAGTTCCTCCAATGGCCTCATTGTTAGCAACTAAGGGATTCCCCAGAAGTGTGTTACTTTGGTAGCTTTGGGACCCTGTTTGAAAGAATTTTAAATTATATTCTGTATTTTAGTAGCCTTCACTTATATATTAACTCCATGACTGGTAACATTTGAATTTACCCACATTTGTGACAGTTATGTTCAGAGATATGTCCTTATCAGCATGTTGAATGCAAGATCAATTACTATTACTGGCCTGAATAAATGGAGAAATTCCTCCTTGTCTGGCACACAACAATCACTCAATATATTTTTGATATATTAATTGGATTATCTTTCTTGATATTCATGTTTTGTTTCCATTAATTATTCAAATAACATGTACTGAAAATTTTCACATATAGTTTTAGAAAAGTTAAAGAACTTTTGATTTCAGATTTGAATGATAGCAAGGTTTATTTTCTCAATTGATGATAACTATGGACATGTTTGTAATATTCATGATTAAACAAACATTTAATTGTAATGAAGTAGCATAAGCCATCACTATAAAATGTCAAAATCAGGTATTTGAGAATATTTGAACTACAGTGTTGCATGACCACATAGTGATTTTACAACTTATTCCCAAGCTTCTTTTTAAATCATTGTGTCCATATTTCAACTTATTTCTGACAAACTCATAGGTGCTCCTCACATTGTACCCAATTCCTGACATCTTTCATAGCTGCTCTTTCTTGAATTAGAAGCATGTTTAAAGTCAGAAGTAATCTCAAATATCAAATGCTCTCCTAAATAGTTAGCATCTAGATCAGCCTCAATTTTAGGTGAATATGCAAAAACAATGAACCTAGAAATTTTCCTGAAGCTCATAGAGCAATGTTGGTTACTCATGTGTGAATAGAAATAAGAGAAACACCAAAAATAAGCAAGGTTTCAGTCTGTTTTCACCTTTTGTTGATTTCTAATACTATTCATGAATACCAGCTGTGTTACTTATAATTTAGTTTAACTTAAGCTAAAAAGTGAAAATTTCGCTAGGGCTTGCAAAGACTCAGTGATAGATGCACTCATTTTCAAAGCTACTTTTTTAAAATAACTCATTTGGTAAGCAATGTGGCAGTTATAAGCAAGGTATTAAAAATATTTACAGATTTTTACTTAATTAAACTACTTCTGTGACCACAAAACAATACAGTATTTCTGAATACAGAAAAAAAGTATGGGGATTTGGGGTGCACTTAAATACAAAAAGTCCATTCTTTCATGCCTTGCTCTAGTCATAAATAGGGGAGAAAACATTTATGACTCCAACTGGGAACTGGTTAAATTACCTATGGTGCATCTGCTTGATAACATACTATGCAAGCATTTGAATAATAATTTTGAATATCTAATAATAACACAGAAAGTACTTATGTTACCATGCTAACTAAATTTACTTTGCTTCAACTGCACCTGTACCTATAATCCCTTTATGCCCGATCATCCATGCCTTTGTTCCTGAGAAACACTTTGTAAGATTTGAACTCATATTTCTAGCCCCCTGGCTCCCTTTGCTACATGTCTTCATTAAAATCAAACAGATTACTCATGCTCCTGGGAGAGAAGAGACTCTTAGTAGAGATATAAAATTGATAGAAGAGGGATGAGGAGCCTGCATATGAACAATATGACAGTTCCATTCTCATATGAAATTTTGTACCCTGTTTTTCCCCTCTCATTTGCTTCCTGAAGATCCTTTAAAATCTTATTTCTCAGTGAGTAATTTTGTCTTTATAGTACAAAAGGTAATTCCCATACCTAATATTGTTTCTAAGCACATGTGAGTATCCTGCTGAGTTATATATGAGTTTTTTTATGAAGATGACACAAAATGAAAATTCCATTTCTAGACTTGAAAAAATGTAAATTGACTTTCACGCTCAAGTGAGTTGTTTTAGGGTCTGAGTACTAGGGGAGGGGTGAGAATCAGCTTACCATCTTGTCTGTATTCATGAATAATTGATAAAACTTTTACTAATTACTCTACATACAAACTTCATATTTAAAGCATAAAGCAACAGATATTATGGGTTTTAAACAGATTTAAACACTAGTCTACACTTGGGGAAAAGCATTAGCTATCTTTTTAAAAATATTGTAAACTGCTGAGTACTACAAGTTTTAGTCCTTTTATTGCTCAAGATTAGATTCCTGGATATCCTGTATTAAGTCTATTATACATTAAGAAATGGGCAGCTTGCATTTTTGCTGTCATCCTTCATATTTTCTTCAATTTTTACACAATTGTTAAAAGCCCCCTAGATGGATAAACAACACTTTGATCTGGTGTGAGGAACTATTCATGTTGACCTGAGCTGATCAATAAAAGAAACCTCATTTCTGCCAAAGGAAATGATGAAAGTTGTGAATAAGGGAACATATTTGTGCTGAAATGTAAGCTCTCTAAAGACCAGAGAGAAAGTTCCACAGAGAATAGATGTATGAAAAGTGCAGAGACATTGGTGATATTGAAGCAGTTTTCCACGTAAGTATAAACAGTGAAGTGTCAATGTTACATAATCATATCCCTTATCTGCCATGTTTACTTTCTGCAGCTTCAGTTACCTGAGGTCAACTGTGGTAAGAAAAAATATAAATGGAAAATTACCAGCAATAAATGATCATTTTATAAATTTAATTCCTGTGTTTTCTGATAAATTCCACCCACTCTATTCTATACCAGCCAGAGCAGAAATTATTACTTTTTTCCACTGCCCTTTGTATGCTACCCACCCATAGGCCATTCGTTAGTCCTGTTGGTTATCTGATATACTGCCATGTTGGGCATTGCTAAAAATGGGCTGGGCCTGTGTAGAAGCTGGCCTGAACTGCTGGGCATGGCTGGGGACCTTGGGTTGTGGGGGTTGCAACTGGCCTTATCATTGGAAACCCACCCTGGTGATGATGACTGGCCTTCCCTACCATCGGGTAAGGTTTTAGTGTGCCCTGTCATCACCCAGAGTGGGAAGAACTGGTGAGGCTCTCTCCCCTTGATCCCAAAGCACCTGACCATTCCATAGTCAGGCTTTGCCCTTCCCCCACAGTTCCTGACCTTGTGGCTAGCTGCCCTTTTCCCAACACTTGTTATCTCTCTTACAGTTCCTCCCTCACAATTCTGAAGTCATGTAGCTTTTCCCACCACTATCTCCCTTACACTTCTGCCTTTCAACCAATTAGCTAGCAGCACATAAACATGTATACAATCACCATATAGTCTGTATGTGCTGTCTCAACCTTTCTCAAGTGTTTATAAACTCACTCCCCTGTTGAATAAACAAGAGCATGCTATCCATCAGACTGCCTCCTGGGTGTTTATTGCCTTATTGTCTTCGCACTCACCCACTCTAGGACCCTGCTGCTTCCCCTCAACCCCTCCTGCCCGGGAGCCATCAGTGGTCAATGACCCCTGGGGACAGCTAGGAACCACACTGTCATAATAACAGTGATTGTTTTAGGTGACTCGTGACCCTAATTTTGGTTAATAATTACCCCAAAGCACAAGAGTAATTGTGCTGGCAATTTTCTTCCAGAATGTAATTACAATAGTTTGTTACTAATTTTCATTGTATCTAATTAATAATTTCAACCTTGTCATAGGTATGCATAGAAAAAATATATATCCATAATGTGTATATTCATTCTTCTATATACATCTATCCTCATATGATTCACTATTATGAAAATATTCCCCATGGCTAAGAGAGTATTGCTATATAAAATATATTTGTGGGGCTGGAGAGAGGGCTTAACGGTTAAGGCTCTTGCCTGCAAAGCCAAAGGACATTGGTTCGAATCCCTAGGAAACACGTAAGCCAGATGCCAGAGGTGGTGCATACATCTGAAGCCCTGGCATGCCCATGCTCTCTCTCAATCTCTTTCTCTGCCTCTTTCTCTCTCTCCAATAAATAAATAAATAAAATAAAATATAAAAATATTTAAAATATATTTGTGTATTAACTACCATGTTAAATTATTTTTATGTTCTATTCATAATATCAGGTTCAAAATGATGATTACTTAAGCATATTCAACTAAAGGTGGGATTACTCATCAAATTCAGATCATAGGACTGCAAAATCTTTTGCTATGTTATTACACAGCAAAAATACATCATTAGGAAACATACATGCTCACATGAATGTGAGCACACACCCACACAATGTATCTTTTTTAACCAATATCAATTAAACTTACCTTATCTTTGGAAAGATTCTTTAAGCAAAGTATTGCATTGTGCTCAGTATTGAATTTACAAAGATTTTAAATTAACAAACCTATTTGCATTCAATATCATTTAAAATGTGAGTGATTATGTATGTAGTGATATAATTTTAAAAATTATTTTGTATGTTTGTGTGTGCATGCATGTGTGTGAGTGTGTGCTTGTACAGTGAGTGTATGCCATGACATGTGTGTGGAGTCAAAGGACAATATCTGTGTCAACCCACACCCGCCCACCTCAGCTGAAGTAGAGTTTTTCTCCATCTTGCTCTGTTTTTGCTCTTTGTGCTGTGCTCGCTGAGAACTGGGAAATTCTCCTGTCTCCATCTCCCACCTCAACTATCCGTGTGCTGGGATTACCGAGGACCTCCATGGCTTCTGAATTTTTATGTGAGGTCTGAAGATTGAACTCTGGTATTCAGGCATGTGTAGCAAGTACTTCATACACTGAGCCATCTCCCCAGCCCCATAATCATGTATTGTTAATGAAACTATGTTAGCCTTAGTGGGTGTTCCATATTTATCAGCTCAAAAAATTATCACACTTAAGTACTGTATTACCAATAGTAAATGTGAATTGTTCAGTTTGCTATCTGCATAAACAGAGGAGGATTTGGGGAATAGAGCTGGAAAGTGTAATTGATATCCTTTGTGAGTTACAATTTTCTCATTTAGTGACTCTGTTCTTTATCACAGAGATGCTGGCAGAGGTGCCAGGACACCAATCACTGCAGACATTCAGCATTACCTTGTGGTGCTTCTGAGAGGATAGTGTGTGTACAAGTGTAGACTAATTTTATAAGTGCCTATAATGGTTGTCTTCTGAGGTCATTGATCATTATTTGAACTGTTATCCTAGAAAGGACAAATGCAGCATTTATAGTAAGGAAAATAAACCTCAAAGTAAGAATTAAAACAATGTGATATTTGAACTAATGAGACATATGAGAGACTTTCCACTTGGTTCTATTTAAATAATTAAAACTCCTTGATGAGTCTGGCTATAATAACATACTGTTTATTATGTCAAATAAGTGCATTTCACCACTTAGAATCATGAACATGGTAGTGCTAAGAACACCTCATAATGTCTAGCTAATGTCTTTATTTTTTAATAAATATTTAAAAATGTATTTTATTTATTTATTTACTTATTTATTTGTGAGAGAGAAAGAGGGAAAGAAAGAGAGAGAGAGAGAATGAGAATGGGCATGCTAGGGCCTCCAGCCACTGCAAACGAACTCCAGATGCATGAGCCCTATGTGGGTCCTGGAGAGTTGAACAAGGATGCTTTGGCTTTGCAGGCAAATACCTTAACCACTAAGCCATCTTTCCAGCCCTAATGTCTTTATTTTTAGGATGATCGAAGATGTGTATTGAATTCTAGCATAAACTAATATGGATCTCACAAAGATATAAGAAGATATTTGATTTTGTGATTGAATTAAAGCTATTCTCTAGAGATATATCTATATAAGTTCTCTATAGATACTCAAATTAAATGATATAATAACTTGATGGTAAAAACTGTTGCTAAGAAAACCTGACCTTCTGGCCCTAGACAAGTTAAATCTTATCTCCTACCAACCTGGTCTGAAGTTATTTGTGGTTTGCATTTTAACTGAATAATTCCATGAAATTATTTTTAACTAATTATTATTATTTATTATTATTGTCAGTTATATATAACATCTTCAAAGGATTTATTTAATAGATCATATTTAAACATGAAAATTGATAGCTGAATTCACATTTGTGAAATTATCCACAAATAAGTTAGCCTTAAATGAAGGAGAGAAAAGAGCTCAGTTGGTTAATAGTTGTAAAATGTCCTTTCAATGCAAAGTGATACTATATTTTTCGTCTCATTTTAGCACCCTTATTTGCTGAGAACTTTTCAGGGAAAAAGGAATATTGAAAAATGAAATAATTCTTATAGGGTAAGTGTGAATTAGGAGACAAAATCACAAATAGTAGCATGCTCTCCAACTGTGAACAATCAAAAATATTGGGTACAATGCCATGGAATACAGAGCCTCATTCATTGATCAGGAAAGCATTTTTTTTCTTGTGATTTTACAAATATCAAAAGTGGGATTTTAGAAGTGAATGGTAGGTGTATTTAGAAGACCAACTCAATGCATGCAAAGTTCTGAAAACAGTCACCAATGGCATGAATAAGCAGGGGACCCTGCAGACTACAAAATCAACTGGCCACACAAGAAGAACATGCTTATGCCATTGTGGCACACAGCCTCTGCAGGTACTCTAATTGGACATGAGGCCTGCTAAGTGGGAGAGAACTCAAAGCTGGTACTAGAAACCAAGTCAGATTCCCATAGTCAGGAAACACACACTTCAGAGAGAAGCCACCACTGCTATCTGGAGAAGAAGAGAGTGGTTGCACAAAAAAAATCTCTCAAATAAGTTTGCACACTCACATTAACCCATGATTCTCTCATGCTTGGTTGGAGAAACTACTTATTTTACAGTTGATACAGAAAACAGGAAAGTTAAGATCCACTGACATGACAAGAAGATAGTCAACTGCTCATCATAAGACTTGCCACCTCCTCCAAATGTACCAGGGCCCAGGAGAACTTGCAGTGCAAGCTGTGTCTTGAACACTGCTCTCACTGCTAACCTGATCACCATCTCCAGGGTGATGATGGCAGACAAGGTGATTAAGCACAACGTAACAAAGCAAAAATCCAGAGTCTAAAAGAACTCGGAATTCATCATACTGCCAACAGGTCTGCCATGGATCAAGGAACATGGTGGAAAAGGCGGGTGGAAAGATTGTAAGAGCTGCAGAGTGGGTAGGGAATTCCCTGAGGCACAGTCCCCTCACTATCCCACTGGGACTGACCAAAGCCTTCATGACCCCACAATAAATCCCATAACCACATAGAGGAGTGCCCTAGAGAGATGGGAACAGGGAAGAGGAAATAAAAGAGTATAATCTGTTAAAAAATAAATAAATAAATAAATAAATAAATAAATAAATAAATAAATAAAATGAATAAAAAAGACATCAAAAAAAAAAAAAAAAGAAGAATGTAATAACAGGAAGTACTGGGGATATAGCTCAGTGGTAAAGGGTGTGCCCAGCATGCACAAGGCCTTTGTTTTCATCTCAAACCCTACAAAAAAAAATTAAAAAATAGGTTTAACATATTGAATGTAACCAGAAAAATATATCCAGGAAGACTTAAAACGTGGGAGATGGGAAACAGAAGGCAAGATAAGAAGCATAGGATATGGATTAGTACATTTTGTTTGATAGACAGTCAATATTTTCTACAACAAAACCCATACTTATCCTTACTATCTTTCTTGCAAATAATCCATCCATTGTAGTTAAAAATGGTCAACCTAAACAAAAACAAAACAAAACAAAAAAAAAACATAGATAACACTCTATACTTAAAAATGAATTTACAAAAACAGCTCTCTCACAAGTCAGTTTTAAAGACATGTGTCTCCAATTAGACCTGGGAAGAAAGCAGAAAGAAAGGCGTCCTAGGCAATAAATGAAAAAAGTGCTGAAAAAAATATATAGTTTCACTATATAGCTCAGGCTTACCTTGAACTTGGGAACTCCCTGATTCAGCTTCCAATTGCTGAGATTATAGGTGTGTGCCACCATACCCAGTCAATTTTCTAGAATTGAAAGATAACAATTCCCAAATTCAGGATTCCAATCTACCCCCAATAAGACAAATATAAATAAATCTACACTTTGGTTTGTACTGAAAGAAAAAAAAAAGAAAAAAATTTAAAGTAGGGAAAAAGATTACATTCAAAGTTGTGACAGAATGGCAATTGACTTCTCAAGAATAATCAACAAAGCCATAACACAGAGGAATATATTTAATGGACTAAAACAGAGCTGCCTACATAGAATTCTATCATCAACAAAAGTACACCTCTACAAAAAGGCATTACTGGAGCTGAGAGTGGTGGGGCATGCAATTAGTATCAACAGTCGGGAGGCAGAGGTAGGAGAATTGTCATGAGTTCCAGGCCAGCCTGGGACTACATAGTGAATTTCAGGTCAGCCTGAGCTAGAGCAAGACCCTACCTTGAAAAAACAAAACAAGGGCATTACTAGACATGTAGATAGTTGGAGTGTGCCTTTCTGAAATTTGCACTGAAAGTTATCTTTCAGATCAGTATATACTTCAGAGGAAAGGAAAATGGTTACAGGAATAAGGTAAAATTAAGGGGGAGAGCAATGAAAATAATAAATATGTGGGAAATTCTTCATAAATATTGATTATGTACAGTAGTAACAATTACATTTTGTGATATTTTACATATATAGAATTTAAATAAACAGTAGAAATATGGAAAAAATTATTCTCACATCTAAAGTCAATACAAATTGGCAAACACAGAAAGATAAGGCAGATATTGGTGAAATGAACAGCAAGCACATAAGCATCTGAGATATAGACACTATACAAAGTAACCATACAATATGACATGGAAAAAAGTGACTATGCCTGAGAAGGTAGGAGAGAATATCCTTAACATCATGGATATTGAAAAAATAACTTAGGACTGGAGAAATGGCTTAGCGGTTAAATGCTTGCCTGTGGAGCCTAAGGACCCCGGTTCGAGGCTTGATTCTCCAGGACCCACGTAAGCCAGATGCACAAGGGGATGCACACATCTGGAGTTCGTTTGCAGTGGCTGGAGGCCCTGGCACACCCATTCTCTCTCCCTCTCTCTCTCTCTACCTGCCTATTTCTGTATCTCTTTCTCTCAAATAAATAATAAAAAAATTTAAAAAAAGAAAAAATAACTTAGTCCTTTCAGTTTCTAAGCAATTATTAAATATAAGTGATTGTAAGAAGACTTGATCTAGTAGTCCACATATAACAGAGGCAGATATCTAATCTTTGACCTTGGTTTCTAGACTTGGTTCATTCATTCCTTGCTTCTCTTTATCCTGGGGTACAGATTGAAGACCATTATCAGTCCAGTTTATATTTTCCATGCTGACTCTCAGTGCGTGGGGGTTTGAGCAAGATCTAAAATGCAATCTTTCCAAGAAAACAAGGTAAGACCAGTTAGGAAACATCTTTGGCTTCATTTGAATAGGACATTGATGTCCTCTGAACCACTCATTGCCTTGTTTTTGACATCTACTGAATGCTGTGGTAGTTGCCTTCACAAGGAGGTGGTTATGGCTGACTTATCTGGATGCTGTAGTTCCATTTTATATATTCATCTCTAGCAGCTACCTCTGTCTAAGTAGCACATAGAAATAGATCTTGAATCTGAATCCCTTCCTTGAATCCAGTTTTATCCTACATTCCAGCACACTGTTATCAATTTCTACTCATGAAACATTTGTTGATCTTTTCTTTTCAATGATTGCCTCAGTATTCAGAGTCAGACTTAACACTCTGTTCCAAGCTATATACAACTTCTGCTTCCTTCCTCAACTGTGTGGATTTCCTTTTAGCCCATTTGTCACAGGTTACCATACTCCCTCTAATCAAGGGTTATGAAACATGAACTGGGCATTCACCAATAATGCAACTTAACCAGGTTAATTTGGCATTAACCAAAATGCCATCCGTGTGGAATGACTCCATGTTGGGGATTGGAGGCACATTTTTTTTTTTATGGTGGCTCATGTTTTTTTTTAAATTTTTTTATTGACAACTTCTATAATTACATACAAAAAAAAAACCCCGCATGATATTTCCCTCCCCTCCCCCATTCCCCTTTAGAACTCCAATCTCCATTGTATCCCCTCCCTCTCTGCATTAGTCTCTCTTTTAATTTGATGTCATTACCTTTTTCTTCTATTATGAGGGGCTTGCAAGGTCATGGATATCGAGGCCAATTTCTGTCTGGGCAGTTGCATTGTAAGGAGTCATACCCTTCCTTTGGCTCTTCCATTCTATCCACCCCCTCTTCTGCAATGGTCCCTGAGCCTTAGAGGGTGTGACAGAGGTGTTTCAGTGCTGGGCACTCCTCCATCCCTTCTTCTCAGCACTATGTTGCCTTTTGGGTCATCCCAGTGGTCATCACCATCTGAAAAGAGAAGCTTCTCTAACCAGAAGTGAGAGTAGCATTATTATGTGAATATGAACATTAAGTGTAGTGCTTTCAGGGTAGCTTGGTGGGAATAATATATACATTTAACCAGACAAGCGCAGGCTTCATACCCCTAAGGCTCATGACCTCCCCTGCCATAGACTTTTGCTTAGGTTTTTCAGTATCAGGTATGTGTTTCCTCCCATAAAGAGTGCCTTCAGTCCAATTATGGACCAGTTGGTTACCCCAAGAGCAGACATGCCACTATTGCACCGGTTCAGTCATTGGGCCTGTATGGTCAAACTTGAGTTTTCAGTGTCCACTGTTTTCATTGCTGATGACTTCTGTGTCCCATAGGGCTGCATGCACATCAGCTTTTTTTTCCAGCTTTCAGTTGGCTGGTCTACAGGGAGAAGGTTTTCTGCTCAGCACAAGCTTGCTTTCTCAGTGACCTTGCCTCTCAGGCAAGAGATGTCTTCAGCAATAGGGTCTTACCATCTGTTTCTCAAGGACAACCAAGGGCTTTGACATGTAACCTGAAATATTTAGATCTGTAACCTAGTATAAATGGGTTTGGTCACATTTGGGGTTAAGAATTAAAATCTTCATCCTGTAGTGGAGAAATATGTGTAATTTTAACTAGTATTTCTAATGACATATAATGTGATTATGATCTAAGCCCTTATTACTATGCATCTTTTTTTTTCCTACTTATGCTGTATACCTATTGATCTAGTAGGTCCTTCCTTGGGTTGCTATCATAAATTAAACATGAAATGCCAAGTGCATGTTTCTGTGATGGAGACTGGAGGCTTGATCTCCAATTAGTGGCACCTTTTTGGGAGCTAGTGTTAATGCACAAGGTAGGGTCTAGGTGAAGGAAGCATGTCACTGAGGGCTGTGTGAAGGATATGTGGCCCCCTTCTGTCTGCCTCTCTCTGGTTCCTGCCTATCTTGAGGTAAGCGAGTCTGCTCTAACCTCCACTTTCACCATTGTTCCAGACATAATGGAGCCAGATGACCATGTACTGTCACGTTTGAAACCACAAGTAAAATTAAATTTCCTCCCTGAAGTTGATTTTCTCAGGTATTTTGTCCCAGTGATACAAAACTTACCAGCACAGGTGCTATTATCCCCTGAAAGGGGTTCCATTTTGATCAATAGTTATGAATACTGTACAATATTCTCAATCTCTCCTCTGATAACTTCCACCCAGGGTTTGTTCTGCTTTTCCCTACTAGTTGGAAGCAGTGGCTGCTATCTGGGAGAGGTGCAAAGCTCAGAGTAGAGCATCAAGAGTAGAGCAGAATGTATTCATGTAACAATCACATAATGAGTTGTGAAATCATGATTTTTAATGAAACTCCATTGTCTGCTGTACAGATTAGAGGATGTCATCTTCCTGAACAAGTGGAAACATTTCCAGATTGATTGAGCCATCTTTACTGAAGCAGTGTCTCCATTTATTTTTGCAGAGGCCTTTAACCCCTAAGAATAGTAGCTGATTGTAATTGCATAAATGGCATAATATTTTAGAGACCTATGGAGAACTTGTGTAGCACAAAAGCACCCCCCCCTTTTTAAAGCAGAGCCTGCCATTGTGCACAGTTCTTATTCATGATTCCTGATTTCATTAGTGAGGACATTTGCATGGAAATGGGTGAAGGTTTATAGGTTTATTTTATTGTGCTGTAGTTTCTGCTGTAATTATACTGCTGATGGATTGTATTAAACTACTTTGTGGGAAGCTTTCAAAACACATCAGATTCAGGAAGTGCTCATGGTCTACAAAATCTGCCTTTTTCATCCCACCTGGAGTTACTGAGAGTCTGCCTTCACTCAGCTGACATATACTTTCAAACTCATTGTTTTTTCTCTTTGTTGTCAGGACTAAAGAACATTAAAGTGACTGAATTAAATGTATGTGTAAAGCCCTCCAGTCCTAAGTATATAAATTTTTATTAACAAAATAAGCAAAATTTGATAATGAAAAGAATAAGAATGAATCAGAAGTTTACTTAGGATTGTGGCATAATTTTTATCTAACCTTTTTTGACAGAGGTATGAACATTTTGGTGTGGATTCTGCTTAACAGAGTTCTGAGGTGAAATCCATACTTTCTCAAGAACTGTCACACAATTGAATAAATGTCTTTTATTAAAGAGCCATTGGACTGGACTTTATTTATGGGCCACCTATATATGCTTAAACTCAGGAAGAATTCCCTCCTTATTCTTACAGCCTCAGTTTAGAAGGTGGGCATAAATATTATATTAGGCCATATAATTTAAGACCATTCCTATGATACCTGAACATAAGAGCCCAGACTCTGGCCATTGCTTCATTCAAAAGGATGTGAGCCTGTGAAAGTGAGGCACAATAGAATTCAATAAGGATGAATGGGCAGTCTTCTACTCTAAGCATCATATTAGTATATTCAATTATGCATTCCATATCTCCATTTCAAATATGCCTTCCAAATTTAACCACCTCAAAGAGAATAAAAAGATTTTTGTTTTCGGGGCTGGAGAGATGGCTTGGGGTTAAGGCGCCTGCCTCCTAAGCCTAAGAACACTGGTTCCAATCTCCAGTGGTTCTAATCTCCAGGTCCCACGTTTAGCCAGATGCAAAGTGACGCAAGGGCGCAATGCCACACTTGACCACAAGGGGGCGCACGCATCTGGATTTCGTTTGCAGCAGCTGAGACACTGCTGGCGCGCCCATCTCTGTCTTCCTCTCTCTCTCTCTCTCTCTCTGTCAGTCTCTGTCCAAAAAAATAATAAAAAAAAAAAAAAGATTTTTGTTTTCTTTCCAACCCCAGTTCTTAAATTCATAACCTCACAAACCTATTTTTCTCAAGTTTGTCTCTTGTCAGGAAATAATATCATCACTTCCAAAATACACAAAGTACCTTTCATAACTCTTAAATATTTTGTCTACCAAAGTCAAACTCTCTGGACTTTTGTTTTTTTAACATTTTATTTTTATTTATTTATTTGAGAGAGAGAGAGAGAGAGAGAGAGAGAGAGAGAGAGAGAAATTGGTGCACCAAGGCATCCAATCACGCAGACGAACTCAAGACACATGTGCCACCTTATGCATCTAGCTTAAGTGAGTCCTGGAGAACCAAACCTAGGTCCTTTGGCTTTGCAGGCATGTGCCTTAACTATTAAACCATCTCTCTACCCCAAAACTTTAGTTTTAATATCAGTCTTAATCAAGTTTTCCTCATTCAGAAATAATATCCTTGTACCACCAATGATCTTTCTTCTGGATTAGAAAAATCATTTTTCATTATCTTATATTTCTACATCTGCTCTAATTTCTATGTAGTGTTTTTCCAACAGTTAACTATGGTAGTTTTTTTTTAATATATATAATGAAATGTCATAGTACATTAGAACCTCATTGTATCACAGTGTAGTAATAGTGGTATGTCTCTTAACAAGAGGAAATTTCAGGTCTTGCCTTGGAGACTGTGCCCATTTCCCTATTTCTTCTCTTATTTGCTCAACCCTTTTATCCTTTGCTTATTCTATATATCCAACTCACCTGTATAGAGTTATATTTTCTGTTATCCCTTTTAATTTTTACATATTTATATTTTCTCTTTCATTCAAGTTTCTGAAAATGCCACCACCTCATAAATACCTGTATAGCATCCCTATCTAAACTTATCTAAAATTACTGGCTTTCTCTGTCTCATTCACGTTATTTCATGGCTTGTTTGTTTTTGTTTGTTTCAGAACAATTGTATCTGAGTGCATGTTTTAAATTTATTTATTTACTTTTATCCTATCTTGCAGTATAAATACTAAAGTTCTAGCAAGATGTAAATTTTCACTCAATCCACTGGCATTCCTAAGTTCCTTGCATAGTGGCAATCAATAAATGTGCGATGAGGTAATGATGAAGTGATGGGTTGAAAGAAAAACAATAAGTTTGAGTCCTGAGGAATTCAAATATTTGAAACCTGAGAAAAGGTTAATGAAAAGGAAGGCTAAGAAGAGCTGAGAGAAACTAAGTATGGTGGACCCTTGACTTCTCTCCTATGAATAGGTATCCCAGTGAGGTGTTTAGTGCTCCTCAGAAAAGCAAACAAGTCATCAAATTGGCACGTGGAACATAGGAGAAAGTAAAGGAGAAGTGGAATCATTTAGAAACTGTAGACTGTCCCTTTAGCAAATGACTGAATGCTGAATTTAATTGGATGTGCTCCACTAGAGAAAATAGTCTACTCATTAAAACATCAATACTTGAAGTTCCAAGCAATCTGGCATCTTTTTGATATTCAATATGTGCACAAGAAAGACTCCTAATATACTT
Organism: Orientallactaga sibirica; assembly: GCA_036365145.1. Classification (NCBI taxonomy): domain Eukaryota; kingdom Metazoa; phylum Chordata; class Mammalia; order Rodentia; family Dipodidae; genus Orientallactaga; species Orientallactaga sibirica. The sequence continues at coordinate 5,506,346 of JAEOAD010000083.1, forward strand.
TATCCCAGTGGGGTAGTTTTCACACATAATTTATATTGGTTGGGCAAGCTGTAGATATAAAAATTTTCTACATATTGGTCATCTGATTTTAAATCAATATTGCAAGAATATTCACATATATTCAACTGATAAGATACTATATTCTAGTCCCTTGGACTTTAAAAAAATCAAATACATTTTCAGATGCTTGTTTCTTTTTGAAACTCAAATTTAAAAAAGTTTTTGTAAAACATGTTTTTTAAAAAAATTATTTATTTATTTTAGAGAGAGAGAGAGAGAGAGAGAATGGGTGCGCCAGGACCTCCAGCCACTGCAAAGGAACTCCAGATGCATGCACCCCCTTGTGCATCTGGCTTATGTGGGTCCTGGGGAACGGTACCTGGGTCCTTTGGCTTTGCAGGCAAATGCTTTAACCGCTATGCTATCTCTCCAGCCCTAATTTTTTAAACATGTTTTTTAATTATTTATTTATTTCAGAGAGAGAAAGAGGCAGAGAGAGAGAAAAAGAATGAAAAACACAGTATTGTATCGTATAAAGAAAAAAAGATAACCACTTCAAAACTCTGAGTTCTTGTCCTTGGTTTAAATTTGAATTGCTTATTAATACTCATTTAGTTTTTCAACCCCAGCTTCCATAGGTACAGATTGAAAATTGGTCTTTGTTCTGTAGTGAAAACCAAATGAGACAACATCTATGATTAAATTTAATAAATCTAGAATATCTTTAGACATGCTATAACAATAAAGATTAAAACCAATGCAGTGGTAACCATAGAAACTTTGATTTAAAGAATTGTTGACTTATAAATTTGGAAGTAAATTGCATACATTGTCTGATAATGTTCTAAACCCTATAATAGAGCATCTAAGTATTGCTCCCAATAATTTGATCTTGTCACACTGATCTTGCTTCTCTCTTAACATGTCAGGTCCAAAGTTATCATTTGTTGTCCCTTCTTCCTAGAAATATCTTCTTCCTTATGCCTTATTCCTTTGCTCCAAATATGTCATATGTCATATTCACCTTGCCACTAATAAATACATTCTCAGAAAGTCAATCTTGGACAACTTTATATAAAATGGCACTCACTTTCCTTAAATACCTTCACAGATATATGCTTGCTTGTATATTTCCCAACTTCAAATTATAATTACATCACAGCCAAAATATACTACCAGAAATAATCCTCCCAATGTTTCTATTGATTTCTTTTTTCCTGGCTATCTCATCCCACTCTTCATAAAAATGGTAGTTATAAGAAAATATCATTAGTTATTATACTATCTCTAATTTCAGTTTCTTAGTGGTTGGAAGAAAAAAAGGAAAGAAAAAAATGAAAGAAATTATGATGGATATAACAAAAAATATCATATACAAATATCAAACAGAAGATATTGACAACAATGTATGACATTCCTTGGCATATGATTAATGTTCAATAAACCATAGTTGAAGAACATAAGATTGCCTTCACTCTTCAAGTGATGGAAAAAAAAAAACTTTGATTTTAATTTGTGTATCATTGTTTCAAACAAGCTGAGCCACCATCCCAGCCTGAGTTTCATTTGTTTATTAATAAATTCCTAGATACAGTTAATGTCACATTTGCCTATTAGCTGTCATCTGACTACCAATGTAATAACCTGGAATTTCTTGGGCAATATCATGAGGCATGGGAGAGCTTATAGACTGAGACACAAGACAGACAACTAATTTATAGGATGTTATATTTCTGAACAATTAATTTGTGGCTTTGAAATTTGTTTACTTTAAACTGCTATGGTTGTATTTTACCAATACATGTGAGAATCTCTGTGACATTTTGGCCTAGAGAAAGATCTATTAATATTCAATTATCATTAAGGTTACATCAGCTTTCCCATACATGGAAAAATTCCCAATTTCATTGCCTTTGAGCTTCATATGTCCCAATATTCCCTAGTTGTTATTTGTGTGTTTGAAGAAGAAATTTCACACTTAATTTTATGTGCATAAATTCTTCATCACCACATGAATGGAGGTGGAAGATAGTACCAGCATGACTGTATACACACTATCTACATAACCAAGAAAAAAACCCAGAGTTTACAGTAAAAACAAATAAGTAATTTGGTGAAAGATTATAAGATGCTTGAATAAATATTTAGAATACAGTATAGTCTGATTTAAAATACTAACAATAGGGCTGGAGAGATGGCTTAGCAGTTAAATATTTGCCTGTGAAGCCTAAGGACCCCAGTTTGAGGCTTGATTCCCTAAGTACCCACATAAGCCACACCCACAAGGTGGTGCATGCATCTGGAGTTCATTTGCAGTGGCTGGAGGCCCTGGTATGCCCATTCTCTCTCTCTCTCTCTCTTTCTCTCTCTCTCTGTCTCTTTCTCTCTCTGTCTGTCTGTCACTCTCAAATAAATAAATGAAAAATAAACAAAAAATAAAATAATAACAATAATTATCAATGCTAAAAGATAATTAGTATCATTCCTGTTAATATTTATTACTTTTATTATTCTGAATGCTATTTGCAAGCTTGAGAACATTGGTGAGGACCATTTTGATAACATTTTTTTTTTTGATGCAAGCTTCCAATTCTTAGGCATATGTGACCATCAGACAATGCCATGAAAAATTGAAAATAAATACTTTACTCAAAACTGAATCATTCAGAAGTCCCTTTATATGGAAAAAAAATAGGTTTCCCAGATGAATCAGTAGAGACTGCATAATTTGGAAGAGGTTCAAGATGTTTTTTAATAGGTCATGTCTAACAAGTAGCAATTTACAAATGAAGTACATATATATATACATACATACATGGGGGGCTAAGCAATCACTCAATTAATATATTCAAGTCCTGAAAACTCAGATGGCAGTGATTGTTTTCTAGTGAAGTTCCTGCAAGAAGCACTTATAAGAAGGGTAAAGAAAACTTGCATTCCTGAACCCTCCTTATGGTTCAGTTGCTTTGTATTGTACTGGTTCAGTGATGATCATTCATCTTTGCTTTTGCCAGTTATCCCCATAATTATTTGTACCTTTAATCAGCTTCTGGCCTTTGTCAGCTTTTTCATTCCAAAGATTACAGACCTTCTCAGACAATTAGCCTTGAAGAAAGCCTGATGGAGATCCTTAAGTTATTTGTACACTTTGGTTAATTCTTATTGTATTTTTTCTGATTAAAGCTTTTTGTAAGGATTTAAAAGAACCAGATATATTATCCCCTATGACCTCATCTTAGGATTCACTGAATAATTACATTTGACTTACCTTTAGAATTGTTTATGGCTTGTAGATGAGAATGTTTATTGTTAGCCCTTTTATTCCCAGTTCAATAGCTAAATCAACCAACACTGACATCCCATAAATAATGGATAAATTTTCTAAAAATCTCTATAAGAAATAGTAAGGACATTGAATTACACATAAGCTAGCCTATGCACAATTTTGAAGCTAAATCTGAGATAAACTCTATTGTTTTGTGTTCCAAAATGTTTCTTGGAAATACAGTAGTTTTCTCTCACTTCTGCTTCCTAATTTTCATTTTTTGAAATAATAGTGTATGTGTTTTTTTTTAATTTCCTACAAGGAAGCAACATCAGGTCTCTGTTTATACCAGCTACATTCTTTTGATCTTTTTGCAATCAGTAAATTCAAAATAGATTTCAGTGCATATAAGTTTGGATTCCTTTAGTGGTGTGAATTTACTGGTTGAAATATAAAGAAATTCTCTAACAGCAATCAGTTATAGATATTTATGCAGCTGAAATCTTTGGACCAACATTTTATTTATTTGTACATATACATGCACATATATAAATAATATTTAGTACATATGTATGTGTGTGTGTATATATATATATATATTTTTCTCCTATAAAAAAAGTCCTACACATTGTAAACAAGATTGACACATGCCCAAAATAGTTCTTCAAACAATACAAGCTAGAAGCACCATTTTAAAACAGACTTTAACATGTAGGATTATGGGCCAGGAGAAGAGAGGCATTTTTGGAAAATTTAGGTGGATATATCACCAGAGTAAAGCCTTGAATTATTATGTTAACAATTGAATATAAGCAGGGAGGTCTGATGACCAGGCTGAGGAACAGCATGAGTAAATGCTTTGGAAATACACCAAGCCTTCACCTGAACATGCCAATAGGGCAGAATGAAGAAATAACTGATTCTAGCTAACACCATGAGGTTGGGATACTGTCACTACATTTCAAACTTTACTATTTTAAGCTGTTTTTTTGTTTATCCAACTAATTTTTATATTTTTTGTTACCATTTGTATATTTAATGTTTGATTTTGTTTGTTAACATTCCTAAATTTTTCTTTGACTTTTCTATTTCCTTCATTCCTCTTTGTTTATTTTTAGTTTGTTTGTTTATGAAGATAGTCTCATACTAAGGGTCCTGAGGCTGGCCTTGACCTCTGTATCACAAAGGCTGGGTTTTCATCTTCCTTTCTGCCTCCTATCTGCAAAGTGCTGGAAGCCTCTGCTTACCTGTTAATTTTATGAGGTTCTTGTGGGAGGAGTGCTTTTTATTTATCTGACATGACTTTTTCTGTCCTCATTCTTTGACCTTTTATCAGAGGAGCTTGTGTATTTATTGTTAATATAATTATCGATTTTTTTGGGTATTCGTGCTTTCTATTTATTCTACCTCATTCCAGGTCTTTCCTTTTCTCTCTCATCTGTTTTTTTTTTTTAAGTACAGTTATCAACTTTATTATGTAGAGATAAGTGACAGTCCAAGCTTTAGATGAGAGAAAAAAAGGGAGATAGAGGGAAAAAGGGAGGGAGGGAGACAAATTTTGATTGAAAATATCTAACCAGTCTCCTTCCTCTTTACTACTGTAGCACTAATGTTCTCTAATTCTGAAGCTTTGTGGCTAATCTGGGAATTAAACATGAATTGTCACTAATGTCAATCAAGAGCACTATTCTCCTTGTTAATAACAGGTTTTGCATGGTTTAAATATTTTCACTCCTCTTCTATATCATACAAATATATATATTCTCTCTCTCTCTCTCTCTCTCTCTCTCTCTCCATATATATATATATGATGTTAGCTCTCCTTTACTATAACAACACACCTGAGTTAATTGATTTAAATTGATTTATAAGACAAAACATTTATTTGGTTCACAATTTGACAGCATCTAGTACAATATCAGGTGAAAACACTGCTTTGGTTCTTTGTTTTTATTTTATTTTTAGAGAGAACAAGAGAGAGAGAAAAACATAGAGGAAGAGAGAATTGGTGGGCCAGGGCTTCAGCCACTGAAATCTAACCTAGTGTGCATGTGCAACCTTGCCCTTGCCTCACATTCGTGTATGTGATTAACATGGGATCAGGAGATTTGAACATGGGTTCTTAGGCTTTGCAGGCAAACCCCTCAATGCTAAGCCATCTCTCCAGCCCTTCTTTGTTCTCTTACAGGGGGTTGGGTAGTAATGGTGAAAATGCATGGCATAGCCAACTACTCACCTGATGGCAAGGAGTCGAAAGTGAACAGAAAGGGTAAGGGTTCTATTATCCACTTCATGCTTTCAGATCCCAGTGACTTCTCCACTTTATCCGGCTCTACCATCTTTAGGTGTTGGCTCCTTGGAAACCAAACTTTTTAAACTTTGACCTTTGGTGCCATTCAAGATAAAAACTACAGCAATATTCATTTTTATTTTATTTTTATTGTGTGTATGTGCCATCAGACTACAGTGTTTTTATTTTGGCCTTTCCATATTTAGTGCTAATAAATTTATACTTCATGGCATACCATTATTATTGTGTATATGGGTATGTGTGTACATTCATGTGTGTATGTGTGTGAGCACAACCGTGTGTGAAGGTGCATGTGCACAAGTGTGTACACACACATGGAAGCCAGAGATCAACATTAGGTGTCTTTCCCAGTCACTGCCCACCTTGCTTTTTAAAATATTTATTTATTTATTTATTTATTTATTTATGCATTCTATCTCTCTTCCTTCCCTTCCTCCCTCCCTCCTTCCTTCCTTCCTTCATCTGTCCTTCCTTCCTCTTCTTTTTCTTCTTTCTCTTTTCTTTCTTTCTTTCTTTCTTTCTTTCTTTCTTTCTTTCTTTCTTTCTTTCTCTCTTTCTTCTCTCTCTCTCTCTCTCTTTCTTTCTTTCTTCCTTTCTTCTTTCTTTCTTTCTTTCTTTCTTTCTTTCTTTCTTTCTTTCTTTCTTTCTTTCTTTCTTTCTACTTGCAAACAGAGAGATAGAAGAGAGAGAGAGAGGGAGGGAGAATGGACACACTAGGGCCTCCAGCTGCTGCCAACAAATTCCAGGTGCATATGTCACATTGTACATCTTGCTTTACATGGCTACTAGGAAATTGAACCTGGGTCACTAGGCTTTGCAGGCAAGTGTCTTGTCTACTAAGCCATCTCAAAATCCCCCCACCTTGTTTTTGACATGAGGTCTATTCAGCTAGACTAGCCAGCCATTAAGTCCTAGGAATTTCCTGTGTCCATCTACTCAGTACTGAGACCACAGGTATGCACTGACATGGCCATCTTTTACCTGGCTGCCAAGAAATTAAACTCAGGTTGTCTTGCTTACATGACACACACTTGACCAACTGTGTCATCTTCCCAAACCATATAATGTTATTTTTGTTGTTTGGAAAACAAACACACACACGATCTGATTCCTGCTGGAATCTATTTCTGTCTGACCAGAGTATCTCCTATAGAATTATTTTCAGTGGAGACTTTAAGATGAAGAAAAGCCTTTTATCAATTACATATATCAGAAATTTCTTTATTTCATCTATCTTCATGAAGAATAGTTTTGCTAATTTAATTCTAACACATGTGTTCCCTTGTGTCTTTTTCACAAGGAAGGTAAGTTTCATTTTTCTTTTTTTAGGTTTTCAGTCTTCCTCTTATAAGGTTAGATGCCTGTCAAATTGCTTCATTGAAAATGTTGGTGCATTTTTTTTTCTTTTTGTCTTTAGTTGGTCTCTTGCAAGGTGTATATGTTGATTTATTATGAGTATTAGATTTGTCTTGAGTTATTCCACATGCAAATATATGTGGCTTTTGAAACTGAAGGTTAATACCATTTTTTAATTCTAGAAAACTATCATAAGTTATCATTTCAGTGTTTCTTTTAATTTGTTTAAATTCCCCATCTTTTCCGTCCACAGCTGCCAAGTTTTGCACTCTGTTTCTGTGTCTTTTAATTTCTCTTTGAATTTACCTTTATATACTGAATTCCAAATGCTTCTATCCTATGTGTAGTTTAATGTACTAATTATCTTTCCTGATTTGAATGGTCTACCCTCATGTATGTTTATTGAATCTGTAGTTACCATTTGTGGAATTTTTATTTGCTATACCATCTCATATATGCTCCTGTCCCTCTACATATTTCCATGTCCACTCCTAGTTATTTCAATATAATTTTAAAAAATGTAATATCAGTCTGATGTTTTTGATACCTAAAATTAAATGCTTATCCTTTCCTGACCTCTGGTCATTTGTTCCCTCTGGTTTTCATACATATTTTCCTCTTTTCTGTATGGTTATCTCTCTGTTTTTATCTTTCCCCATGAAAAAGAATGCCAATGTCCTAAGACCAAGGGTAATTATGTCCTTTGACAGAGTTGATTGGCTATGTGCTGGTGGTAGCTCTCATTTTGGAGCTACCTAAAATCAAATTTATTACTTGAGATTCCTTGTCTCCTCTTTTTTATTGAGAACTTTATTATAGGAACACATTATAATTTGATCATGTTCTTTTCCCATTGTCCTCATTAATCTCTCTTTCCTGACCCCACCCTCTGCAACCTTCCTCTTCCAAGGGAGTCCTTGCTCTGTTTTGTTATTTCATTCCTTTTGTTTTCTCCATCTTCTTTGTCAAATATTAATAGGCTCAGAACAGTGAAAGTCTTATAGTGGCATCCATAATCAGTATGGGGTCATGTAGGACAGCACCCTAAAGTATTCCATGCTACATTGTCATCTTTGTCTTTACATTCTTTCAGCCCTCTCTTTTCTAAGCCTTGGAGGATGTGATAAAAATCTCCCAAAGAATTTCATTTTTGATAACCTCTTATTTTTGGCTGTAGTGAGTTTTAACTCTCTTCAGTGATTACCACCATCTCCATAGAGAAGGTTCTCTGGCTAACCCTGAAAGTAGCACTCATATTCATTCCATCACTTCCTCTGCAGTGTTCCCTGAGCTCTGGTGGGTAAGATACATTGATTCATCCAGTGCTAAGCACTAGGCTTTCCCTTTTTCTTGTCATTTTGGTAAGTCTTGGGTTTCCCCATTTTTCACTCTCATCTGAGAAAAAAGAAGGTTCTCTAACCAGACGTGAGAATACCATGAATTGAAGGGGAATAATGTTACATTTAAAAGGCTTTTTGATGGCCATTATGTCACCAGTTAGGCAAACATTGGTAGCTTCATTCTGGGGGTCTATGATCTTCGAAGTCCTAAGATATGACTAGATGCTCAGCATCAGACATTGTACTCCCACTGAGATGTCTTCATATCCAATCAGAGGGACGCTGATCATTCCCAAAAATTATGGGTCACTATTGCATCTATACTCATAGGTGCAATAGTGACCCATAATTTTTGGGAATGATCAGTGTACATCTTCCCTGGCTGGTTGACTTTGGAGATTTCAGGATACACTGCTTGTATAGAGTATTGATGACTTTTCTCCCATAGTGTCTCATATAGCACTTTCTAGCACTGTGGTGGTGTGACCCATCTCTGACACTGGGATTTACCTTTAATAACTTATGCTATCAGCATATAAATTTCTTCAATCCAGCAGCATGCTTCTGGTAAAACTCACTAACTTTATCTCTTTAAAAAATTATCTTTTTTTTTAATTAATTTTTTTTTGGAGAGAGACACAGCAGAAGAGAGAGAGGGAGAGGAAGACAGAGATGGGCATGCCAGCAGTGTCTCAGCTGCTGCGAACGAAATCCAGATGCGTGAACTCCCTTGTGGTCAAGTGTGGCATTGTGCCCTTGTGTCACTTTGCATCTGGCTAAACGTGGGACCTGGAGATTGGAACTGCTGGAGATTGGAACCAGCATTCTTAGGCTTAGGAGGCAGGTGCCTTAACCACTAAGCCATCTCTCCAGCCCCAAAATTATATCTTTAAATAGACTAATGAAGAGGTATGTTTCTATAGAACTCATTCCTAGCCATCCCTCCCTCTGTTTTTTTCTTGACCTTCTAGTTTATCTGTGAACTCACATAAAGTCAAACTGTGGTGAAAACTTCTCAGGAATCTTCAATTCTTTCATCTCCCTTTTAATCCTTGAATCAATATTATTTTCAATATTTTCATTGTCCTTTTTAAGGGGGAAGAAAAAGGTATGTTTCAGTTAATGTGAGAGAAGGTATTTTATGACTCTTAACTTTGGTGGGACTAGCTATGAATTTATTATATTTCACCTCACAAGGATGGTATATTAAAGCATATGAGCATAGTGCTAAATGCAAAGAAGCGCAAGCAGTATTTCATTCTATTTAGTATCTTCTTTGACCTACTCCATTTTATAGCCCACTGTAGCAGACAGCTTAGGTTCACTGAGATGAATTTCCAGACCAAGCATAGTTATGGAGGAAGGGATGTTTATTGAAGCTTATAGATCCAGGGGATGTTCCATAATGGCAGAAAAAGCTCTCCTGCTTTCACAGGACCAAATACACCGAGAGAAGGCCACAAGCCAAAAGCCAAGAAACACAGCACACTTCAGGAACTCCAACTAGGCACAGTTTGCATATCTTTAGATTGGATTCTCAAACCCACCACCACACCTTAAGATCTGCCCAGTGACATTGCCTTCAGCCAGGTGGTTGCAGTTGCAAACTACAAACTAATAAAACACTGAATATATTGGGGGACATCTATTCAAACTACCACACCAGCTTTCTAGTTCTAACAGTTATTTTGCTTATAGGGGTTAAATGATTCAAATAATTTATATATTATGCAATTTCTGTTGATAAATTACTCTTTTTTCTAATAAACATTCATATTTGCATGTTGTCAATTTATATGGATTCTTACTTGAAATCAATAAATTAATTATTCCTCTGGGCATGGTGACACACGTCTTTAATCCCAGCACTCAGGAGGCAGAGGTAGGAAAATTGCCATGAGTTCGAGGCCAGCCCTAGAACACAGTGAATTCCAGGTCAGCCAAGGATAGAGTGAGACCCTACCTCAAACAACAACAACAAAAAACTTAATTATAAAAAGAAAATAAGCCAGGCATGGTGGCACACACCTTTCATCTTAGCACTTGGGAGGCCAAGGTAGGAGGATTGCTATGAGTTTAAGGCCAGCCTGAGACTGCATAGTGAATTCCAAGTCAGCCTAGGCTAGAGCAAGATCCTTCCTCAAAACCTCAAAAATCCGGAAAAAAAAGAAGAAAGAAATAAAGAAAACAAAAGCAAATTGACAAAGTTTTAAAAACATTTTTCTTTTTTTTTTTTTTTTTTTAATTTTAGTGAGAGAGAAAATGAATTGGCATTCCAGGGTCCCAGCTACTGCAAATACATTCCAGATGCTTGTACCATATAGTGGGCATGTGCGACCTTGTGCTTGCCTGACTTTTGTGTATCTGGCATATGTAGGATATGGAGAGCCAAACATGAACCCTTAGGCTTTACAGGCAAGTGCCTTAAGCACTAAGCAATCTCTCCAGTCCTTTCCCTTTTTATTTTGTTTTAATTTTTTTTTCATGTTTCCTTTCCCTTTTTTATAGTTGTCATTAATTCTTAGAGGTTAACAATCATTCCTTTACACTATATTATCTTTCTTTCATGATATGGTGCATATTGTTGTGCAACTAGGCAACAGTTTATAACTTGTGATAGATTTTTTGGAATGTCACAATTGGTTCTGTGCCTACATATTGAAGAAATTCAGAGTAATATATAGGAAATAGCCCATAATGTTTTAGCATAATTGCTCTTCACATTTAGGAGAGCATCTTTTCATTTTAGTTTATATGACTTTATGACAGCTGTTAAACATAAGGTGATATATTTTTCTTTCTATATCATCAAATGCCATAATGCTATCACAACAAGTTTATTGCTGACATTCAGGAATGGGTGTATGACAATCCATTATCTGATAAACTCCAGTTAAGATCAAAGGCTTTGGAGATACTGTATCAAGACTTGATATGTCAATTATCATTTGTATTCTGAATATCTACTAGCAGTTTCCCCAAACTGCTTGAAAGTAACTTTCTTCTTGCATGATTTAATGCTAGTTACAGAAACATTGCATTTTTTCTCTCCATTTAGACATGATTCTGGACCATATGTGAAACTTTGAGGTGTATCCTTTTTAATATTTGAAATTACAAACAAGTGTGATATTGCAAAGTTTTGGGATTTGGAATCTTGTACTTATTATTATTTCCTAAATGTTTGAGCAGAAAAGTAATATCACAAAAGAGTTGAAGTTTTTTTTTTTTAATTCTCTGGAATTTTATGACTCATCATATTAAGAAAGTTACACATCAGGATTTATAGCAGAATTATATTTGGTTGTAAGAAGGATAAGGGAATGCTTTCTTCCTAGAGCATGATTTCTGATAAATTTCTCAACATTGGTTTAGCTGATAAGCAGGACCCTTATTTCCTTTTTGATTCACTATACTGATACTAATTCAATTGCTTCACCACACATTCGTATCTCTGCACTCAATTAAATGGGTTATTTTTCTCCATATGTTTTGCATCTGTAGCTATCAGTACATGTCACAGAGACAGATGGATTATTCCTAAAGACTCTTCTCACAAGCATGAGACTCTGTTGTGTGGTATAATCAAAATTGAAGTTTTCCATTTTGTAGAAGAAACACCACAAATTGGGCAAAAGGTCTTCTCAGGGAGCACAAGGTGATCACAGCAAGAAAACATCTGAGAAGCCATCTTATTTTTTCAAGGATAGAAAACAGCCTCTGTGACTGTGTCCCCATCACATTACACAGTCACCTCCATCACTGGGAAAAGACATTTGACCTGTAGTGTGTCAGTTCTACTTTGCTTATTTCATGTGTTTCATTGGATTGTCTCATCAGTAATTCAAAAGACTCCTATAATCTCCCTGGATCTTCAATTCTGAATCATAATAACTTTCCCACAGCATTTACCCCTTTGAAGAGTAGCTTAAGTTTTTTTTTTTTTTAATTCTTCTCAGATTTTCTCTTACAGTTACACTTACACCTAGTTCCATTATTCATGAAGGCATGCAAACAGTTGGAAAATTCAAAATGTGAAGCCAATGATATTTTTTTTCAAATCCTAAGCATATTTGGATTAAAACTACCTTGACATGCCCTCTAGACATTAATTTCTATTAGTTGTCTTATAAATCCCTTTTTTGTTTTGCTCACTGGCAGAAGATGTGAAATTTGACTATACCAATTAGAAATAGGTTGACAGTTTGTAACAAGTTCACTGTTTAAGTTGAATTAAATGAAAAGAAACTATATTATCTTATAAATCAAGGAGTCCTATGGAAACTTGATGCATGAGAACTAAGGTTGAAGCAGAAAAATTGTCTTCAATTTAAGGCTGCCCATGATATATAGAGAGACCTTACCTCAAGGAACCAAAACCAATCATATAAGTAAACAAGAAACAAACAAACAAACAAAAAACAAACAAACTAAAAAAACAGGTAATAGATTAGGACCACAAATGGTATGGGTACTATAGGTAAGTTGGTGGGCAATCAAGGTATGTATATCACTCTTCTGTTAATTTTTTTTTTTTTTTTTTTTTGGTGTTTTGCAAGGTAGGGTCTCACTCTGGTCCAGGCTGACCTGGAATTAACTATGTAGTCTCAGGGTGGCAATCCTCCAGGAGTGCTGGGATTATATCACTCGCCCGGCTTCTTCTGTTCATTTTTGTCTTAACTAGACACAGGCCTATATTCTTAGTCTCAGGAAAGAACAGGAAGAAATATGAAACCATTTCACTATAAAGAGCTAACATGGAGCTCAACAACCATGATACTTCTCTTGGCAATGTTTCCAAAGACTTTCCTCATGTTACCCCCTTAGCTGTATCACTAGCCTAACAAAATCAAAGTGACATGTATTTCAAGAAAGTAGTGGTGGCGAGTAAAAGCAACAGGAGTTATGGTGTTTCGAAACTGAGCAGCTCAGCTCTGTCAACAATATTCCTGTTTTCCCAGCCACCAATGATGCATGACTCTTCCCTCATTCTACTTCTCCTCACTGTCCTGGGAAAGTCATCCATAATCTAAGAACCCAGATATCATATAATATTTATTAGGAGGGGGTTAGATGATGATTTTTGTGCCATTTTATTTCAGAAGTGATTAATCTTTACCCCACTCTTCAGCAGACCTCTCCGCAAGGTCACTTACCTATTGTTGGACCCATAAATGCAATCACAATACCATGACTGCTCAGATCAGGTAGCAACTGTGAGGCCACGGTGGGGTAAGATCCCTAAGTCAAATCATTAACAGGACGTACTTGAGCAAACTCAGCGTTGTCTTTTGGAAGAAGAGGAAGGAGAAACAGAAAGTCACAATTAAGTAATAAGCAATTCTGCCACAAAATCAATACAGAAGTCCAACCTAAAATGGTTCCAGAAATCTTATCACCACCACTTCCCCTAAACTAAAAGAAGAAATTAACATTCAGATAGTTTAAAGGATTTGGATGATGCCACAGAGCATGCTAATACTTTTTTTCTCAACAGCCCCCAAACAAATGGCCATAGAGAAAATCAAACAACCCATGTTTCAACATATGCTTATATTGTTAAAGGAATGGTTATGTAAATCTGTGCACATGAATGAACAGCCACAATTCATCATAATGCTTTCTCTAAGGGGCTTTAAAAATGAAAGCTGTTTTCAAGTTGTAATTTTCTACTCTGCCCTTCCAGTAAATTAAATGCTGTTCACTTTGACTTTGATCAAGACCAGGCTCTTAAAGTTTGTGCTGATTCAAATTGAGCAATGTTGATTCTGCTACTATTGTGTAGCAACTGTGTGTGGCAGTGAAAGGGACGGGAGTATATGTGAGGCGTAAGAATTCTCCATGAAGAAAACTAGGTCAGAATGGGTATGAAGGACTATAACATAGCATATTTATGAACTTGATGAGTTTATATGTCAGGTTCCTATGTAAGGGAAGATTTAGCATTAGAATATAGGGGCCATACTGGAGAATTGATGGTGACCAAAGTGTCAAGCAAAAAGATGGGGACTCAATGTGAATACAAGAGGGATGTGAGAAGGAGACTGGCTGTATGAGATATAAAAGGGAACAGGAACAAGTCTGTACAGATTATCCTCTGAGTAAAGTTTAAAGAGTGACACAAATATTTAGCAGGTTTTCTGAAGTGATGAAAATGATACCTTTGGGGAATGAAATGGGATTTGTGTAGGTGATATATTGAAGGGCAAACAAACATAAAACAAGAACCATATCAGAAAGGAATCAGTTAGGGAAGATATTTAGAAACATTACAGTTTTTGTTTGTTTGCTTGCTTTTTACCAAAGGTTTGGACTCCTCTGATAGGTGGAGAAAGAAAAAGAACACAAAGGTAAACATATTAAAATTGTGTGAGATGTAAAGACTCAAGACCCCTCCAAGAGCCATAAACTGAAGTCATGTGGATAAATTTAAGTTCCATGTGAGGTAGAGATCTTGCCACTGACACCGGTTGCAACCTCCAGCCCCCCTCCCCCTGCCTGCCTCCTTGGGGAAAGTATTGCCATTGATGTTGCAGACATCTGTAAAAGGAAGCTTCATCAGAATTTCATTCAGTGAGTGAGGTACATAGAGATCATCAATGAAGTCTTCCTTCATCTAATTTATGCAAAGGACTTGATGACTGGAATTTGGAAATATGCCCTGAAATAGAAGATTTTAACTCTTTAAATACTTAGAATATTTATTGAATGCATAATGAAACATCATACAGGTCATATAGGTCTGAAGTGTAAGCTAGAGAGAGAAATTTCAAAAATGGGATGTCATGCATATAGTTCTAACCAATGGTTGTCAACCAGGGTAATTTTCTTTTTCCTTTTTAAAAAAAATTTTTTTTAAATTTATTTGAGAGAAATAGAAAAGGAGAGAGAGAGAGAGAATAGATGCACCAGGAACTCCAGCCACTGCAAATAAACTCCAGATGCATATACCACCTTGAGCATCTGGCTTTTCATGGGTCCTGGAAAACTGAACTTTGTAGGCAAGCACTAAGCAATCTCTGCTGCCCAAGGGTGATTTTCTTGCTCAGAAGTTACTGAACAATGTCTGGAAGTATTTTGGGTGTTATGGTTTAGAGATATTACTAGCTTTTATAAATAAAAGCCATAGAGCCCATTTAACTCAGTTCAAAAAAAAAAAAAAAAAAAAATATATCTGTCTATCCCAAGATATCAACTGCATTGAGGTAAGAAACCCTGCTTTAAATTGAAAGCCATACTGGCCACTCAATCAACATTCTTGTTTGGTGTGAAATTGTGTATGCTGTTGGTCATATATTACGATGATTTATAGATACATGTGCAAAGAATTCCAAAGTCAGGTTATTTCCCCAGTGCGTGCTGTAAGTAAAGCATTGAAAATAAAAAGTGTCTAAGATATTAGAATAAGACTGCATTCTTCTCACTGTGAATGACTTCTTACTCAATTTCATTATTAAAATAGGTTTCTCTTCTTAGAGGCATAACATTACTTCAATGTGACATCTCATTTAAAATTGTCCTTGAGAATAACTCATAATAATATTATACCTGGCTTCATAATTTTGCTCAAAAGCTAAAAAATATTACCAAATTTCTTAAGCATTTTTATTTAAAATTGATTAATGGAGGAAAAAAATCATAAATTGGAGCAACACGTTTCCAAAAGGCCTATGAAAATCACACTGCAATAAAAACATGCCTTAAATCCAATAGCAAATGTGATATTAACATAAACCCTGTCTAAAATTCAATAAAGAGGACTTTCTGACAGCAAAGATTGTTCAATGCCTGGATATGACTGTGCAGAAAAGTAGAGGTTTTCCTTATGCTATAACCATCAATAAAGAATTCAGAAATGACCTAGTTTTTACTGGTGAAACAGCCCCAGATAAAGGAACTCTAAACTGGATGATGGCACACACTCTCAATTCCAGCAAAGGGGATGCAGAGGCAGGAGAGACTATATAGTGTCTCAAAGAAAAGAAGAAAGGAGAAAAGGGAACAGAAAGGAAGGCAACCCTCATGTTGATATCAGTACTTTGTTTGAAGACTAGAATACAAATGCCCTGACTCTGGTCCAGTTCCTCCTAAACCTCATAAGTCTCAGTTGAAGAGAAGGAGTCTTTGGAAGAGGTTGCCCATGACCGATTCTCCTGTGATGATTTTACTGTAAAGGGAACTGAGATGCTCAAGTAGAAAACAAAACTCTTTGTCAGAATCCAAACAGGCTTAGAAAATTTCATGCACACTCCTCCTGAGTATATTTGTACCACATTTACATATGAAAGGTATGTAAATTAACTGCAAATAAAAGCTCAATTAGCTGAAAAGACACTCAGCTTTGTCTACATTATCTTGACTATGGAATCCTAAATTCATGGAGCACCCACTAATATTCCATGGTCCATAGCACCCAGCACAATATGAAAATCACCTGAATTCAATTGTGCTTAGTAACTTAACCCTGCTCCCATTGCAGGAACTGTCCTTCCTTTCCTTCTTGCTCTAACTCATTCTTTCCCTTTAAAGTCACACACTGGGCAACTTATCCTCTGAGAAAGCATCTTTGTCATTCTCCAGCTTGGGTGTCCCTTATAAGCAGACTGTGAAGATATCCTATCACATATAATTATCTGTCTGTCCTCTCTCCCTTTCCTATAAAAATGAGATTTGTCAGTTGTCTCTGTGCCCGGCTTACATTGTCTGGAAGATATCAGTTGTCTAATAAAGGTAATACTAGTAAATAAATTCTGTAATTTTCTAAGTATCTTTACAGAAGAAATTCCCAAATCTTCTTTGCAAATATCTTTCCTATTAGAATGAACTTCATTCTATACTATTATTCTGTCAACAAAATCTTTCTCCAATTGGTTAGACTCTGGTTAATGATCTCTGATTCCTTTTTTGTTGTGAGTATTCCTATGTGTGAATACCTATTAATCACATATTTAAAACATGCTTTTAACTCTAAATATGGTATAGAAATTAGAAGAGTGTTTAGCGTTGTTTCATTTAGCAACCTCTTTGTGATGCTTTTCATGAAGTGGTAATGTATTTACATTTTGTCAAATGTATTGTTTATTAGAAAGATAGTTGTTTCAGGTGTCACCTGTGTCTCATCCTGCAGTGCTTGAAAATTCTTGAAAACTATGAATAGAAGTTGTAGGTTGGATAATCTAAACTATGAAAATCTAGGAAGAAAATAGCACCTCTGCTGCAGTAAAATTTGATGACTGGGTTAGATACTTGCTGTTTTTAACTGTTTACCAGAATGTTGAGTTAAAGGAACTTTTTCTAAGATGTTTGATCTGCTCTTCATTCTCCCCCCACAAAAAGTAGCAGTGTGCTATCACAGGTATTTTGATACATACTTAATATTATGACAGGAAAAATGAAAATGGAACATTTTTAGATCTTTCCACTGGCCCCTTTCTTGCTCAGCTCAGCATGTAGATATACAAGATCAACTAACTTCCAGCTGTAAAAGTTTCTTTCCTGTTTTAATTTTTTTCTATTACTGTTTGAGTTGCAATGTTCGGAACTTGTTGTTTTATCACACATATTAAGCTTTGGCTCTTTCCTTGAAATAAGTGGCTGAGCTTGGCTTTTACCTTTATGACCCTTGGCTCTGTCTATGGATTCAGTTTCTTTCTGATCAGAAGACATTGTGGAAAATATTTGTTTTTGATAAAACCCTTAGCAGTGGGCTCCAGTTCCACAACATACAAGGAGATTCCAAAAGATTTCCCAGTCAGTCACATCTCTGGATGTTAACTCCCCAAGACAATGAGCAGGTGAAAATCCATTATACATATTTTAAAGACTATTCTAAATTATTTTAAGGGAAACAGCTTAACAGACCTCCATATCTCTAGTTTCAGTCCTCTATATAACTAGTGACTGTGACTAGTTAATGTGGTGATGAAGGGAGATGACAGATGTGGAAGTAGTAAATCAAGAAAACAGGAGCCTATAGCACAGTGAATCTTCAAACAGGCTCCTAGACCATTAGCAGCAACTCTACTTAGGAACATGTAACAGATGCAAATTCTTGACTTGCACATAGACTGAATGGATCAGAAACTCTGAGCTTGGGACTCAGGATTTTAACTATTTGGTAAAATCTGTCCACGTGACTCTGATGCCTGCTGAGTATGAGAGCGAACTGATGTCTCAGTTAAACATCTTGCAATGATGCATAAACTGATGGATGAGTTTGTGCCCCTAACCTCTCCTTTCATAAACTAAAGCTGAATCTCAGGTAGAAGAAGGCAGGGCCTATGAGTAATGATGGGGTCATGAGGGAGAATCTCTCCTGCATGGACTTCAAACTCTCATAAGAGAAAACTCAGAGAGTTTGGATTTTTGTATCAGTTATTTTTTCCTGTCATTGTGATAAAAAACCTGCCAAAAAGTGGCTTTAGGCAAGATTGTATTTTGGCTTGCTTTTTTTTTTTTTTTTTTTTTTTGGTTTTTCAAGGTAGGGTCTCACTCTGGTCCAGGCTGACCTGGAATTAATTATGTAGTCTCAGGGTGACCTCGAACTCACGGCAATCCTCCTACCTCTGCCTCCCGAGTGCTGGGATTAAAGGTGTGCGCCACCACGCCAGGCTTTGGCTTGCATTTTGAGGGGATACAGTCAACCACGGGGAGGAAGGCATGGCAGCAGCAGAGGAAGGTGCCTTGTCACATCACAGCTCCTCTCAGGAGGCAGAGAGAGATGAATGCTTGTATTCAGCATGATTTCTCCTTTTTTAAAAAAATATATTTTTTTAATTTAATTTATTGATTTATTAGAGACAGAGAGAGAGAGAGAGAGAGGGAGAGAGAGAAAGAATGTGAGAATGGTCACACCAGGGTCTTTACCTACTGCAAACAAACTCCAGATGCGAGCACTACCATGTGCATCTGGCTTATGTAGGACCTGGAGAATTGAACCTGTGTTCTTAGGCTTCACAGGCAAGTGTCTTAACTGCTAAGCCATCTCTCCAGCCCTGCTTTCTCTTTTTTATTCATTCTAGGAGCCTAACCCATGGAATGGAATTTCCCACAGTTAGAGGGGTTCCTCCTGAGAGAGTTCTCTCCCAGTTGATCCTACATCCTGTCAGGTTGGTAATATTAATGATCACAATCTGTTCTTCACTAGGAAGATGGTGGCCACATGGAAGAGACTCCACACCAGAGTACAACCAGTCTGGCAACTGGAACCCAGCTGTCCAGTCACAGAGCTGTGAGAAAAATACTTCTGTGGCTCATAGGCTACCTAGAACTTTGTTGTAGCCACTGGAATAGACAAAGACACTGGTGATTAGCAGGCATATGGCCGTTGAGTGGTTATTAAAAGATTCTGTGCTTCCATCATTTCATGTAAAATGTAACAGCAATGTAATAAGATTGTAAAGAATAAGCAATTAAAATATATAATGCACTTAAAAAGGTATTTACCACATAGTAGAGTGTGTGATATTGCTAATTACAGCAAAGACAAAGAGAACACTGAGATACAAAATTGAGGTGATAGGTAAAATATCAACATTCTTAAAATATGCTAAGTTCATATTATTATTATTGTTAATTTTAGTAATTCTGCTGTGATCTGTCTAGAATGGGAGACTCAATTTGTTCTTTAGTTGTCAAGTCACACTGCTCTTTGATTTCAAGGGCTACTTAGGAGAAAGAAGAGTGATTTTCCCCCCTCATTAAATAGGTAATAGCCAGTCTTTAGAATGTAAAGTAAAAATATAGTAATTAAGGATTATATGTTATTAAATTAAAAAATATTTAACTTGGAAGTGTCTCACAGCTCAGCTATTACAACAGCCTAGTAAACACATGGATTTTTCTCAAAATACCCTGACATGTCTGTCATAAAGCTTATCTTCAGTAAGGGGGATTTTACTGTCTTACAAAGAAGGCCTTCATTTTACTGTGCATTTTTAATTGTCAGTATTAAACAAAATATTCCTTCTCTTCATCTGTATCCCTTCACTTGCAATCTGGAGAAAAGAGTACAAGCTAATTAACCTCCAAGGGCCTCAGATTCTTTTCTTTCTCAGGAAGGAAGATAAGCACATCAACCTTGCCAATGTCTGATGAGCATTCTGTACAGATACCCATGGTGCACCAATGAATAAAGTTTGTCTGAACAGAAACGTTTGCATATTAGAAGAAAGCTAGGACAAAAAGGGCTGTAAGTCTCTAACATTGCTATTTCTTTTTAAAAATTATTTATTTATTTATTTGCAAGCAGAGGGAGAGTGGGAAGAAAGACAGACAGAAAGAATGGGTACACCAGGGCCTCCAGCCACTGCAAATGAACCCCAGACGCATGCACCATTTTGTGCATCTAGCTTTACATGGGTACTGGGGAATCAAACCCAGGTCATTAGATTTAGTAGGCAAGCACCTTAACCCTTAATCCATCTCCTCATCCTTGTATTGCTATTTCTTTAAGACAGTTGTATGAGGCAAAATTTTAATATAGGTGACAAGTCATAGGCAAACATATATCTTACCAATAAGACACATAGTTTACTGCTCCATAGTTTATAGCATAGTGTTTTCTAGAAGCTCTTCCTTTGACAGTTCTCATTGCTATGGATGAGATTGTCCTAACATTGCAATGTCAGGTTGTGGGTTCCAAGCCTGTGTACTCACTTAATCTCTCCTACTCCTTGATAAAGTTCTTCACACTAGTGTTTGCCAGTGTTTGCATGTCGGCTTTTTGTTAATTAACTCCTTTATTTCTTTGGTCTTCCTTTTGTGTACTCTGCAGGTTTCTTTCTCTGTTTTTTTTTTTTTTTCTTGTCTGCTTTCCTAGTGACAGATTCCTTTCAATTTTTCTTCTCTGTTTGCCTCTCCTGAGAAAGAAGCAGTGTCAAAATGTTAGCTCAGTCGGGTTTCCCATTACCAGCTTCGCAAGTCCCCAAGCCCCTCCTGTATTTAGCAGTCAAGGAGTCATTATGGCCCAAACATCATTTTCAAATTGTCATGTAAATAAATTCACAAGGCTCAGGAAAATAGGAAAAATACAAACACCTGTGAAATAATGATTACTTTTGCCTTACCTCATGCCTACTCCGTGTTAGATTTATCAAAATTCTTTCACTGGAAGCTGATACAGCTATGCTATAACTGTGAAATTAATTATCAACTTTGAGGGTTAAGGACTTAAGGTGTGAAAATTGTTGGTTGATAAAGGCCATGGCTCTATTACGTCTTAAAACTGAAGTAGACATTGCGAAGTAGTCTCAGAATCTGTTTATTAGTCTGTTAACAACAAATACTCTTGGAAGATGTCCCATGGAGAAGAGAGAGCCTGGACAATAAGAGCAAAATAAAGTTGAAAATGGAAACTTTTAGGTAAAGTGTCTTCTCTGACTTGGAATATTTAATATTTGGTATGTTAAGTAGACACTTGGGCATCAAATGACAGGTGTTCTTAACCAGGGTAAGACAAAATGGAATGATGGGAACTCTCTGTGCAGTGTAACCTCCTTGGAGAATTTGTCTTTACTACTATCCATGGTAATGTTATCATCCCAGGACTCTGCAAAAGGACTAAGATGTCCTGTGAGCAATCTAAAAGACTAATTCACCTTTTTAACAAAGGGATTGGCATATGCAGGGAATCAGACCCAAGAGTCATGAATTAGAGACTTCTTGTCAAAGATAAACAGGCATTCTATTCTGGGTTAAAAGTTTTTTATAAAACTCATTTGGCTTGACGTTGAAGTCCAACCTATCACACAGATTGGTTGGTACTCATTGGTATTTATTGCAGCTGTGTTCATAATAGCCATGCTAGGGAATCAACCTAGGTGGCCAAAAATAGAGGAATGGATAAAGAAAGTGTGGTGTAGATACAGAATGGGATTTTATAGCCATAAAGAAGATAAGAGGTATGTCATTTGCAGGACAATGCATACAACATGACATACCATTTTAAATGAGTCCAATCAGTCTCAGAGAAACAAATAGCATAATTTCTCTCATATATGTTTCTATGATTTAATGTAGATAAAATCATGTGTATATGTCTGACAGGAAAATAGAAGCAAAACTTTCTAGGGGAGCTAAGGTATGAGATGGAAGAAGAGGGTGAGAAAGGGGATCATAGGTTGGCATGGGGCAAATATACTCAAGACACTATACATACTCAAATGAACATTATGGGCTCTGGAGGGGCGGGTAAGTGGATTAAGGCTTGATAGACATGTGACAACTGAAAGTCATATGCCCAGCACCCATATATATGCCACCTGGGCAAAGTAGCCCATCTGTAATTCCAGTTCTCAGGAAGCAGATAGGAGATCCCTAAGGCAAGCTACCTAGTGAGACTAGCTCAGTTTTGGTCTCTGGATTCAGGTGAGACACCCTGTCTAGGACAATGGAGTAGAGATCAATTGAGAGATTCCCAATATCAACTTAAAAAAAAAATAAAAGTCTCTCTCTTTTTTTTTTTTTGAGAGAGAGAGAGAGAGAAAGAGAGAGAGAGAAAATTGGCACACTAGGGCCTCAGCCACTTGAACTCCAGATGCTTGTGCCACCCAGTGGGCATGTGTGACCTTGTGCTTTCCTCACCTTTGTGTGTCTGGCTTAAGTGGGATCTGGAGAGTCAAACATGAGTCCTTAGGCTTTGCAGTCAAGCACCTTTACCACTGAAATATCTCTACAGCACCCCAATATCTACTTTTGATCTCCACATATATTTGTAGACATATGTACCCAACCACAATATGCCACACACATGCACACACGTGTACACACACACACACACACACACACACACACCCTCATAATTCCAAGGTATGTTATTCTTTTCTCAATGCTTCAGTGTTGTAGTTCTATAATGAGCACCGGGAATACAAATACAACTGAGAGAAACCCTTTGGATTTGGCCACATGTTCATCTCTTTAGGAAAATAAAAGACAACACTTGAATATGCCATTCTATAATTAGTAAATGAAAATCCTTTATCCAATGAGGAAGATGAAATGGGTTTGGAAAACTGATTTTAGCTAGTAGGAGCTTGGAAGTAACCTCATGCCAGTATTGCTTTAGGAACAGGTACTAAACAGCTTCAACACTTGGCACAGGGCCTTTCCAATGGAAACCAACTTTCACCTAAAGAAACAAGAAATGAGAACAATGTGAAAGTGAAATATCAGTAATAACGATTTAGATTAAAGGCAGAAACTGTGATACTTACATGGGAAGTGATATTTTTGAATGTTCATAGATTTCTTGAAACCTCCTAATTCCTTCCCCGTCTTATCTATTCTAGGGATTATTGCTGTATTAAAATTTTCTAGGTGTTTTCACAAACCTCGATTACTATGAGAGAGAGTGAATTTTGGACTAAAGCTGTTCCATTGTTCAGTAACTGCTAATGAACACTGGTCCTTACTCTCGAGGATGAGTTTCCTGATTAGCATCCTTTCTTCCTTTGTGTGTTGTACTCATTTCTATTCTGCAGGCTCAGTGCCATGCAAAATAATGAAATTCAGACCATCAATACCTGCTGAACTGAACTGATCTCCTTTGCTGAAATGGTGGTTAGTACTCAATGATGGCTAGAAATTTCAAAAAGTTTTGTTTATTTAGTTCATCCACATTTCCATAGTACTTAGTACTTATACAGGCCTCTAAAATCTGCACATAATAAACTTTGGGCATTTGTCAAACATCAGAAATGCATATATGTTTTATTTGAGACCATTACATTCCATACCTATACCAATTGCTATATGCATACATTGCTTTAAATATCCCGACAGGTTATAAATATTCTTCACATAAGCAAACAAGCACATGTCTGAAAATCACTAGGGAGGAGATATGTCTTACTACCTTAGCTACAGTGGTAAAACTTAGCAATTAAAAAGAGAAGAATTACTTTTGCTCCTTTTTCTCTTTTCTTTTTTTCCTCTTCTGTTCTGCTTCCTTTGTTTACCCTTCACTTCCCTTCCTCATTTTCTCTCATTTTCTTGCTTTCTTTCAGTAACTTTAGTTATAGACTCTGGTTGCTATAATTTATCCTAACCGTGCTGGCAAAGCCACTGCAGAGCAGATGACTAGTCAGTGTTTGTCTACTTTTGATGCAGATCTTTAAAACTTGCAGAGAATAGGAAGGGGATAACAGTGATACCAGAAGAAGAAAATGGAGGGAGGAACCACTTGAAAACAGGCTGTATTAGTTATTCTTCTTATTCCTGTGACAAAATGCCTAGTAAAAACAATTAAGGAAGGAAGAATATATTCTGGCTCACAGTTTGAATATACAACAATATATGATGCTGGGGAAGTATGGGAGCAGGGCATAAGGCAACTGTCACATTGAACCTTCAATCAGGAAGCAGAGTATGATATTTTATCCTCTTTGCTCATTCTGGGAACCTGCATTCAGAGTGGGTAACTGTAGCATTAGTTTTTCTTGCATAACATGATCATCACATCACCACTTTTTTTTTTTTTTTTTTTTTTTGAGCAAGGTCTCACTGTAGCCTACTGCTGGAAGTAAATGCATGAGCCACTAAGCCTGGCTTATATCACCAATATGGAGTAGAATACCTTGGTCCTGTAACCATAGCAACTAACTTAACAGAAGAAGATAGTGATAACTAGGTCTATAGTAATGACAATGAGGCTACCAAATTTACCTAGTAGAAGAAGGAAGGGAAGGTCATAGGACCTTCACCCAAAATTCCACCCATTACTCCCTCTGATTCCCCTGCTAGCTGTAACTGTTCCTGGTGAACTCTACAGTATAAAAGAAGGGAAGGATTATCTAAAAGTGGAACTCAATGATGCAGCTTCATCCATGATGAGGAGGACTTTTCAGTAGTGCAACTGTTTGGACGTCACCTACACTCCTGTAAGCAACCCCTCACTTACGCTTTCCAAATAAGCCTCATTGCTTCATCAAATAGGATTTTGGTGGAATCATTAGTTTGGTCTGTTGTTATTGCTTTATCTGGAACAGATAGATATTTGTTCTCATCTCTGCAAGAAAAGTTAATACAACAGAGTCTTCCCTTTGTAATTCAGTCATTTTGGAAACACCCTCATAGTCACACTGAAGGGTGTTTATCCGTGGTTATTTAAATGCAACCAGGTTGACAAAGAAGATTAACCATCACAGAAGGGAATATTAAGAACAATGGGATTTGGAACACCCACTACAGCTGTTCCTTCTCATGGATATGGTCTCCTAAGTGATAGCCTTGGAACGTTCATGGTTGATATTATCAAAAAGTAAAAGAAAGTTCACACTTGATATGCATTTGTCATGTCATTGATCATTCATTCAGTTGTTCGTTCATTTGTGCATTCTCTAATTCATTTGTATATCATCTTTTCTCCAGACTATCATAAGGATTAAGATTAGGTGTCTTTCTGTGACCTCATTTCTGGGAAAAAAGTATCTGACCAAAGAAGCTGAAAGAAATAATGTTTTTATTTTGGCTCACAGTTTCCAGGGGAAGCTCTGTCATGGCAGGAAAAAGATGGTACAGCAGAGGCTAGATATCCTCAACAAAGCAGATGGCAAACAGCAGAGGTGAGTGAGTTGAACATTGACAAGAGGTTATGTGGCTATAATACCTATCAGACAACCCCCAACAATACCTCTCCTCCAGCAAGGCTCCAATTCCCAAATTGCCATTAGCTTGGGATCAAGCATTCGGGACACAAGAGCTTATGGGGTATATTTAATGCAAATCACCACAAGGTGTAAACAGTGAAGACATAGCTGATTATCAACAAGGTTTAAATTCTAAAGGGAAGGGTCTATAAATAAGTAAATATAGAAAATGGTGCCCATTATTTATTTTTAAACGCTTCTAAACATTTATCACATTTTGAAATTAGGACAATATGATAAATATTGCACACAAAATAGAGAGGGACTTTAGGGCATGATGATGTAAATTGATACATAAAGAATATGATAGTATAAGAGATTTCAGCAGCAGACAGAACTGTCCAATTATATATGTATAATGCATATTAATTATATAATATAATTTATATACATATTATAACAGGATATATAGCTGCCATTATCCTGGGGACCCTCCTCAGTGGGGTTATGGTATTCACTGTGCAATCATAAAGGCTCCTTGTGGGATAGGAGGGGGTACCATATCTAAGGATATTCCAACCCACTCTGTGATTCCTAAAATCTTTCTGCCCACTCATAGACAATGTTCCCTGAGCCATGGAAGGCCTGTTGTCAGTCTGATTTGTAGCCTCTGGATTTCTGCTTTGATAGGTATTTATTTATTTATTTATTTATTTATTTATTTATTTATTTAGAGGTAGGGTCTCACTGTACCCCAGGCTGACTTGGAATTTACTCTGTATTCTCAAGGTGGCCTTGAACTCATAGCAAACCTCCTTCCTCTGCTTCCTGAGTGCTGGGAATGAAGGTGTGTGCCACCACACCTGGCATTGCTTTTTTTTTTTTTTTTTTAATGTTTTATTTGTTTATTTATTTGAGAGTGAGGAAGAGAGAAAGAGAGAATGGGTAGGCCAGGGCCTGGCCTCCAGCCACTGCAAACAAACTCCAGACACATGTGCCCCCTTGTGCATCTGGCTTACATAGGTCCTGGGGAATCAAACCGGGGTCCTTAGGCTCTGCAGGCAAATGCCTTAACCTCTAAGCCATTTCCCCAGCCTCTTTGATAGGTTTTAATTGATTATTGTGTCTGTCACCATCACCCCAGAGCTGGTTGTGAAGTTAGTAGCAAGAGCAGTATTCATGTAGACACTTCCTCTGCAGTTTCTCCTGGGCCCTGGGAGATGTGGTAGAGATGGCGAGATCCATAGTGGGTAGTCGGCTAGCTTGTCTTATTAATGAATCTTGGCTCTTCTCCATTTTTTCTGACATCTGTAAAATAAAACAGATTCTCTAACCAAGAGTGAGAGCACTTTGGTTGAAAGGGGTTGGCAAAGTTATTTGAGAGATTTTTGGTAAGTAAGCCTATTCTCCAGATAGCAGTGGGGAGGGGTGGGTGCTTCTCTCTGAAATCCTGGGTTTCCTGCCTATGGGATTCTGACTGGTTTCTAGTATCAAATATGAGTTTTTTTTTTTTTTTCCCACTGAGCAGGCCTCATGGCCTATCAGAGAACAGTTGCTTACATGTGTACTTCTTGTCCAGCAGGTTAATTTCATAGTCTGCCGGGTCCTTTGCTTATTTATGCTGTTGTTACCTGTTGTCCTCCAGTGGCTCCCACAGGGCTCTCCAGCACTAAGAGGGCTAGCCAGGAGGGAGCTAATTTCCCTTTCAGTTCCAGCATGGTATTCTTGTCTTGCTACAGCAGCCTTTGGCTTGTTCAGCAATAGAGTCTTGCCTTTTAGCTCTGACAGGTAAACAAGTGTTAAACCCCAAAACCACACCATGCTTCAACAAGATGCTGTCCACACAATATCCTCCTGGCCCAGCCTTTTCTTTTCTTTTCTTTTCTTTTCTTTTCTTTTCTTTTCTTTTCTTTTCTTTTCTTTTCTTTTCTTTTCTTTTTTTTTTTTTTATTTTTTATTTTGCGAGGTAGGGTTTCATTCTGGTCCAGGCTGACCTGGAATTAACTATGTAGTCTCAGGGTGGCCTTGAACTCTCAGTGATCCCCCTACCTCTGCCTCTGAAGTGCTGGGATTAAAGGTGTGCACCACCACGCCCAGCTTCAGCCTTTCATCTTTAATCTGTGTGCACACATGGACTCATCTACAACTGACACCTATTGTCATTGTTTCCAATTAATAACTATGGGTTTTGAGTTATATTATGTTCTACAGTGTTATTCGATCCACATTTGAATACTTTCCTATTTTTGCAAGCACTCTAACACTGGGCTATTTTCTGTTTGTCATATGTCATCAGAGACCCCAGTACTTTTTGAACCCCAAACACATGACAGAACCTCACTTCCTTGACTTGAGCACTTAACTCAGTTCCAATTCCCACCCCCCCCCCCCCAAAAAAGCTACTTCTTTGCATTTTTTTTTTCTGGGTGATTGTCACTGTTAAGTTTCAAGTTACTCTAAGATACTTTTTAAACTCCTGCTTCACGTTTGCACCTCACCAAACACCCAACCAGCAACAGCTTATGGAAGAAAATGGTTCATTTTGGTTCACAGTTTTGAGGGAAATGTCCATGTAGATAGCTACAGCCCCATTTTCACATCAAGTAGGAAGTAAAAATAAATAAATGCCTCAAAGCCCTTTCCCAGTGACACGCTTTCTCCAGCGCACTTCCACCTCTCAAGGTCTGTAACCTTCCCAAACAGTGCATCAACTCATCAACTGGATATTAAATATGCAAACACATAAGTCTACGAGAGACTATTTTTTGTTTTGTTTTGTTTTTCAAGGCAGGGTCTGACTCTAGTCCAGGCTGACCTGGAATTAACTCTGTGTTCTCAGGATGGCCTCGAACTCATGGCGATCCCTCCTACCTCTGCCTTCCGAGTGCTGGGATTAAAGGCGTGCACCACCACATCTTGCTTATGAGAGACATTTTATATTGAAACCACCACCAAAAAAAAAAAAAAAAAAAAAAAGCCTCCTTTTCCTGAATGGTGATATAGCCAAACTTTATTTCTCGGATTCCCTGCACCTCAGACAAGTGCATGCTAGTATTGCTGATGGAATTTCTTATGGCTTGGTCAGCTGGTTCATGGAGTGCGGTTCCTATCGAGTCACTTTTGGATTATAAACACATGTTATGAATTTGGGGGCATTCACTGACCAAAGGAAAATATTCAAAGACTTAAGGAGAAATGAATTCCAGCCCCTCAAAAATGTTCTTACCCTGTCTATGTTCACTCCTGAGTTTAAAGACTGCTGAACTTCATTAGACAAAGCCTCTAAGAATACAGCTGTTTGCAGTTTATACTCTAAGGGACAAGCTCTTGGCATTTCTTGTATTCTTGTTTACTTATTAAGACTTGGGTTATTTAGACATTTTACTTATGCATTCCAGCTCCTTCAATTAAATCACTTAATACTTCTATGACTGCATTTTAAGTTACCAGATCTGACTAAATTTGATCAAGTTGTATTTAACATTATATTTTCAAAGAGCTTCTCATTAATTCAGTTGACTTCAATAGTTTATTACATAAAAATTTATGATTCTTTACTCCATTGTATCTTTTATCAATATAAAATTATGTTTTTCATTCCATCTTATATGTTTTGGCTTTGATTTTTCATCCAGACTAAAATAAGTCATATCTCAGAATTATTTTCCAGTCATTTCAACATTTTTGTGAGTTAGCTAAAAATTATGACATACACATATATATTCACATTTTTCTTCATATTAAGTAAATGCTCTTCTCTAGCACACCCAATCTTAGAAACTGAGAATCATATATTTGTGAATTTTCTGTGTTAATCAGAACAGGGTGGGTAATTCTGCAGTCAAAAGTGGATGAGAAGGGAGGCAGAACGGGAAGAACGGAAGGGAATGAGAAATTCAGTGGTATAGCACAATGCACGAAATTTGCTATTGTTGAGGCACATTTTGATGCAGCCAATTTTCCTGAGTGTTTCCCTGTTATATGCTGATTCAGAAATTCAAGCTGCTTCTTCCTGTCACCATGCAGACACACTGGAATGTAGCTTCCAAGACATAATTAAGAAGTGGGTGGTTTCCTATGCCACCTTTCCACATACCCTATTTACTTCATTCCTCTCACATTTTGGATCATCCTTGGGAGATCTTCTTAATTTATCTTCTGTTCTATTAATCTGATCTGAGACCCCATCATCCTTGTTACTGTCTGTTTGCACACATAAATTGTGCTATTGCATTTTCAATTCAGATTTTTCCCCCTCTTACCAAACAGCTGTCTTTCCCCCTCAATGGTGTATTGTTACCCCAGAGACAAAATGCTGAAGACAGTAAAAAAGCATTTGATAGAGACTGAGCCATTTTAGATTCTTTCAAAAATGCAAGGATTTCCTTAACTTTTCTTCTAGTGTTAATTGTAATTTTTTGCTGAATGATAGGGCTATGCGAGTCTTGATGATAATATGCTATCATTTAGTCTCTCAAGCTTAGAGGGCTGATTTTCTCCCACCTACTAGCTCTTCATGGATGGAGTGGCGATATGATTTGACTCTATTGTGTCTATAAGTATGTTGATAAAACTTGATTCTGATTCTATCATACGTCTCATTTGCCTGGCCTCACATCCTTACCACTGATTATTGCTGAAGGTGGAAGGTCTACGTGATTCAGCCATACTTTACTGTTACTTTTCTGTCTCATGCATGAGTCACATTATCTGTCCTTTGGTTTCTTGTTTGACACTATCAGGTTATAACTCACCATTAAGAGGCACCTGATGCACTCTGAGATTTTATTGATCTAAACCAGAGAGAAAATATGAGCCAAAAGACTTGTGTTTCATCCATCATTTGTAAAATTGAAATTCTTTGTGATCTTGCCCACATGATAACCAAGTCAAGAACAAAATAAACAAAATGAAAACTTATATCACCTTCTTTCCTTTTTTTATCTACAGAACCCTTATTTATGTTTCCTTGTATTACCTCCTAAATAAAATCACAACACTCCACACACTCGACACACATTTTTTTTTGAGAGAGAGAGACAGAGACAGAGAGAAACAGGGGGGGGGAGAGAGAGAGAGGAGAAAATGTAGAGAATGGGCACACCAGCCACTCATGCATCTCAGCTGCTGTGAACGGAACTCCAGAGGCGTGGGCTCTCTTGAGTGGGCTAGTGAGGCATGTGTCACTTTACGTCTGGCTAAACGTGGGACCTGGAGAATGGAACAGGGGTTCTTAGGCTTGGCAGGCACGCGCCTTCAGGGCTAAGCCATCTCTTCATCCCCCTCCTTTTTTTTTCATGCTTTGCTGTTGCTATGGACCATGTTGACATAGGAGAATTTCTCCTACTTGGATTATGAGCACATCTTTTTCCCCCTTTTCCTACAAATTATGAAGAAACCACCTTAGATCAATTAATACGCTGAAATATCATCCCATATTTAACTCATTTACTTGTTCTGTAAAGTGCTCAGCCAAGAGAATACCAAAAATATTAATCTTGGGCTCTAGATGACTTAGCAATTACTTAGTGGGTTCAATTCACCAGTACCCAGTAAAGCTAGATGCACTAAGTGCTGCATGTGTCTGGAGTTTGTTGGCAGTGGCAGGGTGCCCTAGTGCACCCACACTCTCTCTGTCTGTCTCTTTTTATTTCTCTGTCTCAAATAAGTAAATAAACTATTTAAAATATGCTAATCTTAAATCTTACTCTAATTTTAGTTTTCTATTTCCCAGTTTAATAATATACTAGGTATTCCTTCCACTATCATAATTTGTTACTTCTGATTATTTCATATTTTGGTAGAGAAAACAGGCAGTGATAGTCAGTTGAGGAACAAATATCCTATTATTGTCTCATCAAAAGATTCACTATCTCAAAAGGGTTGCTATGGTTTAATGTGAAATGTTCTCCCCAAAAGCCTCTCTGTTCAAAGCTTAGCCCCCAGTGTATGTGTTCAGACATGAGGTCTTTGGAGGGTCATTAGATCATAATGGATTTGACCTTTGCAATGGATATAAGCCTTTGGTTAGCTCATAGCCTAATGGGTTATTGAGAGATGATAGAATCTTTGCAGATAAGACACTCAGTTACAGAAAGTAGGTCACTGTTGGCTCTTCCTTGGGGAGCTGTGTTTTAACCCCAGTCCCTTTCCCTTTCTTTTTTGCTTTCCTGGCTCCATGCAGTGAACACCTTTCCTCCATTTTCTACCATGGTGCTCTGCCTGTTCATAAATACACATTGATTGGGCCAAGGTACCAAGGATGGAAACTTCTGAAATCATGATCCAAAATCATTTTATTTCTCCTTTCATTTGACTTTGTCAGACATTTTGTCAAACAATGAAAAGCTTGCCAACACAAAGCATTTCAGACTGGAGGAACACTGGGATATCTGGCTTGGGAAAAAGAAATAAGGGACAAAATAATGTATCTTCTTTCATTATGAACTACGGTATTTTCTTCCAGCTGGAAGCAGAGAAAAAAAAAAAAACTCAAATTCTAAATTGAGCTATAGAAATGTTAGGTAAAGATCACAAGTATCTGATTTCAGAGAGTTTACACTGCCTGCCTTAAATTTGATTGTGTTATCACTTTAATATGCTGTGTGTTTTCACAGGAAATAGGAACATTAAGATATGCAAACCAGGATTGCTATTTAGATGCCACACTAAACTTTTAGAACCTGTAGTTATATTCTTCAATAGTTTGTAATTCATAAAGAAATAATACTACCTTACATTTTGCAGTTTGCTAAAGCAAATTAACTACATTGTTGACTTTCTGTGGTCTCAGAAGCAATAAAAATGAAATAATGGTAATAATCACAGTTGCCTGAAGGTTTTCTCCCCTGTGCATATGGAGAACACAAGCACCTATAAATGAAAATCTATATGATCATATCTTCTTCAAACAAGTCACTAATTAGCTTCTATAATTAATAGCTTACTATCATAGGGAGAGCCAGGTAATTATCTGGTATATTCAAGAGGTGAGTCACCCCATTTTAAGTAGCCATCATGCTAGAAATACAATTGTAAAATAACAACTTCTGCATGTTTAAAGGAGTCATAAAGCTCTCCTACCACTCTATAGCAATTCCAAGCACCTTTTCCTGTTGGTAACAGCAAAAATATTTGAGAATAAAAGCATCATCTTTCTGAACACACTGCCTATGAACAGCTAATTCTATTTTTTCAAAGACATCTCTATTTTTGATACAAGAGATGTGAATTTTTGAATGTGCACTGTATAATCAGGATCTTTTGGGAAGTTGCCTTTTACACATTTCAACTTTCTAACCTACTCAGTTGGCCTAGTATTTATTCCTCCTAACTCACTACTGCTAGCTCAATCAAGACGTGTGTGAGCTGTGGGGAGTTTAGACAGAAATCATAGGAAAAAGAATCAAGTTAGAGTTTATGTCTTGCACTTTTAAAATTCATTTTAAAAAAAGTAAATTTTTTGATCTGTTGCCTTCTCTGTTTTCAGCCTAATTTCCTGAGTTTTGGTTCCATATACTTAGCCTGCACACATCCATTAACATATACATTCAAGGCAATTGAATTTCCTATTATTTTTATATAATACAGATCTTTGTTTTACAAAATAAAACAATCTTATTATACTATAACATTGGGTTAAGAATTTTCCCTTATAAAATGTTGAAACTCATAGGTCTTATATATTTGTAACTTAAGCCTCAGAAATATTAGTATACTAAAGTAGTCAAATTTCAAATGCATTTTGGAAAACTTCAGGATATGTGTATCATTTCACATTGTTTTATGTATTATAGGTATTTGTTTGTCAGAGATGCAACTAGAAATTTTCTTTACATGTACAAATATGGCCTATGATGGCACTATGAAAGTATAAAGAGACAATGTGTGTACAGTTAGATTTGATTACTGGCTAAGTAGGAATGGGGAACACTGGGCTATAGACCAAATAATTCGAGCCACCTAGTTTGCAAACAAAATTTTGTTCCAACACAGTTGTGCTCAATTATTTATATATTGCCTCTAAACTTTAGCTGTGTAATGGCAGAAGTGAATAGCTATGAACAAAACCATAAAGAGCCCTAAATTTATTCTTGGGCCATTTATGGAAAATATAGGCCAATTCTTGGATTAAACCATGATTATAGTAGCTGGGCTGGTATAATTTTTTGTCAAAGAAATGTATGAGTGCTTTACTAAATCACAAAAAGCCAGAAATTTAATTACTTTTCTTTTCATTAGGTAAATTACTTCCATGATAACTAAACCACAGTTGTTTTTAAACTACTAGGTAGACATATTTTTTTAATGAGTTTTTCCTTTTCCAATACATGGCTTAAGTTGAAAACCAACCTGACAGTGATATGGTCATTACCTTTATATTACAGACCATCTTTGAGTAGTGTTTCCTTTATACATTATACATTATAGTCACACTGTTACAAAGTATCCAGTTATGCCTCAGACATGCCTTTTCAAATTCAAAATTTCCTTCTTTTCATAATTCTGTCCATATATATATATATATATATATATATTTTAAATTTTTTAAAATTTTCATTTATATTTGTAAGCACAGAGAGAGACAGAGGGGGGAGGGAGGGAGGAAGGAGACAGATAGAGAAAATGGGCATGCCAGAGCCCCTAGCCACTGCAAACGAACTCCAGACACATGCTCCTCCTTGTGCATTGGCTTATGTGGGTCCTGGGGAATCAAACCTGAGTCCTTTGGCTTTGCAGGCAAGCACCTTAATCACTAAGCTATTTCTCCAGCCCTCTTTTTGTATTTTTTATCTCAAGTATTATGGTATTATGAAGCATTATCTATTATAAATGTAATAATATTGATGATACTAAGCAAACCACTTACATAGCACTTAGCATTTGCTAGTTATTATTTATTTGTATATGGATATATATGTAGATATATCCACTGTAATGGATACATAACCTTACATACCATGATACAGATAAATAAAAACAATGTTCAGAGAAATCAAATAACTTGTGCTAGCATTTGAATGTATTTCACTAATATCCACTCACCAACACATCACTCTCAGGTTCAGAATGCAAGGCTTCTTGCCATTGATGGGCACTGGATGGTCTGATGAAAAGGCTTTATAGAACCTTTTGTAGTTTAGAGGACTACTTCCTACTTGGAAGGCTTTGAGGTTGGTTTTAGTTTTTAAGTACTAGAAATTCAGTTGGCAAAGATCAGATGAATTTCTAGTACTTAAAAACTAAAACCAACAATTTGCCAACTGAATTCTGTCTACAATTCTGACCTTATCATTCATCTTTCTGAACTGTGCCTGTTCTAATAGCTGAACTTTAGGTTCACTTATCATGATTGCTTAGATTGGGTTCCTTTATAATTTAGCCAAAGGCAAGGTAGTAAAATGAAAATGAGGTCTCAGCAGTCACTCATCTAGAGATTTAGGCCTGCTCACTGGACTCAGTGACACTATGGCCCAAATAAAGACGCTTGTACCTCTACGACTCAGTTGTTTTTCCCAGATAAGAGATCAGAAGAGTAGATGCCTACTATGGGTATAGGCCCTTAATAGGAAAATCCATAGAAAGTGATTAACATATGGATGGCATATTATGAATGCTCAGTTTTATATGGATATTGATAGTATTTGTAATAAAAGCCAAAGATCGTTAAAGGAAGATCTGTTGTCTGGCTAACTGAATATCTTGTGCCCATCAAAGTGCCTCCGAGTATTTATGTTTATCCCCACAGATTAGTGCTGCTCTGAGCTTTGGTCAGTGAGGCTTTGTTTGGTGATGGCTGGAAAATACTGGAGAGTCTAAAAACTTGTCAAAGTGCTGAAAATAACTGACGGTTGAGTACTTGGCTCTAAATGGCACATCTATATCACTCCCTCTAAGGCTCAGGGAATATTACAGAAGAATGAATGAAAAGAATGTATGTCCAGGAGATGGGTGGAAGTGCTGTGGAACATGGTCTTCAACACATGACCTGACCATTGTACTCACAAGCTTACAGTACCTATAGTTCCAGGCATAAGACCCGTACGATATTCAACACACCAACTTTCTATAATGGATTATGGAATAGGGCATATGACTTCCATCCATCCCCAGATAGTTATTTTTAGTTAATGACTCCTGGGAAGAAAGGTATTTCCTTCAGTGGCCTTACTACTGGTAAGCTATCTGTTTTCTGGTAAAGAGTCCCCCACACACCTATGTTCATGCAAACAACCTTAATTAACTCAGTGGATAACAAAATTAAAACAGTAACATTCAATCAGAAGTGGAAGTAGCTGGGAAGAAGAAGGGTTTCAGTGGGAGGGAGTGGGTAAAACCTGTCAAAATACATTTCATACATCCATAAAAAATTCAATACTTAAATAAATATAAAAAGATAAAAACAAAACAAATAAAAGAAACACTTTATCTATTAAGGGCATGAAGTTTTTCTTTTCCCTATGAAAATCAGGTAGTAATTTTTTTAAGTTTTCTTGGCCAAGAAACAACCTGAAGAACAGTAAATATATTAGCATTTATTGGGTCAATAGTCAAAACTGAGGACATTGTGGATATACTTAAAAATCCTCATCATTCTCCTCATCTGACACTGGTGACTGTGATGGAGTAGCTGCCTCTCTGTACACTGAATTGAGACCTTCTTAGTAAAAATTCCTAAGAATACAGTCCAAGTCCTTAAATAGGGTATCCAAATTCACATGGGTAAATTCATTCTTCCTCATGGAGAGTAAATTGTTGCAGGCTTTATTTTTCTAATTTGATTGTCATTATACTTGATAGGGAAACACACCACATAATGTAGCATTGTACCCTAAGATGGTTAGTTTCACATATTATTCTTCAACCATAAAACTAGCGCATATGGAGATGAGGAACCACTTCTACTTTCATGCATATGTGCATGCATGTGTGTATAAAGTGTATACACACACACACACACACACACACACACACACATACGTTATTTGAGAGAGACAGAGAGAGAGATAGAGAGGTAGAGAGAGACAGAGAATGGGCACACCAGCAGCCTCTCAGCCACTGTGAACGAACTCCAGATGTGTGCACCCCCTTGTGGGCAAGTGCGGCATTGTGCCCTTGCATCACTTTTTGCATCTGGCTAAACGTGGGACCTGGAGATTGGAACCAGCGTTCTCAGGCTTGGCAAGCAGGTGCCTTAAACATCAAGCCATCTATCCAGCCCATATATATATATAATTTTTATGTGTATGTTATAATCAAGATTCCACGGGGGAAGGAAATGCATGCTTATCCTTCTAAGCCTAACAATGCTTTCCACTTCTACCTAATACCCAGCCTAGCCAGATTAAGAGGAACTATGCATAGAAAATAATACTCAAGCAGAGTTCTGTGCACTGTCTATTGAAGTTCTACCTCTATATGCTAACTCACAGCAGATCACACTTTTCCAAAGATGACTTAGTTTTTCTAATGAAGATCACAGTTTGTTCACAGTGCATCACCAAACTAGGTTAAAATCCCCTGAGAATCAATCTCTAAGCTTCCATTAGTACCTCCCAGAGCCTGCATAACACATACCACATTTTTCCATAAGTATTTGGTAGAACGACTTCAAAGTCATTCAAAATACTTGTTTGAATTTTAAAGTTACTTTTGATACTATTCACACTTTAGCAAGCCAGAGAGAAATATTCTGAAATAGTTTCATACAGTGTTGACATGTCTTGGAGATAAAACAAAGTATGGAAAGAGAAAGTGAATGGGTTAAAATTTTCATAACACTGGCTTTACAGATGACGTTTAATTAGAGATCTGAGCAAAGGTGTATTACAGAAAAAGGAAAATCATGAAGGAAAAAAAAAATTCCTGTAGCAGAAGTGCTCT
This sequence comes from Orientallactaga sibirica, assembly GCA_036365145.1. Taxonomy (NCBI): domain Eukaryota; kingdom Metazoa; phylum Chordata; class Mammalia; order Rodentia; family Dipodidae; genus Orientallactaga; species Orientallactaga sibirica. Next base: position 5,544,086 of record JAEOAD010000083.1, read on the forward strand.
TAATGTCTAAGAGCCAGTGGGCTAGAGGCACTAGAAGGGCTACAGGGACTAGAAGGTAAAGTCAGAGGAAGATGAATGATGTTTCCAGATTACTGATCATTTTATAGCTTGGAAAAGACTGATTTTGTTTTCTAAGTGTGATAAGATTCTATTGGTGATTTGAATCTACTGATACTAGAAAGGGTCTCTATGGACAATATCCTGTGTTGGCAACAAGAAGGAGAAGCAAATAAATGAGAAACTAACATGTGGGTAAATAAATGGTGTCTTGCTCTGAAGGTTTAATGAAATAGATTGTGCATACATTTAGAAAATGGAACCAAAAATGATCTCATTATGGTATGAATTTGATTTCCATCTCTTTCTTATCCTTCTTATGCCTTCTCTTCTACATGTATTTCATTTTCATTCTCACTTTATTCTTACTACCCTGTAGTTCTCTAGAAGTTTAGTTAAATATGACACTCCTCTAAAACTTCTGTGCACACCTAGAATTTCATGACAAAATTAAATTCATTGGAATAGAGAAATCTTTCCAATAGATTATTTCAAGTCCTTTAAATCTGCAGTTCTCTTTTTTTGCAGTAAACAGGAAACTCTCTTTGGGTGCTCCTGTTATAGTATATGACTGTATTCTTCCTCTATTCATATGAGATTAAGTGCAGGCTCTTTCCCCACTACACAGCTTTACAGGTGAATTAATGGTTCATTTCATTTGATTTTCTTCAAATGGGAGCCAACGTATTTCTCCTCAATTTGTCTTTGGCAGATTTATTTTAAAAAGTCTTTTATTTCAGCTCCTAAAGTATTTATCCTCTGGGTGTCTTTTTTTTCCTGTACGATGGGAGACTAATTATTCTTCTTCTAATGAAGTTCTAAGTGCACCCCATATGGTCGCATATGTGTGTGCAGCCCAAAGATGCTCTGGGATAGAATAAGTAAATTCCTCTCCTGGGGTTTCCTTACAAACTTCACTTTGTAACAGAAATAAGTTCAAAGATTCATAGACTCTTAAGTTGCTATAGAGATCATCTGCTTTTCCTAACCTTCCTCCTTATATGGATCGAAAAAGAAACCCGAGAACTACTTAGGTGAATCATGAAATAACTGAAAGCTGGGAATCAAGAAACTTGAGTTCTATTCCCATCTGCCAGTGACATTTTAAAATGCCTTTTATAGTACAGTCTCTTGATTTCCAGATGAGAAAACTGCTTCACAGAGAGAAATGCAGACATCAATTCCTCAGGGAAGTCTTGTGCAGGCCTTCCATTCTAAGTCAGACTTCTTTCTTTTAAAGTAATTATCTCTGTGTGTAAATAAAATAAATCAAGTAATTACACTAATAAGAGTCTGAATCCCTACTGTCCAATCAAATACACTACACAAGCCATTGGTCCATCTTAAAGATAGTAGGCATTGTATAAATATTTGTGAAATGAATCAGTTATATAATATTGTAAAGTACCAGTTATGTCTGCAGCACTAGAGCAAGCAAATTACCTGTAAATTAACTGAATGCACAAGAAATAAGGCATTAACTTAATCATCACAAGAAGCTAGTAATATCTGGAAATAACAAAGCCTTTGACATAGGAGAGGCTGAAATGAAATTCAGAAGGTTTAAAAAACTGGCAACCAAACTACTTGTTGAACTACAAGATCAATCTATGTCATCTGATTTTAAAATCAAGGTAATTCACAGCACCACAATAATAATTGCCATGTTTTGCTATGTGCTGCCTAATTCATATATGGGGTGTCATTCATTTATCCAAAAAGTCCTCTAAATGAAGTGGTTTTATCCCTATCAGAAAACCAAAGCATGATATTTCTAAGTATGTTTTTCAATATAATACAATTAGAAATAGGTAAATATTTTTGTATGCAAAGGGTTTATACTCTTAACTATTATATTTTTATCTTAACAAGTTTTGTTAACAGGGCATAATTTTTAGATTTGAAAATGTGACAATTCCATCAAACTATTGATTTATTAATCAAATCAGAAATGTATTTTAATCTTAAACTAGTTACTTTTTTTTTTCTTTTGGTTTTTCGAGGTAGGATCTCACTCTAGCTCAGGCTGACCTGAAATTCACTATGTCATCTCAGGGTGGCCTCGAACTCATGGTGATCCTCCTACCTCTGCCTCCTAAGTGCTGGAATTAAAGGCATGCACCACCATGCCCAGCTCCTAGTTATTAAATTTAAGAACAGAATAGTACAACAGATGAGAAAAAGGCTTTCATATCAATAAGATCAAGAGATAAATGCTAAATGCTGAATAAAAGGTAACATATCAAGTTCTGTTTGGTTTTAACATGAATTGTGTGATCCCTGAGCACTGTTCTCAGAGCTATGGGAAGTGCTGAAAAATCAGTTATTTTCCAAAGAAACACAATAACCCACAGCATTAGTTAGCTGTTTGGAAACCCAAAATTGCTCAAATTGCCATCTCTTATCACATATTTCTTAACTGCCTAGGGTATGTGTAATTAAAGTCAAATACTCTTCATGGATATATTCTTCCAACTTTTGCTATATACCTTTCTTTTTTTTCCAATCCTCAACTGGTAGAGATTCCAGAAAGCATAGTGTAGTAAGTGTGTCTGCCAACCAGTTTCCTCCTGCCTTCACAAGTGCCCAGTGCCCCCTGTTCTTCTTTGCAGAAGGTTACCATTTGTGTGGGAAAAGCTCTCCACAGGCTCAGGTGTTTGAATGCTTCATCCAATAAAATGGTAGTGTTGTGGAAGTTTGTAGAACCTTTAGGAGATAGTACCTAGCTGGAAGAAATGGACCACAAATATGTGGGCTTTGACGATTATAACATAGGTCCACCTCCTGCCAGAGGTCTTGTTACTTTCTGATACACCAACATATGAGTAAGTCATGTAATAAGCTCCCACCACCATAGACCAAGATATTCCATCTGCCCTAGTAGCAATGTCTTTCCAGCCAAGACCTAAATTGTGAGCAAAAATGAATTGTTCCTTCCATGTTTCTGTCAGGTATTTTTTTAAAACAGCAATGAGTAATGTAACAAATAGAGAGTACATATTAAAAAAAATTGACCCTATCTCGTATGGTAACTAAAAGGATATGCTTTTGGAGGCATACTTATCTAGTAAAATACACACACTTTAAAAAATATTCTCTTATCTGAAATCCAATGTTAATTGAATATCCTGTTGTCTTTGTTTGGGGTTTGTTTTGGTTAATCTAGAAACCCTGTCAATAGGAAGTCTTTGCCTTCACAGATATCTTTGAGATTGCAGAAGTTTGAGCATAATAAAATTGGACAGGTAGAATTTAAGTATTTAGCCTTTCATTGCATTCTATGAAATAATTGAAGTACTTTTATCATGTCTGCTTGTAAATATTGCTTGTTAAAATCTTTTTTTAAGTATTTACCTACACAACATATGGATGAATGGAACTAACAACAGATAGAAAATGAGATGTGGATACTGATGATTATTAATTCTAACAATGTCATAGATTTAATTTTGTTCCACACCTATGTCAATGCCTCACAGTTTAACAAAGTCACTAAACTATTTTCCTACTGTAGACTTAATTTGGAGAAAAAAATGCCATCAATTTTGATGAATCAATTTTACTATATCGTGTGTGCATTTATGGGTTTCTACATGGTGATTATGTGGATATAGTATTTTTATATGCAGTATTACAAAACTTGGGTAACTTCAAGTTTACTATAAAAGGAAATTGGAGTATATGGGAAGGAAAACATCGCTTATTGAGGGTTAGCCATCTGCTAGAGACAAAGGTGAGCCATTTTACAGATCATTGTTTTTATTTTTAGGCTGAAAGCAGTACATAATAATCTTATCTTGTAGATGGAAAATTTAACTTGGGAGTGAGAAAGAAATTACTTTGGGGGTTCAAATGCAAATCCTAAACTTGAGCCTATGTCTGCTTTACTTAAAGAATTGAAATAAAACAAGACACAGAAGGATTATTTTTGTTAATTATTATATTTCTTCAGAAGTCAGAAGGGTTAAAAGAGAGTCTGCAGACCAAAGAAGGGGGAATGGCAGGAGAGGTTAGTCTAAGAATCAAAAGGTGAGGAGTGGATATAACCACATGCTCTAAGGGCCCTTGTATATCCATTCCAACCCTGGCAACTTAGCACATCGTAAACCCAAAGCACCCAGGTTTATATATACCAGATCTGCTATAATTAAGTTCAAAAGCTTTTTAGAGAAAAAGATATCTTCAGCTATATTCCCATCACCCAGAAGCAGCAACTGTTAACATACTTGCATGTACATTTTCTGTTTTCTGTTTCCTGTTGGCACAACTGTGGATTTGAAGGAAAAATATTTCTGCTTCAGTTTATAAAATGAAAAATGTATCTCTGAATTGTGAAAGCAATGCAGAAGGTCCTGTCATTTAACATTACGTATCTCAATCTCTACACATCATTTTTTGCATATATCAAAGCAGGCAGCAGGAAGGAAAGAGGAGAAAAAATGAGGGAAGGAAAATAATGGGGATGATAAAAAGGGGGAAATGATGAAAATGCTTTTATAGAAATTAATTTGTCAGAGTCTCCTCAGCTCCCCAGTTCTTATGATCTCTCAAGACTTCTGATGAGATGCACAGTACACAGTGCAGAAGAAAAGATGGGTTATTACAGACTGAAGTGGGGCTGAGTGTGGGCATGGGCTGAGGGACGATGGTCAGAAGTGAATTCTCAAGGGTTGAGACAGGACAATGCCCAAAGAAGCCACTGTGTCACCTTCCAGTTCAGGTAGGCTTTATAATATTGCTAAAGTCTGTAGGATAGATTTTCCTTGTAGAGGGTTTTCCTGCCCACCTGACTGACAAACAGGGATGAACTCTCAAGGAGGAGTCAATGTCATCTTTCTTCTTTGCCAGAAAGTGTCATGTTCAAAGTGTCATGTCTCCACTCAGATTCAGAGATAAAATTCAAAATCCATTGTCTTGTTCAGTCATCATAGCACTGCCTTGTGTTACTTCCTGGTTTCAAAAGCAGCTGATTATGAGGGAGGACCTTTGCCTGGTAACATTCAAGCCTATTTATTTTTATATAGCTACCTAGCAAAATCATTTCTTGGGCTGGAGCAATGACTCAGTTGGCAAAGTACTTGTCCCACAGTGTGAGTGTCTGAGTTCAGATCTTCAACATCCATGTAAATGCTGATTTGGTGAAGTATGACTGTAATGCCAGTACTAAGGGGATGGACGCAGGTAGATCTCTGGGTAACCTGACTAGTTAGACTAGCTGAACTGGTGATCTCTAGGTACAGAGACCATGACTCAATAAATAATATGGAGGGTGATTAAGGAAGACCCCTGACATCAATCTCTAGCCTCCACATGCTCAAGCACATGTGTACCTACACTCACACAAACGCCCACACAACTATGAATATGTGTACACACATCACATGCATATATACATGTTTATTAATTAAACCAATGTTACAGTTTTAAAACAAACTGAAGCAAAGTTGATAAGATGATCAAAATTAAGTTATGTCTTCACTGTAATTGTCATTATTTATTAAAAGATCCACACAGAACATAGTGCAGAAGATGGGTCACGGCCATTGCAGAGAAATGTAGAGCTCTCTCAGGTGAGAGTGGACAATAGCCAAAGAAACCATTTTGGAGGAAACATTCCCACTGATACAGGGTCTCTGGGAAGTCCAGGAAAGTCTCTGAACCCCAAACCTTGAGTTTGTGTTTGTACTTAACCAACAAATTGGTCAAATAAAACTGAAAAGAATAATTATTAATTATTATATTTATTTAGGGAAGAACAAATCTAAGGGAAGGTAAATTGATACACCCACATGGTCTGAGATCCTAACTGGTGGGCCTGGAAGCAACGTGAAAAGAGATTTAGAGAGAAAAATAAAGAAAGTACAGAGAGCTCCTGCCATGTGAAGGGCAGGCATGCGAGGGCTTAAGGATTTTGTTCCCTCCTCTAGGCCCAAGGGAGACTTACAAGAGCCTGGAGGTTCAGGAGTGATTAACAGGCAGCCAAGAGACCTTGCCTCTCCCCCCTGTAAACAGATTTATAGTGTTATGGTGGTGGGCCCTTCCTTTTGGCTTAGGTGAACCAGAGACAGCTGATTGGTCTGGGCTAGAGGGCTGGCTCAGAAAGAGGCCAGCCATGATGCCAAGTTCTGGGCTCTAAGCTTGATCCACCACAATGCCAGGATTAGATTTGAGTTCTAGGAAAAGAGACCATCCTCCCAGAGAGGGGCTCAGGCATGAAGAAATAGGTCTATGGATCTCCTTTAGGCAAGAGATAAGGAGAAGCCAGATTCTTCTCTGGTCTCTAGCAAAGCACAGACTATAAGGACAAGCCCAAAGACATTCCAGTTCATTGACTTTCCTGGGCCCAGTCACCCTAACTGTCACATCACAGAGTGAGAGTGGACAGTGGCCAGCAGTACGATGAAGCCCACCTCACATGGTTAGGTTAAATGGGCTTTATATGGTGTTCTTTAAAGTTTGGAACACATGGCTTTTCTAAGGGGTGCTTCCCTGCCTAGTGGTTTAAGTCTGTTTAGATTAATTCTTCAGAGAGAGGACATTAGTCCACCTTTGTTCTTTACCAGTAAACCTCTCTCTAGACAGTGACCTTATAATCTTCCTAGAAGTTCAGAAAGCCATGTTCCTACCCATGGCCAGCAACACTGCACAGATTCTATTCTTTTTCATGTGTGTGTAGTTACACATATGTGTACATTTTCATGGGCACATCTGTGTGTGTGAGGATATGTGAAGGCTAGAAGATAACATCTCGTGTCTGTTTTGCTCATAGTCTATCTTGCCTTTTTTTTTTTTTTTTTTTTTTTTTTTTTTTTTTTTGCTTTTTGGCACTGAGTATTTCACTCTTAGAGTTTATCTAATCCTTAGACAGTGAACCCCAGGGTTCTACCTGTATCTGCCTCCCCAAAGTTTTGGGAAGCCACCACACTCAGCTTAAAAATGTTTTTTTTTTTTTTAAAAAATATATATTATTTATTGATTTATTTGAGAGACAGAAAGAGGGAGAGAAAGAGAGAGAGAGAGAATGGGCCCATCAGGGCCTCCAGCCACTGCAAATGAACTCCAAATACATGCACTCCCTTGTGCATTTGGTTTATGTTAGGTCCTGGAGAATCAAACTGGAGTCCTTTGGCTTTGCAGGCAAATGCCTGAATTGCTGAGCCATCTCTCCAGGCCCTAAAAATGTGTTTTTAAATGTGAGTCTGAGGATTGAACTCAGATGCTCCTGTTGCAAGGCAAGCACTTTACTGCCTAAACTACCTCTCCAGACCCTCAGATCCCATTCTTTTGACCAAACATCATGAGATAGAAAAGATTAAAAAAATTAAACAAAGAAAGAGTAAACTGATGAAAATATGCTTTACCAGAAGGAAACAGCTTTCATTTAATGGGCCTCAACAAAACCATGCTACCCCCACCTTCTTTCCTTTTGCCAAAAATGTGCTTATTCCTTTTTATTCTTCAAGAGGAACAATTGTGAACTTTTCTTCTTTCATTACCTATCTGCTTTGCACTTGGAGAATTCGTTTGTGACAGGGGAGAGAGGAGGTGGGGCCTGAAGCTCATTGGCAGGGAGTCCATCTTCCATGTTCTTCAAGCCTGGTCATTTCTAACTACCTCTCTAATAACCATACCTTAATTTCTTGTTTATTGGAGTCAGGGGCTCACTGTGTAGCACAGGCTAACTTCCAAATTCTATAGCTCAGTCCAATCTGCAACTTACTATGTAGCTCAGGCTGGCCTTATTTTCTACTCCTTACCCTTAGCTTTCGGCTTGCATCATGATGCCCAATTACAGTTGAGAGAGTTAGGGTGACTGGGTCCTCAGAAGTAAAGGGAGAAATGTCCTGAACTCTACCCTTGCAAACTCTACTTTGCTACAGATGAAGAAGCTGGCTTCTCCTTATCTCTTGACTAAAGGGGTTACCTAGATCTGTTTTTCCACAATCAATCTCAACCACTCCTGGGAGGGAGGTCCTCTTTCTGAACATTTAAATCTAATCCTGGCATTATTTTCTTATTTATTTATTTTTAAAGTTCAGTACCCAGAACTTAACGTCATGGCTAGCCTCTTCCTGAGTAAGCCTCTAGCCCAGACCAATCATCTGTCTCTTAGGCACACCTGAGCCTGTAGTTGAAGCCCATCACAGTAAGGTTATGAATCAATGTGTACCAGGGAACAAGCTCTCATGGCTGGCTTCTGAACTTCCATGTTTTGGTAAGCTGTGCAGAGATGAGGGAAGACCCCCAACCTTACTCCCACATGGGCTCTCTACCCCCTCCCAACCTCCACATGGCAGGAGCTCTCTACACTTTCTTCTTTTTCCTTCTCTTAATCCAGTAAAGTCTCTCGAAGCCTTACCTATGAATTGTAATTCTTTAAATTCATAAGACAAGAATCCAGGATTCTCTAAATTTAGTGATGCACTGTGGTATTAGTGAATTGGCAAGGAACCCCCAAATTCCCATCGCAATGTACTTACTTTTTGTGTTGCATCCCAATTTTAGCCAACTCAGTGTCTATTTTGAAAGATGAAGTTATAAGGGATCTCTGTCCAGCCTCCTCTCCAATTTGTATGGGTGCATTTGAATGCTTGTGTGTCTGCATGTGTGTTTAGAAACTTGGACATATTTTTTAGTATGTTTTTTGCAATTTTTTCCTATAGCCATCATTTATAAAGTTTTAGTTTGCTTTAGTATTTTCTTTGTGCTTATACAAACTTTATTTTAATCACTGATGGTTTAATTTTGAAGTGTTTATTTCTGCACTGATTTTATTTTTGTGTTGAGTTGGTGGGCCAATGTCAATTGTTTTCCATTTTGTATTACTATATATGGCAAAGAGTTTCATTATGACAGAGTCATATTTGTATGTAATGTACTTTGATCACATTCATCTCCATCTCCTTACACACCCAGTTAGACTATATCATTCTGAACATATTGATGCATCTATTGTGGAACTGAGCAGGATTGGACCTGGTTAGTACTTACATGAGAGACCAAGACAATATTTTATAAATTCTTTGTGCATTAAGTTTTCACTGATTGTTAATTTAATGTTTCCTTTGTCTTTACAGCTGAACAACACTTTGGCTAGAAGCTTTGTTTTCCTAATTTTGTGTGTTTGTTTGTTCTTGGACAGGGTCTTGTTAGGGAGCCCAGGATGGTCTGTAACTTGTGACACGCCTGCCTTAGCCCTATGAGCTCTGGGATTTCAGTCTCAGTGTGGCCAGGTTCAGTACTTCTCAATGATTTTTCTAAAAAGGAAGTAGATTTTCTGATTTTCAGTTCCTTATATTTCAACAGTGACATCATTTAGCAGAAAGTTGAGAATGATGTGCTTTTGCTTCCATGTAGATGTTTTGTCCACAAAAAAATCTTGGAGAATTCCCGTTTTATCTCAGTTTGGCAGCATATACAGGTTAAATATTGGTTCCATGGTTTTGGTACATGAAACCCCAATATGTTCCTTTAGTCTATGTAGTCAATTTGTATTTTATCCAGATATCTTACATTATGTGATTAAGTATAGTATTTTCTTTCCTTCTTAATGGGATATATTATTTGACAAATCAGCTTAAGGCAGGAAGGGTTGATTTACACTTATTGTTTAGTTATAGTCAGTCCATCTCAACCTCAGGGGCTTGAGTCTTCTGGTCACATTCAACAGAGTAAGGAGAAAGGCAATGATGAATGCTGCTGCTCAGGCATCTGTCTCCTTTTTATACAGTCCAGGATCCCCATCCATGGGAAAGGTGGTGCTCACACTTAAGGTGGGGCTTCCTACTTCAATTAACCTAATTAACATAATCATGCACAAGCATGCTCAGAGGCTAACCTAATCTGTCTCTCAAAGTGATTCTAGGTCCTGTTTGTTAAGTTGACTGTCAGTATAAGCCATCACATTAAGAGATTTTCTGTTCTAGATGTGCGGTACCAATCACCTTATTATGAACATCCACATTTTCCTAATCTATTAACATCTTTAATCATTCAACTTTCTTTTTTAATATATTTTATTAGTTATGCATATAGTATATATACAGCCATGATGGCACCATCATTAGCCTTCTCCCTGTCCTCCCCCCATGGGTAATGTGGGTCTTGCCTTATAGGGGTAGCCATCAGTTATGCGGGAGAGGCAATGACTCTGTGTATAATGACCCAATTCATGGCTCTAACTGTCTTTCCGCCCACTCTTCCACGAATTTCCCTGAGCCATGTTGGGTTCATTTTAGGTGTATTTCAGTGACAAGGTTTTGTGAGTCTCTGTGTCTCTGGATATCTTATTTGATAGGGGTTGAGTGCTCTTTGTGTCTATCTCCTTTGCCCTTGTGCTGGTACCAGGTTCACTGATAAAGAAGCACTCTTGCTCATTTCGCCTATAATTCCATGGCTTCAGCTGGTGCCCTGGTGAGGTGTGATGGGCTGATTCTCTCCTCAGGTTCTATGTCCATGTGAAAGAGAGGAGCAGATTCTCCAAGGGAGAGTGAGGTTAGAGCAAGATACATGGAAAACCATTATTTTAGAGAGAATTTAATAGGTGTAGGCCCTCTTGTATCCCACTATTGGTGAGATCTTGAAATTGGTGAGTTGGGTTTATTTTCGGATATGGTTCTGACTTGTTTCCCATTTCCAGGTATGGGTTCTGTTCCACTCAGCAGATCCGTTAGCCAAATCTAGAGCAGTTGGTAACTCATCATGGCTGTGTGCCACTACTGCACTTGTGTGAGCATCACTTCAGGTTGTTTACTGCTGAGTAGTTTAGCCCACAAGTTGCTTAGACAGATGTTGGTCATTTTCCCCCAGTCACTTATGTAGTGACTTCTGGCACTAGACAAGCTAACTGTCTGGGGACTGACTCTCTTCCCGATTCCATCCAGGTCTCTCCATGTTCCATCTGAGCAGCATATGGTATATTGCTTCTGGTAAGATTGCCATTTTCACAATGTTAATGCTCCCTTTCTTGTTTTCATCTACACTTACTGTGATTATCCAAGTGTTTGGTAATTGAGGTTTAAAAGTTTAGTTATTTTCCTACTTATTAGAGATATAACCACAGGTATGTTCCATTGCACCCAGTGATACTTTCTCGTCCTCCATGTTTTGCTTGTGATTTTTCCATATGTTTTCTTTACATCTTTATTTTAGTGTGGTTTGTTTTAAAAATTTCATTCCTTTGGTATATCATAAAGATAGTCATGTGAGTTTCATTATCTTTGAAAACATTTAAAGATTATTTTGAGGGGAATATAGGCCTTCAATTTTGTGTTTTATCAGCTATACTATTCATAAGAAGCAAAATGGATGGGATGGGAAAGCACAAACCAGGGCACAAATGCAAACTTTGCTAAAATGGCTGGTTTTTGTTCTCTTGTTCTCTTATAAGACACACACACACACACACACACACACACACAGAGAGAGAGAGAGAGAGAGAGAGAGAGAGAATGGGCACACCAGGGCCTTCTTGCCACTTCAAGTGTACTCCAGACAGATGGCCACCTTATTCATCTGGCCTCACATGGATAACAGTGATTCAAAACTGGTCAGCAGATTTTGTAAGCAAGAACCTGTACCCACTGAATCATCTCTCCAGCACTGTTATGGAATTTTTTTCCAATTATTTTTAATTTAGAAATAAAGACAGCAACAATAATATTATAAACATCACAATAAGATGCCTACCTTAAAAAGACATTTTGCCATTTCTCTTTTGAGTATGAAACTCTGGCAATGTCTGCAACTGTTTGGAAGGCAATGCGTGAGTTCATGTAGGTGCATTTTTAAGCATATGATTATTAACTTTCCAAACTTAGAAGCATCCCTGGTGGTCTCTTCAAGGGCTGTGTCCTCTACCTGACTTTCAGTCTCTGCCTACTAACAACATGGGAGTGCAGGACATTTTAAAGTATAATCACTCTGGCAGAAAGGTCTATTCCCATTCCTTTGTTGCCTTGATACACTACAAGTTTCAAATGCCTAATTTCAACTTGAAAGAAAATTTGTGATGTCCGTACTTTCCATTTCTAGAGAGCCAATAGAGTATCAGGTCCTAAAGTATTCATCTATTCATAGATTTAGAAGAATAGTGAATAAATTAAATAGGATAAACAGAATAGGTCAGAAGTTGGGAAAAAATCTTGAAAATTGTGTCAATATGGATATACTTTTTATGTGTCTAACAACATTTTAAGAAATAATTTTTATTTCATTTAATATAATTTTCCAGAGCCATCTGTTTTTCTGCAAATTTCATATTTTTCTTTACTGCTGAATAAACCCACACTGTGTATATGAACCATATTTTTGTTCATTGGATGATGGGCATCTAGGCTGATTCCTTGCAATAATTATGCATTGTGCAAGTATCTCTGCAGCTTTATGTGGAGTACTTTGAGCATGTGCCTGTCACGTATTTAGAAATCTACCCCTCTTTCCTCTTTTCCACAGCTGTATCAGGTACCTCCTAAGTAACCAGTTCTGTGATTATGGAATCTCTATTGGCATAGAGTCTCCTGGGCCCAGGACTAGTTTAGAGAATGCTAACTGCTCCTAACCACCCACTGTGGGTCTGATGAAGACTTTGCAAGCATCATGCCGCCAAATGAGTTTAATAGGTAGACCAGATAACAAGATCAGGTAGGCTTGGGTCATTTTCCTGCATATCCTATGTAAGACACCTTATTCTCTCCAAAAACCTTAAAATCACCATTCTTCCCTTAGTTGGGATTACAAAGCCACTTTCTTTTGATTTTTGGATTCTTCCATTTTCTTGCTTGGTTAAATAAAATTTTGTGCCCAACAAATAGCTCTCTCCAAACATACAATGTCCATGAGTGGTGTAGCTGGGTCAAATGATAGTTCTATTTCTAGTTTTGTAAGGAACCTCTGCACTGAATTTTCACAGTGGCTGTACTTACATGTACTACTACCAGCAAAAAATAAGAGTTCTTCTTTTCCCCACAAACATGCCAGGATTTGTCATCAATTTTCTTCTTGATAGCATTACGACTAGGGTGAGATGTTATATCAAAGTGGTTTTAATTTGCATTTACTTAGGAGAGATGAACAATTTTGAATTCTAATTGACCTTTTTGTAGGATGTCTATTGGCTTAGCTGATAATTTCCTTTGTTAATTCTAAGGGCTATTTCCTGTGCTATTAGATTATTCTTCAGAAAGGTTTGCCTATGTTTAGATCTTGAATTGTATGCCCTGTTTTCCTCTAGCAGTTTCAGCATTTCAGGTTTTAATTTGAAGGAAACATGGATAAAACCTAAAGAACTAGAAAGGTGACCAAGAGATGGCAAAACAAATGATAAGGAAGAGGGGAGGGAACATAGCCAAGGCAACAAGACACATGTGACATGCAAACAGAAAGAAGGGAGGGATACAAAGATGAATATGAGGATGGAGGAGAAACGAGGAAGACAAGAATCAACTAAAGCAGTGTTTTAAAATGCTACAGCTATACCTAAAACTGTATACTAATTGAAAAATAAAATGAACAAATAAAAACATTTTAAAAATAGCATCCATTACGGCTGGAAAGATAGCTTAGAGGAGAGATTGCCTGCAAAGCCAAAGGACCTCCGTTCAATACCCCAGTATCCACATAAGCCAGATGCACAAGGTGGTACATATATCTGGAGTTTGTTTGCAGTGGCTGGAAGCCCTGGCACACTCATTCTCTCTCTCTCTTTCTTTCTCTATCTCTCTCTCTCTCCCTTTTTCCCTCTGTCAAATAAATAAAATAAAAATAAAATAAAAATAAAATAAAATAGCATCTATTAATTTTGACAAAACAGGTCTAAGAATAAGTATGCTAGATACTAAAGGTATCATTAGATATCCTGTGAAAATTGGCTTCAATTTTTATAACTAGAAAACCTGAAGCTCTTGGTTGGCTCCTGATCATTTTTTTTAAATGTAAATCTCAAATGTAGATTGAGTTATTCCTGATCTTAACACCGTTAAGAAAAAAATATCTATGTTCTTAGTCTGAGCTGACTGCAAAATTTAAAATCTGAGAAGAAAATATCTGGAATTTCAGTATTAGCAAGAACAAGATAAAATCCAGTTGAGGATTTGAAATCAGGAATAGGATATTTTGGTAAATCAGGTTTAGGGAAAGTAAAATGAACTAAATAAAAATAAAGCAGGGTGGGCTGGAGAGATGGCTTAGTGGTTAAGGCGCTTGCCTGCTAAGCCTAAGAATGCCCCTTTGATTCTCCAGGTCCCATGTATAGCCAGACACAGTGACACAAGGGTGCAATGCTGCACTTGCCCACAAAGGGGCACATGTGTCTAGAGTTTGTTCACAGTAGCTGAGAGGCTGCTGGTGCACCCATTCTCTATCTGTCCGTCTCTCTCTTTCTCTGTCTTACTCTCCCCGCAACAAATAGATAAATAAATAAATAAATAAATAAACAAACAAACAAATAAATAAATAATAAAATAAAGCAGGAAAAGTGGGCTCTTGTGGTAAGTTTCTATATTAAATTATATGACCATATAGTGCTGCTCAGGAAGAAAACTGGACAGAGGATTGAAAGAGATAAGATGTGAGTAACAAAGAAAGAACTTTGCAGACAGAATAGCAATCACTGTGAACAGTATGAAGAAAAAGTGTGGTGGGCTGAATGTAAAAAGATTCCCCATAGAATCATGTGTTTGTATACTTAATTGCCAGTTGGTGGCACTGTTGTAGAAGGTTGTGTAACTTTTAAAAAGTGGAGCCTTGATTGAGAAAGTGGGTCACAGGGGCTAGGTCTGGAGAAGAGCCTGGATAGTTATAGCCAGGCCTGAAATTGGTTTTGCCCTTTTGCTGCATTTTCCATGCTGATGTGAAGATGGGTTGCTGTCTATCTTCTTCTTCCATAGTTTCCTAGCCATGATGGACTTGTCCCCTCAATACTGTAAGTTAGCAATAAACTTATTCCTTCCTTCAGCTTTTTCTGGTAAGATATTTTGTGGCAGCAATGAAAAAGTAGCTAATACAAATAGCATGCATAGAAAAGTTAAGAAACAATAGAAAATGAGCACATCAGGAGTTGTGAGGTTCAAAGGGAATCAGCAGGCAGCAGGAGAGAGTAATCAGAGGTGGATCCCAGTGGCATTATAAACTGCAAATCAGATGGGATCTCAGGCACTTATCAGCAATGGAGTCTGTGATAATCTAGAGTGCACATCCAATCTAAAGATTTTTTTGCTAATATTTATAATAATAAGCACAATTATATCCAACAAAACCATTAAGAAGTAGCATTTAATCACTTGGATACTAATTTTCAATTCCTAATGTAATTCTGGGCTCATGGAATTTTGACATTACAGTGAGTTGATATCCATATTTTCTTCTCTTGAGTAAACTCACAATGCATGGCCCACAGTCCCCATTGATGAGGGTCCCTTTGAAAGTGGGAGGACAGGGAGGAGGACAATGGAATCAATACTACGAATGTAAAATCAGAATAATATAAATAAAAAATATATATTTAAAAAAAAAGAAAGAAATGTTCCTTCATTTTCTAGTTCTACAAAATGTTCTGCAAAATGTTAAGGCAAGGGGTTTGTTTGCTCAAGATCCAGGGACAACTCAATTTCCACAGAATGTCTGCAGAGACTTAAAAACCTTTCAGATATCATTGCATAATCTGAAAGAACAAGTTTGCTTTGAGAAGCCAGTGTGTTAAATGCAGAGAAATGTCCCTAAATCCAGAAAATAGAGAATGGCTTACAACCCTAGTTGAACCTCCGTCACTGTAACTTGGTGAAATGACTTTTGGATCAAGTTAATCCTTTCCCTTTTCTGTCTTTTTCTGTGGGAGCTATCATTTTAGAAGATAAGAGCCCTGCTGGCCCAGTATGTATTCATCTTTCTTATCTTTGAGGACTTTGAACTTTAGCAATGTAGCATATGGTGTTTAAACCACTTTGTGAAATGAAGAACATTCCACAATCCCCTCTATTATAAGGTCTTGTGTTTTTAATTTGTCTTTTTTTTTAATCCAAAATAAATAGATACAAAATAATATGAACTATTCAAAAACCTCTGTAGACCAGGAAAGCAGTAAAATTCATTTCTAATAAATGTACTTTTTTTTTTTTTAGAGATACAGAGAGAGAGGGAGAGGAAGACAGAGATGGGCGCGTCAGCAGCCTCTCAGCTGCTACAAATGAAATCCAGATGCGTGCGCCCCCTTGTGGTCAAGGGCATCATTGCACCCTTGCGTCACTTTGCATCTGGCTAGACATGGGACCTGGAGATAGGAACCGCTGGAGATTGGAACCAGTGTTCTTAGGCTTAGGAGGCAGGCACCTTTAACTGCTAAGCCATCTCTCCAGCCTTAATAAATGTACATTTTAAAGTATCTTTTTCAATAGTTTTAGTTAGGATTATAATGCACTATTGATATTGCTGACCCTCAATTTCTTTTATAAGTTTCTCTCGGTCATATAATTATGTACATACCATAATGTCTTACAAATAATAGTTGAAGTATACCTAGCTGGCTGGGTGGATAGATGAATGGATTGATAGGTCAGCAGTCACAAGAAGGAATTAATGAACAGATAGATTGCATTTCTTTTTTTAGAGTAGAAAACATTTACCAGTATTTTTGGATATCTGACATTTCATCTTTTATGAGAAAGCAGAATGGTGGGCATGGAAAAGATTAAGTGGTGATAGTAGTGGGGAGATAGAGGAGTAGAGACAGAGAGGTTAACCAAAACTAAAGTTGTATGAAAAAGCCACCTGGAAAACTTCTTTGTTGACTAATTAAAAATGTAATTACAAAAAGAGTGTGAACACAAATGTTTTATGTGAGTGGGTAATGCTGCTCCCTCAATCCCTAGGTTGTTACAGGAAGATCCTAGGGCCAGGAGTATAGTACCTCGCAGGAAGTTTTTGGTCGGGTTGCCAATGAGACCCCTAAAACAATATAAGCTATTGCAAAGGTACATAGCTGCCCACCAGAACTAGATGATAAGATCTTTTTGCTGAAATTCACTATGCAGTCTCAGGCTGGCATCAAACTCACAGTGATCCTCCTACCTGTGCCCCCCGCCCCGAGTGCTAGGATTAAAGGTGTGATCCACCAAACACAGCTCTTCTTTATATGTCAAAGTTAGATATTATAGTAATGTATTAGTAACTGTATACAAGAAAATGTTATGAATATGGCTTCCCATTCACCTAGAGATTGAATGGGAATCCCTTTCACAGATACCTTAATAGGTACTGTCCCTGTATTTTTTCTTACAAGCCTTATTTTTTAATTTAAAAAAATAACTAAAGCATTTGATAACAATAAAGGAATGCTTTCATTTATAACTTAGGTTAGAATGATTAAAAAACACTCTTGGTCTAATCTCATTTATTGCTGCTAAAGATTTTTATGGTAATAACATTTTTTACTTTTCGATAAATTAAAGCAGCAGAGAGTTATAAAGCCCATGAAACAGAAGTAAAATATCACACTGAATAATGACAACACAGCATGCTTTAACTTGCTAGCATGGTATACCCCTTGTCAAAACCACACATTTCAAAGAGCTTTAACTGAAAAGTCCCAGTCTTTACCTGATTTGTAAAGTAAAAAATTAATCCAGTGACCCCCAAATCTTTGTTTCTTGTTTTACAAAATAGTTTATTGATTAGTCAAAGTCTAAACAAAGCTTCCTACATGATTCATTGATCAAAAGTGAGATCTTAGAGCTTATTAACTCCATTGTCAGAAATGTACATTTGTTCCTATGCTCTTTTTCCCACTTACCTTTCACAACAATAGAATAAGAGTGTATCTATTTTTACATCTCAGTAGACATAGATCTTTCACCATTATATATTCCAGTAGATATTATGGGGAAAATGTACATTTCAAATCATGTTATTTGTTGAGTGAAATATCTCAAACATCAACTTAAATATCTTTCATGGCCTTAAATATTAAGAAAACAAAATTACCTATTAGACCTATATTGCTAGCTCAACCTAAATGTAATATAGAATATTATCTAACCACGGAGGTAAAGATCTTTTGGAAGGTGTTCTTTGGATATTTTTCCTGGTGGGGGATATCATTGGTAGATATTTTTCTAATTTTATCATTAACATTTGGATAAACTGAAGACTGAACTTGTCTCATATTTATTCACAATTTCCATGTATAGAGCCAGAATGCAACTTGGGGAAATGGTCCCTTATTTACATACATGAGTTCCAATCCATATTTATTTATAAGATGTTATCTTTGGCTAGAGTGACTCAAACTTATCATCTAAATTAGAGTACTTCTGAGAGTGAATGACTGTGCTATTAATAATGATACTGGAGCAAACAAGACCAGTGCATTGGGGACTTAGGATCACCTATATTTAGCTGTATACATGACAGGTCTTACTTGAACTGCTCTCTGGTGCATAAGGCACATTTCTCAAGGAAGATTATTCTGAATACTATTACATCAAGATGTATTTCAGCATAAATTCCTTCTTTCCATTTCATCTGATTTTATTCATCTGCTTTTCTACCTTACTGGTGAGATAACTTGATCCTCTCAGATTCATTGATTAATCTTTCTGTTAGGGACTTACATTTTCACATCATTACTGGCTTTGAAATTGTTTCCATTTGTTTCACATATATGGATTTTTTTTTGTCTTCCCAAATGTACCATTAGCTTTACAAAAGCAGGCAATGCCTTTCTGTATTGTTTTGTCTCCAGGAGGCCAACATTAGAATCAACAGTTTTCATAGTGATTCCATGTTAAGTAAGTCAATTGAACATGGTATACTTTCTCCCCTCTTTTTAATTTTTTTTATTAAATAGAAACTTTCTGTGGACACATAATATGTTGGTACCATCATTTTCTTCCTCTGCCCCCACTCTACTGAGGACCATCTTCAGTGTGATTGCTGGTATTCACCATGGAATTGTGGCTTATGAGTTAGGAGAGCAGCAATCAGTGATTAGGGTAGGGGGCAATGCCTCTGAACATTCCTTTCACTCTGTGGCTTGTACAATCTTTATGCCACACTTCCATAAAATTCCCTGAGCCTTGATAGGTATGTTTTAAGTCTACTGTAGTGTTGAGCTTTCACCAGCTTCAGGATTTCTGCTTTGCTGTTTTGAGGATTTGCTGTGTCTGTCTCCATCACTCAGGTACGTACAGGTTGTCAGGCTTACCATGTCTTCCTATTTATTTCTCATTCTGTTCCAGCCAAACTAACATATTTACTATTCCTTTCCTCAGCATTCTGAGCACCCTGAATCTGACCTATTCTTGCACTTGGCTTTCCACGTGGTTTCTTTTTCTGTCCCTTTTTCTGCGATGTCAGTTCCTGCTGCAATTACTTTTCAAGAACAGAGTCTCTAGGCCCAGGGCCCTTCTCTATTATTTGTACATGCTCCTTTACTTCTCAAGAACAGATCCCCCCAACCCTAGCTCCATCTATACTATGTCTACATATTCTTCTGTGATTTTATTCCCTTAGCTTGTTCACTCCATCATTCTGCTTCTTTAAAGCTTTTACTGTTATTCCTTTTGCAATGCTAAGTAAGCATAAAGGTACCCACTCACCTTTTTAATGAATAAGTACCACATCTCACTCACCTATGACCAATGTCTACAAGTATTCTAGGTACACAATCTGCCCTCAACTAATTCATTTACATCATTTTTCACTTCTGTGTATGGCATATGTGTGTATGTTGGTGTGTAGGTGAGGGTACATGTATGCTACAGCATATATGCTGAAGTCAGAGGACCATTTGAGAAGTCAGTCCCCAACTTCAAATTTTTTGATGCCGAGTCCATCATTATTTATCCCTGCATATGCCAGTCTAGCTGGCCCATGAGTGCCCCAGGATTGGCCTGATTTCATGGCCTATCTCACCATAGCCACACTGGAATTCCAGGCACACACTCCTGAGTTGGACTTTGCATAGGCACTCTGTCCTCTTCATTCCTACACAGCAAATGCTTTGCCCATTTAACCATTTCCCCAACAACTCATTTTTCTTTTGAAAGACTGAAAGGGGTAAAAAGGAGCATGCTCACAAAACCAGTGGGGATGAAACACAATGTGGAGCAGGTTTAGAGAAAACATAAATATCATTATCGCAGTAGAGAAGCTCTACTTTTATAGTTGACCTCATTTCCTCTGAGACATCTACCAGTTACAGCATGCTTAATGATTACCAAAGCTCACATAAATTCTGAATTTTTTTCTATTTTGAGAAATCCTTTAACATATCTTTCCATGGGGAGCTGAATGGAGAAAAGATTTGCTTTGAAATTCTTCCTCAGAGATAAACCAAAAGTGAGCAAGTTTTGCTATCATATAGAGATTTTTTTTAAAAAAATTAGACATTAGGTCCTAGAGTGAAGTAGTGTAAAGGGAACATATCTCAGTTGGCTTAGATACTTTGTATACATTGCATATCATCACTTCTCTCAGGCACTGCTAAACATGGGCTGGGACTGTGAGGAAGCTGGCCTGGGCTGTTGGACATGGCTGGGGACCTTGGGCTGTGGGGGTTGCAACTGGCCTTATCATCAGGAACCCACTCTGGCACCAGAGCTGGCCCCCCCTTCTCAGGAGGTCGTAGTCTGCCTCATCTTCATTCAAAGAAAATGGGACCAACGGGCCCTCCCCCCAGCCCAGAGCACCTGAGAATTCCATAGTCTAAGGTTCTGCTCCCCGACCCCCAGTTCCTGACCTTGAAGCCAGCTTCCCAAGAGACCCTAATATGGCAGTAAACAGTCTTCCTGCGGCTGAAGCCATCCAATATGTGGCTGAAGTCATGTAGCTTTTCCCACCACTTCTGTTATCTCCCTTGCAACTTCTCCCTTGCAACCTATAACTATATGTATCTGATCACCTTGTGATCTGTATGTGCCTTCTCAACCTTTCTCAAGTGTTTATAAACCCACTCCCCTTTTGAATAAATGAGTGCTGTCCATCAGACTGTCTCCCAGGTGGTTCATTGCCCGCCATACTCACCTGCTCCAAGACCCTGCTTTCGCCAGCTCCTCCTGCACCTGGGACATTGGTGGCCAATGACCACCAGGAGTAATGAGGACTCTCACACTTCATATGAAAAAAAAAATAGCTTTGGTTGCTTTAAAATTGCCTCATGTGACCCAATGAAAATAATATGTTTTAAGCAAAATATTTGAATGGAATTTTATTCCTGTCTTATCAGAACAGAAAATTTAACTCATCTTATAACATCTTTTTTCAGTTTCTTTGGTCACCATCCCACCGTAGTTTTCCAGGAAGCAGCAACCCTTGTCTTTGTATTGCCTTCTTGTCTGTGGTAATATAGTCAAGTATGTGAACTGAAATGGAAACATTATCCATTAGACAATCATAGGCTACGGTGTACACATGACCAAACTCAGAACAATGTGAGTCTTTGCCACAGATTTGTAACATTTGAACTAGAAGGACAAGCCCTTTCCTTCACAGCCACAGAAGAACCTGGATGGTAAGATATAATTTGCTCATTATCTGTAGACATTCATCAGAGAACAAAGAGTTGAAATAACATTAAATAATCAGCAAATAAACAAACACCCCTGTATTTTACTGTATTTGAATACTGGTTTCACCTGCCCAGCATGTTAGAAAACCTCTTCTCCCTCTTCGCGCTCTAATAAAACAAATTTTTAAAATCCAGTCTTTTGTACACAGTGTTTTCCTATTGTTAATCTTGAAAGTATTAAAGAAACTCTAATTCAAATTTTAACATCTTTAATGAAATTCTATTCAAATTACTTACACTCTGTTTTCTATCATGTATTCTATTACTTGTTCAGCCTTCTGTTATTATAGATTTAAGATAGCAGAGGGCATGTACTTTTACATGAGAGCTGTTATTTTTGTAATTTACTTAATATTTTTACTTTATTTACTTTATCATTATTTTTACTTTATTATTATTTTTATTTTGAGAAAGAGAGAATTGGCAAACCAAGGCCTCAGCCACTACAATTGAACTTGATGCTTGTGCCACCTAGTGGACATGTGTGACCTTGTGCTTGCTTCACCTCTATCCATCTGTCTGGCTAACTTGGGATCTGCAGAGTCAAGCATGGGACCTTAGGCTGCACAGGCAAACAACCACTAAGCCATCTCTCCTGAGCTCTTCAAATTTATTTTAAATACAACTTATCTTTATAAGCCTTCAACTCCAGAATTCAGCTCATTCATGTTAAAAGTTCCATTGTTAGAACTAGGTATACTAGTATGGGCCTGTAATCTCAGCTATCAAGGAAACTGAAAGCAGGAAGGACCACAAGTTCATGGCCAATGTAGGCTACACACTGAATTCAAGACCATCCTAAGCAACAATTGAGATTTGTCTCAAACTAGAAAGTGAAAGAGAGCTTAGTGGTAGGAAGGGAAGATAGGGAAGTGTATATGGTCAAAGAACATGGCCTTAGAAAATAATTATGATCCCATTCCTACATACAATGGATATATGACAATAAAATGTTTCATGAAATAGAAATATCTAGTGAAATAGCTCAGTGGTAGAATGCTTGCTTAGCATGTATGATGACCTGGTTTAATAACCACTGCTACAAAAATGTGGGGGGATATATTTATGATGGTTTCTAGTGATTGTTAACCTGCCAGAGCATAGGACAGTTTCAGGGATTATCCACATTAGGTTAGCCCCTAGGCAAGCCTGGGAAGGATTAACTCGATTTAAGTTAGTTGAAGTGGGAAGACTGAACTTAGTGTGAATAGCACACTTGCTTCCTGAAATGAGAACCAGAATTCATCATTCTCTACTTCTACCCTGCTAACATCCTACTGTGATGCTGAATCCCTGCTCCCACCACACTGTCCCTGCCATAATGGACTCTACCACTCTTCCTTTCATAAACTGCTTCTGGTTTTCTGTTTAATGTAATGACCTTGGAAATGGACTGGGTTTCTCTGGCTTAGACATGAGAATGCCCCACTATATGTTACTCCTGGTATTTGACAGAAATAGTAAATGACAGGCAAAGAAAGTCCTATTCAACAAAATAATAGAACTGACATTAAAAACCAAAGCTTTTTGGCTGCACCATACAGAACATTCTGTCCACTCCAATATTATCCTTTTGCAGTGTCAATTATCTTGTTTTGCATAGACATGTTCCCCTGTAAGTACTCTTACCTTTCTTTGCTGTTCCTTTGGGTGCTTAGTTATAATCTCTTATTAAATCATATTCACTAGTAGTTTGTATTTGAAAAAAAAAGGATTGGAAAGAGCATTTTATAAATTTATAAAATATTTTCCATTGAGGAATTGTTTTATATAAT
The DNA here is from genome assembly GCA_036365145.1 of Orientallactaga sibirica. Taxonomy (NCBI): domain Eukaryota; kingdom Metazoa; phylum Chordata; class Mammalia; order Rodentia; family Dipodidae; genus Orientallactaga; species Orientallactaga sibirica. Next base: position 5,567,477 of record JAEOAD010000083.1, read on the forward strand.
TTCTATTAGCTTCTATGATATGGTTTAATAGTTGATCTTACTCTTTTTTTTGTAAACATAGAGTATAATAATAGTAAAATTGTTTGCATAGCAGGCATAAATCTAACAGATGATTTGAATTTTGGTTGAATATTATAAATGATCATGTAAAATTTTATAAACTTTCATTATTTCAACATCCATCTTGATTTCAGTGACTGATGTTCAGTATGTACTTAAATTATATTGTTTTTCTCTATGTATGTTATTGTCATGTACATACATATGTATATTTATGTTCCTATGTGTGTGTGTAGATGCATATATATGAAAACCAGAATTTGTCATTGCTATCTACAATATGTATGTGTGTCCCAATAAATTACAAGTACATATACCTCTGTGTGTGTGTGTGTGTGTGTGTGTGTGTGTGTATATATATATATACATATTTGTATTTGGGGTTTATGTAATATGTGTGGGGTGTGTTTATATATAATGTATATAGGTATTTACATATTTGTGCTACCCTTGTGTACAAATCCAAAGGCCAGAGGTGAATGTATGGTGTCCTCCCCTCTTTCTTTTCCATGTTGTTTTATTTTTTAAAAATATTTATTTATTTGAGAGAGAAAGAGGGAGAGAGAGAGAGAAAGAGAGATTGAGAATGGGCATGCCGGGGCCTCTGGCAACTGAAAATGAACTCCAGATGAGTCAAACTGTGATACTTTGGCTTTGCAGGCAAACACTGTAACCACTAAGCCATCTCTCCAGGCCTTGTTGTTTTCTTGAGATAGAGTATATCATTGAACCTGAAGCTGCCATTTTTCAGTCACACTGGCTGACCTGTTAGCCCTTAGTGATTTTTCTTTCTTTCCACCCTCAGTACTGGGACCATATCAGGTTTTTTTTTTTTTTTTTGGGGAGACAGAGAAAAACAGAGAGAGAGGGAGAGGAAGACAGATAGAGATGGGCGCACCAGCAGCCTCTTAGCTGCTGCGAATGAAATCTAGATGCATTTGCCACCTTGTGGGAAAGTGTGGCATTGAGCCCTTGTGTCACTTTGCATCTGGCTAAACGTGGGACATGGAGATTGGAACCACTGGAGTTGGAACCAGCGTTCTTAGGCTTAGGAGGCAGGCACCTTAACTGCTAAGCCATCTCTCCAGCCCCCATGTCAGGTTTTTAATATGGATGCTGGGGATCCAACTAAGACCTCCCCAGACTCTCATGGTTGTGAAGCATCTCTCCAGGCTCTCTAGCTTATTTGTCTGAGTCTACAGCTCACCATTTGGGCTATTCTCTCTAGCCAGCAAGTCCCAATGATCCTCCTGTCTATGTCACCTCCTTAGGAGGTGAAAACTTTTTTTAAAAAAATATTTTATTTTTATTTATTTATTTGAGAGAGACAGAGAGATACAGAAATAGGCAGAGAGAGAGAGAATGGGTGCGCCAGGGTCTCCAGCCACTGCAAACGAACTCCAGATGCATGTGCCCCCTTGTGCATCTGGCTTACATGGGTCCTGGAGAACTGAGCCTCGAACCGGGGTCCTTAGGCTTCTCAGGCAAGTGCCCAACCGCTAAGCCATCTCTCCAGCCCAAAAACTTTTTCCTTAATAGTTGGTGGGCATTGGAACTCAGCTCCGTATGCTTACATGACAAGCAGTCCTCCCATTATATTTTTTTTACTTTCTTGTAGCTGTGATCAAATACCTAGCCACAAGCAACTTAAAGATCTCCATCACACCTAGTGAGCCATCTCCCCAACCTCTGAAAAATTAAAACTGAAAATCATTCAAGGAAAATATAGAGTGATACTTTTGTTTCCAAACTTGAGTCATTAGTAGAATATTTAAGTAGAGTATAATTTGAAAAGAGACTTAGTAGAATGTATTTATCAGAACATTGACTATAGAAAAGATGGTTTTTACCTAAAGCATATTAGATAATAATCACACATTATATATCCAAGCTAAACTTTAAGCAAAAAAGATCAGTAGATTCACATGCTTTTTCCCTAATGAAATTACATTTGTTTGAATTTATTACTTTTTTTTTCTGTGCCAAAAGTTCAACTGTATGACTATTTTAACCATTCAGGAAACTATAATAAGGAGACCAATTATTTAATTTGCATACCAGAGATTCTTTATTATACATGAGAACTGAAACATTTCCCCTTGTTTTAAATTTCCATATTACTTATTCCAGGCCATTATGAAGAGTTGAGCATTGAAAGATATACTTAGCATAAGTGCTTGATGTTGGCACCAAAATGGATGCTAAATACACTGTTAGCTCTCCATACTAGACAAGCATCATCGTCTGTGACTGAGCCTTCCTAAGCTGTCTATTTTCTGATTCTCTATTCTCACTTCTCATCATTCATTTACAACTTCACACTATATAGTCTAAACATATTGAACCTATTACAGTTCCCTAAATATGTCTCCATTTGTGTGCATACGTGCATATGCTTTGTCTGCTTAGCATATTTTTCTTACCCCTCCAGATCTGTGGCACATCTGTTTTTAAAGATGAGCTGGTTTCAATTAGGTGAACAAGAGCTTGACTCATTAGATCTTAGATAAAGTATATGAAATTTAGTCTTCACTCTGACAGCGACAGTGGAGTATAAGTAAACTATTATGATTGGACTCTCTATCTCTCTTTTTTTACTTTACTATGGTGCAAAAGTGATTCACATTTAGTAGAAGCTATTCCTCAAATTTTGATTTCGACCTTTTCAGGGACTAGCAATGTATGTTTGCATACTTTCTTCTGATGCTGGACAGTAATAGCGAGCTACTGCTCCATGTCAGCTATGCCTGACAAAGGAAATGGTATTTCTAAGTGCAGGGTGTTGCTAAGCTATCATGGTAAGTAGATTGGGTATATTAAACCCATTTTTGACCTCTGATATTTCCAATTTATGAGTTTATTGGGAATGTGACCTTACCATAAGTTGAGGTGAAATCTGTTAGCCATCATCCTTTTGTTCCTTGGTACTTAGATGGGAAATAATGAAAGGATCATTTTGGTGAGAACAGTGTTCTTTCTTTGTAGTGTTAGCTTCAACTGAAAAAATGAGAGAATGACCCTTGTTTCCTGAGTCACCATAACTACTTGAACATGGTCACATGGTGGACTAAGGACAGCACATCTTTAAGTATATTATGACTTCATAAAATCCTATTCTCCTGTCCCTTGTTCATCCAAATGCACAAGATGATATTTCTGAATTTATGCAGTAACACTACATTAGAATTCCAATCTACAATCAGGTTTGCAACAGTTCTCAGCTGCTTCATAGCTCCTATTATTATTGCCTCCTTCTTTTCCTTTCCTTTTATTTCTTCCTCCTAGCTTCCTAGAAGTTCATATTCAAACTAGTGGATTACTACATGAAATGCTAACCCTACCCGCATGGCTATGTTTTCATTCATTTTTCCTCTCCAAAATCTTCTTAAGCATCTTTTCTATATCATTCTCTGAGATGTCTGCAGAGTGTGCACTGTTTATTGTTTAGTCTAAAGGCTGCACTACTGAGTAACAGGAATTCAGGCTATTGGGTTTAAATCTGGATAAAGCATTGCTAACTGTTTTGCAACATGCCAGGTATTCGCTGGCCTCCCCCTCCTCACAGCAACATCTCTAGCAGGTGAAAAACATTCTCAAAGGTCTCTGGATTCTTTGGAAGCCTGAATATAAGATTTTCTCATCACCTGATAGGTTTATAAAACACGTTAGTTTTAACTTTTCTTAATAGCAATACTAGTAGTAAAGGAGGTAATATTAGAAATGTAATGTAATGTAAACATGGCAACTTTTTAAATATTAATGGCATTTTATTTTTACTTATTTGCAAGCATAGAGAGACAGAGAGAGAAGAGAGACAGACACAGAGACAATGGTCGTGCCAGGGCCTCCAACCACTGCAAACAAACTCCAGACACATGTGTCCCCTTGTGCATCTGGCTTACATGGGTACTGGGAAATCCAACCTGGGTCCTTTGGCTTCACAGGAAAGCACCTTAACCGCTAAGTCATCTCTCATGGAAACTTTTTAGTTATGATAAGTTCTAGAAAAGGAAAAACCTAGGATACTTGAGAAAAAAATCGGAGAAATAAGATTCAGTAAAATGATCATTGAAAAGTTCATAAGATGATGACAGTTAAATGAGAAAAAAAAATCATGTGGCATAAGAAGACCAGGGGCAAATGGTCTCTCAGGCTGTCACAAGAGAGAGGAACATCTGGTACATTGCAGACATGGAGCTACTATGGCAATCCAGTGCTCTGTTTCAAAAGGGTCATGTGGCAAGGTTCAATGGCGTGGAGGCACCTCTGCATCACCTAAGGATATTATCTGCCGTGGGAATGATTGATGTTCCCTTCACTGGTGGCTGTGTGCTGTCTATACAATTGATGCCATGCATGGCCATAATCCATCCACATCAAGATGATCTGTGAGGCAGTTGCTCACCAAAGTCTCTTTTATGAAAATCACCTCCTTTAACCTGAGAATTTCAAAACAGTGTCCAAGGCCCAGGACTTTTGAAATGCCTCTTATATTTGAAAAGTATGATATTCTCAAAGAACTTCTGAATAAGTTCTTTGAAACTCACTTTTAGGTACAAGTTGTTGGATGGATGAGATAGACTATAGAATCCCATTGCAATCTACACTTCCTCTCTACAACTTATTTGCTCAAGAATCTTTTTTAAAAAAATATATTTATTTGAGAGAGGGAGAGAGAGAGAGAGAGACAGGTAGAGAGAGAGAGACAGAGAGAGAAAGAGAGAGAGGTAGGGAGGGAAGTAGGGAGGGAGAGATTGGGCAGGCCAGGATTTCTAACCACTGCAAACAAACTCTTGGCACATGTACCCCCTTGTGCATCTTGCTTATATGGGTTCTGGGGAATTGAACTTAGGTCTTTAGGCTTCTTAGTCAAGCACCTTAACTGCTAAGTCATCTCTCCAGCCCATTGAGGCACTTTTATAAATATTTTTTGGGAATAAAATGTTAAGCATAAAGTTAGTGGATAACAGCGGGACCATTTTTTAATTTAATAATTCTCTGTTTAGGAAATCTTGGTGCAGAGTGTCTGGAGTTTCAGCTCAAAGTTTCACAAAGCTGAAATCAAGGTCTACTCCCTGTTTTCATCTTCAGCAAGGATTTTTTCAAGCTTACACAATAGTGTTAGACTATAGGACTGTGGTCCCTTGTCTCCTAGTCAAGTCTTCCTTAAGCTCCTATATATGATTCACATCCTTTCTAAGAAGTCTCCTTTATCTTCAAAGACAGGATGGAGTAGTATGCTTTTTTAAAAGTTATTTTTTATTAGATATGGACATACTTAGTATGTAAACAACACATGTTGGTACCATTCTTTCCCTCCTCCCTGCCCCTTTTCTAAAGAGGCCTTCCTTGTTGGGAATGCAGGTCAACTCCATGGGGATTGTGGATCATGCATTGTGGGGCAGCAGTCAGTTATTGGGGAGAGTAGTGTGCTTTTTTTTTTTTTTTTTTTTTTTTTGAGAGAGAGACAGAGAGAAAGGGAGAGGAAGACAGATAGAGATGGGCATGCACCAGCAGCGTCTCAGCTGCTGCAAAGGAAATCTAGATGCATTCGCCCCCTTGTGGTCAAGTGTGGCATTGCGCCCTTGTGTCACTGCATCTGGCTAAACGTGGGACCTGGAGATTGGAACCGCTGGAGATTGGAACCAGCGTTCTTAGGCTTAGAAGGCAGGAGCCTTAACCGCTAAGCCATCTTTCCAGCCCTAAAGTTATTTTTAACATTTATTTTTTATTTATTTACTAGAGAGAGAAAGAGAGACAATGAATGGGTATGTCAGGGCCTTCAGCCATTGCAAATGAACTCCATATGCATGCACCACTTTGTTAATCTGGCTTTATGTGGGTCCTGGGGAATCAAATCTGGGTCCTTTGGTTTTGCATTCAAGCACCTTAACCATTAAGTCATCTCTCCAGGCCTGGAATAGCACTTTTTTTGAACTCTTTTTAGTCTTCAAATTCTTTCCAGGCAGAATTAGAATACTTTTAAGGGTTAATCTCACTAGGACATATCCAGCTAGATGATAGATATCCCTATCTTAAGTTCAAGTGCCTGGCCTATCAGAACTTAATCACTGCAGTATTCATTCAATCATTTCCAAAATAGCCACCCTCGGTTGAGGGTATGGCAGAAATGTTTGGGGTCATTTTAGATGCCTACTTACCGGGTGTTTACAAGGACTTCCAGCTACAGATTGCTCCCATATAAATCAGGAATGTGAAGGTTGCTCTTTCATCAGGATTTCTCTGATAAGTGTATTAGACAGTGTCATGGGTATAATATGGTCATCAATATGCCAATGCTATTAAATGTCAGAGCTGTTACACTACTGTTATGACTGCCACCACTAGCACCTCCTCCAATATATTCCAGTCTTGTGTGTTCTGTAGAAACTAGCATTGCTTCTATATTGATATTCTTTTGTCTTTTTTTTTTTTTTTTTGGACATGAAGACAATTATTTGCCTATGAAAACAAGTGCCCTCTGAGATAGTTTCTTCCCCAGTCCTCCTTTGGAAGGTAATTTCTTGAAGCAGTGTGGTGGGATTTCTACATGTATCCATTTCCAACAACATAGCAACACACATTCTTCATGAGATGACTTTATATATGTTTAATAATTATACTAAACAGTGTGTATATTGAGGTCTTATTAAGATTTCAGGGAACCTCCTTTTCCTGATTCATAATATTGGCATATGAATGATGACTATCAAACACAGTAGATGGTTAAAATTAAGTCACCATATAGTAACCTCCAGATAAACCACAGTGTGGTTATCAGCACAAAGATAACATAAGCTCTTATACCACTTTGGAATTTAAAATTGTTAAAAAAAAATTCCTAATATGGTACCTTTAAAATATTAAATTCATCACATTTTTCATATTTTAAAACTAGAATAAAGGGGCTGGAGAGATGGCTTAGCGGTTAAGAAGCCTGCCTGCTAAGCCTAAGAATGCTGGTTCCAATCTCCAGTGGTTCCAATCTCCAGGTCCCACGTTTAGCCAGATGCAAAGTGACGCAAGGGCGCAATGCCGCACTTGCCCACAAAGGGGCGCACACATCTGGATTTCATTCACAGCAGCTGAGAGACTGCTGGCGCGCCCATTCTCTGTCTTCCTCTCTCCTCTCTATCTGATTCTCTCTGTGTCTTTCTCCAAAAATAAATAAATTATAAAAAAATAAAAAATAAACTAGAATAAAACATGATTGCTCTTGATTGCTCAGTACAAACTTAAATTTTGGTTCAAGCACAGGGCCTCTTACATTCTAGGCAAGAGCTTTCTACCAGTTAGCTATGTTCCCAGATCAAGCTTTTTTCTAGATGCCCACAGAATGATACTGATTTTTTTTCTCTTAAATCAATATATACTATTTTGAAACCTTTCAGTTTTGTTTTCATTGTCTCAAATTTATTCTAGAGAGGATAAATTCCAGGTGAGATCTCACAGCCCTTTCATTGCAGGTTTTGATGAATGCTGGCTAGGTAGGCTTTGATAGATGTGGTGTGTTGAAACATTTCAGTCAGGTTTTTATTTTCCCGAGTAGTCATGCTGATTGAGAAATGAAGAGTATTGAGCGGATCTCTTTGATTCATGACATCTGTTGTGTTTTCCCACCTAATCCACCATGCCCCAGAAGTGGGACACTAACAGAGAAAAAGCAAAGAGATACTGTTGCAACCACCAGCATCAGTAAATGGTTTTCACAAAATGTAAAGCTGAAATATCTGCTGTCTTAACAACCTAAAGAGCTCAAAATGGGTTTGGTGACATTTGATGTTTTACTCGCTGGTGTGTATCTCCAAGGTTGAGCTATTTTTATCATGTTTAAAGATAATATTGCTTTTTTTTTCTTTCCCTCTTCTTTTTGAATGACACCTGTCATTTTCCAGAATTTCATGTGCATTCCAAATAAATCTATGCTATTTTAAAAAAGTAACTTTTATTGTCAGTTACTAATGTTTTGATTATCCACATTAGTATTTCTAATGTTTTACTTTTGGCTAAATAGGAAATGGAATTTATTTGCTCTTTGAATACATTTGGAACAACTAGTTTTTGCCAAGCACAAAATTAGGTATTGATAGTATCGATTGAGCATGGAGTTGTGTTAAAAGAACAGAGCAAGAGACACACTGTCCAGAATATTCCAGGCTGACTGAGGAGCTACAGAAAGGCTGCTTCATCTCTTCCTGCCTCATTTTGTTTCTTTGTATAAAATAGATGATAATAGCACTTATCACACAAGACTATAGTGAGGAGTAAAGAGTTCATATTTCTAAAATGCTCAAAAATACTGCCAAGCATATGATTTTTATGTAAATTAGAAAATGTTGAGATTGGCACACTTACCTCCATGTCTGTAAGGGAGAAAAGGACCAAAATTAAGTTTTTATAGGCTATGGAATTAATTTAGTGCCTAAGGGTGCTTAGCACTTAAGCATGGGCGTCTGAGATTGCTCCAGTTTGATTCCTTCAGAAGGCATATCAATGGCTGGGTGTGGCCATGCACATCTTTAAGCACTGGAGGGAGCCATGAGGAGGAGGAGGAAGACAATAGAATTGTTGGTGCTTAGTAATGGAAAAAAAGGCATTGTGCATTGAGAGAGACACTCTATGAAGGAAATAATTAAAAGAATAATAGAGAGGAGCCACAGAAGTCCTCCTTTGGATTGGCCTACACACACAAGCATGCATGCATTCACATACATATATCACACATAAAACACATAACATATACCTTACACACACATTAAATTTTGATTGGAAGTGATATCATTATACATTGAATGCATTTGGGACTATAGGGTATGAGAGCAATAAGAAAAACCTTCAAGGAAAAAATGATGCTTTATTTACATCTTGAATAGTGAATAAAAGACAATGCAGGCAGGTTAGAGAACTCCAGGCACCAAATCTATACTGAACAGTTCAGCAGTAAAGTCTGAACTGTGAGACTGGGTAGGGGAGTGATGGGTGATGAGTCATCTCTGGTGATGGGAAGGACATGTTTCTGTTGGTATTGTTTTCTTCCTTAAAGAGCACCAAAAAGTTACTAAATACTTTCATCAGAAGTAATTGACCTGATCATGATGCAGCATACTGGATGAGAAGAACTCTACCAGTAGGCGTGAGGCTGGGGTAAGAGCACTGTTCAGGATATTGTAGTATTGACATAGTTTCTGTGAGTCAGCAGTGATGGAGCAAAGCTCTGAATATAGACACAGAATCTGTCTGAAGGTTGAGGGCAGCACAGCAGGAAAGAGTTTTAGTTACTGACTGGGGAAATGCAAGGAAACTGACCTACTCATCACACATCATTCTGGAGATTGTTTATCCTTTCAGATTACAGTGCAGAGAAGAAAGCACAGACTTGCTAGTTGGCCATATTAACAACACATATTACATTGGCATCATGAATGGATCAAAGGAAACTTTAGAACAAGAGCACTCCCCTTTATATTTAGAACAAGAGCACTCCCCTTTATATTTAGAACAAGAACACTCCCCTTTATATTTAGAACAAGAGCACTCCCCTTTATACTTAGAGAAGAGCAGACCTGTAAAACTATTCACCACCACTCCTAGAACACTACAGATGGGAGAGAGAAACCAACAAGTTTTAGGCACTCTGTTATTTGTGCTACAGAGTAGAAGGACATTGATTTTGTAATTATATACCCCTGGATTTTACAGAATCTCCAGAATGGTCAGCATAGGAAAACCACGTTTTGTTGTCTCTGTTTTCTCAACCCTAAAAGAGAACTAAAAAATACCTGCTTTCTATCAATGTTGGGAAAAGGAAAATGCTCTTCTTTCATTTATGTAATTTTCTAGTTCCTACTGCCTGTGAGAACCTCAAGTAAGCTCTAAGGACAGAGGCAGCTCCACTTATTCACCTTTTAGTTGGTTCAGGTTAAGAAGGCATGCGTTAAATAGTGGAACATTGAGCTAGAAATCAAGAGTCAGGTCCATAGAAAATGAAAACAAAATGCGGATTGTGGAAAGAGAGCAAAAGTTAAGTCTAAAGGTCAAGTTAGGTGCCAAACTTAAGATAATAATTGAACTGATTCTCAGCCAAGCTGGAGAAATATAGTGAACCCCAGATTTTATGCTGGGCCTACTTCCTGCTAGAACAGGGCACTATGACACCCAGAAATGCAAGAATGAAGAATAAAGTGGTAACAGGAAGAAATGCCCTGCAGCTAATTAAGAGCTTCCTGCTCTTTAGCAGGAAAGTTAAAGCAAGTGACTCTCATCCCATATGTTATACTTTGGATCCGGCTTTGCAAAAATGAGGAAGCACATTTGCTGTTCTAGTTTCCTCTCTAAGTAGGCATGCATTTTGTAGTTTCCCATTATGTTGCTATCTTATTAATGAAGAATTATTATGGCAAAGAAATCTTTCGAGGCAGTTTAAACTGGTAAATCACTTAAAGGGGAGGAAAGGATGTTTTCAATCTGTAATCAGGGACTCCTAAACATTAGGACACATATCATCTTGTTCCCAATCTCCCTGTTGAGCTGCAATCATAATGCATTTCTTTTCGCAGTGTCTGGGGGCAGGGGAGAAATAAACAGTGCTCAGCAGAAAGTGTGTTGAATTTTCAGTGAAGCAGATATTTACAGAAATGTTAGACTTGGAAATGAATAAAAGGTGAATCTCTAGAGACTCATCACTATGTAAGATTCAGAGGTAAGTTATAAATTTAGTTGTGCAGAAAAAAATGCTATTCAATTAATGGGAAAAATGTGGTCACAGAATTTTCCTGTGATAAGGCAGAAGAACAAATTGACCCATGTATCCTTACAATAGAGCAAGGAAAGACAGTTGGCTTTTTTTTTTTTTTTTTTTTGTCATGGCTTAGTAAATTAAGTTCTGTGCAAAGCCTGTTGATGATGGGGTTATAGCAAACAAATTAAACAACCACACTTAAAATTATATATTTTGTAAGTAATCTGAGAAAAGTGAGTGATTTATGTCACCTTCTTTTGAGAATTGTGAATTTTTACACAAGGATTGATGAAACCATGGCTCTATTACTTATCTGTTGCTCTCCAAAAAATTCCCCAGCACTTAATAGTCTAAAATACACGTTTGATTTCATAGAGAGTGTCATTCAGAGTCTCCAGAGTAGAGTAGATGAATGATAAGGTTAAGAAACTCAGGAGATGGAAGTTGTTACACCAACAGGGCTGTAGTCATCTTGAATCATCAATGGGAACAAGAGAATCAGCTTCTAAGGCTGTTGCCATACAGACCTCCCAACATCAGCATGAGTGCCTGAAATAAAGCACAAGGTACTTAGTGAAATTGTAATTTGCAGAAAGCAACAAGTAGAATATAAGTGTAATTGTATCAGCAATGCCACAAATAATATACTAAACATAAAATCGATGCATAACTTTGGTAAATTTTTTTTTCTTTTGGTTTTTCGAGGCAGGGTCTCACTCTGGCCCAGGCTGACCTGGAATTCACTATGTAGTCTCAGGATGGCCTCGAACTCACAGCAATCCTCCTACCTCTGCCTCCTGAGTGCTGGGATTAAAGGCGTGCACCACCACGCCGGGCTTAACTTTGGTAAATTTTAATTTGATAAATATAGCAGGTCTACATGGCAGAGTGGCTGTATTCTGTCACCCCAACTGACCCAAAAAGAATAAAAAGTGGAAAGTCATATGCCATCACTACTTCCATATTGCATTCATCACAAACAAAACACAAAGCCCAACACACACTCAAAGAGTGAAAAATTAGTCTCCATCTTTGTGAAGAGGCTTGTCAGCCAGTATCCATATTTGAGAACCACATAGATATATGCACTCTGAATGCATTTATAGGTTTCAAATGAATAGTTTTGTGTTCAATGTTGATCTTAACTGTCTAAATTCATAACATACCTATGTTTGACCTCACTGTACAGAGTTGTGCTGGTTACACAGGTAAGCCTCAATCTCTGCACAAACCACATGGATATTCAAGTAACTGTGGGCTTAAAATATCCAGAGGAAAATTGTTCCCATGCTGAATATACAGAGTTTTTCTTGGCATGATTGCCTAAACCACACAGCATAGCAACTGTTACATAGAATTCACATTGAATTAGGTATTATAAGTAACTTACAGATGATTTGAAATACATGAGAGGATGTAGGTCATGTGCAAATACTATAGCATTTTATAGAAAAGCCTGCTGATTCAAGCTTATACAAACTGGGGTAACATACAAATAGGTGCAAAGCACTTCACTCCCTTCTTTGCAAAGTCATCTTTGTCCTTGGTGTCCTGAAGCATCTCTATTTTTAATCAAATAGCAATAAAATACTCTCACTCAAATATTGGAAAGTCCATTTGTGTTGTAATGTATAGTGGATACATACGGATATCTATCTATCTATCTATCTATGCATACATATATGTATAATTATTGCTAGAAATGAACCTAGGAAGTTGGTCATGCTAGACACTATACTACTAAGCTACACCTCCAGTCTCTACCTAGATTTTTAATGCCTGGCACTTTTGCTTAGTTTTTCTCACATTGTCTTTTCCTTATTTGTTAATAATTCCTCTATTTCTCATAATAAATATATATATGCATATATAAAATTGAGATCAATTTTAGATTATATATATCATCAATCTACAATTCTAGGTATTACATTTTCTTTGAAATAGTTGTGTTTCTCAAATTCCCAATTATTCTATTCTGTGTGTTTATTTTCCCTGGGAATATTAGCTCTTTACAAAGATAACAAACTGTATACGGCGTAAAATATATATCACTCCTCGTGGTACCTTAATAAGAACCCTTATAGCAGCCAGCTCTAAATAGGTAGGTACTACTTGTCCTTCAATATTTTTCTTTTACTATTCTCCCACATCAATGCCTGTCTTCTACCTCAGGCAAAAACCACTACCCCTCCCACACACAGTGGTTCAAAATAGCTCCATCCATTATCCAGGGAATTTTATCAGACTTTTATCTGTTTCGTGGTGTTTTTCCTTTATACAACCTTTATGTTTGATGTGGGGAAATGTAGCAGTTTACTAGTTCAGTAAATTAGCGCAAAATGTTTGAGCAATGATTTTTCCTTCTTACTAGATAGTAACTTGTCTATATAAGTACAACATACAAAACATGTCTAAAAAATTTATCATTGCCTTTTATTTAGGATGAGTAATATGCAACACAATGAAGAGGTTAGCTCTTTTAAACTGATCTCTGAGGGCATGACATTTAGAAAAACCACATGAAGTGAGGGAGTAAATAACTTAAAGATTTGTGAGGAAAGTATTCTCAATGAAGGCATCATTTTTTTTTCAAAGCCCCAAGGTAGAAAAATCTTGATGTGGTGCAAGTAAAACAAGACAACTATTGTATTTCTAGAACTGATAAAGTGGGTTTAGTGTTTAGATTGAAAGGAAAGCAGATAGATACTAGCTACATTGTAAAAGCAGGGATTAGAAAATGTTCTATAAATGGCCAGAAAGTAAACATATTTGTCTTTGAAAGTCTGCTATAATCACAAAATTTGGTTTTAACAGTATATAAGTAATGACAGACACTATTAATAAACATGAATAACTATGCACCAAAAGAAACTCTTCTTTGACATAGTCATAGCAAAGTAACATGAGACAAAAGAAAAACTATATATATTGGACTAAAACAAAATTTAAACCCCTGCATATCAAAGGAAAAAATCCAAAAATGTAAAGGTAACCTATGAACTAGGAAAATGTTTACATATAATACATCTGAAAAGTGGTTAAAATCCAGTATCTAGAGGAGTCTTCATAGAGCCAACTGCAAAATTTGCATGGAAGTGCCAAAAAATATCCCTAATAACCTAATGAAAGTGAATTTTGCCTGAGGTATGTTGTGCCAAAAGAGCAAAACAGGATACATTATATTAAGTAAACTGAAAACATATGATGAGGCTGTAATAAATGAAACTGCAGAGCCCTGGCATAAAAAATAGAAGCATAATTCAACAATAATAAAAGAAAAACTCAGAGGTAAGCTCACACATATTCTTTCAACTGGTTTTGGGCAAAGGAGAGAGTAAACATATGAGAAGGTGCATTTTAATCACCAGGAAAATGAAGACTACAAGCTACCACTTAACTCCCCCTTAGATTAGTGTCTATAAAAAGGAAAAGGCACCTGGGGAGACGACTGTCAGAAAAGGCTTCACTGTGCAATCAATCACACAGACCTGAGTTTGGATCCCTAGCATCATTGAAATGCCAAGTGCATCACTCCCTTGTGATCCTAGCTCTGAGCAGGCAGAGGCAGCAGTGTCCCTGCACTTTGCTTGCTAGTTACTCTAGCTGAATGGGTGAGTTTCAGTTTTTGTGAGAGATCCTGTTTCAGAAAAGCAAGGTGGGGATAGAGAGATGGCTTAGCAGTTAAGGTGCTTGCCTGTGAAGCCTAAGGACCCATGTTTGACTCTCTAGATCCAATGTAAGGCAGACACACAAAGGTGAGGCAAGCACAAGTTCACACATGCCCAGTAGGTGACACAAGCATCTGGAGTTCAATTGCAGTGGCTGAGACCCTGGTGAGCCAGTTCTCTCTCTCTCTCTCTCTCTCTCTCTCTCTCTGCCCCTCTCTGCCTTTCTCTAAAAATTAAAAAAAAAAAAAAGGTGGAGGGCAATTGAAGGAGAGACTTGACTTAACCTCTGCTGTTCATACACACATGCACACAAATGTACATATACAAGTGCACTCACACACATACACATACAAACACATATGAAAGGAAATGAACAAAGGACATGTGTTTTGGTGAGGATGTGGAAAAACTGGAATATCTTGTGCACCCTTGATAGAAATCCTGGAGGATAGAACTAAAAAATACTATGGCAAGTCTTTGTTTAGAGAACTGAAGATAGCTTTACTATATAATACAGAAATTCAAGCTCTGAGTATACATTCCAAAGAATCAAAGGTGGAGTTTTAAAGAGATATTTGTGTATTCATGTGCCTGGAAACATTATTTATTACAACTCTTTATAGTAAATATACTTCAACTAAACTCAAAATTACTAAGTTCTTAGGTTTTTAAATTTTGTTTATTTATTATTTGTGTGCATGTGTGTGTATGTTCATGTGAGTGTGTGAGTACTGGTATGCACACTTCATTGCACATAGGGAGGACAAAGAACAATTTCTGGTGTCAGTGCTTTCCTTTGCATCTCATTTGTGGCAATTTTCTCTGTATTCTTAGTGCTGCTATTCTTTGTTATGCTCGCCATAGTCTTGTGGAAAATTCTCTTGGCTCCACCTCCCATCTCTAGTCAGCATCAACAGGCTGGAATAACAGAAGCCCAACATCTCTTATGTGTGGTCTGAGGATTGAACTCACATACTTCATTTTGAGTGGCAAGTGCTTTATCTATTGATCCATCTCCTTAGCCACAGTCTTCAATTTTAATGTACAACTCTAGTAATTATTTGAAATGATAGTATAGAAATTCTGTTGGAAATTATACAGTTAATTATTACCATAATTTAAAATATTCAGTAATATAATTTCTACATTAGTTCATTTGTTTTGATACAGGATTTCACTCTGTAGCTCAGGCTTGTCTCTGACTCACAGTAATCCACCTGTCTCAGCTTACACAGTGCAAGATTATGGGATTAAGGCAACATGCCAGGCAATGAGTTAATTTCTTTTACAGAAGTAAATAGCCTGTGAATAAACACAGTAGCAGCTTACAAATAAATGATGGGACCTAGTCATTAAATTACTACCTTAAAATGTTCACAACTACAGAGATAAAAAGTAGAGGCAAAATTTTTCAAGGAATAAATTTTAAAAATAAAGGATGTATTCATTAAATTACTAGCTTAAAATGTTTACAACTATGCAGATAAGAAGTAGAGGCAAACTTTTTTGAGGAATAAATTTTAAAAATAAAGCTTTCAGAGACACTTTCATATTCAGTTTAATTAGCCTTTGCAATGTTTCTCCAGCCATTTGTTAGTAATGCATGGATGTATAATAGTAAGTGTTAAATCATGATGAAATAAGGGAAAATGTGTGCTGAATTCCACTTTAATTAGTTGTATTGTAGAAGCATGTTAAGAAAATACTTCCAGCTGGGCGTGGTGATATATACCTGCAATCTTTGTTCTTGAAACTTTGAGGTGGAAGAAGAGTTCAAGGCAAGCCTTTATATAGTAGAGAGAAGGAAAAGAAAAATGGAATGAGGAAGCTTCTGTATAAAGCTGAAATTTAGCATGTAATTCAGAAAATAGTACCAGGCATGCAAGTTTATCAAGGGAAGGGTACTCAAGGCCCAGTATCCCTAACACAACCTCTTTTTCTCATCAAACATTCTGACTCCCTTTTGGTAGAATACAAGGAACAAATGACTGCTGATATTTAGCTGTTTTTCTGGGGCAAAATGGATGAAACCACAAGTAAACTCACTGTATATATTCATTTAAAAAACAATAGTGAATAATGAAAAGTAAGTCCTGTTCCTTTACCTATACTAAGAAAACACAATACTAAGAAAACATAATGACCAATTCTTTCCCAGCTACTGGTTTCAGATGGGGGCCAAGTGCATGATGCCTGCACTGTGAAGATTTTAATGCATATATAATGCCACTCTTTCCAACAAAATCTGACAGTGGAATGAGCACTGTTGTAATATTCCAAAATGAAAATGAAAATGAATGTCAGAAATAATAATAGGGGAAGCTTCATATCCTGAGAGTCCAATTTTAGTGAAAGAAAAAGCCTCATTGCTAATAAATTCATTATAGTATTTATTTCAAAGTATCAGAGGGAAGGATTTTTTTTAAATGAATTATGATAAATATCTGAGGATATGTTTAAATACTCTGCAGAAAATAAAGCCAAATAAATATGCAAACAAACATTTGGTTACCTTCTCTAATATTAAAAAGGGCCAAGAAATTTGGGAAATAGAGGGACTGAGGATATTACACTTGTTTATAACTCTTCAGATCCTCGATTCCATTCCCATCACTGCAAAGAAAGAAAGAGAGGAAGAGAGAAAAAGAGAGGAATTAAATATAAATGATCTGGAACTTCCAACAATTCTCATTTTTACTCTTTGCAAAGCCAAACTCTTCTACTAGACACAACTTCCTTCACACTCCCAGCATTGTTTGATAGGAACACCTTACAACTTTCAGTTTTATCACCTAGATTGTATTCTTAGAGTTTTACAAAGGCATGGCAACATTCAAGGCGGAAGAGATAAAAACATGAAAGTAATAGACTATAGCAGATAAGTGTATAAAATACACTGTAATAACAAACACATAGACCTAGTAATTGAGAAAAAATAAAACAACACATATGAACAGCTTCATAAACTCGCATTATACTTTTATATAAAATAATGCCAGGAATATCAATAATAAAAATTACTCTAATAAACACAGACCCAAGCAATTCATTCTAAAGGATGGATGGAATGGAGAGCATCAAACATTGTCCACATCAGATTTTGTCATGCTCTATCTACTTTTGGAAAGCTTTATCACACATCTTCTTACTTTATTTTTGCTCTCTTTTACTTTACTATTAATTTTAAATATATTATCATGACTATTTTTCTTACTTAAATAATAATAAATGCTACAGGAAATAACATATCACCATTTACCCAAACTAAACCTCTCTTGGAGTTATCTTATATTTCTGCTAGTAAATAGTACCTACTGTAAAACACTGAGATTAACTAGTGTTTTTTTTTTTAATTAGTGAAATCAAATTTTATTAATGTAAAAGATTTTTTTCTTGGCACTGCAGAGTATATGTTTGTTGAAAATTATCTTAGTTCTTGCTGAACCCTCTATAGGGAAGAAAGCTCACAGGATCAGAGTAAGTTGGACAATTCCTATGACTACTTTCCTCATTGAAGGTGGATGTTGCTCTGCTTGTATGAAGGAAGGTGGAAGCTAGTCTTATACAATATGTAGAGTACTTGACTTCTCAGATAGTCAAGAACTTGAAAAAGCAATTTAAGGAAGAATAGGCTTCTTCCCTGAACATGTTATAAATCTATTAGATATATTGAAATTAGAAGTTATTGGGTCAAGTGAGCCAGAGAGTTTATGACCAAGAACAATATTTGTAGTTATGAGTGTAATAAAATATTTTGCTTCATGAATTAATTTCCCCCATGTATACTTGATGGAATAATTGGTTCATTGAATACAGACAGAGTTTCTCATTTTTCAAAAGCAGCATGGCCACTGCTCATTTGAAGACACCTGCTTTCTTGTGGGATGTCATATGCCATGTTCCTATTAAGCAAATTGAGCTTTTGATAGTTGTCTGTTAGTGGCAGAGATAAAGTGAAAATTATGTCACTCAGTATCTATTTAGAATTTCATTCAAAATGTTCTTGTCATCAGAAAACTCTGCACATTAATTCTAATATGGCCAGCACTTAATTTCTGATGTCACTGCCCAGTTCTTCTAGTTTAAAACAAAGGGGATGCTTATATTTAAACCATATGCCTACTGCAGCTCATACTAAGAGGGTACTTTACATATTCTGAAAAGTGAAATTGGAAAATAGTCTCTCTAAATTTTCACTTGAAGGACAAGACATAGTTTTATATTTTGCTTTTGTGTACCTTCTCTGAAACCATGGGCTTACACTGGTAATGATAAAAGACAGGTGGGTATGCTTATTAATATCATATTTGGATATTAATTTGGGACATTTCTGTCTCATGTGCCATCTTTCCTTGAACCACCAAAATTTTTTCCTCAAATAAAACAACTAGCCTCATTGCCTCTTGATCAGGGTTCTCCACATATTAATAATCCACAGGAATTGGAGGAGGTCTTCTGTCTTTATATAAATTACTAGGATGGATCACCTTTGGAAGGGAAGATAAGGAATTATCTAGGCTGTTTTTATTTAGGAAGGACTCTGAAGAGCTATGTAAACACATTAAAAATTGCTATTTCCCTATGTGTAAGTATCTTACTTCATGAACTGAATTTCAGTTAATAATAAGGGGAAGAAGAATAGGAACAATTAAGAGAAAGATAAAATAATGGAGAAAGAAGAGGAGGTAGAAGAGAAGGAGGAGGTGGTAGAGAAAAAGAAGGAAGTGACTTTTAAAATATGGACATTATATATCTTTTCCTTATATAAGGGAAACATTCTGTTTGTACAAACTTGTGTTATAAATGGGAAAAATCATCTTTGAAATCAAATGAACTCAGGTTTGCATTTCATTAGCCTTTTGCATTCAGTCAACATGATTAACTTATCTAATCTAAGTCTTCTAATTTGGAAAGGATTAAAAGAATCTTTTGCTTGTTGTTCTTGATTAGTAAAGCACTTGATATTGAGGAGATAGTGGAGGATATGTACAATTTGTGAGGTACAGAGATGATACCAACACTCCCTAAGCTTGAGCAGCACATTCACTTGTTGTGAATCTCACAGGAATGATACTCTCTACCAGGAAGTTGAGGCAGGTGGTATTCTCGATGATCTTGCCTTCCAGTAGATATCCATTCACTGCAAACCAATAGCCAAAACCTCTCAGGAGCTTGGGGCTTCTGGAATTAATAAAACTTAACCTTGAAAACCTTGAAGAAACAACCACCTGATTCAGGTTTCTTCCAAAGCAACATAAAGCCAAGGATCACAACTGCATTAGTATTATTTTGCCCATGGGCAAGTAATTATAGATTGAAAAGGTTAGTAGATGTTGACATTGACTATTTGATCTTGGCTCTATGTAACTTTCACAAAACTTTGAACCATTAATTAGCAATAATTACCTCCCATAATGAATATCATTTCATTTTGTAAAGCATATATATTAACCTTTCTACTAGATTTTTGCTTGAATACTATTTATCCTATTTATACTTCTCAGAAAATAAAATAAAAGTTTCAAGATAGAAAGGAAACCTTAAGTTAATCAATATCAAAAATTTATAAGATTTTAAATATTAACATATAAATTTCTCAAAAAAATGTCTCATGCAGATGATGCAGATGCCCAGTTATAAAAGTATATATTTTTTTTTGTTGTGAAGTATGAGCAACTTAGTCTTGAATCCTTCACCTGATTGAATAATCTTGTTAGTTTCATTGTTCTGGTACAAAATTCTTTTCTTTTGTATATTTCCAAAATTGGGGAATTAGCCATTCTCTAGTTCATGAATCTGTCTCTTTGTTCTTGCCACTGTAACCACTTAGCCTTGTCTACCCCAATCCAGCATCTCCATGACCTAGCAAAATGGCTCTTGAGATTGTATAGATAGTAGGAAGGAGATGACCATTCTTATGTACCCAGTGTTGAATGTTACTCAACTTAAATTGGAAATAATTTTCTTAAAATAAAATTGTCAAGCAGTAAAGAATTCCAGCTGTAAAATCCTACTGATGTTACACTTGTACAAAGATATGTGGTCCAAGCCGCAAAACCACTAAGGTCTTTTCATATTTATATGTTATTAGTTAATTGATACTTCTTTATCCTGCAGAAGTTCCAAACAGAGACGTGAATCTCTCCTTTACCCCTATTCTTCATCCTCGGGCCTCATATATGGGTCTCCTGCCATCTTAAGGTAACAATGATCTAAAATAACACATATTTAATGAAAAAAAAGAGATATATTTAAAGGATCCATAGGTTACATTGTCTGGAAACAGAATATATTTGTTTTCCTAAAATACTTGTTCAAGAAATAAAAAGTATACAATTAACTGACAAAGATGGAGATTAATGCATTAAACAAATATAAGCAAAAATCATTACCATCGATTTCTTTTTTTCAAACTTATTTATTTTTTTAGTTATCTATTATATGAAAGACCAAGAGAGAAAGTGGCAGACAGACAGAGAGAATGGGCATACCAGGGCCTCTAGCTGCAGTAAATGAACTCCAGACATATTTGCTACCTTGTCCATCTAGCTTACTTGGGTCCTGAGGAATCAAACCTGGGTCCTTTGGCTTCACAGTCAACACCGTATCTCCCATCCTACCATTCATTTCTTGAGATTCCAAAGCACATATCCTTTTAAAATTCACTTGGGACATATTTTCTTAGTAAATGCCAAGGCCTTTTTAGTAATACTTGCAAATTAGCCTGGATATTAGAGTGATACCATGTTAGACAGAGACAGGGAAGGAGATGACAGAGAGGGAATGACTCACAAATATTTTTACATTCTTTAGCTCTACTTTGTGAAGTTGGTTATTTTTCTAAAAACAAAAACATAAAATCAGGGGCTGGAAAGATGGATAAACAACTAAGGCACCTGCCTGCAAAGCCTAATGGCCTGGGTTCAATTCCCCAGTGCACATGTAATGCCAGATGAACAAAGTGGTACATGTATCGGGAGTTCATTTGCAGAAGATGGAGGCCCTGGAATGCACATTCTTTCTCTTTCTCTTTCTCTTTCTCTTTCTCTTTCTCTTTCTCTTTCTCTTTCTCTTTCTCTTTCTCTTCTATATTTCTTTGCTTGAAAGTGAGTAAATAAAATACTATGCAAACATAAAAACACAAACAGAAATTTTCATCTTGAATAAGTGTCCGTGATGTACCTATAGATTTATAGAAAAGGTAATTTTGTCTTTTCAGTATTGTTATTAGTCCTTGTCAAGAGCACCTTGCTTGCTTATTGCTCTGCATTTTTTTAAAAAATAGTTTATTCATTTACTAATTTGCAAGCAGAGAAGATACAAAGCGAAGAGAAACAGAGAGAGAGAGAGAGAGAGAGAGAGAAAGTATGGGTGCACCAGGGTGTCTAGCCACAGGAAACAAACTTCACATACATGTGCCACTTTGTGCATCTGGCTTTACATGGGTACTAGGGAATGGAACTCTGGTCATTAGTTTTGCAGGCAAATGCCTTAACTACTGAGTAATCTCTCCAGCTCTGCTTTGCATCTTGATCTAGTGTTTACTATGTTCTAGTTTCTGTGACAGATATTAAATGACACAAAACAAAAACAAAGTCAAAAATGGATCTTCCTTCAATATACTTATCACATTTTTCTATATTTAATATTGATATTTTGAATTTAATTATTACTGAAACTCTTCTTAAAATGTTCATAAAATACGTACAATAGCCATGAAATTGTAGTATTATGTGGTTCTTGCACTTGACACATTTAAACATTCACAATGTGCTGAACATTATGTTGTTGAGCATATAGTAGTATTTAAACTGTCCCTCCCTATATGGTAAAAAATGTGTGCCTTGGATGTTTGATGAGCATACATGGCCAAGGTATGTGATACAATGAAGAAGCTAGTAATTGAACAATGAATCCAAGTATGCCAGGCAAAGAGTAGACAAGTGGGAACAATGGTCACATATAAGGAACAAGGTGCTTCAAGGCATCATCAATATAGTAAAATATCAGGGACAGATAATTGCAATAAGCATATAGGGCAAAGCTACAGCTGTAGCTGGCTTTGTTAAAGTATTATTTGGACTTGATTTGAAAAGACCAAGAAATACTGCTGAGAATGAAGGTTTTTCTGAAGCAATCTGGAAACTCTCCTTTAAGCGCATAAAATACTATTATCTTTGTAGTTTATTTTACCACTTAATAAATATTACATATTTGAATAGTGTTTCATCCATCCTATCAATGGGAAAAGAAACTGAGATTGCTTTCTCTGTGTATGTAAAGAAAGACTACAGAGGAGTAGAAACCAACTGACCAAACATGTCCACAGACACAATTCCAGCATAGTATGGCGGTAAAATGAATGAAGATTCTGGAAAGTGTTTCATATCCATTTTATTTCATCTCTGTTCTCTGGGAAGCTTGCACACTGGCTCTTGTAAATATGTCCTATTATTTGGCAATGAAAAATTGCATTGAAAACCCACATCAGGGAAATTACTTATTAATATTATTATTAAAACTTTCTGATGATCTTATCAACAAAATTGAAGTTAAACCCTTGACTTTTTGTGTGGTTTATTATTCCTTTGCCCAGGGGAAGGCAATTTGACTTTCTTGATGTTGCCTTCTCTTTCTTTCCTTTCAAAGCTATGATTAAGAACTAATTTATTTAGATCTGCCTGTGATTAGTTGAATGATTCTGCTTCTCATTGTAATTAATTTTCAGACACTTTAATTGATAGTACCTGTACTATATTTAATGCATTTTCATGTGCTAGAGTAAAATGGTCGCTTGTTGAAATAGTCAGATATTCACTCCACTAAGCACAACAGTGATTGTGTCTAGATTCAATTTCTCTATGTGTTCCCCATGAATGTTATAGAAGGCAGACTTCAAGTCAATGATGTGATTTATTCTGATATGTTAGGAAAAGAGAATCCAAAGAATTTCACAAAATATAGCATTACTTGACTTATGGGTCAGGACTCCATGACTACGTTTTGCAACACCTCTAAAATGAGAGAAGAATGGGGGAGAGAAGGAGAGGCAAATTTCTCTTCATTTATCACATAAATTATAAAGTTCAGACATTTTCATTGCTGCTCATAGAAATTTAAAGTAGTCCAGTCACTGTGGGAATCAATATGGGATTTCCTCATAAAACTCAGAGTGTAACTGCATCTGAGACCCAGCTCTATTAGTATTAGGTATACAACAGAAGCCAAAAAGTCACAGAGATACCTGAATGTGGATGTTTACTGAATCAATATTCACAAAATACAAGTTACAGGATCAGCCTAGCTGTTCCATTGGTATATAGAACATGTGGTATATAGAACAAATGGATTTCTATTCAGCTATGAATTATGTCGTTTGCAAAAAAAAAAAAAAAAGTGGGTACATTGTAGATCACACTCATAAGAAAATTAAAATTAAGAGCAACACATGCAGAAAGGTTTCACATGTTTTCAATCGTTTGGTGATCCTAGAATTTGTATAGATAAATAACATATAACATATATATATATATATATATATATATATATATATATATATATATGTATGACAGGAAATTAGGAGTAACACTGAAGAAAGAAAAGATGATAGTGAGAGGTGGGATTGTGGGGTGAATATTGTCAAAGTATATGCTTTAAGTGTATAAAATATTTCTATGAAATGCATCACTATGTAGTATGAATATATGGCTATAAAAATATTTAGTTCCTAATCCTATTTTTAACTTTTCATGTATACTGAAATTTCTACAAACCTTTCAAAGCACAATTTCAGATATTTCATTACTTAATTAGAATTCCTAATATCTATACTTTGGGGCTTATCCAAGATATATTCATAGTCACATACTGACCATAGATTCTACATAAAGGACTATGCCAAACACATTAGTGAGTTATGTTTTTTCAACTGTCACTAACCTTGTGAAGTTTTATTTTCATGAGTATTTCAAGATGAAAAAACTAGAACAATAAATTGAAATATATATGCTATTGTAGCTTTAGTCATGGTCAAACATTTCAGAAACATATATTTTAAACCTATAATACTAGTGTTTTTCTACTCTATATATCTGGATTTTGTCATAAAAGGTTTTGGTTACTACCTTCTTGGAATTTCAGTTTATTTTCCATGAGAAATTTGCATTCCAGGTAAAATGCACCTCTGTAGAGTTTAAAGTCTATGTCTGCATATAAGGCCATTGTCAATGATCAGTCTTTGGAATTTGTGGTCATTTACATTCTTCCTGTGAGTGAGTGAGTTGCTGTGGTCTCATACCTCACTAAATGGTATGCAATGCCACAGTGCATGACTTTGACATTTATCATGAAAATCATATAACCTGCTTCACTTAATATTCCACTGAATATTCTTCCATATTATTTTGTTTTGTTGGAAGATTATATGTTTAAAAACTTTTTAAATTATTCTGTTTTCTGGATGCACCCATCCTAACTAAAATGTATGGGGAAAAGTATAGTGCAATGTGAATGTCACATTTACCTCTTGCAGTAACTTAGACATCCAGGCCATTGTATTTTTGGTGACACTTTCTGTTAGCTATCAGATCTAAGTCAATTTACCATATAACTACCTTGAAGACTATCTTGGGAATAGGAAATTTATCCCTTAAAAAATCAGACAGTTAAAAAAATGCTTATTATCATTACCATTTTATAATTAATACTAGTGGCAACAGTAGTATTAATGAGTCAGAGGGATACTCCTTAGATATTTTTATATTTTTGTTTGATATACTTGCCTATGCCTTAGAGCAAGAATGGGAGCTTTCTATCTATTAAATATCTCAGATAAATTACAAAAGCTCAAAGAAGAATGAAATGCCTAGCTTATAACTGCTCAGCAGTATCTAGTTTTATGCTCCTTCTTAGAGAAGAAGTTGATATTTGAAGGTTGAAATTGGGCACAGCTAGTTATCTGAACTTTGCCGGATAAAATGTGACTTTTGTGATATGTGCAAATGTTTGGTGGAAACACTTAATCACTGGTACTTGATGTTGCCTCCACACTTTTTAATATATTATTTTATAAAATATATTTGTTACTTTAATTCATTGATGATTCTTATACATGTACATAATGTACTACCTTCTCTTCACCCCTCCCCATCCTCCTGCTAAATCACATCTTATCCCCCTACTACTTTGATATATCTTTATTTTTCTTATGTGTAGATTTGACTGTCTCTGTTTAATTATGGTTGCATGCATGTAAATATGCACGGGCAGGGCCCATTAACACTCCATCATGGATGATGGAGGAGGACATACAGCCTCCATTCCTCCCTGAGGAGTTATAGACAGTTAATGGTGGCAGGGGAAGTTGGAAATATTTTATATACTTTTGTGGCCACTGATAGGACCCATATGGCCTGGTAAATTTCATTGACTTCGCTCCATTTTAAAAGTTGACATGGGGGCTGGAGAGATGGCTTAGTGGTTAAGCACTTGCCTGTGAAGCCCAAGGATTCTGGTTTGAGGCTTGATTTCCACAGGACCCACGTAAGCCAGATGCACAAAGTGGTGCATGCATCTGGAGTTCGTTTGTAGTGGCTGGAGGCCCTGGTGTGCCCATTCTCTATCTATCTGCCTCTTTCTCTGTCACTCTCAAATAAATAAATAAACACAAATTAAAAAAAATAAGTAAAATTTGGCATGATATTTGCACATAGTTAGGAAGTGTGGTATTGTAGTTTGATATGTGTACCAAGTACAAAGATCAAATTAGAGGAATCAGCATTTCCCTCTCCTCATTTATCATTTATTTTGTATGTTACATTTTTTAATGTATATCAATCACACCAAACAATTGGTTTAATTTTCATACATGAAAATAATGTCCTTGAAGTCATGATTTCTACGTGTGGACAAACTTGGTCAAAGTCTGTTGCTACCTTTCTGTGTGTTACCACCAGAACAATTCTTAATACTGTGTTATTAGGTTCACAAACATTTCAAAATGCTACAGATTTTAATTTAAAAATTCTTTTTTTATAGATTGCAAATAAATTCTCTATGTTCTTTCCCACAAAATTTTATCTAAAGGTTTTGCAACACAATAATAATTTTTCTTACTAAGTGTGAATATTATAGAACATGTATAAGAGCAGAATGTATATTTGGAACATGAGCAACATACCTGCAACAGAAAATCATTTGGATGATTTTCATGGCCCTTCACCTAAGATATATAATGTCAAAGTCATTTCACAGAAATGTAAGTAGAGAATCTGAATCTAGGTTCATTTGGTTCCAAAATTCACATTCTTTTCAGTAAAATTAAATCCTTTTTCCTAGCTAATGAAACCTAGCTTCTAAAGTTGTCATGAGGATTAAAAGGAATATCATGTGCCAAACAACTAGCCTAGAGCCTAACACTAAGAAATACTGAGTAAATGTTAATTTACGTTCAGAAATACTCAAGGTAGCCCTTAAATTTTATTCAGGTGTCCTTACATATTAAAATTTTCCAACAGCAATCATTATAGGTCCTCAGCAATTAGTGTCTTTTCCACAATGGATCATTATGCTCTTTGCAGACCTTTAAAATAAAATTAGAACTTAATCCTGCATTTTGTATGAGTTTGTTGAAATCTAAAACTTTGCTTGGACCTGTTCTATGAAGTAACTGATATTTTCATGGACTTTATTTACATGACATTGTTTACTTCTAGTCATTATGTCTCTTCTTGCCATTATCTTGATAAGCTTTCTAGTAACCTAGTTCCCAATTCCATTTGCATAAGCATAGGTATTTATTCTGTTTATCAAACACATATGAATACAACACATTTAAGGAGTATATTTACTTCTTTTCCTTTTTTTTAAGTACATAGTAAATATTTATCACTGAGTTTCTTCTTGCAGATTAGGAAATGCATTTACAAACATTCAGAATACTGAAATGTAAAACATCTTTAACATCATCTTAACATGCCTTTCAGTTCATACAGATTAACCTTGGTCTCCAAAAGAGGCTATTGGAAAGAATACACATGCTTACAGAATATAACTAGGCAAAATCATTCAAATATTTTAAGATGGAGTGCCAACATATATTTTTAGTCTCTGAGCAAGAAATGAAATATACTTTCTTTTTCTATGAATACTTCCAATGAGGTGTAGACTGAACAATACCAAATATTGCCTCTTATCCTTGCTAGCTCTTTGAAGAACCAGAAATATATCTGGAACATGAAAAGACAAATAGTAAACCATAAGAAAGAGAACTACAGACAGGTAAAGAAACAACAAAACAAAAAGAAACCAGCTATTATTGCTTTGGAAATTCACGTAAGTTATATCATCCTCAGTGTTCAGATCAACAGTTCTCACTGTGCTGTTATGTTACAAAATCGTGTAAATCCATCAGGGATGGCAAGGTTTTTTTGTTTCTACTTGTAACCTTGTCTTGGAGTCTAGATTAGCACAAGGGAGTTTAAGGATATCATGTTGCAGTTTGAAATATTGAAATTTGGATCATCATGTTAAATACACGCTTGAAGAGCACGGACTTTGATGTGAAATTACCGAGAATTTAATTCCAGCTGCTTGAATTACTAGCTACAAACTGATCTTGGAACATATTAGTGAATCTCTGTGCTAAAGAATTTTCATGTAAGATAGCATGATAATATAGGACAATAATGCTTCAGAATCCATAAAGTAGTTATAAAAGATGATGTTCATATGTGAGCCACAATTAGGAGAGCCAGATAACCTGGCATGGAGAATGTATAATTAACAATAAACATGAGCCAACACACTTATTACTGCTGTTTGTTATTAGTGTTTTCCAAGGTGCTAGATACTTAAGGCCATTAGAAATTCCACATACCTTCTGTCTAAAAGGAATGTATTCAAATCCTTCATTCATTGTTCCACCAGCCATTGGCAATCCTGTAACATCTCCCTAATTAGCTTTATTTTCCTGTTCATGAATCAAGCTCCTAATATTGGATACTAGTTGACCTCTTCTGGCAGCTTCATCAGTTTAACTTCACTTATTTTTACTTTGGGTAATCAGGCCATGCATCCCCTTTTAAATTTAGTCTCCAGAGATTTCTTGGCTCTCACATTCCAAACAGCTTGAACAGGGTGTTCTCTCTGACAAAAAAGACAGCATTTCAAATGGGAAAGATGCTCTTTTGTGTACTTAATTTCACACTATAAGTTGCAACCCCCTAAACAATATGCATGCTGCTTTCAAAGCAACTAAGATTTCAGTAATCTAAATTATATGCAGTTAATCATAAATAGTGATTTATCATTTAACAGAAATCTGTTCAGTTATGCCAGTCTAATATTATGTTATGACAAACCCCTTTGTTCGACTATTAATGTTACTGAGAAACTGCTTAATAATTAGGCACAGAATTGATTAATAAAGTCCAAGTCTTAGCAATTCAATTTTATTATTTTTGCTTGACACTGATTGAAGTTTTGCCTCTTTTTAGAATGATAACTTGAATGATACATGCTAATTGATTTGCATTTACCATTTCCTTTCATTTACTCATATGACCTGCATTTGCAACCAGTGGATAGTAGTCTATGCTGTGTATTCAAGAGGTACTTTGGAATCCAATCTGTCTCCAAATCTATGCTTTATTTCTACAGATTATTAAGCAGTTCCACATTATAGACACAAAGAATGACTTGGGATTCAAATTAAAACAAGTTTAAATAGACTGCAAAATCTTTCCTCAGCAGGCTTTTACATTAAATACCCAAATTAATGCACACTGCCATTCAAGCAGAGGAGCCACCATTTTCTAGAGTCTAGAATCTAGTGCCTACTGCAAAACACAATTATGTTCAAGTAACATCTTAAGCCAATTGCATAATCATAGCTCTGCACATCATTTCTATTGACTATATGAAAGTTTTAAAAAAAAAAAAAAAACTTCTTCAGCCTTTGTATGCCCTAGTTACTACCACTGGATAATCAAATTCTGCTTAAAAGACACAGATGAATGCACCAAATGTGAAGTATTCACTCACTTATTCAATCATTCATTCGTTCACTCATTCAATTCAATTTTTTGATGGACTCTGCTAGCCCTTAACTGGTATGTAATATGTGTTTTTAACCATTTCACATGGCTCTATACCAAATACCAAAAGTTGGCTACACAAAGCAGAACTCCTTAAAGGTCAACAAGGAAAGAAAGAAATAACAAAAACAATGGTGACTACTATATTGGAAATTATTATTTATAAATGTTATAATTTATAGTCAATTTTGGTCATATACATGTTGTTGCAGACAGCTTCAGGTTCGCTGAGATGAACTTCCAGACCAGGCACAGTTATGGAGGAAGGGATATTATTTATTGAAGCTTACAGATCCAGGGGAAGTTCCATAATGGCAAGAGAAACGGCTTGCCCTTCACAGGACCAGGCGAGAGAGAGAAAAGCCAACCAGCCACCACAGCACACAGAGCAAAACTACAGCCAAAAGGTCACACAGCACACTTCAGGAACTCCTGCTAGGCACATTTGCATATCTTTACAATGGAATCTCAAACCATCACCACACCTTAAGACTGCCTCAGTGACCTTGCCTCTAGCAAGGTGATTGCAGATGCAAACTATAAATAAAACATTGAATATATTGGGGGACATATATTCAAACTACCACATTCCGCCCCTGGCCCCCAATATTTTTAGCTCCTGGCCCCCAATAGATTTATAACTATCACACATTGTAAATTGTACTCAGTCCAATTTCAAAGGTTCTCACAGTCTTGATCATCCTAAGATAGTGAGTCTTGTAAAATCAAACAAGTTAAAAACTTTCAACATGTAAAGGCACAGAGTAAACATTTTTAAGTGGTATAAGGCATAGCAAGGAGAGACTATAACATGCAAACTCAACCACCATCAGCAGTCATCAAACTTCTGCAGTTCAAGTTCAATATAACCAGAGACTAACAGTCTCCATGTTTTCCAATTCCGCCCCTCCAGCTTGGCAGAGTTGCCAGGGAAAACTTCGATCCTAGGCCAACACTGCACTCCATGGTAGCCCTTTTGCACAGTCCTGGTATATCCAAAACATCTTCAAGTCTCCATGCAAACCACGGTCCATCTTCCAAAAGGCTCTTCCAGCCTATTCCTCAGGGACTTCATGCCCTGCCTTCATGCTGCATCTCAGCAGCGGCTCCTGGAACCGTGTGCAACTCATGACCACTCCATGCATTTTTCATGCTTCCAAAACTAATACCAGGTGTGCAGGACACAGCCATATTCTAAATCCAGGGACAAAATAAACCATTGCCTTGAAAAGCAGGTTCCTTCTCCAGTCAACTCTTTCCAAAGAGTTTGCATTTCTAACAGTCTTTCCTCAGGCATCCTCTCCATTGTTTTAATGTAAATCAAGTCGGGCCTCCTTCCTTCCACCTTCCTTAAGATTGCTAATGCGTTGACAATAGCAGCTCCAGTAACCTAAAACCAGTCTCAGTGCCTCTGCTTTTAACTTGATTGAGGTTTTCCAACTTAAAATCTTAAAATCTCAGTTCGATATCTTTAGCCAAGCACATCAGTCCATTACAAATTTAACCTTCATCAAACTTTCTGGGCCTGGATAGCAGAACGTAGCCATCCCTTATGCCAGTAGCCCAATTCCAACAAAGTCCTCTGCAGTCTTTCCTTCCCTTAGAAACCTCATAAGCCAAGCCTCGAAGTTCAGTACTATCTGCACTTAGCATTCTCAAACTCTCATCAGAATAGTCCATAAAACTTGGCTTACCACTCCAGAAGGCATCTTCAGTTGCAAGCACCAAGTCCATGCCCATTCCTCCAAAACAAAGGTTCCAAAAGATGAATATCCACACGGTCAGGTTCATCTCACCCCACACTCCTCGGTACCACTTTACTGTTGCAGACAGCTTCAGGTTCGCTGAGATGAACTTCCAGACCAGGCACAGTTATGGAGGAAGGGATATTATTTATTGAAGCTTACAGATCCAGGGGAAGTTCCATAATGGCAAGAGAAACGGCTTGCCCTTCACAGGACCAGGCGAGAGAGAGAGAAAAGCCAACCAGCCACCACAGCACACAGAGCAAAACTACAGCCAAAAGGTCACACAGCACACTTCAGGAACTCCTGCTAGGCACATTTGCATATCTTTACAATGGAATCTCAAACCATCACCACACCTTAAGACCGGCCCCCAGTGACCTTGCCTCTAGCAAGGTGATTGCAGATGCAAACTATAAATAAAACATTGAATATATTGGGGGACATATATTCAAACTACCACACATGTGATGCATACTTCTAAGTCTTCGTACCACAAGTCTTCATTGACATCATTTGTTCATGGAGATAGTGCTCCTATTTTTCACTTGGTTAGTTTACTAATTGGGGATTGGTTGTGAGCTTATTAGTATGGCCTTTATTAGAATAATTGGAGGGACTCTTTGGCCCATGCGTCTCTCAACTACTTTCTGAAGAAGGTCTCTAAATTTCCTTTTAATGATAATAGGAAAAGATTGAGCAAGACCAGTAATCCTTCCCATATTTTATTGTGTAATTATTACCAAAATTCATTGTTCAGATGCAAATAGCATGGTTATGTTCATAGTCACAAAAGAGGGAGCCAAAAAATGTAGATGTCAAAGGCAATAAAAACAGAAATTGGGACTGGAGAGATTTCTCAGTTTTTAAGGTGCTTTCCAGAAAAGCCTAAGGACCCAGGTTCAATTCAACAGTACCCACATAAGCCAGTGCATAAGGCAACACATGTGCCAGGAGTTCTTTTGCAGTGGCTACAGGCCCTGGCACATCTATTCTCTCTCTTTATCTGCCTCTTTTTTTCTTTCTCTACCTCTTAAATAAATAAATAAATAAATAAATAAATAAATAAATAATAAAATATTAATAACAAAGTGTTGAAGAATTAAAAACATTGTTATAATCTATATTATAATTACCTTACATTACATTGCATTACAGAATAAATAAAACTATTCTACTTACAATTATTTTAATTTAATTTATTTGTCAATTACAATTTACCCCTTTTTTTTCTCTAATGACAAACTCTTTTGGTCCTTTGGCACATGTGAATAGCATATTATCCCTTGAAGTCACCTGAGTACATCGTTTTTATTTTTGTGTTTTTTTTTTTTTAAATATTAGCCTTGTTCTGAATTCTTGATTCTCTACAAGGAAACAAATGTGAAATAAAAGAACAGAGGCATACAACAGGATTGAAAGAAGAATGCACCAACATATATTTTAATTCTTTGGCAGCAACATAACATTTTATGACTTGAATATGCTATCTTATAGCACGTTGGTAGAGAGTCTCCAATCTCTCCCAATGTCCTATAAGAGCCAGTAGACTACTGTACCATTTGGTAAATAATACTTGGTAGCAGCATATTTGAAATTCTAAGAAGAGTATATGGATTGATTTTCAGCAAATAAAAGTGAACACATCTTCCCCTGTCCCTTTTCGTATAGGCAGAAAACCTATAGGTTACTTTTCATATGAGGTATGCCAACCTAAGGCTTGAAAGTGATTTAACTCAATATAAAAATCTGAACACCAATAACCATACTAAGGAAAGCCCTCGGGGGAAGTGGAATGAGGGAAGAGGGGATATAAGACTGTAGTCTTTGCAGAAAAATAAAAGTAAATAAATTTAAGACTTAAAAAAAAAGTACTACATAAGAAATCTTTTCCACTTCTCTCTTCAGAAACTGTCACTATGATACAATTAGGAACAGTTCTTTCCATTTGCATACCTAATTCTTCTTATTTGTTGCAAGTTTTAATTGAGTATGTAATATTATACAAAATGCTCTTCTTTCTAGCATGTGCATAAAAGGGATGTAGAGGCAGGTACCTAAAACGGTAGTATGACTGTCTCTTCGATCTTGCCATCTGCTTTTATATGTTTTCTGTTGCCCATTAGGAGTCCACATGCCCTCCAGCCACACAGAGCTTCTAATAAGATGAACTTTGCACTAAGATTTCTCTGTTGTAGATGAAGTATTCCTTTCCTGCCAAGGTCATCCTTTCTGCTCCAGGTGCTAATTTGTGAGCCTCTTGATCCACTCACATAGGTAGTGGAGTCCTTGGTACGTGCTATATTGAAATATTACTAATGTATGAACTGTAACATTAAATTTCTAATATAATCAATCAAATGGAATATATATTCAGTGGATGCTTGGCTAGTAAAAAGATTAATTGCCATGTGCAATGAAAACCAACTCTCTATAAGGTGAAATATTGCATGTCTCCCACAGAAAGATGGAAACATGAACAGTGTGTTAGGCTAATGACTACTTCTGCCTTTCAACCATATGGATTGCCTTTAAGACAAACTGAAATGAAGATTAAAGGCATGTAAAATCAACTCTCTATTAAAGCAGTTAGGGCTTTTCTCCAGATTCCACAGGAAAATTATGCAATCTGTTGCAAAACCAGGCACTTGTCTCCCAGATGGTGCTCAGAATCTATCTAAGCAAACACTCTTTCTCTGCTCTGTGTAACAAACCAGGCATTTTTAAAAATTTTCTCTGCTTGATTATGCATCTGAAGACATTTACACGGGAAGGACCTTGTAGAACTGTTGTGGATTTGCATTGTAAAATTCTCAATATTTGTGGTAACATAAACTACAGTGAGCCAACCTAAAGACAGAAAGTAAAGGATGATGCTGTTTTCAGAGATGTAGTATCTCCTTGATTTGTTGGCTGGCATGTTTTCTTTTCTTGCAAGAATATCCAGCACAATGATGACCATAAAGTAAGGCCATTAGTCTCTCAGATTGTTGATAATCTCTTGTTAATTAATGTGGGCATGATTTTTGTTTTGGATGCCCACTGTAAATTATTGGTAGTATACAGCAGGTACTTAATTATTTGATCAGTTTTCTATGGAAAGATTTTTGCATTTAAATGGATGAGTAAATGTATAATTTTATTTTTATATTTATATCTATCTAAGACAAATATGATTGCATTATATGCATGACAATTGTGATTGCTGGTGTATGCTGTTCACCATAAAGATAAAGTTACATTAACCTCCACATCTTCTCTACCAAATTTTCTAGAATCCTCTTGCCATCTTTGTGCCCAGAACTCAGTTTGAACCATGTTTGGCTTAACTAACTCCATGCTTTTTGTAAAGCAGAGATTACCCAGCAAAGGCTTGGATTTCACCAGTTGCTTAGGGAGTAAGGAAGCACAGTTGTACCATTTCAGCTTTCCATATTTTTTTTTTTTCTGTTCCTTTGCTTACTCATTGCCTTTGAACCTAAAATCAATAAAGGACTGATAAATGTCTTCAGATGCATACTCAAGCAGAAAAAAAAAAATATATATATATAGTTTTGTAGTACAGTACATCTACTTTACATATGAAAAAACAGATGGATTGTACTAGGCAGACTTTAATCACTGCAACAAAATACCTGAGATAGTTATTCCATGAAGAGAAACAATTTACTGTGACTTCCTGTTTATTTGGAAGCATCAGTCTAAAATTGGGTAGATACATTATACAAGGCCTCTGATGGGTATTCCAGATGGCAATGGCAGGGAGTGGATGGAAGACCAAACCACTAACCTCATGATCCAGAAATCAAAAACAATTAAGAGGATGTCAAGGTTCCATAGTCTTTTATATTTTTTTATTTTATTTATTTTTGGAGAGAGAGACAGAGAGGGAGAGGGAGACAGATGGAGATGGGTGCGCCAGCAGTCTCTCAGCTGCTGTGAACGAAATCCAGATGTGTATGCCCCCTTGTGGTCAAATGTGGCATTACACTCTTGTGTCACTTTGCATCTGGCTAAACGTGGGACCTGGAGATTGGAACTGGGTTCTTAGGCTTAGCAGGCAGGTGCCTTAACCGCTAAGCCATCTCTCCAGCCCTCCATAGTCTTTTTTAATGATATGCCTCCATGACCTAAATACCCCCCTTCTCTACCAGAACCCCGTCTTCTAAAGGTTCCATTGGTTTCTTGTAATGTTGCAGTGCTTGAAAGCTTTAAATATTCAAATTATAGATAGTGTTCACAGATCAAAAGTGAAGGAGTAGGGGCTGGAGAGATGGCTCAGCATTTAAAGTTCTTGTCTGTAAAGCCTGGCAACCTGGGTTTGATTCCCCAGTAACCTATATGCAGGCAGGTGCACAAAGTGATGCATGTATCTGAAGTTTGTTTTCAGTGGCTAGAGGTCCTTATTCTCTCTATGTCTCTCTGACTCTCTCTTTCTCTCTCTTTCTGTCCTTGCAAATAAATAAATAAAATATTTTTAGGGTTGGAGGTATGGCTTAATGGTTAAGGCATTTGCCTGCAAAGCCAAAAGACCCAGATTCGATTCCCCAGTACTCACATTAGCCAGATGAACAAGGGGGTACACGTGTCTGGAATTCATTTGCAGTGGCTGGAGTTCCTGGTGCACCCATTCTCTCTCTCTCTCTCTCTCTCTCTCTCTCTCTCTCTATCTATCTATCTTTCTGTCATATAAATAAATAAAGTATTTAAAAATATTTTTAAAAAGTGAAGGAGTAGGTTTTCATTAATTTCTGGTTGGAATGCAAAATGGTATACCCACTCTGACAATAACAGTTCCTTGAGAAAATAAACACACTGTGGCCATATGACTTAGTTCAGTACTTGTGCTCCTTGGTGTTTACACACAGGAGATGTAAACCTATGTCCACACAAAACTCTCACATAAGAATATTTATAAAACTTTTATTTGTAATTGCCAAACCCAAAAGTAACAAAGGTGCCCTTCAAAAGCTGAATGGGGAGTGGAGAGATGGCTTAGCTGTTAAGGCGCCTGCCTGCTAAGCCTAAGAACACTGGTTCCTATGTCCCACGGTTCCAATCTCCAGGTCCCATGTTTAGCCAGATGCAAAGTGAGGCAAGGGCACAATGCCGCACTTGCCCACAAGGGGGCGCACACATCTGGATTTCGTTCACAGCAGCTGAGACACTGCTGGCACGCCCATCTCTGTCTCCCTCTCTGTCTATCTCTCTCTCCAAAAAATAAATAAAAAATAATAAAAAAATTTTTAAAAAGCTGAATGCATGAACAAACTGTGGCATGCTGACACATAGACCATTATTCAGTATTCATGAGTTATCAAGCCCAAAAGAGGCATGGCAGAAGCTTAGGTGCATATTGCTTAGTGAATATGCCAGTTGGAAAAGGTTACTGATGGTATTCTGCCAACTATATAACATTTTGGAAAAGATCAAACTACAGGGACACTTAAAAGATCAGTGGTTGTCAATGATTTGATAGCACAGGGGACTTTTTGGATGATGAAACTATTCTATGTAATTGTAATGTTGTAGAGACATCATGGTGTATTTTGCATATTTGGAGATGTTCAATACAAAAAGCACACTTTAACATAACACCGCCATTGTAATTACAAGAGTGTGTCAATATCAGTTCAATAGTTGTAATGAGTGTGCTACACAAAGGGCAGATGCTAATGTGAGAGGGAATCAAGTGAGAGTGGAGGGAGGAACTGGAATGAGTATGTAGAAATTCTTGTGTTGCCTGCTCCATTATTCTGTAAATCTAATGCTGCTAAAAATAAAATCTATTAATTATTTAAAAAGTTAATATTCAGTATGTTGACATTCCAGTTGTATAGCAGTTCCAAATAATGAAAAAAATTAGTCATAGTTTGACTTTTTCATGTTTCTTAATCCTCCCTCAAAAAAGTACATACATTACAGAATTGCCAACTCAGCTTTAGGTATGTACCCCACATTTAAAAAATGAAAACTGTATTTTCTAAGTAAAAGTGTTAATAGCAACAATCTATGGCATAGCCATACATATTTAGAGGGTATTTTAATGGGCACACAACATATACATATAGCCAAAACAATAGTACAAGTTTCATTTCCTTCCTTTTTTTATAATTTTATTTTTATTTATTTATTAGAGACAGAGGGAAAGAGAGAGAGGGAGAGTGAGAATGGGCGCCCCAGAGCCTCTAGCCACTGCAAACGAAACCCAGATGCGTGCATCCCCTTGTGCATCTGGCTTACATGGGCCTGGAGAATCAAACCGGGGTCCTTAGTCTTCACAGGCAAGCGCTTTAACCGCTAAGCCATCTCTCCAGCCCTCATTTCCTTCTTAGGGGCTTTGATCTCCTCTGCCATTGGGTTTTGAGTGAATTTTCATTACCAGGCCTCACAAGTCATCAAAATACTGAGAATATGTAACTCTAGAGTGCTCAACACTAAATGAAACCTCTATATCTCACCCTTTGAGACTCAAGAAACAATGTGGAAGAGGGGACAGAAAGAATGTAAAAGCCAGAAAATGGGGAGGAGTCCTGTGGGGTTCTGTCTTTCAGACAGCACATGGCTATTGCATTCATGAGCTCACAGTGACTGTCATAACCTGCAGAAGACCTACCCAATACTGGCCATCAGTATTCCCTTGCCAGAATGGGAATGGGAGACACTTTATGCACTAGGACCCATGTGTTCTGGTAAACAGTCCCCACGACCACACCACGCCACACACATTCCTGAGTTTATCTAAGCAACCCTAACTAAACTCAGTGGGTCATACTGAAACAAAAAGAAATAAAGACTTCAAAGTAGAATAAGCAATATTTGGAAAGAAGAATGGGTTCATTGGAAGTGGATTAGATTAGGGAATGGGGAGAAGGTAATGGAAGGGGAATTATGATCAAAATACATTATGTGCATTTATAAAATTTTGTCAATAAAATAGTATTTTATCTAAAAAGTACTAAAGTAAAATGTGTCTTGATTATAGATTTTTGCATTATAGACAATATTTATTTAATAGGCATTTATAGATTAAGAAAAAAGATTTTTGAATATTTTAGTTATTTGAGAGAGATACTGAGAAAGAGTCAGAAAAATAGAGTTGAGGAGAGATTATGGCCATGCTAGGGCCTCTAGCCAGTGCAAACAAACTCCAGAAGCATGTGCCACCTTGTGTATCTGGCTTATGTGGGTACTGGGGAATCAAACTTGGGTCCTTAGGCTTCACAGGCAAGCACCTTAACCACTAATCAATCTCTCCAGTCCAAGAACAAACGTTTTAAATGGTTTGGGCAATGCAATGACATGTAGCCATGGTTCTTGGATAAAAGTCAAAGTGAAGTAACACACAAATAACAAAATATATTGCATTTGTCATATTTATTATTTAATTATTCCAAAATGCTAATCTCATAAGTCATTTGAAATAGGTTTTCTCAATTAAAAATATTTATGATATTATGGCATAGAATGAATTTTCTGGAAAATAAAATTAAAGATGTGAGGGTAACATATTTGGCTTGGATAAAGTAATTCATCAAGGAATATTGTGATCAAGTTATCTCCAAATGCTTCTCACCTCTTCTACTTTATGAAATGTTTAGAAAAATAATAACATTAACCAAAGCAAAATAATAAAGGTGTTCTATGGATCTTATCAACTATATCTGTATCATATGCAAGTAAAAATGTATGCAAATATGAATGTCTATGAAAACAGAAAAATGAATTATATTCTTTCAGTATTCAATAAAGAATGATTTTAATTTATGAAAAAAACTAACTGTTAGAAAATTTTAACATGAACTTCACATGGTGGATGACTCAGATTTTTTAAAATATATTTTATTTATTTTATTTTTATTTATTTGACAGAGAGAGAGAGAGATTGAGAGAGAGAAAGAATAGGCAAGCCAGGACCTCCAGCCACTGAGAACAAACTCCAGATGCATGCACCCCCTTGTGCATCTGGCTTATGTGGGTTCTGGAGAATCAAACCGGGATCCTTTGGCTTTGCAGGCAAATGCCTTAACTGCTGAGCCATCTCTGCAGCCCAATGACTCAGATTTTTATCACTGAAGCAAAGAACACATAAGGCTGTGGTTTTCTATAATGAAGACAGGACCTGGCTACTGCTGTTTATTTAGAAGAGATAAGACTTTAGAGATAACATTTTCACTAAAAAAAAAATGGCTTTGTCTCTAAGACATCTGAAATAAAATCAACTGGATCACACCAATGAGGAGCCCTTACCTTGTGTGTCTAAAAGTAACTTCCGATCCTAACTTGAGTGTATTAGCTGGTTGTGCACACAGTTATCTAGATAAAACCCCTCACTGATTTGTGATTGAATTATTATTCCTCTAACCATGGACCTATAGTTTTAATATCAACTGCAATGAAAAGTTCAACTTTTGAAAATCTATCTGATGGAATAATTTAAGGTTGAAGACTTTAAGAATTAATGGGAGAAATGGATTTAGGAAACCAAGTACTGTGAGAATCCGTTAGTACTTGTAAATATTTTATGGTTAGTTAGTAATGTGTTGCTTTAATTTGTTTTAGCCAAGATAGTGTTTGACACTTTTTATATCTTACTGAAGAAATTATATTCTCTGCAATCTAAATTGCATCTAGTATACCTCTGGAAAACAAGATTTTAGGGTTACATAGTTGATACAAAGTTTTGTCACAGATCTTATATATCATCTAGTGACATTGAAGAATTGACTTGAAACATAATCTTATTTACATACCATATTTAGGATCATGAGTAGTTATGTCCTGGGCCTTTATTTCTTTTAAAATTTTTATTAGCATAGATGTCTTGGTAAGAATGCTATATGTATCTGCTTTGCATGAGTATAATTCCAAAGCCATGGGGGTAGTGGAGCTTTTTTATTCTGTGGCATAAGCCAATTACCAAGAATTGCTTGGGAGCCCTTGTATCCATTTCTTCTTCTTTTTATATTAATGCATTTCTTCATGGCATTTTTATATATATAATTTTTATTATATCTCTTTTATTATATCTCTACTTGTTTGTTTGGTTAGCAGTCATAATGAAAGGTTTCTTTATGGTATTTTCCTAATATGTGTCATTATATTTTCTTCTCTTTTTTTTCTCTCTATTCCTTTCCCCTCATACTTGTTTGATTTTTAGGTTTGTTTGTTTGTGAAAGGGTTTCACTATGTACTCTAGGCTGTTTTTGGACTAGGTAATCCTTCTTTCCTTTGGTCCCTCTGACTAGTTCTCTTCCTTTCTTAAAGCATCCCTGTTCTACTTTCAGGTCACATATATTTCATTAACTTCTCTTTTTGTCCCTCTCCCTTAACGTCTTTCCCCTGGGGAGGATTTTATACTTGAATCAAGATATTTTTAATAGAATATTTTTTGTATATGTATGTGTTTTCTGTGTTTATGGGTATGTATATTTATGTGGGTATGTGTATGATATGTATATATATTGTGTTTATTGATTCACATGTGTATATGGGTGTGCATATGCAATGTGTGTATGTGCGTGTAAGTGTTTGAGCTGCATGTGCATATGGGTGTGTGCTTGCTATGCTGCATGTGTGGAGGTCAAAGACAACCTTGGAAAGTTAATCTTCTCATTAGTCTTCTTTGAGATGGTCTCTTGCCACTGCTGTTTGTGAGCTCTTGGATTCTCTTGGCTCAACATCCCATTGCCTTAGGCATATGCAACTTGCATCTGGCTATATGTGAGTCCTAGGAAATTGAACTCAGACAGGCTGACTTATAAGAAAGCAACCTTAGCCTCTGAGCCATTTCCCAATCAATACTCTATAATCAGTATTTTAACTTATCAAAGAGTTGTGTAAATAGTAAGCAAAAGAAAGCTTAAAAAACAAAGAATTTGATATATGCTGAATACTTAATGACTATTACCTAGTATAATTCATGAAAAAAGTGATTTTTCTGGATACAGAATGTACAATAATTGATATGTTTTTTTCTACTTCTTCTTCTCTCCTCCTCCTCCTCCTCCTCCTCCCCTCCTCCTCCTCCTCCTCCTCCTCCTCCTCCTCCTCCTCCTCCTCCTCTTCTTCTTCTTCTTCTTCTTCTTCTTCTTTTCTTTCAAATTATGGTATCACTCAAGTGCAGGCTGACCTGGAACTCACTCTGTAGTCGCAGGGTGACCTCAAACTCACACCTAGCCTTCTTCTTTCCCTTCTGAGTGCTGGGATTAATGGTATGTGGCACTGCTCTTGGCTTTGTCTTGCTTTTGAGATCAGAGCTTGCTAATTTTCTTAGGAAAGAATGGCCTTGATCTCATAGTTATTCTCCTTCCTCTGACTCCCATATACTAATATTACAGAAGTCAATTACCACACCAGCTTAAAAATTCTTTTTATGCTATTTTGAAATTTATGTAACAATCATGTATCATTTTCATAATTCCAAAAAGATTTTAAATTAAGTTTAAAGACACAATTTAAACATGTGAGTTTAAGATCTCTTTGAATCTTAAAATGGCTCAATGTTTAAATTTATTAACATTTTTATTTTCTCAGTACCCTTTGGGATTAAAAACTTATTCAACTTTTGTGTACATTTTCTGTGAGCTTTGCCTGTAAAAGGTAGGTTATAGCCAAACATGTTATGTGCCTACAATTTTTGCAGTGCTTTGGAGGCAGAGACAGGAGGATTGTGAATTCTAGTCCACCCTGTGCTACATAGTAACACCCTGTCTTAAAAAAGACACAAAAGTCAAGATAGAAGTATTACAGCCCTTGTACAACATGCATTATTTGTCATAGTTGCTCAATTCCGACTTTACAGAGGACAGCACATAATAATAAAACTATTAAAATAACTGACTGCTGGGTTTGGCTTACAAACTTAGCTGCTAACAGAGTTAGATAATGTGCACAGTATATAATAATGTGCAATGAACTGTTTAGTTTTGTAATAGGGTTTAGGTTACTTTTTTGTATTCATCTTTTTTTTTTTTTTTTTTTTTTTTTTTTTTTTTTTTTTTTTTTGGAGAGAGGCAGAGAGAGAGAGAGAGAGAGGGAGAGGGAGAGGGAGAGGAAGACAGATAAGAGATGGCATGCCAGCAGTCTCTCAGCTGCTGCGAATGAAATCCAGATGTGTGCTCCCCCTGTGGTCAAGTGCGGCATTGTGCCCTTGCGTCACTTTGCATCTGGCTAAACATGGAACCTGGAGATTGGAGCCAGCGTTCTTAGGCTTAGGAGGCAGGTGCCTTAACCGCTAAGCCATCTCTCCAGCCCTATATTCATCTTTTAATTGACGTAACATCAATGCTTAAATTTGTCCCTGTTGCTATTATATAAAGATATCTTTGCTAGAACCAGCAAAAATGATGTAGTTTATGCACCACAAACTTCACCTAGAAAAGAATAAAGGAAGAGAAATGGAGGGCCATTAGATAATTTAAAATCAATGAGATCAATCAGCAAAAGGAAAAAATGCTTTAAAAAGAATGATACTTGGGATATGTTTTATTCGTGAACTATGAAGTCCAAAATTTTATACTAAAATTTTTGTTACCAGAGAAAACAAATCTAATAAATTATAGAGCATTTCTTGTCAAAAGGATTTGTTTTAGGTGATTTATTTTTTAGATATTTCTGAATTTCTCCTGACAAATTTTTCTCAGAAGCAATGATATGCTGCAATATTAAAATGTATAGAAGAATAAAATGAGAAATTCACATAAACTTTGTTTCCTTTTAATGCTATCAATTTGCAGGATACTATAAAAACAAATCACAATGTTTAATTGCATTAATAATTCAATAACAAATAATAAACTAATGCTCATTAAATGTATTTTATGGATGTTATCCTGTTGTTTGAAAATGTTGACTCTGGGATTCATAGGCATAACAGAATTGCTTGAGCTCATAATACAGTATAATTTTAGATATAAATACTAAATAAGATAATACAATGAAGAGTCTTGCATTTCCTGTTGGTATTTAGGTGTTTGTATCTTTTATGCTTCTCCTTTTTTATTCCATGTCTGAACAAGCTGTTGCTTTTTCCTTTGTTGTATGAAGGATATTTAAACTGCCCAAGTTCTTACCTCCCTAAGATTCATGTGACCCTAGCCGCAAACCCTAGCCACAATAAATGGCCCAAGCCAGGGGCTGGGG
Organism: Orientallactaga sibirica; assembly: GCA_036365145.1. NCBI lineage: Eukaryota > Metazoa > Chordata > Mammalia > Rodentia > Dipodidae > Orientallactaga > Orientallactaga sibirica. The sequence goes on from JAEOAD010000083.1 coordinate 5,610,927, forward strand.
AGATGGTCAAATGGTAAAGTGCTTGTAATGCAAGCATTAGGACCTAAGTTCAGATCCCTGGTTCACAAAACAAAGTGTAGTGTGTGGTAGTCATGTTTGTACCTGTGTATGTCTAGAATTTCAATGCTGGGAAGACAAATACAAGTATATTCCTATAGCTTACTGTGTAGATAAGTTAACTCAATTGGAACTCCAGGTTCAAGGAGATATCCTATCTCAAAAAATATGGTAGAGAGCAATTGATGAGACACCTGGCATTGAATCCTGGCATCCACATGAACCTGCACTCACATACACCCCATCCTGCATGCACCAAGAAAACAGAATTAAACAAAATAAATCAAGACAAGGCCGAAACCAGTCTGCTTTTCTTCCTCACTGACGCTGTCTTGTATCAGTTTGAGAGGCCTCTTTACTCTCTTTATACTCAATTATGTTAATAGTAAATCTTCTCATACATTGTCAGTGTATGAGTAGGAAGGGTGCCACCAATATTGATATCCTAATCAAATTTTAGGTGAATATTCTTCCTGTAATTAGCAGGTGACTATAACAGATGAGAGAAAATAATTGGTGCATACAATTTTGACAGAGTCTAAATTTCTGCCCTTTTCCAATAGAGCTTGATTATTGCCAACATTGTAACCACCTGAGGCATTATAACCAAGTAGAAATAGGAAAAAGGAAAATAAAATGGTTTCATGGAGGTAGTGAGTGATTTTTTTTTTTTTATTAAGTAGAGACTTTCTATGAACACATCATATGTTGGTACCATCATTTCCCTTTTCCCTGCCCACACTCCGTTGATGGTGGTATTGCTGATATTCACCATGGAGTTATGGGTTATGAGTGGTGAAATCAGCAGTCAATTATTATGGGTTGAGGAGAATGTTCCTGGATATTCCCTCCTACCCTGTGGCTCTTACATTCTTTCCATCTCCTCTTCTGCTAAATTCCCTGAGCCTTGGTCCCCTGCTTTAAGTCTACTTTAGTGCTGAGCTCTTAGCAGCTTCAAGATTTCTTCTCTGGTGTGTTTGGAGTATTCTCCTTAACTGCCTCCCTCTCTCAGGGGATGTGTATTTTAAAAGCGCAGGTTTTAACAGAAAAAAAAAAAGAAATATTGACTATTTGAAGTTAAGCTTAAAGCCAGATGATGTAGGAATCCAGGAGGAAAGACAAGACTTACACAAAATGAGTTTCTTAGTTATGCTGACCCTCCCTAGAAGCAACCAGTTAGAAATAACCAGGAGAGAGATGGTGCTCAAATCCCACAGTTGATTTTGGAGATGTCATAAAGATCCATCTTTCAAATGACAGTTGAAAGAGAGAAGGGGTGATAGGGAATTTTTCATATTGTAATTATATGCTATGTAACATACTGAAGTAATTAAAAGACGTTTGAAACGTGTCAATAGTAAACTAAATAGTTTCCTTAGAACTATAAATCTTCAACACCAATACAGAAAATCAATACTAGATTGAATTCTGTCAAAAATCAATTGTTTAAACACATTGAAGGGAATTGGAAATGCTACTGATTAGAATTATATTTTATTTATTGAATTGATTTGATTAAGATACAATAAATCCTCAGTATTGGTGAAAGGATTTGTAAATTTTCAGACTGTTCAATTATTCTGGTCAAAGAGGCTAAGGAGAGGAAAGAGATTAGAAACTTCATGGTTCAATGACATAATGAGTACTATTAAATACTATATTAGTTATTATTAAAATAACACTGCATGCTGGAAAGAATAGTGACTCTTTGGGGGTATGGGGCTTTTCAAATTCACCTAATATGTTTTCATAAATTAAAGATGTCACAAAAAGTTAAGAATTCATGCACACTTCTCTACCAACTGTACTTGGATTTCAAAACAATACTACACTTGGAATATTGTTTAAAAACATATTATTAAATAAAATAGAGTTGATTGCATAAAATTGGAGCTTTTTAAAAGGAGTTTCTGGGCTGGAGAGATGGCTCCATACTTAAGGCACTTGCTCACAAAGCCTGATGGCCCCAGTTTATTTCTCCAGCAATCAAGTAAAGCCAGATGCACAAAGCGGCACATGCATCAGTAGTTCATTTTCAGCACCATGAGGACCTGGCACACCCATTTTCTCACTCTCTTTCATTCTCTTTCTCTCTCTGCCTCCCTCTTTGTGTTTGTAAATAAATAAACTTGGATTAATAAAACAAAAAGTTTAAACACATGCCACCTATTCCTGAATGCTAAATTGAGTTGATTTAATGTTCATATTTGACTTACATAAATGTCTTTGAAAAGAAGTAGATGTAACTTCCATAGAAGATATATTCATGTGATTGTGGAACAGAGTGTCATGGAATATGACAGTTTGGTGATTCTTACATGTCATAAAATAGTCAAATATTTAATCACATGATGGATGATTACAAGTAGTCATCATTGGAAAGTTCATAAATAAATGAAGAAAGCAAAGAATAGTTGTTCCTTTTATTAATGTGAGTGTTTTATCATACCTTTTTTGCATTCATGTGCCTCAATGAAGGTGGCCTTATCTATTATCCAATAAAACTTATAAAACTGCAAGCAGCACCACCATAGACACGTAAGGGTTTGAAAACTTGGGCACTTGCTATGGAAGCAAAATATAAGTCTGACATTTACCAAGATAAATAAATATAATGACTATTCTGGATACTCATTTTTCCTTTCTTCCATCCTCTTCACTGTTCTTTTTCTTACTTTAAATATAAGTGAGGAATCAGAGATACTATAGACTCACCACCCTTAATTATGTATATTTCATGAGAGGTACTCCCTGATTATCTGCTCATCCCATAGTTAAAATATAAAAAACTCTTAAAATCAAAATGACAGTGTCAGGCTGGAGAGATGGCTTAGGGGTTAAGGCTCCTGCCTCCTAAGCCTAAGAACACTGGTTCCAAGGTTCCAATCTCCAGGTCCCACGTTTAGCCAGATGCAAAGCGACGCAAGGGCGCAATGCCACACTTGATCACAAGGGGGCGCATACATCTGGATTTTGTTCTCAGCAGCCTAGACACTGCTGGCTCACCCATCTCTGTCTTCCTCTCCCTCCCTCCCTCCCTCTCTCTCTCTCTCTCTCTCTCTCTCTCTCTGTCTCTCTGTGTGTCTCTCTCCAAAAAAAAAAAAATGACAGTGTCATCAATTGTTGCTTATAATTTGAAAACAGATATTGTTACATGTTATAAATTGAGTTTTCCTTGAGTAATGTATTGCATATCATATTTCTAAATTTTAAATAATATTTTACTTACTTGAGAGAGAAAGAGAGAGAGAACGAAAGAGAGTGAGAATGGACATGCCAGGTCTCCAGCCACTTCAAATGAACTCCAGACACATGCACCACTTTGTGCATCTGGCTTATGTGGGTTCCAGGGAATTGAACCTGGGCCTTTAGGCTTAGCAGACAAGTGCCTTAACTGATAAGCCATCTCTCCAGCCTGCATATCATATTTCTAAAGCAAGGCACATTACTTGCATGGAAGTTGAAGTACAATAGTTCAGGCAACATTGTTTTTATTGTCCAGTAAATTTAAAAAATTAGAGAGACTATTTAATGAAAGCTATTCCCATGAATAATATGGAAGGAAATTGAAAGCATTACACAGTTCTATTGTTTTGCAATACTTTTTATGTTCTATATTAAATATTAAAATTAGATTTATCTATCTTGCTATTTCTTTAAATTTTATTCAACATGAATAAATATATTTTACTTGATATCAAAATTTAAAATTTTCATCTGTTCTTTGTATCAAATTCATTTAAATTTCTTCTTATTTTTGGTCATGATGCTCATGATCAAACTCAATGCCTTGTACATACTAGGCAAGCACACTATCACTGACTTATATCCATAATAGCTTTTTTGTTGAAAAAGAAAATAACTGTTCATATGGATTTCATAGCAAATTTTTTTTAAAGAAAATTCAGTGACGAGTCTATTTCTATATAGTTTTAGTTTTCTGAAATTTATGTTATGATATACAGTTGAGGGAATGGAGAAATGGCTCAGTAGTTAAGGGCACTTGCTGTAATCAGCAGCACCTATGTAAAAGCAGACACGCAATAGCACACACTTCTGTAATCCCAACATGCCTATAACAAAGGGAGGTAGAGTCCAGAGAATCCTAAAGCTTGTTACCAGCTCTTCTGACCATCTTAACCAGCAAATAAGAAAGAATCTGTCTAAAACAATGTGGTAAGAAAGGACAAATACTCCACTGTTATCCTCTAATTTCTGCATGTTGAAATCTAGGCAAATTAATTTTTTGACAATAAGCCAGTTAGCCTACTTAGTATGATCATTCCAAGTGTATAGTGTTGACTCCAAACAATATTTATTTAGTAAAATTACCTTTTTTTCTATGTGAATACTTCATACTCTCACAGATATAAGCTCCATACTTAACAATTAGTAATTTTCCTCTTTATAATTAATTTTCTTCAATCTTCTTAAGTATTATTGCTAAATAGGTCAAAATTGACAAGTTGCAGCCGGGCGTGGTGGCACACGCCTTTAAACCCAGCACTCGGGAGGCAGAGGTAGGAGGATCACCAAGAGTTCGAGGCCACCCTGAGACTAACATAGTTAATTCCAGGTCAGCCTGGACTAGAGTGAGACCCTACCTCGCAAAACAAAAAAAAAAAAAAAAAAAAAAAAATTGACAAGTCGCTCCATAGAAAGCAGGCCTACAGATTCCAATTTAAGGAACAAATCAAAATTTCATTTGTTGTATAGTAAATTATTCCAAATGGAAACATTCCTTCCCTCCTGAAGGGAGGATGGAGTCAGGAGATAAACAAGTCTGGGAACCTCACAGGACCATTCCTCAAGTTTATAGGAGCAATAAACAATTGTTGAGGTTTTTCTTTGAATTGAAACATTCCCTCCTTGAGGGAAGGCTCAGGAGACTCAGGAGTCAACTCTGGGGAAAAGGATGCTAGACTCCTCCCTAAGTTTATATAAAGGATCAGCAACTGCTCAGGGAGTGAGTTTCCCAGCTGCCTGCAAGTACTGCATTGTGCTCCAGAGATGTAGCGTCTGTGAGTCATCACCTGTGCTTGGGTGGGCTTTTCAATGGTGCAGCTGCCTGTGAGTCATCCATTGCTCCTATAAGCAACCCCTTGTCCTGTTCTAAGTGATCCCAATAAACTCAGTTCACCAAATGTGGTTTTGATGTAATTATGCTTTGGTTTTTCATCTGTGTCCTGTCTAGGGTGAATAGATGTGTGTTCATATCTCCCAAAGGGAAACATTTCATTTGATACAAGTGCATTTATTGGGCTAGTATGTCTTATGTATCACCTTTAGCTTAGATTGTGAATTAAGTACTTAAAGCACAATAAACATAATAGTTATTTTCAACACTATGAGATTAAACAAAGATACTCTAATACTTATAGCTTTTCATTAATATTGAGTAGAATAACAGAAAATTTCTCATTAAGTAAAAACATTTCAGTTTTGTGTAAGAAATTTTAATTTTCACATGGCATTTCTAACTCTTGCAAATGTAGTTTTTCTAGCTAATATATCACATTATGAAACTATAATATACTTTTGTTCAGTTGATAGTTTTCTTTCTTAGAAACCAAAACATATCACAGGGATAGAGAATCTTTATGTCGACATGTTTCATCCAAAATCTTCCTATTTACAATTTTTAATTTTTTAAAAATTTATTTATTTATTAGAAACAGAGAGAGAAAGAGGGAGAGAGAGAGAGAGAACAGGCACACCAGGGCCTCCATCAACTGCAAACAAACTCCAGATGCATGCGCTACCTTATGCATCTGGCCTATGTGGGATCTGGAGAACCGAGCCTCGAATTGGGGTCCTTAGGCTTCACAGGGAAGTGCTTAACCACTAAGCCATCTCTAGCCCCTGCATTTTATTTTATTAAGAACATATATTTTATGGATACATCATGTGTTGGTACTATCTGTTCCATCCTCTCTGCCCCCTTTCCACAGAAAGTCATCCTCAGTGGGATTGCTGGTATTCCTCATGGAGTATTGTGTCATGCGTGTGGGACCAGCAGTCAGTTATGGGCAGTGGGGAGGCAGTGCCTTTGGGCATGGTATCCCAACCCATGACTCTTTTCTCCCCCTCTTCTACAAAATTTCCTGAACCTTGGTGGGTGTGTTTTAAGTCCACTTCAGTGATGAGCTCTTAGGAGCCTCTGGATTTCTGCTTTGGTATCTGTTGAGTAGCCTCAGTTCTGTCTCGTTCACCCTTTGGCATTGATTGTCAGGCTCACCATGGAAGCAGAACTCTTGATCATCTCCCCACTTCCTCTATGGTTTTACTTGGTCTTTGATTGAGGTAGTAAGGGTGGTTTATCTCCTCAGGTCTTACTATCTTCTAAAAAACAAAACAAAAAAAATAAAAGAGATTCTTCAACAGAGAGCAATGTCAGCATAGGTTAAATAGGATAATTGTTATTAATTTATGGAGAATTTAATGGATGTAGCCCCTCTTTTAGCGAAAGACCAATGGGAACTTGACATTGGGAAGCAGAATCTTTGTTTTCATAGGATTCAGACCTGATACCCAGTACCATTGAGTGGATCATTTAGCTAATCAGAAAGCCATTGGTTACCCACCAAGGTTGTGGGCCACCTTTGCACTGATGTGTAATTCTTGTCAAGTTTGTTGTTTCTGGATAGCTTAGACCCATGCTTACTCACACCATTGTTGGCCACTTTCCAGCACGTGATAGGCTAACTTTCTAAGGACTAGCTCTCTTCCAGATTCTAGCCAGGTCTCTCTGTGTTCTGTGTCAGCAGCATATGATGTCTTCAGCAATAGGATCTTACCTTTTACCTCAGGTGGGTAATCAAGTGTTTTGATAGAAACCTGACTTATTTTGGGGGACCTTGTAGTTCTCTCTGATGAACAACAGCTCAATGTGAGTAGCACCTATTTCTGGTACTGTGAGTTAGAGGTCAGAGTTTTTTTTTTTATTTTTTAATTTTTTTTTTTAATTTTGTTGTTAAGGTTAGGCTTCATCCCATGCACTCCAAGACCTTTCTTTTCAGGTGATCCCCATATACTCCTATTGAGCATTAAATCTTTTAGTCTACTTTCAAGGAGAAAGGTTTCTATGGTTCTAGTTTATTTTGTCTTTAGTATTTTTGTTTATCTCCCCAACTATCTTCTTTCCTCCCACCCCCACAAACCCTTCTACCCCTGTTGTATGGGCCTCAAGTTGTCTAGCAGGTACACCAGCAACTCAAGCTGATCCAGGTTAGGAACAGCAGATGAGTGAGAATATGCAGGCTTTGTCTTTCTGTGACTGTGTATGTTCATTGAGTATGATCTGTTCTAAGTACATCAATTTTCCTACAAATTTCATTTTATCATTTGTTCTTATTGCTGAGTAAAATTCCAAAATACATATATCTCAAAACTTTTGTTATCCAGTCATCCAGTGCTGGGTACATGGGTTGATTCCAATTCTTAGCTATCATGAATTGAGCAGCTATAAAAATATTTGCGCACATATCTCTGTAGTGAAGCATGGGACATTAAGGGTAAATGCTCGGTAAGGGAATAACTGGGTCTGTTGGTAGTTCTATATTCATCTTTGTTAGGAACCTACATATTGGTTTCCATAGTGGTTTTACAAGTTGCAAAATTTTATAACAATTCTTACTCTGTATAAATGTTTTACAACATTCTTTATTTTCATGTAGCTGATAGATGTGGCTGAATTAATTTTTTTTAAAAAAAAGCCTGTTGCAGTCAGGTTCTCATTGCTGGCAGAAGTCACCTGACCAAGAGCAGATTTGGGGGAACAAAAAGGGTTTATTTTGTCTTACAGGCTCGACAGGAAGCTCCATGATGGCAGGGGAAATCAATGGCATAAGCAGAGGGTGGACATCACTCCCTGGCCAACAAAAGGTGGAAAATAGCAACAGGAGAGTGTACCAAACACTGGCAAGAAGAAACTGGCTATAAAACCCATAATCCTGCCCCCAACAATGCACTACTGCCCGGAGGTGTTAATTCACAAATCTCCAACAGCTGGGAAACTAGCATTATTTTTCCATTTTGTATTGACAACGTCTATAGTTACAGACAATAAACCATGATATTTACCTCCCCTCCCCCTGTTCCCCTTCATAACTCCACTGTCCATCATATCACCTCCCTCTCTCCATTAGTCTCTCATTTTTTAAAATTATTTTTATTTTTATTTATTTTTTAATAGTGACAGGCAGACCAAGAGAGAAAGAGGCAGATAGATAGAGAATGGGCATGCCAGGGCCTCCAGCCACTGCAAACAACTCCAGATGCATGCTCCCTCCCCACCTTGTATCTGGCTTATATGGGTCCTGAGGAATTGAGCCTCAAACTGGGGACCTTAGACTTCACAGGCAAGTGCTTGACCACTAAGCCATCTCTCCAGGCCCTGGTCTTTAATTTTATGTGATCATCTTTTTCTCCTACTATGAGGGTCTTGCAAAAGTATTGCTAGGCACTGGAAGGTCATGGATATCAAGGCCAATTTCTGTCTGGACAGTTGCATTGTAAGGAGTCATACACTTCCTTTGGCTCTTACATTCTTTCTGCCACCTCTTTTGCAATGGACCCTGAGCCTTGTAGGGTGTGACAGAGATGTTTCAGTGCTGGACACTACACCGTTGCTTCTTCTCAGCACTATGTTGCCTTTTGGGTTATCCCAGTGGTCATACCATCTAAAGCTTCTGCAGCCAGAAGTGAGAGTAGCATGAATATATGAATATGGACATTAAGTGTAGTGCTTTTAGGGCAGTTTGGTGCCCTAAATAAGAGCATGCTTTATACCCGTAAGGCTCATGACCTCCCCTGACACAGACTTTTGGTTAGGTTTTTCAGTACCAGGCATGTATTCCCTCCCATGGAGTGGGTCTTCTGTCCAATTAGAGAGCAGTTGGTTTCCTCCAGAGCAGACATGCACTATTGTACCCTGTGATGATTATATTTGGGTCAACTTGATCTGAATAGTAATCCACAGACATTCCTCATAAGTGTCTCTGAGGTTATTTCTAGGTAAGGATTAACTAAAGGAGGAATCCTTCCCCCAGCGTGAGCCCTTCCTCCAGAGTGGGTGGCCCCTCAAAGTGGAGACTTTATCTAAGGAAGCTCTGGGAAGGAAAGCTCTCTCTCTCCTCCTGCTGGATGCCGGTGTTGCTTGCTGCTTGCTGTTCACTGCTTGGCACTTGGTGCTTGCTGATTTCTGCTATAGAATGAAGACCAGCGTGGACTGAAGAGCACTGTCTCTCCAGGATGCCTCCAGTGTCAGGTTGAGACTGCTGAGGCATCCAGCCTCGTGGACTGAGCAGCTACCAGGTTCCTTGACTCTCATGCCTGCAACATGCTTCTGTTGGACTGCCATAAGCTAATCCCCAAAAAATTCTCTTTTAATACGATTAATTCTATCGGTTCTGTTCCTCTAGAGAACCTTGACTCAAACACACCCATTTGGTCATTTGGCCTGTCTGGCAAAACTTGAGGCTTTCAGTGTCCACTGTTTTCACTGCTAATGATTTCTGTCTCCCATATGGCTGCATGCAGTGTAGCTTTTTCCAGCTTTCAGTTGGCTGGTATACAGGGAGAAGGTTGTCTGCTCAGCACCAGCTTGATTTCTCAGTGACCTTGCTGCTCAGGCAAATGAGGTCTTCAGCAATAGGGTCAACAAGTGGTGCAGAGAAAACCGGACATCTATATGTAAAAGGATGAAAATAGATCCTTATCTCTCTCCATGCACAAGAATCAAGTCCAAGTGCTAAAGGAAAAGGTAGGAGAAACCCTTCAACATATTGGCATAGGCAATGACTTTCTGAATATAACCCCAGTGGCTCAGGAAATAAAACAACTAATCAACCCTGGGATCTCATGTAATTACAAAGCTTTTGTACAGCAAAGGACAATGTGAATAGAGCAAGGAGACAACCTACAGAATGGGGGAAAATCTTTGCCAGTTATACATCTGACAGAGGATTAATATCCAGAAGATACAAAGAACTCAAAAAACAGAAAAATAAGAAATCAAACAACCCAGTTAAATAATGGGCAATGCAACTAAATAGAGAGTCCTCAGAAGAAGAAATACAGATGGCATATAAACATCTAAAAAAGTGTCCTACATTCTTAGCCATCAGTGAAATGCAAATTAAAACTACTTTTTTTTTTTTTTTTTGCAAGGTAGGGTCTCACTCTGGTCCAGGCTGACCTGGAATTAACTATATAGGCTCAGGGTGGCCACAAACTCTCGGCGATCCTCCTACCTCTGCCTCCCCAGTGCTGGGATTAAAGGCGTGTGCCACCACGCCCGGCTTAAAACTACTTTTCGATTCCATCTCACTCCTGTCAGAATGGCTATCATCAAGAAAACAAATGACAATAAGTGTTGTTGAGGATGCAGACAAAGAGGAACACTTCTACACTATTGGTGGGAATGTAATCTGGTCCAGCCATTGTGGAAATCAGTGTGGATGTTCTTGAGACAGCTAAAAATAGATTTATCATATGATCCAGCTGTAGCGCTCCTAGGTATATATCAAAATGACACTTCTCACTACTTTAGAGATACTTGCACAACCATGTTTATTGCTGCTCTTCTCACTACTTTAGAGATACTTGCACAACCATGTTTATTGCTGCTCTATGCAAAATAGCTAGGAAATGGAACCAGCCTAGATGTCCCTCCACAGATGAATGGTTAGTAAAGATGTGGTACATTTACACAATGGAGTTCTGTTCAGCGGTAAAAATAAAAATTATGAAATTTTCTGGGAAATGGAGGGATCTGGAAAGGATTATACTAAGTGAGGTAACCCAGGCTCAGAAAGCCAAATGTCACATGTTCTCTCTCATATGTGGATCCTAGTTACAAATGTATAGACTTGTGTGTGAGCAGGAACCAATAATTGGTAGGAGAGGCCAGGAAGCTAGAAAAAGCTTAAAAAGAGGGAGAAGAGGGAAGGACTTAAGGGATGGTATTGTATATATGAAATAGAAGAACAGATTTCTGGCAGGGAAAGGCCTAAGAGAGGCCAGGGAAAGAGAATGTGTAAAAGAAGGGCAGGGTAGCTGGGCATGGTGGCGCACGCCTTTAATCCCAGCACTTGGGAGGCAGAGGTAGGAGGATCGCCATGAGTTCAAGGCCACCCTGAGACTACATAGTTAATTCCATGTTAGCCTGGATCAGAGTGAGACCCTACCTCAAAAAATCAAGAAAAAAAAGGGGGGCGGGGGAGGGTCAATCAAAATTCAAGATATTCTGAATAAGACTTATGTAAACCTACTTTTTTAAAATAATGACATATCCAGAAGCTATAGATTGTTACTAGAAAATTTTCAGTGCTAGGGATGGGATACCTTTCAATGAGTTGTTTGCCAGGGAGCTCCCTGTTGCCTCCAGAACATCACAGGCTATTGCCAAGGCCCTTGGTTTCCCTTGAAAAACAGATGGTAAGACCCTATTTCTGCTGAGTTCTTAATCACATGATCACATATAACTGTAAAAATGGGAAATAGGATATTTTTACTGACCACATTGCTGTGTAATTTAAAAGTATAATTATATTGCAAAGTAGGGAATTGAAATATAGCAGAAGTGACTGTGTAATATGAAGCATGTATTATAATACATATGGTTTTATATTTATATATGTATATAGATACAAAATAAGTACTAATATATGTTATATATAATATATAAATTTTGCCATAATTTGAACAGTCATACAGAAATATTTATTATAAGTAAACCTGGTATTTTGTAATACATGCAAATAGCTTTAAATGGTAAAATTATCTTCCCGATCTTATAAACAGATTTTACACCATTTTTAAAATTGTTTACATTATTTATTTGAGAGAGAGAAGGCAGCGAGAGATAGAGTATGGGCACACCAGGGCCTTCAGCTACTCAAAGCTATCCATTCAAATAGATGGAGAAATAAATAAGAAGAAAAAAAAAAAACAATTAAAAATGGGCTATGGAACTAAATAGAGAGTTCTCAGAAGAAGAAATACAGATGGTATATAAACATCTAAAAAATGTTCTACATCCCTAGTCATCAGGGAAATGCAGATTAAAACTACATTGAGACTCCATCTCAATCCTGTCAGATTGGCTACCATCATAAAAACAAATGACTATAAATGCTGGTGAGGATACAGAAAAAGAGGAACACTTCTACGCTTTTGGTGGAAATTCAATCTGGTCCAGCCATTGCAGACTCCAGTGTGGAGGTTCCTGAGACAACTAAATGTAGATCTACCATATGACCCAGTTATATTACTTCTAGGTATATATATCCTAAGGACTCGTCTCACTGCCTTTGAGATACTTGCACAACCATGTTTATTGCTGCTCTATTCACAATAGCTAGGAAATGGAACCAGCCTAGATGTCCCTCAACTGATGAGTGGATAATAAAGATGTGGCACATTTAAACCATGGAGTTCTACTTAGCGGTAAAGAAAGATGGAGGGAGGAAGTACCATGGGATATTGTCAACAATTAAAGAAGTTGTCAATAAAAAAAAAATAAATTTAAAGAAGGAAGGAAGGAAGGAAGCTAGTTCCCAGGTGATGTGTCCTTGAAGGAAATTGGACCTTGCCCTTCTCTGTCTCCAGCCGAGGCAAGTAGCTTTTCTTCATTGTGCATTTTTCAACACGAGTTTTGGTAGTAGACTCAATGCAATGAAGTCAAGTGGCCATGTACCAACACCTCTGAAATGAGGAGCCAAAATAAATCTTTCCAGACTAAAGTTGATTATGTCAGTAACATTGTAACAGTGAGGGAAAGCTGCCCAACACCCATATCGAACTCTATGGTCAAAGGATTAGACATTGGCAAGGCAATTACAACCTCACCAGGAAGCCCAGGAGAGTGGCATTGTTCAATCACTTGAATTGCTTTCTTACTGATTTCTAATATTCATTGTATGAAGAGCTTAGCACACTTAAATCATTTGGAATAGATAATGTTATTATGGCTTGCCTAAGATAATGTAGTCATTAATAATTATAATTTTTGTAAGTAAAGGCAAGACAACAACAATACTAGTATTTAAACCTCAATTCTACCTGAGATCACTTAAGTGTCACTGAGTTAAGAGGACAAGAACACCCACAGTAAAACTGGATTTCCAGATGTTAAAGATGTGTGAACAGGTTGTAAAGGAAGCACATTCGGTTCTGAGTTTCCTTATCAACAAAATTGTTAAAGTTTTTTAAAAATAAATAAAAATTAGTTTCCTGAGCAGCCTAGGGGGTTTGCCAAGAAAAGGATGTTTGCAGGAACAGATAGTTACATGGGATAAACCTGGTTTTATGTTTCATTTACATATTAATTGTAATTCAACTATGCCACAATTAGGGAGGTTCAATGCAAGGTTATATAAAAACAGAAACTGAATAAACAATAAGTACTGGGATTTTGTGAATTGATATAAGGTTTACTTAAGATGCTGTCACAGTTCATCTCGATTTTATTCATGCAGACTTTCCATTTTAATGATTGATTTATTATTTCTCATAAATTGAAATGAAGGTACTTTAGATGTTAATTCTCTTTCGTTTCATTATAAATACTCATGGAAAAAATATTTCGTGAGGGCTTTAGACATTGTAGTTAGTGTTTCTCTTTCAAGCAGGGGAGCAGATTAAACCAAATCTCTATCACAGGAGATTGAAAGATATTTGTTTTCTGCATGGAAATTAGAAAGGCATCATGTTAAATTGATAGGTTATATTCTTGAGGGGGCACAGAAATAAAAATTAATATATTTAGAATTTTAACACTGAAACAACTGTACAATAGTCTTAGAACAAAACTATTGTATAAATATTAAGCATAAATTCTGAAATAATATTTATTCCAAATAATTTTATTCCAAATATATTTTGTTTCTTAAAGGAATAACTACTCCTGCTAATTTTAACCCATAGAAATTTGACAAATACTGGATTAAATGATGTAATTAAATTAAACATGCAGAAGAATAAATGACAACCCCATAGGGATTACCTGCAACCCTACTGAGGAGCATCCCCGATGCAATGGGGGCAGGAATAAGGGAAAAGAAGGTGCTAACACATGATGTATCCATATGAAATAAGCCGTTAATAATACAAATAATAATTAAAAAAACAGGGCTGAAGAGATGGCTTAGCAGATAAGGTGTTTGCTTGCAAAGCCAAAGGACCTTGGTTAGATTGCCCAGGACAGGTGTAAGCACAAGGTGGCACATGCATCTGGAGTTCGTGTGCAGTGGCTGGAGGCCCTGGCATGCTCATTCTTTCCCTCTCTCTCTCTCCCTCTTTCCCTCTTTCTAGCTCTCTCAAATAAATAAAACAAAAGTTTTAAAAAATAAAAAAAAAACATAAAAAATGCAAAAGATATAGAAATTTTGATGCAATATAATATGAAACAAGGGTAATTGTATTCTAGTTGATTGTGAGAAGCCCAATAGGACACCCAAAGGCATTGGTTGAAGAAAATGAGAAAGGAAAATAAATCTGTTTTTTAGATTCAATCACTAGTTTTTATTTCCCATCTGATTCTTTTTATTTATATTTTTTCACTTTTCTTTAATTATATTAATATTTTAAAAATAATTTTATTTATTTATTTGAAAGAGAAAAGAGGGAGGGAGAGAGAGAGGGGAGAGAGAATGGATGTGACAGAGTGTCTAGCCACTGCAAATGAACTCTAAATGAATGTGCCATCACCACCTGTGCTTTTGCCTTTACATGGGTATTGGGGAATCAAATATGGGTCCTTTGGCTTTGCTGGGAAGTGCCTTAACCTTTAAGCCATCTCTCTAGCCCAAATTATATTGATCTTTTAAGTTTTTCTCTACTGTCTATCTTTTCTTCAAAAACTACAATCAGTATCTAATTGGAAAGAATACTATATATAATTGTAACATTAAATATACACACAATAATTTGACATAGGTCATTGTTTCTGGAATAGTGGAAATATATAGCACAGTAACAGTAAATATGTACTGTGACAATATCAGAAGCAACAATATAGTTTTGCTGCATTTCTGTTTCACTTCAAAAAAGTATCAGTGTATTTACTCAACAGACTCTAAATTGGGAAGGCTTAACTTTCTGTACTGTGGACCCTAGGAAAAGTCTGATTAAGCCTAAGTATCTTTTCTCAGAATTATTTTAAATGTATAAAATGAAATATAACTTAAATTATAAAATATGAAAATTCATAATATGGGTATATGTGTGTGTGGAAATATATTCATATTTATTCATTTTAATCATGTAAAAAGCAAGACGTTTTCAACTTTATGGAACACTGAATTTCCTGGTGGCTATATTTATAATATTGTGTCTAAACAAACAGAGCTCTATCTAACGGTGTTGTTATGAGCTATGATAGGGCACTGGGAAGCCCATTGCTCCTATGGAACCTGAGCAGAATTGATTTTTTGGTATTCTGGTATAGTACATAAAAATATTTCATCATTCTAAGTTAATGAACCCATAACTACAGAAAGAATTAAATAAGCAGATGAATGAATGGGAGAAATAATGTGACCCACATAGCTTTGGGCAAATTGCCAGACTGTGTGTATGTGTTATTCCTAAAGACTCAACAATATAGAAAATGACAAGTGTAAAAGTTACTTCACAGAGCTATATTTCGCTTATTTCCCTAACATTAACTCTCTGTATGGTAGACACAAGATTTAATTATTTTAAGCACCGGAATGAAAGCTACAGAGGAGATGGCATTTAAACAAGATATATTAGTTAATCTAGCAGTGGGCACTCAAATTACATACATGGTTCTTATTATTATTGTCATTATTTCTGCTGTTTTATTGATTTTTATTTTTTTTTCATGATTTTTCCAGTTTAGAGAAACAGATAACTTAAAAAAAAATGTTTATGAGAATGAATATGAATGGGCATTCCAGGGCCTTCTTCCATTGCAATAAACTCCAGATGAATGCAACTCTTTGTACCTCTGGTTTTACATGTATACTGGGGAATTGAATCCAGGCCAGCAGGCTTTGGAAGCAAGTGCCTTTAACCATTGAGCAATCTCTCCATCCCTGTCTTTTTATTTTATAACATAATAAGTCCATATTTATTTCTGTATATTCTCTCTACTTCATAGTGTTTAAGAGGGATTTTCAATATTTGAGTAATCAAATGTGATTATATTAGAGAGTTATACACTGTGAAGGTGATAACCCTAAATTTCCCTTCTTTACCAAGTAAAGAATTATTTTAGGGAAATATTAGGGAGGGTATTAGTAGAGACTCAGTAACATGAAGAATATTATGACTCTTACATATATAAAGTTATAGGAGTCATTTCTAAAGATGTTAAATAAAAGATATGAAGTATGACATAAATGATAGAAAATGTAAAATCTGTTATTTTTCCACAGGTGATGATCAGGAAGGGGCCACATCTTTTGACTTTTTATTAATCGAAACATTATTACTTTTAACTTATGATTTAAAAAAATAATTTATTGCTAAAGCATTCCAGAGATTGAGTTCTCATCAAATGGATAAAAAAAAAACAAAAAACAAAAACAAAACAAAACAAAAAAAAAAAAAAAAAAACAAAAACTTCTGGGCATGGTGGCACATGCCTTTAATTCGAGCTCTCGGAAGGCAGAGGTAGGTGGATCACTATGAGTTTGAGGCTGGACTGGAACTTCAGAGTGAGTTGCAGGTCAGCCTGGGCTAGAGAGACCCTACCTCAAAACCAACAAGAGCAACATAAAAAATTACTCCTCAGTAGAAAAGAAAAAAAAAGTCAAAAATGAGACAAAACACACTTCTTCTGATTACAAGTAATGTAAAATGTGAAGATATTTTATGGAGGATTGTGAAAATTTAATAAAGTGAAAGACAACCAATAAGATAGAAAAACTCAAAGGGTACTGAAGAAGCTTGCCCCTTCCTCTCATCTTCCTGGCTAACATACTCAAACAGACCAAGCCATGGGAGAGGAAAAAGTTCGAGAACAGGGAAGGAGGTCTCTGTATGACGGAGCTATTCTGATTCTCCTAGGCAAGTCTCAGATGGAAAAGTTGCATTCATTGTCTGCAGGGTCAGTGTCATTGAGGAGGGTATTCTCACAGACTCTGCTAGTGTGTCCAGTGAAGAACCCATCATAGAAAGTATACAACAGGGAAGGGAGAGAAGCTCTTACATTCTAGCAGGAACACTTGGAGAAATTGAAGATGTGGGAGCTCATATGTGTATTTGTTGCTCATGAAAACAATGGAAATGGAGGAAGAGAATTTATAATTGACTTATTTATTTGTGTGCGTGCGTGTGTGTGCGTGTGTGTGTGTGAAAGAGAGAGAGAGAGATGTGCACTAGAGTCTCTTAGTGCTGCATAAATAAGCCATCTCCCCAGGCCCCAAGGAAGATTTGTGAACATGTAATAACACTTGAGCGATGAAACTTACTGTATTGAAAATAACAAAGATTTTGGGAAATGAGCTTCAAAGTAGACCACCAGTGTCTCAAATTGAGTGAGAATATGAAGTAGACTAGAACAATAACATAAAGTTAAAAAAAAAAAAAAAAAAAAACTAAACAGAGAAACTGCGGATGTAGCTCAGTTGCCAGAATGGTTGCCTACAATACACGAGGCCTTAGATTTTTCTCCAACATCACATATAACTAGACATGGAGGAGCATGCCTATAATCCCAGTAGTGTGTATGCATGTGTGTGCTTGGCAGGGGAGATAGGGAGATGGAAGCAGGAAGATCAAGAGGTCATCCTTGGCTATTTAGAAAGTTATAGGCCAGTCTTGGAATACTTGATAACCTCTCTCAAAACAAAACAAAAAACAAAAAATTCACATTGGATCTCCATCCTACAACTGGTGGGTCACAAGTTGCAGTATGAATTTGTGTTCATTATCTGCTAAAATATATTTTAAATATTCTAGAAGATTTTAACAGGATAGAGTATCATTATGTAGTATACTTCATGTCCAGGACATAATCCAAATTATATATCCAAATAGTAACTAGGAAAAAAGAAAATCTTGTTTACGTTTATTTGGAAGTATTCAGCAAATGAAAAAAAAATCACCGTACAAATGGAAGGATATGTGCTAATACATGTGTGAGTAGCAAATTATATATGCTGGAACTCATAAACAGTGCTGTATAAGGTATACAATGTTCCCTAATTAATTTAAATGAAAGATGAGGGAACTAGGACCTCACTAGCTGGATGGGCATTGAATATAACCATTGGTTCCTAAATGGCATGTATTTTTATATAACATTTCAATTTGCATAATCCTGCAAAAGTATCTGAGGATCTGGATAGTACTATTAAGTATAGGGCTTATTTTTCCTTCTATTTCTTTTCAGTAAATCTCAAATAAAATGGTAACCAAAGCCTCCACCTGTGTAAAGCATTTGATAGAAAATGATGTAGTACATGCATATGCTTTAAAAATTAACCAACAGGAAAAATAAAGGCTTATAGTAAGAAACAAAAGCTTTCTGCTCTATGCTTTCTCACCCTCACTACACTATTCTCCATTCAACACATCTTCTTTGAATTCATAAATAAGATGACTTCATTTCCATTATGCTTACACAAAATTTATGAATTTTCCTGCTCATGTCAGATTATATTTAACTCTTGAATGGCCTGCCTATAAACTCCTCATTGTATTACTAGAGTATCTTACTAATATTCATCCTAATATCCTATTATTTTTCTTGTTTTGTTAACTTTACAATGCTCTGATGAAAACATTTGCACTCTGATTCTTTATCTCAGCTCCTCTTCTGTCTTTTATTCAGTCATTTGTAATCATTATTTCTTACTCAAGACTAATAATGATGGTTTAAAAAAAATAACCTAACGGGTGGAGAGATGGCTTAGTGGTTAAGGTGATTATCTGTGAAGCCTAAGAACTCATGTTTTAATCTCCAGGTCCCACATAAGCCAGATGCACAATGATAAAAGCACACCATGTCAAATATGCACACAAAGGGATCCACTAGTCTGGAGTCCATTTGTAGTGGCTGAAGGCCCTGGCATGCCTATTCTCTCTGTCTCTCTCTGCCTCTTTCTCCCTTGCTCTCTCTCTCTGTCTCTAAATAAATACATAAAAAAGAATAAAATACATATATTAAAAAAAAACTTGGGGCATTATGCACAGAGACTTGGCATATCCCCCATAACTCTTGACTACCCCCACAATGCATGACCCACATTCCCCATTTATGAGGGTCCCTTTGGAAGAGGAAGGACAGGGAGGAGGATAATGGAGTCACCATTATGAATGTAAAACTAGAATAATACAAATAAAAAATAAATTATTGAAAAAACCCTAAAATTAGCTTTTGATTATGTATATATTTTTAAATTCTGAATTTAAAATAAATATGCAGCCATTGATATTGGCATATCAAATAGTAACATGATTAATTGAATTACTATTTTAATAACCCTTTTTTGTAGTGTGATCAAACACCTGACAAAAGCAACTCAGGGAACCTAGAGTTTGGCATGTTGTTTGTGGGCTCAGTAGATCAATGTTGGGAAAGGCATGGCAGCAGAAGCGTGAGGCAGCTGGTCAACTGTATCTACAAGCAGAAAGCAGAGCATCAGGAATGCTGGTACTCAACTAGCCTCATTATCTTCTCTTCTCTCTCTCTCTCTCTCTCTCTCTCTTTTAATCCAAAGTAGGAATTCAACCCATGGAATGATCCCACCCACATTAAGTATGAGTCTTCTGTTACATGTTAAACCTCTCTGGAAATGACCTCAAAGTCATACCTAGAGAAAGGGGTATTTCTTAGATAATTCTAAATCTAGTCAAATTGATAATAAAGTTTACCCATCACAACAATCCCCATGTGATTATTGAAAACATAACTAAATTTTCTTATTCTTATAATGACAATGGGTTCATCTAAGTCTCTGTGAGATGGACTTTAGCACCACTGTCTCTGCGTTAAGGACTAGAACCTCAAATAATTCTGTGCAGGAATTTGTAGACATGATTATGACTAGCAAGAGTCTAGACAGAGAGCTTTTTTACTAAAGAATGGCCCTGTGATGGTCTCTAGACAAACTATAAGAGGCTTAGATAAACTTCAGTTTACCATTATATAATATTTTAGGCAAATATCATATTTAGAGAATATTTGTACTAAAATATTTTTTTCATTTGGAATTCAGATATCACTGACTACTCTATTTTACTCAATGAAGCAATTTCATCTTTTTACTACTATTATGAGCATCATCTAGAGATTTCTTAGAAATGTAGAATCATTAATTCTACTTCAAATTTGCTAAATAAAAATTTGACTGGGCTGGAAAAGATTGCTCAGGTATTAAAGCTATTTGCTTTGGAAGCCTGACAACCCAGATTTGATTCCCCAATATCCACTGAAAGCCAGGTATACAAAGTATCACATGTTTCTGGAGTTCATTTACAGTGTCAGGAGGTACTCGTGCATCCATCTGTCTCTCCTTGCAAATTATATATATTATTTGCATGTACATATAAAAACATGTGACAATTTAATAAGGCTCCTCATACATTTAATGTGAAATTTAAAGAATTTAGAAATATTTATCAATGGTAAAAAATAACCAAAATAAACTTTCAACAACTTTTCTTTGACCTATCTGAGAAATAAAGTTCCTTTTTTTTTTTTTTGTTTTTTTGTTTTGTTTTTGCTTGTTCCAATGCCTGTTTTCTCTCCTGAGAATCTCTTTCTTCACTGTTGGCATGGCTTTTTTGAATGCTGGACATATTGTTGGATACCAGGAACTTGCACAGGAAGCCTTTAGCATTACAGTTCATGTGAATGTACTTTGAAGTTGTATATTAATATTTATATATTAATATTATATTATATAACATTAATACTATATTAATGTTGACTGTAGCTGTGGGTACAAAATCAGAGAAACAGAATATTCCATCATGAAGCTCCTATTACCTGGAGCCAACAGATGGTGTGAATGCTTAAATACTTAAATGGTTGTTTGGATGAATTCCTGGAATTAAGAACTAATGTGACCACGAGAATCTCCTACAGCTTCCGTCTCAGAGAGGACTGCAGACTTTTGTTAATGTTATTAAGGAATTTCCCTGTGTGTGGTCATAAGGAAGACTCTCTGTGGCTTTAGCAAAGTAAAAGGGGAAGTAACACTGGAATATGCCCAGAGTATTAAACAAAATATTATCCTGCACTTTGAAGTAAAAATAAAATAAAATACTGTAGCCATGACCTCTTAGAGGACAAAGGCATTTCTCCATTTCTAGCCCTCTCTAGATGTCCTGTCTCACTTGCGAGGGAGGATAGTAGGAAACACTTGTGTAGGTCACAACCTAGAACCATGACATCATTAAAAAAATCAAGATTTAATCATAAGATTATAAAATACCTTTCCCCTCACCCATACATTGGAATCTTACCAGAGACTCTAATGCAATATCTTCATCACAATGAAAGATCTGCAGGGTGTAGACTCTGTGAAGAACAGTTCTTCAAGAGGTCCAAAGACAGCAGGGGACACAAGAGAACACTAGGAAATTCAATCTCTCTAGCACACACAGCTCCAGCAAACATTAAAGACATCCCAATAGATATATTAATTTGTTTCCATACTAATTAATTAACATATCAAGAACCGCACTATGAAACGTATATGACATGGGCTAAAACAAATAGATAATAAAATCACAATGAAATTTTAGATATGAAACACAATAGCTGGATGATTTATATGTGCATGGTTTGAAAAGAAACACTTAGAATATAGTTGGCAAATGGTTTCACACAAGATCCAATGCACAGTCTTACCTAATCTCCCTCTCAAGCAGAGACCGGTGGTGGTTTGATTCAGGTGTCCCCCATAAACTTAAGTGATCTGAATGCTAGTCTCCCCAGCTGACGGCAATTGGAAATTAAAGCCTCCTGGAGGTGGTGTATTGTTGGGGGCGGGCTTATGGGTGTTATAGCCAGCTTCCCCTTGCCAGTGGTTGGCACACTCTGTTGCTCTTGTCCACCTTATGTTGGCCAGAGGGTGATGTCCACCCTCTGCTCATGCCATTCGTTTTTCCTGCCATCATGGAGCTTCCCACTTGAGCCTGTAAGCCAAAATAAGCCTCTTTTTTCCCCACAAGCTGCTATTAGTCGGGTGATTTCTGCCAGCAATGCGAACCTGACTGCAACAGTAAAGTGGTACCTAGAAGTGGGATTGCTGCTAGACACCTGACTGTGTGGCTTTGGCCTTTTGGAGCTGATTTTCAAGAGGAATGTGGAAGAATTTGAAACTTTGGCCTAAGAGACGCCTGGCAGTGTTGTAAGTACAGCTTGATGGACTATTCTGGTCAGAGTTGAAAGACCTGAATGTAGTAAGAACTATGGACTGTGAGGTTTGGCTTATGAGGGTGAGAAAGAGCTTTACTTGGACTGGGCTAGCAGATTATATGAGAAGTTTGCCATTATGCCTGTGTCCTGAGAAGTTGTAGAGGGTTGCTTTGCATAGAAATGAACTGGTGTGAGTAGAGGGATATGGTACAGGAAAAAAAAAAAAATCTTTGTGTGAACTCTGCCAGTTCAGCTGCAATTGAGGGATTACAACCTTTGAGATTGGGCCAGTTGATCTGCTCTGGGGTAACAGGAAGAATGCAGACTCTTTTGAAGAGGCCTGAATGCTTAAGGTGTGTCCTGTTCTTCAAAGTCTAATTTTTTGCCCCCTGGATTAACAAATTGGCACCCTACCTGGTATTACGGAGTATAAGAAATGCAGGAAAGAGAGATTCATTGAGTTTGTAAAGTGGTCTTGTGTTTTGGAAATGGCCATAGGCAGTGTGAAGCAGGTTTGCCGGATGCCTGCATGGAGATCTTATGGGGCCATTAGAATGGACTGTGGGTTGCAGTGGAGACCCAGTTGAGATGGCGGGACCACCAGATGGCTGATAAGGAGAGCTGCTGCCCCAGATGAAGTTTTCCCAGGACTGTGAGTAGCCTAGCTGGAGGGGCGGAATTGGAACCCCAGAGACTTGTTGCTGCTTAGAATTATTGGACTTGGGAAATTGTCACTGACTAGAGTTGTTGGAATTACAGAGTTTGATGTTTGCTGTGGTTGATTTAAATCTTGCATTGGTTGAATATTTCTTTGCTTTGCCCAATGCCATCCTTTGCAGTGTGAATGTTTATTCTGTGTCATTATGGGTTTTTTGGGCATTTTTTTTTTTTTTTGGTATTATGGCTCACTTTTAGAACCCGGATAAAGGGAACGTATGAACATCATTGGAATTGATAAAAACTATGGGGACTTTTAAAGTTGAATAAATGCATTGTATTTTACATCATATATGGTTATCAGTTTATGGGGACCAGGGGCAGAATGTGGTGGTTTGATTCAGGCGTCCTCCATAAAGTTAAGTGTTCTGAATGCTAGTCTCCCCAGCTGATGGCAATTGGAAATTAAAGCCTCCTGGAGGTGGTATATTATTGGGGGCGGGCTTTATGGGTATTATAGCCAGCTTCCTCTTGCCAGTGTTTGGCATGCTCTCCTGTTGGTGATGTCCACCCTCTGCTCATGCCATCGTTTTTCCTGCCATCACGGAACACCCCCCTTGAGGCTGTAAGCCAAAATAAACCTTTTTTTTTTTTTTTTTTCCCCCCACAAGCTGCCAGCAATGTGAACCTGACTGCAACAGATCCACTTGACTTTTCCTTAAGTGTACTATTTGGAACAGTTTTTTTTTTTTTTTTTTTTTTTTTTTTTTTTCCCTTTGGAGCCAGGAAGCTATCACATTTTGGACAGTTTCCATCTTGATTAAGAGAAAAGAATCATGGACTATTTTGTCTGGTTGACACTGATGGAAAAATGTAACATGATACTTTTTCTTTCTTTCTTTTTTTTTTTTTAGCTGTCAACAAAACTTTATTCATCAGGAAGTAGACAGGCAGACGTTGGGTTGCTGCACGCCCTTCTTTTTGGACCCTAGTGAAATGTGCAGTCTGCCTTCCCCAATGCCAGGGATAGACAAGGAGGAATGCCATGTTTCTATGCCAAGTGTGAGGAGGAACAAGTAAAAACCTGGTGATCCCTCTGAAACTGGCTCCCCATACAGCTGGGCGCCTGAGGGTGTATGGTCCCAAAGCCAGGTGTAGATGCACTTCCCCTACTCAGGAGAAAGCTCCTGATTCCAGGTTTTGGATCAGGCTGGGACTCTAAAAAGATCAGGACAGACAGAAATGGCTCTCAGGGCATGTGAGGGATATAACTCCCAAACCTACCAGTTCACAGAGGCTCTGGCCAAACACAAAGATTCATGGTCACTCCAAAACAAGAAAACCAAAGAATATACATAAAAAAAAAAAAAAAAAAACCAGGATCATTCCAAGATCCTTGAGTTAACAAAATATTGAAATGACACTGATGTGTTGTGGATATAGAAACTGGGAGAAGAGGGGAGACCAGAAAAATCCCAAGAGAAAAACAACAGAAGCAGAGGGGTAGGCCCAGAAGCTGGTATCTAGGTGGGCCCTGGGCAGGCTGGAGGACAGCCCATTGCTTCCAGTCTCAAGGCCCTTGCATAGTGCCATAACTCACCATCCTCAGCATCACAGGGACCCACGGAATTCAGAGAAGCCATCATCCTGCCCCACCAGATTGAAGTCTTCCAGAATATCCCATCTCCATATCCTGGATGTATGGCTTGAGGCTTGGTTTGGCAGGGCAGCCATTGGACCTAGAGTTCTCGGGCCAGAACCCTGAGGAGTGGTGTTGAGTCTGTCCCAGCGCAGGGGCCTGCAAGGAGCAAGGAGGGAGGGCAGGCAGGCAGGCAGTCTTCAGAGGTAGACGTTGAGGGACTGCAGGATGCCACGGCGGCAGAGCGGGCAGTTGCAGTGGTAGACAGGGTGGCGCATGAGGATCTCCGTGCAGGCCTAGCACAGGCACACAGGTGCCGGCAGGGCAGAAGCAGCACGGTCTTGCTCTGGTCCTGGCAGATCACGCACTTCCGCTCCTCTTGCTCCTTCAGCAACTTCCATGGGTCTTGCCCAGCTGTTGGCTCCTCCTCATTGAGGCTCTCTCGGTCCTGACAGGTGTAGCTCTAATGGTCCTGACCGACTCTTCTTCTGCTCCAGTGTCCTCTCCCTGGGTCCTGGCTGAAAACACCCTCCGAGGGCCACTCTGGGGGGCCCTAGGTGCCCCTCCCGGGTTCGGCAAGCTTGCCATCTGTAAGCTGCGGCTCCAGATTCGCCGCCAGGCCTCCAAACCCAGTGCTAGACGAGACAGCCGCACTGTGGTAGGATGGCCCGGCATGAAGCTGACTAAGTGCTCGCGTGGCCAGTCTCAAGGTGAGGTCCGGGTACAACACAGTCACTGTCACGTGGGCGGCAGGTTGTCGATGAAGGCCAGGAGCCAGGCCAGGGAGGCCAGAAGGGAGGATACCAGCAGGAAGCTGAGATCCAACACCAACATCAGCAGGTCCAACACCAGACCCATCCCATTCAGTACCAGGTACACAGCCTCCATGATAGGACTAAGGACTTGAGTTCAGAAGGAAGGCCGGCTCCTCAGT
The DNA here is from genome assembly GCA_036365145.1 of Orientallactaga sibirica. Lineage (NCBI taxonomy): Eukaryota > Metazoa > Chordata > Mammalia > Rodentia > Dipodidae > Orientallactaga > Orientallactaga sibirica. The sequence continues at coordinate 5,636,559 of JAEOAD010000083.1, forward strand.
GAGCTGTTGGCTAGACTGCAAATATCTTAGGGGGTCGTAGAGTCATTTGGAAGGGAAATGGGTCTCTAAGCAAGGGACAGCCAAGATGTCAGGAAGTAGGTTAGGGGAAGTCTTACAAGGGGGAAAGGAGTCCGGGTGTGGAAGGAGGGCTGGCTGGGACAGAAGAAGCCAAACATCTCTAAAGTGAGGGCGAGTAGAGACAGGAGGAGATACCTCAGCTGTAGAAGCCTCGCGCTGCGTGCCACGGGCGGGCACGGGCGGACCGCGGGGAAACCGGGAGCCGACAGGATAGGGCAGGATAGGATCTGGCAGGGCCGGGTTGGGGCCGGGTGGGGGCGACGCAGGCTGGCCGTGGGCTCGCAATGCAGCCACACAGGTGCCCCTGTCCCTGCCCAGCCCCTGTCTTCCCGCTCGAGGCGCTGGACGCCCAAACGGGGAGAAAGAGGGGGAGTCAGCTTCGTTGAACCCTAAGCGCGGCTGCGGCTCTGCTGGGCGCCGCCATCTTGTGTCTCTCTCTTTTTTTTTCTTTATTTAGAAATTACTTGGTTTTTATAAATTAATATTCATTACTTTCAAATTCAAATCTTAAGCTTTTACATTAAATATATTCATTTCATTATTCCATTTATAAATTTAACAAATTCATATCTGATCCACTTAATCATAAATTGCATTTATTAATTTAATAAATTGACTTTTTAAAAAGTATTTTTATTAATTATGGACATATTAGTATGTAAACACCACATGTTTATATCATACACTCCCTCAACCCTTTCTCTTTTCCAAAGGGCCCTCCTCATTGGGGATGCAAATCATCCCTATGGGGTTTATGGGTCATGCATTCTTGGGGCAGCAGTCAGTTATTGGGGAGAGGCAATGACTCTGTGCATAATGTCCCAACTTGTAGATCTGACAGTCTTTCCATCTCCTGTTCCACAAAATTCCCTGACCCATGTTGGGTGTGTTTTAAGTCTATTTCAGTGATGGGCACTTTAGGGGCCTCTGGATCTCTGTTTTGATAGGTGTTGAGTGTCCTCAGTGTCTATCTCCTTCACTCTTGTGCTGATATCAGGTTCACCAAGAAAGCAGCACTCGTGCTGATTTTCCCAGTTCCTCTGTAGTTTCAGCTGGGGCTGGGGTGGAGTGCACTGGGTAATTTATCTTCTCAGGTCCTGCTTCCATCTGAAAAAGAAAAGCATATTCTCCAATGGAGAGTGAACACAGCACCAGTTAATGGGATCACCATTATTGATTTAGAGAGAATTTAATGGTGTAGACCCTCTTTTAGCTCAAAATTAGTGGTAGCTTGATATTGGAAAGCAAAATCACTATCTGGATATGATTCTGACTTGTTTCCCAGTTCCAGATATGTGTTCCTTTCCACTGAGCCAATCCAAGAGCAATTGGTTACCCACCATGGCTCTGTGTCACTATTGCACCTGTGTGCAGATCACGTCAGGTTGTTTGTTTCTGAGTAGCTTAGGCCTCAAATTCCTTGGACAGATGTTGGCCACTTTCCCCTGATAGCTCAAGTAGCGCCTTCTAGCACTAGATGGGCTAATGTCTGGGGACTAGTTTTCTTCCAGATTCTAGTCAGGTCTCTCCATGTTCCATGCTGATAGCATATGGTATCTTCAGCAGTAGGGTCTTACCATTAATCTTTGGTGTGTATTCAAGTGCTGTAACAGAAGTCTATCTTCTTTTGGGAGACCTTGTAGGTTTCTCTGTTCAAAGGTCATTGTGGGTGTTAAATGCATCCTGGTACTGGGAGTTATAGGCTAGAGCCAAGAGAAAAGAAAAAAAAATACAACAAAAAATAAGAAACAGGAGAAATTTAAGGGTAGACTTCATCTCACCCTCTCCAGGCCCCTTCGATTCAGATGCTCCCCTAAGGTCCTGTTGAGAGTTCAACCATTTGGTCTATCTCCCAGGACATAGGTTCAGTTTTGGGTTCCCCCATCCTTCCCCTCCCCTGAAGCCCTACCCTTCCTATTGTCCCAGCCTCAAGATGACTATCAGGTACGTTAGCAATTAGGGCTGATCCAGGTTAGGAACTTCAGATAAGTGAGACCATGTGACAATTATCTTTCTGTGATTCTGTGAGTTCACTGAGTATAATCTGTTCCAAATTCAACCATTTTTCTACAAATTTCATTGTGTCATTTTTTTCTTACTGTTGTATAGATATACCACACCTTGTTTAACCTTTGTCTAATGATGGGTACCTGGGTTGATTCCAGTTCTTTGCTATTATGAATTGAGCAGTTATAAACATGGTTGAGCAAATAATCTCTGAAGTGAGGCATGGTGCTTTTATGAAAACATAAAAGCACTGAAGAAAGAAATTGAGGAGGACTAGAGAAGTAACTTGATATTCTTATGGTAATGTAGTTGCTAAGGCTGAAAGTCGCCTCTTGTGCCTCATATCAGCAACAGTAAACTGTGATTGCCAATGCCAGGAAAAAGCTAGGCTATAGCTGTACTACAAAACTCCATTATTATTATTATTATTATTATTATTATTATTATTTACAATTATCCTTGTGCTTTTTCTTTTTAAAGTAAAACAAACTGCTAAAAACCAAGAGTCCAAAATGATGTTCATATCTGAAAAATAAGTCATATTAAACCTGGTACATTTTCATTGTGACATAGTATATTTCTTCTTCTTTCCTTCTTCCCTTCTGCCATTACCTTGCCTTCCCTTCCTTTCATTTCTGGAACCTACTATGTAGTCTTAGGGTGGCCTTGAACTCATGGCTATCCTCCTACCTTTGCCTCCTGAGTGCTGGGATTAAAGGTGTGAGCCACCATGCCCGGCTCTTTTATTTCTTTTTGAGCCAGCATCTCACTCTGCATCCCAGACTGGCCTGGAACTCAAAGTGATACTGCTAATTCAGGTCCCTAAGTTCTGGGCTAACAGGTATTAGCCATGGTATTCTGTTGAACTCATAGTTAAACCATGCCATTGCTATTCTCATATTCTCCTTGACAGTGATTTCAAAGTTCAAAAGCAAGTTCAAACTTGGTTCTTGCAAAAGTAGTTTAGAAGCTTAGTAACCAAGCAACATTTTCCATTTTCAGATGAGAAAACCAAAATTCTAAGAGTTGAAGTAACTTACAACAGGCATAAGAATATAACTGAAATTATTTTCAGGTGTATTCAAATGAGTCTTCATGGATTGGTGAGTGAATGCATAAATGGATGCTAAGTGTTGTACCTTAAAATACATTTGCATATAAACTAGAATTTTTTTAAAAAAGCATGCCTTAAGAAACCATATCAGCTAGGTGCCTTAAAAACTCATCCAGTGTGACTCTAACATTTTTTTAAACATATTAGCATTAGGCTCTTCCATGCAATAAGTTGTTTTATTACATCATCAGAATAATTTATGATAATTGGTGAACAAAAAGTCTCTGGAAAGTCAATCAAATTACACTCTAAAGGGAAAATAAACATAGTGATTTTTTGGTATTTGGCTATAACCATCTTAAAAATATATTGTGGAGGAAGTAAATTTTACAATGAGGCATTCACCTTAGGAAATGCTAAAATAAACTCAGTTTTCTTGTAGAAGACTTTTCACTGTTTTAAATCTCATTTTCTTTTATTTTTTTTCTAAATTTTTTATAATACAGCTCAGGAGATTGGTGACAAAAACAACATAATGAATTTTCAGGCTGCATAATTTATGACTTCATCCTCATAGCAACAGTTTTAACCTCCACTCATATTTACATTTGCCCTCTATTTCCCGGATTCAAATGGTCTTTCTAAGGAGATTGGTTTCATGCAGAGACAGGATAGTAATCAGAAATTTCTATCTTACTCACAATAAATCAGAGTGATTTCTGTCCACATTTGTGGCCACCACTGAAATAAAATTGTACTCTTACTAGGGGATACATGAGGGCTATTAACTGCTTGAGTTTTGATTTCCAATAAAAGTAATTTTCCATTTATTTAATGCTTATAAATAGGGGTGTGGTTTCCTGGCATATTATAACAATTTATCCACTAAATTTCTTGCTAATTCATAGAAATAGCTGTTTAATATAATTATATTAAGTGCTTATGACACAGAAAAGGAAAAGTAAGCAAAAATGAAACAAAAGTATTTATTTTATTGATATTTATATAAAACAACTGATTTTCCAAGACAGTTATCTTTCAATTCAGAATATTTTACTAAAGCAACTCAGAATGTATGGCTTAATATCAGCACATGAAATAAACCTGAACAACGTGAGAGCGTTGCAACAGAAATGCTATCAACACTAGGAAAAGATGAACAAATTACTTGAAATTTTGAGTCAGGATAAATTGACATTTAAAAGACCCAGACACCCCATAAATTCCATTATCCATTTAGCCACATAACAGACTCAGACACAATGGCTGATCGTTGCTGGCCTATATGATTTAGCTAGAGAAAACAGGCAGCTGGGCAGGAGATGGATACAATGTGGATGAGATAATTTACAGAAAGCCTTAAGAACACAGGAACTTTGCTTTTCCATTGAAAAAGTTAACAAAGCAACACACACTCCATAGGATAGGTGCAGAAGGAGCAACCAAAGTCAAAAATCCAGATATGTGCACAGAATTGAACACCTCTGAAGTCTTACCATTTTTTAACACACTAACAAAATGTTGGTGCATCCCCTATTATTTTAGTCACTATAAATAGATTTCCACCCAAGAAACATTCTTTTTATTTTATTTTATTTTATTTTTTATTTTTATACACCTATGTTGTAGAGTAAGGTATACAAGCAAAAAGCCAGGTCATGCTGTAAGTGAAAGAAGAACAAGGAGACAATACAATTCTAGGATTAACCCATGCCAGAACCCATGAAACTGGAGTTTCAGGTATGGATGCAATCCAAAAGGACAGGATAGTGTGGGGTTGTCTATCATTCATTCACTCAGTTATTCCTCAGATGTTTACTGAGCACCTCTGGACATGATAAACTCTTCTTTGAAGATGATCATTTGACTAATAATTGCCTTTAGCTAACTGATAGACCTAAGATTCCTGTATTCCATCTGTATTCCACTGAACCAACTTCTGAGAAGTTTGGGTCTCTCAAGTTATAGGTGATCAAGCTTCCTAGATTGTCTTTGTCATAGTAACATTGAGAGCCACTGACCTAATAAATGAAGTTGCTGACCTTAGATTGCTATAACACTTTACATTTCTAATGCCACAATATGACTCACTGTTTCTATCTTTATCAACTCCATTTTAGAACGCGTTCACACAGTGAATTTTATCTTTTTATTTAGACTTATTTTAAAATTTTGAGGTAGAGTTTTTCTATTCCCACGGTGACTGGCCTGATACTAAATTGCCCATGCTGGCCTGAAACTCTCAGCAATCCTTTGCCTCATTTCCCTCAGTGCTAGGATCAAGTATTACTTTACTAGTAAAACTTATGGTATAAACCTATTTGAACTTTCATATACAAAACTAATTTTAGGTAAATGTTCAAGAAAGAGTTGATTTCTCAGGTCTATGTAAGATGCACAAATGCACAAAGTGGCACATGTGCCTGGAGTTCATTTACAGTGGCTAGAGGCCCTGCACACCCATTCATTCTTTCTCTCCTTTGCTCTCTCAAATAAATAAAAGTTTTTTTAAAAAAAACAAAAATAAAACTGATTCACTAAAAAAAATAGTATTCCAAATTAGGCTTACACAAACAAAAATGTTCAAAATCAATCAGCTATAATATGAAAAAATGACATAAGAAATGGCCTCACAACTTTTATAAACATCACATTGGAAGCAAAGGAGCAGTACAACTCTGACTCATGAATTATACAACTTAGAATAAATGTCCTCTTTTCCAAATCACTCCAATTGAAACTCCTAAAACATTTGACGAGAATATATTCTACCTTTAAACTATCTGCAGGCCCAGATATTGTCACTGAAGAATCCTAGCAAACATCTAAAGAAGAATCAGTAGTAATATTCATGCTATCAGAAAATAAAGAAAAAAACTACATTTTATAACTAAGTTTTCTTAATTTCAAAATTATTTGATATATAACTCAGTCAAAACTATTATTAAAGAATCTAACAAAAAATGAAAGCTATAAACCCATAAAGTTTTGGTCTATGACTATGGATAAAAAAATTCATCATTAGCACACAGTTTTAAATGATGCAGGAAAAACACAGTCCCAACTAAGTAAGATTTATTTCCAGAAATGTACACCTGGTATAACCTTCAAATGTCAATTAATGTAAATCCATCATATCAGTACTCCAAAGAAAGAATCAACTTCATCATATAAGTTAGCACAGAAAAAGCATGTGACAGAATCTTATGTCTTAATTAAGATTCCAGATTAAACAAAAACAAATATCTTCCCAGCAGTGAGAGGAAAGGTACCTCAGTTGAATGCAGAATACCCACAAAACCTTATAGCTAACACCATTCTTCACAGGGAGTGACTAAATATCATTTCTTTAAGATCAGGACAATGCAAGGATATATACTCTCATCATTCTGTACATCAGCTGTAGTGGTTTTTAATATGTGTTCCCACAAATTCAGGCTTGAATTTTGAGTCCTAGTGGGCAGAGCACTATTGGGGAGGAGGTACGTCACTGGGGATGAATCTTGGAGTCCAGCCATAAAGTGAACATCTGGGGCTCTGGCTGGTTGTTCATGTTTTTTTGTTAAATGCTGTTTAGTGATGTCTCTCTATGATTTATGAAAATGAGCCAGCTTCTTCAGCCATTGATGGTGTTCCCCTGGAGTTTTAAAGCCTCAAATAACCCCATTTTCTCCTATAAGCTGCTTTTGGTTAGGTGTTTTTCTAGCAATGTGTAACTGACTGTAACAACAGCACTAGAAACTCTATCCTTGCAAAAGGATAAGAAAAATAAAGACAAGCAATGATAGTTCAAAAGAAAGCAAAAACTATTTACAATTGACATACTATATGTGTGTGTGTGTGTGTGTGTGTGTATAAAATCCCTAGGAATTTAACAAGAAAAAAAAAAAAACTAGAAGTAAGTAAGATTATGAAGGTCATCAGACACAACTGACCATATACAATCATTTGCTTTGTTGATATATAGCATTAGTTATACAAAAAACAAAATTTCAAACAATACCATTTAGCATATTTAATGATGGCCTTTGGGGATGGCTTAGCGGTTAAGGCATTTGCCTGAAAAGCCAAGGACCCAGGTTCGATTCCCCAGGACCCACGTTAGCCAGAAGCACAAGGGGGTGCTTCTGTATCTGTACTGTATCTGTATCTGTACTTTGCTTGCAGTGGCTGGAGGCTGTGGTATGCCCATTCACTTTGCTCTCTCTCTTTCCCTCTTTCTCTGTCAAAAAATAAATAAAAATAAAGTAAAATATTTAGAGATGGTATTACTAATGAATTTGATCTAATCATTACACATGACACAAGTATCAAAAGACCTCAATATACCCCATATATTAGTACAATTGAAATTTATAAGTATTTTTAAATGTACCATTTGTATAATCATTTTAAAGAAAACTTAATTATTAGATATAACTTAATAACATACACAGACGCTGTATTCTACAAACTAAAAATTCTGATATGAAAACAAAGGAAACCTTCATTGATGAAAAGATATACTATTATCATGAATAAGTTCTTTGCTATTAAAGTCAAATTTCCCTAAACTGATATGAAATTTCTAAGTGGCTCCAATAAAAATTCCAGAAGTTTATTTTGTGGATGAGACTATTTGTTGTTTTTTGGAAATGAGTAGGAAAATCGGATTTAAATTAGCTCAAACAATATTAACCAAGAAAAATAAAGTATGACAAATCACTTACCAAATAGTTTGGACAGTTTGTTATCAACAGTATTCAAGACAATCTTTTTTTTAAAAAAATACTTAATTTAATTTATTTATTTATTTGAGAGAGAGGGAGAGAATCAGGCAGATGATATGGATAGATAGATAATACATACATACATACATACATACATACATACATGCATGCATACAGGATAGATGATAAATAGAGAATGGACATGCCTGGGACTACAGCTATTGCAAATGATCTCCAGATATATGTGCCACTTGTGTATCTGGTTTATATGGGTCCTAGGAATTGAACCTGGGTACTTTGGCTTTGCAGGTAAGCACCTTAACTTCTAGGCCATCTCTAGCCCTCAAGACAATCTTGGTAGAAGGTCACACACACCAAAAACTGACAAATAAAACATCCAGAAATAGAATCCCACAAGTAAGCTCATCTAACCTTTAACTTTTTTCCTTTACACTTATAGAAGCAATTCAATGAAAGAATAGCCACTCAAAGCAAATTTAATATTTGTTTTATTTATGTATTTATTTACTTAGTTTGGTCTTAGTTTATAGGTCAGTATGTTTTGGAACTCACTATATATCTGAGACTGTCCCTGATCTTAGCATGTATATATTATCTACATCTCAGTCATGAGCTGCTACACTCACTACACTCAGCTTAACACTTTTTTTTTTTTAAGCAAGCTCAGCAGACTGCCTCTTTTCTTTATGGGTGAGCCAGAGAGTGGGAGAGAGAATTGGCATGACAGGGCCTCTAGCCACTGCAATCAACCTCCAGATATGTGTGCCCCTCTGTATGCATGTGCGACCTTGTGCCCTTGTGTCACTTTTTGCGTTTGGCTTACATGGGACCTGGAGAGTCAAACATGAGTCCTTAGGCTTCGCAGGCAATTGCCTTAACTGCTAAGCCATTTCTCCAGCCCAGCTTAACACCTTTTTAACACAATTTAAGAGAAAAATATTCATGATCTATGTCTAGTAACCCATACATTTGTGTAATTATTCTGTGTTAATCAAAACTTTAGAAGAATGCTTAAGGAGATGGAAATGCTAAATACCATGATTGTTCATTATGCATGTGGACATGTAACAAATTATCATACCCTATTCAAAAATATGCATATTTTAAAAGGATACCCTTATGCGTAGGGTAAAATTTATGAAGAAAATAACATTTGTGATTTTTATAATAAAACAACAAAATATTTTTTTAATCAGCTGTACATAAGAGGTATTAGAACAAACAGTATAAGCCATGAAAGAAAAAAAGTAAGAAATTGGATCTCATTTAAGCCAAACTCTTTGCTCTACAGTGCCTATCTTCAGGAAATAGCAGTACATTCTTAGTGTACAAAACAATTCTCTAAAGAAAACAAATGAAGTGTTGATGTCAGCAATAATTCAGCAACTGACACTTATATTGCTAATTAATTACTTTCCGTTTTTATAGAGGCTTATACATTATTCTATTTTACATATTTATACTTTATACATTTACATTATTACACTTTATTTTTGTTATTTATACATTTTTATGCATTCTTATTGAGTTTTATGCATTATTGATAGCATATGTTAATTTTTCCTTAGCATGAATCATATAACTTAGGCCAAAGAATGCTTAATTCTAAGTTCCAAGCATTATGGAGTTCCAGTGACAAATGTTTATCCCACCTTTTTTTTTTAATTAATTAATTAATTTATTTATTTATTTATTTATTTTTTGGTTTTTCAAGGTAGGGTCTCACTCTGGTCCAGGCTGACCTGGAATTAACTATGTAGTCTCAGGGTGGCCTCTAACTCATGGCGATCCTCCTACCTCTGCCTCCTGAGTGCTGGGATTAAAGGCGTGCGCCACCATACCCGGCTATCCCACCTTTTAACTAGGGTAAAATTTCATTTTTTCTGTAGCCTATTAACAATAGATAAGATCTCTGGTCATACTTTTCATCTTCTATATTTGTTTTTCCTTCCAGAGACATTCTTGGTGGCTTGCAGGTGCATCAAGGGGTCAGAGGTTTGTGGAGGCATTTCTACCAACTTTGGTTTCTGCCTGCCCTGAAAATCTCTTCAGCTTCCAGAAACACTGGTCTTGAGTTCCATTCTCTCCCATCTCAATTCAAATATGTGCTCCTTCTCAGTTGCAGTTGCCTCACACCATGAGACCAGAATAAACTTCAGGGGAAATATTGTCAGTGTTCATTTTACCCATGGAGGCACTTTCTGTCTAGAGTCAATTACTTCCAGTTTTTCTCTGCTCTTGACTCAACTCAAACCAACTCTATAACCACTACCTATAGGAAGATTATTCTCACTTAGGTTGCCCCAACTTGAACTGGAACTCCACCTGACTGCTTTGGAAGTCCAAGTTAATCAATAATTTCTCCTAAAGGAGTTCATAGTGTTAGCCATGCTTCCCTTTTCCTCTGTTCCCTGATGCTTCCACATACTGGGCTTTTCCTGCCACTGGAGAGACAGCCTCTTCCAGGAACCACTAATTCCTGCAGCAAATAAGCAAGTCACGTTTTTTTCTTTTCTTCTTTTTCCCTCCTTTCTTTTTTCCTTCCTTCCTTCCTTCCTTCCTTCCTTCCTTCCTTCCTTCCTTCCTTCCTTCCTTCCTTCCTTTCTTTCTTTCTTTCTTTCTTTCTTTATTTCTTTATTTCTTTCTTTCTTTATTTCTTTCTTTGATTCTGCATATGTGCTAGTCTTGTGGGTATTAGGGAATTAATCTCTGGCCAGCAGACTTAAAAACAATTGTCTTTAACAGCTGAGCCATCTTCCCAGCATTAAGTGTACACCTTTCAAATGGAAATACACCAATCCAGTGCTCACAAAGTTCTACACACATCCACTGCAGTGTTCTTATCTTGAGAACCATGACTCTGATGTCCAAATCCTCCCAAGGCCAGGTACCAGATACCTGGAGACAGCTGTTACCATAGTGCCAGATGGCATTGCAACAACTAGACAATCCTAAGCTTACTTAGCCATTTCATCTATTTCTTCCCATTCTAACACAAAAAAGGTTCTTTTCTATGGTTTATCTCCATTCTTATGATTTCTAACAAATCCTAGCACCTTCCTGAGTGGAACCAAACAGTGTGCTCTACTTGTTTGGAGAACATGTGGGTTATGTTGTCATTACCTTCTATTTCCTGGGATAAAGCACTTGACCAAAAGCAGATTATAGGAGGAAAGGATTTAAGGATTTATTTTGGCTTATAATCTTGAGAGGAAGTTTCTTGATGCTAGGGAAAATCTGGTAGAATGGAGACTGGACATCATCTCTTTGCTACAGCAGTTGGAGAACAGCAGCAAAAGAGTTGGCTAAATTTGGCAGGGAGGAAGCTGGGCTACATAACCCCAAAGCCTGCCCCCAACAACACACCTCCTATAGCAAGGCTCAGTCTCCCAAACTGTCATCAGCTGGTAGGTAAGCATTCAAAATACATGAGTTTATGGGGACATCTGATTCAAACCACCATAGATTATGGCAATCCTTTTGGTATATATGCCATCTCAATATTAAGACAAAACACAGGTGCCCTTAAAATCCTCATTGAGTAGTCCTGGAAAACCATGGGTTTAAAATGTTCCTTAGTGATTTCTCTGATTTTATTGATAACTTTAATTTATGAACATACTATATTTTGATAATGTTCTGTTTCATTAACTTCTTTTGTCCCTATCCCAGCCCCCTGTTTCACTGAGGACCTTCCTCTTTTCCTTGTTTTGTTGTCTCCTTCTTTTGAACTCTTCCATCCTCACCATCAAAATGCTAATTGGCTCAGAGCAGCGCAGGACTTGTGGGGGTATCAGTAACCACTGTGGTCATGAATGGACCAGTCAGTTTCCTCAAGGATTTCTTATCCTTCACAAATATTGGAGTCCATGGTGGACATGAGTTGCTTATGCAGTGATGACTAAATATTGACAGGGAGTTAGCCTGTTCAAAAACACCATGAAAAAAGCAGTATGTATAGAAGAGGAAGGAGTGAGAACAGAGACATGCAAGGTGGCTGGAATAAAGTCATCAAGATTGGAAGTTTGGATGGGCCTACATTGGTGGTTTTACAATAAACTAATAGATATTATTCAGGAGCCTGGTGGTCCACGGTGGAACAATTAAGTAGTTTAACTTAAGATGATATGATTAGGATGCAACTATACCCTTAGAGTACTTATTCATTTCTCTTTTTACTATATTGTGCTCTTACTTCACTAGAATGGTGAAGTAATTCTGTTCCCTAGGTCTATCCGAAATTGACAGAAAATGGGGATACCACCCATGGCTGTGCACAAACCCTGTTTTCAAAAGACACATCACAAGATATTATATGGGATATTTTAAAGGCTAGGTATGAAGAGAATTTAAAATGTGCTAAATAAAATTAATTGAAATGAACTGTAGGTTAGGAAATTCACCATGGTGAAATATGTGCTTTTAAATAAGAGGCAGGGGGCAATTGATAATCACTCAAGTGGAATCTAGATGGCAAATACAAGCTAAGCCAGGGTGATCATGGTAAAGATGTGTCCGACAGTACATCTGGAAAGGACAGATGCCAGTGTCATTGACTTTCCTTCAGAAGAAGTCAAAAAAGAATATTTGCATATTAAAAAGTAAAAAAAAATATTTTGTGTTTGTAATGCAAAGTACACAGCTAAAAGAGCTTCCCTTTGTTTTGTTATTTTTATTATGATGGAAGATGACATGGAGTTATATGCAAAATTGAATTGCAGAAAGTTCATTCAATGTAATGCCACATAACCAAAGGGGAGACTTTTCAATTACATTGGCTCATGTGAACGAATTATTTGATATCATGCAAGCAAAACCTAAGTGGGTAGGAACACCACAAAGCAGTGAGTGCTAAAGCTCATCATTCTAACGCTGTGTTATATTATTATTGCAGAATGTCCTTGAAGCTGTTTGTCATGTATGAGCTAATTTCAGCTAATTTCTTTTAACTCTTGCCTCTGAGTGTGTTTAAGTTCTTAGAATTTGCTGTAAGAAATATTAATCTACTAATGAAATCAAAGATTCCTCCAGGGCAGTGACATTTTCCGTTGTAGTTATTAGTATATGCTCAGTGCCTGGCATAAATTAGGTTTTCAATGTACATCCAATGTTTGTACAGATGAGGGAATAAGCAAACAAAGGCTTTTTTTTTTTTTGGCTTAGGATGCAAGTAAAGAAAAATATATGAGAATGACTTTTTTATTTATTATTTTCTATTTGGGAAAGTTTTTTGAATATTGGTAAATGTTAAATGTACTATAATTTAATTTCACAAACATATAAAGTTTACTATGAATATTACCATTTTTAGATAAAACTGTTGAGGTTTTGAGGGGTGGGGTTATATGACCAGAGAAGGGCAGATTCAGAATTTGAGCTCAGTCAGCCATTTTTCCTAACCATCCTCAATACCAGATTCAATAAAGGCAAAATCATAAACAATGTAAGGCATGGACAACAAGGTGACAAACTGATTGTGTGACCTCAATTCTTTTTTAAAGTAAATTTAAATTATTTATTTTTATTTTTATTGACAGCTTCCATAATTATAGACAAAAAACAATGGTAATTCCTCCCTCCCCCCATTTTACCTATGTAACTCCACTTTCCATCATATCGCTTCCCCCTCTCAATCAGTGTCTTTTATTTTGATGTCATCTTTTCCTCCTACTATGATGGTCTTGTATAGGTAGTGCCAGACACTACAATATCATGCATATAAAGGCCATTTTGTGTCTGGAAGATTGCATTGTAAGTAGTTCTACCCTTCCTTTGGCTCTTCCATCCTTTCCACCACTTCTTCTGCAATGGACCCTGAGCCTAGGAAGGTGTGATAGTGATGTTTCGGTGTTGAGCACTCCTATGTCAATTTATCTAAGCACTATGTTGCCTTCTAAGTCATCTCAAGGTCACCACCATCCGTAAAGTGAAGCTTCTCTAACCCAAAGTGACAGTAGCATTAATATATATGTTTGAAAATTAAGATAAGTGCTTAACATGCAATTTGATGAGCATAGTATATACTTTTAGCCAGACACCATCAGACGTTACACTCTTAGAACTCATGACTTCCCCCATCATAGGCATGTATTCCCTCCCATAAAGCGGGCCTCCAGTCCAAATGAAGAACCGTTGGTTTCCCCTATAACAGACATGCCATTATTGCACCTGTTGGCTCATTTGGGCTGGATGGCCAAATTTAAGGTTTGCAGTGTCCACTCTTGTTTATATTCACTGGTGAATTCTCTGTCTCCTATTGAACTGCATGCAGCTTAGCTTTTTCCAGCTTTCTGTCAGATGGTTTATGCAGAGGTGTTTTTCAGCTCACTTCCAGCAGGATATCTCAGTGACTTTGCAGCCCAAAGGCTTGTAAGGTTTGGGCGGCATCAGGGACTTCCCTGGCCAACAACTCACTGGAAAATATCCCAACTCTGGCACTGAAAATTTTCTAGTAACAATCTATGGCTTCTGGGTGTGTCATCATCCAAAAATGTAGGTTTCCATGCGACTTATTCATACCCTCTTAGATTTTGTTTGTGCTTAACAGATTATATTTATTATTTTCTATAGTATCTCAAAAGTAGAATATATAGTAATACTCTGTTAAAAATAAATCTTTCTGCAGTTTAGAATAGTTATTAGCCACAAATCCTGGCTACCTCACAAGAGACCCTCTTAGATTTTTATTAGCCTTCCCGAAACCTTTCCTTTCCTCAAATTCTTCTCCTGACTTCACTTAGAACAACAGACTACTGGGTATGGAAAGACCTAATTACATATATACAATACCATCCTCTTAAGTCCCCCCCCCCCATCCTCCCTTTCTATTCCCTTCATATCCCCTTTCTAGTCTATTGGTTTCTGCTACAGAGTTTTAGTCCAACTCCCATAGAAGTCCAATCATTTGTAACTAGGATCCACATATGAGAGAGAACATACAACATTTGGCTTTCTGGGCCTGGGTTACCTCATAATTTAATTTTTCTTTACTGCACAGTAAAACAGTAAAACTCCATTGTATATCCACTCATCAGTTGAGGGACATCTAGGCTGGTTCTGTTTCCTAGCTCATGTGAAAAGAGTGTCAATAAGCATTCTTGAGAAAGTATCTCTAAGGTGGTGAGATGAGTCCTTAGGATATATCCCTAGGAGTGGTATAGCTGGGTCATATGGTAGATCTATTTTTAGTTTTTTCGGGAATCTCCACACTGATTTCCACAATGGCTAGACCAGATTGCCTCCCCCCTCTCCCACAACAGTGAGATAAGCCTATAGCATAGATGCCTATGAGTAGTATAGCTAAGTCTTATGGTAAATCTATTTTCAGCTGTCTCAGGAACCTCCACACTAATTTCCATAATGGCTGGACCAAATTCCATTCCCACCAATAGTATAGAAAGGTTCCTCTTGTTCTGCACCCTTACCAGCATTTATTGTCATTTGTTTTCATGATGGTAGCCATTCTGACAGGAGTGAGATGGAATCTCAAAATATTTTTATTTTGCATTTCCCTCATGGCTTAGGATGTAGAATATTTTTTAGATGTTTGTATGCCATCAGTATTTCTTCTTTTGAGAACTCTGTATTAAGTTCCACAGCCCATTTTTTAATTTGGTTATCTTATTTCTTATTTTTTTTTGAGTTTTTTTTTGTATATCCTGGAAATCAATTCTATGTGAGATGTATAGCTGGCAAAGATTTTCTGCCATTCTGTAGGTTGCATCTTTGCTCTATTCATATTGTCCTTTGATGCACAAATGCTTTATAATTTCTTGAGGTCCCAGTGGTTGATTTTGTTTCCTGAGCAACTGGAGTTGTATTCAGAAAGTCTTTGTCTATACCAATATGTTGAAGGTTTTCCCCTACTTTTTCCTCTAGCAGTTTTTGAGTTTTGGGTCTTATATTAAGGTCTTTGATCAATTTGGCTTTAATTCTTGTGCATGGAGAGATATAAGGATGTATTTGCATCCTTCTATAGATACATTTCCAGTTTTCCTAGCACCATTTTTTGAAGAGGCTGTTTTATCTCCAGTGAGTATTTTTGACACTTTTGTCAAAGATCAGGTGACAATAGCTACCCAGACTTACATCTGGACTGTCTATCCTGTTCCATGGATCTATGTGTCTGTTTTGTGCTGGTACCATGCTGTTTTTGTTACTATGGCTCTGTAATACAGGTTAAAATTGGGTATGATGATACCACCTGTCTACTGATTTTAGGTTTGCCTTGTTCTTTTTCCAAGGCCTTAAGGTGAAGCATTAAGTTATTTACTTGCAAACTTTCTAATTTTTTAATATAGGCACTTAAAGCTATAATTTTCCCTCTTAGGACTGCCTTTATTGTGCCCCAAAGGTTTTTGGTATGTTGTATTCTCATTATCATTTGATTCTATGATTTTTTATTTCTTTCTTGATTTTTTTTCATTGACCCATCATCATTTAGTAGTGTATTGTTTAGTTGCCATGATTTTGTGTATGCTCTGCAGCTTTTCTTGCTGTTGATTTGTTGTTTAATCCCATTGTTATCAGATAGAGTGAAGGAATTGTTTCAGTTTTCCTGTATTTAAGATTCACTTTTTGCCCTAATATATGGTCTTTTTAGAGTATGTTCCATGTGCTGCTGAAAAGAATGTGTATGGCTCTGTCAGGTCCATTTGTTCTATGGCCTCATTTAATCCAGGTGCATCTCTCTTTATTTATTTATTTATTTTTTTTGCTGGGATGCCCTGTCAGTTGATCAGAGTGGGGTGTTGAAGTCACCCACTACAACTGTGTTTGGTGTTATCTGTGACCTTAGTTCTAATAGTGTTTTTTTTTTTTTAATGAAATTGGGAGCCCCCATGTTAGGTGCATATATATTTAGAATTCTAATGTCCTCCTGTTGGAGCATTCCTTTATTCAATATAAAATAACTTTTCTTAACTTTCCTATTTAATGTTGGTCTGAAGTCTACCCTGTCAGATATTAGGATAGTGACACCTGCCTGTTTTCTAGATTCATTTGCTTAAAACACCATTTTCTAACCTTTCATCCTAAGATAGTGTCCATCTTTTATGGAAAGGTGAGTTTCCTGGAGGTGACAAATTGAAGAATCCTGTTTATTAACCCAGTCTGCAAATGTGTATGTTTTGGTTGGGGTATTAGGGCCATTGATATTAAGAGTTATTATTGAGTGGTGTGTATTTATTCTTGTCATTTTTTATTTTTCTTCTTTTTTAGTTCTTTTGGTTTTACATTTGCTATCTTGTATTAACTAGTATTTGAGTATGTTTTTTTTTTTTTTTTCCAGGTTCCTTATGTGTGTGCTTTCCTTTTTCTTCAGCATGGAGAATCCTTTCAAGTATTTTAGGTAGAGGAGGTTTAGCCTTCATATATTCCTTTAGCCTGCTTTTGTTGTGGAATGTCCTTATTTCTCCATCTATTTGAATGGATAGATTTGCAGAATAAAATAATCTTGTTGACAGTTGTTATTTTTCAGAACTTAGAATATATCATTCCTAGCCCTTATGGCTTTTAAATTTTGTGTTGAGTAATCTACTGTTATCCTGATAGGCTTGCCTTTATATATGATTTGATTTTTCTCCCTAACTGCTTTCAATATATTTTCTTTGGTTTGTATGTTTTGTAGTTTAAATATAATATGATGTTGTCTGTTTGGCATTCTATAGGCTTCCTCTATCTGTATTGGCATCATGCTTAGTGTCTTAATTGTGTCCCAAATGTCTTGAAATTCCCACTCATGCCTTCCTATTAGTTTGTCTTTCTCTTTGTTGGAATGTATAAGATCTGCCACGTGGTCTTCTATTTAGATATTCTGTTCTCTCCTTCAACCATTCTGCTGGTGAAACTTTAAACAGAGTTTTCTATTTGACTTGCACTGTTTTACATTTTGGTATTTCTGATTGATATGTTTTCATTATTTGTATTTCGTTATTCATGTCTTGTATGACCTCCTTATTTCATTAAGTTGGTTTTCTGTGTTTTCTTGGGATTCCTTCAGGATTTTGTTTTCATCTTTGATTCCTTTGATTTCTTTGAACAAAGATATAATCATTTTATTAAATCTTTGTCAGGCATTTCATCTAAAATTGTCTCATTGGAGGTCATTTCTGATAGATTTATAATTTTTTGTGGGATTATATTGTCTTAATTTTTGTGTTTCTTGTATTTTTTAGATATTTTATTTTTACCTACACACACACACACACACACACACACACACACACACACACACACATATATATATATATATATATATATATATATATAGAGAGAGAGAGAGAGAGAGAGAGAGAGAGCCAGAGAGGATAGGGACACCAGAATCTCCTGCCACTATCATTGAACTCCAGATAGATGTGCCACCATGTACATCTGACTTATGTTGGTTCTGAGGAGTCAAACCTGGGTCCCTAGGCTTTGCAGACAAGTGCTCTAACTGCTAAGCCATCTCTCCAGCCCTTGTATTTTTAATGTAGAGATAATTTCATGCATGGATTTTCTAATTATCTGCAGTGTGTTTTTAGCTGCATAAATCTACTTTATATATCTTCAGTGTAGTAATTTAGGGTTCCAGGTGTAGATCTTATACTCCAAGAGAAACAGCATTAAGTAACCCTAGGTGTTGAGTTTGACTGCTATTCAAGAACTGTAGTAGACTGAGTAGAGCAAATTACTGGCAAATTCTAAAATTCATCTGATTAAAATACACATATAATCAAAACCAGCATATTATATTTATACAAGTGTGGGAATTAAAATAAACTGATAATCTCATATAGGTAAAGTCCTGAAGGGTGGGTTTTGCCCCACACTCTTACTCCTGTCAACTAGAGGTTCAGATTCTGGTCTAATGGCCTGTGACCAGTCTGACCCTCCCACAAAAATGATAGAAGAAAAAGACAAAGGCCCTAAAAATCAGGTAACGTCCAAGACAACAATAGTCAACACCAAAATACAGCTTATTTCAGAATGGGAAAGCCAATTATGAATATATCATTCAAATGTAATACATAAGTTTTCCTGACATGAAAAGATACATTAGCACTTCCAGTGCGGGCCTATGTGTCTGGCCAGGTGTAAGTAGGCCCTGTTACCTTTTGGGATGGCTTCCAACCTAACTAATGCTGGAGTGCCCACATTGATCTCTCTTGGTGCTGGGCAGTGGGGAGGGTGGTGGGATGAATGAGTTCTCTGCAGGTTCACAGTCCTGACTCTTGTGGTATGAGAGACTATGTAGTGTGCCTGGAATTGTACCAGACCCGCTTAGCTGGTCCCAAATGTATTTTCCTTCAGCAGAGGTTTAGCTGGCCCCTGCTGTCTTCTCCTTCAGGTTTCTTGACTTTGAGAGGCTGATGTGCATATAAAATCCCTTCATTTTTTTTCTGCTCCTGCAGCTGTGCACCAGCTGGGTGGGTGGGTGCATGGATCAGGGCCACAGGCACCTTGGCAGGATTCTGGCTGGTTTCCTCCTTTGTGGAAGATCTTGGTCTGTTTTGCTTCTCTGCTGTGGTTGATAGTAACTTATACACCTTAACCCTTCACTTATCCATAGAAGAGGGTATTTTGCTGTGTTTCTGCTTATTTTTCTCCCTAGGCTGTTTTGGTGTGGCTAGCATGCTGCCACCTTACCCAGAAACCCCTCTATTTATTGATTTTTGACTTTTGACAGTGGAACCTATGGCATCATATGCTAAATATGTGTTCTAAAACTGAACTTCAAGCTCACTCCTAGAACTTATAAAATGTGTACTTTTTACCAAATAATAATTTAAAAATTAATTAAACATTAACATTAATTATTTTTCTCTACATGACGAGAATACAATTTCCCCTGAATATAAAAGGGATAAAATACAAAACTGAAGCTGATTTGCTCTATCAGTTATTCAGGAAGGCTTATTTAATGGTGCAATTTTATAAAGGATTATATCTTACCTTATTCCATTAAAAACATGATCACATAATAAGTAAACAGCATTCCATGATTCTGGGTTGTATCACAGGTATTAGAAAATCAAACTTATACAGTTCTCAATAAAATTAAAAGATAGAATGTTGATATGGTTTAGACATCATTTATTATTGCTTATGACTATGCCATTATATTTTTTCATAAGAATTTGGTAGGCAGTTTAATGGCTCCAGAAGATATCAATGCCCTAATCCCTACACAGGTGACTATGTCTTCAAAATAAAGGGGAATAAGGTTCCAGATGGAACTCAGATTAATAGTCAGCTGCCTTGTAGATTATTTTGTATCCTCCAATGGTGCACAGTGTAATCCTAGGAGTCATTAAAAGTTGAAGACAATGGGATGGAGAGATGGCTTAGTTGTTAAGGCCTTTGCCTGCAAAGCCAAAGGACCTCAGTTTGATAACCCAGGACCTATGTAAGCCAAATGCACAAGGTGGCACATGTGTCTGGAGTTTGCAGAGGCTGGAGGCCCTGGTGCACCCATTTTTTTTTCCCTCTCTCACTGTCTGCCTCTTTCTCTCTAGTTCTCTCAAGTAAAAAAATAAATAAATAAATAAATAAATAAATAATCTTTTTAAAAAAATTGAAGAAGATGCAGGAACTCCACAAAGGCATCATGAATCTCTGTTTTTGCAAAAATAAAAATTAATTGGAGAACTTTTGGCGGATTTAGTGCAGTGGATGATTAGGGAAAGAGGACAGTTAATATTTTATGGCTCTAGGAAAGAGTAGAGTGAACAGAGGGCAGATAGTGCCCAGTTCTGTGGTAACTACAGGTAAAAATTGAAATGTATAATTTGATTTATATGGTGATCCCTAGAGATTAGCAGAACCTTTATGCAAATGGCTCAGACTTACTAATATGTATACCTTAAACAATTCTGCTTCAAATTTGTCCTTCGGTTAGCTGTGCCTCTGTCTTGTACTGTAGAACAGTGATTTTTGCAGTGGTAATTGCTGAGTGCTGTATCATGCTTGACGACTGGGTAAGATCACAATGTTCTTTCATGCTTGTTGAGCGTGTGTGTGTGTGTGTGTGTGTGTACAAGCACCAAAATTTTTGAGGTTAATGTGAACACTACATGTTGGGCTGGAGAGATGGTTCAGCAGTTAATGTTGGCCAATAAAGCCTAAAGACCCAGGTTTGATTCCCCAGTACCCATTTAAACCCCGATTTACAAAGTGACACATGGAATCTGAAGTTCATTTGTAAAGGCTAGAGGCCCTGGTGTGTCCATTTCTCTTCCCCCTGCTCTTCCCCTTGCAAATAAATAAAATATTTTTAAAAACTAAAAAAGAAAAGCACTAAATGCAAGAAGGTACCTCAGCCCCAGATTTAGGCTATTCTTTCTTAAAATAAAAATATTTATTATGGCCAGAGAAATGGTTTAGCAGTTAAGGAGCTTCCCTACAAAGTCAAATAACATCAATTCAATTCCTCAGTACCCATGTAAGCCAGATGCACAAGATGGCACATGAGTCTGGAGTTCATTTGCAGTGGCTAGAGGACCTGGTATGCCCATTCTCTCCCTTTCTCTCCCTCTCTCTCCTCCCTTTCTCTATCTCTAATAAATAAATAAATAAAAATTTAAAATAATGTTTGAAAAACTATAGCCAAACCTAAGTTTTTGTATGCTTCACAGGTAAGCACTTAATTGCTAAGCCATCTTTCCCGATCCTTAAGAAAATTTTTGTTTCTCTTCCCTTTTTCCCAATTCCTACTCCTCTGTTGTTCCCTGCCCTCCAACATAGTCTCCTTTCTGATTTCATATCTCATGTTTCTTTTTGTCCTCTCCCACTTTTTGTCATTTCTTTTGTTCACCACTGATAGTGTCCTATTTCAAATAAGTCCATACTCAATTTCACATCTACTTAGTTACATATGTACAAGTATTAACACTTAGGATACATATATTAGAAAAGATATGTGATTTTTGACTGTCTGTGGTTGGGTTACTTCACATACTACTATTCTTTCAAATTCCATCCATTTTCCTGTAAATTTCACAATTTCCTTCTCATTGCAGCTAAAACTCCATTGTTTATATGAACCACATTTTCATTACCCATTTATCAGTTGATGGACAATTTGATTCATTCCATTCACTACCTTTTGTGAGTAGGACAGCAATAAACATGGATGTGCAAGTATCTCTGTGGTAGGATATTAAGTCCTTGGGTTATATCCCTAGGAAAGGTATAGCTTGGTCATATGGTAGTTCAAGATTTTACTTTTTGACAAACCTTCAGACTGATTTTTGTATTGCCTACTCCAATTTAAACTCCCACCAACAGTGAAAGTTTTTCCCTCAACCTTACAAGGATTTGTTGTAATTAATTTTCTTATGATAGCCATTATGATTGGGATGAGACAAAACCAAAAGTGGTTTTTATTTTCCTGATACTCAAGAATGTTGAACAATTTTTAAAAATATCTGTTGGCCATTTTTCATTTCTTCTTTTGAGAATTGTGCATTTCATTAGTCCACTCCTGGATTGGGAGTCTTATTTATAGGGGGTAGAATTCTTACAGTTCTTGATAGACTAGAAATCAACCCTTGTCAGAGTAAGCTCTGGCAATCTCCCATTCTCCTTTTACTCTGCTAGTAGTTTCATTTGCTGTGATTTTTTTTTTAATTTTCAATTTAATTTTATTTATATGAGAGAGAATAAGGCAGATAGAGAATGGGCGCAAAAGGTCCTCTAGCCATTGCATATAAATTCCGGACACATGTGCCACCTTGTGCATCTGGCTTATGTAGGTACTGGGGAATGAAACCTGGGTCCTTAAGCTGCACAGCCAAATGCCTTAAACAGCTAAGTCATTTATCCAGCCCTGAAAAAATGTTTTAATTTTATTTAGTTCCATTTGTTTGATTCTTGGAGAGGGACTCTTTTCTGTTCTATTTGAGTCCAGGTCACTTTCAATAAAATTAAAATTGTCAGTTGTTTATAATATTGGACATTGAATATACAAATATATTAATTAACAATAAATTTGAATAAGGCTAATAAAGGGTTCTGCAGAGTTCATGTATAAACTTCAATGTTGAGTGTACCATATACTTCAAAGTAATTTTTTCAAAGTAAGTTGGGAAAATTAAACATTGTGTTTATAACATAACACACCTAGGTTTACTCTGAGCATTATTTTTCTTAATTGTTATATATTTAATAAATTCTTATTGAATGGATGAGCTAATCAATGTCTTTGATTCATATTTTAGTCATCCATAACATATAGCTACTAAGTGTCATGAGTTAATTGTGAAAATGTGAATACAATTTAAGTATAAACAAATGAACTTGGTACCTCTGTATTCAGTAAAGATAGAGGTCACATTTTTTCTTGTTTGATTAGAGTAAAATTACTAGCTAAAGTAGAGTACAGTACATATGATAAAAAGATAAAAAGATCATGTATACAAAGATGATATGGTATACAGAAGGCAATTTGATTATTTACAGAAGCAAGACTAGTAGACTACTATGTAGCTCATACACATTTAGAACACACTGCTGTGTCCAGTAGAAGGTACTATGCAGAGACAAATGTTCCTTTTCTGTTATATTCAGTATGGTAGCTGCTACACAGATGTGGCTAGGCAGTAGAGTAGTGCAATAAAAAGTCAAATTTTGATTTTTTTCATTAAATAATTTGCACAGCATTATGTGGTCAGTGGCCACACTATGACAGAACAAGTTTGGAGATGTAACCTTCCAGTTAAATTCCCTTAATGGAGGCTTACCCATAAATGTTCATATTTCCAAGCTTTACTTCTGAAGTTCGTTTGCATAGACCTAGTAGGAAAGCCCAGGACTCAACATTTTAAGAAATCAATATAGGGTGGTTGATCGAAGCTGTGCACAAGCCACCCTGTGAGCTTGTGTTTGAATCAATAACCTGACAGTCTCTTGCTATCATTCTTTTTACCCTTTGCTCACAAAGTGTCTCCCAACTCTTGATCTTATCTGTGGCTTTGTCTCAACAGTCCCTAAGTAGAACTGTGCTTAAAAATGAGGGCCATTGCTTTCATTTTTTGATGTTATTTTAAAATGTCTGCTAGTTTATCATTTTATTATCATAATTCATTTCTAAATTTAACCTTTCTTAGGCTTAGAGAGTCAAAACTTCACTGTAAGTATGATGACGACTACTGGTGGCTGCTCGTTATTTCTGGGCTAAAATTTTTAATGTCCATCTTATAATTTTTAAAATATTTCCAGAAAAGATACTTTTGAAGATTAAATTTAGAAATCATGGGAACCTTTCAGGTCTAACACTTTAATTTTCAGATGATACAATGGGTCACCCAAATAGTCAAGGCCAAAGAGATAGTCACACCTTTCTTTTTCTATACATGTTTAATTTTTGGGTTAAAGGAAAAATGGTCATGATCAAAGGATAATGATAATTTGATCAAGAAATGAAGACTTACAGGCAACTCATTACAGTGAGAAAGATTATCTCACTAAAAAAAAAAAAAAAGAACAGAATTTGTTTCTCATATCTTCCTATAGTAGTTGTTACAATTAGAATCTATATAATTTAATATTCATTTTATCTGAAGGAGAAATGAGGGTCTTAAAAGCATAGTTCACATAATAAGTTATTATTGATGATTATTTGTGAATTGGGCACCATGAAGAAAGGTAGTTTTAGTATGGGTTCAATAACCCAATAAAGCCACCAGGCTGGAAATATTCCAGTTTTTGTTACTGAATGACTGAGAGGTACACAAAAGCCTTGGGGGAAAAAAAGTATCAGGTATTTTCAGTCTCCATGATGACAAGCAATTTCTGCTAGAAAGTAAGGAATATGACTGACTGTAAGCAAACAATTTCTGCCTGAAGAGAAGATGGACTTGATTGGGGAAGATTAAGACTTATTTGAATATAGTGGTTGGTTATAAAGACATTTCCATTTTAGAAATGAATATAGAAAACCTTCCTCCTTATGGAAGTCATGGGGGAGATCTTCCTTTCCTCAGAATGGGTAGAAAACAAAACATTCACCAGACAAGAAGAATGAGCAGTTAGAAAGAGTCCTGAATGTAAGTAAAAGAAAACTCTAGTATTTTGACCAGAAAAGCATTTGTGGAGGGTGTACAGAATAAAATTTATACTCTCTGTCTTATATTGAGCTGCCATTGAGGAAGATAAAGAGTCCATGAGTGTGTGATGCAGAGAAACACAGTGTGATTCAAAGCAGCAATGTTATTGCTTTGCAGGCAGTGGTTTGATTAGCGTGAGAGCACGAGGTCTGGGATTTGTCACTATTTCTTACATGGGGCATAATTTCCCTTGAAGGATGATTGCACTGAGTCACTTAGCAGCACTGAGCATCTAAGATTTAAGATGTAAAGAGAGAATGTTAAAAAGTAGTGCATTTGTTCACTAGGAGCTAAAATAAAGTCTAAATTCCTATTAAGAGTTTGCAATTTCCACCACTGGCAAAGACAAATTCTGTCTTTTTTTTTTTTTTAAATTCAGTGCCAGTTCATATTCTACTGCTGTTTCTCTCTCACATACCACTTTATCGGCAGATAAAGGACAGCAAAGAAGTGATGTTGCTCCATAGATCACCTGACAGAAGAAGATTTAAGTGCATGGTTCTCATCTGCCAGTGGAAAAGGCAGTAAATGCATTTTGGGGCAGAGGGAGAAAGTTAATAATTGGCATATATGTTATGATCTAAATGGTAAAGTGTATTTGCAGACTGACTACCAGAGTTGAGTAGAGCCATCAGTTTTGTCCCCAGGCACAATTGGCAAACGGGTATAAGTGTGTGGTTCATCAGACCAATTACCAGTAGAATAGTGCAGAGCCAGGCAAGCTGCCGACTTCTTGACAAAGGGTATATAATCATTCTCAGCTTTATTTTCATTTTTTTAAAGATGAAGATAATAATAGTACATATAAATTTATTTTTATTTGTCTGTGTGAAGGGTATATGTGAGCCATGTTCATATGTATGCTCAATTTGTGCAGGTGCACATGTGGGTATGTGGGTGCATGTAGAAGCTAGAGCTCAGGTTGGGTGTGTTCCTCAATCTTTCTGTACCTTATTTGTGTGGCACATTTCTCACTTATTCTGGAGCTCACTAATTTAGCTAGACTACTTGGCTAGCAGTCTTAGGATACTCCTGTGACTGCTTCAGCAGCACCTGGATGATAGACACATACCACTGTGCTCAGATTTTACATAGATGCTGGTGAACTGAACTCAGGGCTTAATGCATGCTCAGAGAACACTTGACTTAATGAACCATGTCCCCAGCAATTAAATTGCAATTGAATTAAAACAAATAATGCTTAAGACTATCTTATAGAAAGTATACATAATGCATATCAGCTTGAAAGAACTGAAGAACACAGTAGTCATTTAAATAGTACTTTCAGAAACAACAAATGAGAAGACCCAAAAAATATCAAAGTCAGCTTTCCATATGTGTATCTCCATGCCTGTATTTATTCATTACTATCTGTTATAGTCCAGTCATGGGCTCAGAGTAGACATCCATCAACAGATGGGTAAACAAAGATAATGTAGCATTGTACACAGGATATCATGACCTAACAATTAAGGCAAATGAAATCATGTCATTTAAAGGGAATTGGATGGAACTGGCATAAATAAATCAGGATAGACTCAAAATGTTAAGTATCAGATAGTATTTTCTTTCATATATGGAATCTAACACACACAAACACAAATATTGCACATGGATGAATCAGGTTTAAGGAGGATACACAGAGAAAGGGTGACCAGACCACCACATCCTTTTCTTCATATTTCTATCCCCAATGCTTAGATTACTTCTACCCTTATTAAGGTTCAATAGTCATAGTTGGTTTGGTCAAAAACTGTCTTTGGGAAATATAGTAAAGGAAACAAAGTAAATTAACAAAATAAAATGTGAAATAAAAGACAGAAAATTATAAGGAAGACTAAGAAGGAA
Organism: Orientallactaga sibirica; assembly: GCA_036365145.1. Classification (NCBI taxonomy): domain Eukaryota; kingdom Metazoa; phylum Chordata; class Mammalia; order Rodentia; family Dipodidae; genus Orientallactaga; species Orientallactaga sibirica. The sequence continues at coordinate 5,663,363 of JAEOAD010000083.1, forward strand.
TAGCATAGGGACTGTCAGGAGGGATCTGGGGGATAAGATTGGGTTCTAGGAGGAATAAATATAAGTACCTTCTACACACAAACAAAATGTCATAATGGATCACACTATTTTGCACAATTAATATAGAATAATAAGCACACATATGAGTTATTGTGTAGATATTGAGTATGTGACTTTGAAAACCTGAAAACCCTGAAGATTTTTTTTTTTCTAAGTCAGGGCCTAGCTGCTTTTCTACATGTTACCTAAATCCACTACACATGTAAGCAAGTTGTGATAGTCACACCTCAACCACCCAGTGTTAGAGCATGTGTTATTGCCTCATAATTCTAAGTGGTTCATTCTAGTCTTGCTTGATGTGTCACATCATTTAGTGCTTGGCTAAAGTGACTAAATTCTCTGTGACTAGATTATTCCATTGTAAACTGAGGACAGTTATTTTAAGAGTATTTGAAAGTGTGGTTGCCATTGGTGATTAGATGAGCTTATTTTGAAAAGCACTTAGAATAGTATATGACATATAGTAAGCACTTATAATAATTTATCTTTTATTACCAATGGGAATAAATCAACCCCATCAGTTATAGGAGAAGAAATGGCCTGGATCCCAGCAATACATGTTGTAATGTGGAGTGGATGCTTTACTCGAATCAGTTGTCTATAGAGGATGATCCTTTCTATGTGTATATTAGGACTTTGTGCCAAGAATGAAATGGACCTAAATAAAATGAGAGAAAGTCTTTTCCATCTGAAGTTGCTCTGGCCAAGAAGTTTTAGGAAGAAGAGAATGAAAAGGCAAAGGAAGAGACTTCTGTTTCTCAAGCTTGTAGGAGAGAATGAAGTTAAGTATGCCCTCATTATTGAGATGTGGAGACACATTTTAGTGTAATAATGTTTGGAAAAGTTTTATGAACTCATTGTTTAAGCCACTAACCATGTGCTCAAAGACACATGAAGCTAGTGATGAGCTTACTGCAGGGCGCAGATAGAGAAAGTTTAAATAATTATAGAAGGTTTTGTAGTCAGACCTGCCATAGGTTTTGTTCATGACTACTCCCACCTCCATGATACCCACAGTTCTTTCACCCATACCCGCTATACTTCAGCCTGGCCTTCTTCACTTTACAGGAAGATTCTATTCAACTTTAATGTACAACAAATTGACAAAGATGTCATAAACTAGTGGCTTATTCCTGTCTAGTTTTATATTTAAGAATTGTTGGATATGATGGGCTCTAGTATACTTTATTTCATATATTTTCTTGGGTTAGCACTCCTGTATTCTGTAGGCTCCAACTCCTTCAACTTTTATGTAAAGATCAGCCATATGTAATCCAGTGGGATTACTTTCTTGCTGTGATCGGTCCTATTAATCATCACCTTCTTGGGTTGTCAGCATATTGCATTGCTAATACACATTTCTGAGCATGGGTGCTCTAATTTCAAATCATGTTACACTCCCATCACCTCACTCTAGCATAAAACTTAGATGAATTTCCAATTTTTTAATATAGCTAGTTATACAAAAAGCACATTTAGTATTTAAGTTTGTGGTAGACTCTATTCCAATTGAGAGTATATATGAATCCTTTAATCCACAAGACAATTTTATAAGTGAATGCTATTGTTCCCTCCCTCCACTGTGACAGGTATCCAGAGAATGAAGCACAAATGAGAAAAGATGGGTACATTTCACAAGGTCATATCATCAATAATAGGCATAGCCAGTACTAGAACCTGAGACAAGTGGCAGCAATAGGAAATACTAAGATTATTTTATTTGTATTGCCTTGCTTGACAACAGGAATAAATCAGTCCCTATATCTTAACCTGTAAGGGAACAGACTCAGAAAAATTAGAAATTTAAATTTCTGTAAGCTGTTAGGAAAATAGACCAAACTAGAATACAAACTTCTCATTACTGTCTTCTACATGCAGGCACTAAATTATATAGGAATGTAATAAGCAGAAGAATCATTCAGAAATTTTATTTTTGCCACCAGTTATGACTCACGCTCTCTTCTAGACACTAAGGAAAAGTCTCAAGACTTACAAGTACAGATGTAAATATTATATTGAAGTGCCAAGACATGGAATCCCAGTTGACCGCACCATCATATGGCTGAAATCTTAAACACTGTTGCATTTTGCATAAGTGCCATTGTATGACAAAGCCTATTGCATGAAGCTCATTTCTTTTTAAATGTTATTCTAGAAGTCGGCAGCAGCCTGGCATCACGCAGGCAAGCATAAAGCCTCCATTAACTACTGTGCCCAAAGTTTCATAGCTGTGGCATAACAAGCTTTGGAATTTATAGAACAATTATAGAATTATAGAACAATAAAAGCTTTATGTGACTGCCACAATTGCCAGCTTTAGCTCCACAGGTAGGACTTTAGGAAATGCTAGCGGTCTTATCACCAAGGTTTTCAAAGTATTTTGATTATTGTTCTTTCTTGCCTTTGTGAATGTGCTAATTTATGTGTTTGCATGTTTGGTTGGTTGGTTTTCTGTGTTTCTGAGAGAGCTTTATTTTCTTTCTTTACATTTTCTCCTGTATAACATCTAAAATTACATAAGTATATATTCATCCAAACATTATTTAAATATGGCAGTTGCTTTTGCTACAGTTCACTCTTCAACCCTCACAGTAATCTGTATGGGAGATATGAAAACATGAGGTTCTGACTAATGAATTAATTGCTTAAGGGAAAGCAGCAAATGGATGATAGAATCGGTATTTCACAATTCTTACCCATTATAAATTAAAATCATGTTCCTATTTTTTAGATAATTCTTGAGAAAAAAAAATCAAATGGAAAAGCCCAAGTATTCAGATTCTTAAATTCTAATCCTTATTCTGTCCAGGAGATGAGAAAAGGGAACCTTCATTTATTTTCTTTTCTCCTTTGGTTAACAACTTCCTGTTTCTACTTCATTTATTCAAACTTCATTCTTTACTGTTCTCTTGTCTTCTGTCAGTACCATCCCATCTTTTTTGCTTACTTCCCACCATTTATTTATTAATGGAACTTAGAACAAGCTGTGCTATGTCAGTTTTAGATTGAGCCTTCACTGGTGAACTTAATTGAACTGAAGAGAGTTAGGAGTTATTCACACCTCTTCTCAGCTGCAGAATTCACTAGGTATTCTCATAGACACTTCCTCAAATTTCCATTTTATAATACTGATAATATTTCTTTCAGACACTCTAGGCATTTATAAAATTTTATTCCACAAAATTCTGGCCTAATGTTGTAACATTTCATGAATGTCATACCGTACCTTAATTTCCTAATCTTTTGTGTATCAGTGGAAAGTCATTAAACATTTGAAATGGAATTAAGTATCTTGAGGCAATTGTGTTTCAGTTCTCCATCTGGATTTTGCAATTGGAATTTAGTAATAAATGTGATTTTGAGCTTTGGGGGGCTGTGTGAGAACAAGAAATACTAATACCATGAACCCACATGTCTATACAATCTGAACTTCCTAGTCTCCATCATTTGCTGTGGAACAAATGGAAAAGAAAGTAATTCTAAAATGGCCCAATTGTGAAGGAGAGAGGAGAACAAGTGAATCATAGAATGTATTTTTACAGTCATTGCTTTGAAAAAAGGGATTGTATTATTTTGTTGTTAGAAAAGATAGCCTTTACTTTTTGAGTAAAGCATAGTCATGCATTATATAAATGACTGTTTGAAGACTCAGAAATCATTGCCATCACTTATTTAAAGATAAGGAGACAAAAGCAAAGATAAGGAGACAAAAGCAGAGACAATAAGTATCCCTGTGGGAGATAGAGAAGAGTTTTACCTTTACTTATTCTGGTGGCTTAAATCGTCACTCTGTAGACTGTGGCTCCATTTCATAACGTAAGTCAACACTAAGAAAGCCCTTCCAGAATGAGAGTGCTTACAAAATTTCAGATAGTCTGGGAGATCATTCCTCAGGTAGAGATCTCAAAAACTTCAAAGTATAAATGGGCATGCACAATCTGCTTTGCCTCTGGTAGCACAACTATGCTATAAGAGATGACAAATCCATCATTATTATCACTGGTCACAGGTATTTTGGAGTATATTATTCTGCTCTTGTTTTGAAATCAACTACTTCTAGAATATTGGGCTCAAAACAATTCTTTTTACTCATGAGTATGTAAGTGGTATGTTGATATAATTGGGACTTCATTGATATCTAAGCTATGAGTATCAAAAAATGGTGTAATTTGGGCACAGCTCCTCACTGCAGGATGGTTACAGACTTCTCCACATGTTCATGTTATTAATGGGACATCAGGCTAGTCAGAGCATTTTCTTATTCTTCCAATGGAAACAGTACAATTCAAAACCTCTTGAAGTCTAGAGCTGTAAATTAAACATAATCATATGTACACTTATTCCTCACCACACTTGGTTTTAAGGTATCTATTACTATGCCAGGTACCAAAATTTAGTGTTAATTTTATGGTTCTATGAAATAAATACTGATGAATGGCTATATGGAAATATAGTGGCATGGCCTTTTTTCTCCCCACATTTTCTGATTTTATCTGTATGTTCCAAGTGATATAAATAGTCTGGGATGAGGAAATCCAGTTCTAAGTTGATATAAACACTTCCATTCTATGTCTTTTTTTATTCACATGTTGTGTCTGAGTTGGTATGACTCTAGTATAGACTTAGTTAAAAGCATTGGATGGAGAATCTAATCATTGTCTTTCCAATTTTAAGGTAGTGAAGAGTGCAACCACTCACATGGTGGTTTCTTGAAGAAGGGTTTCAGAAAACCAGGTAGGAGCTGCAAGATCTCTGCATTTCTAAATTATATCCATTCTATTGGCTATAATAATTCACTATGACCAGCTGAGACCTTTGGGAATAGAATTACCTCATATCTTAAGGGGAGATTTTCAAAGACTTGTGATTCTTTCAAATAATTATATATAGTTGAGATCAAATTCCACTTTCTGAGAAGTGCACTCTTCTTGTAGAGAGATTGTGAAGCCATGTAACATAACCCTCAGCCACACAGAGAGTTGAGGAACTAGAGTCAATACATCAATAGCTTGAAGGAACTGGTAAAAACCAGCTATGGCCTAGGGATGTTGCCTAGGTGACTAATATTTTTATACATGGGGAGAATGGAAAAGAGAAATGGTTCTCAAGATAGGGATAGCCGCAAGGTCAGTTATGATTAACTTTATAAACACTGGGGTCCAAGTTCAATCCACTGTACTGCTTAGCAAAACCCCCAAGGAAGAGGAAGCCAAGTCATAAAGATTAAGCCCAAATGATGTGATTGGTGTGATCAAGTAGCTCATGTGAAAAAGAGGAGACTAAGCTAAATCCAATTTCCCAGGAGGACCTAAATGGGTAAATTCATACTACCTCTCTGACATGCCTTGCTTCAGCTTTGGAGTTGAGCTTTCTCGATCAGTAAGAGGAAGTTATCAGTATCCCTAGCAAGAAAGGCATGAGAGAGGATGTCTTAAATTTGCACTTTGAAATATATAATACTTATTTATTTATTTATTTATTTGACACAGAGAGGCAATCAGATAGAGAGAATGGACATGCCAAGGGCCCCCGCCACTGCAAACAAATGAACTCTAGACCCAAGTGCCACCTTGTGCATCTGGCTTACTTGGGCACTGGGGAATCAAACCTGGGCCTTAGGCTTTACAGGCAAGTACCTTAACCACTAAGCTGTCTCTCCAGCCCTAAATTTGAATTTCAAACACTCATTGCTTCTTAGAGTTTAGAAGGCAAAATTCACTTTATCACTTCCAAAGGAACAAAAATGGACTTTCATTAGATCCAATCATGACACTTTGTATTTTATAACTTCAGCTCAGTTAATTGACACATTTGCTCTACTCTACAATACTGATCTCTCTGTTGCCCATAAGGGCTCAGCCTAAGAGTTTATACATGGGAAATAATGAATAGATCATTAAAAATTATTTTAAATTACTGTTATAGTAACCCTACTTCTGGTGAACTAAACATATGTACACTCTCATGGTACATGATTATATCTTTAATGTCTATATAGAAAAATAAGCTGCTGATATATATAACTAAGCCTCAAGACAAACACATATGAAGTGAGTAAGTCAGCACTGATCCCTTGAAAGGCATATAGCCATGTGCAGTGTTTTGAAACTGTAACTTGGAGTGGATATTGTTGCGTCTACTGCTTCACTCTGTGCTGTTGTTTTGATAAACAGGAGAACTGTAGACATGACACAGAGAGGTATAGAAATAACTCTGTATCCAAATTGAATCCTTATGAGTCATCTCGTAATTTAGGCAATAGATTGATCTTATCTTTCAGACATCTTTGCAACACAGAATCATTGCCCAGTCATTATCCCTTTTAAAGGTTGCACATCTCCTTATTAATTTATGATGACTTAAAGCTTGGCATAGAAGGCCTCCAAGTGATAACTATAGTTTCTATACGCAAACTTCTCCTGTTCTCCTATACCTCCAAGCCTCTGCACAGGTTTTGTTGCTATTTGTTGTGTGGGGAGGCCCTTCCTGCTCTATACTTTAAAATTCGACTCAATAATTGAAATTCAGCTTTTCATACACTTTTTGGAAGACTTCTTGCCATACACCCACATCTTGTTCTCTTATAAAGTGATATCTTTCCTAAGGATACCAAGAGCACCAAATGGACTCATAATGTATTAAGTAATATGATAATTAAAAGTCAACTTGTGGAGCATTGATACATGGTGCGAAGTAAAACATTAGAAAATATTTTTAATTTATTTTTTAACATTTTCGACATTTTCTTACAGGTATGAAAATGCTTTAATTATCATGTAAATAGCCTGTTATTCTGTTGTGCACTGCCTCATTTCTCTTATAATTTTTTAATTAATCTTTTTTTTTTTTTTTATTTTTGAGGTTGGGTCTCACTACAGCCCAGGGTGACCTAGAATTCATTATGCAGTCTCAGGCTAACCTTGAACTCACAATGATTCTTTGACCTCCCTCTCCCAAGTGCTGAGATTAAAGGTGTGCACAACCATACCTGGGTCTTATAAAATTTAAAATCTTCAAATACAACTCTGTTTCTAGTATATTCATCAAATACTTCATAGAAGGGACAGCCAGGCAAAGCTTTCCTCTGTAGTAATTTTGTTGTTTGGAAAGTTGTATGTTTTGGATGTGACGTTTATATTTAAAGCTTTTACACCCAAGCTGCATCTTGGTTCACATATAAGATTTTGTATAGCTTAAGCAACTTCTGATTACAAAACTTTTACCTTGATAAATAATTCATATTATTTACAACTGCAGTAGTAGTCTCTCCCCAGGGATACAAACAAATAAGTTACTCAAGAGCAAATATAAGTGGAAATGTTGTTATTATTTTTATCATCCTTCTAGGAATTTTTGTAATATGGTAAATTCTATCTGAGTTTCATTTCTCTGTATTCTGTGAATTTGTTTACGAGTTTGTTTTGAGAATAGGTAAAGCAATGTGCAAAATGCTGCAATTCAAATATGGGGGTAAGGACATGGTGTACCAATTACAAATAAGGGATTAAAGGTAGATGGCTGGGATTTTAACTGTAGTGGTATACTGATGGTTTGACCTTGAGCTGGTTACTTAATACCAACATATCTAAACACATGCACTCACGCACACATGCACACATGCACACACACTATTCTCCTCCTCCTTCTCTTTCTATTAGATGTTTACTTCCCAGTGGTACTGTTGGAAGTAAAGAGTATAAAACAGCCGTATCAATGACAACTTATGATCCAGTAGGCATTCCGTAATGCCCATTAGTAATTTTATTCCCTTTGTAGTTTTTCTCAATTTCCTACATATGCAATGATGAGTGGACCTTTCTGTCTTCCTGGTTTGGTCATTCACTCTTTCACACTGTCTCTGCCCATTTTCAAGTTCCGTTTTGTCAAGGTCCTTACTTCTTTCATCATTGATGTATGTGACACATAAAAAAAAAATATAAAAAGATTTTGGATCTTTGATCACATTCACTCCATCTCCTGAGATTTTCCAATATAAACTACAAAAAGTTGATAACTACAAACAAGAGCTATTTCTGTGATTTCCACTCTGTATTTTATATTTATAGTAGGAAAGACTTTCATATCAAGAGTGTTATGATTTAAATTAGTCACAGTAATACACCATTCCTTCTATAGAAAGCACAGATTTCATTGTCTATTTGCTTGCAAGCTGTTTGTTTTCTCCTCTTTTTCCAGCTGCAAGTTGCTTGGAGCCTCTTTCAGAAGAAACTGTCAGGACAAGCAATGCAGACTGAAAGATTAGAAAATCTGACACAAAAGCACGTGCTCAATTCTCCAGGTAAAGTATGTTTCATGATTGCATTATTTTCTTGGTCACCTTCTCTACCAAGTCAGTGGTTTTTCCTGTGAATCAAAGCCATTCCAAATCTGAATTGTGTGAAAGGACAGGGGTAGGACAGCCGTGTACATCAGCAGGGTTTCGTTTGCCACAAAAGTGCTTCAGATGTTTACATTTCATATTGCACTTGAATCAATCCAGAATACATGTAGTATATTTGCAGATCAAAAGTGGGTCTATTTTACAGATTTTAGTTTCTAAAGGATGAATTAAGTGTTCAAACTATGATACACCTAGTATCAAAAGACTCATATTGTTAGTACGTGGAACTCAGCAACAAGAATATCCAGCAAATTATTAATGGTTACCAACAAGGAGCAAAATGCAAATTAATAAGATACTTCTAGCATACTACAATCCAATCAGTGATGACAGCTGAGAAGCAGAATGCTTACTAATGTGCCAGATGTCTTTGCATTTTATTCCCACTATACTCCAATGACGAAGTGATAATTCATACTTAAGGGAACTCAGGCAGAAGGAAACTCAGTAAATTTCCCAGTTCACAAATAGTCTATCTAGTGGATTCATGGCATCTCTTGGGCCACATTGTTTCTAGAGTTTGAACTCTCAATTAGCTTCATACTATCTTTACTAGGACAAAGAGGCTTACGTGTATGTCTTACTTTTATTTAACTACAAGTGGCATATAAGGGCAATCCTCATGTACATAATAACAAAAGAAAGAAGCTCAATAATACTCATCATTACAGCAGAGAACATAAATGTATTCCTCAGTGTGATTTCTAGAGTCAGTATCATTTCCATCAGTAGACTGACATATGAAGATGCTCTATACCAACAGGATTACAATCATATAGTTTACTGATGGCCTGCCTGGAATAGAAAGCTTGAGAAATGTAGAATGTCTCTTTCTTCCTCTGGAACATCACAGCCCTTGCTTCTAAAATCTTGAGATATTTGAGATTATCCCATCATTTCTATCCATCTGATTCCCTTTGACAACTTTGATGCCTTTGAATTTGTCATGTGCTCTTCTTTCCAGATTCTTTGTTGTCTACCAGGCAGATAATTTATCAAGGGACCTCTTGTTCTCCATAAACCCATGAGTCAATCACCATCATATAGCACTTTGTGTATGTGCACACCTAAGTCAGCAGCTCTGTTTTTCTGGATAACCATATATACATATATTCAATCCATAATACAAATAATGAAAATCTCACAGTGAACATCATAGTCAATGATGAACAATTGACCTTTTTAACAAAGAAGCTCATCCCCAACAGTTGTATTTAGCATTGTACTAGAAATCCTATCCACCATATTAAGTTTACACAAAAGGAATTAGAGGCAAAGGAGATGGCTTAGCAGGTAAAAATATTTGCTAAACAAGTGTGAGAACCCAAGTTCAATCCCTAGCACCCACATTAAAAGCTGGGCATGTCTGCTCGTGCTTGTAATCTTACTTCTAGGGAGGATAGAAACAGGAGAATCACTGTGAACCAGTCTGGTGGAAAAACAGTGAGCTCCCTCTCAAGGAAATAAGACAGAAAATCTATGGATGACCTGATGGACGTTCTCCTCTGGCCTGTGTATGCATACAAGAAGTTAGTGTACATTTGTATATGCATGTGCACATAGCACACAAAAACACCACATTAAGAGAAATGTTATAGAGAGTAACAGAGGAAGATACTGGATGCTGATCTCTGACTCCTGTATGTGCGCGTGCACACACACACACACACACACACACATATGAACACACATTCACACCACACTTTATATCAACAAAGAGAAAATTAGAAGGAACTGAGTATCTAAAGCACAGAGTAAAATTATGTGTTCACAGAAGCATACTATCACATATAAAAAAATAAATTTCCAGTAGAACCAAATAAATTTAATGGAAGATAACTATTTTGTGGATTAGAAGATCTATTATTATTAAAATATCCATATTTCACAAAGCAATGCATAGATTTAATGCAATCACTATAAAAAAAAAAATACATGTTTTACAGGCATAGAAAAGCATGCTAAACCTTATATGGAAGCACCCCAGGAAAACCAAAAAAAAAAAATCAAGAAAAACAAACTGAAGACATTCGACCTCTCAATTCTCAAATATATTGCAAACCAACACTAATTAAAGTAGTATAATAACAGAATTAAAACAAATATATACCAGATTAGAAAATCTCATGCACATACTATGGAATAATCTTGACAGTGAAACCAACAATACCTTGGAAGGGGATAGGCTGTTCAATAAATGGTATTGGGAAAATTTGATATAAAGAGAAAATTAATGAAATTGGATCATCACATAATAAACTCAGGATATACTGAAGATCTACTCATAAGTTGGGAAGCACTGAAAATTGTAGAGGAAAATATAGGGATATATTTTCTGGACATTAGTCTTGACAATAGTTTCTTGAACATGACACTGAAGCACACAATAAAAACAAATGATAAGTAGAGTTGCTACACGGTACAATGTTCCTGCACCACAAGTAAACAGAAAACCATATATATATATACATATATATATATATATATATATATATATATATATATATATATATATAGTTTGTAATTAGAGAAATATATTTATAAATCATATATCTGATAGACAACCTTTAACATATAAAAAACTTGTGCAATTTAATTGTAGAACAATAAAATGGTAACAGCACCAAAACTATGCAGTTAAATCGGTTTTAAAACGGTCAAAGAAAGCAAATAGACATGTTTCTGAAAAGATGTACACATGGCCATCCAAACATGGCCATTCATCACTGAAAATCTAGGAAACAAAAAAGAAAACCACAATGAGACATCCGCTCAAATTTTTTATGTATTCTTCAAAATATTAAAAATAAAACTAACATATGACCAAGCAACCACAGCTCTCCATATATGTCCAAAGGAATTGAAATAAGAATAGGAGATGTCTAATATTTATGTTGCCTGTTTCAATATTCATAATGGTGAAGACAGAGATGGAATCCAATATTTATTAATGTATTAATGCGTAAAGTAAATATAGTATAAACATACAATGGGGTGTTGTTTGGTTTGCCCTCTGATTTGTGACAACATGGATTAACCTGGAAGACATTATACTTGGTTAAATAAACCAGTTGTTGGACAAATGATACCACTTGTGTGAGCAATTTAAAAGGCTCAAGCTCATATATGTGGAACATAGAATTTACCAGGAGCTTTGGAAAGGGAAAACAGGTGGTATTATGCAAGGATGTTGAGTAATATGTGAAAAATGAATAAATCTTAGAGAACTAATGTAAAGCATAGAACCAAGACTTAACCCTTCTATATTGTGCATATAACATTTGATTAGAAGGTAGATTTTGTGTTAAGTATTTGTATTTCACACACACTGGTAATTTGAAAAGAGTGAGGGAAGGAGATTGTAGATGATGGACATGTTTGTAGGACAAATTTTCATGGTGGTTTCATACGTATATGCATATGTTGTCTCCAAATTCCAAACAGTTTTCATATATTTACTGTGTTGATATGATCTACATTTCTCATACCCCCACAAAGTTTTAAAAACAAACAAACAAAAGATTATTGTGAGAAACAAGTGGGATTTTTAAAAACCAAGTAATTAGTCTGAAGCCTGTCACAATATATGTACACATAAACATTTTATTTTTGTTTTTATATTCATATTCATGGTATGTAGTAGCATAATAGTTTGTGTGACATATAAACTTAAATATGAGATTGTAAATAATTCATGTTTGCTAGTTCTTGGGCTTGTCTTGCTTTCTGCCGTAGATTTCTTGTTATTTATCTTCTCTGTTTCTATGGATGCTTAATGGACATAATAACTAGACAGCTACCCAAACACTACTCAAAACTATCATTGATGTATATTTCATTTCTTAACTGTAGAGGAAAAAAAGAACTATTTTATTCAGTTGTCTTCTTTCTGCTTCTATCTCTCTACAGTCAAATAGTATTCTACAAAATAATATATACCATTGACATGATTTTCCAAAACAAATAGCTTTCCTTGAACATTAATTGGAAATTTTGATGTCAAGAAAATGTCAACATCAAAATGGCCTGTATTCACAAACATTTCCCTACTTGTCTCTGTGTTCAATGTGAAAGAATATTTCCAGTTCATTGTATTCATATAGAGTTTTCATGAAATAAACTTTCTAAAAAGTTTTTCTCCCTGAGACATATAGATTCTGAACAATAAATATCCCAATGGCAGAATATAAATATACATCACTATGAATTAAGCACAGAGACTATGTCAGTAACAGTGTAACCACAAAGATTATGTAGTCCACACACAAAGGCAATTTTAATGGAAAGGACTGGAATAAACAAATAAAAGCACCCTGGGAATAATATGGCAAATAAATAAGCAAATTTGTAACATAAAATAATTTTTTAAAATGCATAATGTTACCTGGGTAAGAGTCTGTCCAGAAAAGACAACACCTGTGCTAAATGTTGAGTATAAATAACATCAGTGTCTGTTAGGTATGTACCATAAGAAAGGATATTGAAATAATAAAACTTTGATGCACAAAGTATCTAAAGCATAAAAGAACAGGGTAGGTTTCCACAACTATTGTCCCATCTTGGAGTGTCAGGGATGACAAGACAAAATAAACAGTCAGATATCTGTACACAAGACCCTTTCTTCTAAGTTAAGATCAGTGGTGGGGATATTACTTTAAGCAATGACTAGTCGTGTGAGATGTCCGTGGGCCAATGATGCAAAGCCAAGGACAAATAAAATAACAGGTATAGATACTATTGTTGTCTTTACTGTTGGATTTGCTTGTTTATACATAACATTGTATGTAAGAAAACTATCTGTAGCCCCCATCTACACAAGCCCAATAGGTTGTGATAAGACAACCTTCCAATGTAAAAAATGGTAAGAGCAATGGTTAAAAACAAAAATCTAGGGGGCAGATTAATTTTGAAAGATTAACTGCTCTAGAATTCATGATGGCATATTAGTTTATTTCTTCTCACTGTGATGAATAAAATACTCAAATGAATAAAATCAAGGGAGGAGGGATTTATTTGAGGTTCACAGTTTGAGAGGACAATCCATCAAGGTAGGGAAGACATGGGAGTGGGTGTGGCATGCAGCTGAGGCAGCAGGACAACTTTTTGGTAAACCTTCTTACATCTGAGTGGGCAGGTATCAGGGAAGAGAGCACAAGAAGCAGCAGGAGAAGTTTATAATCTTAAATATCACACCCAAAGCATCCCAGTTCCTCCAGCTAGGCAGCACTTCCTAAGGATCTCCTGCCTCTCAAAACAGTGCTACAGGTAAGGTAGAGAGCAAGGGTACAAACACGAGAATTTTGGGGACATTTCCTTCAAACCACAATAGATGTGATGTTTGTAATGATAACGATTATATCCCCCTTCTCTTACTCCTTCCACTTCCACTTCTCTCCTCCCTCAGATACTTGTTACCAGTATCAGTTAATTTCTCCTTGCTGGGACAAAGATGCTGGCCAGTAGCAGCATGACAGAGCAGAGGGACAAGCCAGCAGCACATTATCACTCCAGCAAACAGGAAGCAGACAGGAACAGAAACTGGTGCTTGAATATGAAACCTCCAGGAAGGCCCACAGTGACACACATCTTGGAGCATTGCTCCATCTCCTAAAGGCTCCACAAGTAGAATAGTACCACCAGCTATGGATTACATCTTCAAATACATAGCTTAAGGAGGTCACTAATTCAAACCTCCTCAGAGCAGCCTTCCTCACACATACACTAAAGATATTCTCTGTTCCTCTTTCAGAGCTGGCTTCACAGCCTTGTCACCAGTACGCTTATACAGAACCTTACATTAAGAAGAATCTTATGAGTGGGTTTCAATGTTTTTCCATTGCTTCAATTTGATCTTTTATTTTGTGTTTTATAAGTGAAATGAAAAGGAATGGTGGATGATGTGCCCAGAACTCAGAACTATGGCTCATATGTCAAATACATAGGACAATACCTATGTCCCTGAGATGGGCTTCTGTCCACCTGCTGCCCTGCCTCCTACTTTCTCAGGCTTCTCAAGTTTCCTCTACTTTCCTCCACTCATATCTACTACTATTTTCTTCTTTTTCATTATAAAGACCATGTTCATGGGCAGCAAGGGTCATAGATGGCATACTTGGCTCATAGAATCTCTGGCTGTACCTAGCAGGCACCATCCCCAGCTCAGTCTGGTGACAAAATGTTGCATCTGGCAGATTATGGAGTGAAGTTATAACTATGCTAGGGAAAGCCTTCTAGCAATTGAGAAATGAACAATTGCTTGGGGTTGTAGTGAAAGGGGCCAGCTCATCCTATTTCTTATTGTTGATCCCTTGTAAGGGTTCAGCATACCAATATATTAGCTGGTACACTGGTGTTATGTTCTGAAATGTTAATGCTCCCCACAAATACATGTACTTGAATACTTGGTCTGTGGCTGGTGATGCTATGTTGGGCAGGTCGTAGCTGGAGTGTGTAGACCATGAGAGTTAGGCCTTTGATGGTTATTTCTTTCTGGCTTCTCATCTAGGGCTACGCTTCCTAGTGGGACATATTGTAAGAAGTAGCAGCTACAAATTCCTGCTGCTGTGGATAGAGGATCTTCAACTGTGCCTTCAGTCATGATGCACCACTATTCCCTCTGAAATTGTGAGGGAAAGTAAATTCTTTCTTTAAGTGTTTTCTGTCAGCATTTTTTATCACAGCAATAAAGATACTAACTAGTGTGCTGGGGAACATGAGTGAATTCAAGCAAGCACACATTTCTTAGAGCCCCATACAGGATCTACTCTCACCCATATAATGTAGCTTCCAAATCCAGGAATACTCTCACAGATAATGCCATGTCCAGGGGACTTCTTGATCCTCTTTTCAATCTTTCTGATTCTGACTTGTGTTTGTTTCTTTCTAGGTAGACATTTTCCATTTTCCAGGAAAGAGCAAGAAATAAGAACTGTGGAACATCAGAGCATGGAGTCAAGTAAGATATATAAAATGCAAGTAACTTATATCAAGTCAATATTTAATTATAAAATAATGTGTCACTAGAGCAGAATTTTCATTTGTTTTTATGAAATGCTGAGTATTGAATAATTATATTGGTCATACAAATACTACATTAACTACTGTTTTGTTGTGAACAAATGAGTACAAGCTTTAAAAAGGACATGAGAGGCTGGAGAAATTGCTCCATGGTTAAGGCACTTACGTACAAAGCCTGACAACCTGAGTTCAATTCCTTAGTACCACATAAAGCCATTTGCACAAAGTGACATTTTATTTATTTATTTTAATTTTGCATTCATGTTGGTGCCTCTAGTAGCCTCCTCCCTTTCCTCCCCCCTCTGAAGGGACCCTCCTCATTGGGGAATGTGGGCCATGTATTATGGGGGTAGCCAACAGTTATGGGGGAGAGGCAAAGTCTCTGTGCATAATGACCCAACTTGTGGCTCTAACACTCTTTCCGCCCCCCCCCCCACGATTTTCCCTGAGCCACGTTGGGTTCATTTTAGTTCTACTTCAGTGATAAAGTCTTGGGAGCCTCTGTGTTTCTGGATAACTAGCTTAGTGGGAGTTGAATATTCTCTGTTTCTCCTTCAGCACAAAGTGATATTTTAATCTGAAGTTCATTTGCAGTGGCTGGAGGCCCTGACACACCAATTCTGTCTGTCTCTCTCTTCTATCTCACTCTCTCTCTCTGCTAATAAATAAAAAAATAAAAAAATAAATAATATTTTTAAAGGAATTGGTTTAATTTGGCTTAAAGCACTGGTGTGGCAGGGTAAATTACATCATGGAGCAAAGGTATAGGGACAGGAGCGTGAAGCAACTGGAAAACTTTCCATCAGAGTGAGGAAGCAGATAATGAACAGGAAGTAAGTATGAGCTATAGAATTCTAAGAACCTATATATATTCTATAGAACCTAAGAACTCATTTTCTCTAGCAAGGCTCCACCTATTAAAGTTTCCACAGACTTCCCAAAATGTACTACCCATTTTGGATCAAGTGTTCAAATGCATGAGCCTGTGGGGGGAGCATTTTTTATTGAAACTACAACAAAATATTCTATGCCACTGACAAGACATCTAATAGACATCTATCGACTGAGATGATGAATGGATGACCAAAGGAATGAACAAAAGATATTTCAACCATTGGTGAAATGTAACTAGTAAACTGACACAGTGCATGATACCTTTAGCTGAAATTGGTGGCATGTACATTGTAGTATTAAGGAAAATGGAAGTGACGATGATGGTGATTGTAGTATTATTCGACTTGAAATAATCCCTACTGTATGACCACACAATCAATCATACATTTTTGGATTTGACTTATTTCTCTCTCTCTCAGTATGCCTGTGTCATGCTCTTCCTATTTTCTTTTTTTCATCTGACATCCATTCCTAACTTCTGTCCCATTTGTATCTCATACTCTTACACCAGAGATTAACAAAATAATTGCATACAGAAGGAGTCTCATATAGGCATCTCTACCTTGGTTACATCTACTTGTATATTCACTTGCCTATGCTACTATTGCACCACTATTTTGTAGCGCATACCTGAGTTGTGGGTTTTTTTTTTTTTTCTTCTACGTGATGTGCTATCCCAACATATAGCTCTAACCCTGGCATATTTTTCCCATATAAACTATACTTGGTGCATGAATTTGTAATTAAAAGGTAAAGAATACAATCACAAATGAAGTCAGTGCAGCAAGAATATGAAGGAATACTATTTTAAACATTTAAAATAACTCTAGTTTATTCTCAAGAGTTTCTTTATTGTTTCTCTTTCAACCCCCTTTTGAATTCTTGTGCCTTCACTCTCGGTGAGTGTATTTATTTCTTTGTTCTTTATGTCATCCCTTTCTTCCAAAGAGCCCTCCTGGTAGCACTGACAAGTCAAAAGAGGATATTCATTCCCCTGGCTGGCAATGTAGCCTTGGGTAAAATTGTTCAAAGAACCCAAAAACAAAGTAAATAGCTGAACATGTGACATGATTTATTTTCCCTTATGTTTACTATCTCTGCATTTCAAAGTCACACTAAATTGCCCGAGCTAGCACTCATTCTATAAACCTTGAAATATCCTTTAATGTCTATAGAATTGGAAGATGTGCTAAAGTGAATTTATGTTTTGTAGGTTCTTGTATCTTTTACAATATGGATGAAGCCTTAAGATAAATTAATAATATAATTTTGTATGAGAAAAATAATTTATTTAGAATGTGCAAAGATATAATAAAGAATTGTAACTTGAAAGTATTATAAGTACCACAAAAATCAAAAGCAATTGTCTATATGTATATAAATTGACTTCTACAAAATTTTTCCATAGTACCCTTTGGTCTCAAAATTTTTTGACAATGTCAGCTTATTTTAAGTTTACATTAGTATCTTATAAAATGGTTAGAAAGGAAATTTTGTTTTCTCCCGTAGCAAGTTCTATTGCCCAATTTTAATTTTTTTAATTACCAAGTATATTTTTGACAGATTTATCTAGGTCATTGTTTGACTAGTCCTGAATGAAAATGACATCTTTTCTTTAGAACATTCCTTAAGTTTAGTTAGAAGACTATTTCACAGACAGCCTTTAAATTTCAAATATATTTTTTCCTCTAATACATAATTCTGTTGCTGGGGGCTTTGGAACATGCCTACATCATAAAATCCCATCTATGCATGTGTTGCTCCCTTGGAGACACACATATGTTTGGAAGTCATTCCTCTACTGAGATGCCTAGCAACAACAACCAGTCACTATTTAAAGTTATCCATATAATCCATTAATAGTCTTTCTTTATCCAGAACCAAAAATTGTACACAGAGTACCTCATTCCATTCCAAAGATTCAATAGAAGGCTGATTAGAAAAGAAAAAAAAATCACAATGGTCTTGACCAGTAAATCTTCCACAAAGATGGCTGTGTGCCCACCTTGTAATATCCTCTGTTGATTATGAGCCATCTACTCTCCTCATCTACTCATCCACTCTCCTCAGCAAATATTGCTGTCATGTTGTCCTCCACTCCCTGCGAGGAGTCTGAGGGGATTCTCTGTGTGTTCACTTTGGATGGCATGTCTTTCTCAGAAGGATGTACTGCTCTAGATCCCATATAGTTCTATAGATCCATATAGTTCTCAACTATCCTACAGGGAAAATGTTACTATGCCTCTCATAGTAAAGTTTGGCATGCCACACAGCAGACATTTCATCAAATGATTGGACTGAATTTCTTTGGGTCTCTTGTAATATTCCCATAAGGATATCTATCTATGCTTTCATTGCACAGGCAAAAAAAAAAAAAAAATTAAAATATAGCTAAGTAAATTGACTCAAGAACAAGCAAGTGGGAATGTTATTTTCACTACTGACATATAATTCTACTTTTAGTACTCTTACTCACCATATCTTACTGCTTTATAGTTTCTCTTCAATCCATTCTGAAAGAATATTATTTCCTCTGTGATATAGTAAAAATCAAACATATTAGGATGAGATCAAGTTAAATTCTGTCTCCCATTTGAATGTTAGAATGTGGGTGTACTAGTTGCATTTTGTCCCTCATCTGTATAAGTACTTTCAACAACCTGAATCATAACACATTCTTGAAGTATGGTTTAAATGAGGCATACATTAATATTTAGCCCATTGAACAAATATTATTCCTGATTCTTAGTTTATTTGTATAGCATCTGTTTATCCCTATGTGACTCCATCTTTCATACATGCACAATGTAATTATTTACTTCCAATGAAGAGCAAATGAAACAAAAAAGGTAAGCGTGCTGTTGCTTTTTTAAAGTAAAAAAGTAAATGTTACTGATATTTTTCATTCTTTAATTTATCTAGAAAGTATAATTACTACTTTTTTGTTTAAATTAAGGATATAATATCATGACTTTAAACCTATGAGCAGAAGGTGATTGAATTAAGACTTAAATTTTGGTCCAACTTTAAAGAGGATAAAAGGTAGGAAAGTTGGAGTTTAGGTGAGGAATTAAAATTAAATTAATGGCCTGGTGATGGAGCTCATTGGAAGAATACTACTTTCTTTTTTTTTTTTTTTAGTTATGTACATAATATGAATACATTCATGTTGGTACCATCTAGTACACTAAAATTTAAACAAAGCCAAACATGGTAGCACATACCTATAACCTTAGTACTCAGGATGCTAAACAGGAGGATCTGAAGTTCTAGGGTACATAGCAGGTCCCTGTCTCCAAAACTAACCAACTGACAAAACAAACAAAAAAACAAACTGACAAAACAAAAGGTCTATTTTTTTGTGTGTGTGTGACAAACTTGTCTTGGTTTTTTCTATTCTATTTTCACAGTAATGACCATAGAACTGAATGAACTGCTAGTCAGCCACTTTCATTTTTTTTTTCCTGTAAAGACAGAGTCTATGTGCTGTACATCAAATTTTAGAGTGTAGACAATAAAGTTAATATATTCAGCTTACGATTTAATGCAACTGAACTTTAAGCACATTATGTACATAACTTTACCTTCTTTTCATAATAAAGATGACACTTTCTTTGCTATAGCTTTAAAAATCTGGACTGAGCACTAGGAATGAAAAGAAACAGATTCTTACACAACACATTCAGGTGAACTATATTGATCCATTTATCTGTCTTTATTGGTTCGTTTTGTTCAGTTTGCATATCCCCCCCAATTATACTTTGCTATGGATTGAGTCTCTCTCTCTCTCTACTTTCATTTGGACCAAGCTCAGGTGGAACTACAAAAGAAAGCAGAAAGAAAGAGATAAAGAAATAAACAAAGAAACAAGAAAGAGAGAGAGAAAGAAAGAAAGAGTGGGATGTGGTTTGCTATCTCTCAGCCATTTTTACCTGAGAACATGACATTTCAGGAATCAAAAAATCATTTACCTTTTCCACCCCATTTAATGTTGGCATAATCATGAGTGGTTACAAGAAAAGGCAGGGTGTAGTCACACTAGAGCAACAACTGGATAATATTCTGAAAGCGTTAGGGGGGAAGTTTGCAAAATGCCAGTGTGTATGTGATACTGTAGTAAGATTAATGAGCTGGAGGAGAAATATCCATCAAGGAGTCTGGTAGTTGCCAAGTGCATTGACATTTGTCCAGTGGCCACAGTATCTAAAACTCCTTCAGCTGCTGAACTCCACTCAAAGGCCAATGAGGACATGAGCAGGAGTTCACCACTTACAAATTCAAAGTTTTTCCTACTATAGCTCCTGAACTTATAATCCTGCTGCCAACAGCTCTTGGCCTTCTTATCTGATCCTTTAATGCTCATGCTCTTCATTAAAGGTTTTTATGTCTGTGAAAATAGATTTCTAATAGTTTAATTGGGTAACTATTTGAGGTTTAATATGACTTCTGATTTTCCCTCAACTGTCCTCAAGTGATTAGTCTAAATTTGTTTTGTCTCTGGTCATATTTGTGTGTGTGTGTTTTAATTTTTATTTATTTGCTTGCAAGTATAAAGACATAAGGAAGAGAGAGAGGGAAAGAGAATGAGAAAGAAAGAATGGGCACGCTAGATTCTCTAGCAGTTGCAAATGAACTCAAGGTGCATGCACAACTTTCTGTATCAGTCTTTTTGTGGGTACTGGGGAATCAAATCCGGGTCATTGGGCTTTGCAGGTAAATGACTTAATCACTAAACCATCTTTCCAGCCTGTGTGTATTTTGTTCATCTTTTGCTCTTATCTCATGTTTTTCTGACATTCAAGTCTACAGACTGGCTTCAAATCATAAGTCAATGTATTTTCCCTTGAATTTGTTGGTTTGTTTTTGAGGATTAGACCCCTAATTATTTATAAGGAAAGGTTTACTAACAAAATAACATTGTGAGATGGTAGCAAAATTATTAGTTTGTGTCTCTAAACTGATTTCTAAGCATCCTCTGGTATGATGAATGGACATTTCTTTAGACTCACACTCTTTTATCCTTCCTGTGCTTTGTTCCAACCACATTTTTCTTTTTCCTACAATCTCGGAACTGCAGCTATATCCAAAAAACAAAACAAAACAAAAAAAACAAAACAAAACAAAAACCCTTACGATGAGCACATTTAATGGAAGTATCCAGAACAGCACAGAAAAACAGTGCTTCATAAGTCCACAAGTTAACTTACATAGCTCAACACTGTGTCATGGGTAAGATTTCTTTCTTCATTCAGTCCACCCAACAATGGTTCTCACCTCCTTCCCCTTAAATATTTATTTTTCCTCAGATCTTTCATCCAAGATTAAAAAAAAAAAAAATGTTTGGATCCTAAGTGGTGATTTACTGATAGAGCAAGTGGACCATTGCTGGGATCTGTGTCTGGGTCTTTCTACTCCACGTCTAGAAACCCATTCTTCTTGCTTCTTTCCCTTGCCTGTTCTAGCATTACTTCCTGTTCTTGGACCATTCCCTTACCCCTTGGGGCTTTCAGTCCCTACAGTGTCTCATCCATACAGTATCTCTAAAGTATTCTATATCCTTGCAATGATCCTTTCTGCTTGGATGACTTTATACCCAGTTTGGTCTTTTTCTATGTTTAATTTCCCTGACAACACAATATCTATTTCTCTGTGAATGTGGCTTCATGACAATTTCAGACATTTATTTATTTATTTATTTGTTTGTTTTGTTTTGTTTTTTGAAGTAGGGTCTCATTTAGCCTAGGCTGACCTAGAATTCACTAGGTAGTCTTAGGCTGTCCTCAAACTCACAGCAGTTATTGTACATGTGCCTGCCCAGTGCAAGGATTAAAGGTATGAGCTGCTTCACCAGGATATTTCAGACATTTTTATCATTATGAAAATATCAATTTTGATGCATAGTGTTGGAATTACTTTCTTTTTTATTATATATTTTTATTTATATTATTCTGATTTTAGATTCATAGTTCCATTGTCCTCCTCCCTGTCCTCCCTCTTTCAAAGGGACCTCCTGGGACAGAACACTGGACTATAAGCATCTTATGAAAGGATAGGTTTATAGTTTTAAGGAGAAATTTCTTCACTGTAGGGAAAGAACAGGATCAGAAATCAGAAAACTGTCTCACATCATCACACATTGCAGCAGGGAGAAATTGTCACGAGTGAATTAGCTAGCGGAAAAAAAGGAGCTGGACCATTAAAGTCCCAAGGCCCACTCATAGTGACACAACCCCTTTGGCAAGTCTCCACATCCCACAGGCTCCACCAGTTGAGGACTAAGTATAATCACATGAGTCTATGGGGGACATTTTTAAATTCAAACCACCACACAGGTTATGATTTTGCTGCAAAACGTCTCCCACTGGCTATTAAATATTTAAACATTGGCTTCCAGTTAATGTCATTTTGGGAGGTTGAGAAACCTTCTGTAGGTGGGGCTTTGCTGTAGAGATAAGACTGTGTGGCTTTCGCCTTTTGGAGATGATTTTCAAGAGGAATGTGGAAGAATTTGAAAGCTTGCACTGCTATAAGTACAGCTTGAAATACTATTCTGGTCAGAGTTAAAAGACCTGAATACAGCAAGAACTTTGGACTGTGAGGTTTGGCTTGTGAGGATGAGAAAGAGCTTTGCCTGTACTGGGCTAGGAGGTAGGCCTTGAGTTTACTGCCTAGCACCACTTGGATCCTTAGTCTCTCAGGTTCTCCTCAGCCAAGCTGTGAGCAATCAGCCTTATACTCCTGCCATACAGATATTAACAGATTGTGTTGTTTTGACTCCTCCTTCATACCCTCCAAACTGTGAGCTTTATTGCTTTTATCCAGTATTACATCACAGCAATAAGAAAAGTAACCAATACATAGGATATCTGGAAGAGGGTAGAAGTATATGCCTACTTTTAGTATCCTAGCACACAGTCCATTCATCAGTTTTGCTCACAGGTTCATGTTCAATTCATGGCTGCCTAGTGACTGTTAAATTTGGGACAAGAATCATAATCTTGGTCTGAGAGTTCACTAAGGCGTCATGGACAGCATTGGTCGTCTTCTCATTCTGGTGACTGAGCAGCCTCCCTTAGCTAAAGACTCTGTGTCGAGTACTAGGACCCAGTTATAGCCCTTTACGAATGAAGGTAGAAATGGAAACATGGAGACTTATTTCTTTGATAAAAACAAAGTTCTGTCCTTTTTGTGGTTTATTCAAGGAAATGACATGCAGTGTTCTGGCCTGACAGTATTAAACAATACATCATAGCAAAGTGTCATTACAGTGTCAATATGTTCTCTGCATACATTATGTCCTTGAACTCTGTGGTGATTTTATTCAGGTGTCCCCCATAAACTTAAGTGTTCTGAATTCTAAATTTCCTGCTGATGGAGATTTGGGAATTTATACCTCTTGGAGGCAGTGTATTGTTGGGGGCAGACTTACCAGTATTATAACCAGTTTCCCATTGCCAGTGTTGGCACACTCTTCTGTTCCTGTTGTCCACCTTGTGTTGCCCAGGGGGTGATGTCCACCCTCTGCTCATGCCATCATTTTCCCCTGCCATCATGGAGCTTCCTCTTGAGTCTGTAAGCCAAAATAAGTCTGTTTTTACCCAAAAGCTGCTCTTGGTTGAGTGATTGCTGCCAGCAATGTAAACCTGACTGCAACAGTAAAGTTGGTACTCACAGTGGCATTGCTGCTAGACACTTGACTGTGTGCCTTTGGCCTCTTGGAGCTGATTTTCAAGAGGAATGTGGAAGGATTTGAAAGCTTGGCCTAAGAGTCGACTTGCAGTGCTATAAGTACAGCTTGATGGACTATTCTGGTCAGAGTTGAAAGACCTGAATGCAGTAAGAACTTTGGACTGTGAGGAAGAGCTTGCCTGGACTTGGCTAAAAGCCATTTGTGTGAGAGGCTTGCTGTTATTGCCATGTTCTGAGAAGTAGTATAGGGTGGTTTTGTGTAGAAACAGACTGGTATGAACAGAGGGATATGGCACAGAAATAAATCTTCAGGCCCAAACTGCTGCTTGTTCATATGCTGCAATTATATGAGATATTACAACCATTGACATTGGGACAGCAGAATGAATGCATTTTTTAAAGGGGCCTGAATGCTCTAGGAGTATCCTGTTCTTCAAAGTTTTGTTCTTCAGAGCTTTATTCCCTGCTAGATTAACAAATTGGCATCCCACCTGGTATTGTGGAATATAAGAAATGCAGGAAAGAGAGGATCATTGAATTTGAAACAGGGTCTTGTGTTTTGGAAATGGTCATGGGGAGTGTAGAAGGTTCGCTAGATTGCTTGCATGGAGACCCAATGGAGCCATGAGGATGAGCCATGAGTTGCAGTGGAGACCCAGTAGAAATGCCACGACCAGGAGATGGCTGCTAAGGAGAGCTGCTGGCGCTGGATGAAGTTTTCCAGGACTGTAAGTAGCCTAGATGGAGGGGCAGAATTGGAACTTCAGAGACTTGTTAACATTATCGGACTTGGAGACTTTTCATTGACTACAGTTGTTGGACTTGGAACTACAGAGTGTGATATTTGTCCTGTTTAAATTTTGTATTGGTTGAATATTTATTTGCTTTGCCCAGTGCCATCTTTGGCAGTATGAGTGTTTATTCTGTGCCATTATAGGTTTTGGGGGGATTTTTTGGTATTATGGCTCAGTTAAAAGACCTCAGACTATGTGGACTTTTAAAGTTGGACTGAATGCATTACATATTACATCATGGATAGTTATCAGTTTATGAGGGCCAGGGGTGGAATGTGGTAGTTTGATTCAGGAGGCCCCATAAACTTAGGTGTTCTGAATGCTAGGTTCCCAGCTGATGAAGATTTGGAATTAATGTCTCTTGGAGGCAGTGTTTTGTTGGGGCAGACTTATGGGTGTTTTAGCTAGTTTCCCCTTGCCAGTGTTTTGTACAGTCTCCTGTTCCTGTTGTCCACCTCACACTGGCCAGGGGGTAATGTCCATACTCTGCCATCATGGAGCTTCCCATGCCATCATGGGGCTTCCCCCTGAGTCTATAAGCCAAAATAAACCCCTTTCCCCCACAAAACTGTTCTTGATCGGGTCATTTCTGCCAGCAATGCAAATTTGACTGCAACACCCTCCTTTCTCACCAGTAATAAAAATAGTATTATTTTATTCATATGTGTGCTTATCATCACTTGCTATAGGAAAGAATTGGGAAAAAATTTGTGATTAAAAAAGAATAGAAATTTTAACAAATGATATAATCCTTCAGATCAATTAGGTCTGCTAATTATCTTTATTTAGTTTTTAAAACATTTTTGAGGTAGGGTCTCACTCTACCCCAGGCTGAACTGGAACTTATTATGTAGTCTCAGGGTGGCCTCAAACTCACTATAATCCTCCTACCTCTGACTCCCAAGTACTGGGATTAAAGGCACCACCATACCTGGCTTAACTTTTAAAATATTTTAAACTATATATCTGCAAAACTAATATAGCTAATGTTCTCTCATTCACATTATGAATTAGTAGTTTATAAATATTTATTTATTTATTTATTTATTTATTTATTTATTTATTTATTTATTTATGAGAGAAAGAGAGAGAGAGAGAGAATGGAAACGCCCTGGCATTCAGCCACTGCAAACGAACTGCAGATTCATGACCCCCCTTGTGCCTCTTGCTTACATGGGGCCTGGAAAATCAAACTGGGTTCCTTTGGTTTTGCTGGCAAATGCCCTAACCACTAAGCCATCTCTTCAGCCCTGCACTAGTATTTTTATTCAGAGTATGTGAACAATTGGGTAAACATTTAATAAGATGTGTGTTTCTGGATGCTGGTGGTCTTTTTGTTACCTTCAAAGTGAGACATAAAACACATGATTAGAATAAATAATTACCTATGATGTGTTCTGTAACTTCCAAAAAAGAAGTATCTCATTTTAAATTCTCAATAGAAAAACCATGCAAAACTAGGAGGATCCTGAGTTAAAAAAGACATGGGAATCATTTTTATATTGATGATAAATTGATCTCTCTTTTGATTTCTAAAGCAATTTTACTATATTTGAAAAAGTGAATTTGATTTTGGCTATATTATTTAAAATATCATGAACATTTTGTAATTCTTTCAGTGATGAAAAATCAGAACACTGAAAGGACTTAAAAGAATGATTGAAATACACATGTTCCAAGTGGAAAAGAAACATTCCAGAGACAGATAAATCTCTGAATCTTACAATAGAAGGAGAAATCAGATATACTACGAGTAACCTCATAGCATAGATAGCCTGTGGTTGTATTAAATTTGCCAATAATAGAACTCTCTGTTAGAGATTCCTATTATAACTAGAGACTGCGGGAGAGTGGTCAGGGAATTTATCATTGTTCATTTAACTTTTTATCATGTCATTCAGTAGATGACCATAAAATGTTTAAGTGTAAACTTGTTATTTCTTGCCTTATGGGACTGTGTGTTCCACTTTCCAATATCATATATTCCCTCAATCTCAGCCAGAGGGAGACTGATTGATAAACTCAACTCATAAGACTCAGATGCATTCCTGAAATACCCTGCTTGTTCACATATATATACATTTCCTCAAGTGCAATATTTGTATGTACATGTTTTCTCCACATCTTCATCAAATAGTTCCTATTTTCCTTCAAGCCAACTTCCTTTTGAATAAAAATCAGTGAATCTTAAATGAAAACCTTTTATTAGCACACAGCGAAACTTAAGAAGTATTTAGCATTAAACATTTGATAATATAAAACAGATTTTTATTATTGTAATTCGACTACATGATGAAAATGTTATCAATGTAATTAGAATACATGAGAAATAATGTTATCGATGTAATTAGACTGCATGGGAAAGAATAGAAAAGGAAATAACTTACTCAAAAATCCCATGGATTAGTTTCTATTATCAATTAACCATCACAAAAAATAAGCTAGTTATTGTGGTACATTGTAGTAATGGCAGTAGTGTGGAGGCTGAAGAATGGGGATAGTAAATTTGATGCCAGCCTGGGCCACATTTCTGGTCTATATCTTAAAAAAAGAGGAGGATTGTTCATAGATTCCTGTAAAACCTTTTAGAACTTAGGCAGTAGTTTTTTGATAGGCATTGAACTGAAGTTTTTAGATGGGTGTCTAACTCAGAAAACAAGTTTGAACTAGCTTACTGTGATAGTTTGAACATATGTCCCCCAATATATTCAGTGTTTTATTAGTTATAGTTTGCATCTGCAATCACCTTGCTAGAGGCAATGTCACTGGGGGCCGGTCTTAAGGTCTTAAGGTGTTAATGGTGGGTTTGAGATTCCATTGTAAAGATATGCAAATGTGCCTAGCAGGAGTTCCTGAAGTGTGCTGTGTGACCTTTTGGCTGTAGTTTTGCTCTGTGTGCTGTGGTGGCTGGTTGGCTTTCTCTCTCTCTGCTTGGCCCTGTGAAAGCAGGCTGCTTCTCCTGCCTTTATGGAACTTCTCCTGGATCTGTAAGCTTCAATAAATAATATCCCTTCCTCCATAACTGTGCCTGGTCTGGAAGTTCATCTCAGAGAACCTGAAGCTGTCTGCTACACTTGCATTCCATAGCTTTGCCCCTTCACCCATAACTTCTCTGCCATTGTTCTCTGCTGTACTGTTATGCTTCTGTTCAATGTCCATTACACCCTTTACTTTACTTCTGTGGCAACTCTGATCTACTAGCATTCCCAACATTCTTCCCATAGCCAAACCATTGATGAAGAAAGCCCATGATTCTATTTTCTTTTCTGCTTTGTCTAGATAAGTCTGAACGAGTATGGATAATAAAATGATACAGCTAGGATGATATTAGAAGTAAATGTTTAATAAATAATCCAAAACAGCGATCATTTAAGATATAAATTTCACTCTTCAGTGGGTATTACTTACAAATGGAGTCACTTTCTGTGAATGAGAAAAAGGCAAAAAGACTAATGGAAAGGTCTTGCATGCAGAGGGGTATTACTGCCCTGTGCTGTATGTTGTGATAATAATTTTTATATGTGACAAATGATTATGATTTCACACCAATCATGTAGGCATTCTTTTTATTTAATATATTTTATTTATTTGTTTGAGAGAGAAGAGAGACAGAGAGAAAGAATGGGTACACCAGGGCATCCAGCCACTGCAAATGAACTCCAGATGCATGTGCCACCTTGCACATCTGGTTTACGTGGGTCTTAGAGAATCAAACTGGGGTCCTTTGGCTTTGCAGTCTGATGCCTTAACTGCTAAGCCATTTATGCAGCCCAATGTAGGCATTCTTTAATTCAGCAATCTTTAAGACCCAGGGGTTGTATAATAAGTCATAAATAACATGGGACTTTGAATTTGTCAAGCCTGACAATGAGACTGTTTTCTGATAAGCTTTGGAGTTCTGACCTAGTCTTTGAACCATTTACAGTTTTATTTGCTTTCTCAGAGTATTGAGATAAATATGATCAAGTGTTATCTTAACATGTGAGCTAGATTCCCCTTCTACAGGATTTGATACAGGTAGTAAATTATTTACTACAGTTCAATTCCTACATGTCTCAAGGTGGTAGAAAAGGAGTATATATAAAAGGACCTTTAAAGCATAATTGGCAAGCAGTGCATGCCTTTCACCCTGGGAATAAGAAATAAAATAATCTCCAAAAAGTTACCCTACCCTCAGGGAATATTCTTCTACTCATAAACATGAAAACATTTTTACCTACCCTAATGTCTCTTTGATTCATGTTTTCATGTATTTAGAGGGCTCCTGTAAATGTCAGCTTCAGAATGAAATGAAAAAATCATTTTTCTTTCTTATTAACCTGATTTTATGTTTCTTCCTGATATCTGAAAATACTCTAGATAATAAATTATAAATAAATTATAATAAATAATAAACTCTAGATAATATTAAAAGGCAGAAAATACTATGAATTTAATAAAATGTTTTTAAAAGTCATGTGTATCTAAACACACACACACACACACACACACACACACACACACCCTCTCAAATCAATAAACACACTGACAGCCTGTGGGAATGCTCCTTGATGCTCTATGATAGTTAAAACAAATCAGTGTGTTTGGAACTACCGTTCACTAGTTTCAAAAATGGGACTAAAGTTTTTTTTTTAAATGTGTAAAATCCTTTCAAAACTTTTTGTGTTTGTGTGTTTGTTTTCTGAGGTAGGGTCTCACTGTAGCTCAGGCTGACCTAGAATTCACTATATGGTCATAGGGTGGCCTGAAACTCTCAGAGATCCTACCTCTGCCTCCCAAGTGCTGGGATTAAAGGCATGTGCCACCACTCCTGGATCTCAAAACTTTTTTTATTTAATATAGTTTCATTTTTAATAATATTTTTTGCCCAATAGTACCCTAGACAGATATGTACATGCTTGACATAATGAAACTATGCCATTACTTGGTTGTAACAAATTTCCAGTATAATAATAAGCCATATAATTTCTTATTCATTCCAAATATCAGTGTCAAAAGAGGTAAGAGAATTGCATACACTGGAGTTATTTCCCACCCCTCAGACCTCCATATCTTGATATCTTTTTTCATAGTTTAAGCTATAAATTGAATAGCATAATTTGATGATGGACATAGAGTTGTGTATTAGTTTTTTTGACAAAATCATTAAACGTCACATAGGTTGAAAAATGAATAGGGGGCCCTGAGCATGCCTTAGAAGATTGTACTTCATAAACTGAATTGCTCACATGGGCAACATTTTGGTGGAAGTTATAGATTTTCTAGCATATCTCTGATAGATAGGACTAATATAACTTCAATAAAAACTCTGGATTTGTCAATATAAAATTTTCTCTACCATTGAAAGATGTAAGATACTCTAACTAATAAATCGGACGACAACCTATTCCTTAAGGTATACTAACGTACATATTGGGTTACAACAAGCAACAAAATCATTGAGGCAATAAAACTCAGTCACAGAGGAGACATTGGAGGTTTCTCTCCACAGAAAGAATCCAGCACAATGGTTTTAGGAATGAATGAAACACCTCCTAGAATGTTAATTTCTAGGAATTGACAACAGTGACACTTCAGGATTAAATATAAACTGTACTTGAATGTTATCCATGCCAATTATGCATATAATAATTCATATGCGTTTTTCCTATGATATCAACTAAGGCCATTAGTTGTGTAATATATTACTGATGTTCATTGACTGTAATAGTCTGTCTCTCTCTTTCTCTCTCTTTCTCTCCAGGTGTAGTATCAGGTAGGGGTTAAATGATCAAAATCACACCAGGACTGAGGATCTAGATAGACTAATTAAGATAACTGATGAAAGTCTACTTTGTGTATTTAATAATGATTTTCTGTTAATTCACATGGCTCAGGCCTCATTTACTATTATTTGAAAACATAAGATGTTTGATAAATACTACTTTCAGAATCTAGAGGGATACGTTTTGAAGCTCTGGGAAATAATGAGGTATTGGTTTCTTTACCTCCCACAGGCAGGGCACTTTTCACCTTCATGACATGTACCCCTCTTGATAATATGCCTTCCCTGGAATCCTTTGTTCGCTCTTCTGTTTTATTTACTTCACGAATATGTTATTCTCTCTTCCCTGGTGCTACTGTGGGTTCTCCGTAGAAATGGAAAAAATGAGAAAAAAAAATCACATCCCACCTTCAGATTTATTTTAAAGGATTGGTTCATATTGTAGAGGCTGGCCAGTTCAAAATTTGCAGTTCAAGTACATAGGATTTCTGTTGGCAGATTATCATTTTGCTTAAGAGATTCATACTATGTCACATGCAAGCCTTCAACTGATTAGATCAGTCTGGTATTATATATGATGATTAAATGGATCCATGATTCAAGAAATTTCATTGGGGGATCAACTTTCCTCAAAGAACATAGATTCAAATGTTACTTTTATTCAAGAACAGTCTCATAAAAATGAACAAAATAATGTGAGACCATGTGTCTGGATATACATACACAGTGCTGTTTCCATATAAAATTAACCTTTATATCCTTTCCTATTGAAATCTATAATTGCATCACGATGGCAAGCAGTGTTCTCCATGTTCAGAGCCCTAATGACACATGACCTTCACACTTACTGGGTGTGGTAGTTTGAATATATGCCCCCCAATATATTCAGTGTTTTATTAGTTTATAGTTTGTATCTGCAGCCACCTTGCTAGAGGCAATGTCACTGGGCCGTTCTTAAGGATTGATGGTGGGTTTGAGATTCCATTGTAAAGATATGCAAAGTGTGCCTAGTACAAGTTCCTGAAGTGCGCTGTAGTGTGTGGCTGGTGGCTTTTCTCTTCTCTTGCCTGGAGTCTGTGAGAGCAGGCCACTTCTCCTGCCATTAAGGAACTTCCCCTGGATCTGTAAGCTTCCATAAATATCCCTTCCTCCATAACTGTGCCTGGTCTGGAAGTTTATCTCAGCAGACCTGAAGCTGTCTGCTACACTGGGTCTGTCAGTTATTGAATTCTCAGTCATAAAATGACCACTTCTTATTCCTTTTAATATAAATGATTACAAAACACACTCAATGGGATGGAGATAAGTATTACTTTTAATCTTTGTAAGCAGTAGGCAGGCACTTTGATCTTTGTAGGTACAAATTTCCATCACATCATATATTTATAAAAACCTCTGCCTCAACATTGTTTTTTTTTTTTTTTTTATCACATTAGAAGGTGTCTTAGAAATTTCTTTAATAACTATATGGACATAAATTATTTAATTTAAAATTGTGTAAGTTTACTTAGGAAAATGTGTATCCATGTAAAAGCAATTGTAATATCGGAAAGTTTAACCCACATGCTTATAATATGGCCACTTGGGGATGGCTAATTTAAAAATCAGTTCTATTCATTTAAAAATTAATCTATTTTCTTAATATGTTTCTAGACACTGAAATAAATATTTATCAAGTCATATTTACTCTCTTGCATTTTTCATGTTATTTAACCTTTTTTGCCTATTCTCCTTACTTGAAAATTGAAGATATTAATGAGTATCTCTGGGGGAGGTTATTGGAGTTAACCTTTGAAACAAACTTTCCAAAACTTGGAACCTAGAGTGCTATGACTTTATTTCCTTAAAAGGGATGGATTATCAATTTTTAGAAAATTCGTTAATTTTTTGTGATGTCAGCTTTTTCCAAAAGATGTGTTAAAGTTCCTGAAAAACTAACACATCACAGACATGGTGAGAATAAAGATTAGTGGGGAAATTCAACTGTATTTTTTCTGAATTTGATATCACAATTTATGGTATTCTCTGTTACCATTCCTCATTATATTGTCCTCCAATGAATACAACCCTCAACCTCTCCAGAAACTGAGAACACTGACCTCATTATCTTAATGACAATTCCCTTCCTCAATGTTTTTCATTCATTGTTTATGAAATGAAGAGAGAGAGAGAGAGAGAGAGAGAGAATTGGTGTGCCAGGGCCTCCAGCCACTGAAATTGAACTCCAGAATTGTGAGCTGTCTTGTGCGCCTGTGTGACAATGTGCACATAAAACACCTTGTATGTCTGGCTTACAAGAACTCTGGGGAGTTGATACTGGATCCTAAGGCTTTACAGGCAAGCACCTTGACTGCTAAGCCATCTCTCCACCCATCAGTTAATAGTATAACCTGCAGTGTATAGGCAGCTTAAATATTTCATATGAAACAGAAAAAATTCAAGCCCCTGATCCCTAAAGCAATAATAGAAAGTAACCAGAATGAGACTTAAATGATTGCTTTCTATGTTTCCCTTAATAGCTATGATAGACATTTCCTTCTTAAAATCTGGTTATATCTTTCCATCCCATAAAATTTCCTATCTTCAAAAATCACCTCACTCTCCATTGGAGAATCTGCTTCTCCCTGTCAGATGGATGCATATCCTGAGGAGAGAATCAGCCCATCTCGTCACATCAGGTCACCAGATGAAACCATTGAGTTATAGGGGAAATGAGCAAAAGTGCTGCTTTCTTGGTGAACCTGGTACCAGCACAAGGGCAAAGGAGATAGACACAAAGAACACTCAGCCCCTACCAAATCAGATATCCAGAAACACAGAGACTCACAAAACCTCATCACTGAAATCGACCTAAAATGCACCCAACATGGCTCAGGGAAACTCACAGAAGAGGGACCAGAAAGATTGTAAAGCCATGAATTGGGTCATTATACACAGAGTCATTGCCCCTCCCGCATAACTGATAGCTACCCCCATTAGGCAAGACCCATATAACTGATGGGGGAAGGACAGGGAGAAGGCTAATGATGGTAAGTACCATCATGGCTGTACATATACATAAGTAATAAAAATATATTTAAAAAATCAAACATTCTAGATTTCCTCTTGTTGAGGGCTCTCAGTTTGGACTCATAGTCTGCTGTCCAACCTTATCTTTCCTAGCAATGAAGTCACTTCCCAAAGGAGTTTCATGATGTGATGTTTCTGTTGCATTGGGTGTGCATAGTCAGGCTCTTGCTGTTTTCTCTGCTGCTGAAGAATGAATAGGTGGGCCAGCTTTCTGCTACTGCTGTGCTCTTCTCTACTATGACAATGCTTCTGCTGGAAACTCTGAGCCTAAAAATAAATCTTTTCCTCCCATAAACTGCTTCTGGCTGAGCATTTTGTCCCACCATCCAAATGTAACTGTTATATAAAGGAAGATTGGTTTTGTACACACGTATACTTCACAAACAGAACCATGAAAATTGTTATCTAACCTACGTTAAGATATTGTGAATGTTCTTTCACAGAGTCTTTATTTTATTTTATATATTTCAATATATTATTAATATCAGATATACATCTATATACATATACATTTATATGTATATCATAGTTGGAGGATGGATTGGCAAACCAGGGCATCCTGCCATTGCAAATGAACTCCAGATGCATGCATATACTTTGTGTATCTGGTTTTATGAGGGTACTGGTCTATCAAACCCTGGATATCAGGAACTGCAAGCTATTGCTTCAGCCCTTTATATATATATAAAATTTTTTTTTTTTTTTGCTGTCACTGTAAATCCTTCACCAGCAGGGTGTTGTCATTGCATTGTTTTACTGTTGTTATCATGTTCATTGTCATTTTGAAAATGAACCTATGTTAAACTTTTTCTTTTTTTATAATTTATTTTTTATTTATATTATTCTAATTTTACATTCATAATGGTGACTCCATTATCCTCCTCCCTGTCCTCCCTCTTTCAAAGGGACCCTCATCAATGGGGAATGTGGGTCATGCATTGTGGGGGTAGTCAAGAGTTATGGGGGATAGGCCAAGTCTCTGTGCATAATGCCCCAACTTTGGCTCTAACATTCTTTCCGTCCCCTCTTCCGCAAATTTCCCTGAGCCACATTGGGGTCATTTTAGTTCTATTTCTGTGATGAGGTTTTGGGAGCCTCTATATTTCTAGCTATCTGGCTGAGTAGGAGTTGGATATTCTCTGTGTTTATTTCCTTCTGCCTTTTTCTGGTGTTGTGATCACCAAGCACACTGTATTCTTGCCCTTCCCCTGCATTAGTCTATGGTTTCAGCTGGGGTCCTGGTGAGGTGTCATTGGTTCAGGTTCGTTGTCCATCTGAAAAAGATAAGCAAATTCTCTAATGGACAGAGAAGTTAGTACTAGATATATGGGATGGCCATAGATATTTTGGAGGGAATTTTATATGCATAGGCCCTCTTCTCACCCACATTTGGTGGTGTCTTGATCTTGGAGGCTGAGCTCGTTTTTGTACATGGTTTTGAGTTATTTCCCTGTTCCAGCTATGAGTTCTATTCTACTGAGTGGATCTATTAACCAAATCAAGAGCAGTTGGTTACTCACCATGGCTGTGTGCCACTACTGCACTTATATGAGCATTACATCAGGTTGTTTCCTGCTGGGTAGCTTAGACTGAGAGTTGTTTGGACAGATGTTGGCCATTTTCTCCCAGTTGCTTGTGTAGCACCCTCTGGTACTAGACTAGCTAACTGTCTGGGGACTGACCCTCTTCCAGATTCTGGCCAGGCCTCTTCATGTTTTGTCTCACACACGTGTGATGTCTTCAACAGCAGGGTCTTACCATTAACCTTTGGTAGGTCTTCAAGAACTCTGACAGAAATCTGTCTTTTTTTTTTTTTTTTTTTTTTTTTTCGGGGGGTAGACCCTGTAGGTGTCTCGGATCAACAGCTCATTGTGAAAGTTAACACTATGCTGTTTCTGGGAGTTATAAGTCAGCGCCAGGGAGGTTATAACTCCCAACCAAACTTTTTCTTGCTGTGATAAAATATCTGGAGATAAGCAATTTAAGAAGGAGGATTTATTTCCTCTCACATTTCAGAGGACTCTGTCCATGGTGTTGGCTCAGTTAATTCTGGTCCCTTGTGAAGAATATCATGATGTAGAGAACATATAACAGAAGCTGTTCATCTTATGGCAAACAGGAGGAAGAAGGGGGAGATGGAGGGGAAGGGAGGGGAGAGGGAAGAAAGGTACCAGGAAGGGGATGGCGGAAGGAAACAAGGAGGCATATTTGAATAAACAGGACTTGTTTTCCCTCTGTTCCATTTGCTCTATGCAGGGGTCCCAGACTGTGATTGGATGTTTTCCAAGTCAGGCACTTCTTCCAGCTATGTTTAACTCTCTGTGGAAAATCTCTCACAAACACATCCCGAAATATGTTTTTAGTAATTTGTGAGGTGCTTTTCAATCCAGTAAACTGACAATCAGTACTATCACGGGGCTTTTACATGCAATACTAATGAAAAATACTCCTACATGGTCAATTTAATCTAACAATTTGCGTAACATTCTAGGGCTACAAATGAAAGGAGAAAGCAAAAATAACAATCCCTTATAACATATAATTTTGCTAAATTTTTATCTTGCTTTTAGCATTTTTCACATGTGGCTAGAATGAGAAAAATAATTACTAATCCAAATTTTGTATATATAAAAGGTACAGTGCATTCCTAAATTTTCTGTTAAATTTAATCAATGGAAAATAAAGTTGGAAAGTAATTCTAAGCCTGATTAAATGCATATTAATTCTACAACTTACATTGTGTTTTTCCACCAATAATATACTTTTTACTCTCATATTTCTCAGAAAATACACAACCTTGTAGTCCAGAGGAACGGCAGAGCTACTAATTAATAAATATTGTTTGATTTCTTTCTTTTTTTCTTCCTTCCCTCCCTCCCTCCCTTCATCTCTCTCCCTCTCTCTCTCTCTCTCTCTCTCTCTCTCTCTCTCTCTCTTTCTTTCTTTTGAAAGAGAATGGGCACAACAGAGAATCCAGCCACTGTACTGAATTCCAACACATGCACCACCTTGTGCTTCTGGCTTATATGGGTACTGGGGAATCAAACCTGGGTCTTTAGGCTCCACAGGCAAGCATCTTAACCACTAAGCCATCTTTATATCCCCTCCTTTATTGGTAAAATATTTTTATTTATTTACTTGGGAGAGACAGACACACACAAAGAAATAGGAAGGAGAGAGGGAGGGAATGAGAGGGAAAGGAGGGAGAGAGAAAGAGACAGAGAAAGAGAGGGGAGAGAGAGAAAATATGAGTGTGGTATGCCAGGGACACTTGCCACTGCAAATGAACTTGAGATGCATGCACCACTTTTCATCTCGCTTTATGTGAGTACAGGGTAACTGAACCAAGGATCATCACACTTTGCAAGCACCTTAAACCACTGAGCCATCTCTCTAGCCCTGACATCTGTTTCCAAATAGGTGTTTAATTACATGTCTAAGCTTTTCTTTCATAATTAAAATAAAACTATGAATTCCCAACAAGTAATGCCAGATGTTTTTGTAGAAGGGATATCACATCCTGGGATGCTATCAGCCTTACTATAATCTGGTTAACAGAAAAGAAAAACAAGCAGAAATGTCAAAATAAAAAATTGTAAAGATAATATATTTCACGTTGGAACAATTTGAATGACATATTTTAAAATATGAATTTATTCTTCTGTTGAGACAAAAGGAAAGACAAGGGTTCTAAAAGCTTTATGATCTCAAACCCATGAAATAGTTTAGCCAGCATTCTAACTGTTCCAAGAGAATGGCTACTTAATTCTACCCAGTATAGGACTGATGTTTTGCCTTCCATTTTTATTTAGGAAAAAAAATAAACAAAAGAACAAATAAAATTTCCTAGGAATTATCTATAGTTACCTAAAACAAAGAATGCTAAGAAAACAGAGAGGGCTGGAGGGATTGCTTAGTGTTTAAGGTGCTTGCCTGTGAAGCCTAAGCACCCAGATTCACTTCTCCAGTGCTCAGGTAAGCCAGATACACATGGTGGAGCATGCATCTGGAGTTCGTTTGCAGAGGCTAGAGGCCCTGGTGGGCCCATTCTCTCTATATGCCTGCCTGCCCCCCTCTCTCAAATAAATAAAAATATTTTAAAAAGAAGGGAAAGAATTAGTATGTCTAGGCATATACATGACACATAAGCAGAGGAGAACTGATTCTATTAATTACAGTGGAAAAACTAGCTGCTCAGATTATATTAGGTGGAAGAAGATGGCTAATAACATGTCAAGGAGATGGATGCATCTACTACCTCTGCTCATATTGTCTGGTTTCTCATACTGGTGGATAGATTCATGAATTATAGATAATTAGAATAATTGCAAAGCAGATTTGAAACATGACTTTATTTAAATTGTCTATTTAATGATATTGTGAAATACTCAGTTTAGAGCAAGATTCATACAACAAATGGGTGTCATACACCCTGTTCCCATAAACAATTGTGGAGCAAAAGCCCATCATTTGGGCTGGAAATACTGCTTAGTGGTTAAGGCAATGGCTTGTAAAGCCTAAGGACTCATGTTCAACTCTCCAGGTTCCACTTAAGCCAGACATACAGTAACACAAGCATGCAAAGTTGCACATGTGTACAAGGGGGGACATGTTTCTGGAGTTCAATTTCAGTGGCTGAAGGTCCTGGCATGCCACCTCTCTCTCTCCCTTTCTTGAGTGCATGTGTGAAAAAAAAAAAAAATCAAAAAAGGCCAGTCTGTTGGGCTTGCCTCAAAAACAAACAACAAAAATAAACAAAGTCCATCATTTGTTATTGACTAATTACAATGTCTACAAATTTAGCAAATTAAATTTGCATATGTGAAAACAATTACTGATAGTATTAACTATTCCCATTTGGCTTTCACTTCATTGTGTCCTCATATCCTTGCAATAATTAGAAAGGATGGCAATATTATCCTTGTTCAACATATGTAAAGCATGAGTTTTAAAGAGCTTACCACTTGCTGAAAGGTCATGCAATAAAAATTATGATGATATTGAGATTAGATTATCATTTTTTATGTTTCTGACATGTAAGAATATTTAAATCATATGGAGGGGGCTGGAGAGATAGCTTGGCGGTTAAGGCACCTGCCTGCCAAGCCTAAGAACCCTGGTTCCAAACTCCAAGTCCCACGTTTAGCCAGATGCAAAGTGACGCAAGGGCACAATGTCGCGCTTGCCCAAAAGGGGGTGCATGTGTCTGGAGTTTGTTCACAGCAGCTGAGAGAGACTGCTGGCATGCCCATTCCCTCCCTCCCCTCTCTCTCTCTCTCTCTCTCTCTCTCTCTCTCTCTCTCTCTGTGTGTGTGTGTGTGTCTCAAAAAATCATTTGGAGGGGCATATAAATAGCTTACATGTATGCAAGTATATAACTATATATATATATATATATATCCTTCAAAATTGCCAAAAAATTCCAGGAAGCGCTAGGCATTATCCTTCAGGTGAGAATAAAATGGCCTTGTACAAGCCGAGCACACTGGTAACAAGAAAACACATGGAGAAAGAAAAATGGTTAAGCTTTATTTCTACTATGAGAAGATAAAAAGAACCAGGGTTGCAATTTAAAGCCCATGTATCTTTCAAAGCTCTCTAAGAGGCACATTAAGCCAAAGTGAGAAATTGATATGAGATCTTTCTGAAGTAGTCAGAACTTCCAGATTGAGGCAAATAAGCTCTCTTCTAGCCCACATTTGGTGGTATGTTGCTCAAATAAGCTGGTAAGCCTATCTTCAGTTTTTTTAGGATATGTCAGAATCTCATTTGGCACAACACATTCTTTTAAAGTGAAAGGCAGTTTTCCTAGATGTAGTGAAAAGAGAGGAATGAAGGAAAGGGGGGGGGGAAAGAAAAAATTCTGACAATGCTGACTTTATGTTTAAATCCTAATTCTTTAAAAAAAAATAAAATATTTTTAAATTTATTTTTAGGCAGAGAGACAGACAAAGAATGGGTGTGTTAGAGCCTCTAGCTATTGCAAAAGAACTCTAGATGCCTGCACTGCTTTGTGCATCTGGCTTTACATGCGTACTGGGGAATTGAACTTGGGTTGTTAGGTTTTGCAGACAAGTATCTTAACCCCTAATATGTATAGCATTCTTTGTGAAAATGATAAGCATTACAAACTCCTTTGGAAAAATAAATTATTAAAATATGTATAAGATTTTTCAGGCTTATATTAAGCTTCAAGATTTTCATTTTTGGTGTTTATTCATCTTTTCTCTCTATTCTCAACCCTTATTTAAATCATATGGAGATTTAAGGTAATATATGTATAAATATAGTGTTGTCCAAGTTTGGACTTTGCAATAGATGATTATATAAAGTCAATCAAAGATGGACAAAATATCAAGGTACACTGAATATGTATTTTCATTAGTGTGTGCACTAAATTACTTTAACTTCTAATAAGAGTTGAAATAATTAATATATAACAGTTTCTACCTCTGGACAAACATGTCCTAGATAGGCAATATTTTTAAAAATTATTTTATTTTATTATTTGCAAGGAGAGAGAGAGAGAGAGAGAGAGAGAGAGAGGAGACAGACACAAAGAGAATGGCACACCAGGGCCTCTAGCCACTGCAAACGGACTCCAGATGCATGTGCCCCTTGTGCATCTGGGTTATGTGGGTACTGGGGAATCAAACCTGGGTCCTCTGTTTTAGCAGGCAAGCTCCATAACCATTAAGCAATCTCTCCAGTTTGATAGGCAGTATTTTGAAAGTAATTCAACACTTGAATTGGTCACATGCAATGTCCTAGGTATAGTTAGGTCAAGGAATAGTGACCTAGTGATAAATTTCAGTATTTTGCTTACTCTTGAAAGGTTCAAAATGTGTATAGAAACAGAGATAAGTGATATGATCCCTACATGAATTCTGTTAAAAAAATTCTTTGGGAGCAAGCAACTGTATCTTTTGATAATGTAGGGTAGGCTATGTTCTTCCTCAGAACTCTACAATAGCTCCCCAGTTAACTCTGAGTGGAAATATCTTCTCAGTGGTATACAGTGCACTACATACACTTCTCCATTTAGTTCTACCACTCACATCTAGCCCTCTCTTCTGCTCATAGCAAAATCCAACATTTTGTGTTTCCTCAAGCTCATTGTACAGGCTTGCTTTGCTTCACTGACAGGAGTACCCTTATTTAACAACACCCATGAGCCACAGAATCTCACATCAAATTAGATCAGTTATTTTTGTTGCCGCTGTTGTTGTTGTTGTTTTCATCTTGAGAGAAATTGTAAGGGTTTAAGCATAAAAAAGTTCACCTGAGATCAGTCTTGAAGAGACATCTGCTGAAACACTACCATAATGAATGTCATCCCCATGATACTAAAGATTTCAGTTAGATTAATGCTGGAGAGGAGACACTAACAGATATGAATATCCTCACTTTCATAGACTGTCATCTTTGGCAATCAAATGGATAGAGGAAGCAAAGGGAAGATATGAATTAGGAAATCACAGGGTCCATGGCTTCTGTCACTAAAATATCTAGAAATCCAGAAATAATTATACAGAGAACATAGATAAGGATCAGTAGATAATGGGTTCAATACTATCTGTGGAGTTAAAAAGGTTCATAAGAGAGGAGGCAAGAGTGATGAAATCCTGAATCTCTAGGGAGAACATGGAGAGATCATTATAATTGATTGGTATAAACATAGCAGATAGAGTTAAGGGCATAGGATTGTTAGGACACATCTCTAGAGAATAATAAATACCCACGATGAAATCTTATTTACATTCATCAGGATGCTTGCTTATAAAGGGTCATAAAAAAAGAAAGGCAATAATGTATAATGTTAATTTGCTGAAGAAGGACTTCAAAAGAGGAGACTTGAAATATAAGTATAAAAATGATATTCAAAGAGCATTTCAGGAAAATAAATTTATGTATGATATGCCAGAAACATACTGTTGTTTTTTTTTAGAGTGCTTGTCTTATAATTCTAATCTTTTGCTGCCTGTAGTTGGCTGCAATAATAATTCTCTGACCAGCATTGTCCAATAGGAATGCATTTCCGAGAGTTCCTGCTCCATGCCTTTGAAAGAGGAATGTTGTATAGAATGGCCAAGAAGGGTCAGAGCAGAAAGATTGCTTGTTGTCTCTGTAGTCTATTAGCAATCATGCCTACATAGGAAGTCTCCATAGAAGCTCTAAACGACAGGGTTTGGAAAGCTCCCAGAGGACTAAACATACAGGTTTTAGGGCATGGAAACAAAACAGACTTCCACTGATTCTCAACCTAAGCATCTCTGCATCTAAGCCTTTTATATGAGCCTTTATAATAAATGAGTAAATGTAAATATCTCCCTGAGTTTTGTAAGAAAATCCAGAAATTAAATGAGCCCAAGAAGGAAACCAGAGATTCTAAGAGAATACATATTTGTAACAGGTTAATCAGAAGAAGAGACAAAACAACTTTAGACTTTCAGCTGGCATCTAAAATAGGAGAGGGTGAGTCTTGGGGACTGGACCTGTGGCATTTGGCACTGGCTCTAAGTAACATTATCAGAATTGAAATATATTCAAAGACATTCAACATGTCACTGTCACTGTGGGAAGAAATCCTTATACCCTTTGAAGTCACAGAAGGGATCTCTGTTGTGTGTTTATAGTAGAAAATCATCACTTGTTTGGGTTTTGACGGAAACATTATGCATATTAATATCACATAATAACTTGGTAGTATGTTACTATGTCTCAGACATATGTTAAGGGTTGGGGACAGTAACTAGGGAAATTCAGGGGTGTAATGTAATCTCAACAAACTCACAGCAGCCCTAGAGTCTGAACTGACCTGATGGTATGGGGAGGGGAAGAGTAATGACTATGCTACCTTGGCCCACTTATTAGCCAGATAGTCTATAATTATTGCTGCCAAGTAAAGGAAAGTAAATTTAAGTTTAAACTTAAGGATGATTTAGGTAGGTTATATAGAGTTTTCAATTGCTTATTTCCAGTAGCTTGTGTGAATTTAGGCAAGTCATAAAAATTGTGGAACATTAAATTTGTATACTCTGACTTTCAGCAGACACAGCATAGGCAGATAGCTATAGCTGGTATACCTTTGCCAAGAAGACATGCTACTAAAAACTTTCATTTTCATGGAATTGTTAGTAAGTGGTGCAAAATATAATGAGATTTTCACAGAAACTTTGTTTCTTACAGAACATATTATGATGTAGTAGTTTGGTTTAATGCCTACAAAACAAGTTACTCTCCAAGTGGAATAATCCTTAAATCTTCAATTCAGGCTCTGACATAAAGGATGTTATCAAATTTATCACAGATGAATTATCATCAAGAATTAGCAGTCATCATGGGCTGGAGAGATGGCTAGTGGTTAAGGCGCCTGCCTCCTAAGCCTAAGAACGCTGGTCCCACTTTTAGCCAGATGCAAAAGTGATGCAAGGGTGCAATGCCACACTTGACCACAAGGGGGCACATGTATCTGGATTTCGTTCACAGCAGCTGAGAGACTGCTGGCACGCCCATCTCCCTCTGTCTTCCTCTCCCTCTCTCTGTCTCTCTCAAAAAAATGTTAAACAAAAAAGAATTAGCAGTCATCAGAAATCAAACCAAGATACTACAGGAAAGCAGGAACACTGAGACAAGCA
This sequence comes from Orientallactaga sibirica, assembly GCA_036365145.1. Taxonomy (NCBI): domain Eukaryota; kingdom Metazoa; phylum Chordata; class Mammalia; order Rodentia; family Dipodidae; genus Orientallactaga; species Orientallactaga sibirica. The sequence goes on from JAEOAD010000083.1 coordinate 5,706,689, forward strand.
CAATGTTCTCTCTAATTTTGAATATTTTGTCTTAAAAGGTATTTCCTGATTTTCAGGAGGAATCCAAGAAGGGGAAAGTCAGGAATCACAGTATGTAGTAGTCTTCCAGGGCAGAGAACACACACCTGAATACCCAGGAATCTCTCCATTTTGAGGTTTGAAGGACTTTATGAATAACAGTTCTTGAAGAAGAATCACAGAAATGCCAATTATGATTTGCTTTAGTTTGATCACCAGGCACATGCCAACATATAAGCTTCAAAGAATTTGTTAAAAAAATGGCAAGATCCAAATGCTCAGAAGGGTAAAATTTATGAGAATTTTAAGAATATCACAGTATTGAAAAAATGAGGCAGTGGGAGTGGATGACCTGCTAAGGTATCAGGGACATGAGAATTAAGTATCCAACTAAAGCCAAAAAGGTCTCAAGTCTTAAAAGAGGGTTAAAATCAAGTGGACTAACCACACACTAGGCCTAAATTTGACTCTAATATTAATGGACAAAGCTGCATCCATCCACACGTCATCTCTTGTAGAAGATTGTGTAAATTATACTTTGCACTTTTTCAAAATCCATTCAGGAATTTGGTGAAAAATCTGACTTACACTTTTCCTTGGGTTATAGGAAGTCACAGGAGAATGTACTTCTACCTTGCTGATGAGAATAAGCTGGATAACCTACAAAATCTGGTTTATAAATCCCAGCAGGTGCTGAGAATGTGAGGAAATCTAATGAACTGAAATAGGGAGAATATTGAGCCCATCCTATGAGAGAATAAACTCAAGGCTGCTGTCACCCTTTAAGGAGAAGTAGGAAAGGAAATAATGTCTAAAGACAGGATAAACTAAACGTTTGAAGTTAATGAATTTTCAAAGTTAAAGAGTGAGTTGACATGGTCATGTAGAACCCCTGCACCTGCCTGCAAACACCAGGGGCTTCCAAAAAGAATGGAAATGGGAAAGAAATTCAAGTCAGGAGCAGAGTGGATGGAAGGTTTCATTAAGCTTGTCCTGCCTGCACAATTGTACCTTATCATGGCTTCTTTACAGATGCACCTTCAGGTATTATGTCACTTTCCTACTCCAGGAACCATCTGCCTCCTCTAGAGGGTATGGACCTGGGTTTCTCTGGGGGTTCCTAGTATCCCTTTTCTCCTCTTCCTCATCAGACACTGAGGTGTCACCTAACCACTGAGACACAGAATCCAAGTTCTGAAAAACAGACTCAGGATCCCATCCGAAAACCATTTAAAAATTGAAGCTCAATTTTTCTCAGGGGAAAAACACACAAAAACTAGCTTTTGTACAATGCAATAAATATTTTCATATAAAATTGTGAAGGCCATCCACATTTAAGACATAGAGAAACATTTATTACATCATTCTTTAAATGTAAAAATCATTAAATGCTACATTTCTAATATTCTAAATAAAACAGAACACATATTTTCTTTATAAGAAGTATTATCACTAAAGTTAGAGAAATTAGCTATAAAATGTTAAAGACAATTTATTATCACAGGGTAAAAGTACATGCCATTGCACAATATTAATGCCATAATACATATTTAATCACAAAATGCTTCAGTCTACCTTTCCTCTAATAAATGGTTTGATTTCAAACTGAATAAAACACTGACTGTAAGAGACATTTTGCATTTGTATGCTTGGTGGATTTTTTTCTTATTTATTTATTAAGTAATGCATAATTTGGGTCAAACTAGTTTTTATCTCTTAAATTTGCAAATATTATTCTGGATATCACTGAGTTAAAAATAAATGCAAGCATTATAAAAGAGCAAGGGAGGAATAATTCTGCTGAATGTTTCATGATCAACCTCACTCCCAGTCCTCTTGCATGTAAATACAAATGACACCCTGTCTCTGATTATGGACTATGAGCCTTACACACTAGAACAGCCTCAGCTTCATGCTAATTTCTGCCTTGTGTAAAATCCCATAAATGTCAAGTCTGCCACAGTCCCTTTCTCAGTCTATCATATGTTTTCCATGGAGCTAAAAGTTCATAGTTGTCAAATGAGAGAATAGATGTGGAGGAGCTTTGAAAAAAATCTAAGGCACTAAAAAAATGTAACTCGAGTGGTTACTGAACAGAATTTGGTTCTGTCTTACTATGTTTGGACCAGTAGGCATTTCTGGAAAAGAAGGGGCACTATTTCCTGGAATTCAAAGGCTTGATTCACAAGGAATTTCCAGAGACCAGAAGAGACAAAGGCATGTCAGTGACACATGAATATCATATGCAGTGTCCAATAAGTACAAATACTGAGCTGCCATAATGGATCCTCAGTGCTTTAACAACTGAAAATTTCTATCATGCAGCAAGTTTTAAATCTGAGGAGGAGGGCTGGAGAGATGGCTTAGCAATTAAGGTGCTTATCATCAAATCTAAAAGACCCAGGTTCGATTGCCCAGTACCCCTAAAGCCAGATGCACAAGGTGGCACATGCATCTGGAGATTGCAGTGGCTAGATGTGCTGGCATGCCCATTCACTCTATCTCTGTCTCTCCACCTTTCTCTCTCAAATAAATGTTATTTTTTAAATTAAATCTGAGGAAGAGCAATGAAAATCCTTTCTCTTGCAGCTATATGGATAAGTTGTTTGAGAGATGAATATAAATAAACCTTGGTAAACATGGCAGTTTTCAGGGTTTTTACCTAAAGTTGAAACGAAGCTCAGGAAATGAGCAGCCTTATTTTTTTCTCAAAATAGGATCCTTCTATGTAATTTACTTCTTAAATGTAAACTTTTACCTTTCCTCCCACTATCACCTTCCGCACCTCAATAAACAGAGATATTTAACAATCAGGAAATATGATGATCAAGCAATTAAGGCTTTTAGCTATCATTAGGTGCTGCCACCGGCTCTTCCTGTTATTGCACACTTCCTATCTCAGTGGATGAAACAATCAGTGAGGGAGAGTTTTAAGTAAAATCGGATATAAGCAACTCAAATCTTGAGAAGCTCTGATACCTCATGAATAATTCTGGAGTAGTGGTATGAAGGCTGCCTTGCTCAACTCACAGACTTTCAAGTTGTTGGCTTCATGTTTTATTTAAGCTCAACATAAATGTTAACGTGGTCCTCATCAGATTCCTTTTATCTAACTCTGAAGACTGATGTGTTGATGTTGTAATGTGGGAAGAGGGCCTTCGGGAGCAACGTTAAATGCCCATTCAGATATTCTGTGAGAAATCATAGATAAATTTCCTTTCCAGGAACTGAGTTGTAATTTTTTTTTTTTTTTTTTTTTTTACTGAGAACACCACTGTGGCATACATCTCTGCTGATGCGTGTTAGTCTTCCATTGTCCAATTTACAATCTCGATATGTTTTGTGAAGAGAAAAGTGGTAAAACATAGAATATCGTCTTTTTCTGCAAACATCTTTCTGAGCAAGTGACCAATAAATTGTACATAATGCAAAAATTGATCAAAGAGAATGACACTAAACACTTATTGCTGCAGTCTCCATTGAAGAAGAAAACTACTGTCCCAGCTTCATTATGAATAGTTACTAATATGATTATTTTATTATTCTACTAGTCAATAGTCCTCAAGGGATGCTTAAGTCTTTGTGCTAGTTACAAATTAAGTCGAACCTCAGGCCATTTGTAAATCAATTTGTTTCTTAGTAGAAACTCTGCTTTAAGGTATAATATTCCATTTGGTAATTAGGATGTCTGGCTTCATTGAATAGTGTACTGTCTTTGGATTTGAACATCAGGTAGAGGAGCAAAGAACATATTTTCTTGGTGTTTATAGATGGAAAAGTCATACTAAGCCACACACCTAATTTAATGGAAACTTAATAAGGCCCTTAGTAGTAATGTGGTAACTAAATAAAATATTAAACTAATATAAAGACATAAAGTCCTTCTGGATTTGTACTAATACAACATTCATATTAGTTATCCTAGTGGATATTTTTTACCAAGATTTTCTAGACTTGGAACCCATGTTCTACCTTTCATAAGTATTAAACTGACAAGATTCTGGGATGTCATTCTCAAGACATACTTTGGTAGATAGCACATATGGAGTGCTTATTAAGACAATAACAGCCCCTAAATGTAAACACTTTATTTGGTAAGAATGCTATTTTTTTTCAGAGGCCAATAGCATTAATATACTCAACTTTTGTAGAATAGGTAGTTTAGTAATTTTGTGAAGAAGTAATCCTTTTATCTAATAGTCATTTTCTTCCAGGGTTATTTCGTTTGAACTACCACATGAATTTCAACTCTGAACAAATACTTGATTCCTTGCACTGTGAACTTATAGTGTAGTTTTCATTTGGTTGAACTTTATATGACTGCAGAAGGATTTGAAATCTAATATGTCAAAAGAGACCATCTGTCTATGTGTTCTGAAGCTGAAAAGACTGTGAATCTTTTTCTTTGTTTTTATTTATTGCATGAGTGTTGAGCATTGACCAATGTCTTCCTATGTGAGAACATAAATACCACCCTATTTTCAAAAGTAAATTAATTCATGATTCTAGTTGGCTATGTCCAGATGCCAAGCTATGAAATTTATATTTGAAGTCATTATGATATTACTAACAATAGTAGCTGCTAGCAAAGATTGAGAACTAGATTTATATTAAACAGTGGTAATTACTTCTTTTGCGCAGAACCATCACAGGAAATATATGAGTTTGAAGCTACTTTTATTCTAGTTTACCAAAGCAACATAAAGCTAGTTCTTTTACAGAAATTAACTCCTTAACATTGTAGTAAGAGAAATATGGATCTGTGATTTAAATCAAAGATGTCTAATGATTTCAGTGATCAAGAAGTTAAGCTCACTATTTTACTGCTATTTTCTACACAAACCACATAGAAAAAAATATTAGAATTCAGCCTAAAAATATTGAGATATTCAAAAATATGTCAGTCTATTACTTTCTATTAATTTTGGGGGATTAATATTTATTTTTTTTGACAATTTCCTTGACTTGTGAGTCACATGGGTCACCACATTTAAAAAGACAAGGATGGGGGAATAGCCTGGCATGGTAGTGCACACCTCTAATCCCAGAAGCAGAGGTAGGAAGATCTCCATGAGTTTGAGGCCACCCTGCGGCTACATAGTGAATTGCAGATCAGCCTGAGCTAGAGTGAGACCCTACCTCGAAAAAAAGAGAGAGAGAGAGAGATCTGACCCTGGGAGTTATCCTCATTCCTATGCTTACTTATTACATGAACATCAGTGATTCCCATGACCTTTGTGGCCTGCAGTGTCCTCATCTTTATAAAATGAAGAGAGTAGACTAAGTTATGTGTAATCCCCTTCTAGTTCTGACCTTATTCTTCTAGCAAAATCATATGCTTACATTTATGTTGGGCCAGAGTCATAAGAGATAATAAAATAAATGTGTGTAAATACACTTAAGGTTTTGCTAACTTTATACTCTCTGAAATACCATCTCCATTTTTCCAGAGAAGTGTTTGCAATGCCATCATGCATTTCCCCTCAGACCTGGTGCACAGATACTAATTAGGAGAAACATGTTTTTCTACCCTATTGTCTACTTCATCATATCACTCCTCGTTCAAAGAAACATTCAATGCACCTTTGTTATAAGCTACTATTTTAACTTACTGACCTAGTCTTGAACACTTCAGTGTCCCTTTCCAGTTTCAATATTCAGTGGTGACATGGTGACAAAAAGGAATATGAATGACATTCAGGAACTGAGCACTATTCAAGCTACACAATGATGCTAACATGTACATATTACCATATAGCAAAGATATTTGACATTTTAGTATACAGGGCTGGTTTCAAGTCATTGTGAAAATGCATTGAGACTTTTTATGGGAACAGTACATTCAAAGACATAATCATTTTTATAAATAACAATAAAGATAGAATTTACTTCGCCATCCCAAGTTTGAATGCCATAATTTGTCAAATATATTATTTGGGCTGGTCTCGAGCCTGACATACTGAATGTTCTGACCATTGTAGCATAGTCATAGGCAATACAGGGCTCATACAACTTTCATAACCCTCTCTGCTGATTCCTTTCTAATATCTCTCTAAAGACATTTGCGGCATCATTCTTCATTTATTTTGCATGCTGCTTTCACCCATTGTGGATAAACATGAATAAAAAATTATGGAGGTATGAATAGTTATTTTAGCTGATGCTTGGTGAGGTTTTAATAAAATATACATGACACCAGTGTCTCAGTATGTATATGTGAGTCATATAGCAGTGAAGAAATTCAGAGATAATTATGATCTCTGATGATGAGGGAATTATCACTCAGTATTCTGCAATGTGAAGTCTCCTATTTGTCCTTGAAACACTTCATGTGAATGCAAACAAGCAACATACACAATTCTAATTGCATACACTGTTCAGGAATAGAAATTCAGATGGCAAAGGAAATGAGGAGGATTTGTATAACTTTAGTGGATAAAATTCTTAACTTAGTTAATGAGTGTTACTTAGATGTCTCCAACCTGCAAACAAAAGGTTGTAGATAGAAAGTCTGGAATTTGGGTTTAACACAAGAAATCCTTCCTCCCACACCATTCCAATTTTACCACTGATTTTCATCTGTGTATATAGAAAAATAATCTCCATATAGTCTTCATATGCCATGTACTAAATCCTCTCACGCTGCCTTTGCCTGTTTCGTGCTCTTTTTTCCTTCATCGGATGCATTGTTTTCATTTGAGAACAATTTCAAGGTAGTGCCTTTTTGAAAAGTGTTGTACTAGTATAATAAAAATACCTTAAACTGAAGTTTACAAAGAACAAAAATTTATTGTCTTGCAGTGTTATGTCTTAGACATTAACCATATATAAGGTAGTGGTATTTGGTCTGTGGAATCCTAACATGGTAGATGGCAGAAGGATATTCATACATCAGAAAGATGGCCAGGTTACACCCATTCATACACACTTTTTGATAACATTATTCCGTTCATTTATGTAGATCCTTCATGATCTAACCATTTTCCCATGTCCACATCTCCTATGTCTGTTATTTGAGTATTAACTTTAGAAGAGATAGGTGCATTTAAAACGTAGCAGTAGATTATTTAGGCATGTTGCTTAGATTTCTTGAATTTGTAAAACTATTTCATATGTATTCCTATAATTTTGATGTCAGCAAAAACACAAGCTATTTCCCATATTGGTCATTGGTCATTGGTCATTTCCAGTTTGGTGAGAAATGAAGATATCAGAATCATTAAAGCAAAGCCATGTTCACATCACTTAACACACCAGGAATAGCTCCAACTCTGCAAAGGGGAGGAGATAATAGCATCATAAAATGGGGAAAGAGCTTCATTGCCATGTTAACAGAGGGAGGTTTTGTGATGTCAGCACTTCCTCCTATTTCCACATTTGAAAGAGTCACTATATAGAAATGGACATTAGAGAAGAAAAAAGGAAAAGAAAAAAAACCAGAATGAACAAAAAAAGAAATGGACATTAGGAGTTTATAAAAATATGTATTTATTAATATTAAGGTAACAGAATTAATGGCACCTGTGTGACAATAACTATACTTTTCTGTCATTGCTCAATTTTTAAAACCTTTGATGATAAAATGCTATATTATTCATATATATATATATATATATATATATATATATATATAATCACTGAGTTTCCAGATTCTGAGAATGATCTAAGTATAAATTAATTCCAGTCTGGTATATTTTTACTAGACAACCATTATTTTCTATAGAGAGCCAAAGATTCTTTGTAGATGGTATTAAAACAACTGGATATATTGTAATTCATATCCCATCTTTCACATTCTTGTTTTTCTTTGAGGAAACTCAACACAATGCTTTTCTCATTCACTCTTATATATGCTTCCAAGATCATAGTATGACCAGAAATACTAAAGTCACTTCATAGATATCTCTACTTCAGACAAAGCTTTATAGAGATTAGGTGAAGTAAAACCTTATTTTATTTCATCTATATGTCTTAACAATTTTTCAGTGAAATCTAGCTCATATCATATTAATCTAGGTCAACCATAGTGCTACAGGAAAGGACACTCAATTAAATGTCATCTAGATTTGGCTTGTTACATAATGACACAGGAACAGTTGTGGTTTTTTTAAGGCATTCACTTTACCATTAAGAAAAATTTTCATCTAATAACTATGACATTTTACTCCTAGATCTATTATGTAGAGTCACAAGATTGCTGTCTGGGAGATATACATCATTCTACTGCAAGCATTCAAATGTTCTAACTGTGATTCTTAGAAGATTTGATCCTCTCAGGCTGTCTAATCTGTAAATGAGAAGACCTGAATTATTTTATTGATACCCCATGAATACTGAAAGGTGTCCACTTATTTTCTATTTTTAGCAGTTAGGATAGTGCAGCAGTGTAGCATATAGACCCCAAGGGTGAACTGACTTATCTGAGGGCCTAGCCCTACCCAACCATCGTACCTGTTTGACCTTGGGATGGTGATGCACCTCCATGCACCTATATACGTCATTGCCTAAATGTGATATTCACCTTGTACTGGATACATAATAGTTTGTAGAACAGTAAAATTAAAATAACTTACATGGTTCAAATTAGGTGTTCTGGGGTTAATTGTTATTATGTTAATTATTATTCATTATTGAGTCTTCATATTTTATTTGTTTTTTTAAATGTGCTATGAAATTTCCTAAGGTATTATCTTTGTGGCACACATTTAGGGGATACGTACAGAGTAATAACTTGCTATGTGTATACACATTAAACTGAGAAAATCAGAGTAACAATATTTCTATCTTTTCTTCATTGCTTTGGATTTTCTACACTCAAAATTCCTTTTTTCCAGTTATCCTCAAAACATGGTACAGGCTATGTTGTTATTGTAGTCACCTAGCTCTACTCTGTAAATTTTCTTGACTGTGAAAAAGTACATAAAACAACAAACTTTGCAAATGCATTACCTTTATCAGAGTGTGCTTTGAAACCAGCTTGATCATGAGTTACTATATTTTCTTGGAGGAAAAAAAAATCAAAAACTGAATTGAGTATCTACATACCGTATTCACTGTTCTCTGTATTGCATATGATGAGATCATTTTATCTTTCACTGAATTTTTTTTTGCCTCTATTCAATTTTGATCTCTTCAATGTTGAGACCACAGATGACTTTCTATTCTCAGGACAAAATACATATTAGATTCACCAAAATATTAGATACGTATAAAATCGTTCCAAGGATCATGTCTGGTGCAATCGGAAGAGGAACATACAAGTTGGTTGGTCCCCTTCTTTGATCTTCACTTTATTCTTCAATTCATGTACCCTAATTTACCTTCAGTTTAATGTTTAGACACATGACATGGATGACTGCTAAACCTTAAGTCTTTTTGCCATGTGCTGTGGCAAAGGTATGCCACTTTCTAGCTTAATTAGCAGCTTGGTTGAACAAATACACACTCACATAAGATCAGTTTTGAAAAGGCATGAGTACTGTTAGCTTTTGAAAAAAAAGTAGGTGGGGAATGCCTCTCACAGAAAAGATAAACACAGATGACATCACAGGGACAAGACACGTGCTAGAAAGTTCTGCTTTTTCATCATCCTCATTCATCCCTAAAGGCATTTCCTTAAGATCACAGTAAGTACTAATTAAATGTCATCAAACGTCCTTAGAAACGTGTTGGACACTGTGCCTAGTGACTGATATAAACTTACTTTTTTGTAAAAAAAAAAAAAAATCAAAACCATGTCATGAAAATAATATGATGCCCTTTTAATGGAAGAGAAACAGAAGAAAGTGTGACAGAGGACAAGGGAAAAGAGAGAGAGAGAAGGAAAAAGAGAGAGAAAGGGAGACTTTCTTTTGGGCATGCTGCCAACAGACAGCAGAGTAAAAAACCACTTCCAGGCACTTTGACTGTAGTACTTGACATCCCAAATGATACTGCAGGGCCCATCATGGTTCCACAATTGACTCTTACTTAGTTTAATTGACTCTGGCCAGTAAGTTGACATGGTATAGAATACCTAGGATCCCTCCAGCAGAATCAGAGTGAATTTTCCAAGAACAGAATGTAGGTAAGAGAAGATACCATGATAATAGACTCCTCATTTCTCTTTCAGTTGTCTACTTAAGTTCAACTAGAGTTATAAAAGCAATGAATGCTTTCTTCTTCAGTTTTGTCCTTTACTGAAAAATAATTTCTAAAGTGGAATTAACATTCAACAACTAACTTAACCAATGCCCCTTACATATTTTATTTTAATGACTATCGGTGTATCTGTTTTGCCTGAACATATTGATAAAAATATAAGTGAGAGGGAAATTTTTATTCCATGAGTCAGTAATGTTAGAGAATTGGCTGTTTGGTGAGAAATGAAGAAAAAATCATATAAAAATTTTTTTTAGATTTTTATTTTTATTTATTTATTAGACAGAGAGAGAGAGAGAATGGGCACACCAGGTCCTCTAGCCACCCCAAAAAAACTCCAAACATAGGTGCCACCATGTGCATCTGGCTCACATGGGACCTGGAGAATCGAACCTGGATCCTTAGGCATGCACTTAACTGCTAAACCATCTCTCCAGCCCAAAAGAATCATTTTTGAGAATCAAAATGTTTTATATAATTTTAATGTTCTTTCATATAATTAAAGATTGAATGCAGCTACTTATTCAACTAATGAATTAAAATAAATAGTATACTGCATATTTAACAAAGATTTAGATTAAGAGATGTCAACTATGCAAACTTTCTATAAATAACATGCCTTAGTAAGTTCAACAGTTTTGTGTTTGCATATTATGTTAGTAAATTTAGGCTACTGTGACAAAATACCACACACTGTATGCCTTATAAACAGCAGAAGACTGGGGTGTTCCTGTCAAAACACTGGTGAATTTGACTTCAGATTTCTTTTCAAAATTTTAATTCATCTCTGATTCAGATGGTAGATGATATTCCATTTCCTAGTACTGTTGCCTTATGGGTTAGAATTTTAATATATGAATTTAGTTATTTATTCATTGTTCTGTTGACATTTTCCTGTTTGTAGTGTGGGGGATTGAACCAAATGTCTTGTGCATGCTAAGCAAGCACTCTACAACTGAAATACAGTCCCAACTATGTTTTGTATGTATGTGTATGTGTGTTTGTATTTTTTTGTGTGTGTGTGAGTTAGGGTCTCACTCTAACCCAGGTGACCTTGAATACACTATTTAGTCTCAGGCTGGTCTTGAACTTGTAGTGATCCTACCTCTGCCTCCCAAAGTGCTGGGATGAAAGGTGTGTGCCACCATATCTGCTTTGTTTATATAGACTTTGACAATGTCTTATTAAGTTACTCAAACATGCCCTAAATAGCTCACTTTATAGACCAGCCAGGACTTAAATTCACGATTCTCCTGCCTCAGCCTCCTGAGAGCTGGTATTATAAATTTTTACTACCATTCCTGGCATATACATGTGAATTTTGGCAGTATACTCATATTTAGGCGTCTACAACTTTGTTTATAAGAGTATGCCTTTCCATAATCAGAAAATATTCAAAGTTGTAAAAGTAAAACAATGACACAATATTTGACATATTTGAGTTATTGGGTCTAATATTGTGGGCATTTCCTTTTGTGACATACAAGAAAGCATGCCTGTGGCCTGCTGCAATTGCTTGAACATGAGGTAAAGCAATCACAAACCTACATATGTATAATGGAGCTATTATGATTTTTACCTCTTATGTAGAGGGGGTTTAAGCACCTCTCTCTGGAATTAATAGGATTATTAACAATACATTAAAATATGTTCATTCTAATCTATAGCAAGTCAAACAGAAATGATCTGCTAAATTTCTATCTTGTTTTGGGGGAGGCAAAGATGAGAAAAATGGAAAACAAAGTAGTATCTTCTCATAATGGAGCTTGCAATGCCACTCACATATGTAATTCAGAAGGTACAGTGTTATCATTGCTGATTGTTAATGGCCATGAGTGGCTGTAGAACCAAAGTGCACCAGCATACTGGGCTTTCTTCAAGCATTCATCTAAGAAGAACACTTGGAGGAAAGAAATGTTAGTATGAAAATTTCAACTAGGCAGCCTTGTAATACTTGAGAGTTGGTCTAGTTGTGAGGACTAAGAGGTTTTCCTAACCAATGAGTAGCAAGAATACTATAAAGCTGTGAACAGAAAAGAGCATAGTTGTTCTTTGAGAGGGCTTCATAAATCATGCTGGTTGTGACATAAAGATCATTTTAAAGGCTGAACATTACCTGAGTAATAGGAAAGAGCAGTTTGAGATGTATTTAGAAAAAAGTTTAATCAAATATTTTACAACACACACACACACACACACACAGGGGCTTTATAATGGTCTTGTAGGTGCAGAAGACATTCAATTGAGTGGAATAACAACATCATATCTTTACCTATTATAATTAGTTGAAACATTATTATTTATCATTATACATGCTTATTTACATGCATAATTAAAAATGTCTATAAAAGCTCTTATGCCAAGAACTGGCCAATTTAAATTAATGAGAAATCTGAAACTATAAATACTTCCATAACTTAAAAATATCTTTTTATATTGATCAGTCACCTCTTATGTTCTATCTGCTACATGAATTAAATAATTTACAGGCTCTACCATTTTATTATATTAACTTAATAGCAAAATATCATCCAGATGTAAAGCTCAGATCCTAACTGCCTTCCAATTGTAAACATTACTGTTCTTACACCAGAGAAGTGCTTGATATTAGATATTATCTTGGCATAAAAAGGTACTGTAAGTGATGAAGGAACTTATCTTTGAAAAGAAAATGCTGTGTAGATTAATAAAATTATGTGAGAAGCACTTTAGTCTCCTCAGACGGATATTAAAATGAAAATATATATTATTAACTGATTTAGAAACTGCTAAAATGAAACTTAAATGGTAATTGCTCTTTTAAAATGTTTGAAGAGCCCCAGAAATATAAAGTAAGGGCAGACAATTCTAGAGTGGACATATCTCAGAGGTACAAGGTTGCTGGCAAGGGTCCTGCTCACTATCTCTAGTGTTATTCATGGTAGGTTCCACATACAGACATTATAAACTTCAGTCAATTGTCTATTCATTGGCCTGGCTGGCTTTCATACCTTCTACCAGAGAGTAGATGCTGAAGTGCTGAAGGAGAGAAAGACAGTCAAACAATAAACACAGATGCAATTTCCTAGAGCAGGAACTTTGCTTACAGATTTGAGAGAAAATTAATGTTTTTTTAAATATTTAAACTAACATGGCTGTGTTATGACTAGAATATAAAACTTACATCTTTTTTTTTTCATACAAATCCAGAGACTTAAAAGAAATTTTGCTCTAGTCAGTTGAGAGCCTCTGGAGGATCTCATAGACTCCCTTTGCTGTTAGAATAAGTCAGAGGAAAAGTTTATGAAGCCCTGCATACCAACCCTTTGATAGTTTTCATTAAATAATAATGCATTTCTGACAGGATGCCATATTCTGTAGACACTTGCTTATTCTTCTGTTCTTAGGGCCAGGCTTAGCCCAAATTTTGGTTGGAAGAATTTGATATGTGGAGAGTTCATTTTATTTTCATTCTCTGCCTCTCCCTCCATCCTTGACTTTGGCACTCCTTTTCTACTTACTCCTATACTTTCCTTTACCCACATCGCTCTCCCTTTCTGTCAGTACTTCAAATGGTTAGTGGCAATCTCATCTCTCAGGTGTGTAAAGTGTTGAGGTTAAAAATATGGAATACATAAGCTATGAGATTAAAGAACCCTAACTTGAGCCAACAGATAAAGATGGAACATGTGAGTTGCCACTGTCAGCTACAGGAAAGAATCATCTATAGATATTTATTCATAACTTTGTCATTGGTAGCTTCCCACAGTGGAAACAAATATACAAAGCTCAATGAATATTAATGAATATACAAATCAAAGACTGCACAAGTAAATGTAATATAGTAATAGCAAGCAAATGTTATTATAAGTATTTCATTTGATTCTATTACTGGATATTTGACCTCATTGATAAGTAAAGTGGAAGAATTAAAGTTGGAACACGGGTGTCATTCACTACCAGAGAACATGCATAGCAGTGAATCTATATAGTTTTCTTGACCGGAGACTAAAACTATCTTTCAAAAGTAAAGAAACAGCATATCACAGACAAAGAAGAACATATTTTAAGACAATAAGGTATGCAATGACATAATTTGTTCAATAGTTGATTAACTTTATTTCAGTGTATCCGTGCAAAGGAAGTACATGTGAGAGTAAAGATAAATTGGTTGATAGGAATAGAAAAATTTTGCCAAGCAAAAAGATTGTTTTATAATATGTAATCCTTATTTGTATTCTTCTCAATTTCTTATCCATGTCACTCATTTAGTTCCTCCCAACATGTTTTCACAAGGCTACTAAAGACCCAGTTACTATCTTTAATACTTAATTCATGACAGTATCTAAAGCAGAAGACACAGACTGAGTTCTGCAGGAGTCCTGATGATTGCTATACAGTAGGGATGCTGGGCATATTTTTTGAAAAGAGTGATGATTTCAATGCTTATGCATTATTGTTAAAGGGCTGAAATACACCTGCCTGTTTCTATCAATAATATTAAAAATAAGTAAATAAATAAAATTTAAAAAAATAAAAAAAAAGATTAAGGTGAGTCTTCATGATGTCCTCTCCAGGTCCCTGTGGTTCAGGTGTTCCCTCTACAGGCCTGCTGAAGGATCAATGCTTTAGCCTGTTGTTCAAAGTATAGGATTTATGGTACCAATTCCATTTGGGTCCCTATTTGTGTCCCCCCACCCTTACCCTCCCTTGCACCCTTATGCTCCCCTCCACTCTTACCCTCCCCTCCCATCCCACCTTTCCTATTATCTGGTCCTCAAGGTACTTATTAGGTATGATAGCATCTCAGGTGGATTCAGGTTAGGAGCCCCAGATGAGTGAGACCATGCGACAATTATCTTTCTGAGATTGGGTAGCTCACTGAGAATGAGCTGTTCCATGTTCCACCATTTTTCTTCAAATTTCATTGTTTCCTTTTTCCTTACTGCTGTGTGAAATTCCATAGCATAGATATACCACATCTTTGTTATCCATTCATCTAATGATGGACATCTGGATTGATTCCAGCACTTAGCTATTATGAACTGAGCAGCTGTAAACATGGTTGAGCAAATATCTCTGATCTGAGGCTTGGAGCTTTTAGGGTAAATACCCAGTAAGGGAATAACTGGATCTGTTGGTAGGTCTATAGTCATCCTTTTCAGGAGTCCCCATATAGCTTTCCATAATGGTTGTACCATTTTACATTCCCACCAACAATGAAAGAGTGTTCCTATTTCTCCACAGCCTCACCAGCATTTGTTTTCCTTTTTTTTTTTTTTTTTTTTTTTTTTTAATGTTTGATATCCTTATTGGGGTAAGGTGGAATCTCATAGTTGTTTTAATTGGCATTTCTCTGATAATTAGGGATGTTGAACATTTTCTTAAGTGTGTGTTTGCCATTTGTATTTCTTCCTCTGAGAACTCCCTGTGCAGTTCTCTGCCCCATTTTGTGAGTGGGTTGTTTGAAGATTTATTGTTTGGGCTTTGGAGTTCTTTGTAAATTCTAGAAATTAGGCCTTTGTCAGTTGTATAGCTGGAAAAAAAATTTCCCATTCAGTGGGTAATCTATTGGCTTTGGTTATTGTATATTTTTCTGTGAAAAAAAAAAAAAAAAAACTTTTCAGCTTCATGAGATCCCAATGGTTGAGTGATTATTTAATTTCCTGAGCTGTTGGGGTTTTGTTCAGGAAGTGTTTTCCCACTCCTATATCATGGAAGATTCCTCCTATTTTTTTTTCTCCCAGTACTAGCAGAGTTTCCAGTTTTATACTGAAGTCTTTGATCCATCTGGGCTTGATTTTTGTGCATGGCAAGATGTGTGGATTGAGTTTCATTTTCCTACATATGGTTATCCAGTTTGTCCAGCACCATTTGTTGAAGATTCTGTCTTTTTTCCAGTCTACATTGGTAGACCCTTTGTCAAATATCAAGTAGCTGTAGTTATTATTCTCTCTTTAACTTTTATATTACCTATCTTTTCCTTCCTTCATCTTCCTTGGCACTGACTTATAACTCCCAGTACCAGCATGTGGTTAACTTTCATAATGAGCTATTGATCAGAGAGACTTACAAGGTTTCCCAAAAGAAGAAAGATTTCTGTCAGAGTTCTTGATGACCCACCAAAGGTTAATGGTAAGACCCTACTGCCAAAGACACCATATGCTGTTGGGATGAAACATGGAATGACCTGGTTGGAACCTGGAAGAGGGTCAGTCCCCAGACAGCTTGTCTAGTGCCAGAGGGCGCTACATGAGTGACTAGGGGAAAATGACTACTATCTGTCTAAGCAACTCACAATCTAAGGTACTCAGTAGTAAACAACCTTATGTGATGCTCAAACAAGTGCAATAGTGGCACATGGCCATAGTGGGTAACCAACTGCTTTTGATTTGGCTAACAGATCCATTCAGTGGAATGAAATTCAGCCAGAACTGGGAAACAAGTCAAAACCATGTCCAAAAAATGAGCCCATTCTCCAATATCAAGCTCCCAACAATTGGGGGCTAGAAGAGGGCCTATGCATATAAAATTCTTTCCAAAATAACAATGGACATCCCCTCTATCTGGTACTGACTTCTCTATCCATTGGAGAATTTGCTTCTTTTTTTAAATGGACACTGAACCTGATTGTGATGTAAATAAACAGCAAGAACTAGGGGAAATAAATAAATTTAGAAATTACTGTCACAATCAGGAAGCTTATAATGTCAACAACCATTATTCATCTGTATTTTTTTCTGGGTGTTCCTGGGTGTGCAGTAGATGAGATGTGGTATGTGAAGGTGGGTGTGTGTGCAGATGTAGTGTTCTGCAGAGGTACAGAGGCCACAGGAAAACACTGGAGGCCTCCCCTCATTGCTCACTTACATGTTTCCTTGATATGAGTTCTCTTCACTCATTCCAAAGTTTTGAAAGCCTGAGAACCCCAACTATTCTCCTGTCTCTGCTCCCTTACAGGACTTGGGTTATAGAAATGGCTGCACCCAGTTATTTACCTGGTTTCTAGGGCAATCCAACTCAGTGGTCTCAGAACCCCTTCAATCATGCTTATATAGGAAACAGTCTTAAGTGCTCAGCCATCTCTGTACCCCAGGCAATAGTAATGTCAGCAAGTTGGTTGAGTTAGCTTTGGTTGGCTATATTCTCCCTCACAGCAACTCAGAGAGAAACTGAAAAACTAAGGAGTCTGGCTGACATATAGTTTAGGACTATAAAACTTTTACAGTCTAAATTCAAACTATAAGAAACAGGTAGGTTTCTTTCTTTCTTTCTTTCTTTCTTTCTTTCTTTCTTTCTTTCTTTCTTTCTTTCTTTCACATTTCATTGTTCTTCTCCCAAAGGAGCACAATGCTTCACAAAGAGGATTGCCCTGGGTCTGTGATTTCTAAATGAGCAGAGAGTTATCTATTGAAATTCAAAGTCTGCACTGCCCTGGAACCCTCTCCAGAAGCCCAACTCCTGTTTCTGCCATTTAACAATACCAGTGGTTTTCGTGGAGCTTCATCAACTGAGGTCAGTTAGAAAAAAATGTCAGAGATGGTCTTCATGGTAACCAGGGTGTGGATCTATGGTGGGACCTCCATTCCAGCCAATGGGAGTTCCACCAAATCTGCCACACTTCAGCCCCTACACCATTCTGGTGCTTTGCTTGAGTATTCCCTAGTCATATAGACAAAAGCAGGTCTGCAAGCATTCATAGAATGGTACTTCTGGTACTTCCCAAATCCAGAGGCCAAGTGGAGCATATCTATGTCTCAGTCATTGCTAAAGGCTTTTCTAGGCCAGAAAACAAGTTCAGGCCAATTAATATCTGTGGATGGGAACCTCTGACTCTACCTGGACTTGACTGTTTCATGATGATTTGACCAAGCCTGGGAACATTGCAGAAGGCTTCCATAATGACTGTATTCATACATATCTCTGAAGCATTGCCTCTGGTCCCACCCATCATAAGTAGCTAAAATATAAACCCCAAGACTACAGCCACGTTAGAGCCAAAAATATGGCCCTCTCAAATAAAGGTTCCAAACTGCAATGTTAATCATCAGAGGTATCAGCCTGAAGCCTGGTGCATCATGAGCAATCACATAGAACAGATAGCAGCTCTCACTGATTGTAGAGTCTCAGCATAGGCAGTGTTCCATCTAAACTAGAGGACTCAAGAGCTTCTCATGCGTGTGCACAATTGCTGTCAGCTGGTCTACCCAAGTTTACATCTAGGGGCTAAGAGAAATACTGAAGTTCAATTACTATAAAAGAAAACAATAAAAAAGCAGCAGAGAGAAAGAAAGAGGCACCTGTTTTCATATGTGCCCAGGCACGTATAAGGACATAAAATTGCAAATAATCTGCAAAACAGAAAAGTATCCAAAGAAACCAGCATTTCTGCACTAATGGATCCTAAACAGATGGAAATCTATGAAACAGCTGACAAAGAATGAGAAATACTCTTCTTCAGAAGTTTCTAGGCCAGGTGTAGTGTCATATACCTGTAATCCCAGTACTCAGAAGATGGAGGCAGGAGTATCAGTTCACAGGCAACATTGTTGACATATTGAGTTTGAAGCCAGCCAGTCCAGATTATAATAGTCTTCATGTCAGAAAACTAAAACCAAACACCAAACAACCAAAGATAGAAATAAACTTATAGTTTAGGGAACTATGAGAAAACATAAGATGGTCAGGGAATAAAAATTAGGAACAATCCATAAACACAATATGAATTTTGGAAGAGAAACAATAAAATTCCTATAAACAGTGTAGAAATTGAGCTGAGAATTCAGTTGACAAGTTTTACAACAGTACTGATCAAGAAAAAACATCAGTGAATTTGAAGACAAACTGTATTAAATTAATAAGAAAAAAATGAAGACCTATAGGAATTATTCTTCCTAAAACTAGAACTATCATGTGTTGAAATAAGCCCACTTCTTGGAATGTATCTAAAGTTGAACTCAGTACAAAAGACTATTTTAACACTATTATGGAAAAAGGGTAGGTATGGAGTCAACCTCACTGTGTGTGTGTATACACATATATGCATATGTATATACATATATACATATGTGGTACATACATATATACCACAAAAAAGTGATGGATATGTCAATTACTTTTATTTAATCAATTTACATTGTACAGCTAGATATATCAAATTATCACACTATATACAATAAATGTACACAATTGGTGAGATAATTAAAATAATATAAATAAATCAACAAATAAATGTCACAAATTCAGTATATCTACTGAAAATGAATGTCAAAGTAAGCCAAACAAGGAAAATAGGTTTATTAATGTCTTTTAAAATTTAAATTAGGTTTTTATAGCATTACCACATTTTCTGAAAAGCAATGTTATAAGCTGGAATTGTTTGTTTTACATGAGTATTCTGGAATCAATAGTGTGATCTGAAGCATTTTACTTGGAATTCTGAGTCTTGTTTTCCTTATTTGAAAAAAATTCAGTATTTTCTAAGTAGAAACTTTGTAGGGACCTATCATGTGTTGGTACCACCTTTTCCCTCCTTACAATGCCCCCATTACATTGAGGGCCCTCATTGGGAGGTGTGATGGTTAAGGTGATGTCAACTTGATCTGTTTAATAATCCACAGAAATCCCTTTTGAGGGGATCTCAAAGGTTGCTTCTAGAAAGGATTACTGAAGGAAGGAGTCTTCCCCCATCGTTTACTCTTTCCTCAGAGTGGGTTGCTTCTCTCAAATGGGAACTTTATATGAGGAAGTTCTGGGT
This sequence comes from Orientallactaga sibirica, assembly GCA_036365145.1. NCBI lineage: Eukaryota > Metazoa > Chordata > Mammalia > Rodentia > Dipodidae > Orientallactaga > Orientallactaga sibirica. The sequence goes on from JAEOAD010000083.1 coordinate 5,726,583, forward strand.
GAAAAGATCCCCTTCTTCCAGTTGGCTGCCAGAGCTTCTTGCTGCCTTCCAGTGCAGACAGAAAACCAGTGCAGAATGAAGACTGAAGACCAGCAACAACTGACAACCTATGTGGTATAACAACCAGCAGCTCCCCAGGAAGCTTCAGGCCTTCAGTGCTGGATGGGGACTGCTGAGGCATCCAGTCATGTGGACTGAGAAGCTACCAGGTTCCTTAATTCTCAAGCCTGCAACTGATATTTGGATAGACAGAAGCTAATTCAATATAGTAACTCTTTAATATAATTCATTCTAATGGTTCTGTTCCTCTAGAGAACCCTAATACAGATTTGGTACCAGAGGAGTGGGATTGCTGCTAGACAACTGAATGTGTAGCTTTGGCCTGTTAGAGCTGAATTTCAAGAGGAATATGGAAGGATTTGAAACCTTGGGCTAATAGATGCCTTGCAGTGCTGTATAAGTACAGCTTTATGGCTTATTCTGGTCAGAGTTTAAAGACCTGAATGCAGTAAGAACTTTGGACTGTGAGGTTTGGCGTGTGAGGGTGAGAAAGAGCTTTGCCAGGACTGGGCTAGAAGCAGTTTGTGTGAGAGGCTTGCTGTTATGTCCATGTCCTGAGAAGTTGTGCAGGGTTGCATTGTGTTGAAATGGACTGGTGTGAGCTGAGGGATATAACACAGAAGAAATGAAATCTTTGGGCTGAAACTTCTGCCTGTTCAGCTTCTAGTACATAAAAGATTATAGCCTATGAGATTGGGTCAGCTGACCTGCATTGGGACAACAGGAAGACTGTAGACTCTATAAAGCATCTACTGCTCCTTCCACTGATACTATCAAATAGATAAATTCTGTCAATACAGCAAAATTATTTTTCGCTAACTGGGTTATTTTAGTCTATTTTGAATTTTGAAGAGAAAGCTATAGTTCTTGATGACCTACCAAAGGTTAATGGTAAGACCCTACTGTCGAAGACAGCATACGCATGTGAGACAAAACATGGAGAGACCTGGTCAGAATCTGGAAGAGTGTCGGTCCCCAGACAGTTAGCTAGTCTAGTGCCAGAGGGTGCTACACGAGCAACTGGAGGAAAATGGCCAACATCGGTCCAAACAACTCGTTGTCTAAGCTACCCAGCAGTAAAGAACCTGACGTAATGCTCAAATAAGTACAGTAGTGACACACAGCCATGGTGGGTAACCAACTGCTCTTGATTTGGCTAATAGATCCACTCAGTGGTATGGAACTCATTGCTGGAACTGGCAATAAGTCAAAACCATGTATAAAAATGAGCTCAGTCTCCAAGATCAAGACACCACCAAATGTGGGTGAGAAGAGGGCCTACGCATATAAATTTCTCTCTAAAATATCTATGGCCAGCCCATCTATTTAATACTAACTTCTCTCCATTGGAGATTTTGCTTATCTTGTTCAGATGGACAATGAACCTGAAGGGAGGATCAGCCAATCACACCTCGCCAGGGCCCCAGCTGAAACCATAGAGTAATACAGGGGAAGGGCAAGAGTATAGCATTCTTGGTGATCACAACACCAGAAAAAGGCTGAAGGAGATAAACACAGAGAACATCCAACTCCTACTAAGCCAGATATTCAGAGACACAGAGGCTCCCAAAACCTCATCACCGAAGTAGAACTAAAATGATCCCAGTGTGGCTCAGGGAAATTCACGAAAGAGGGGGCAGGAAGAATGTTAGAGCCACAACTTGGGGCATTATGCACAGAGACTTGGCCTATTCCCCATAACTCTTGACTATCCCCACAATGCATGACCCACATTCCCCACTAATGAGGGAGGGTCCCTTTGGAAGACGGAGACCAGGGAGGAGGATAACGGAGTCACCATTATGAATGTGAAATTAGGATAATATAAATAAAAAATAATTTAAAAAGAAAGCTACAGTACCCCAACCTCCTCCCTTATAATTCTACTCTACAACTTTGGAGAGTCTACCAATATTTCAGGGGTTTCTGATTAGCTACTGCTACTGCTCCAGTCCTGGCCTCAGGAAGCAGACCTCTGCTTCCCTCCCATCTGAAGCCTGTTGATGAGATATCAATTTAACAAACCCACAGGAGTCAGCAAGTGCTTTCTGAAAAGGCCAAACTCATTCTAGTAACATGTATGTCAATCATGCTACTTTGTATTTACTATGAGGAGATATAGCTGTTTAACAATAAAACTTTATTTATAAAAGCTGGGTGGCTACAGAGTAGAACTTTAGGTTTATTGACTCCTGAATATATAAATACAAGGAAGGAGTTCATTTTTTGCTGCAACACAAGTAATTTAATTTGGTTTTGGAGGTCCTTGAATGTGCATCCAGGCTATAGCCTTCAGATCAGTGTACAAATGTTCCTCTCTATGTGAAATCTATAAAGATTGGCATATTTTAGTAACAGAGTTTGGGGCAATGGCCTTTACTCCATCTCTTGCAATTATGGTTCTTTATTTCAAAATTTAGAGAGAGTGTGCTTTTTATTAAAGTAATTGGTTGGATTCTTCATAGAACTAAGCCTCTTGGCCTCATCGAGAGTAGTTAAAAATACTGAGGAAAAGGTAGACACAAGAGGTTAGAAGCAAAGTTTCAGCTCCTTATACTTGGAGAAGTAACAAACACAGGGCAATGAAGGGTCACAGGGAGGTGTTCATATCTGTGCTTAAAAATGATGTATCACTGTGTTCCAGTGATGTTAATTTATCTGAATCCTCTCAACTATTCATATTCTCAGACTTCAGAGAAAATAGAAGTATAGATATGCTACCTACTGAGCTAAATGGTACTTGCTTTTATTTCTTAAAATCTGACCTTTATCAAGATTGACAGGACTGTGTTCACTTTGCTTCAACAAACCTTCAAATGCCAAGTCTTGTGTTCACTCTCTTGAGTCCTCTTGTGATGCACAAGGCTATAATCATCTATCCTCTAAGCCATATAGTTAATGATCTAAGTCTCTTGTGACTAATCCCAGACTTCAGGGACACTTAAGAAATTTTCTATCTAATTTGTGAATGGATAAGCATTGCTTTGCAGTGAAAGGACACAACAACTTAGCATTTGATGACTTCTCCCTTCTTTAGAGCTTAATACAACAGCATGTAAAATCAGCAGGTCACCTCATCATTAAGGGTGAAAACACATCAATCAAAGCACCAGACATAATATGGCACAATGATTAAAATGATAGGCAAAATGTGTATTGCTATACTCTTAAAACTTGGGAGACAATAAGGAAGAAGTGCATGAACAGCATACATTTTTATGCATTGTTAATGTCTGCTAACCCATTTATTTTGAATTGGATGATACAGCAAGAAGAGTTTCTTGAGAAAGGATATTTAATCTGGAACTTGAAGGTTGAGTGGGGGCTACAAAAGAGAGGGAAGATGGTGGATGTTCTAGTCAGAGGCAATAACATGTGTCAATTTCTTTTTTTCATATTTTATTTACTTCTTTATTTAATAGAAGCAAAGAAAGGCTTCCAGCCACTGCAAACAAACCACACACATGCATCACGTTGTACATGGGTACTGGGAATCAAACCCAGGTCCTTAGGCTTAACAGGCAAGCCACTTAACCACTAAGCAATCCATCCAGCCCCAACATGTGTCAAATTCTTGAGATGAAAGAGGAAAGAGAGGTTGTGTGAGAGAAGAGGGAAGGGAAGGGAAGGGAAGGGAAGGGAAGGGAAGGGAAGGGAAGGGAAGGGAAGGGAAGGGAAGGGAAGAGAAGCATACCATATGAATAGTCACACAAGTAAAATGGAGCTGGCAAGGTGAAGTTGCAGAAGTAGGTTACTAGAGACCACCTAGCATTTTGTATCTACTTATTAGAAAGGCTGAAAAAGAATTGCATTGAAGTATTTTGAATAACAGAATGACATAATTAGAATTGGTTCTATAAATGTCTGTGATTTCTGTTCAAATCAAGTAGTAGGGGGAAAAAAAGCAAGAAAAGCATCTTGAGGGTTACTACCACAAGTGAGTCAAGCTTGTATTAAGATTCTTAATTGATTGGGAATAGAGTAAATATATAGTTATGGATATTTATTAAATTATTTTTTTTCCTTGGGAAAGCTGAAATTTAATAGCAGTGTTACTCTAAAACCAGAGTAGCTGGGCATGGTGGCACATGCCTTTAATCCCAGCACTCGGGAGACAGAGGTAGGTGGATCACCATGAGTTCGAGGCTACCCTGAGACTAGATAGCTAATTCCAGGTCAGCCTGAGACAGAATGAGACCCTACCTTGAAAACCCAAGTAAATAAATAAATAATTAATTTAATTAAATAACTTATTTATTTTGAATAAAAATGGAGCAATTCTCATCCATGGAAATATGCTCCTTTCCTAGTCCTTCCCAGGCTAGAGTAACTAGAGGGCAATATCAGCATTTTGGTGATGAGAGATTTTCACATTACTTTTATACCAATTCTCAAGGAAGGATTTCTGTGTGTAACAAGGTCTATTAAGGGTGAAAAAGATTCAGTGGTAAAAAAAAAAAAAATACGGAAATAGAATGTTTTCTCAAACTTCATTGCACGGGAATCACCTTGGGGACCTGAATAAGTTGATGTCCAAGGTGCACCCACAGAGATGCTGATTGAACCATTGGGGATGGAGAATCCACCTCAACACAGTCTCACCAGGTGCTGCTAGTGTGGAGCCAAAGTGAGAATCCCTGGAATGAAAGACATATGGATAATACCATTCTGTTTTGACATTTATTTTTCTTCTCTTTTCTAGTCTCATTTCCAGTCCTCCCAATCAAAAAGACTAGGAAAGGGCTGGAGAGATGGCTTAGCGGTTAAGGCACCTGCCTCCTAAGCCTAAGAATGTCAGTTCCAATCTCCAGGTCCTACATTTTGCCAGATGCAAAGTGATGCAAGGGCACAATGCCACACTTGACCACAAGGGGACACTCACATTTGGATTTTGTTCACAACATCTGAGAGGCTGTTGGCACGCCCATCTCTATCTGTCTTCCTCTCCATCTCTCTCTGTGTCTCTCTCCAAAAAATAAGTAAATAAATAATTTTTTTAAAAGACTAGGAAAACATTCCTTGACTTAACCAACTTATAAATGACCAATTTTAGTTGTTTTCTCTAGGCTTAAGATTGAATTGCTCCATTTTATTAGCATTCTTATAAAATATAACTGACACATAATTACCATTTTTGAGTTTTTAAAACATTTTATCTACTCATTTATTTATTTGGAGAGAAGAGGAGAGGAGAGAGATAGAGAGTGAGAAGCACATGGGCATGCTAGGACCTCTTGCTGCTACAAACAAACTCCAAATACGTGTGTCACTTTGTGCCTCTGGTTTTATGTAGATTAAATCTGGGATGGCAATCTTTGGTATTAAGCACCTTTAACCACTGAGCAATCTCCCAGCACATGATGTTTTCGAACTTTATATTCCTGTTACATTTATCACATTCCCAATGTTGTACGTTCATCTTCACTATCATCTTTAAAAAGCTTTTTTTTTTTTTTTTTGAAGTAGAGCAGAAAAAGAAAAATCAGAGTGTCTGACTCCAACAGTCAAATAATATCAAGGAACATAGGAGGTCCCTTCCTTTTAAAGCAACTCTGGCCTTTTATGATTTGAGAAAATGAGATAAAGTATGCTTGTATAACCTTTAATTTATCTGAGGTGAAAACTATCATAAAATATTTGTAAATTTGTCATAAATATGACCTATCTATGCAACATAAGTAGGGGCACACTTGGGAAAGTTCATTGTGTTTGAAACGAAGGGTCATATCTTCCTATATTCAAACTTCACTGTGACATCTTAGCTTCTCCATAAACCACTACTGACATTGAGAGATCTGTGTGGAAGACGTGTACTAAGAACCAACACCTATGGAAGGAAATGAAAGCATCTAGCATAATTAGAAAAGGAGAGAATCAAAATGTGACCCAGCCCTGGCAATGTCTCTTGGAAAATTGTTTTGAGAAGATTTGGAGAAGCCATTGAGATTTGACCACCATATTTTTGACCTGTGCCAAAATGATAAGGTATCTCTAGAATGTTCCTCTTGGAAGCCCTGAATTATCCTATAGTGAACCTATTTCTTCTTGTTAGTAGAGTACTATAAGATTTTTTTTTCCAACAAATTTTCTGGACATCTTATTTTTCTTATGTTATCAATCACACACAGACAAAATTAGGCAGTTTATCCCTTCTCTTTCCCTCTAGCACCCCTAGCAGAGAGCACTGGAGTGATATTTTCTCACTATCTCAACATAATGCAGGCTTCCTAACAAGTGAGTCTTTGTCCTCTGATGCACACACAGGGTGAAGAAAATACCTCCCTAGCATGTAAAGAAGTTAATACTGCATTTTATTCCACCTTATTTTGCTCCCAATCAGGTGAATCTCTTATTCCAGAATTCTGAACTCTTCTCAATCTAGGTAGTGAGCTCCTTCCAGGTTGATATTCTGCTTTTCTCTCAGTTATATACTAGTGATGGGAACTACATAGGCTTTTTAAAATGTATTTATTTACTTGTACATGTGTGTGCATAGGATGCTTCTTCAATTTGTTTTTCTTCCTTGCACAATGTTTATGTTAATCTCTCTATCATTCCAATGTTAGTATATGTGCTATCATGGTGCACACACAGTAGGTAGGTTTGCATAAAGCATTACAAATTGAAGCAATCGTCATAGCAAAAACCACATTGGCAGGCCTTGTTTCCAGGTATATTACCTTTTTACTTGTCACCACAACTCTATGAGATAGACTGAATTATTTATAGAATAGTCAATTATAGGAAGAATACCTTATTTAGGATTTATTTTAAAGTCATCAAATGTAAAAACTGCAAACAGAACACAAAACATTGGCTTCAAATTTGTACATTCTTTCAGTCTTGACTAGTACCTATGGGGTGGCTGGGAGGAAAAGAGAAAGAGGGAAGGCCAAAAGAGAGGCAGGTATCAACATAATCAAGAATGCACTTTTATCTTAGTGTGTATGTCATAATAAAATTTAATATGAAAATATAACAGTTGTATAAGTAATTTGTTTTATCTTTTGGAAGGATCCTGGATATGTTTTTGTGAAAAGCAGCAATAGTGGCTTTATAATGCCAGAGGTATAGAGAGTAGGCAATTGGGTTTTCAGACAAAAGTGGAAAATAATAGATAAATAAAGCAATGATCTATGGAGATGAATGAAATGACTTTTTTATTTGGGTTTTTTATGGAGATGTGTTGTGAGGTAGGATCTCACTCTAGTCCAGGCTGACCTGGAACTCACTCTATAGTCCCAGGCAAGCCTCGAACTCACAGCCATCTTCCTACCTTTGCCTCCAGAATTCTTTGATCAAAGGTGTGTGCCACCACACCTTTCTGGATTTGAGATTTGACATCAGGTATTACTCTGTTGTTTGGATTTGAAGCATTGTAGGAAATCAGGGAGGGTGAATTGTAAGGAAGGCAGCACTATGGCCAATGCGATGAGGAAGGATTCAGTCTTTGATAAAGCAAATTCTGAAATTGCTTCTACTCATGTTATCATTCATTGCTGAGGACTTTGGTCTTATCTCCTGTAAAACATAAAAGAAAGTTAATTCATTTTAAAGTCAGTGTTCTATTTGTCCCCCTGCTGTCCACTCAAGGAGCTAATGTATTTAAAGAGCTTTTATCATGGAGCCAGCTTGATTTCTCCCTTCCTCATACTAAGTAAATTTCAGTGAGTTAAATGACAAAAAGCCATCTGCTTTCTATAAATAAGCTCTTCTAATACCTGGCAAATCTTAAAAGTCAAACTGACAATGCATCTCTGAATGATCAATGGTCCAAAATGTATAATCCATCTTCTGCTGAGGAATACTGGTTTTGTTATGGTCACAGGAAGAAGATGCACCCACATTTTTAATGTGGAGGCCAACATCTTATTAGAAATTCAATTTTACTAGGATAGTCATTGCACATGCCAGCCTGTCTGGATTTGGTCTCAGCAGCTATAATGTTGGGACAGTCCCTACTTAGTCTTAATAATCATCTGGAATTCAACTTCCTCACAATGGCTGTGGGTTAATTCCATGAAAATAATAAACTTCTTTGTAAAAGAGTTATGATCATTTAATTATCAAAGTTTAACACACCAGCGATCCACATGCATCATTTCACTTCATCATTCATAGATAGTCTTGATGATAAATATGAGCAGCAACTTCTCTGACCAGCTGTGGAACAAGAGAAAGCTGTTGAAGGTTTCCCAAGGACATGCAGCTATGCAGTGATAGAGCAAAGTCTGGTGCCAGAGCTACCTGAAACAAGACATTTCTAAATAGCAGGGCTTGAGGAAAGGCTCAATGGTTAAAGGCACTTGCTTGCAAAGCCTGTCTGCCCAGGTTCAATTCCCCAGTACCCACACAATGCCAGATACACAAAGTGCATATGGCTGGGGTACGTTTGCAGTGGCAAAGGCTCTCGTGTGCCTATTCTCTCCCTCTCTCTATCTTATAAGTGAATAAATAAATAAAGTAAATCACAGCTCTTATATTAGCCATTGTACTGTGAAGATAAAAACATGCACCTTTGTTACTGTACATTAAATAGTTGTGTATATATTTGTGTATAAATGGCTTGAGTGAAGTGATTATTTATCATTCAGTTTGCTTTGGAATCTTTTAAAATATTTGTGTGTGTGAGTACATGTGTGTTTCATGTGTGTGTATGGTTGAGTCAGAGCATCTCTGTTTGCATGATTTTTTGTGTCCAGCTTACATGGATGTCATAGAAATTGAAACTAGGCTGTCAGACTTTGTTATCAAATGTCATTAACTGTGGAGCTATCTTCCCAGACCTTATTAGTAGCATTTTTTCCACCAGAAAAATGTTAATAAAAGTACATTACAGGAGGCTGGAGCAATGGCTTAGTAGTTAAGGTGCTTGCCTGTAAATCATAAGGACCCAGGTTCAGTTCCCCAGTACCCACATAAGCCAGATGCACAGAATGGTGCATGCATCTGGAGTTAGTTTGCCGTGGCTGACGGCCTTGGAACACCTATCCTTTCTCTCTATCCACTTCTTTCTCTCTCAAATAAATAAAATATTTTAAAAGTACATTACAATTTGTTTACAGGATCTATGAATTATCTTATATTCAATTGTTTGTATGTTATACCTGGCACAAAGGAAGTACAGGAGAAACATAAAGTATACATAGAAGATTGAGAATACAGCTTTGCAGGTTATATATTCTAGGTTAGATGATGATTTAGGGATGGTCAGAAGAATTAATGTTCCAGTAAAAATAGTTACCTGGTAAGTTCCTATTGCTAAAGATACCATATGCTGCTGACACAGAAGAGAGACCCAGATGGAATCCTGAAGAGAGCCAGTCCCAAGACAGCATATCTAGTGCTGGAAAGTGCTACATGAGCTACTTGGGGAAAGTGACTAACAACACTATGAGGAACCAAGGGGTCTAAGCTGCTTAGAAGAAAACACCCTAACAAGCTGTACACACCAGTGCAATGGTGGCACATGGCCTTGGTTGGTACCCACTAGCTTTCTGATTGGCTAAGACATCTTCTCAGTGAAAGGAACCCATATCTGGAACTGGTAACCAGGTAAGAATCCTATGAAGACAAAGATTGTGTTCTCCAATGTCAAGCTCCCACTAGTCTTTGGCTAAAAGAGGGGCTACATCTATCAAACTCTCCCTAAATTTTAACAGTTACCCCATTTAGCTGGTTGCACTCTATGTTGGAGAATCTGTTTTATTTTTTCAGAAGGTAGTGAGACCCAAGGTAATAAACTACCCCTCACACTTCAGCAAAGCCCCCAATGAAACCACAGAGGAATTGGGGAGATGAGCAAGAGTGCTGCTTCCATGGTGAATCTGAAAATCAGAGCCAGGATGAAGGAGACAGACAATGAGGATACTCAACACATACCAAAGTAGAGATCTAGAGGCTCAAAAGTGCTTATCACTGAAGTAGATTAAAACTTACCCATGAAGTCTCAGGTAATATTGCAGAAGAGGGGGCAGAAAGATTGTAAGAGCCACAAGTTGGGCCATCAAGCCCAGAGGTATTACACGTCCCCAATAACTGGCTGCTGTTCCCATAACACATAACCCACCACCCCTGGGGAAATCCTGCAACCCAACTGAGGAGGGTCCCCCACAGAGTGGGGGCAGGGATGAGGAAAAGGATGGTATCAACACATGATGTATCCACACTAAGTATGTCCATAATATAAATATAATAAATAAATAAATATTGTTACCTAGAAAGTATATTAAGAATCAAGAGAATCTTTCTTTGCAAATTTTATATAGGTTCAAAAAATAATTCTTAAACATTTTTTCTCAACATTGCATATGACAGATATCATAGGACAAGTTGACAGAAGTCTGGATTGCTTCTGCCTGTATCCTCAGAAATCTTGTGTCTCTAGTCTTTTGTGCCCCATGGGATGCAGTTAGCCCACAGAGGTTTCTGTGACTATGCTTGCTCTTTTCTCCCTTCACAGAAAACACTGATTAAGTTTACTGTAGCATTCAAAATTGGCCTAGGCAGTGGCACTAATTTTACTATGGTGGTAAGCAGGAATCTTCCAACCCTCATGAATACTATAGTCAGCTGTTACATATTTCTTTGGTTTTGTCTATAGTAAAGATGTGACATAAACTTCCCATATTTTAGAAATTGTTTTAGTATCTGGAAAAGGTCTTGCTTTTTTCTCTTCATTCAGAAATCACAGTGTTCTTATGATATTTCTGAAATTCCAATATTCTTATACAGTTTTAAAAATGGTAAGAGAATAAGGAGTTATAACTCCCCTGATTGGGTTTAACAAAATGTAGTCTTTTCTTTCTGGGTGGGCCAGTTGCCAAATATATAAGATGAATGAATGAAGCACTTAGGTGTTTGTTGTGTTCTCAATAGGACCTTCCCCTCATTGGCAAGGGTTGGGCATATAGAGAAGACTGCAATAATATATGATGAGAGATGCTGGGGGAGAAAATTTAGACATGAAACAATAGGCAGGGAGCTCACCCTTGAATATACCCAAGGAAGACACAATGCATCAGCCACCTTGTGCACAGTGTACTACTGAAACATTGTTCTTGGCTTTTCATGCATAATTTACTTCTACACTGCATAGTAAATAACTATGTATTAAGAAGGTCAATCAATTAAAGGAAAGAGAAACTTACTTGGGTTGAGAACAGACGTGAAGAGTACAAATTAACATAAATGCTTGGTTTTAAACTCATTGGATAAATGTCAATTTATTTCAAAGGCATCTTATTCAAAAGGTAATATAAATTTAGATCAAAATAGGTCACAGCTGTCTCCACACACTCTACACACACACACACACACACACACGCACACACACACATTAAATGAAAGACCTGAGCCAGGTCCTGCAGATGTTAAGTGTGTGTGTGTGTGTGTGTGTGTGTGTGTATGTGTGTGTGTGATGAATAGCCAAAAAAATAATTCTCAAGAATAGAAATAAATTATGCCAAATGTACATATTTTGTTTTCCTGTACACTGTTTAAGAGATCTGTAGGATCCTGGAACCCTATGCCATCATAGTGGGGAGTCAGAAAGGAAATTCAATTTGAATTAAAAAAATATTCCCAGTGGAGCAATTTTAACAAAGGGATAAAAGAGGACCCAGGAGATAGTATAATGAGAAATAGTAATAACCCTTCCAGCAATCATGGCTCAATGGGTGAACATAATCTGAGATTAGAAGACCCGCCAGGGAGCTGCAAAGTTACAGGACTGCTTGATGAAATAATTTAATACCTACCATTCCAACTGTATTAATTCATAAGAGCATGTACAAAGAATTCTTAGTGACCTGGCAGTCCTGCTAACCAAGAGCTCAAGGGAACCTGCTTGAGGCAGTGATAGGTTTCCTATATCACCAACAGTCTCATAAGGCCACTCCTGGCTCACAATATGAAACAGTTCCTGATGTTATTATCTAGCAACTAGACAATCATGTTTATTTGAGAAATAATACACAAGAAAACACAAAAACATAATTACAAAACTATTATATTAATTAGCACCTTGAATTTGAAATGGTATTTCCTAAATCCCACATCTTTTAATCTATACTTATTTTAAGAAATTTGGAGATAATTTAGCAAAACTATAAATACTAACCATAATAGTAATTATTACTAATTTTGAATAAATATTAATAATATAGCCTTTTATTATGTGTTTTCTCAGTGGAACACTCTTGGTATTCTCATTATTTTTATTAATTACAGATTAATAATGTGAGGAATTGAAGCTTTGGGAGATTAGGCTACATGCTCAGAGTAGAGCTTCTCTTAATGTAGTTCTGATATTGGGACAAAGGTCATCTGTCTTTGGGGAATATTATAGATTCATTTCTTACTTTGAAAACAGTATAATGAATAGTGCTTTATTTGTACTAACTCAAGGTAACTACCTCTAATTTTTCCTATTATCCCAATTTTAAATACTAGGAGTCAGTTTTGTGCAAGCTGAGCCACATAGGAGTAGGCAGCCAAGCCAACCTTCTGTGACTCCGTGTGGCCTAGAGCAAGTCCTTTATGCATGGAGCTCAGGGCCCAATAATATCACTTTCATTTTCACAGTCATCCTTGCAGGCAATCGGGGGACAAGGCACATTATCCCCCAACTTAATATGCCAGATCTTCAGGACCTGCAGGGAGAAAACATGAGCTGCCAGAACTAATCTTTGATTTATTTACATCAAAGCCTAAGATAGACCCTGATAAACTTCACAATTGTCATACCCATCATGGAAAAGAAGCTATGTACAGAGTGGGAGTTTAATTCCACTTTCAATTGGTGGATGTCTCCTTGAAATACCAGCAATTGGGCCAATTAGCTCCAGTTGTTCAGATGGTTTTAGATCTCTATCTGGTATCCACTGGAGGCAAACTAATAATTCATTTCATATGAACTCTGCAGTGCCATCAGATAGTAATGCCTTTTAGTTACTGCCAATGTGGGGAATTTTTGAAATGGTGACCTCAAGATTTAAGCTGCAAAATTCCATTATCTATCCTCAAGCCAGCCCCAGCTGAATTTTTGAAATATCCTATTAAGTTTTCTGCTCTGATAAAAATTCAGAGGCCTTTTTCATATTAATCTTCCCATGGCAAATGAAATTTGCTGAGTGGTAGATTTAATTTGCTTCTATTTATGTATTACTATACTTTGGAAAAAATAATACTTGCTCTCCATAACACTTTTTTCCAGCATTGCTTGGAAAAGAAACATTATAAAGATTTAAGCCCTCACCCTACTTATTTTATTGTTTAGATTCCACATAGCAAATAGCTTATTCTTCCATTTTTGATCACCTTGGCATTTTAATTAAAATATAATTACCATTTCAAGTGTATTAATGCACAAGTTTATGTAATTGTCTATGTCAGCTCATTAAGTATATTTATAAAAAGAAGCTAAAGTAATCTGAAATATTTTACATATTTACCTGAGACAGGTATATCGTAGAATATTTTGTTATTTCCCCAAGGCAACTTCCCATTTTAATTAAGTAATGAAATTGTGAAGTAGTATAAAAGAGAGAAAGGGTTCCCTGTGGAATCTGTAATAATGAAATATAAATGTTTTCATTGCTATGGATTTGTGAAAAATCTATAGGAACCTGAAATAAAAGAAAATTGATGGCTCATATTTCTATCAAAAAATGAACAGCGTAAAATAAATGCCTTTTAATAATAGAAGAGAGAGAAGTGTTTCAAGAACACATCCACAGCCAACCATGCCTTTTCCATGCATAATTTTTTCATGGCTTGGGGTCTATCCCTATGTTTTTACTTGGTTTTGGTGTATACTCCTTAAAATTTATGAAGATTTAATAATGTTTTGTTTTTCTGATTGAAGTCAGTAAGAATGAATATAGAAGATAAAAGATTCTGGACTTGATAAATAGCATACAATATCCCAATATTAGTGGGCTCTAAAAACAAAAGTTTATTTTTTTCTAACTCTGTAGCACATTGTGGACAGGATCAGTCTGTGCTTCACATCTCCCCATTCTCAAAAGCAGAGTTTGCAATTCCACTTCGCATGTTACAAGTTGCCCTAGTGGGAGGTAACACATTCACATTTACCAGCTCCAATTAAGCTGTGACATGTCATGTCACTCCACAAAATATTGGCCAAAGATATTCACATACTACTCTCCTGATAAGGGAAATAAGAAGTAACATGGGCATATCCAAACAGAGCTAGATGTAACTGATAAACATCACTATTAATGTTGCCCCCAGTAGCATTTCTATACATTACTCTCATAGAGCAGTGATGAGCTACACTGAAATTATATTGCATCATATGTAACATGAAATCAGGACCTGCACTTATTTGGTGGCCAAAATGACTCTCAGCATCTCCTCAGCATCAACACATACGAGTCCATTTCCCTCCTAATGATAAGTCTCAAGATATTCCTTTCCTTGGAACTTTCTGTTTACTTTTCTAAAGTTTTCTAAACATTCTTTATAAATTATTTCTCTGCCCCTCTGAGATAGAACTGTTCCACTAGCCTCTCGCCAGTGTTACACCCAGAAATATCTTTCAAAAGGACCTGAGAGCCACCCCCTTAAAATGAAATCAACACGAGAAGAAATCCACAAGCTGCTGAGATCTCAAAACTAAATTAGACTTAAAGCACACACACTAAGGCTTAGAGAATTTTGTGGAAGAGGGGGAGGAAAGAATGTAAGAGCCAGCAGAGTGGGAGGGAATATCCAGAGGCATTGTCCCTCTTCCCACAATGACTGACTGCTGCTCAAACAACTCAGAACCCACCACTCCATGGTGAACACAAGCAATCCCACTAGGGCTGTCGTGTAGAGTGGGCAGGGAGGAGGGGAATGATGGTACCAACACTTGATGTATCCATGCAAAGTTTCAACTTAACGATAAAAAAAAAAAAAAAAAGAAACGTAATCAACAAGGAACCCAGTGACCCTGTCCCCTAGTTTTTTTTTTTTTTTTTTTTTGTGCCAGCTAACAGCCCAACATCTATAAGAACAAACAGCAATCACAGGTGCTATCATCTTGACCACGTTTGCCTCAGTCCTGTAGATTTACTCTTGCTCAACCTCTGCTTAGGAAAAATTTGAACAATCAATCAAAAGTCTATATACCCATATGCTGTCTTTGGGAAATACTAGTTAAAGATAACTATTAAACACTCACAATGAGATTTCAAATAGGTAGTTGAATACTTAACCTGAAACTTTGTACTGAACAGAAACTTTGCTGTTACTCAATTCTATAAGCCCAGACTCGGAGTTGATAATGTTAAATATAAAATTAATGTACTATTCTCTCAAATAATACAACATTACTATGGGTTTTAAAACTTTCTAGGCTTATTCCCATTCTTTTACAATGTGTGGCCTTTCATTTTCTCAATACTTAAAGATAGTTATTATTTTGTCCTTATAAATAATCTAGCAATGTATTTAACACCCACACACATATGAAACATTCTATAAGTAGTAGGATTTGTAAAAGATTATTTTATTAGTAATAATAATCAGTTGTATATTGTCTAAAGATCTCACCAGCTAGGCAGAGATTTGATATTTGTGGAGGTACCCAGAACAAATCATGCTATCCATAAATTCTCTCCCTTTGATGATTAGAGTGCCCTACTGTAGGTTTTAGGTCCCTAGTAGGTTGATTGAATATTGCAAAGACATAAATGGACTACAAAATGCAAAGAGTATATCATTATGTCACTTGTATAGTACAGTGGAATAAATGGTTTTATGAATATTAATATGATTTAAAGAATTTGATTCATTGCTTGGGAACTGGGCAGACAAGTCAGCCATGTAGTTTCCATAACAACCATAGCAACCATATTCAGGTAGATTATAAGGCAGTGATTCTTAATGCTTTCTCTCTAGAGCAACCTAGGAACTAGAAATAGATTCTGGGTCACATTACTGAATCTTTTGGAATTCTAGGGTCTGTTGTGTTGTGGTTCTATGGAAAAGGGGGTAATGAGATCCGAGGGCTACATAGGCTTCTGTAATGAACAAGTCACAACATCCTTTGCCTTCTGCACTCTGCAAAGTGAACTGTGCAATTTTTACTCCTCTGGTCTAATTTCAAGGTGTACTTATCATTTCTAGGGGTCATGGCAAATAGCCATCCAAAATTATTTTAGTTCTGACAAATTTGCAAATGGAGCATTTATTTGCTTTTGTTTATTTTTAAGTAGAACTCTTCTATTAAAAAGTGGTTTTTTTAACATGTGTCATATGGTGAGTGTGTGTTTGTGTGGTATATGTATGTGTGTGTGCAGAGGCACTCACTGGCATACAGAGGTCAGAGGATAACATCAGGTGTTCATGCATTCAATTATCTGTGTATTTTCCTTGAGGCAGTCTCTCTGAAAATGCAAAGCTGTGGTTTCATGATCCCTGGGAATCTCCAGTCACTATTTCCTATAGGACTGGGGTTACAGGCATGTATGACCATGCCCAAATGCCTAATGTAGTCTAGAGTAATCAACTCAGGCAAACTTAGCCATCGTGTGCTCCCATGCTTTTGGCAAGCACTCTTATTCATTGAGCCATCTTTCAAGGCTGTCTGAATATTTTTTTGAAGAGTAAATTTGTTTAAATATGATTTGTTGAAAACTTAGGCTTTGGAAGTGGGGATTAGAAATTTCACAACCAAAAAATATCAGGCATTTGCATAGAGCATTGAAACAGTTTGGTCAGAGGGATTTTAAATTACCTTCAGAAATGGAAATAAAGGCCATACACAGAAAACAGACCAAGCACCATAAGCCAGAAAAAGGATAAAGTAAATGGAGAATGTGGGAGTAAAGTGCAAAGCTTACTAGAGAATGTAAGGAAATTCATTTAAATCTGAACCAGAGGAACTTTTATCAAAATCTGCAACGCATGCCTATGTGTATGCATATGTAATGTCACAACTGAATTCATCAAATTCTTGTGCCTGTTCTTCTTGAGGTAGAATTTTATGCAACTCAGGCTGTTCTTGAACTAGCCAAGGGTGAACTTGAACTCCTTATCCTCATGACCCTTTATCCTTCCATGTGCAAGGATGTAAGCATATACTGCCATGCCTGGGTAATTGCCAAACTATTTAAGCCACTGTAGGAAAAGGGATATGGAGAGTCAAATTCGGTATTGAATAGAACTAATTTCTGTATTTAGGTCAGCATTGCCTAATATAACTGTGATAACATAATGGCTATTACCAATATGACAATCATAACACCTGCTGGACTCTTCAGTGTGTAAACATTGCTAATTCAATTGAGCAAAGGATTTCAGGTCACTGCTGTCTTCCTTCATGAAGATTTCAGCTATTGAGCTAGAATTCCTCAATGCAGTGTCATTCAACTAACCAACAGTTCTTGATTGTGTGAACTCCATACTTGCAATGCCACTTAAAAGCTACAACAGGAATTAACCAATAAAAGATGTCAAGAAACAACTTCTTGGCCTGAAGAAAGAAAAAATATAGATGGAAAGGTAGGTGTGTCCTTTTGAGATATTCCAGCATTTAGTTATCATAAGGCAAGACTGAAATGAGAAAATATTAGGACATTAAGAGAAAATGGGACTGGGGAGATAGCTTAGTGAGTAAAGTGCTTGTTTCACAAGCAAGAGGACCTGAGGTCAATCCCCAGAAGCCATGTAATATGCCAGGGCTAGCAATGCATACCTGTTCTTCCAGTTTGGGGATGTGGAGACACAATGATTGATGCCCAGGGTTATATAGCCCACTGATTTGTCCAATTTGTGAGTTCCAGGTCCTGAGGTTGGTCCTGAGACTACCAACAGTGACTTTCCTCTGTCCTTTGTATTTTCTCTAATATATGTACAGCTACACATACAAACATACATACATGCACAGACACACAGATACACACACAACTAGACAAGTATATAGCTAGCTAGAATATAAAATGTATGACTGTTCCTTCAAAGCAAATTCTCCAACAATGTACATTTGTGACTATTTATTTATTTTAGCTACTGGCTACTGTTAACTATTTTCAGAGAAGAAAATATGTATCTGCTCAAACATGAAGACAGTTTATATTTACTCAAGTGAAATAAAAATCAGCAGGTGCCACTTTCAACAAGACTAATATTTTACATCCTACCAGGAAGGGAAGGGAACAAAGACTATCAAGTACATATGGAAATTCTTCTGAGCCATCTCTGGTTGTAGTGAGCATTAATTCTGCTTATTTTATAAGTCTGCATCATTACATGATATGACAGAATTCTTGGTGAACGTGTGCTATCTGTAGGCCAATATAGAAGTGAATTTGAAGACTTGCTAGCATGACAGTTGTTTATTAACCCTATGATGAAATAATGTTATAAAACACTCAAGAATAATTAATTGAAATACCACTTTCATAACAAAAAATACAACATCATATAATCAATAAATCACACTTTATTTCTGAGATGACTTCACCTTTTGAGAGAGAATTTCTCCCTTTTCAAATGTTTGCCTCCAGACTGATTTCTTTGTCATTCGAGTTTGGTGTTTTGGTGTAGAAAATAGAGGGGAAAACAAGAACCATCTATTGACTGCTCATAACCCAGGACATACATACATATGCATATATATATATATATATATATATATATATATATATATATATATGTGTGTGTGTGTGTGTGTGTGTGTGTGTGTGTGTGTGTGTGTGTGTGTGTGTGTATTGGAGAGAGACACAGAGAGAGAGAGAGAGGAGGGAGAGGAAGACAGAGAATGGGCATATCAGCAGCCTCTCAGCTCCAGGTGTGTCTGCCCCCTTGTGGGCAAGTGTGGCATTGTGCCCTTGTGTCACTGCATCTGGCTAAATGTGGGACCTGGAGATTGGATCCTGCATTCTTAGGCTTAGCAGGCAGGTACCTTAACCGCTAAGCCATCTCTCCAGCCCTGTGCTGAAATATTTTAAATACCTTTAAATAATTTTTCTCTTGTGTAAAAAGGAAAGCACAATAATAGCTAATTCTTAAGAATGTTTTGAGATTGGAATGAATATTTTAGAACAATATTTTTAATGCTTGTCCCAATGTCATCACTCAATAAATAGCATGGATAATGATCATTCTAAGATTATCATTCTGTTAGTTTATTATCATCATGTAAACATTATTTCCATTATGAAAATAATTGAGTGGTGGAGAAATGGTTCAGTAGTTAAAAGTGCTTGCTTACAAATGGCCCAGGTTCAATTACCCAGTACCTACTTAAAGCCAGTTATAAAAAGTGGTACATGCATCTGAAGTTCATTTGCAGTGGTCAGAGGCTGTGCTGTACCCATACTCACTTTATCAATGACCGTCTCTTTCTCTCTAATATAAATAAAAAATAATTTAAAAATAAAAAAGAAAGTCATTTGAACAGAACTCACTTTTATAAAGAAAATATACCATAGTATTCCTGTTTTTTTGTTTTTATATAATAGTTGTAGACAACTTTTTTCAACTGAAAAATATGTCAATAACTGCCTGATACTCCACGAATACAGACTCACAACCTCATGGGGAATATCTGCAAGTCCTCTGAGGAGGGGACCCAACAGAATGAGGGCAGAGATGAGGGAAAGAACAGTACCAACACATGATGTTTCCATACTAAGCATGCCAATAATAAAAATAAATAAAATAAATAAAAATATATATCATTAAGTGAAAAATAAAAATTGAATCAGTATCAATTCATGTATTTTTTAAAAAAAATACAATAAACAGGGCTGGAGAGATGGCTTAGTGGCTTAGGCGCCTGCCTGCTAAGCCTAAGAACGCAGGTTCCAATCTCTAGGTCCCACGTTTAGCCAGATGCAAAGTGACTCAAGGGCACAAAGCTGCACTTTGATCACAGTGGCTGAGAGGCTGCTGGCGTGCCCATTCTCTATCTGTCTCCCTTTCCCCCTCTCTCTCTTTCTCTCTCTCTCTCCAAACAAAAAAAATTCAATAAACACAAAGGCATATTCATATTATGCTGCATTTCAATAGTTAATAACTAATTGATAGGAGCAGTGGATATTAAATTACAATTGAGTTCTCATTGATATTTGAGACACATAACTAATATTTAAATATAATATATTATACTCTTGACATTTGTACAGACAATTTATAAGGTGAGGCCCATGATTTATTCACATCTGTTATAACACATTCACATAATTTATTTTTATGAAAGCAATCTGCATTAATCATTTATTAATTATTAATAAAATATAAGCATTGTATTAAAGAACTACTGTTCAAAAATAACCATTTCTTCTTCAAGCCAGGAATATACTTATTTTCACCCTTTGTTTTGTAAAGATTAATCACCACTTAAGTTGTTCTTTTTTTGGTTCTATGGGAGTTTAGTGAATCTTTTTCCTTACCTCCCTTCCTGCTTCCTACCTTCCTCTTTCCTTCCTCCCTCCCTGTTTTCTCTTCCTTTATTTCTTCTCTCTCTCTTTCTTATCTTATGGGGGGTTAGTTTTCATTTATTTGTTTATTTATGTATTTATTTTTATTCGTGAACTTCTTTTTTATTGACAACTTCCATAATTGTAGACAATAAGCCATGGTAATCCCCCCCACACACACACTTTCCTCTTTGAACTCCACTATCCATCCCACCCTTTCCCCCTCACAATCAGTCTCTCTTTTATTTTGATGTCCTCATCTTTTCTTGCTATTATGATGGTATTGTGTAGGTAGTGTCAGGCACTGCAAAGTCAGGAATATCCAAGCCTTTTTGTTTCTGGAGGAGTGCATTGTAAGGAGTCCTACCCTTCCTTTGGCTCTTACATTCTTTCTGCACCTCTTCTGCAATGGAACCTGAGCCTTGGAAGGTATGATACAGATGTTTCAGTGCTGAACACTTCTCTGTCAATTCTTCTCAGCACTAGGGTGCCTTCTGAGTCATCCCAGGGTCACCACCACCTGAAAAGAGAAGGTTTTCTAGCCAAAAGTGAGAGTAGCATTAATATACAGGTATTAGCAGTAAGAGAAGTGCTTACTGGGCAGTTTGGTGAACATAATATATACATTTAGCCAGATACCAGCAGATGTTACACCCCTAAGGCTTATGACTTCCCTGTCACAGATTTTCAGTATTAGGCATATAAGCCCTGTCCTGGAGTGGACCTCCAGTCCAATTAGAGAGCAGTTGGTTTTCCTTGCAACAGACATGCTGCTATTGCACTGGTTGGTTCATTTGGCCTGGGTGGCCAAATTTAAGCCTTGCATTGTTCAGAGTTGTTTCTCTCCAGTGGTGATTTTTCTCTCTTCCATGGAATTGTATGCAGCATAGCTTTTGTGGCTTTCTGTCAGCTGGTTTACATGGAGGAAGTTTTCAGCTCAGCTCCAACAGGATTTCTCTGTGATATTGCAGCCCAAGCATGTAGAGTCATCATCTAGTCCTGGTGGAAAACCAAGAGTCTTGGCCATGGCCTGTTATGTTTTGGGGGCATCAGTGACATCCATTGCCATCAACTCACTGGAAGGTATCCCATCCCTGGCACTGAAAATTTTCTATTAACAATCTATGGCTTCTGGATGTGCCAATCTCTAAAAAAGTAGAATTTAATATGATTTATTCAGACCTTCTTAGATGTTGATTAGCCCTCCCCCCACCTTTCCTTTACTCAATATCTTCCCCTGATCTCACTTAGACCTTTCCACCCCAGTAATCTGTTCTTCTCCTTACATATATACAATGCCATCCTCTTAAGTAACCCCCTCCTCCCTCCCTGGAGTTGGGGGGAAGAAGCAGAACCTGGAGCAGGTGAGTGCAACAGGCATAAATACCTGGGAGACAATCTGATGGATAGCGCTCATTTATTCAAAAGGGGAATGGGTTTATAAACACTTGAGAAAGGTTGAAAAGGCATATACAGACTATGTGGCGATTGGATACATACTTTATGGGTTGCTATCTTATTAGTTGAAAGGCAGAAGTGCAAGGGAGATAGTGGTGGGAAAAGCTACCTGACTTCAGAGCTGTGAGGGAGGGAGGCGCTGTAAGAGATAACAGGAAAGGCAGGAAAAGCTATGTAACTTCAGCCACATAAGGGTCTCTTGGGCAGCTAGCCACAAAGTTAGGAACTGTGGGGGAAGGGCAAAGCCTTACTTATGGGATGTTCAGATGCTTTGGGGATCAAGAAGGGGGGAGGGCCTCTCCACTTCTGCTCACCCTAGGTGATGACAGGGCACACTACAACCTTGCCCAAGGACAGGGAAGGCCAGTTACCATGGCCATGGTGGGTTCCCGGCGATAAATCCAGCTGCAACCCCCACAGCCCAAGGTCCCCAGCCATGTCCAACAGTTCAAGCCAGCTTGCTCACAATCCCAGCCTATTTTTAGCAATGCCCAACAGGTCTTATGCATTTTTACATGATTAAAAACATACCAAGACTTAGCATTATCCTCAGGATTCTCAAATTAGATATTGCTCAATGACTTTCAAATTACTTTTTAGGGTATATTAGAGTCCTAGAGCAGGCATAAAATATCTATCTCATATATTTCTATGTTTATAACACTTTTCATATAAGAAAATCTCTCAAAACTAGTTCAGCTAGATATAAAATCCTCTCCTTATATATTCATTCTGAAATAAAACACAATATCAAAACTAATTTGATGGATTCAATATTACTGATCTTGTACAGATGGTGATAGTCTCTGTGAAGTTATAAAGATAATGGTCCCTGTCCTGTCTGAAAGACAGCTTTCCAAAGTAGTTCATCTTGTATCCTGAATTGAGGTGGAGGGCAATAAATGAAAGAAAGAAAGATGAAAGAATGAAAGAAAGAAAGAAACAAACAAAGGAAGAGAAGGGAATCAAAGAAAGAAGGGAGAAAGACATAAAAGTAGAAAAGAAAAAGATAAGAGGGTCAGTATTCAGAAGATGGGGAGTGGGTAGAAGAGAAGGAAATGAGAGGGATTATCAATACATGTATTTAAACTGCAAATAAAAATGGAGCCAAAAATAATTTAATATCAGTCTATTTTTCTGGTTGAAGTGATTTGTCCTTTTGGTTGATATACTAAAATGTTCTATTTCTTTAAAGTTTACTAATTCTACCAAAATGTGTGTAGGTTTTTTTTTTTTTTTTTTTGATAAATGGTCTAATTCTGTCTTTTCCCCCAATTTTTCTTTCTCATATGAAATTTTGTCTCTTTAAAAAAAAAAACATTATTTATTTATTTGAGAGAGAAAAAGAGAGGGGGAGAGAGAAAGAGATAATAGGTGTTCCAGGGCCTCCAGCCACTGAAGACAAACTCCAGATGCATGATCCTCCTTGTGCATCTGGCTTATGTGGGTCCTGAAGAATCAAACAGTGATCCTTTGGCTTTGCAGGCAAATGTGTTAACCACTAAGCATTCTCTCCAGCCCTGAACTTTTGTCTCTTAATGCAGGCAACTTCTCTTGGACTCCAGTTAGTTCATTCTAGTTGTGTGAAAGAAAGTGTCTGGATGTATTTGTGTCTTGCCCCATGTATATTCTATTTTGGTTTTCTGCCTGCTTGGTATTATGTCATATCTCTTTATATTTACAATTTGACTGCATCTATTCCTTTATAAATTAATTTTAAGAATTTTATTCATGCTGGGGCTGGAGATATGGCCCAGTGGTTAAGGGCACTTGCTTGCAAAGCCTGACAGCCCTGATTCAATTGCCTAGTATCCACATAAATCCAGCCACACAAAGTAATGCATGTGTCTTAAGTTGATCTGTAGGGGCAGGAGGTCCTGGGGCACCTATTCTCCTCGTCTGTCTTTGTCTCCCAGTCTTAAGGATATATATGTTAAAAAATGACTTTTTTTTTCTCCTTTCAGCCTCTATTTTTGTATCTGATTTTCTGTTGTCTGTTTACCATGTGGCTTCTAATTTCACACTTATTTAAAGTTTTTTTTTTCTTTCATGTTTAATCTTCCCTGAAATTCTGTTGTTAAAAAAAAAGAATACAAAAGTTAAGATGTCAAATTCATTATAATTTGTAAAGTAAATACCAGAAGCAAGAGAAATTTTATTTCTTAGAGAAAGTGGTGGATATTTGGCAAAGTATTAGTTGAATATCATTGACCATGTGCATAAACTGACCAACACCAGGAAAATAATAGAAAGTATTTCAGGTAAAAGTTGTTGAATCTCATCTAAGTCTGGAAACACCTCTTGTTTTCATCAGTCATGATCAAAAAAACACCATAAATCCTAAAAGTAGCCAGGATTTTTCTAGGGATATTTCTCATATTCTCAGGATTTTTAAAAGAAATTCCTAACATGAGAGCACTGATGTTTTCTAACTATATCAAGGATAAAACAAAAATAATATTTTTTAAAAACACAAAAATATCCATATCCTCTATGTCAAAAGCATATCAAGGATAAAACAAAAATAATATTTTTAAAAAAAACACAAAAATATCCATATCTTCTATGTCAAAAGTATCTAGATTACATTGTCTGAAATCAAATTAAAAAATTACCAGAAGTATAAAAATCAGAGGTCTACAACTGATCACAGTGGGAACATTTAACTATTTATATTGAACCAGGAATGCAGATTATAATTAATTCCTGGCAATATCATTGAACATATTTACATAATTTTCTTTGGGATGTTCAAGGTTAAATGGAACTATTAATTATGATTCAAAGGTATATAGATATAATGTGAAACCTTTAACTATGAAAACAAAAACCCTCAAAGATGATAATCACAGTATTTTAAGTGGCATCTGAGATAATCATGAGGGTTGAAAGTGAAGAGATAGTAGTATAAATTGTCTAAAATATTATACATAGAGATGATAATAATGAAAACAAATGTACAGGGAATCAGAGTTGAGATACCACCTCAAATTGTTTGGTATTTATCCAATTAGAATTGTTGAAGAGGCAAAAAGGGAAAGGGGAATAGAAAAATATTGTAGGTCTAAGCATGGCAAAACACACCTGTAATCCCAGCACTTAGCCCTCCAGATATGGAAGTAGGAGGATAGTAAGTTAGAAACTAGCCAGGATTACATAGTGAGATACTTTTTCAGAAAAATAAATAAATAAATAAATAAAAATAAAAAAAAACATAAGAAGTAAAGGAAAAGGGAAAAAGGGAAAAAAAGGCAAAGACATATAGAAATGATGGCAGAAACATTTTTCAAACTAAATAAAGAAAACCTTAGTTTCCACATATTAAAGAACCCCAACCAACCAAGATTTTGAATACTATTATACCAAGAAAAATATAAACACATTATTTAAAGCAATGTAAAAAGAAAATCTTAAAAACAACCAATGGGAAAGAGGCATTATTTACAGAGTAATAAAGATAAGAGTAGTAGTAGTATCTTTCTTGCCAGAAAGCCATACAGATAAAAAGGAAATAAAATGGAGCAATCTACTTAAAATGATGGAAGAGGGAAAAATACAGTTAACAACCCCAAATCCTAGCAGCTAAAGAAAATATTTTTCAAAACCAAAGGAGAAATTAGGCATTTCTACTCCTAAGAATTAAACAAGCTTGTCACACCTGAGTTGCCTCCCTTGTAAGAACAAACAAAGTATGTCCTTTATATTTAAGGGCATGATAATCTGATATAAATATGGATGTACATAACTCAGTGATGGTCATTAGAAATGATAATAAATTATGACGTCTTATTCAAATCTACTTAAAAAGGAATTGGTTCTTTAAAACACAACTAGTAACAATATACTAAAATGCTGAATAAGGGCTGGAGAGATGGCTTAGCGGTTAAGGTGCCTTCCTCCTAAGCCTAAGAACGCTGGTTCCAATCTCCAGCGGTTCCATTCTCCAAGTCCCACATTTAGCCAGATGCAAAGTGATGCAAGAGCGCAATGCCGCACTTAACCAAAAGGGGATGCACGCATCTGGATTTCGTTTGCAGCAGCTGAGAGGCTGCTGATGCGCCCATCTCTGTCTTCCCCTCCATCTCTCTGTCTCTCTCTGTGTCTCTCTCCAAAAAAAAAATAATGCTGAATAACTTAGAGTGACCTAATATATATGAAAAACAGTACGAGGCTTAGGAGAAGAAGAAATGCAAATGGTTCTTTAAGCATCCTGTATTAGATATGAAGTAGTACTCGTTCATTAAAAGATAAAGTAGACTGATGTAAACATGAATGTCATAAACAGTAAAATAAAGCAAAACTGCCATCACAGAGATAAAGTGATCATATATATATATATATATATATATATATATATATATATATATATCTTACAATCCCCTAACACAGATTAACATATACCAAGAAACACTAGCAATGCCATAGATTAATAATAAATTAGAATAATTTGCAAGAAAGTTAAATGAAAATTATCAGCAATAAAATAAAATTGAAAATTGGTATTGGTACAGCAAGTCAAGAGACATTTGAACTCAACAAGGTAACAGTGTACTTGAAGGAAGCCTGTCATTGTGCCTCCTGGCACTCACCACCCCAGCCATAGCCTCAGCCTCAGTAGGGATCCCTGCTTTGGGTGAGCACTTGTCAGCCATGGATCTGTCCTTTGCTAGTCAGGAGTTGTGTCATGCCTCATCTTACTCCTGTATAGCATAGCAATACTATCCACACAATTCTCCTCGCTTGTTGTCTTTCCTTATCTATTCCTATACAAGAAACTTTCTCACTGTCTTTTTAAAGACAGTTTCATTTACCTAATTATTTATTATTGTTGTTCTCTCACTTGTTTTAGGGGAAATAATGAAATAAAATTCAATGCTATTATGAATATTTTCTTGTTCTTTCCCCACACCTGTCTTTCAGTTGATTTTTAAAAATTTTTTATTGACAACTTCTATACTTATATACAAAAAATGCATGATATTTCCCTCCCCTGCCCCAATACCCCTTTAGAACTCCAATCTCCATCTTATCCCCTCCCTCTCTCCATTAGACTCTTTTAATTTGATGTCATCAACTTTTTCTTCTATTATGAGGGTCTTGCAACATTATTGCTAGGCACTGCAAGGTCATGGATATCAAGGCCAATTTCTGTCTGGACAGTTGCTTTGTAAGGAGTCGTACCCTTCCTTTGGCTCTTCCATTCTATCCACCCCCTCTTCCGCAATGGGCCCTGAGCCTTGGAGGGTGTGACAGAGATGTTTCAGTGCTGGGCACTCCTCCATCCCTTCTTCTCAGCACTATGTTGACTTTTGGGTCATCCCAGTGGTCATCACCATCCGAAAAGAGAAGCTTCTCTAACCAGAAGTGTGAGTAGCATTAGTATGTGAATATGAACATTAAGTGTAGTGCTTTCAGGACAGCATGGTGGGAATAATATATACATTTAGCCAGACCAGCGCAGGCTTTATATTCCTAAGGCTCATGACCTCCCCTGCCATAGACTTTTGCTTAGGTTTTTCAGTACCAGGTATGTATTCCCTCTCATAGAGAGGGCCTTCAGTCCAATTATGGAGCAGTTGGTTACCCCAAGAGCAGACATGCCACTATTGCACCCGTTCAGTCATTGGGCCTGTGTGGCCAAACTTGAATATTCAGTGTCCTCTGTTTTCACTGCTGATGACTTCTGTGTCCCATACAGCTGCATGCAGTGCAGCTTTTTCCAGCTTTCTGTTGGCTGGTCTACAGGGAGAAGGTTTTCTGCTCAGCACCAGTTTGCTTTCTCAGTGACCTTGCCTCTCAGGCAAGAGATGTCTTCAGCAATAGGGTCTTACTATCTTTCTCAAGGGAAACCAAGGGCTTTGGCAATAGCCTTTAATGTTTTGGAGGCTTCCAGGACCTCCTTGGCCAACCACTCACTGGAAGGTATCCCATCCCAGGCACTGAAAATTTTCTGGTAACAGTCTACAGCTTCTAGATGTGCCATTATTCAAAAAAGTGGGTTTACATAAGTCTTATTCACAATATCTTGAATTTTGATTGACCCTCCCCCTGCCCTTCTTTTATGCATTCTCTTCCCATGGCCTCACAGTATTGCACATATGTAAGTAGAAGAACATATTACAGGGAGGGGAATGGCTTTCAATTGTTTTTGAACAATTTGTATAAGTTAGAGGACTGTAGAATTCATGGGACATGATTTCACATTTTTCCTTTGCTCCGGCATTATGCACGTTACATTGTACTCATGAGTAAATACCCATAAAGTAAATAAAACATTTAAAACTACATCAGTTCACCATATTTCACCTCATTTTCTCTTGTTAGTAAAAGAATAACATTGTATCTGACTTGAATAAATACAGAAAATGAATTGATAATTCAGATATAAATATTATTTCATGGTATGGAGAGTTGGCTCAGTGGTTAAAAGCCTCATGACCCAGGTTCAATTCCCCAATAGTGTATGTGCCTGGAGTTAATTTGAAGTGGCAGGAGGCACTGGAGTGTCCATTCTCTCTCTCTCTCTCTCAGTAAATAAATAATTATTTATAAAAATATTATTTTATATCTACAAGTTCCAAAGTAGAAATCTTATTTCAAGATGACACAGCATATTAAAATATTTGCAGGTTATTGACATTCCTGATTTATATTCTATAAAATTAACTATGAAAGATGAACTTTCAAGATGATAAGTTAATTAAATATATAAATTACAAATGTTATCATGCCGGTGATTAAGCTAAAGTTTATTATTTTCATTGCCTTACAAAATGTTTATTCATTAATCAATTGTTCTGAACTCTCCCAAATTTTATATATATGAAATATTTAGTTAACATAACTCAGCAGAACATTCATAAATGTAGCTCAAAATAGGTGTTTTTTTTTTTTTTCCCCTTCATTTGTAAAGGCTTCCATTGTTTCCTTTTTGATATTTAGTTTTATGTTCAGGTAGAGCAGTTTTTAGTTTCAAAATGCTATCTGTGGGGACCTATGATTTTTCAGTCATCTTTTCCTCTCAAAAGTAATGAGCAATTTCTGGAGGTAAGTGAATAAGCTGTCTGTTGTATACTGAGATAAAACTGGGTTTCCCACACAGTAAGAATAAAAGTTCTATAGAAAAAAATTATTGCATTCAGGAAAGTGTGTCTAAGGAATGTTGAAGATAAGCTAACTTCAATAAATCCTACAGTGAATGCTTATTTTCAATGAAAGTCTTGACGTATTAGACTTGTTACCAAACAACTTTCCTTCTATGTCTCACTGAGAAGGATAGCAGTATATCATTTCAAAACTTTAAATTATCCTATTTGTTCAGGATAAAATTCATACCAAGGAGTACATGGAAAACTGTGCTCATACTTTTAAAATCAAATTTTAAGAGGAATTTAAATAAATAGCTAGACACTATTGGTTTGAGGGAACTCAAATTTCACCATATATAGCATAGCATTTTCTTGTTATGTACATTTTTATAAACAAAGTGTGAATTTATTATGAAACCTACTTTATGGAAGAAAATATGGTAAATTTCCCAAGAACTACTTTATAAAAATAAAGTAGATGAGTTTCTGTTCTACACCTGCCTGATTTAAAAAGCCAGAAGCTCAGTTTGGGGTATGGTGCTGACTTGTTTCCTGTTTCCAGGTATGGGTTCCATTCCACTGAGAGGATCTGTTAGCCAAATCTAGAGTGGTTGGTAACCCACCATGGCTGTGTGTCACTATTGCACTTGTGTGAGCATCATGTCAGGTTGTTTGCTGCTGAGTAGGTTAGACCACAAGTTGCTTAGACAGATGTTGGTTGTTTTCCCCTAGTCACTTATGTAGCGCCTTCTGGCACTAAACAAGCTAACTGTATTGGGACTGACTCTCTTCCAGATTCCATACATATCTCTCCATGTTCCATCTGAACAGCATATGGTGTCTTCAGTAGTAGGGTCTTACCAATAATATTTGGTGAGCCATCAAGTACTTTGACAGAAATCTGTCTTATTTTGGGAAACCTTGTAAGTCTCACTGATCAACAGCTCCTTGTGGATGTTAACCACATGCAATATCAAGCTCCCACCAACAGTGGGATACAAGAGGGTCCACACCTATTAAATTCTCCCTAAAATAATAATGGTTATCCATGTATCTTACACTGACCTCACTCACTGTTGGAGAATCTGCTTCTCTCTTTCAGTTGTATGCATATCCTGAGGAGAGAATCAGCCCATCACACCACATCAGGGCACCAGATGAAGCCATTGAGTTATAGGGGAAATGAGCAAGAAGGGCTGCTTTCTTGGACAACCTGGTACCAGTACAAGGGCGAAGGAGATAGACACAAAGAACACTCAACCCCTACCAAATCAGATATCCAGAGACACAGAGACTCACAAAACCTCGTCACTGAAATACACCTAAAATGTACCCAACATGGCTCAGGGAAAGTCATGGAGGAGGGAGCGGAAAGATTGTTAGAGCCATGAGTTGGGTCATTATACACAGAGTCATTGCCTCTTCCACATAATTGATGGCTACCCACATAAGGCAAGACCAACATTACCCATGGGGGAGGACAGGGAGAAGGCTAATGATGGTACCATTATGGCTGTATATATACATAACTAATAAAAATATACTTTTTACCAGAAGCTACCTATATGAACTCAGGTTTTCACTAAGAAAATGCTGCAGTTGAAATGGGTAAACAGTGGAAAATTCTTTCTCACAGTCTGTAGACTTGGAATCCAAAGTAATATGTTGCTGATTTGGCTTCTCCCAAGACTTGTCCTTTGGCTCCCTTATACACTCCTTCTCACTGTGTCCTCAAATAGTGTTTCTTCTGTTTATGTGACATCTGGCAACTGTATTTTTTTTTTTTTTTGGTCAGAATCAGTCCTTACCTTCACAGTCTCATTTACCCTTAATCATCTCAATAAAGTCTCTTCAAATACAGTCATTTGAGTGTTAGGCTTCAACATAAGAACTGCTAGACTACACAATGATACTAGGAAATTGTTGGGCTACCAAGAAACTATTTGGAGTGAAGAATAAAGTGTCAGAGTTAGATATTTACTTAAAGAGCCATAATGTCACAAAAAGGATTATATTTACTCTATGTGGTTTCAGGTGCTAGAACTAAAACTAATTGAAAGAAAGTAAAAATAGAAGAATTTTGCTTTTCTAAACAAAGAAGGTCCCTGTATAGGTATATAGGTACCCATCAATGGAATAGATGTTTCCTACATGACTCATGGTTCCAGGGCGTTCACATAGAAAATAATATGATTTGTATCCTACCATATGGTAGTAGAGGCCAAATGTATTATTCTAAATTAATTTAAAAATTAAAAACTGGGCTGGACATATGGCTTAGTAATTAAGATTCTTGCCTGAAAAGCCAAAGGACCCAAGTTCAATTCCCTAGGACCCACATAAGCCAGAGGCACAAGGTGGCCAATGTGTCTGGAGTTTGTTTGCAGTGGGTGGATGTGCTGTTGTGCCAATTCTCTCTCTCTCTCTCTCTCTCTCTTTCTCTCTCTCCCTGTCTTTCTCCATGCCTCTTTTCCCCTCAAATAAATAAATAAAAATAAAATATTAAAAAAAATAAAAATTGCCATTTAGTTTCATTATTCAAATTCCAAGTGATCTAGTGAAATGCATCACAGCATACATAATATTTCTTAAAATGACTCCCATGACCTCATCACTAAAATAGATCTAAAATGAACCCAACATGGCTTAGGGAAATTTGTGGAAGAGGGTGCAGAAAGACTGTTAGAGCTGTAAGTTGGGTCATTATGCACCAAGATATTGCCTCTCCCCCATAACTGATGGCTATCCCTACAATTCAAGACCCACAATTCCCAAGGGGCGAGGGCAGGGAGAAGGCTAACAATGGTACCATATATAGATGACCGATACAAAAAAGAGTAGGAGAAAAAATATAATCAGTGAGATATGCTAATACAAGCATATACTCTCTTGCCTATTTCTTGTCTTCTTAGCCTAGCAACTTCGAAGTCTTAACAATGTTTATGTCTTCAAAACCTAAGTGTCTTCATTGCCTATGCATATATAATTATTCGTGAGTAATTTATTTTACAGTCAATTCCCAGATACCTCTATTTGGTTTTTCCCTACCTATTACAAATTTCAATGCAAACTCACTCTCTCTCTCTCTTTTTTCCTATAAGAGCTACTAATTCTCTTTCCTGAGCCTCCAAACACAAAAGCTCTGGGGAGGAGAAGTTTAGTAATTGACTGGAGTTTGTCATTACCCAGTAAAAGTTACATAGAATAAAGAATTAATTACATTTTTTATTCAAAGAACTGGTGGAGAATGTTGATTAATTGACCGCAATTACATGTTTTATAAAGGCATAAATACAGGGGAGGAAACTTGCACATAGATAGTAAGTAATCACCAAGTATGAGGTTACTAAGGAATATCTGTGTTTCCCAATTCAACTGCATGCTTTTTCTCCTCATTTCGTATTTGCATCATTTTCTTCATAGAAACCAACTCCTATCTCTATTGGTTCCTTTCACAGACAGGTTTCTATGATAAAGTAACTACGTTTCTTCTCTGACAACGATTCTTAAAAAGTAACTCTGTCACAATTTCAAGGTTTAGTATTCAAACAAATGTTTAAAAGATGTTTAAATACCATGAAAAATCTTAAAAACAACCATTGTGCTTAAGATAAAAACATTATTATTTAAAAATCATAATTTATATACAGCATATAAAATATTTATTGCACCAAAATGCATTTACCTGAAGTATAATATAATATCAAAATGTATGCCCTTTATGCTGGTTAGATATTTATGATAATAATGTTTCTGCTACTATAACATGTACCAAAAATGATCCACGTATAATGAAGAAAGGTTTATTTTGGATCATAGGATTCAGTGAATGGTCCATTATTGTGATGTTATAGTTCATCCAAACAGCAATTCATGGCTCAGGAGTCTCCTGAACCATGAGACAGGGAAGAAAACCAAAATAGAAGATAGTCCAGAGTCCCTATGTCTCCTTTATAACATCCCTGAAAGACCTTCCATTAACTCAAACCTGTTAGTTTCCACAATGGGATGGATTGAATCAGATGTCCCCAATAAAATTATGTGTTGTGAGTGTTTGGTCCTTATCTTTTAGCAATCTGGGAGGTGGAGGCTTGCTGAAGAAGGTATGTTGTTGGGTGTAGGTTTGAGGTTTACTAGAGTTCAGCTCACTCTCTTGCTGCTGTTTTCTACCTGCTGTGGTAGATTGTGATATCTAGCCTCTGTTCATGACATTCTTTCCACTGTCGTCATGAAGTTGCCACTCAAGAATATAAGCCAAAATAAATCCTTTCCTACCATAAAACCTGCTTCTGTTTGGCTATCTTGTGCTAACAACACAAACAACCTTTCAATAGTATCAAGATGGAACTAAGCCTTTAACTTTAGCACCTTGGGGAGTATTTGAGATTTAAACTAATGACAACATTTATACCTACTGTTTTTTTGTGGGGGGGGGTTAAGGTAGTGTCTCACTCTATCCCCCCAGGCTGGTCTGAAATTCACTATGTAGTTTCAGGATGTCCTTGAACTTTTATATCTTTATAACTTTATAGGTCATTAGAATTATAAACAAAGACATACAGAAGAATATACAGAAGAAGGGTTAGATATAAGTGTGGTTAAAAATGTTAAAACTGTAATTGTCCAGAAATTGTTTCTATTTTTTAACTTCCACCTTTAAAATAGGTGTATTTGGCCTCATTCTTGTTTTTACTTTTGATTACTTATTATTAAATATACTTATTACTTATTTTGGTTAATCCTTCCACTCTTTAACCTCATATCTCCAGCATCCACCTGAGATATCTGTATCACTAAAGATATTCAAACCTCACTACCTTTCTGTTATGAGGCTGCCTTCTCACCACCCCCCTTCTAGTTCCTGCCTTCAACACACTCTTGCACAATAATCACATATATAAATGTTTCTAAGGTAAGATCCACATATGAGAGAAAATATGAACTGTTTGCCTGTTTGTAATTGTTATCTCACTTAATGGAATATTTGCTATTTCCATCCATTTTCCATCAAATTTCATGATTTTATTTTTATTTATGACTGAATAGAATTCCATTGTATTTATGCTCTGGGTCTTTTAAGCTTTGGGTCTTGTAAGTAGAGTAGGACTTGGAAGGATAGTTGACTTTTGAAAAAGATGAAGGCATACATTTTTTTTATAGATAATTCTGGCCTTCTATAGAACTCCTGAATGACAGTGCTCAACCTTAACTACCCAATTAAATCACCCAGGGAACTTTGCAAATACATAGGCCTGGGTTCCTGCCCTGAATTTATGATGTGATTGACCCTAGGAGAGCCCTGGTGATTTTTAAGTTTTTGGATAATTCCCATTTGCAGCACAGGATGTGAACCATTCCCTTTACCACAGCTGAGCAATCGCATGTGGGGAAATAGCAGCTTTACAAGCTGTTGTCAATGCCTTTCTTGTATAAAATGATATTACTTGTGAGGTCATATAAACATTGGATATAATACATTAATATGTGGATAAAGAGGAAATAAATGTTTTACCTTATCTAAAATTTGAGTCAAGTGCTGAGTCCAGCGCATGAAACAAAGAAGATGAAGGAAATAAGCTAGCATTCATTGAGTAGCTCACAGAAGTTAAGGACCAGGGTAGGCATATGACCAACATGATGGAAATCTAACTTCATATAATCTACTTTAGGATGGTGTGATAATTAATCACTGATTGTCAATTTGACAGGATTTAGAATCACCATGGAAACAAATCTTTGGTCTTATTCACTTAGGGATTTTCTAGATAAGTTAGTTGAGGTGAGAGGCACTTCCCCCTGGGAAGGTTCCTGGACTTCAAAAAGTTGGAAGCTAGCTGATCATCAGAATTCATTACTCTTTTCTGCATCCTCACTGTGTAGATGTGACCAACTGACTCTAGCTCTTGCCACTGTGCCGTCCTTGTCATGATGAACTATAAGATGAAAATAAACCCTTTCCTTC
The DNA here is from genome assembly GCA_036365145.1 of Orientallactaga sibirica. Classification (NCBI taxonomy): domain Eukaryota; kingdom Metazoa; phylum Chordata; class Mammalia; order Rodentia; family Dipodidae; genus Orientallactaga; species Orientallactaga sibirica. The sequence continues at coordinate 5,761,586 of JAEOAD010000083.1, forward strand.
CTCCCTTAAGCTGTTTGTGGTTACGTGTTTTGTCAAAGAAATGAGAAGTAATTTATGCAGTACATGTTGATAATCTTCACCTAATAACTTTATTTATTTATTTATTTATTTATTTATTTATTTATTTATTTATTTGGTTTTTCAAGGTAGGGTCTCACTCTGGCCCAGGCTGACCTGGAATTAACTATGTAGTCTCAGGGTGGCCTTGAACTCATGGTGATCCTCCTAGCTCTGCCTTCTGAGTGCTGGGATTAAAGGCGTGCACCACCACACCTGGCTCTAATAACTTTATATTTATGAATCAATATCAAAATATTGAGTACTTCAATGCAAACATTACATTAGCAGGCATTTCTTCCTTTCTTTTTTTTAAATTTCACTTTTGTAGTTAGCATACAAATATTATTTATTTTGGCATTTTCTAATGCAATCTTTTTTTAAATTATTTTTGGAGAGATACACAGAGACAGAGAGGGAGAGGGAGACAGATAGAGAATGGGCGTGCCAGCAGTATCTCAGCAGCTGTGAACGAAATCCAGATTCATGTGCCCCCTTGTGGGCAAGTGCAGCATTGTGCCCTTGCGTCACTTTGCATCTGGTTAAACGTGGGACCTGGAGATTGGAACCGGGTTCTTAGGCTTAGTAGGCATGCGCCTTAACCACTAAGCCACCTCTCCAGCCCATCTAATGCAATCTTTTTTAGCTGATTTTCGTCCTTCTCCCCTACCCTGAATCTCCCTCTTCTCCCCAATCCCTCTCCCCACAATATCCTTTTTTTTTTTTTTTTTTTTTTTTTTGGTTTTCAAGGTAGGGTCTCACTCTGGCCCAGGCTGACCTGGAATTAGCTATGTAGTCTCAGGGTGGCCTTGAACTCACAGTGATCCTCCTACCTCTGCCTCCTGAGTGCTGGGCCCCTTTCTTTTTATTGTGTCATTTGGCCCGTCCCTCACTCATTTTCCAACTCATCTCTCTTTATTCGCTTTTGGTTACTACTCTACTTTTATAGTTTTTTTTTTTTTTTTTTACTGATATTTACCCCTCTACATATACATACTTGTAGGTATTACTAGTTAAGACTTGTATATAAGAGATATGTAGTTTTGATCTTTTTGAGTTTGGATCACCTCACTTAATAAGATCTGTTCCAGGTCCATCTATTTTCCTGAAAATTTACTTTATCTGTACTGTTGACTAGAATCCCCTTGTTTATAAGTACCATATTGTCATTCTCCATTCATCTGCAAAGGGAATCTAGGCTTCCTTTGATTTTTAGTTTTTGTTAATAATTCAGCAATAAACATGGATTTGCATGTATCTCTACAGTGGACTATAAACACTATGTTTCCAAGAAAATACTGTTAGTACCCTTTGCTCTTTAGATGGAAAGTATAGTTCACTTCATGTCCATTTTCTGACATAGCCTGGATCAAAGCAAAGTGCAGATCTTCAAATATCACCCACCATCACCTTTCCACAATTCATGTTGGAGGGACATTAGCTGCACTCTATTTAGGCACCACTTGCTCTGAGTGATAACATTGAAATAGCAAGAATCCATACATATGGAAGCAATACCAAGGCCCCTGAGGAAATTCCATGAAGCTCTATCTAAACAAACTCTTCTGAACACCAGGGATATTTTTGTGCTCTGTTTCTTTTCATTCTTCACTTCAGCTTCCTGTGGTTATCCTCTTCAGTGTGCCCTAGCACACACTAGGCTCTTGAAGGATACATGTCTCCCTCATAGTCTCTGGAGACTCCAGCTTTTTTCCCACTACAGGCAGGTGCATGAACTACTCTCCTGCACATTATTGTCTGTGACACATTGCCATTTGCCTAAATTTAAAACAGGCTCCTTTTCTTTCCTTTTAGTGTCTATTTTTTTCAGGTAATGTTTTACAAATTCTAATTTTATATTTCTATGCTTTCAAAATAAATACAATCCCCATGAGACTAGGAAATTAATTTGTTTTGCTCATCAGACTCTACCAACCACCTACCATCAATATGATTTTAAAAGCTGCATATATTTGTCCAGTAAATACAATGAAGAAATGAATAAATACATGTCTGTTATATATATATAATACAGAAACCCATTGTAGTATTTTAAATAGATGCCCATGAGTAGATGTGTGCCTAAACTGTTTATTGATTATAGCATTGTGTGGAACAATGTTCAGTTTCCCTTTTATCTCTGACCAAAAAAATCAATTATACTATGAATTATTGAAAATACAGAAGGCAATTGGACAACCTTAGACCAAAAATAGTTAATATTGAATGATTTTTATCAAATATGGAAAATTACAGGGACAGTCATTAGAAGATAATAGAAATCTTGTAAATTGTTCAAAAGGAACCGAACAGTAACATGTGAAACAAGATAGATATGAAATTAGAAAAAGACTAGTTTTTTATCATAATAGTGATAATATTTGTAAAATACTTATTAAGCATTATGACAACATTATCTGATTTCTAGATATAAAAAAGCTCAACTAGTTTTTCAATAAAAATCTGCTGTAGTTGATTTACGTCCTCCATGGTAGACTGTCCTGAATCACTGTTTACAACACTATTGCATGCCTCTGCATTTATGTGCACAATTTGAACTGTAAGTCAGATTTTTTTAAACAACTATAATACAGTGATACATCTGTTATATTAAAAAGTAAGAATGGCACATATCATGAGGCAAGATCAAGAAGTGTGATCCTCATGATGTGGGGGAAGATATTAACCATGAAACGATGTTAATTGCCTTCTAAATGCCATTGATTCTGTGTGCTTATGTTATATTAACAAAAGAAATATCTATTATCTCTTAATGGTAACAGTAGAAAATAAACACTGTATTCTTAGAATAATTATATACTTTTAATAAGAGCATGTTGGTCCATGTTAAGTTTGTCTTTAGGGATTTCAATTTTACATGGGTTAGGGTTATAGGAAGCTAACTAAAAGGGAAAATGTTAATCTGTGCTTACTACAGTCTGATTTATTTCAGTAATGTAAACAATAGCAATGATATATATGTTATATGAATAGAAAATAAATCAGAAAACATAGGCATAAAGCCAACAAGAAAACCATATTTGTAGAATAATGATTTCTTTCATTAAAATTTACAGTTTTACTCTTTTATCAATGGTTATTTACAATTCTGATTGAGAAGAAAATATTTTATGATTTATTAGTTACTTTTTAATAATTGTGACCAACAATCTAATAAAAAGTAATTTAATGGAGTAAAAGTTATAATGGCTCATGGTGAGAGGTGATACAGTCTACAGATATGAAATGGTTGGTCTCAACCCAACCGTAGTTTGGATGAGGATAGATGTGAAGGCTCAAGCTCAGCTTTCTTTCACCCTTTTCCCCTGATGTTCACCCCGGAACCTCTGACCATGAGATTGTTTCATACACATTCAGGGCATCTTCCCATCAGTAACTCTAACAATACCCTCCAGACATGCTCAGATGTGCATGTCCCACCTAGGTGATCTTAAATCTAGTCAAGTTGAAAATGAAGATGAACCATCACAACCATAATACCACTCTTCATCTAATATGCATTTAGAAATTATAGGGATTTTTGAAATTATTCTGCAGTGCCAGAAATGCCAGAGGAAGACTTTTCATAGTGGCTAGACTTCTATCCTTAGTAGTTGTTAGGTACATAGGAATTGACAGAGAGCTGGAGAAATAGCACATTTTCTAAGGCAGCTAAATTATTTTAGTATTTTAGTGTTTTGACTTTACCACAACACAAATCAGACTTGACTAGGAACTTTTAATCATATAAACCCATGGCTGTAAATATTTACTTGTAAAGATATTAATTGGATTTTGAATGGGAGAAATATTTTGAGAATGATAATGTAACTATCAATTTGATGCACAAATTCAGTTAGGTACATGGAAAAGTAAATTTGTATTTTCATAAGTATAAGGCTTTAAAAGGAAGCGGGTACTTACATAATGTTAAGTAAGCATGATTTTCTGATGTTGGATTCATGAAACACTTGTCCTGGGGAGCTTACAGTATCTTAAATAATACTTTGTTTTTGATTAAATAATTGATGATGTTTTAAAAAGATGTCTCCATTATCAGTGTATTGGAAATTCCCCATTTAGTTACTCACAATGCAAGCTATTTTAAGATGCTCAACATATTTAAGGAAGTGAATGAACCTATTCAATGAAGATCCTCATAGCATTTTCTTTTCTATTATTATTATGATGATGAACATGCTTAGTATGGATATATCTTGTGTTGGTACCATCTTATCCATCTTCCCTGTTCCTATTCCATAATATTTCTGAAAATTTCAGTCAAATTATTTTGCATCAATTAGACAATGACTGTACATTTCATAAAAATTCAAATATATATATATATACATATATACATATATATATTGTTGTGATTAGTTAACATGAATTAGAAGGTGTCATTACAGCTTAAAATGCTTCATTTAAAAATTATTAATAATATTAGTCCTTCAAACATTTAAAATTTTGTGAAGACTAAAAGTGCTAAAGGTAATATCTAATTAAGCAAAATGTCTTTAAGAAAATGAGGGCTATAATTAATGAATTTACTCTCTCTTCTCCTCCTTGTTTTATAACATTAAGTTTTGAGAGCATTTATTTACCAAATATTAATGTATCTGTACAAAGAGGATAAAAATAAAATGAAAATGGCTCCTTTCCTCAAAGAGAGCTCCAAATTTTGAAGGAGATCAAAAAATATCAATCTGTGGCTGGACCTGGTAGCCTACTTCAGTACTTCTACTGCTAAAGACGCTGTGGCACATGGAGGCATGTGTGAGTTCAACAAAAATTTCCTACAAAAAATGTTTTAAGCTGAATTTTGAAACACCAGTGAGTATATTCATATTAATCTATGAAAGTATGTGAAAACAGATGCCCTGGGAAGGGCAGCCTGTTGTAAGATCAGATATGGAAAGCAGAAGACAGAGGAGAGGCATGAATAGGACATGAAGTTATTGATATCACAGTAATAGAAGGAAGCTAGAATCTGTAGATCAATGAGTATTTCATAGACCATGCTAAAGACCTTGGGGTTTATCCTCAGGAAAATAGAGAAGGGCTAGAGAGATGGCTCAGCAGTTAAGTCACTTGCTTGCAAAACATGATGGCCTGGGTTTGATTCCCCAGTACACACGTAAAGTCAGATACACAAAGTGGCACATGTGTCTGGAGTTCTTTTGCAGTGACAAGAGGCCCTGACTTGCCCATGCCTATTCTCACTCTCTCTTTCTCTTTACTTGCAAATAAATAATTAAAAATATGTCAGAATGAAAAGAAAATCGAGCCAGGCATGGTGACACTCTTTTAATCCCAGCACTAGGGAGGCAGAGATAGGAGGATCCTCATGAGTTCGAGGCCACCCTGAGACTAGGCCGTGAATTCCAGGTCAGCCTGAGCTAAAGTTAGACCCTACCTTAACAACAACAAAAAGAAAGATGAAAGAAGAAAGAAAGAAAGAAAAGAAAACAGAAATATTGAAGTATGTAAAGCACTTGTATACAAATGACTATATGAAGATATTGATTACTACTATGTCCTATATTAAATGTATACAGATACAAATTTAAAAAAGAATAAATGATAATCCTAGGTGGGAAGCTTTGAAGGTGAAAAAATATTGATAATTAATTTTGGGCAACATGATTAATTTGTATGGGTTTTAAAAAGCAGTTATTCTAATATTCAAAAACAAACTGTTGGAATTGGAAAGATGGCTTAGTGGTTAAAGAACTTGTCTCAAAGCATAATAACCTGAGTTCAATTGCCCAGTATCCACCTAAGCCAGATGCATAAAGTTGCATGTGCATTCTGAAATTGTTTGCCATGGCTAGAAGTGCCCATACTCACTCTCTATCTTTCTGTCTCTCTTTCTCCATTTCTCTGTATCTCTCTGCTTGAAATAAATAAATAAAAGATATTTTAAAAAAACAAACAAAGATAAGTGTTTGTGACTGGCTGATCCTCCCTTCAGGTTCATTGTCCATCTGAAAAAGATAAGCAAATTCTCCAACGGAGAGAGAAGTTAGTACTAGATAGATGGGATGGCCATAAATATTTTGGAGGGAATTTTATATGCTCTCTTCTAGCCCACATTTGGTGGTATCTTGATCTTGGAGACTGAGCTCATTTTTTGAACATGGTTTTGACTTATTTCCCAGTTCCAGCAAAGAAAAATATAAGTGTTTGTAATAAGGAAGAAGATATGAAGAACTATATATATGTAATTACCAGTGGGTGTGTAAATAAGGCAGTGTGAGATAAGACCTGAATGTATAAACATGCACACTATATTATCACACATATTATATCAAGCATTCATTTAATTTATAACTTTCAAAAGCCAATGAGGGATCTCTTGTCAAGAATCTATCACTCCTTCCAAGGCTCAGGATCCATTGTGGAAGAGATAGCGGAAAGAATGTAAGAACCAAAGGAAGGGTAGGACTGCTTACAATGCAATCTTCCAGACACAAATTGGCCTGGATACCCATGACCTTGCAGTGTCTGGTACTACCTACACAAGACCCTAATACTAGGAGGAAAAGATGAGCACACTAAAATAAGAGAGACTGATTGAGAGAGGCATGGATATGAGGGAGGGTGGATTTGTGAAGGAGAAAGTGGGAGAAGGGAGGGAACTATCATGGTTTATTATCTATACTTATGAAAGTTGTCAATAAAGTTAAAAAATGAACAAATTTTTGCATCTTTTTGCTATAATGTGGAGAGAAAAAGAAGCAACTTACACTGAGAATGTAAAGCATGTATCACATGATGCTAGGGATCGTTTTTAAAATATTGATAACTAGCTGGGTATGGTGGTGTATGCCTTTAATCCCAGTGCTCAGAAGACAGAGGTAGGAGGATCATCAGAGAGTTTGAGGTCACCCTGAAACTACATAGTGAATACCAGGTCAGTGGGGATTGGAGTATGACCCTACCATGGACAAAAAAAAATATTGATAACTAAGAATCCAGTTTATCTTTTACAGCTTTGCTACATATTTTGGCTATAAATTTTTAAAGAAGCAGTTTTGCAATGCTCCAAAACACAATAACTTTTGCAATTTGCAAGGCTATGTTCTTTTTACTTCATTGTCACATGTCAACTAATTCTATGGTTTACCAATGTATATCAGTTGCCTATGAGATTTTTAATTATTATAATATTTATTTCAATTGCACATTTGGAAAACTTAAAATACTTCTAAGTCTGCAAACAATTGTCATTTTCCTCTCTTTATTCAATGCACAGAAAGTAGTTAATAACTAATATACAATAAGTAAATGCACATTTAATTAATTTATAGAATCACATATCCAGCAAAGAACCTCACCAAATGACTTTAAAAAAATCAAACTTTTAATAAAATTGCCCTTCAACCTCATAGGGAATACCTGAAACCCCTCTAAGGAGTGTCCCCAGCAGAATGAGGACAGAATGAGAGAAAGGAACATATCAACACAAGATTTAGCCATACAAAATATGGTGTTATTATCTCCTTCTCTCCTCTCCCTACCTATTTCTGTATCTCTCTCTCAAATAAATAAATAAATAAATAAATAAATAAATAAATAAATAAATAAATAAAATAGCTTTGTTCTGGGTGTGGTGGCAAAAAGCCTTTAATCCCAGCACTTGGGAGGCAAAGGTAGGAGGATCACTGTGAGTTTGAGGCCACCCTGAGATTACAGAGTGAATTCCAGGTCAGCCTGGGCTAGAGTGAGACCCTACTTCCAAAAATCTTTTTAAAAAATTACAAAAATAAAATAATATAAAAATAAATATTTTTAAAAATGGCGCTGGAGAGATGACTTAGCAATTAAGGTGCTTGCCTGCAAAGCCAAAGGACCCAGGTTTGATTCCGCGGGACCCACATAAGCCAGATGCACAAGGGAGTGCACACATCTGGAGTTTGTTTGCAGTGGCTGGAGGCCCTGGCACACCCATTTTTTTCTCTCTCTCTCTGTCTCCTCTCTCTATCTCTCTCTCCCTGCTTATTTCAAGATCTCAATCTCAAATAAATAAATAAAAATAAAATATGTTGTTAATAATTAATAACTAAAATCAAGATAATGAATTAATATGATTATTTCAGTATTTGTTTCCAAGGATCTAGTGACTGCATTTGTTAAATTCATGTCTTTCATTTTAAATTTTTTCTTTCATTCCCAATTTTACCTTAGAGTTCCTTCATAAAATATGAAAAGTATAATATAAATATATTGCTAATTCTTTAGGCTATATTCTGAAGACACACTATATATACCCAGAACTCTCTTAGGCACTAGAATAAATGAGAATCAATAAGGCAAATAAAATTGTTGCCCTTAATGAGTTTAGGGCCTCGGTAGACATCAATATCTAAATTCTAAGAAGAAATACAAGGTGCAATCTTTGATTATGGATACCAAAATACTACAATCAGGGAAGACAAATATTAATCTGAAGCACTGTGGGAGAGATGGTTTTCCTGTAACCTCCAGTCTGTATACTACAAAGTCATCTCCTCTTTGTGCATAGTTTGATTATTTGGTGAACTCAAGAACTGTCTTCTGGAAATTAAAAAAAAAAGATACTGCAGAGATTATTAAAAGAAGATAGGGGACACAAGAAGATAATGAGGATGAATGTGAATGAATCAAATTATATATGTATGTATGTATAAAATTGTCAATAAATGAATAAGAAACAAAAAAAAAGAACTGTCTTCTGAACAAGGATGTGACTCTTAAATGTATGTTTGTATAAGCCCATAGTATGAGTTTTACCTGTAAAGATTATCATAATACTTCATATTGCAATCATTAAAACTCATCATGCAACTGGGTATTTATTTATATCTTTATAGTGACCATAGGCTTAAAATTTATTCTTACATGGAATTCAAAGATGATGAAAACAAGACATGAAAGAGACAAAAGTATTGGAGGAAGAAACAAGGGAAGGAGGGCAGAACCATCCAACTAATCTGAAAGTTCAAAGTTCAGCTCCAGTTGAAGGAGAAATAAAAGGCTGGCTTTAGAAAGACTCTTAGTTTGCAGCAGAATTTCAAGAAAGTCAACCTGGAGAAAAGGGGGATGCTCTAGCTAAAAGTCGCAAAGCAAGTGAGTTCCACATCTTACAGTAACATACCCCATTGGAAAACTGCCTTGCTCTGTTATTGGTTTAGAATACACACATGAAGCTTTGCCTTGGTGCAAATTGGGCAGAGGATCTGGGAAGTATCAGCAGGATTCTTCAGATCTGCTCCAGACTAGATAGAAGGGACACATTAGCATTTTCTATATATGTAAATCTTTGTACTCTTTTTATACTTACATATTCATATCCACAATGTTATTTCACAATTACTATACAACGAATAGAGACTTTTTTTTCTAAAAACTATCAAGCACATTCCAAATGGTAGCATACTTGTAAGAGGAATGTACTCAGAAATGTACGCTTAAACGCATCTTTTATGTTTCTAATCATTGTTAATACTCTTACAAATTTCTGCTTTTATAAGTTTAACAATCATAAAATGATGCGCAAATCTGATTGTAAATTGTTTGTGCGATGACATTTACCATTTCCTTGGCGTAGGAAACCAGAAATTCAGTTTTCAGCACAGTAGCATTCAAGGCTCAGATTTCCATTTGTTATAGAGTATTTGTGTTTCCTGTTTGCCTGTGTAGGCTTAAAGCCAGAGCTCTTCTTCAATTCCCTGCTCCTTCCACTTGCTTGCTCTCTCATTCAATTCTGTGCAGGGCCCTTGGTCGGTGAGCATATGGAAAATCTTGCCTTGGGACTATTGGAGAAGACATCAACAGCAGGACTCCTGGTGGGGAGCGCTGTCTTGTTTGTTCAAGTCAACCCTCTTCCCACAGACGCAGCCCCAGGCACAGGGACCCCGCAGCCAAAAATGTTTGAGAACATACAGTGTCCCAGACCTTCACCCAGATTGGCACTTCAGGCAGGAAGACAGCCCTTGCCTTAGGGCTGTCACTGTAGAGTTTGACGTTTCTTGGTAATTAGTTAACAGCATCAGGCTGAGCAGGAAGAGTGAACAAAGAGAATGCTTCACATGCGTGCAGAGGAAACTAGAAAGATTCTCAGCAGTGATGATGCCACACTGTCATCCCCTCTCTAGAAGAGCAGGTCTCGGCATCCTTAAAGAAAATGAATGTTTCTGCCATTGCTGTGTCCTTAATATTTGGCATAACCTTGGGCATAGGTGGGTCCCAATTTCTTCCACTGTAAAAGAAGCTGCTGGAAATGAGACATTACAGAATCTTTAGAGATGTAACATTCTTAGAGACCTTAACTTCTCCCATCTCCAATAAACTAAGGCTCCTTCCTTTGTTCTTGAACCTAGAATTATTTGAATTAATTTTCTGTAACTCTATACTTAATGTGGTTTTGATTGAATTTTGATACTCATGAACTGTTTACAGCTACAATTGAGACACAAGTTCCTTATTTATTCCCCTAATGTCACGCTTTTTCATGCCTCTTGTACACATATCATTACTGTATGTATTCAATACACTACCCTCAATGCCCACCACAACTTACAGATTTTTATTTAGCTTTCATATCAATCAAATAAGACTCTGAAGTTTTCTTCTGATCTATCTCTGTATAGTACCTCTCAATCTTCTTGTATTTTTCTACATTATAATAAGTTAAAATACTATGAACATACATTTATTGCTTTTTATGGGGGGTGATACTGTAGGTTTTTTTTGTTCTTTTCTATTAAATTATTTATTTAAATTTAATTCTATAAAAGTGAGTTAAAATTTTCCCTTTGCCTTTTTTGTGGATTACAAATTAGTGATATTTATGTAACTAAAGCTTTCATGAGAAAAGTATGTCAACCGATTATTGCCAATGAATTAAGGTGACTCATCTTTGTTACATGCAGATTAATAAATTAAATAGTTCACAGTGACCAATGTCTGCATTTCTATATCTGGATATTTATTTATTTATTTACTTACTTACTTACTTATTTATTTATTTATTTATTTATTTATTTATTTTTGGTTTTTTGAGGTAGGGTTTCACTCTAGATCAGACTGACCTGGAATTCACTATGTAGTCTCAGGATGGCCTTGAACTCACTGGGACCCTCCTACCTCTGCATTAAAGGCGTGCACCACCACACCCAGCTGTATCAGCATTTTAAGGTTCAACTGATAACAGTAATTGACAGTAATTTGGAAGCAGGATGGTAAATATTTTTTGCTAGCTAGGAGAAATGTATTCATTATTTATTAAGTTCTAAAATTAATAATCTTCCTCTGCTTTTATATCTTTTATTTTTGAAAGACATCTCTGTGTGTATAGGATTTTTGTTTGACACTTAATTTTTACACATTTGTATTTTAAATGGATCATGCCCTGCCCCCTCTCCTGGTCTGCAAAGTTTTTGCTGAGAAAACCATTGAGAACAAATAGAGGATCTCTTGATTTAGATATGTTTTCTTTCTTGAAAGCTTTATCCTTGTTTTTGGTTCTTGGAAATTTTATTATTTATGTCTAAGATGAAGTCCTTATTTTGGATTTGGTCTATATTGAGACATATTAGCATCATGCACCATGGAATTCCTGTGAAACACAGGGCTTAAGCACAGCTGGCTATGGAGTAATAGTTCTAGTGAGCTTGGAAAAAAAAAAAAAAAAAACGTGCTGGCTTTAGAGGTCCAGGCAGAAGCTTGTGCAGGCAATGCAGGGCGAGGTCTGGAGCATGGGGTAGGATGGAAATTCTATATTCATGAGTGTAAAGTGCAGACACATTGAGAACAGCCTCATGTGAAGACCCTGATGTGTTGGTGTTTCCTTGTTGGTGAAAGTTGGCTCTCTCTTCTCAATGTTCCAATGCAGCCTTGGTGTTTTTTTTGTTTTGTTTGTTTGTTTGTTTCCTGGTGGACAATGGCTCTCTCTTCTTTATGTGTTAATGTGTCCTTTGTTTTTTGTTGTTTGTTTGTTTGTTTGGTTGGTTGGTTGTAGACAGTTGGCTCTTTCTTCCCGAGGTGTTGATGGGTCCTTGACCCCCCCCCCAGTGGAAAGTTAACTCTCTCTTCTTGATGTGCTGATGCATCCTTGTTTTTATAGGAAGATGAAGGCTGAAAATTTCTTTGCCATCTTTCTGATGTGACTTTTAAATTACATTTTCTTTGATTGTTATTCTTCACTCCCTATCCACTCCTTTCCAAATCAATCAGTAATTTCCATTATGCCTATAAAGTTCCCCATTCTAGGCATTTTGTTCAAGTGGGATCATACAACATGTAGCCTTTCATATTTAGTTTCTTCACTTAGCACAATGATTTTAGGTCTATACGCATTGTGATATGTATTAAAACTTCATTCTTTGGGACTTCCGGTTAAGATGGCGACATAGGAACCTCGCCAAAAGAGGGAAGCGAACAAAAGCAAAACAAATCCCAGCAAAATACACTTTTCTACTAAAAAGTGAGATACATAGTAAACTTGCAAGCCCAGCAGAGAAGTAGGAGAGTTCCAGAGCGTCTGGAGCCCACAGAAGCGGCTCCACAGCCGCCGCCTGCGGCGGCGCGGCTAGGCGCCGCCTGAGACAGCTGATCCGCAGAACTTTTAAAGGCGGGCGAGGAGAATTTTCCACTCACACCGCCTCCTCACAATCTCAAGAAGCGTGGAAGGAGGACAGTAGAGACCAACAAAGAGGCTAGTGAGGAAGAGGATCGTGTAGAGGAACAGACGGACTTCAGCCGCCACTCACAGCCTCCCCTCCCCCACCACGGGTGCAAGTACGGCACAGAGACTTGGGAAAGAGCTCGCTGGCAGCATCGGGCGCAGGGAAAGCAGAGTCCCACAAACGCAGCTGACCTCCTGAATCCACGTCACAGCAAAGGAACCAAGCAGCCGGGCAGCATAGCTGTGATCAAACCCGTTCCAAAAGGTAATTTGGTTTTATTCATTGGGGAAGGGTCTCTCTTGATCACAAGCTGACCTTGGAACTCTCTACAGATCAGAAATCTTAGCCTCCCAGCTGACAGGATTAAGGGCGTGGGCTAACACATATCCTTAGGAACTGTGACTTTGTCATAATACCTGCTTTTGCACAAATACTCTGTGCTGTATTTCATTGAAGGGGTACATTGTTGAGTTAAATTTTTGGATCTTGACTGTATTCTGTTCCATTCACCCCACTTGATAATCTCATAGTGGGCAAGGGTCACTTCTGTGATTACTTTGAGAGCGTTAAGAACCACACTTAACACCTTAAACTCCCACACTGAAGACATATAATATAAGATTGATTGATACACCTAACATTACTGCAGATATTTAGAAAACCCAAGCATTAAATTAATTCAAGATGCAAAGATCTCTACATTACAATACAAGAAACACAAAACATCCAGACAATATAAATCCACCAAAAAGTATTAATATATCTGAAATGACCTTCAGTGAGGCTGACTTAGAGGACATCCCCGAGAAAGATTTCAAAAGAATGATTATAATTATGTTCAAAGAACTCAAAGAGGAAATGAAAGGGTTCAAAGACCTCAAAGAAGAAATCAAAGGATTCAAAGAAAACACAGAAAACCAATTTAATGAAATAAGGAAGTCAATACTAGACATAAATACGGAAATAGAAAGAATAAAGAAAACCCACTCAGAAATGCTAGCAATAAAGAACACAGTCAGTGAAATTAAAACCTCTGTAGAAAATCTCTCTAGTAGAATGGATGAAGGAGAGAACAGGATATCGAAGCTAGAAGACCAAGTAGCTGATCTAATACAGTCCAACAGAGAGAAAGACAAAATAATAGGAAGGTATGAATGGGAATTACAGGATATTCGGGACACTATGAAAAGATCAAACATAAGAATTCAAGGGATAGTAGAAGGAGAAGAATTTCACTCCAAAGGCATAGTAGGTGTTTTCAACAAAATCATAGAGGAAAACTTCCCCAAATTGGGAAAGAGTTGCCAATGCAGATACAGGAAGCCTTTAGAACACCAAACAGACAAAACCTGGAAAGAACCTCTCCCCGCCATATTATAATTAAACTACCAAACATACAAACCAAAGAAAATATATTGAAAGCAGCTAGAGAGAAAAAGCAAGTGACCTACAAAGGGAAGCCCATCAGACTCACAGCAGATTACTCAACACAAACTTTAAAGGCCAGAAGGGCCTGGAGTAATGTATTCCAAGTTCTGAAAGATAAAAACTGTCAACCGAGATTACTTTATCCTGCAAAACTATCTATCCAAATAGATGGAGAAATAAGGACATTCCACAACAAAGACAGGCTAAAGGAATTTTTGGCAACTAAACCAGCTCTACAGAAAATACTTGCAGGAATCATTCATGCTGAGGAGAAAGCAAAGCACACACATCAGGAAATAGGAAAAAATAAACCATACTCAAATAACAGTTAAAACAAGTGAGTAGAGGGAAAACAGGAAAAACTAAAAAATAAGAATGGTGAGAATAAACACATATATGTCAATAATAACTCTTAATATCAATGGTCTCAATGCCCCTATCAAAAGACACAGACTTGCAGACTGGATTAAAAAGCAGGATCCTACCATCTGTTGCCTCCAGGAAACTCATCTCTCAATAAAAATAGAAACCTTCTTAGGGTGAAAGGTTGGAAAAAGGTATTTCAAGCAAATGGGCCTAGAAAACAGGCAGGGGTTGCTATTTTAATTTCTGACAAGATAGACTTCAATCCAACATTTGTGAGGAAAGATAAAGAAGGTCACTTTATACTGATTAAAGGAACACTCCAACAGGAGGACATTACAATCCTAAACATATATGCCCCTAACATGGGGCTCCCAATTTCATCAAACAAACACTATTAGAATTAAGGTCAGAGATATCTCCTAACACAATAGTAGTGGGGACTTCAATACCCCACTCTCATCACTTGACAGGTCTACCCAGCAAAAATAAACAGAGAGACATCTGCATTAAATGATACCATGGAACAAATGGACCTAACAGATATTTACAGAACATTCCATCCAAATGCTGCAGAATATACATTTTTCTCAGCAGCACACGGGACATTTTCTAAAATAGACCATATACTAGGACACAAATCAAATCTTAACAAATACAGGAAAATTGAAATAATCCCTTGTACATTGTCTGACCACAATGGGATTAAACTGCAAATCAGCAACAAGAAAATATACAGAGCATACAGAAACTCATGGAGACTAAACAGCACTTTATTGAGTGATGTATGGGTCATTGAAGAAATTAAAAAGGAAATCAAGAAATTTGTAGAATCAAATGATGATGAGAATACAACATACCAAAACCTTTGGGACACAATGAAGGCAGTCCTACGAGGGAAATTTATAGCCCTAAGTGCATATATTAAGAAATTGGAGAGTTCACAACTAAACAATTTAATGCTTCACCTTAAGGCCTTGGAAAAAGAAGAACAAGGCAAACCAAAAATTAGTAGACGGGAAGAAATAATAAAGGTTAGGGCAGAAATTAATGAAATGGAAACCAAAAAAACAATCAAAAAGATCAATGAAACAAAGAGTTGGTTCTTTGAAAGGATAAACAAGATTGACAAACCCTTAGCAAATCTGACCAAAAGAAAGAGAGAAGAGACAAAAATTGATAAAATTAGAGATGAAAAAGGCAACATCACAACAGATACCAAAAGAAATTCAGAAAATCATACGGACATACTTTAAGAATATATATGCTTCTAAGTTTGAAAACCTGAAAGAAATGGATGAATTCCTTGATTCATATGACCTACCAAAATTAAATCAAGAAGAGATAAACCATTTAAATAGAACTATAACAACCACAGAGATTCAAGCAGTTATAAAAAGTCTCCCAACTAAAAAAAGCCCAGGCCCAGATGGATTCACTGCTGAATTTTACCAGACATTCCTGGAGGATCTAACGCCAATGCTTCTCAAACTTTTCCATAAAATAGAAAAGGAAGGAACTCTACCAAAATCCTTCTATGAAGCCAGCATCACCCTGATACCCAAACCGACAAAGACAGATCAAAAAAGAAAATTATAGACCAATCTCCCTCATGAACATGGATGCAAAAATTCTCAACAAAATACTGGCAAACAGAATACAAGAATTTATCAGAAAGATTATTCACCCTGACCAAGTAGGCTTTATCCCAGAGATGCAGGGATGGTTCAACATACGCAAATCCATAAATGTAATACACCATATAAATGGTCTGAAGGACAAAAATCATATGGTCATCTCAATAGATGCAGAAAAGGCATTTGACAAAATCCAACACCCCTTCATGGTGAAAGTATTACAGAAACTGGGAATAGAAGGAGCATATCTCAACATAATAAAAGCTATTTATGACAAACCTACAGCCAACATAATACTAAATGGGGAAAAACTTGAAGCTTTTCCTCTAAATTCAGGAACAAGACAAGGGTGTCCACTTTCCCCACTACTATTTAATATAGTACTGGAAGTCTTAGCCATAGCAATAAGGCAAGAGACACTCATAAAGGGGATACAAATCGGAAGGGAAGAGATCAAATTATCATTATTTGCAGACGATATGATTCTATACCTAACAGACCCTAAAGTCTCTACCTGCAAACTGTTAGAGCTGATAAACACTTTTAGCAATGTAGCAGGATACAAAATAAACACACAGAAATCAGTAGCCTTTCTATATACTAACAACAAACGTGCAGAGGATGAAATCAGGGAATCTCTCCCATTCACAATTGCTTCAAAAAAAATAAAATACCTTGGAATAAACTTAACCAAGGAAGTGAAGGATCTCTACAATGAGAACTTTTAAAAACTCGAGCGACAAATTACAGAAGACACAAGGAAATGGAAAGACATCCCATGCTCCTGGATTGGAAGAATCAATATTGTGAAAATGTCAATCTTACCAAAAGCAATCTATACATTTAATGCGATCCCTATTAAAATCCCAATAGCTTTCTTCACGGAAATAGAAAAACAATCTTAAAATTCATCTGGAAACACAAAAACCTCGAATAGCCAAAACAATTTTGCAAAACAAAAATCAGGCAGGTGGTATAACCATACCCGATTTTAAGTTATATTACAAAGCCATAGTAACAAAAACAGCGTTGTACTGGCACAAGGACAGACAGGTAGATCAATGGAACAGAATAGAAGACCCAAATATTAATCCAAGCAGCTACAGCCACCTGATTTTTGACAAAAATGCCAAAAATATTAATTGAGAAAAGATAGTCTCTTTAACAAGTGGTGTTGGGAAAACTGGACATCGGTATGTAAAAGAATAAACATAGATCCTTGTCTTTCTCCATGCACAAGAGTCAAATCCAAATGGATCAGGGACCTTGATATCAGACCTGAAACTCTGAACCTGCTAGAGGAAAAGTAGGGGAAACCCTTCAACATATTGGCATAGGTAAGGACTTTCTGAATATAACCCCAATTGCTCAGCTTAATAAAATCACTAATCAACCAATGGGACCTTATGAAATTACAAAGCTTTTGTACAGCAAAGGACACTGTGAGTAGAGCAAAAAGACAACCTACAGAATGGGAGAAAATCTTTGCCAGCTATACATCTGACAGAGGATTAATATCCAGAATATACAAAGAACTCAAAAACAGAATAATAAGAATTCAAACAACCCAGTTAAAAATGGGCTATGGAACTAAATAGAGAATTCACAGAAGATGAAATTCAGATGGCATATAAACATCTGAAAAAATGCTCCACATCCTTAGCCATCAGGGAAATGCAAATTAAAACCACTTTGAGATTCCATTTCACTCCTGTCAGAATGGCTTCCATCAAGAAAACAAAGGACAATAAGTGTTGGCGTGGATGCGAAAAAAAGAGGAACACTTCTACACTGTTGGTGGGAATGTAACCTAGTCCAACCATTGTGGAAATCAGTGTGGAGGTTTTTGAGACAGCTAGAAATAGATTTACCATATGATCCAGCTATAGCACTCCTAGGCATATATCCAGAAGACTCTTCTCACTTCCTTAGAGATACTTGCAAAACCATGTTTATTGCCGCTCTATTCACAATAGCTAGGAAATGGAAGCAGCCTAGATGTCCCACCACAAATGAATGGATAATAAAGATGTGGTACATTTACACAATGGAGTTCTACTCAGCAGTAAAGAAAATGAAATTATGAAATTTGCAGGGAAATGGATGGATCTGGAAAGGATTATACTAAGTGAGGTAACCCAGGCTCAGAAAGCCAAACGTCACATGTTCTCTCTCATATGTGGATCCTAGCTACAAATAGACAGACTTGTGTGTGAACTGGAACCAAAAATTGGTGCCAGAAACCAGTAAGCTGGTAAAAGGCTATAAGGGACGGAGGAAAGGGAAGGACTGAAGTGTATGGTATTGCACATATGTAAGTGGAAGGACTGATTACAAGGAGGGGAATGGCCTAACCAAGGCCATGGGTAGAGAATGCATAAAAGAAGGGCAAGGGGAGGGTCAATCTAATTTCAAAAGATTGTGAATAAGACTTATGTAAAACTACTTTTTGAATAATGGTACACCTAGAAGCTGTAGACTGTTACTAGAAAATTTTCAGTACCTGGGATGGGATACCTTCCAGTGAGTTGTTGGCCAAGGAGGTCCCGGTAGCCTCCAAAACATTAAAGGCTTTTGCCAAAGCCCTTGGTTTTCCTGAGAAACAGATAGTAAGACCCTATTGCTGAAGACATCACTTGCCTGAGAGGCAAGGTCACTGAGAAAGCAAGCTGGTGCTGAGCAGAAAACCTTCTCCCTGTAGACCAGCCAACTGAAAGCTGGAAAAGCTGCACTGCATGCAGAGTATGGGAGACAGAAGTCATCAGCAGTGAAAACAGTGGACGCTGAATATTCAAATTTGGCCAGACAGGCCCAAAGACTGAACGGTGCAATAGTGGCATGTCTACTCATGGGGTAACCAACTGCTCTATAATTGACTAAAGGCCCTCTCACGGGAGGGAATACATACCTGGTACTGAAAAACTAAGTAAAGTCTATGGTAGGTAAGGTCATAAGCCTTAGGGGTATAAAGCATGCCCTTATCTAAATGTATATACTATTCCCACCAAGCTGCCCGGAAAATACTACACTTAATGCTCATATTCACATATTAATGCTACTCTCACTTCTGGTTAGAGAAGCTTCTCTTTTCAGATGGCGATGACCATTGGGATGATCCAAAAGGCAACATAGTGCTGAGAAGAAGGGATGGAGAAGTGCCCAGCACTGAAACATCTCTGTCACACCCTCCAAGGCTCAGGGATCATTATGAAGAGGGGCGGATAGAATGGAAGAGCCAAAGGAAGGGTACGACTCCCTACAATGCAACTGCCCAGACAGAAATTGGCCTTGATATCCATGACCTTGCTGTGCCTAACAATACCTCCGCAAGACCCTCATAGTAGAAGTAAAAGAGGATGACATCATATTAAAAAAAGAGACTAATGGAGAGAGGGAGGGGATATGATGGAGAGTGGAGTTCTAAAAGGGAAGGTGGGAGGGGAGGGAAAAATACGCACCTTTGGTATGTAAGTATGTTTTGTTGTCAATAAATATTTAAAAAAAAAAAAAAAAAAAAAACTTCATTCTTTGTAATAACTAAATAGGACACTTTATGGACATACTGGATTTTGTAAAAGCATTTATTTTATGATGGATAGTTATTTTCAGTCTTTATATGAGTAATGTGACATTAAACATTTATACATGTTTTTGTGTAGACATTTTTTTATTTCACATGGATACACACTTGATAATAAAATTACTATATCCTCTTAGCTGTATGTTCAGCCATTTGAGGAAGTTCCAGGACATTTTTGAAAGTAACTACACTTGTACTTCCACCAGAAGTTCATAAGACAATTATGAGGAACATCTTGTTATATTTTTCCTGGACATTTGTTATGTTCTTTGCGGAAATTTTTTTAGCTAGTTTGCACACTTTTGAGTAATATTGTTTATATGTTTTATATCTTTACCTGATATTTTGTGTATACATATTTTCTATGTTTTTGTAGTCTGGCTTTTAAATTTATTTGTCATGTCCTTTGATGCATAGAAGATGTGAATTTTCATAGAATCCAATGTATTTAATTTTTGCATGTGTTCATATATGTGTGTGTGCAGGTCTTTCTGTTGGTCTCTCTCTCTGTCTTTCTCTCTTGCATATGGCAGCCAGAGGTTGATGTCATAAATCCTCATCAATCAATTTCTGTGATTTGTTGAAACAGGGTCTCTCACTAAATTCAGAACCAAGAAATTCTGTATGTCCAGCTATTCATCTTACCTTGCAGATCCACCTAAATTTGCATCTAGACCTCTAGCATGACAGGTGGGTCACCATATCCACCCAGCTGGTCATGCACACCATAGACTCAGAATAATTGTACCCACATTCCGTCCTAAAAAGTAAAATATTTTATTATACTCCAGTAAATATGCCATCATTTTATCTCATCATTAATTTATCATATAAATAATGATAAGTGTTGCTGTTTGCCGGTTCTTTTCCTCCACCACCAGCAGGTAGAGCGGAAGAGAGAGAGAGCCGGGCCAGCCTCTTCTCTCTCGAGCCTGAGCGGGAAGGCGGGTGTCAGCGACTCAAAAAACCTCCCCAAGCCACCGGGGAAAAGAAAACTACATTGAGTCGGGAGTCCGTCTGGCGGAAATCTCTCTGTTTATTGTCATGGGAAGGTATTTATATATTTTGAGGAAGAGGGTGGGAAAAAGGATGAGATAAAGGTGTAAGGGCCAATAGTATTTCACCACGTCAGCAGTAGCTGGGCGGAGGCAGTTTCGGCTCAGGTGCTGAGTCACTCCAAGGACAGGTTGCAAAACTCTAGTCAGGCTCCGGAAGTTCTACTAGGCCACACCAGGAGTAGGCCAAGTACAAACTGGCTGGGCTAACCACTAGGCTTCACACCGGGCAGGGCCCAACAGCTGTTACTTTTAGTACATAATTTTTTGGTTTAATTATAGATCATGAAGCACAATAATCTTACCAAGTCTGACTGAAATGAAATGAAAATATGGACAAATGCATAGAACACCTTAATATAATAACAAGTACTCATAAGCATAGGAAACAGAAAAATTAATGGCAAAGAAGTAATACATAGTAATACAAAGATTAATAATATTTTTTTCCAAAAGTAAAATAGGCAAGCATTAATTTATTTTATTTATTTGCAAGGTAGGAAGAAGGAGAGATAAGGAGAGAGAATATAAGCCCTAGGGCACTTTGTGCATGTGCCACTTTGTGCATATCATTGTACATGGGTACTGGGGATATGTACTTGGGCTGAACCTAGACCAGCAAGCTTTTGGAAACAAATGTCTTTAACCACCAAGCCATCTCTCCCATCATGGCAAACAGTATTTTAACACTAGACATCTAAATGAAACAGAATTAATCACAAATCTATGAAATGCATTATAAATACCATACCATTGCAAATGAAAATGAAATAATTACAAGTAATTTCTTACTTATTTAACTAGCACCTGATAAAGAGTTGATTAATTTATGAGGCAATACCTTACTCACATATTATGGGCAGAAGTGTGAATTGATTGCACTTTTCTGGAAATGCTTTTGGCAATGCAAATCAGAAGACTAAAATTATTCTATTATTTGACTCAGCATATTTTTGACTAGTGATTTATCAGAAAGAATGTGTGTATATAAACAATTTGATTAGGAAACCATATATAGTATGCAAGTTTAAGATAGCATAATTGTCTAAAATAAAAATTAGTAAATATAGAGCTTCTAAGGGTATATTTTAAACTTTAATTTGGTTTTATTTTGTTTTGAGATTGGATCTTCTGATTTTGAGATTAAAACTTCTGATTCTTATGCCTTAGCATTCTGGATGTTGGAATGAGAAGCTGTTCCATTAGGCTCACTTTAAACCATTTTAAAGCACATTTTTGGACATTTAAGATGGGAAACACATGAAAGCAAAATTTATATATGCATATAAATGCATATATATATATATATATATATATATATAATGTATATAAAGAGATACATTTAAATATTATGGCTTAAAATCTCCATACTTAGCAATGTTATTAGTGATTTTGTAAGTTTTAAATGTAGGTCTTTTTTTCCTCAATGATTATTGTTTTTTTTTTTTTTTTTTTACAATTTTATCTTCTGTCCCCACCCATGACTCGATAGCATAGTTTTTACTATGAAGAAAAATGAAAAATATAGCTGTGCATGGTAGTACCAACCTATGGTCCCAGCTATCCAAGAAACTGAGGGAAAAGAATTATGATTCAAAGTTATCATGGGCTACAGAATTAGTTATGTCAGTTTGGACAAGTTAGTGAAACTATAACTTAAAATAAAACATAGAAAGAGGCCTAGAAAAATACTTAATTGGTAGAATATTTTCCTGGCATATGTGAGGCGTTCAGTGGTTCCCATCCTGGTTCTCACAAAACAAATATATTGATCAGTCATCTTTATATTCTCCTACCATTCAGAGTGAAGTCCATTTTCTAATGTGATTTTGCATGATAATTTTCATGAAACATTTAAAGTGTCAGCAAATAATGAGACACATACAAGACCAGAATCATGAAGCAGGAAGAAACAGAAAGAGGTAAACAAAGATAAGGCCTGTGTGAGATGGAAATTCAAAGAAACTGTTGGATGACTGACAACAATTTGTGAGCTAATTTGCATACAAAGAGGAGAGAATTTCATAAGATGTTGCCATGAGATATGAATAAGATCACCACAATATTCTTTATAAGATGCAAGTTACCTTTAGAATGTTTTACTAGTTTTACTGGCTTACCTCTATTTCTTAATGTAAGAAAACATTGTGCCACATTAAAATGCATATAAAATTGAGATTTATTAGGGTTACAAATATTTATCTGAGAGAAAAGTCTATATGGATTTAATTAGGATTTCAAAAAAATCTATGTTATTTGTTGAGAATGACAATCCTAACTACATCAACTGCATTTCTGATTAGATAAAGCATTGCATAGAATAATTTTTCAGAGGCATTCCCTTGGTATTTATTGCCTAATCTATTTGGTTTTTTGTTATTTGTTTTATGGTTTTATTAGTATTGAAACTCAGACTTTTCTCAGTAGCTTCAAAGTTCAAGATTCATTGCATTAGGATCTAAGAACAAAAAGGATACACTCAAAGGGAAAATGTAAGATATTTGTATTAATCAGCATTGCATTAATATCACACAATTGAACACATTAAATTATAAAAAGGAAAGTATATTTGGCTCACAGTTCTTTCTGGAGATTGCAGTCTTGAAGACTGAGTGGTTTGATTTCTTTGGGCCACTGTCAAAAGCCAAACATGTCATTGCAGGAGAACATAGAGGAGTACACAGGAAATAAAGAGAGTTCAAGAGTCTCACAATTCCCCTCAGGAGCAAGCCTCCAGTGTCATGATGGTTTCCCATAAGTCCTGTTTTCAAAGCTTTTACCATCCACCTTAGTAGCAACATGTGGACTAATTCTATAACATATGTGCCCTAGAGAAAACTCATCTAAAATATATGAAGGCAAATGAAGGGAGTGTCATTTTAGGTAAAGTAATATTCAAGCCTACCAATAGAGAACAAACCATGTGTATAAACATAGCATATTTATTTTCTTAGTGAAGGGCTTGCCTGAATTATAAAATTTTGTCAAAGAACAGCCTGAATCAGTCAATAACAACAACAACAACAACAACAAAAAATCCTCAGGATCTAGTCCCTGAGTTAGGAGTGTATTTCTGACAGAAACCCTCACCACCACCTAATGCATGGCTGGCTTTATACCTGCCCTGATAATGTTTCTGTCATTTAAATTAGAAAATTTTAAGATATATGCAAATACAATTGGTTCTAATTCACTAGAAGTACTCAGTTGTGCCTTCAGGGACCTTCCAAAATTTCTGTTTATGATATACTATTCCAAACATGAAGCTTTCAAATGCTGAGATGTGATCAGCTATAAAAGCCATGAATGTTAATATCTCAGTAAAAACTAAGCAGTATTCTCTCCCTCCCACACCAGGCTGCCAGATTATTATAACACAACATAATATCTTATGATGATTATTATCTAGTGAGTTTTCTATGTGAAAGGAAGTATGGAGGAAAACTCCATTTAATTAAAAACATATCTTTCCACGCGTGTTGGGAGAGATTGAATGATAATCATGTGGCTTATGGCAGATAAACAATAAATAATATTTATATTGAAATACTCTTTGCACTCCTCACCACACCCACACATCCTGCAGTTACTCCTACAACCTTTGAAAATTTTCACTTTCTAGACAAAATCAAGATGATAGATTCTGTTTCACAGTGATTCTGAAGCATTTGATTGAAAAGGAGTTAAGTGTCTCCAATAGTCTTCTAAAAGAAGTATTCAATAGATTGTACAAAATAATTCTCAATTTGAGATAAGAAATGACTTTATAAATAAAATTTGAGTAAGTTAATAAGTGATGGGTATAAATATGTACAGACAGTGCTCCTAGATATAATACCAACCTGAAAATACATCATTCAGAAAGTGTTGCCTGTCAACAAGAATTTACTTAAGAGACATTAATTCCGGTTAAAATTAATCTAAAGCTGGCAATGTTTGTATTCTTGCAAAAATAAACCAAACACTGTTGTGATGATATTGAGGATGTGTTTGCACACTATAGGCAAAGGTGCACTTTATCTGCATATTAAATACTTAAAAAATAAAAATAAGACTCTAAAGAAGGTAGCCTGCAACATCATTTCTTTCTAATTTTTTCAGAAATTGTACTTGTAGAAAGTTTTGGGTTGATTAACGGACTGTACTAAATGTCACTTCCCCACCTTCCCCAGAAAGAGGCACTGCTTTTGTATGTTAATAATTTTTAGTTAAAATAATATATTTTGTTAAAAAATACTTGTCACACTTTCATGCCAAGCGGAGTTCACGAAAAAGGGTCTTGCTGCAAAGCCTAAGAACCCTGTTCAATTCCCCAGTACCCTCATAAAGAAAGATCCACAAGATAGCACATGCATCTGAAGTTCATTTGCAATGGCTAGAGGACCTTGTGTGCCCATTCTCTCTCTCTCTGTCTCTCTCTACCTCGTTCCTTTATTCTCTCCCTTATGAAATAAATAAATAAATAATTAAAAACAACAATTAAGTTATGTTTTTACCATACTCTCACAGGTGATGATAATGTATTAAGCATGGCCTTACTGCCCACACAAAGTTACACCCATAAAAAAAGTGGAAATATTAGGTCACATATTTTAAAAGTTTAATGCTATTTTAGACTTTATTTATTTATGAGAGATAGAGAAAGGGAGAGAGGGATAGTGAGAATGGGTGTGCCAGAGCCTCTAGCCACTACAAGTGAACTCCAGACGCATGTGCCACCATGTTCATCTGGCTTACGTGGGACCTGGAGAGTCCAACCAGGGTCCTTAGGCTTCACAGGCATCCACCTTAACCCCTAAGCCATCTCTTCAGCCCCCAAAAGTTTAATACTATTTTAAAAAGAGAATAGAGGGCTGGAGAGCTGGATTAAGGGTTAAGGTGCCTCCCTCCTAAGCCTAAGAACTCCTGTTCAATTCTCCAGGTCCCAAGTTTAGCCAGACTTGCAAAGTGATGCAAGGGCACAATGTTGCACTTGCCCACAAGAGAGCGCACACATCTAGAGTTGTTCATAGTAGCTGAGAGGGTGTTGGCGTGCCCATTCTCTATCTGCCCACCCCTGCCCCAACTCTCTCCAAAAAAAAAAAAAAAAAAAAAGGGGGAGAGAGAGAAATGAGGTCTTGTGCCTGAAAAAAAATTACTGAGACCAAAATATGACATGATATGATATATGTGATATAGATATACCATGCACATCTGATGTGTATAGGATAATAGATGTATCATATGACACAATATAATATATAAAACTAGCTGTTATCAAAAACAGATCAACATGACAAATCCATATTTTCCCTTGCTCCCTCCCCCAGCACTGGTCATTGGATCTAGGAACCCATGCATATTAGGCAAGTGCTTTAACCTCCAGCTACCCCACACTCATTTATCAAAGAGAAGCCAGGATTTATTTGAAACATACCAGCTATGTGGTCCCAAATTAGCATATAAAATTAAGAATATCACTTCACCTTTTTAGATTCATTTTCTACATTTATGTAATTGGCATGAAAACAATTGCTTACCATAGGATAATAATGAATAGCAAGTATGATAATATGTAAACAATTTTAACAAGTATTTCTACAAATATTTAACTACTTCAACAATTTCACTGGTTCCCATAAAAGGACAATGAAGATGTACCCCCTTTCTTCCACCTGCATTCCACTTCATCATTATTTGTAGAATGCACATATCTTGGATAAACTTTAGAAAAGACAGTGAAAAATGAGGACAGAAGTGGTCTTTTATATAGAGAATAAAGAAATAAACTGGAAGGGGAGAGAGAGAAAGAGAGAGAGGGAGAGAGAAAAAGAATGCTGGTAACTGACAAGAAATTCCCATGTGAGATCATCTTTTCAAACACAGAAAACAAATAATAAAAAGAACATCATGCATCATTTGAAATGAACAAAAGAAGCCATGGTTAAAATTTTAACAAGTTAGAGCTATTAACTAAACAAATCCTGACAGCCTTCTAGTCACACAGGATCCTAACAAAGGCTTGATTTGTGAGGCAGCCTTAATAGGTCCCTCTGCATTTTCCTCAAACATTCCATTTTGTTTCTTGACTGTAGATCCTAAGATGCCATTCACTATTCTCTCTTTGAGAAACACAGCTGTAAAAATGCACAGCTAGCATGTCCCTTTATCAATTATCAGAAGTAAGAATCACTCCTGCATCCGTCTATATTGATCCTTTCCAAAATGACAGACATTGGGAAAAATGAATCAATTGATTTGGTTAAGCTTTCAAAATGGACACTTTCTTAGACTAGGACATTTTCTTTCAAATGTTAACTTGCAAATAGTTCCAACTGACTAAACTCTAAAGCTGAAAAATTATGAATTATGACATACATAATTAATACATGTAAAAGCAAGGAGACCTAATAGAAATACACTTTAATGAACATGTTCCAAATGCAAGGCATTATGATGTCTTTTATACTCAAAAAGATAAAGATGGGCAGGAAAAATTTACTTTGCAATCAAGAAAACTAAGTTCAGCCGGGTGTGGTGGCCCACGCCTTTAATGCAATCAAGCCACCCTGAGAAAACTAAGTTCTGGGAAGTTTGCAAAAACCAAAAAAAAAAAAAAAAAAAAAAAAAGAAAGAAAACTAAGTTCAGAAGTTTGAAAATAAAAATCCCTCTATTAAAAAAAAATCCCTCTATAAACATTACATGTAGGAGAGGAGACAAAAATTCATTCCCTGTCTTCACCATCTAGCTAGGAAAAATATTGCTATTGCTAATAATACTTGTTACATTCTGTTCAAATTTATATTGAGTCATTATATTTTCATTTCATATAATTTTAATATGAACTGAAAAAATAGAACAGTTAGGCCTACTTTTCTTATTGAATTACTTCAATTTCCCACCAAATGCTCCTTTCAAATTTGTCTGAGCAGTTGGCTAAGATAAATGTGTTTACACACACACACACACACACACACACACACTTAGCCAAGAACAAAGTTCCTATTTTTACTTTGTGTTTTGAATATATGCTTTAACTCCTAAAGTGGCATCCATTGTTTTGGATATTTGCATTGATGGACACTACTCTTAGAAAGAGAAATAAATGGGTCTGGAGAGAGACCTTAGCAGTTAAGCGCTTGCCTGTGAAGCTGAAGGACCCCAGTTTGAGGCTCGAATCCTCAGTACTAGACAAGGTGGCACATGTATCTGGAGTTTGTTTCCAGTGGCTGGATGCCCTGTTGTGCCCATTTTCCTCTCTCTCTCTCTCTCTGTCTCTGTCTCTTTTTCTCTGTCACTCTCAAATAAACAAAATTTAAAAAGAAGAAAAATAAATTTAATACTTCTCCATTTGTATGAAAATTACCATTACAAAGAGTTAATGTAATCGAGGATATGAAAAAGGATTTTGTTGAATTTTCAGAATCATATTTATGTAAAATTTACACATTTCACTCAGTTAAATACTTATACTTTTGCTTGACTTGGTTTAACTCACTATAAAGCACAATTATTTTCCTAATCAGACTTTTCATATGTGCATTGTTTTAACCACAATTTAAATTATTTTTCCCTCTCTAACTATCAAGCATCTCTCATCTCAGCACATTTGTGAACATAGTCAGAGTCTTTGAATGGTACTGTTTGCCTCAGGTGTGTTTTGTAATGGAGGGAAAAGGAAGAGTAGAGAAGACTTAGGAAGTTGCTTTCTGTTTGAAACTTTAGTATGCACTAATCTATCCATGAAGTCCAGGGTTAGTGTTCCTGAATGCCACATACAATATGCTACATCCATTTCTTAAGGAGAAAAAGTGTAGAGAAAGAGAAGGTGAGCTTGTGAGGTAGGGTGGGGCATAAAAAGCAATGTCCGTTCATGTGTACTTCTAGACTAGT
Organism: Orientallactaga sibirica; assembly: GCA_036365145.1. Lineage (NCBI taxonomy): Eukaryota > Metazoa > Chordata > Mammalia > Rodentia > Dipodidae > Orientallactaga > Orientallactaga sibirica. Next base: position 5,790,250 of record JAEOAD010000083.1, read on the forward strand.
GTGATAAACTTTCTTGAGTGGCAAGAAACTCTACAATACATTTAGTTTTCATGCATATTTTCATTGGAAAAACTATGCACATCTCATTGATGTCCTTATAAAAAATGAAATTGATATTTTCATGTGTTCAAAATAAAAGATCTATGCTAAAAATCAATAAAATAAGATGTTCTAATTTAAAAGTACATATGGAAATATTCTATGATGTAGAAATCAAATAAACTCCAATCCACATTCAGAGTTAGAAAAAAATATCTGTCCAATAAGCAAATTCAAAACTTATACCATTTAATATTAGAATATTTTCAGTACAATGGCAGGAAATTTTATCTTGATGGTGTAGCATAAAATTCAGAGAGCTTTAAAACATCAAAATATAATGCCATAAAATATATTAAACTGATAAATGATATCATAAACATTTACTCTTAATATTTCTTCCAGAAGTATAACATATGAGCTAAGTGCAACAATAACAAAAGTGAAAAAAGCAATAAAGGAAATATATCCCCACATAATCACTTATTGTGTAGCCTCATTCAAAACATCATGAAGTACTTGGTAATGGCACTTATTAAAAGAAGGAAATTGGACAATTAAACTTTGACATGCTTTATGTAAAGAAATACTAGGGAGCATTAAATTCATCTTTCACCTAATATTGTAAATTAATGGAAACACGCTTATTTCATTAAAAATATATATTTCTATATTACTATGATATTAAAATTATTCACATGTGAGCCTGACAGAATTATATCAAACCTTTAATTTTCATAGGTACCTATAACTGATACTACAAATACTTATTTGTGCTGTTTTGTATTTAAAATATTACCTTCAGAGCAGATATTAATTCTAAAATTGGATATAAATAAATCTCATTAAAATTAATTTTAAGTTAAACCTTAGTGTTTATAAGACTTTTGAGGGGTACTATATTAATGTCTAAAATAAAATAATCACCTCCTCCCCAAAGAAATGATGAACAATGTCACCTGAATAGCATGTCTTATTCCTCCACAAAAGCATATCATATTCTTGCTTCATTATTATTTTAGAAACCCCACTTTTCAACCATCCACAATATGGGGCATCATTTATATCAAGTGTAATTAGAAAACAGTTTGGAAGTTGGAGATATTCCTAATTTAAATCAATTAAAGGGAAAGTTGTCAGATTCACTTTGGGTTTGCTTATCTCTCCCTTCACAGTGCACTAAAGAGACCTGTCTTACACCAGGGTTATGTCATGATCTATAGTGTAGAAATCTAGGAGTGGGTGGTTGCAATTAGCATCTGAGAGAGTCTTAGCTTGGCTATGAGAAGCAGTGGGGACAAAAGAAGGCATTCCAGGATTCTACACTGAAAATGCTCTGAGAGTGCTTCCATTCACAAATGACCTATCTCTAGTTGGTGGGGCAGGCAACTGTGTACTCCAGTCCTATTTCTGTTCCCAGTGAAGAGCTCTTCTTTCCTCCCTCACCCATGCCCTGAATCCTACTGTGTCACAGCTAATCTGGTTATCAAGTGGGAAAAGCATGTCAGGTAGCAACTATTTAAGGAGCACAGTCTTTTTACTGAGCAGATCATTACAAGTCCTGTAGCTCTCCATTGCTAAAATAAGGTTCCTTGCCTTATCTGTCACCTACTCATATTTGGGTTAGTTTCAAAATGTGTGCTCCTTCTCCAAGTCTCGTATATAGAACTACTTTCTATATAGTAATTTCACGCATTCTGAAATCATCATTATCTGCCAAGATAATGGGGTAAAATATATTCTATATTGCAATCTTATATATAAATTGGGGCACAAGGCTTATGATTCATTTATGTATCTGCCTACATTTTAAGCTTTAGCCCATGAAACAAGGGCTGAGTTTTAACAATCTGTATTACTGAAGTACACAAATGATTATGAATGAATGAATAAATAAATAAACATATTTTGCATTTATTTATGTAGAAAATCACAATTTTCTAAGGAAGACTTTCTTAAAAATTTATTAACAGTATGAGAAAATGAAAGACTGAATTTGGTAAGGTAAATACTATGAAAATGTAGAATGTAGTATACTTATATAATAGCATGTCAGTAGATATATTTATACTGGATTTTAGAAAACAGACTGCATAAGTATCATTGTACAGGATAGTAAATAAACAACTTTGTATTAGAGGTTAGACAATCTGATTCATAATTCCTTTTTCTACAATTAAAGTAAAAATAAAAGTCAAGATAATCACCCAAATAATTAGGGGTGATGAGATTTCTTTTCTCACTTATGTTGTGCATTTTATAGTTCCTTTCAGATTTTAAGTCTCCTAGGTGAGAAACTCTGTTCTTTGAGCTTCCACAATTGTCTCATCTGGATATGGGCTTTGTGGATGATTCATGGATGGAAAGCTGTCCACTCACTGCTACAGAAGGAAGAGGTTCCAAGGATTTCAGTTCTTTTGCTTCATTTGTTTGAGTCTCAGTTTACCATGGCCTATTTTGAAGGGCTAGAACAGCATGGGAAATATCAGGATATTAAGGGTAGATTAGCATTATGAGAAGTGCTTGAGCCATTCCTTAATACTGAGCTTAAATTTTCTATGCTATAATGTCATTTAGGTGTTACATGCATTTCATTCTCCTTACTGTGAGCAATAACTAAAAAGGGCAACTTAAGGAAGGAAGTTCATGGGCATATAGTGCATCATGGCAGCAAGGACATGGCAGCAGAAACATAATGAGGCTAGTCACATTGCATCTTCAGGGAAGAAGCAGAGAACAGTGAATGCATGCACTCTGCATGTTCTTTTCTTTTTAGGCAGTCCAAGATCAGCCTATGAAAAAGTGCTGCCATTATTTAGGCTGGGTCTTCTCAACTCAAATAAACTGATCTTGAAGACTCCTTACAGATATGCCTACAGATCTATTTCCAAAGTGATTCTAAATCTATAAAGTGGGCAAGATTAATCATCATAGGCACTTTTATAAATTAAGATTTTTAAACTGACCCTGGATATTCTAATTCAATGTTCCTGGATTCAAGCCCAGAAATGTTCATTTTAAACAAGCATTGGCCATCATTTATATATATAGGTGTTTGATTAACCACACACTAAGAAATGTCACTTATTTTTATATTCAGTACATGGGGAATATCATTCCTTTCCCCCTTCTATTCTCAATAATCACTCTGCCCTTTCCTTTCCCTCTACATGAGTAGAGGGAACAGACAGTTTGAGTTTGCTCCAGAAATCTCTAGGAGGGAACAAAGTGGAACTATCACTGTGTTGAGGCATTCTAGCTCCAGTGAATATTTGTTGAAGTTATTTTTTCTTCTCTCTTAGTTGACAGCTGCTTAACAATCAATGTTACTCTGCAACCATTCACTCATTATCTACAGAAAGAAAACAGTAGAAACCTTTATTCTGAGTCCCCTCTCAAGTTAATGTCATCCTGAGAACTTTTGGTATATTTCAACCTATTCTTCAACAATGATTTCCATTCAGGTCCAGCCACCAATACTGTCTGAACTTCTTGGCATTTTAGTGATAGAAATCAGATACAACAAATTAGACCCAATGCAGAAAATAAAATAAAGCAAAAATAAATAATCAAAACTCATGTTTGAAATATAGAAACTACATATCTGTAAAATACATAAGGAAAATTTTGGTAAAACACAAATCTACCCTCAGAAAAGGGAATTAGTATGGAGGAAATAGTCTTGATGACTAGAGTGGTTTTCAAGTTATGTTATTGAAGAATCTTTTAAGTTGTTCCAGTTTTATATTACAATGAATACATTTCTTGTATATCTTGAAATAATTTATTTAATGACACTTATATAATGCATTTAAAATATTTTACTGTTACATATCCTAACAATAACATTAAATTAGTTAAAAAATTGGGGGGGGGCTGGGGATATGGCTCAGAATTTAAGGGTGTTTACTTGAAAAAGCCTGCTCACTGGAATTCACTCCTCATCATCAATCAAACAAAGCTGAACCCAAAGTGGCACATGTGTCTGTGATCCCAATTTACCTATGATGATAGAAGGCAGAGCCAGGAGAAGCCAAATCATACACATGAGCTAAACTAATATCCATTTGTAGTGCCTAGAGAACCTGCTCAAGGTAGGCAGTAAGCAACACAGACACATTGAGGCTGTCATCTGAAGTCTACACACATGTTGTGGCTTGTTGCAATGTACCCCCAACATACACACATGTACATAACCACACACAAATGAAAAGAAATTGTTCCCTTGGAAATTCTCCTTGAAACAGAAAAATCAGCAAGTTACTAGAAAGCTTTAGATTGCAAAGAAAGAGTCTACAAATGTCAAAGGTATGTGTCATGCAACATCCACAGCATTCATAAAATAGAGCCCATGCCCATGTAAAACACTTTTGGAGGAGTTTTTTTTTTTTTTTTTTTTACTGCCTCAACATAAGCTACCTGCAAACAGATGTTTTACCTCTTTTCCAAAGTACTGTATTTTAATATTTTCATTTATTTTCAAGAAGAGAGAGATAAGAAGAGGGAGGGAGGGAGAGAGAGAGAGAGAGAATGGATGCACTAGGGCCTCCAGCCTGCAAACAAATTCCAGATACATGTGCCACCATGTGCATCTGGCTTATATGGGGGATTGAATCTGGGTCCTTAAGCTTTGCAAGGAATCAACCTCTAAGCCATTGCTCCAGTCCCAAAGTACTATGTTTTATAGGAATTTATGATTAGACACACATAAACACACATAAATATAAACATATGTACCTGGGTATGCATGGTATTGATGTTTCAAGTGATATGTTCTTTATTGACTGGGATGTTTATTAGGGATATGGAAAATGACACCAAAAATGTTGGATATACACATTATGATCACTGTAGAAAGAGGAGAAAGGATTCCAAGGCTGACAATCAGCAGAGCTAAGCCTTGGCTGTACATTTTAATCACCTAGAAAGCTTTAATAAAGACATAGCACAGCCCTCCCTTCATACATTTTGATAATCTGATTAAATCATCTAGTGGAGCTCAGGCCACATTAGTTTAAATGCTCCTCAGTTGACCTTAATACACAAACTGGGATGAAAAATTACTAGATTAGAAAGGTTCCTGCAGCAGTTGATGGAAATCTATAGAAAATGTGGACCTAAATCAATTGGTGAACATTTGAAAAAAAGGATATCTTGAAAGTTTTGAGATCTGGCATAAGTAATGTGAGGAAGTGTTCTGAAACATGAGGAAACCAGTTGCAGAGGTATGAAATGGAAGACAATACATTGGGGCACTTTGACAGTAAGAAACAGAGGAAGGAGAGGAAAGAAAGAGGATGAGGAAGAATAGGAGATTTAAAAAAGAAGAAGAAAGAGAAAGAAGGGGGTGGACTATTCATTTAATACATGAACATTTGGGCTAGAGAGATGGCTTGATTCTTAGGGCACCTGACTGTGAAACCTAAGGTCCCAGGTTCCGTTCTCCAGTACCCTCATAATGCCGTATGCACAAAGTGGTCTATGCATCTGGAGTTTAAATTTAAAAGTAAGATGTGAACATTCCATTCTCAGTGACCTTGGCTTATGGTTCTCAATCTGTTTTTGAAAAGGAACTGTATAAACGATTTGGAACCACCTGATGCTCTTTACAACCTATGGTCCCAGTTAATATGAGGTAAAATATTTGGTTCATTTGATTTCAACAATTGCTGGGAGGTATATTTGAGAAAGACTAACTTTGTAACTAAATTTTTTCTAAATTATTAGTCACCTCCTAGCAATTGATCATAGAGTATAGCCAATGAAATATTAAAAAGAGTTTGTGCTCATAAAATTGTATTCTAAATGAGTCAGGTGAGTTAAGCAGAATGAAAAGCTGGCTTTGTTTGTATACTTTTCTGATGAATCCTTGAAACAGGGCAGTAGAAGAGTCTAATGCAGGTGACGATGCTGAGATCATGAAATGGGTAGTAAGAAAACACATAAGCAGTGAATTCCAAATGACTCCTACAAAAGTATGTTACAAAAGATGGACCTGAGAATATAGCAGCTACAATTCTCTGAGCAATAGAATAATTCATAGCAATGAGGCAAAGACTATTCATCTAAAAAGTAGTTTAGTGGCTAAATAAGGGCTTGCCTACTAATAATAGTTTGATATACTAAATGAGTTCAGTACTTTTCTTGAGAACATTAATTTTGAAAAGCAAGTTGTCCTACTTACCATCCCATTCTAGATTGAATTTATGTGTGTGTGTGTCAATATACATATAATATGTGTGTGTCCCTAGGTATTTGCATACATCCACATATACTTAAGAGTCAGTTCTATGCAAAAGCAATGCTCTGTATTATCTATAAATGATAGGTATGAATTATTCCATCCTCATTACTGAAATCATTCTGAATGATTTGTCGGGTAGTTGCTAGGTTTATTTTAGTACACTAATCAAGAACTTTCCCCACTGTTCTTCTCTCCTTGCTTGGGTTTATTTGTGTATTTGGTTCCCCCATAATTGTTTTGTTAGTTGGAAATGGAAAGGTGAGTATGAGGTTCCAGTCTTTGTGTGCACCTGATTTTGCCAATGATAATCACAATTTCCTACTTAGTGATCCAGGTCTCTACATGCACAGAACATTTGGGAATTTATGTCAGTACTATATGAGTATGTGAACAAATGATAAGAAATTAATTAATAGGCATTAGAAGGTATTACTCTGCTTACAAATTTTCTCTGTTTTTAAATGTGAATTAAGGGCAATCTTAAAAATTTGAATTACTATTTACATTACTCATTTTCATTTCTTTCTATAGTGTTTTGTGCTTATTATATTACATTTTTCTCCCTCCTTTTAAATATGTTATACATTTCTGAAATCATCCTGAACATCAAAATAAAAATTTTGATTTATTTTTTTCTGTCTGGTCTTAATTTTTATTACTATAACATTAAAGTTTAGATAGTATGTTTACTAGATAGTAGTGAAATTAGTCAAACCATATTTGGGCTTGAAAGGCTTACTTTTTTGCAGCAAGGTGAACTTTACTATTTACTAGAAAGTCAGTGATGGTTTTATCTAGAGCAGTTCAATACTTTTCATGTAGGATTTTATTGACTCTTGTGACTACGGTAACTATCTTGTTCACTCTCTCTGTGTTTATTATGTTAAAGATTTATGCAATGGGAGTATAGACTTTTTGAGTGAGTATGAGAGAGAGAAAGAGAGAGAGAGAGCGAGCAGGAGTTACAGCCAAAAATAACAATAATAAGGAAAACATAGCGTATTCTGTTTGTCTTTCACAGAGTTGTAGAATTTTTATTTGTTCGCTGTGGCAGTCAACTATAATGAAGTTTGAAAATGGTCAGTCTGAGCTAAATCTGCTACATCTCAGGAGAAACAAGAAGTACCATGAATTTGAAGTCAGCTTGGGTCACATAATGAGATCCTGTCTCAAAAAGTTAAAGATAAAATTTAAGGAAAATGTTTTTAGACATTACAACAACATCCTAATCTGCTAAAATTTTACTTTTAAGTATATTTCAAGAGGAAACCCACTTAGTGGCCATCATTTTGATGATGTATTTTAAACTTACAATGTAAGTGATATATGACTTCATGTCTAACACAAATCCTTTTAAAGTCCATTTGTATTGACACCCAAATGTTGTATCACTGCAGTTTGTCTGTTGGGCCACAACAAGCAATGGCAAATATCATGTAATGAACTAAAGAAAAGAAAGAAATCATGTACTATATTTCCCAAATTAAGTAAATCTTTTTCAAGACACACAGACATGAAGCTCTTGTATGTTCCTATAAGATAAGGATATAGGCGATATTGTCTAGCGTTTGTTATATTTACTGGAATAGCTAGTTTTACAATATTTGTGAGAGTTGGTAATACTCCCCCAAAGGCCAGCAATACTTTTCTATTAAATCTGATTTCTATACCTAGAGATAAGAAAGTAGCTGTTAACTTTATATTAGTTTTGATAAGGAACAGGCAACATGATCTTTTTTTAATTATAAGAGACAAAACACATGAGGTGATTTCATACATTCTAGACTCTCAAAAGAAACATGGATAAAATTCATTCATAAGACTAATCATATAGATGAATTTTTAAAGCTCAGAGATTTTTTTTAATCATAAAGTTTTTGCTTAGATTTTGAACTAGCTTAGCTATATTATAAAATAAACATTTTTCCTGAAGATTCCAAAGTGATTTAGATGAGAAACTAATAATCAAATTAAAAATCAAATTATACTCTCAACCAATAGAACAGCTGTTAATAAAAATTTTAAATATATATACATAATTAGTTTTTTACACTTTTTAAATATATATATATATATATAGATATAGATATACATACATACATATATATATATATATATATAAGAGAGAGAGAGAGAGGAAGAAGAGAGAGAAAGAGAGAAGGGCATTGAGCCAGTGCAAACATACTCCAGATACATGCACCCACTTGTGCATCTGGCTTACGTGAGTCCTTGAGAATCAAACTGGGATCCTTTGGCTTTGCAGGCAAACACCTTAACAGCTAAACCATCTCTCCACCCCTATAATTAGTTTTTATTTCATGCCTTTAATCAAGTATTGTGTCTGTATAATTTTAGACTCTTCTCTTTTAATCAGAATAAAATCATAAGAGAAAGTGAAATGTGGACTAGGTTTACAGAATTCCACTCACATATATGATGGATAACAAAGGCTAGTTGACACATACGTAGTAAAAGTATGAGGTTTAGCATATAAAAAAAGAAAGATTTTTCTTCTCTCCTAATTATGTGACTTGTCCATCCACTCAACTCATCAGTGTAGGGTAATCAGTTCCTACTATAATGAATAAATTATAATTGTACATAATTTTTTTAATACTCAGAATATTCAAGAATGAAAGCTTAATAAATAAACTCATGTTACTTGAAAAAGTTGCCATCCGCAGGGAAATTTGCAGAAGAGGGGGCTGAAAGATTGTTAGAGCCATGAGTTGGGTCATTATGCACAGAGTCATTGCTTCTCCTGCATAACTGATGGCTACACCCATAAGGCAAGACCTACATTTCCCATGGGGAGGACAGGGAGAAGGCTAATGATGGTACCAACATGGCTGTGTATGCTCTATATACATAACTAATAAAAATAAAATAAAATAAAAAGTAGCCATCATTTTGTTGAAATACTTTAAACTTACAAAATAAGTGATATTATGTGACTTTATGTACAGCACAAAAACCTCACTATAGTTTGTTTCTAGTCACACCTAACTGGCCTTTAAAATATTGTTACTATACATTTAACTTCTAGGATATCAATACATTAATATCATTTTTTCACCTTACAAAATTAATTGATCCTTAAAGAGATTGAAAAGAGACATAAGTGCTTGCCTCAACAGCACATACACTAAAATTGAAATGATACAGAGAAAAGAGACACCATATCACCACCCTTAATTTGTGTGTGTGTGTGTGTGTGTGTGTGTACCTTATCATGATGAATAATTTTTTTCTACTGATTGATTTTTTTTTCTCCACTTGAGTTTTCATTTTTGTCATCATCCTTTCCTCCTTTGTTTCCCTTGTATTTTTTGAAGGGTTGATATAGGCTGGGTCCTTCTATTTGTTGCCTCCAAGAAACTCACCTTTCTACAAAGGATGAACACTATCTTAGGGTGAAAAGATAGAAAATGATGTTCTAAGCAAATGGGCCTAGAAAACAAGCAGGGGTCATTATCCTAATATCTGACAGGGTAGACTTCAGACCAACATTAGTTAGGAAAGATAAGAAAGGTCACTTTATATTGATTAAATGAATGCTCCAACAGGAAAGCATTACAATCCTAAACATATGCACCTAACATGGGGGCTCCCAATTTCATTTAACAAAAAAAAATCTCTATTAGAACTAAGGTCACAGATAACAGCAAACAGAGTTGTAGTGGGTGACTTCAATACCCCACTCTCATCAATTGACTGTCATCCCAGTAAAAACTAAACAGAGATGCATCTAGATTAAATGAGGTCATAGAACAAATGGACCTAACAGATATACACAGGACAGTTTATTCAAAAGCTGCAGAATGCACATTCTTTTCAGCAGCACATGGAACATTCTCTAAAATAGACCGTGTATTAGGACACAAAGCAAATCTTAACAAATACAGGAAAACTGAAATAACTTTTGCATTCTATCTGATCACAATGGGATCAAACTACAAATGCAAAGCTATAGAGCATACATAAAATCATGGAAAATAACATTACATTATATTATAGAAAACTTTGGGCATTTGCTTGCCTTTTTTCCCTACTAGTTTTTCGGTTCTTATTTTTTTCAATTAAAAGACTTTTAGGCAGTTAATTTTGAATAAATTATTTAAACACTTTAGCATTTGTGCCTTCATTAAAAAAATGTACATGACCAATTTTTAAGACACATGGAATTAAATACCCATAGGCATTCTATACACGGTCAGCTCACAGTGAGTACCTAATAAGTATGACTTCCCCTTCAGTTACTTTGATTAATTCTTCAGTTTTATTTTGTAGAGTTTTTCTATACATTTTGTATAAACTTGGGAAAGTTTACCAACTTTCTAGTTTCTATTTTGTTTCTCCCCTTTTCCTTTTCCATTTCCTCACTCTCAGAGGCTATAAACTATGCTGTGTCCATAAGTAAATAAAAAGAAATATCCTTAGCTCACCAACAAAGAACATGTTTGTACAAACATAGTATACTCACATGGAGTGTCAAGATTTCAAAGCCTCTCCAAGGAGTCCAGTAAACATCTAAGGAAAAGTGGTTATGAGTCCCTTTCAATGTAGCAGAAACATTCTTCCTAAAGAAAGTTGGGCTGTATACAGGCCAGATTGTTATTCTGCAAGGCCTTTAGAAGCAAGGGAAAAAGTACATGCATGCAAAAAAAAGTATTGTTCACTCAGGAAAGGGGTTTCCTTGAGAACCATGGTGTGTTTCTGAAGTTTACTGTGGTTAACATAAAGAAAACTATAATCTTCCTGACTATATTCTTTCCATATGATAATTACTTGTGTTAACAATATGTACTAAGCAAATTAAATATTTTAATATACAGTATGCTTTAAAGATGCTATGAATTGTATTAAAGAAACTTAATAATATTAACACTAACTTTTCAATTACTATTCTTTGAAACTCTCCATCTGTGAACCTGTCTGTATCTGTGATAATTGTAGATTCCTCAGAGGATTTTTCCAAGGGCAAAATGAACGAATGATTGAGGGATCAGAGTAGTACATAATTTTTAAAATGCCTTTGGACAACGATTGTTTTACTTCTTCCATCCTATTAAAACATTGACAATTGCTACCTTTGTTATTTGATGTCTCTTTTCAAACAATGAACATTTTAAGAACTTCTGATGCTTTCCAAAAGCAGACCTTCTAAAATTCAGACAAAGAAGATGGAGAGAAAAGAAATATTATAGGCAGGTTAAAAAATGCAATAAGAAAAAAACGTCATGTAAGAAAATACTAAATTTAAAATATAAAGTTATTATCCCTATAAAGAAGCAGAGAGGTAGGGTCAAAATCACATTCTTTCATTACACCTCCTTTTTTTAATAATGCATTTATTCATTGATTCAAGGAATAATTACTAAACATATATACTATTTCAGTCACTATTATAGTTTCTATGTATTATGAAATTAACCAAAAAGTACAAAATTCAGCCCTAATAAAAAGTAAATTCTAGCCATCCCATGTGGAGCCCTGCCTGGTTTGGTTCCATACTAACTGAGACAGTGTTTTAGAAATATTGTGGAGAAGAATAAGATGAATATTAGGAGTAACCATGAAGTGTTTGGATGGGGATGAAAGACCATAATTTTAAACAAGGGCACAGAGAAAGATGCATTGAGAAAGTATAAACAAAAACTTGAAGAAGTTAGAATTTTTTAAACTTTTTATTTTTATTTATTTATTTGAAAGAGAGAGGGAAATAAACAGAGAGAGAGAGAGAGGAAGAGAATTGCATGCCAGGGCCTTTGGCCACTGTAAATGAACTCCAGATGCATGCGCCATTTTGTGCATCTAGCATACGTGGGTCCTGGGGAATTGAACCTGGGTCCTTTGGCTTCTCAGACAAGTGCCTTAGCCACTAAGCCATCTCTCCAGCCCAAGAAGTAACAATTTTTAACATTGTGGACATATTAGGATGAAATATTCAAGGCAGTAGAAACAATCAATGCACAGGTCCTAGTTAGGAATGAATCTGGGCTTTTATTGGAATATGCATAGCAGTGAATTTGGAATGGAATAAGAGGACAACCTATGCTTTGAGGTTGGAGAATTAATGAGAGAAATTTCAGATAATGGGAAACCATGTCAATTATTTTAAGGGCTTTGGCCCATTTTCGCCAATAGATGGGAGAGTCATTCTGCATTATGAACTAAAATTAGGTTAAAGAAAGGGAAAATAACAAAGTTAGGAAGTAGCAAGTTTTTAGTTGCTAGACATGTTTTATTACAGCACTGATGGGTTTTCTTGAGAACTTGAGTATGGGTTACAAGAGAAAGATAATATTCACGATGACTTCCAAGCTTTTGCCCTGAGCAACTGATAGGCTGTTGTTTGCTTTGCACAACTGGTCAGATGGAGTCTCCAGATAGATGGACACAAACACACAAAAAAATACAATGCAAGAACAGACCATACAGCAGGAAGATGAGGAAGTCAGCCATGCTGATTTAGGATGCTAATTTTGGGATGATTATTGGGGTTCATAGCCAAGAAGTCATGAAAAAATTTGGATACAAGTTTTGAGTTTGTGGAGATGATTCAAGATTCAGATGAAATTTAAAGTCATCATCATCTAGATTTCTCTACATTCCTTACTCATTTTCTGTAGAAAGTACAATTTATATGCTAGTTTTGTATTTCTTTCTTTTCTTTCCTGTTTTTTTGAGCAAGGGTTTTATTAGATATTTTAGGCTGGCCTTGAAGTTGCTATGTAGCCCAGAAAGGCCTCAAACTCATCAACCTTCTGCCTCAGTATACTGAAGACTAGGATTGCAGACATATAGTGCTTGCCTGGTTTGCTTTGTTTTAATTTATATTACCTATTCTACGTAACATATCCAATGTACCAGGAGATAGCTGAGTGGATAAGGTAGTTTAAGTGCAGGCACAAGGACCAGAGTTCAGTTCCCCAGCACCCATATAATTGCCAAGTGGACATATGTGGTGACCCACCTGTACACTCAGTACCCAAGAAATTGAGTCAGGGAAATCATGAAACAAAATGGCTAGAGAACTCTGGGTTCAAGTGAGAGACCCTGCTTCAGTAAATAAAGTGAGAAAGAATGATGAAAGAAGATACCTAGTTTTATACCCTGGCCTATGCACACACATATATGTATACATACCTACTCACATATGCCACACATACTTATGAAAAGAAAGAAAATGGTGTTAGGAAAAATCTAATCAAACTATTTAATCACTATTATTATAATTATAATACCTTTGAGGAGGTTGAACATTAGCACTGAAATTATATCTCAATAGATTTTTAATCAAAAATCAAGTAGAATTATTATTTGAATAATATCAATACTAAATATGGACGTAGAGGAACATTAACTGCAATATTTTAGCTCAGTCTTTAAGGAAGAAAAATGTATGCCTCTAAGTGATTTAAGTCACTCATTTTGGTACAGCATGTGCAAGGTTTTAGTCAGTGAATTAATCAAAGATAATGAAGACGCTTTCCTTCACCCAAGATGAGTAGTTCCACATTTGGTTAAACACTTTCTGACATATCATAGTCCCTCTTCTAGGTTTCCCAGCAAGGAAAAACTATTGTACATATTTAAGTGTGACCTTAAGTTCATGTGCTGGATGATCCAGAAACATGGAAATACAGTTGGGACCATGTGAATGGTAAGGCCCTTTGTCATATACCTTTTAATTTCTTTCTGTAACAAAGAAATGTTTTTATAGAAAAGCTTTTACTAGGAAAATCATGTGACAGGCAAACAAGTTCTAAGTATATATTTGTGTTTTCATCTTATCACTCATGAAAATTTTATTTATTTGGGAATTTCTCAAAGACCTTAGTGTTCTTATCTCTTAATTGGAAAGTGAATGTTGGCTTTTCAGAGTTATATCATAAGCAAATCCTGTATTTTAAGTTATAAATGATTTCTCTTTAGTGATAATAGCAGTGACACTCAATAAGACTCAATAATTATTGAGTGCCTGTAGACTAACCAGGTATTTTCCAAGTTTATGTTGACTACCTACTTCCTGCAGTGATTATTATTATTATCATCATTATTTTATTTTTTTTTTTTTTGAAGTAGGGTCCCATTCTATACCAGGCTGACCTGGATCTTACCCTATAGTCTCAGGCTGGCCTGGAACGCATAATGATCATCCTACATTTGCCTCCTGAGTGCTGGAATTAAAGGTGTGCACCACCACACCCAACAATTCAGTGATTTTTAAAGAGAAAACTAGATGATATTTGGGCTAGGGAGATTGACAAGTGGTTAAAGGTTCTTGTTTGCAAAGCCTGTCAGCCTGGATTTGATACCCCAGTATCCATGTAAAGCCAGATGCACAAAGTGGCACATGTGTCTGGAGCTTGTTTGTAGTGCTATAAGGCCCTGACATGCCCATGTTCGCTCACTCTCTCTCTCTCCCTCTCTCTCTCCATCAATCACTATCTCCTCAGAAATAAATAAACAAAAATATTAGCGAAGAACCCTAGGACATTTACTTCCAAGATACAGAAACTGGTACCAGGTATAACAAAGTTCAATTTTCCATTCAAAGAGGTATAACATAATCTGAACTCTTGTCTCTCTGATTTAAGTGTTTAGAACAACACTGCCCTGTAGAACATTCTACATTGAGAAAAATATTTCACATCTACTGTTTGCTTGCTACCCACTAGTAAGTCTGACTATGAAATCATTTCAATGTGAAAAAGAGAGAAACTGAATTTTAATTTCATAAGTTTTAATTACAATTTAAATTAAATAGACATATGTGTCTATGGCTAACATATTGTGTCACCCAACTGTAAAGATCTATCAAACTTTGAGACCCCGTGGGAATCAGATCATGTGTCACTTGGCACTGTATCATGGAACTAGTACAACCCTTGCCATTAACAATCAAAATTAAATTTACTGTAGCCAATAGAGAAGAGATATTCTGCACACTTCTTCCCTCAAATGGAAGGTCTCTTCTCCGGTTTGTGTATGCCCAGTGTCAATGGATGTGTCTGCATCATCATCATCATTCTGTAAGTTCTTGGTTAGTGGATCTATTTTAAGCTCCTCTACTAGATTTAGACAACAAAGGAGTCACTAATTCCCAGAATGGGAAAGAAACCTCTTTGATGGAAGAGATATTGGGGTTTAGAATTAGATTTGCTTCCCTTTCACTCATGTATCCTCTATAAATTTTATTTTCCTGGTGTGTAGTATAAAAGTTGTCTTTGCATAAGGCTCTTGGAAGAGTACATGGAGACAGTACTTAATAAACATATTGCCAAATATTTATTAGATAGATTACAAAGAGAATTGCATGCCAGGGCCTTTGGCCACTGTAAATGAACTCCAGATGCATGCGCCATTTTGTGCATCTAGCATACGTGGGTCCTGGGAATTGAACCTGGGTCCTTTGGCTTCTCAGACAAGTGCCTTAGCCACTAAGCCATCTCTCCAGCCCAAGAAGTAACAATTTTAACATTGTGGACATATTAGGATGAAATATTCAAGGCAGTAGAAACAATCAATGCACAGGTCCTAGTTAGGAATGAATCTGGGCTTTTATTGGAATATGCATAGCAGTGAATTTGGAATGGAATAAGAGGACAACCTATGCTTTGAGGTGGGAGAATTAATGAGAGAAATTTCAGATAATGGGAAACCATGTCAATTATTTTAAGGGCTTTGGCCCATTTTCGCCAATAGATGGGAGAGTCATTCTGCATTATGAACTAAAATTAGGTTAAAGAAAGGGAAAATAACAAAGTTAGGAAGTAGCAAGTTTTTAGTTGCTAGACATGTTTTATTACAGCACTGATGGGTTTTCTTGAGAACTTGAGTATGGGTTACAAGAGAAAGATAATATTCACGATGACTTCCAAGCTTTTGCCCTGAGCAACTGATAGGCTGTTGTTTGCTTTGCACAACTGGTCAGATGGAGTCTCCAGATAGATGGACACAAACACACAAAAAAATACAATGCAAGAACAGACCATACAGCAGGAAGATGAGGAAGTCAGCCATGCTGATTTAGGATGCTAATTTTGGGATGATTATTGGGGTTCATAGCCAAGAAGTCATGAAAAAATTTGGATACAAGTTTGGAGTTTGTGGAGATGATTCAAGATTCAGATGAAATTTAAAGTCATCATCATCTAGATTTCTCTACATTCCTTACTCATTTTCTGTAGAAAGTACAATTTATATGCTAGTTTTGTATTTCTTTCTTTTCTTTCCCTGTTTTTTTGAGCAAGGGTTTTATTAGATATTTTAGGCTGGCCTTGAAGTTGCTATGTAGCCCAGAAAGGCCTCAAACTCATCAACCTTCTGCCTCAGTATACTGAAGACTAGGATTGCAGACATATAGTGCTTGCCTGGTTTGCTTTGTTTTAATTTATATTACCTATTCTACGTAACATATCCAATGTACCAGGAGATAGCTGAGTGGATAAGGTAGTTTAAGTGCAGGCACAAGGACCAGAGTTCAGTTCCCCAGCACCCATATAATTGCCAAGTGGACATATGTGGTGACCCACCTGTACACTCAGTACCCAAGAAATTGAGTCAGGGAAATCATGAAACAAAATGGCTAGAGAACTCTGGGTTCAAGTGAGAGACCCTGCTTCAGTAAATAAAGTGAAGAATGATGAAAGAAGATACCTAGTTTTATACCCTGGCCTATGCACACACATATATGTATACATACCTACTCACATATGCCACACATACTTATGAAAAGAAAGAAAATGGTGTTAGGAAAAATCTAATCAAACTATTTAATCACTATTATTATAATTATAATACCTTTGAGGAGGTTGAACATTAGCACTGAAATTATATCTCAATAGATTTTTTAATCAAAAATCAAGTAGAATTATTATTTGAATAATATCAATACTAAATATGGACGTAGAGGAACATTAACTGCAATATTTTAGCTCAGTCTTTAAGGAAGAAAAATGTATGCCTCTAAGTGATTTAAGTCACTCATTTTGGTACAGCATGTGCAAGGTTTTAGTCAGTGAATTAATCAAAGATAATGAAGACGCTTTCCTTCACCCAAGATGAGTAGTTCCACATTTGGTTAAACACTTTCTGACATATCATAGTCCCTCTTCTAGGTTTCCCAGCAAGGAAAAACTATTGTACATATTTAAGTGTGACCTTAAGTTCATGTGCTGGATGATCCAGAAACATGGAAATACAGTTGGGACCATGTGAATGGTAAGGCCCTTTGTCATATACCTTTTAATTTCTTTCTGTAACAAAGAAATGTTTTTATAGAAAAGCTTTTACTAGGAAAATCATGTGACAGGCAAACAAGTTCTAAGTATATATTTGTGTTTTCATCTTATCACTCATGAAAATTTTATTTATTTGGGGAATTTCTCAAAGACCTTAGTGTTCTTATCTCTTAATTGGAAAGTGAATGTTGGCTTTTCAGAGTTATATCATAAGCAAATCCTGTATTTTAAGTTATAAATGATTTCTCTTTAGTGATAATAGCAGTGACACTCAATAAGACTCAATAATTATTGAGTGCCTGTAGACTAACCAGGTATTTTCCAAGTTTATGTTGACTACCTACTTCCTGCAGTGATTATTATTATTATCATCATTATTTTATTTTTTTTTTTTTGAAGTAGGGTCCCATTCTATACCAGGCTGACCTGGATCTTACCCTATAGTCTCAGGCTGGCCTGGAACGCATAATGATCATCCTACATTTGCCTCCTGAGTGCTGGAATTAAAGGTGTGCACCACCACACCCAACAATTCAGTGATTTTTAAAGAGAAAACTAGATGATATTTGGGCTAGGGAGATTGACAAGTGGTTAAAGGTTCTTGTTTGCAAAGCCTGTCAGCCTGGATTTGATACCCCAGTATCCATGTAAAGCCAGATGCACAAAGTGGCACATGTGTCTGGAGCTTGTTTGTAGTGCTATGAGGCCCTGACATGCCCATGTTCGCTCACTCTCTCTCTCTCTCTCTCTCCATCAATCACTATCTCCTCAGAAATAAATAAACAAAAATATTAGCGAAGAACCCTAGGACATTTACTTCCAAGATACAGAAACTGGTACCAGGTATAACAAAGTTCAATTTTCCATTCAAAGAGGTATAACATAATCTGAACTCTTGTCTCTCTGATTTAAGTGTTTAGAACAACACTGCCCTGTAGAACATTCTACATTGAGAAAAATATTTCACATCTACTGTTTGCTTGCTACCCACTAGTAAGTCTGACTATGAAATCATTTCAATGTGAAAAGAGAGAGAAACTGAATTTTAATTTCATAAGTTTTAATTACAATTTAAATTAAATAGACATATGTGTCTATGGCTAACATATTGTGTCACCCAACTGTAAAGATCTATCAAACTTTGAGACCCCGTGGGAATCAGATCATGTGTCACTTGGCACTGTATCATGGAACTAGTACAACCCTTGCCATTAACAATCAAAATTAAATTTACTGTAGCCAATAGAGAAGAGATATTCTGCACACTTCTTCCCTCAAATGGAAGGTCTCTTCTCCGGTTTGTGTATGCCCAGTGTCAATGGATGTGTCTGCATCATCATCATCATTCTGTAAGTTCTTGGTTAGTGGATCTATTTTAAGCTCCTCTACTAGATTTAGACAACAAAGGAGTCACTAATTCCCAGAATGGGGAAAGAAACCTCTTTGATGGAAGAGATATTGGGGTTTAGAATTAGATTTGCTTCCCTTTCACTCATGTATCCTCTATAAATTTTATTTTCCTGGTGTGTAGTATAAAAGTTGTCTTTGCATAAGGCTCTTGGAAGAGTACATGGAGACAGTACTTAATAAACATATTGCCAAATATTTATTAGATAGATTACAATCAACAAATATTACCTATTTTTTATTTTATTTATTTATTTATTTATTTATTTATTTATTTATTTATTTATTTATTTATTTATTTTGGAGAGAGAGACACAGAGAGAGGGAGGAGGACACTCTCAGCTGCTGCAAACGAAACCCAGATGCGTGCTCCCCCTTATGGTCAAGTGTTGCATTGCACCCTTGCGTCACTTTGCATCTGGATAAACGTGAGACCTGAAGATTGGAACCGCTGGAGATTGGAACCAGCGTTCTTTGGCTTAGGAGGCAGGTGCCTTAACCGCTAAGCCATCTCTCCAGGCCTATTTTTGTTATTTTTATTTAAGTGTTCCCACAATTGCTCTATATTGACCCTCCAAACAATGATACATATAAAATTTCAATAAATGTTCAGAAAACATTTTCAGGTATGTAAGGACTATGTTTAAATGATACTAATTTTTATTCTATTTTTTAACTAAATAAACAGGTTTTGAGCTTTCCTGGTTTGTAGCATTTAATATGAGCAAAATGTAGATAATTAAAACTATCTATTGCCTTCCACATAGTTCAAAATCTGTTAGGACCCACTGGCTAGCAAACAGATTACAGATCTGTAGAAACAGTACAGAGAAAAAAATAGATAAGATAATGATCCTTTTTAGTAGATAGGCAGAAAAATTCAGGAAGTGGCTGAGGAGAGGGCTCAATGGGTAAAGTACTTGCTGCCCAGGAGTGAGAACCTCATCCCCAGAAACCATGTCAAACCAGACACTACAGTAGATATCTGGAATCCCAGCATGCCTATGGCCTGAAGGTAAATAGAGACAAGATAATCCCTAGAAATGCATGTGTTCTATAACCTAGGAAACATAGCTGCAAACAACAAGAGACCCTCCCTTAGACAAGATGGAATGTGATAACCAGCACCTGAGGCTTTCCCCTGACCTCCACATGCATGCCACAGCATGCACACATCCTTAGTGACACACACACACACACACACACACACCACATCATACATATACACAGAGATTAAAAAAAAAAAAACACTATCCAGAAGGCATTCATGAAACAGGTGACACGTGACCAAGTCATGAAGTGTGTTAGCCATTATCTAGTTGCGTGGGAAACTGAATCTCTCTCGTCTCCTTCTCAGGTAGGGTTAAAAGCATCTGGAAAATCAATATCAGTTTTGAATATCGATCTTGTTTCCTCTACATAAATATAGTTCAAGGTATGAAGATGGACTAGAAACACTTATTTGTATATGGTCACTACTGAAGTATTAACTATGACTAGCAGACACCACCTTAAACATCTTTTTAAAAAACCTCAAGATGTCAGAGTTTTATGAAAAAGATATTCCTTTTATGCATTAAAATGATATGAAATAATGGATACACCTGGAAAATTGGTTGTCTGTATTTCTGGTATATTTTTTGCATGGGGTTACCATATTGAGCATGTCTCTCAACATTTTCTATTGTGAAGAAATAACAGGCTATGTGGCGGCAGATTCTGTCCTCCTTAAAGGCTTCTCACAGTGGAGGCAAGGAATGAGCAGGCCATTTGTATCATTTATTGTAGTATATTTAACATCAAATGTATTATGGAAAAAATAATCTATTGTTAATACTATAGCTTTCTTTTTTGTTAATTTTGAAGATTTTGTTTTATTTCCCTCCAATCCAAACTAGTCAGCCCCTATGGTTCTCCTAGAGAGCCGGTATGTATGTGTTACACCTTTCCTCTCTAAGATTAAAAGCTGCATCTCTTGGCTTTTTTAATGAAATAGAGAAAGTTGTACAAGGATGTCTCTTGAGGTCTTATGTTAAAATATGAGATACAGTGGATTAAAAAAAGAGGACCGTTGTCATTAATAAGATTTTGTCAGATTGTCATCAAGTGACTTTTGTAGTTATCTCTGGCACATTCATGACTATTTGCCTCAACTACAGAACCTGCTTTACAAAATTATTTTGTGACAGAGCAGATTATTTAAAATTGTATTTTCAGTGCTGTCTTCAGGCAGGAATATGGTATTAGCAACAGTGATAAGTAAGGCTGCAGACATGTCATGACATCGCTTACCCTCAGGATAAGAGTGTATCAAGTCCTTTAGAGGGAAGGGCAGAGGGGGAAATTATTCCTTGTCATTGCTAGCCTCTGTGGCTACTAGCAAGGGATCACTTTAAACTGCTGCAAAGTCAGAAAATTGAGGAAACTGCAACTCCTTTACTGATGATTTCTCCCCCTTAGCCTGTCTTCTTTGAAGCTGTTATTTGGGGGAGTCTCCTGAGGTCCATGGTACGTTTTTCTATGGAAATAATTGAAGAATTACTTAAATGTATTTAGCTGAAGAATTACTAGCATTCTGTGGTTAAAATCCAATATATACACACATGCATCCAAAACAATCAGGTTTTGACATCAATGGCCATGGAATGAGTGCTTAAGTGAAGAATGCATGTTCAAGACAAAGAGAAGATTCAATGATTCAGGAAAACATCATAAAACTCAGTGATACTGAAATGAAAAGAGTCACCATGGGCTGGTGAGATTGCTCAGTTGTTAACCACACTTTATGTGCAAGCATGAGGGCCTGAGGAAGCCTGAGAAGACTGCTAGAGTTCAATACCCAGGACCCAAATAAATAGCTGACTGTGATCACCCACATCTGTAGCCACTCTGGTATGTAGCAGAAACCTGATAATTGCAATATCTCAAAGAAAAATAAGCCCCAAACTCTAGGATCAGTTAGAAGCTCCAGTTTGAATTAGAAAGAACCAGAAGCTATAAAATCAACCATCCAGGAATATTTACACCCCAATCCAATAATGATGCATAGGCTATGGGGGTAATAAACTACTTCCTGATTCTTACCTTATACTGAGACCCAAGTCAGAAGCCTATGGCTTGAAGTCATAAACCCTAGACGGGAACTTCCACTGTTCTTTGGCTAAAAGGAGAGCCTTTGCCCATCAAAAAAGTCTTCTAAATGTCTGTTTATTCCTTTTGATCCATACTTCTTTCACTCTTGGCTAGAGAATCTGATGTTTTACAGGTATCAGTGAAAACATAGGAGACCCAAAACCAGTCCAACAAGAAAAGAAAGCTTAATGCCTAGAAAGAGATAAGTTTTTTCTATCACACCTGCCATGGCCCAGGAAGCATTACAGAGGCAGTGGTGAATTAAATTTAAGCTCTTCTCTCACTGCTGGCCTGAGAACCCTCTCCTGGAAGATAGTGGTAGACGCTGAGGAGACACATAATTCATCAAAGCAGAGTATCAGAGGCTTCTGAGAGCTCAAAACTGAAGGAGTCTTACAATATGTCCTCCAAGAGTCAGGGAGCGTTGAAGAAGAGGATTGAATAGACTGTAAGAACCAAAGGTGGGAAGGTGTATTCTGAGGCATTGTTGCCCCAACAATGAGGTTGACTCGTCCATTCATGACCCCACAGTGAATACTAATAACCCCAATGAGGCAGGCCTTCAGTGAATGGGAGTGAGGGAGAGGAAGCATAATTATAAAACATGAAAGGGAATAGGACTACCATGTATTATATTCATACAATCAATTAATAAATCCCTCAATAAAAATAATGGGCAGGAAAAGGATGGAACAGTGCACCTAATATTTTGCTCTAGCTACAGGTCAGCATGCCCCACAACAGTTGAGTTCATAGGGTGCAACTTGGGTACATTAATATGCATACACCACATACACGCATAACCAACTAAGAAAAGGAAGCTAGTCATTTTAGAAATGTGAAACTAGGGCTGGAGAAATGGCTTAGCAGTTAAGGTGCTTTCCTACAAAGCCAAAGGATTCAGGTTCAATTCCCCCAGGACCCATGTAAGCCAGATGCACAAGGAGGCACATACGTCTGGAGTTCGTTGGCAGTGGCTGGAGGCCCTGGCATGCCTATTCTCTCTCTCTCTCTCTTTCTCAAATGAATAAGGAAATATAAAATATTTTTAAAATATGAAACTAATATTTATTATTCATTTTCTATTTTATGTAATAAAACACATGAAATAACTGAGAGGTTTTATGTCACATTGATACAATTGTGTCCTTCTTTCATATCTTTACCTATTAAAAAAAATAGAACATACAATAATCCTTCAGAAAAGAAAAGATCTAAATCTACAAGTAACTTTATGTTAGAGGAAAAATTGAGTGTTATTGGATAAGTGACTTGTAAATTGCAGTACTACTCTCTTTCATGAAAAGATAAAAATGCCCTTTCTACATGGAGAAGAAAATGATGGGAATATTTGGATTCAGTAACTATCACCAACTTTTTTTTTTTTTTTTTTCAAGTGTTCTGACTTTGTCAGAAGCCAAGAAGCCGTTTGCAAAGCACTTTCCCTTAATATTTAAATTCCCTTTGAGGTTTAAGAGAAATTTAATCCACATGTTTCTAATTCATTTGCACTTAGCTCATAAAAAATGTTCTTCAATTTGATCTCATTGTTGTCCAGGGGCATTAAAAAGATTTCAAATGAGCCTTCCTTCTTGAATTGAAATCCAGATGTTATGTTTTGTCGGCTCTAAGCAAATTTGAAACTCAGAAAAAGTGTTGGCCATAAATGAGAAGGCACAGATGGTTTTGGAACTTTGGGAGAAAAAAAATCCTCAGATAATAGAAGCTCTCTTAAAACATAAGAAACTATCATTTTTAAGAAGTCTGTTCAAGGAGTGAATAACATTATGTTCATTTAAAGATGTCAGAGTCTGTGGCTAACGTATCTGAATGATTTGGGCCCAAATGATGAGTGAGAATACAGCCAGGAATAGACTCTTGGAGCTCTTCTTTATACTAATCATGAGGAGTGATTAAACTAAATAAATAGGAGGAGGGTGAAAAAGATGAAGCCAAATGCTAAAGCCATATGGTAACACTACAAGGGATAGAAAAAATAAGGTTAGTTTTTATTTCATTTCAAATATTCCCTAATATAAGCTATAAAGAACATGGAGAGAGGGAGAGTTTGAATGCAGTTCCATACAAAGAATTGGAATTCACCTTGCAAATAATTGTATTTCTTGCATTTCCCAAAATGCTCAACTTCTCAACATTCAAATATAGCCTTTCGATTTGTAGCATCTTAAGGTTACATGTAGATCTCTGTCCGTCTTATATATGAATCCTATTTAAAAATACTTTTCTACATATTTAAACCAGTATGTCAAGTTGTGCAAATATAAACACATCCCTGACTGCCAACTAGTAAGGAGTCTTAGACTCCCAACAATACAGATTAACTTTTTGGCCTCAGCTTTAAATATCCTAAGCAGGATGAATGTATAAAATGTTATGCATTTCAGTGATGAGGTTTTGGGAGTCTCTGTGTTTTATTCCAGTGTCTTCCACCTGACAATTCCCTTTGAATAAAAAGGAAAAAGAAAAAAAAAAGCACAAACCTACTTTAATAGAATCATCTAAGGTCAACATAATTTCTTTACTTAGTTTAGCAGGAGCATTGATGGAAGTTAGGTTTTCTGTTAAAAATTATTTTCAAGGGCTGGAGGGATGGCTTAGCACTTAAGACACTTGTCTGCAAAGTCTAAGGACCCAGGTTTGACTTCCTAGCACCCATGTAAGCCGCATACACAAGGTGACTCATGCACACAAGGTGGCACCAGAAGTTCATTTGCAGAGGCTAAGGATCTTTTTTTTTTTTCTCTCTCTCCTTCTTTCTCTTATAAAAAAAAAAAAAAAAAAAAAAAAGGACTGACTTTCAAGTCAACTAAAACTTAATTTAATCTATTAGCTGCATGACTTGGGAAACCATGTATTGTCCCTCTGGTCCATCAGTAATCTTATTTCTGAAATAATGATACCACAATCTACTTGGCCAGAGAAGGAGAGGGGCAATGAATTCGAATAAGGGGATAATTAAAACTAAAGTATGGTGTGTGTGTGTGACACTCTCATAGTCATTTTTTATTATATTCAAAAGTTGCAAAAATAAACAACAGAAGGGTATCATCGATTGGGGATATGACATAATGGGAAATGTCTTTCTACACAAGCATAAGGATTTGAGTTTGGATAATCTGAATCCAAATAACACAGGGCAGACACAGTAGAGAGTGTATGTAAATCACATTACTCCTATATCAAGATGGAAAGCAGGGACAGGTGAATCCCTAGAAGGTCACTGGTGAGCTGTCCAGATATGGAAAGCAGGGAATAACAAAGAGATCCAGTTTCAAACTGAAAGGAAGACAAGGAACTCAGGTTGTCCTCCAGTCTCTATAACTGTGCCATGGAATGCATGTGCCTACAATCACAATCATATGAACATACACGTATCATCCAAATACACACACACAATGTGGTGAAATATACATCAATATTTCCATGCACCTTCCTTCTCCAAGACAGTGAGTTCTACACATATGTAGTTCTCTACTGATAAACCCACAAAACTAAATCTTACAAAAGATGATCCTTATTCTTTTGAAAACCTTTTAATTGATGCTTATTCTGCATGTACATAATGTATGTTGATCATAATCTCCTCCTGTTGCCACTTTTTGACTCTTCTTTTACAGTCCTCCCCTCTACTGAACCCTCCCTCTTCTTTTCCCTCCTTTGTCATCCATGTTGAAATGTGGATGGGCTCAATATTTTGCAGGTCTGGTGTGGGTAATGACAGTTGCTGTGAGGTCATGAATGCAATGGTTATTTCATGTCCAGAAGACAGAATTCCTAAGCATGTCTTCCTACCTTTTGTCCATTACATGATTTCTGCCCTCTTTTCCTTGAGTCTTGTTCCCTAAGTCTTGGAGAGGATGATAGAGATGATTCATTTAACATGCAGAACATATAACCACCACTTATTTCATTTTATTTTAGCTATATTCCCAAGGTGTTTCCATAAAGCTATAGTATAAATTCTTTCCACAATTTCACTTAAAAATTATTTCTGATACAAACAAATCATAAAAATTGTGCATATTAATGATATGTGGTAATTTTTAAATTTAATTTTATAAGCCCACTTCATTCTGTATTTTTGCTCCATGCTCTATAAGAGAGTGGTATTTTTTTCTACGTATGTGTTGCATGAAACCTTGATTCCTGATCAAGATTTGCATCCTTCTATACTGAACTTCAAATTATAGTTTCTTTTTCTTTGTAATAAAAAAAGTGTGGGGGGGTCTGTATTTGCCAGCCATCACACACCCAGCTTACAAAGAAGCTCCCCAATTTCAATGTTGAATCTCCATGTCTTCCCTATTCCACATATCTCAAGTGAGGTTGACAGGGGGCCCCACATCGCACATGCTACATGGTTCAGGAAAGATACATAACTTAAGGAAACAAGGTCAGAGAAATTAGAACTTTCAGCCCTTTGATCGAAAAGACTTAGGATAAAATGCTCTGTTTAGACGGTATACTAAAAGGGCAGAACAGATACCTATAGCTGCTCATACCTTTGACTGATAGGAAAGGAAAGAATGTCTGTGGCTGTGGCTCAAGGGGGGAGAGCAAAATAGCAACAAGGGCTGAACTATGTTGTCATTGGATAAATGCGGAAAGTCATCATAGGTGAAGCCTTTAAGTTGTACACATTTGTGTTTGCTTCCGCAGTACATATACCTATCTCAGAGAAGGCAAAAAGAAATACAAAGTCCAAGAAAATACCAAACCACATAAACCACCACAGTATAGCAAGGATTAAATCAAAACTCACAGTTATTACCCTAAAGAGTAATGGCCTTAATTCTCTCATCAAGAGACATAAGCTAACAAGGTGGATCAGAAAATTAGACTCCTCAATTTGCTGTCTTCAAGAAACCCACCTCACCACTAAAGATAGATACCTCCTCAGGGTGAAAGGTGGAAAATGATATTCCAAACAAACAGAAATAAGAAACATGCAGGTGTAGCTATTTTAATATTGGAAGAATAGACTTCAAAAAAGAGTAATAAAAAAATAAATAAAAACAAGAAGGCCACTTCTTACTTATCAAAGGAATGATCAAACAAAAGGATATCACAGCTATAAATCTTTATTGACCAAAATAAATAAGCAGAGACCCCCATCATAGTTGGGGACTTCAATACTCCACTATCAGCAAAAGATACATCATCCAAACAGAAAATTAACAGGGAAGTAAGAAAGCTCAACAAAACCATGGATCAAGTAGACCTAGTGGAAATCTACAGAACATTCTGCAGATGACACATTCTTCTTAGCAGCCCATGGAACCTTCTCTAACATAGTTCATATACTGGGTCATAAAGCCTGCCTCCATATATTTAGGAAGATTGACTAATTTCCTGCATGATATCAGATCACAATGCTGTGTTGGTAGAAATTAACAAGAAAAGATGCACCAGGAATTCCACCAGCTTCTGGAAACTGAGCAAGACACTTTTAAAACAATAAATGGATAGTGACTGAAATAAAAAATGAAATTGCAAAATTTCTAGAAATGAATGGCAATGAGAACACAATGTACCAAAACTTATGGGACACAGTAAAGGTGGTCCTCAGGAGAAAATTCATAGCACTAAATGCCTTCATAACAATGACAGACAGATCCCAAATCAGTAACTATCCATCTACCTAAAGGCATTTGAAAAACAAGATGAAGAAAAAATCAAAAAAGCTCCAGATGGAAAGAAATAATTAGGATCAGAGCAGAACTTAATGAATTGGAAACTAAGATGACAATTAAGAAAATTGATGAAACAAAGAGCTGGTTCTTTGATAAAATAAACAAGATTGATAAAACCCTGGCCGATTTGATCAACAAGAAAAGTGGTGCTTCAAATTAACAAAATTAGAAATGAAAAAGGAGAGATCACAACAGACATAAGTGAAATTGGGAGAACCACCAGGACTTCTTTCAAAAATCTCCACAAAACTGTATAATATGGAGGGAAGAAATCGATGAATTCCTGGACACATCCCCCCTACCAAAGCTAAACTCAGAGCAGATTAAACTCCTAAACAAACCTATCATACCCACCAAGAATGAAAAGGCAATCAAACTCCTCCCCATAAGGAAGAGTCCAGGACCAGATTGCTTCTCAGCTGAATAATATCAAACCTTCATGGAAGAACTGAAACCAATTTTTCTCAAACTGTAACACAATTGGAGAACAGTGAAAGTTAGTATCACACGAATACCAAAACCTATCAGAGATGCCTGTTTCCCTGATGAACTTAGATGCAAAGATGCTGGACAAAATCCTCACAAACTGAATTCAACAACACATCAAAAGTATTATCTACCTTGATTAAGTAGGTTTCATTACAGGAACTCAGGGGTGGTTCAACATACAGAATAATACAAAAATAATACAAAAATAAGCTTAAACACAAAAACCACATGATCATTTCAATAGATACAGAAAAGGCCTTTCACAAAATGCAACATCATTTCTTGATCAAAACATTGGAGATATTAGGCATGGACAGTTTATATCTCTAATTAATAAAGGAGACATATAAAGCTCATAAAGTCCAAATAATACTTATTGGAGAGAGACTGAAGGAATTCCCATTGACATCAGGAACAAGACTGGTGTGCCCACTCTCACTTCTACTCTTCAACACAATACTGGAACTCCTAGCACAAGCAATAAGACAGGAGAAAGAAAAAAAAAGGATGCAAATCAGAAAGGAAAAAGTTAAGTTAGCCCTATTTGCAGATGACATGATTCTATACATAAATGAACTGAGAACCTCCATCTCAAAACTCTTAAGGTCATTAACTCCTTCAGCAAAGTAGTAGGATACAAAATCAATGAAAAAAAAAAATCAGGAGCCTTTCTATATGCAAAAGACAAAGGTACAGAGAAAGAAATAAATGGCATTGTCCCATTTTCAATAGCACAACAATAACAAAAAAAAAAAAATACCTTGGAATAACATTAACCAAGGAGGTGAAAGACCTGTTCAATGAAAACATAAAAATGCTCAAGAAAGAAATTGATGAGGACTTGAAAAAATGGAAAGACCTCCCATGCTCTTGGATAGGCAGAATTAACATTGTGAAAATGACAATCTTACCAAAAGCAATATACAGATTTAATGCAATACCAATAAAATCCCAGCATTTCTCTTCATAGTGATAGAAAAAATGATCTCAAAATTCACATGGAATGGTAGAAGGCCTCGGATATCCAAGTATATCCTCAGCAAAAGAAACACCTCTGGAGGCATCACCATACCTAATCTAAAGCTATATTTCAAAGCCATAGAAACAAAAACAACGTGGTACTGGCATAAAAACAGGATTATAGACCAATGGAACAGAATCGAGGACCTGGACTTTGGGTCAAGTACCTACAGCTACTTGATATTTGACAATAGGCCCTAACAATATAGACTGGAAAAAAAGATAGCAACTTCAACAAGTGTTGATGGAAAAACTGGATAACCATATGCAGGAAAATAAAACTCTATCCACACATCTCACCATACACAAAAATCAAGTCCAAATAGATCAAAGATCTCAATATAAGACTGGAAACTGCTAATACTAGAAGAAAAAATAGGAAGAACTCTCCAGTATATAGGAGTGGGAAAAGACTTCCTGAATGAAACCCTAGTAGTTCAGAAAATTAAACAATCACCCAAACATTGGGATCTCATGAAGCTGAAAAGTATTTTTCAGAGACAAACATACAATGAGAAGAGATGTGGTATAGCTGCACAATGAAATTTTTACACAGCAGTAAGGAAAAAAGACACAATGAAATTTGAAGAAAAATGGTTGAACTTAGAACAGATTATTCTCAGCAAACTCACCCAATCACAGTGAGATAATTGTCACATGGTCTCACTAATTTGTGGCTCCTAACCTGAATATGCCCTAAGCATCTCCAGGACTGGACAATCGGGAGGGTGGGGCAAGAGAAGAGGGTAAGTGTGGTGGGGGACACAAAACTGAACCCAAATGGAAATAGTACCATAAAAGCCTATGTCCTGAAAGACAGACTAAAAGGTTGAACCATCATTAGATTCTTAGAGGGAACACCTGAATCACAGGGCCTTGGAGAGGGTATGATGAAGACTAACCTTAATCTTCTCCTGTCTCTCTCTGTCTTTCTCTGTCTCTCTCCCCGCCCCTTCTCTCTTTCTCTTTTATATTACCTATCTTTTTCTTCTTTCTTTTTTTCCTGGCACTGACCTATAACTCCCAGTACATAAATGTAAATAAATGTTCTTCAATTATAAATGAAGGGTAAGATCATAAGTACACAAGGAGAGGAAGTCATAGTTGGATTTTGTTCTTTTGTGCCCCAGATCCTAGAATAGAGATTTTGGCATACACTTTCTTTTTTTTTTTTTTTTTTTTTTTTTTTTTTTTTTTTTGGTTTTTCAAGGTAGGGTCTCACTCTGGTCCAGGCTGACCTGGAATTAGCTATATAGTCTCAGGGTGGCCTTGAACTCTCGGCAATCTTCCTACCTCTGTCTCCCAAGTGCTGGGATTAAAGGCGTGCGCCACCACTCCTGGCTGGCATACACTTTCATGTCATTTTTTTTTTTTTTTCTTCCAGGAACAATGAATCAACTGATGTCCAGTGCCTAAGCAATATTCATACTAGATAATTTTTTATTTGTTGTTTGTTGAAGCAAGGTCTCACTGTAACCCAGGTGGACATGGAACTCATTCTGTAGCTCAAGCTGGCCTTGAACTAATAGTGATCCTCCTGTTTCAGCTTTCAAAATGCATTAACCGCTATGTCCCATCTTATAGTATAACTTTGAATGGGTTCTAGTTCTAGACATAATTTTAATACTTGCTCTGAGAAATTCTGCATACTGTTGTAAGGGATTACATAAAATTTCTCTAATCACATTCCAGAGAAGTTTTGAGGCAGGTAGCTTTGGCAAAAGCAGAGTGTGCTGGTTTGATTTAGGTGTTCCCATAAATCTATGTGTCCTGAATGCTTGGTCCCCAGCTGGTGTCAATTTGGGAAGGAGCCTTGCTGGAGGATGTGTGTTATTGAGGGTGGTATGTCAGGTGTTATATCCATTTTCCACTAACCAGAATTAAGTTCACTCACTTACTGCAGTTTTCCACTTGCTGTGCAGTGGTGATGTTCAGCCTCTACTCATGCCATCCATTTCTTTGCCATCAAGGAACTTCATGTAGAGATTAAAAGCTAAGATAAAGAATTTTTCTCCCATTAGCTACTTTTGGTTGGTGTTTCATGCCAGCCCTGAGGAGGTTACTGCAATGCAGAGATTCCCTTCAGTCCTCATAAGTATACAGGCAAGTTTGCCTACATTTTCTAATATCAAAGATTAAAATATTTGCCTTTGAAAATTATAGGCCAGAGAGAGAATCATATACTCTTTCAAGGTTTGGTTTTTATGGCTAGGTGTATCTCTGAAGAATTTGGGTGAAAGTGGAGTGAAATATAGAGTAAGTAAAACTTGGCTTTATAGGAGTCAAATACCCCTTCTAAGTGGCCAGAATATGCAGTAATTATTCTATTTATAACAATGACATTCAAAACAGCATCAAGGACTAAAGTTTTGCCTCTTTCCTTCTCACTCCTCCTAATGCTTTAATACAGCTTATTTCTTTGTTTATTTGTTTGTTTGTTTTTATTAGGTATATAGTATATATACAGCCATGATGTTAGCCTTCTCCCTATCTTCCCCCCATGGATAATGTGGGTCTTGCCTTATGGGTGTAGCCATCAGTTATGCAGGGGAGGCAATGACTGTGCATAATGACCCATCTCATGGCTCTAACAATCATTCTGTGCCCACATTCATGAATTTCACTGAGCCATATTGGGTTCATTTTAGCTCTGTTTCAATGATGAGTTTTTGAGAGTCTCTGTGTCCCTGGATATCTGATTTGGTAGGAGTTGAGTGTTCTTTGTGTCTATCTCCTTCACCCTTGTGCTGGTACCAGGTTCACCAATAAAGCAGCACTCTTGCTCATTTCCCCTATAACTCTAAGGCTTCAGTGGGTACCCTGTTAAGGTGAGATGGGCTGATTCTCTCCTCAGGTTCTGCATCCATCTGAAAGAGAGAAGCATATTCTCCAAAGGAGAGTGAGGTCGGTGCAAGATACATGGATAATCAGTATTGTTTTAGAGAGAATTTAATAGGTGTAGGCCCTCGTGTATCCCACAGTTGGTGACAGCTTGATATTGGAGAGTGTGCTCATTTTGCAATATGGTTCTGACTTGTTTCCCCTTTCCAGGTATGGGTTCCATTCCACTGAGTGGCTCCATTAGCCAAATAAAGAGCAGTTGGTAACTCATCATGGCTATTTGCCACTACTGCATTTGTTTGAGCATCACATCAGGTTGTTTGCTGCTGAGTAGCTTAGACCTTGAGTTGTTTAGTCAGACGTTGGTCATTTCCCCCCAATCACTTATGTAGCAACTTCTGGCACTAAATAAGCTAACTGTATGGGGACTGACTCTCTTCTACATTCCAGCCAGGTCTCAGCATGTTCTGTCTGAACAACATATGGTGTCTTCAGCAATAGGGTCTTACCAATAACCTTTGGTGGGTCATCAAGTACTCTGACAGAAATCTGTCTTCTTTTGGGAAACCTTGTAGGTCTCACTGATCAACAGCTCACTGTGGATATTAACCACATGCTGGTGCTGGGAGTTATAGGTCAGTGCTAAGGGAAAAGAAGGAAGAAAAAATATAGGTAATAAGAAAGAGAAAGAGAGAAGAGACAGAAGAGGGAGTGACAGAGAGAGAAACAGGTTAACATTGGGGTTATTCTTCATGATACCCTCTCGAAGCCCCTGTGATTCAGGTTCTCTCTAGGCACTTGATACAAGTTTGACATTTTAGTATATCTTTCAGGATATGGGATTTTATGCTACCATTTCCATTTGGGTCCAGTTTCTTGTTCCTCCTCACCACCAAACTTGCCTTGTTCACCATCCCTATTGTCCAGTCCTTGAGATGTTTATTAGGTGTGTCAGCATCCCAGGTAAATACAAATTAGGAGCCATGGATAAGTGAGACCATGTGGTCGTTCTCTTTCTGTGATTGGATGAGCTCATTAAGAATGACCTGTTCCAAGTTTGACCATTTTTCTTCAAATTGCTTTGTGTCATTTTTTTCTTACTGCTGTGTAGAATTCCATTGTGTAGATAAACCACATCTTAGTTATCCATTCATCTAATGATGGACATCTGGGTTGATTACAGCTCTTAGATATTATGAAATAAGCAGCTGTAAACATGGTTGAGCAAATATCTCTGAACTGAGGCTTGGAGCTTTTAGGTTAAATGCCTAGTAAGGAGTTACTGAGTCTGTTGGTACCACTATAGTCATCCTTTTTAGGAGTATCCATATTTCTTTCCATAGTGGTTGTACCAGCTTACATTCCCACCAACAGTGAATGAGGGTTCCTATTTCTCTACACCCTCACCAGCATTTGTTGTCATTAGATATTTTAATGTTTGCTATCCTTACTGGGGTAGGGTGGAATCTCATAGCTGTTTTAATTTGCATTTTCATGATTATTAGGGATATGTTTGTCAGTTGTATTTCTTCCTCTGAGAACTCCCTGTGCAGTTCTCTGCCCCAATTTGTAAGTGGATTGCTTGATTTTTTATTGTTTAGGTTTTTGTGTTCTTTGTAGAATTTAGAAATTAGGCCTCTATCCAATGTGCATCTGGCAAAAAATTTTCTCCCAATCTGTGGGTAATCTATTGGCTCTGCTTATTGTATATTTTTCAGTGAAAAAGATTTTCAGCTTTATGAAATCCCAATGGTTGAGTGATTGTTTACTTTCCCGAACTACTGGGGTTTTGTTCAGGAAGTCTTTTCCCACTCCTAAATCATGGAAAGTTCCGCCTAGTTTTTCTTCCAGTAGTAGCAGTGTTTCTGGTCTTATATTGAGGTCTTTGATCCATTTGGATTTGATTTTTGTACATGGTGAAATGTGTGGATCAAGTTTCATTTACCTGCATATTGTTATCCAGTTTGTCCAGCACCATTTGTTAAAGATACTGTCTTTGTTCCAGTCTACATTGTTGGGGCCCTTGTCAAATATCAAGTAGCTGTAGTTACTTGACTCAAAGTCTGGATCATTGATTCTGTTCCATTGGTCTATCATCCTGTTTTCATGCCAGTGCCATGTTGTTTTTATTACTATGTCTTTGTAATTTAATTTAAGATCAGGCATGTTGATGCCTCCAGGGGCATTTCTATTACTGAAGATATGTTTGAATATCTGAGGCCTTCTGCCACCACATGTGAATTTTGAGATTTTTTTTTCTACTTCTGTGAAGAAAGTGTTGGGATTTTTAGTGGAAATTTTGGTAAGATTGTCATTTTCACGATGTTAATTCTTTCTATTCAGGAGCATGGGAGGTCTTTCCATTTTCTCAAGTCCTCCTCAATTTCTTTCTTGAGTGTTTTTATGTCTCCATTGTAAAGGTTTTTCACCTCCTTGGTTAATGTTCTTCCAAGGTATTTTATTTTAATTTTTTGATGCTATTGAAAATGGGACAATGTTGCTTATTTCTTTCTCTGTATCATTGTCTTTTGCATATAGAAAGGCTACTGATTTTTGTGCATTGACTTTGTATCCTGCTACTTTACTGAAGGAGTTAATCCCTTTTAAGAGTTTTGAGATGGAGCCTGGAGAAATTGCTTAGTGGCTAATGCTTTCCTAGGAAGCCTAAGGACTCCAGTTCAAGGCTCGATTCTCCAGGATCCACATAAGTCAGATGTACACGGTGACACATGCATATGGAGTTCATTTGCAGTGGCTGGAAGCCTGGGCATGTGCCCATTGTCTCTCTCTCTGCCTCTTTCTTTCTCTGACTGTCTGTCATTCTCAAATAAATAAATAAATAAATAAATAAATAAATAAATAACAAAAAATAAACAAAAGAAATTTTTAAAGATGTTCAAGATGGAGGTTCCTGGGTCACTTACGTATAGAATCAGGTCATCTCCAAATAGGGCTAACTTAACTTCTTCCTTTCCAATTTTCTCTCTCTTTAAGATCATTTAACTGTCTTTAGAACCCTTCCTATTTCTTTTCTATTAGGTCTAGTCTAGCAAGGACACCATTCATACCATTATTGGCTCTTTGTTGAGTTTCTGCAAGTTCTCCTATTTGCTTGGCCAAGGTTACATAGCTTGTCTTTTCATTTTGGGGTTCTGATCCTATTCTCTCTTCTATGTTTTCATTAGTGACATCCATTGTGGGACTAGGCACTCTAGCTGGATTTACTTGCATCTGACTTTTCATGCTATTCCTTTTTCACTGTGGTCTGCCCATCACAATGGTACAGCAAGCCTAGGATATGGGACACTATCCCATTGGCCTGGGGTAAAGGGGTGGCAGTGAGTGTAAGGGCAGCTGCTGAGGATTTCAGAGAGGCTGGGGTGGGCACCTGGGTCCCTGTTTGGGGGTAGGAGTGGTCAACAGTGAGTGCTCTCCTGGCTCAGAAAGGCTAGGGCAGGGACAGGGGTCTGCTGGACTGGGTTCCTGTTAGAGGGTGGGAGGAGTGGGTGGTGGGTACATGAGATCTCATGTGCAGGGCTCAAGAAGGCTAGGGCAGGGACACTGACCTGCTGGGCTGTATCCCTGTTAGTGGTCAGGACTGCAACGTTGGACCAAGGGTCCCACTTGGGGCTCAGAAAGGCTGGAAGGAGTGATTGCTCCAGGGGAGCTATGCCCAATGGTGGGAAAGCCTGGGACTGAGGTCTTAGCCTGCCTGTTGGTTCCACTTGGCCTGTGGTTAGTGCAGGAGGGACTTCTGGCTGGGACCTACAGCTCGGATGGCTGCTTGAGGGAATCGGGGAACTGTTGGGCTACCCTAGAGCTTGGGAATCAGATT
The DNA here is from genome assembly GCA_036365145.1 of Orientallactaga sibirica. NCBI lineage: Eukaryota > Metazoa > Chordata > Mammalia > Rodentia > Dipodidae > Orientallactaga > Orientallactaga sibirica. Next base: position 5,826,220 of record JAEOAD010000083.1, read on the forward strand.
CCCTATTTTGCTCCTCCCATCCTCCCACTGGGAGTCAACTAGAATCAGCAACCCCCTAAAAAAAACTCTTGAATCTTAAGGGTCTTGCCTTTCTTTCCCTGTGAGGAGAGGCAATGTTAGGCGGATAGCATCTTGTCCAGAAGTCAGATATAGCTTATTTCTATGTACGTTTATATTGTATTTCCTAAATAAGGTTAATAAGTCTGAGAAGAATACAGAATGTAATTATCTCACTGTTTTAAGAAATGTTGAGGACCTGTACATGAACACATATGCCCATTTTTTGTGACTTTGTAAGGATACAAATCTACAGTATGTTATTCTACACACACACACACACACAAACACACACATAGATGCTTTGAAACTATATATTTATATATGATCTATTTACACACACACTATGGTTGTTCCTTTAATTTAAGATTATTTTTTCTGCAAGGTTAAAAAATATCACTTCATTTCCTAGAGTTAACCCACTACTTCTGCCATTTATAAATCTTAATGGCTTAATTGGATAATCAGTGGTGCTCCATAGAAATAGCCCTTGATAGCTCAATCAGAGGATGAAGGAATAGCACTAGCAGTGTGCAAAGCACCTGCAAAGTTTAATTTAAAAATCTCTGACATCCAATTTCCTTGTTCACAGAAGACCACCTGACATTTCCATTCAACAATTCAACCATTCCTAAGGGAATGACTGATACTTGATCATCCACTTATGTATCTTAAATTCATTAGTCTTTCCATTTTTCTCTAAAAATGAATTTTTGTGTAGTTGGTAAATGGGTACTTTTAACACTATTTATACCAGTGATAACAGCTATCTTAGGTACTGAAAGAAGAGATACCTGCCCATTAAGTGATTCAAATTTGTAAATACCAGTGAACAATTTTTTTGTATGCTTCCAATACCATTATTAGAGGTAGGAATGAAAATGTCTAATTAGGGAATTTACAGACCACATTTTAGCACTCTGGGATGGAATTGCTGTTAAAATCCATCACTTTTTCCATGGATCCAAGACATCACTCTGTTATCATGAAAGAACACCTTTCAAGGCATCATCCATCAGGTTCCCTTGTCCTTTTCCATTCATTCAATAACAAATATGTGGAAGGGTACAATATAAGGAAGTTGAATAAGAAGGCAGATGAACATACAAGGGCAAGCATAAACAAATGCTCCCTATTTGAGTAGGCAATAGGAACATATATTACTGCTCTATACTGCAATAAGGTTGTTGGGGTCTCAGTACTTTATTATAAGAAGAAAGTATAATCATCCAATTAAGTGAGATGGTGCCTTCTCTGAGAATATCGTGATTTTTGGTTTTCTTTTCATTATTCATTTCAGAGGGATTATTTGATATTTTGGTTGTATGTGTCTCAGGCTTTTCTGGGAAGTTTCAAAGAATAGTTTTATAAGAAAGAATATTCCAGTATGCATGTTGTGATTTGGATATGCAGTGTCTACTTTAAAGACTTATGCCTTGAATATTCTGTTTCTAGTCACTGAGAGGAGACTGTATCCTAAGGGCTATGTCCTAGTCAGTGGATTAATCACTTTATGGATTCAAGGGATGGCATGATTGAATTTGGGTCCTAACTGAAGAAAATAAATAAAAAATGGTGTGATCTGTGAAATTCTACCTTGTTCCCAGTCCCTTCTTTTCTCTAAACTTCCTGGCCACCCAGAGGCAATGTCAGTCACAGACTCCTGCACTTCTTATGTTCAACCTTCCCTCAAATCTAAAGAGATGGGGCTCAGTAAAGTGCCAGGGCCTACAATGTCTGTATCTGTGAGCCAAAATAATGACTTTTGAGTTGTTTTTCTCAGGTGTGTCAAGGCAACAACATATACACACACACACACACACACACACACATATATATATATATATATATATATATATATATATATATATATCATAATGCAATGTTTTCCTGTAAATTTTATGCTTCAATTTTTTTGTTTTGTTTTTCTCTTATGCTTTCAGAAGGGCACATTCACATCTCTCCACTTCCTTCACATCACTAGGCAGTCCCAATCAGTGTTGGTCCCCTAGCCAAATTTTGTAAATTCTTTATTTACAGCAGGGATTTGTCATTCCCTTGCTATTGACTTTCCAAAGGTTAGCCAACTTGGCTTCCTCCATGATGAGCACCATTCTACTTTGCCAACATTTCTGTCTTCTGTCAGGAGCAGGCTTCCTTCTGTTCTCAGTTTGGCTGACTCCTCATCCTCTGAAGTTTCAAGTGATAGATAACTTTTGCAGAAAAATCTTTCCTGATTTTATTACATTGTTTCATAGCATCCTGCACTTTTCTACTGTCATATGTTTCAATACTTGTTAATTGCATATTTCTATATTTTCCATTATAATTGATAAACTTAGTAATATTGTGTTTATATTTATTAGTTTATGAGTAATATTATAATATTATGAGAGTGCATAGCCCTAATGTCAACAATAGTATCAACTACGTGATATCATTTAAAAATATTATTTTAGGAATGAACTAATATCATTACATTTTCATCTGGTATAAATATTCAATTGATATTTTTATGTTGTATATTTACCATTGCATTCTGCAAATTTAACTTCCCAAGGATTCAGAAGTAAAATAAAACAATGATCTTAGGCATAAAATTAATCGGAAAACACATTGTATATTGGAATATTCTTCCTTTTCTTTTCTATGCCATTGAACCTAAATTCAATATGTTTCAACTGTGGGCTATGTTTACTAGAATCAAACTGTATTTAGTTATGGCTAGCCTGTCTTTGAACATATGCTGTAGGCTGCATTCTACCAAAGGTCTGGGCAAGAAGCTGTGAGACTAAACTTTTAACATCATCTCTATAAATCAAGATGAAAGCTATAGACTTCCTCCTGTGGGCCTCACACTGGCTTTCAGAAAACAAAAAGGAGAAATACTTAGAGAAAAAAAAAAAAGAAGAAGAAGAAGAACAGTAATTCCAAAAGCAATTATTTGGCCTTAATAGAATACCATTGGATAACTCAGTTACTTTTTTTGATAACCTTAAAAAATCTGGATGATGGAAAATTCCAAAAGCATTAGGAAAATAACTGCAGATATTAGCCCAATAATTTTTCAATATTTTAATATTTCAATGTCGCCAACTCCAACATAATGTTTCCTCCAAATATTTTATATGTTTAGATATTTCATTCAATATCAGTATAGACTCTCTTTTAAAGCCAATTAGGAGGTTTAATTTTACATTAATTGTTTACTCTTAGCATATTACAAATACAGTCCCTGGTACAATCAAGTGGTATCTATTGCATGCATAGAAAATTTAAATAAAGTGAGATCAAAGGCAAGCACAAGAAATGCACCAAACTCTGTATCAAACACAAAGTCCTGGAGTCTAGGTGTCACTTGAGATCTATGTATGTTTTTTACAACATCAGGTCATGGAACAAAAAACAAGTTCAACATTATCTATAAGTAATATATACATGTTATTTCATTTGTTATATTTATCACATAAATATTGACATAAATATGCATTTTCTAGTAATTATACTTTAAAGAAAATATGGATATTTTTAGCAGCGGGATGAATGTTTTTAAATTGAATTTAATAACACATTGATAGAAAGCTGGATTTAACCCAAGTGTAAAATGAAAATTAGAGTTATGTTTTATACTACCAAATTTGTGCACATTAATTTATTCTAAATGCTATTTCAGCACTTCATTTTAATATCAAAATGATGGAAAATAGACTTAATTAGGACACTTACTTTAAAGTTATATGTTGTAATTATGTTTTCAATTTTATTCTTTTATTCTGAAGATTTTCAAATACTTCCACATAGTTTGTCCTGTCCTCTTCATTTTTTTAAGTCAAATTTGAAAAAATAAAATTTTGTTAGAATTCAAGGAAATCTCTCTCCTCTCCATCTCTCTCAAATAAATAAATAAAAATAAATAAAATATTTTTTAAAATATTTCTTACAAAGTGAATTCTGTATGAAGCATGAAAATAAAATGTAGGATGTATAAAGGAAAATAAATTTTTAGGCAATGTGTTTGTATCAAACATTGAGTTAATGTTGCACTCTTTATTCAGGATGCTTGATAAAATATAAGATCCTAAGTTTCATTTGAATTCAAATAAACAGGAAAGAATTTTTAATATGTAATATAAATAACATACTTAAACTAGTTAAACATTGGTGTGTTTATCTGGAGTTTAAATTGCCTTAGGGACCATGTATTTTCACTTTTTTATATCTGGCAATTCCATTCTAATGACCATTGTGCAATGTATGATAATTTTGCCCTATACAAGATATAGGGAAACTATGATTTAGAGAACTAACTTTACATGTCTTAGAGCACTCATGCAGCAGGTGGCAAAGGAGGAAATTAAGCCTTGACCTGTTTCCCCACAATCTCAGTGTTTGTTCCAACATGCTTTTTTGTCTAACAAGTACACTAACACATTGATCTTTACCATCTGCAGTGACGCCTTACCACCCCCCACAAATACACATATTTATTCAAGAGGAAAGGGAATATTTAACACTATTTCCCTCCTCCCCAGGCAAAACCCAACTCGTTCACATTCTGTCAGAACATAAAATAATACCTTCATTGACTCCTACCTCATTCTTTCATTATGGAAAACCTAAAGTACATGACAGATCTGAGGGGTCTGTAAATTCTTAGGTGTATGACCATCTGTTAATGCTAGTCTTACTTTTGATTAGAGAAGCTTCTCTGTCCTGATGGTAGTAGCCACTGGTTAGATTCAAAACTCATCAAAGTGCTGTGAAGAGACATTGGAACATTCAGCACAATCTCCTAGGATTTTTTTCTAGGCTTATTTACCACCATGTATCCTTTTTGTGGAAAGACATGTTTGAGAAAACCAAGTAGTACTTCCTCAAAGCAACACTGCCAAGACTCCACAGAGCCATAGGTGACCATCCATAGTCCAGAGTACTAGAGGTGAAAGAGCATGAGAGTTTATTTGCACATGAAGTCATGAAAGTGGCACCTATTGAACTGATTAGTTACAATTTTCTCTTGTGAAAGAGAAGGAGAGAGGCTGGGAATACTGGAGGTGAAGGGAGAAGCATGGCTGAGCTTCCCCCATCACAAGCCTTGCTCTGCAGTACGTTACTGCTCCTACATAATTTGGCAGGGGACAAGCAGTGAATAGTGTTCTATTTTTAATTTTAAACTTTGAAGCAGAAGGCTATCAAGAATAATCTACTCAGTAAACATTTGGTCTCGAGTCTTAGCCTTTCTCTTCGTTCAGCAAACAGTCTCACAAATGCTAAATGTTAAAGAAGAACCAGTGGCATGTGTGTTTTATCAAGTGAATCTTTTTCCAAGGATATCTTTAGAAGGGTATTTTTTTTTTCTGCTGCAGTTTAGGAAGGACATGATAAACATGACAGAATAGCAGTGAAGATGAGCATAAAGCATGAAGCTTTACCATCTAGATACAAGTTCAAGGGCCAACTTGCTGCTTGACCTTGGATATGTTGCTTACATTTCTTACACCGGTTTCACTCAAGACTAGAATTGATAGCAAAGGCTACAATGCTGAAAAGAAAGGAAACTTTGTACATAGCATATAAGATAATTCCATTGGCACCTTTGGTATGTAAAAATATTTATTAATTCCTTGTACTTTCTTTTTTTAATTTTGAAAATGGAATTAATTGAGACAAAGGAGACTTGTATCAAGCAAATTAATATTTTAGGCTTAAAAGTAACAAAATCTGAGAGCTTGGGAAGAATTACCCTGTGGGGGTGGACAATATTATACCCCAATGCCTTATATTGTTACAAGAAAAGTTCAGTGCCAGGGGTGGGATATCTTTCAGTGAGTTGTTGATCAAGTAGGCTTGTAATACCTCCCCAAAATGTTCAGTTATTGCCAAAACTCTGTTTGTCAACTAGAAAATAAGACTTTATATCTGAATACATATTATTGGGCTATAGGACAAGGAGAATTGCAGCTGGAGCTGAGTATGGAGCCTTTTCCATATTGACTAGCTGTCATGATGCTAGAAAGAGCTATGCAGCCTATTGGCAGAGGTAAGTCATCAATAGTCTTGATCAGTAGTGTACCCTGCAAACCAAGCCCAGTCATCCAGACCAAATGTAACACCTGTGGCAATGGTGGCAGCTGTAATATGGGAAACCTACTGCTCTGTGATTGAATTTGGTCCTTGAACTGAGAACCTTGTGAAGTGCTATGGCTGAGGAGGTCACAAGCCCTAGGTGGGAAAAGAACTCCTCTTGGCTGGCTAAATGGATATATTATGTTCACCAAGCTGGACTGTAAATTCTTAGGTATATGACCAATCTATTAATGCCAGTCTTACTTTTGATTAGAGAAGTTTCTCTTTTCTGATGGTAGTGGCCACTGTTTAGATTCAAAACTCATCAAGGTGCTGTGAAGAGACAGTGAAACGTTCAGCACTAAGGGAGACATCTCTAGCACATCAGCCAAGGCTCAAGGTCCGTTGTAGAAGAGGTGGCAGAAAGGAAAGGGAGGAGTGCATACAATACTGTCTTCCAGATGCCCAGGGGCCTTGATGTTCATGACCTCAAAATGGCTGACACTACCTACCCAAGACTTTCATTTTAGGAGAAGAAAAACTATGACAGCAAAATAATGACTAGTTGGAAAGAAGGAAAGATTCACTGGAGAGCAGATAGGGAACAGAAGATTAAGAAGAGTCACGGGATGGAATTATGATCATGGTACATTGTGTATATTTCTGGAGACTATCAATGATAAGTTTCAAAAGTAACACTACAATTTCTTTATAATTATATAATTTATGATTTATTCTCTGGCTTATGGGTATTCCATGTATCCAAGAATGAAAATATAATTATTTTTATCACCTTTTCTAATATTTCTCTTATCTGTATGAGTTTAGTAGGTGAGTGCCATGGCCTATTGCTATTTTTAGTATCAGATATGCTGACATATTTTGGATATTGTAAGTCAGTGGAATTAAGTGAATAATGTAATAAATTTTCTTTTCAAAATAACTACTTTTAAGGTATCTAGAGTAAAAGATTTGTGCCCAAGGAAAAAAGGTGTATCTGATAACTGATAGGTTAATATTACATTCACACTATTGATATAATCTATATTCCTAACTACAAATGCTATAACCATTTCACTGAATCTGCCTTTTCATTCTTTCAAATGCATGCATGGCGATCCTACTCCATGTGTAGTGCTGGCATAGCACTGAAATAGCCCTATGAAGAGATCATAGAGAAATGATGGTGAAATGTAGTGAGGCAAGAGAAAAAAATTGTCAAACAATAGTTCCTTGTTACTGTACATTGAACAATGTATTTTATCCCATTACATTTTATTTGTGTCACTTCTATTCTGCTCTCAGTATGAGCAGACAAGGCTAATATTGTTTCCAGCGAAGGCCTGACAGCTTCTCTGTTGATTTGTTTGGCATTACGTTTGAGCAGCACTCATGCAGCCCAGAAGGCTGAACGATGACTTGGCTGAAAAGAACAGGCAATGTGCCCTGGGGAGAAAGGACAGAGGTTTGGAAGGAGAGAGGAATTTGGAGCCAGTACTTGTACATATGTGCACTTTGCTGAAGGCTGTGGAAATTCCCACTTAATAGTATAGCCAGTTAAAATGGAAAGGCTTATCCCTTTTCTGTAGTAAAGCCTGTAGCAGCACAGCAGCATAAACTATCAGTATGGAATATGAGCCCTGATAGCCGGTGCTTCAGTGCTTGCTATAATGAGATAATGAGTGGTATATGTGATTTCTTCAGCAGGTATTTCCACAAAATGAACTCTGAATTTCTTCTGTGGAAATCTGTACTTTTAAAATAGCTCAGTGACTAATATTAAGCTAATATGACCCATGCTTTCTTCTGAAAGTTGCAAGGTTTCAATATAGTCCAGAGTTCCAAAATAATTATACCAGACAGATTCGGATGGTATTATTGTTGTCCATTTAGAATGATAAATTCCTAGGGCTTCCTATTTCATCATCTTTCAGAATGTTTTAATCTTTGTCAACGTGTGTGTGTGTGTGTGTGTATTCCTATTTAGAAGAATAGTTTACTTTCAATTTACAGCAAATGTAATCTATTTCACATATATTCTATAACAAAATTTTACTTAACATTGTCATGTTGATTGATAAGCCCACACTATTTAATCTGCTTTATAGCATTGTGTTATGTGATAATATTGATGGTTATTAACTTTTCCAATGTAATTCAGTTAAGAGTTTTACCTTTTATGTGGCTGTTTATGAGAATATGTGGAAATTGAAGACCGAATGCCTAGAGGTGAGTACTGGTGAGATAAACATATTCTTTTTGATTATATCAAATTGTGCTAAGTTAATCATCATCTTCTCATGCCCCAAATTGTATATGTGTATAATCAGTTAAACTAAGGATAGTAACTGGTTCCATTTAACAAAAAGTGATTGCAACATGGTTTTCTTATCTTTCTCTACAAATAAGATTGATTTCTGACCAGTCAGAACTGATCAATAAGTGCTTAACTCTATTTATTTTTTAATTTTACCCTGATCTTTGGTAAAGTTTTAGGTTAAAGACAATGGATTTCTCTGGTGAACGATATAGTTAGCTAACACCAAGGTACTCCAATTTCTGACAAAGTGAGATGAAGAAGTAACAAAGAATTAATGCTGTTTAATTCTTTTGATTTTTTGTTTTTTATTTATTTTATTTTTTATTGACAACTTCTATACTTGCATACAAAAAAGTCTGATATTTCCCTCCCCTCCCCCATCCCCCTTCAGAACTCCACTCTCTGTCATATCCCCTCCCTCTCTCCATTAGTCTCTCTTTTAATTTGAAGTCATCATCTTTTTCTTCTATTATGAGGGTCTTGTGAAGGTATTGCTAGGCACTGCAAGGTGATAGATATCAAGGCCAATTTCTGTCTGGGCAGTTGCATTGTAAGGAGTCATACCCTTCCTTTGGCTCTTCCATTCTATCCGCCCCCTCTTCCGCAATGGTCCCTGAGCCTTGGAGGGTGTGACAGAGGTGTTTCAGTGCTGGGCACTCCTCCTCCCCTTCTTCTCAGCACTATGTTGCCTTTTGGGTCATCCCAGTGGTCATCGCCATCTGAAAAGAGAAGCTTCTCTAACAAGTGCCTGATAAATAAGGTGCCCATTTCAAATGTTTTCTTCTTTTTAGAACAATTTTTATTGTACTTCTGTATTTGAAACTGAACTTTATATTATGTGTGAAATAGTGACATATATCACTAGCTATAGATATTGTGTTAGCTGAATTCAATAATAATGTTCATAAAAATCAGGTCATGAATTATTTAAAAGTATACTCATATTCTTATATCCCATAGTCCTGGCTCCCATTATCCATGAAGCCTTCCTCAGTAGGTTATGGTATTCACTGTGGAATCATGGAGGCCTCAGTTAGGCTCTATAGGGTAGCAGGGGAACTGTGCCTCAGGATATGTCTACCTATTCTATGGCCCTTACAATCTTTCTGCCCCTCTTCTGCATTGTTCCCTGTGCCGTGACAGGCCTGTTGGCAGTCTGATTGACTGTTGAGCTTTTTTGTAGTGTCTAGATTTCATTGTATCTATCACCATCATCCTGGAACTTGTTGTCAGACTAATAGTAAGAGCAATATTCATGTTGTCACTTCCTTTGCAAATAATTCTGGGCCCTGACAGATGTGGTAGAGGTGGGCATGTTTGCTATCTACTTGTCTTATTGATGGATCTTGGTTCTCCTCATTTTCTCTGCAATTGTAAGATACAACATATTCTCCAACCAAGAGTGAGAGTATCTTGGGTTAAAGGGTATATGCAAAGTTATTTGAGAGATTTTTGATGTAAAATCTCACTCTTCTTCTCCAGAGAGCAATGGGGGCTTCTCTCTAAAATATGAGTTTCCTGAACATGGGATTCTGTCTTGGTTTCCAATATTAGATATGAGTTCTTTCTGGGTGAATGGGCCTCATGTCCAATTAAAAAACAGTTGATTACCTACAGAGGCTGTGTGCCACTATTGCACAAGTGTGTGCTTCTTGTCCAGCTGATTGATTCCTAAGACCACAGGGTCCTCTGCTTATTAATGCTGTTGGTGACTATTGTCCTCTAGCAGCTCCCATAGGGCTCTCCAGCACTATAAGGGCTAACAAGGAAGGAACAAGTTTCCCTTTTAGTTTCAGCATGGTATTCCGATATCCTGTCTTCACAGCCTGTGGTGTCTTCAGCAATACGATTTTACCTTTTAGCTTTGGCAGGTAATCAAGTGTTTTGGCAATGGCCTGCATTATTTTTTTCAGGAACTCATGGGTCTCCGGGGCAACAGCTAACAGTGGTGGTGGGAGGCAACCCAACTCTAGACCTGTAATTTACTGACCAGAGTCCATGGTCTGAAGGTTAATCTTTTCCACCTTCTGCCCAGACTGTCCTTCCCCATTTTTGTTATATTTTATACAATGTAAGAAAGACTGAAGATTTATATGGAAATGATTCATGTTGTCTTCACTTTTTTGTAATTCCCTCTCTACCCTCCCTATCCTCTACCCTTCCAAGACCTCCACCCCCCAGTATTCTGTTTCTTCCCTAAACTGTCAGGTAACTCCTCCTCTCTTTTCTCCCAATTTCTTGTCTCTGCTTGTCTCATTCTAGTTTTATGCCAATATTCTTATTGGATACTACCATTTGCATTCATCTCCAATTGATCCCAAGTAGAAACTGCAGATGAGGGAGTACATGCAGCTTTTGTCTTTCTGTGCCTATGTGAACTGGCTGTGAAAGATTTTTTCCAACTCCATCCATCTTCCTGGAAATTTCATTATTTCATTTTCCTTACCTCTGAGTAGACTTCTTCTGTTTATATGGACCACATCTTTATTATCCATTCATCAGTTGAAGGGCATGTGGACTGATTTCAGTTCCTAGCCATCTTCTTATACCCTCCTTAATTTCTTTCTTTAGTGTTTTAATGTTTCCTATGTATAGGTCTTTCACTTTGTTGGTTAGTGATAGTCCAAGGTATTTATTTATTTATTTTGGTAGTTATTGAAAATGAGATAGCATTGCTTATCTCCTTCTCCATATCTTTATCTTTGGCATAGAGGAAAGCTACTGATTTTTATGTATTGATTTTGTATCCTAACACTTTAATGAAAGAATGTATCACCTTTAGTAGTTTTTTTTTTAATTTTATTTTTTTGGTGGAGTATTTTGGGTCTTATATATGACACCGTGTCAAATAGGGCTAGTTTGAGTTCTACCTTACCATTTTTTTTATCCCTTTTATTTGTTTCTCTTGTCATATTGTTTGAGCTAAAACTTCAAGTACTATGTTGAAAAGCAATGTTGAGAGTGGGCACTCAGGTCTTGTTCCAGACATTAATGTGAACACTTCAAGGTTTTTCCCATTTAGTGTGATCTGAGCCTTAGGTGCATTTTCAATAGCCTGTACTATGTTGAGATATGGTCCATGGACTGTGTTCTGGAAATGTATGTGGCTGAGGATATAGACAGTATTCAGGTCTGAAAGAAGTGTCCAATGGCTGTCTATGAAAGAAGCACTATACTTTTGATCTACAGTGTCCCCTCAAGCTAAAATAAATCCTTCCTCCTTGAAGTTGTTCAACTCATGTATTACATAGCAACAGAAATCTAATTAACACAGGAAGCAAATGTTTAATAAAATACATGGAAATAAGCAATGAATGTCAACAAATTATTAAATATGTTTTAATCTATTATTTATTTATTTATTTGAGAGAGGAAGAGGCAGAGAGAAAGAGAGAATGGGTGTGCCAGGGCCTCCATCCACTGCAAACAAACTCCAGATGCATGTGCCCCCTTGTGTATCTGTCTTATGTGGATCCTGGGGAATCAAACCAAGGCCCTTAGGCTTCACAGGAAACACCTTAATTGCTAAGTCATTTCCCCAGCCCAAGTGTGTTTTTATAGTTATGTATGGAATTGAAAAAGTATTTCAAAGGACAGACAAGTATGACTAAAGAGAGTGAGGGAATATTTGAGGGATTTTTCTCTTATTATTCTTTTTTTCTGGAAAATGATCCTATCACCCAATAATGAGTAAAACCAAAACAGATGAGAAAAATCTGATAGTATTTGTCTTTCTGTAATTGTTCACTAGTTCCATCCTCTTTATTTTAAAAGATAAGATGCCATTATTTTTATGGATGAATATATTCCAGTATATGTTTTCCAAATTGTCCTTATTTATTGATTGACATGTAGTTTAAGTCCTTATCATCATTTGTGTGAATAGTACAGCAATGAGCATAGACATGCAGACATCTCTTTTGTAGGCTGATTCCATTTCCATTGGATAAATACAAAGGTGTGAGAGAGTTGGATCTTATAATAATTGATTATTACAGTGAAAACTTAAAAACAAAAGAAGAGAAAGAAAAATAAGAAGCAACTATTTGAGCCAACACCTTGACAAGATGATTTTCACAATGAAAAATAAGCATAATAAAAGATGTTGAGCACCATGTATCATTAGAGAACTGCAAACTAACCCAATAACAAGGACCCAGGATATCAACAGAAATGGCTCATTTAGACAGTCCAATAAAAATAGCAGTCAGGGCCTGATGTGGTGGCACATTCCTTCAATCCCAACTCTCGGGAGGCAGAGGTAGGAGGATCACCATGAGTTTGATGTTACCCTGAGACTACATAGTGAATTCCAGGTCAGCCTGGACTAGGGTGAGACCCTACCTTGAAAAAACAAACAAAAAAAAATAGAAATCAGGATATGCATAAGTCAGAATTCCCAGGTTTTTTTTTTTTTTTTTTCCCGGTGGATATTTAATAAAAGTATGCTACTTTGAAAGGGAATCCAGCAGCTTCTCAAAGCTAAGCATTCCATATTGAGTAGCAATTGCATTTCTAGATATTTAACCAAAGAAGACCTATGGACACATAAAACACTGCACATGAATGTGTACAATAGTCTTATCTATAATCACCTAAAATTGGATAGACTCAAAATATCCTCTAGAAGGTGAGCAGATAAATGAATGGGTGCATTTGGGTGAAGGACTATTACTTAGTCCCAACAGGAAAATAGCAATCAGTGAAAAGATGAGGTAGAAATTTATATGACTACTGCTAAGAAAAGTAACACAATCAAAAAAGTTCACACAATAGATCATTTGAACTATATGTCATTCTACAAAATGCAAAAGTAAGGTTGCCAGACTTCTGATGAATAAATGAAGACTAAAATGTAGATATGGCACTGAAACTATGCCCTTGATGCTGCCAATGAACTCCAGACACATGTGCCACTGTGCATCTGGCTATATGTGGATACTGGGGTATTGAAATGTGGCTAGCAGGTTTTGCAAGCATCTCTAACCACTGAGGCATTTCCCCAGACCGTGAAACTACTCTCTATGACATTGCAATATAGAGCACCTAACAACCCAGAGAACTGCATAATACAGACTGAACCTGAACATAAGAAACATATTTTAGCTGCTAATCATGCAGTACGTTTATAGATACACTGAGCACTCCCATTTTATAATCATATAATGTATGCATTGTTCTCCATATACAAATGCAATTACTGTCAATGGGTTAAAACATAAAACAGCTGGGTGTAATGGTATACGTCTTTAATCCCAGCACTTGGAAGGCAGAGGTAGGAGGATCACCATGAATTTGAGGCCACCCTGTGATTACATAGTGAATTCAGGTCAGCTTGGGCTAGAGTGAAACCCTACCTTAAAAACAAACAAACAAACAAAAAAACAAAACAAACAACAAACATAAAAATAGATGTAGGACTGGGAACATATATTAGATTATAGAATTAGTATTTGATCTACTACTACTTCACCTTCTCCTACTACTGGCAGTAGCTTCAGCAGCAGTAGTATTAAATAACCCTAAAACTGAATAACAAGAAAAGAATAACAAGTTAGTATTGATGTATTAATTGTAAGCATTGTAATTCATTTGTGTAGTATGTTAATAGGGAAGACTGTGGAGAATAAAGAAAAAACTATATATGTAGATAGATGATTGATAGATGATGGATAGATAGATATAGTAGATGGATAATATGTAGATATAAATATAGATAAATATACACACATATACATATGTCCATATATATGGACTGAATTTTCTGTTCTATTTTTCATAGCAAAGTGTTTTAAGACCAGATCTGATAATTTAAAAATAGAATTTTTGTACCCACCATAATAAATGGCATATGCATACATGAAAATATGATAATGAAACCCATTATTCTATACAAGTAATGTATACTAATACAAAACTTTAAGAAAATGAGGAAGGAAAATACATTGAAGGAAAAAGCATACTTTTCCATTGAGCAAGGACCAAGGGATTGATGGATATAAAAGAGCCTGTCAAATTTTTCAGACGTTAAGTAGTTCTAAGAAACAACATTGGGAGCATGTGCGTGGAGGATATAGCATATCAAGATATGTGTTTCCATTCCCTAGTGAGTAATGGAGCTTATGCATGGAAATAAGATTTTAATTTATAAAATTCCTTCCAATTTCTCATGCTGATATGGCAGAGTCTCAAAGGAGACCAGTAGGAGGTCATTGGCTCTATTCAGCAGATCAGACATAAAGGTTTTATTGCTCAAGCTGTGTTGTGTCCATTTAAAGAATACTCAAGAAATTGTAGGAAAAGTGGAGGAAAGAGGCAAGATCCAAAATAAATTGAATCTGAAACAAGAAAATGCAAATACAAAGCCAGCAGGGAATTTCTACTTAATGCTTTACTTTCCCCTACTGTTTAACTATTTTTGAATTTAAATGCCCCCAAACCACCTGGGTTTCTATATATGTTTAAATCTATTAGCTTGTGTATTATAAATAATTAAAATTTAATATATGTTATAGAGATTATCATAGCTATACAAAACACAATTGGTTAAATGATACAAGTTTTTAAAGATATTTTATTTTATTTTATTTTATTTTATTTATTTATTGGAAAGAGAGACAGAGAGAGAGGCAGAGGTAGACAGATAGAGAATGGGCATGCCAGTAACCTCTCAGCCGCTGAGAAAAAAGTGTGCACTCCCTTGTGGGCAAGTGTAGCATTGCACCCTTGTGTCACTTTGCTGCTAGCTAAATGTGGGACCTAGAGATTGGAACTGATGTCCTTAGGCTTAGCAGTCAGGTGCCTTAACCACTAAGCCATCTCTCCAGCCCAAGATATTTTATATTTGTCTATTTATTTGAGAAAGAGGCAGAGAAGCGGGCTTGGTGGTGCTCGTCTTTAATACCAGCACTCAGGAGGGAGAGGTAGGAGGATTGCCATGAGTTCAATGCCACCCTGAGACTATATAGTGAATTCCAGGTCATCCTGGGCCAGAGTGAAACCCTACCTTGAAAAACCAAAAAAAAAAAAAAAAAAAAAGAGGCAGAGAGAGAATGGGTGTGCCAGGACCTCCAGCCCCTGCAAATGAACTCCAGTGCCTTAACCACTAGACCTTTTTTCCAGCCCCAAATGACCAAATGGATAGCTAGTTTTGAAAGACAAGTAATAAAGATTTTGTATAAAAATATATATCTTACAGACATGTTTATTGATTTAAAAACTTGATAATACTCTCTTAATATCCATGAAAAAGAGTAATGTCATGTATACTATAGTAAAAAAATTCACAAAAATTCATATGATATGCCTATAACTATTAAACAATTTATTTTCTACCATGAGATTTGAGGATTTTCTAGTTTAAAATGGCGAAATATCAATAAAACACTGCAGTTTTAGAAATGCCCTAAATGTTAATAAGCTTGTGTGCTAGATAGTTAGAATAAGAATTCCATAAAGAGGTTGGAATCCTGATAAGAAAAAAAGTGATTATATATTAATACTGATTAAATCAGAATTTAAAATTGTTTTGATAGTATACTAAAAGACAAAGTCAAATTAGCAATAAGATTTAATAAGGCCAAACATATCTGTTAAAACATATGTTAAAATCTAGTAGTTTCTAGGAGAGACAGATGATTGGTTATGATAAGAAAATAGCAAAATATATATGATGGTAATTGAGAATAATTTTAGAACAAAAAATCAATATTTCTGGCATACTTAATCAATCTAAAATTGATCTAGAATTTTGGTACTAAGGGAATTTTTTGATTTTTTTTGTGATGGGCAGGTCACACTATTATTATTGTAGGTATACTTATTAACACCATTAAAAGAGCACAGACCCAAAGATTATTATTTAATGAATTTAAAATTAAGGTTCATCAAATGTAGTTTAAGGAACATTTTCTTTTCTGCTAGGTAATCTTAGAAAATAAAGTGTTCCCTTTAAACAGTTGCATGTTCTATCAGGAGGGAATCAGGGTTACCTTTCTTAGATCCCAAAGTTAACATTAGATCCAAAGGAAGAAAACTTCCTAAAAGAACAAATCAACTTAAGATAAGAAAACTTGCCGGGAGTGGTGGCGCACACCTTTAATCCCAGCACTCTGAAGGCAGAGGTAGGAGGATTGCTGTGAGTTCAAGGCCACCCTGAGACTACATAGTTAATTCCAGGTCAGCCTGGCCCAGAGTGAGACCCTACCTCGAAAAACCAAAAAATAAAAAAAGAAAAAAAGAACTTGATTAGCATTAAAGGCAGACTGCCTATTCATTAAGAATGCTAAAATAAGTTACACAGAAGAGATTGGCAAAGCCCAAAGGTAATATAATAGCCATGTTTACAATCTCAATTATTAACAACAAAAAGAGGAAAAGTTGGGACAATTTCAGTGACAGATGGAATTATATTTAGGTGGCTAATATTTGCTGACAAATAAGACTATATTGAGTCAACTCAATGAGTATAATTACTTGTTCCATGCACACCATAAGCTAGGACAATGACAAGAGAACAAAAGTCATGAGACAGAGAAACTCCCAAAATGGATTAAGGCACAGACTGTCATTATGCAGGGCAGAAACAGAATATGTAGTAGCAGAGCTGATTATTTAAGTGGATCAAAAATAATGGAGATCTTACTTTGAGTCAGTTCAATGCATTTAGTAAATCTGGGAAAACAACAAAACAGAGTTACCTTACCATTCCGAAGGAACCTGTGGTTCCTCAGCTTGGGCAGTTGTGTAAAACATGTGAACATAGAAGTCCTAGTTTTCAATGAGTGTCATATGATAAGATTTATTTAATCTGGTTTTAGTTAACTCAGTCCTATGAGATATGTGTAATTATTTGCCTCAGTTCATAAAATTGGAAACCAAAGCCCCAGAGTTTACATAAGATGCTTCAGACTCACAGCTAGCCTAAGTAGAGCTGAACTCTCAGCCATGGCTGAGTAATTCCAAATCCCGCACAGCTAATACTATGCTGACTGTGGTTTAAGTAATGGGTGACTTCACAAGAAGGTATCAAATGCATTCAGATCTACTTCAGCATCTGGCCAAGAGAAAATGATGTCAAGGTACAGAGCCTGGCAAGGCCCAGGGGTCCACATGAAATCTAACATCCACTTTACTTTGTAAGTGTCATAAAGGGAGAGCAAACTAAACACACACATTGGACTTGCAAGGTGATACAGGCAGGCATACATCTTCTTTCCCTTAGAACATTGTGCTGTTTTGTATTTCACCAGTGTTCTTTCATTATAACTTCAATTATATCTGATTTAGACTCAGTCTGCTTTAGTAACTCCTGTGGTTATGTCTCATTTTTATTTATCATCACAATGAAAAAATCAGCTATTGAATTTCTCTCTATTTTTTCCTGCATCACAGATTTTTATGAATTTTTTTATGATACTCAACTACATGCCCTTTAATTTCCATTGCTGGAGTTGGGCCATTTTATAGATTTCTACTCCTATGTGGACTACAACTCAAGAAGTTTTTAATCTTTTTTTTTCACACCCTATTATATTCTGTAACATTTAGACTCAAGTTTATTTTCCATGTTAGTAAACAAGACATAGAGATGACAATATGGGGACAGTTTAAAAGACAAGCAGCAATAGGGTTTTAGTTTCAGGTAATACTTTATGCAGAAGTCACCATATTTCATTACTCAAGACAAATTAAGATTTATGAAATTGCTTTCCATCTAAGTGTATGGGAACAGTGTTGGCAACCGTGGATTTATGAAATAAAAGATGGAGATACATTTTCTTCTTGCTGCTAGAAAAGCTGTTCAAATGGTAATAAGCTGGAATTATCATTTAAAAAGATCTCTTACTTTCCTGTAAAATTACAGCAGCCACTTTTAAAATATTTTTTTTCTAATTCTCAGAGAAGAAATGATCTATCATTATGGTTATTGAGAATCTTTCTACCTAAACTAATGAAGGTAACACTTCTTTTATGTTATTAAATAATGGACTGATTTTTAAACATCTACCCACTGGTATTTCTTACGTCAACAATTTCAAAAATTAAAAGAATGATCTCTTTTTAAAAAAAAAAAAACTAAGCACAAAGAGTTTAATAGGATTTCTGAAATTTCATTTTGACTTTAGTGGCTGAATTGAAAATTAAACCTCAACACTAAACAACTTCTAGTTTTAATTAGTTACTTTCTCAGCTATAGATCTATGCTTTATGATCAAATGAGTCTTTCTTTATGACAAAATAGGAAATTATTTTATAAGTAAAGGGTAATTGTAGAACTTTGCCCACAGTGTCTTCTTTGTGACCTCTACTTTTAAACTAGTGTGTGAATCAGTTAATACATAATACTCTTCTTAATGAGATTCTCATTTTCCCTCTTATTTAGAAGCCTGGCTCTTGTAAGGTAGCATAGAATAATTTTAGAGTCTCTGAAATATACAATCTGGTTATCTGACATTGGAATTGTTAAAGCTGAAGGTCTCTCAGTTGTATTGTTCCTTAATGGTATCTCCATCCCCCCCACCCCCCGCATGGTGTTCTCCTTCGTTTCATACCTATAGGAAACAGAAGTGAGTGACCACAGATGAAACTTGGGAAACCATGATCTAAATTACACCTTTCCTTGTTTTAAACAATATTTTATTTGTTACCTATTTGCAAAGAGAGAGGGAAAAGGGAGACAGAGTGAGAGAATATAAGCATGCTAGGACCTCTTGCCATTGCAAATAGACTCCAGATGCCTCTGGCTTTACATGTGTACTGGGGAATCTACTGTGGACTCTCACGCTTTGCAAGCAAGCACCTTTAACTGCTGAGCCATTTCCATCCCATCTTTTCCTCCTGGATGATGATTTGCTTAGGTATCTTATCACAATTATGAAAAGATGTGTATGTACCCGTCAGCCATCCTATCATCTACCTATCTGTCTTTATCAGTAACCTATCTTTAATTATTCTGTATATGTGGTTTCTATACAAGATGTTTGTAAAACAAATAATTAAATTTGTAGTATGTCTGGGGGAAAGGATTACGTATGAATAACAGAGTAAAGGTGATAATGTGAAAATCTTCTGTTCTGTGAGACATATCATATAAGTTGAATACATTGAACATCAGAAACTATCTACAAATTGGTGGCTAAGACTGAAACCCTATTTTTAGGTAGACATGGACTTAGGCACATCTCTCCCAACTTATAAAGGTAATCAAAAGGTTTAGAAATAACATGTAGAGTTAGCTGATACATCCATTTGAAAACTAAGCTTTGAAAATTGCTTGCTGACACCAAGTTTGAAACATGATTATCCCCCCAAAGTCCACGCTTTAGATGGGTAGTCTCCAGGGTACCAATTTGGGGCAGGTAAACCACTGAGAGGAAGGGTCTAATGGTAGGTCTTTAGGTTATTTGAAGTTTGACTTTGAAGATGGGGGTCTTGTGGTCAGTATTTATGTCATTGGGGGTGTACTCTTGAAGCTGGAGTCTAGTGTCAGTATTTGAAACATTACAGGTGTGTCCTTCAAGGGGATGTGGGATTCAGGCCCCCTTCTTGATTTCCTTTCTCCCTGAACATGTGATGAGCAGGCTGAATCACAGCACTCCCAGCACGATATGTTGCTACATGCATAAAGCAATGCTATCAACCATTCACAGACTTGAAAAAAGCTGAGTGACAGTGAAATGCTCCTCCTTATATGCTGTGGACTCACACAATTTATTGTACTGACCTAAAACTGACTCATCAACTTATGGTAGAAAAGAAGCTAAAAGTTGAACTTATTCACTGAGTTACTGTAAGAGTTCAAACAAGGACCTGTCCAGAAAAGGTCCAAAGTAATGATAAGAAGGAAAGACAGTTTAGGCTAAAACAAAGTAAAATGGAGTTCATTGTTAGGGTGCCCTGACTACAGAAATGATTGATATGCAGATTGAGACATCTTGTTTGTTCACTTACCCTTTCCTTCAGCTATGAAAACTATAAAGTGGAAATACAATCTTAGCTCGGTGCCTAAGCTTCTTGTGAGGCTACCTTGAGCTCCTTGGCCCTGAGGAAATAAACTCTAATTTCACTCATACTGGCATTGGAATGATCTTTCCAGAGAATTTCGACAACAAACTCACCCAAAAGGATTAGAGAGATTACTGAATTCGATCATAATTCTGAATCTCTCAGTAGAGATTTTATTGAAATAATTATGTCCTGAGTTCATTAGCATCATTGTTGTTACATTAACTATCAATATTTTGCTTCCAGTAGAAGGACGCCAAAGCTAAGAAGGTGATATCTTTGGAATAAGTAGATTTCACTCCCAGAAATAATAACTGACTCCATAAATAACTAGAGTTTTCAGTATCCATGTTGTAAATCAGAATTTGAAATTACTTTTAAAAATATTTTATTATTATTTTTTTAAAAATCATCTCATTAAAATTTGTAAGAAAATTGAAATTGCAAAAGTTGGGCAATAAGCATGACACACCCTTCCAAAGAGCTAAAAGTCTCAACATCTCTTTCATTTTCTCCCATTAACTAGCCTATTTAACTAAAATTTAAGTGTGATTGAGACCATCACAGGGATGGTGAACAGTTTTATTACTGTCACATTAAGAATTAATAAGCTAATGACTGATGAGAAAATAAAAATTGAAACTGGTAAAAAAAAAAATAATATGTGGTAACCCAAACTGTTGGATGGCCATCAGAACACTCATGCTGAATGATGATTCACTAGCTGACCTTGAATCTTCTCAGATGGCATACATATAGGATTTTACTTTTTCAAGTTCAGCATACAAAAGACATTTTAAGAGTAGCAGTGTAATAAAGAGAATCTGGTGTGCGTGCAGATTTCTTTAAGTGAAAAAAAATGAAAAATTGTAGTAACCAATTCTCAGTGCCCCCCCCCCATCCAGTGACAACCAAGGATGACCAAACATGTATGAAAAAGAAGAGAGCTTTATTTCATGTTCAAGCTCAGGCTCTGACCTCACCAATGCAGTGGATCTGTGTCAGAGCCCTGAGAAGCAAGAGAGCAGGCTTTTAATTGTGGTTACATGTAAGCTTAGGGGGTTTCCAGGTGGACATACATTTGATTGGTTTGTATTTACATCAGTCAGAGAGGCTTGCTTGTTATTGGTAGGTCTTATTGTAACATCCAGCCCCTGACCACAAGGACGCTGACCCAGTTTTTAGGGGCTTCCCAAGTTGTCTCTGATTGGCTCTGTCTAGGGGCTTTTGGTCATGGTTTTTTAGGGGGGTTCCAAGTCTGCTCTAATTGACCTCTGCCTAGGGGCTTTTGGCTTAGTATAGCAACCTTATGGTTTTTCCAGTGACTGTTTGTTCTACTTTAGATTCCAGGAACCTGACACTGAGGCCAACAGGGTGGCTGAGGCCTGTCATGGTGTCACTCTAGCTTTTGGGTCTTTCAGAATCATCCCAATAACTGTGTTGTGCCATTTCTCCATCTTATATTAACACTCTCTCTTTAATATCACACATTTTAAACCTAGGAGAGGGACCATGCAAGCATGTTACAGTGATTATAGCTCTTTAAAGTTAGCAGGAATGCTCAGGACAGCAAGGACATTTTGCCCTACTACACAGGTTTTGAATAAAGAACACCAATGGGTTCAAGTTGTGTTAACTTTTCTTAGGAAGATATGAACAAACATCTATTCACCTCAGATAAGATACTTAAGACAATAAAAAATATTCCACCCAAGTCCAGCTGAGTGACCCAATGAGTTTATTGGGGTTACTGATAATAGTGTGGTGGCAAAGTCACCTATAGGAGCATAATCACTCAAAGTGATCTACTTCACCTAAAAGCCCCTCACAGCAGAGGAGTGACTCACACAAGCTATATCCCTGAAGCTCTCTGTACAACTTTCAGGCCTTGAAACCAGTAGGAGAGTCTCCCACACAGTTCTAACCCCTTCTATAACCTTTGGAAGAGGCTCAGTTATGTTTGCAAGTTTCAGGAACATCCTGTGAGGTGTTTACATCTGAGCTCTGGTTTATCACTAATTTACAGATGCCAGTTGAGGCTCTGAGCTTTCGCTAAACCTCACTGAACCCACTCTGAGTCTGAACAATAATACTTAATTACTGTTAAAAACTAGAATTGGAAGCCGGGCATGGTGGCACATTCCTTTAATCCCAGCACTTGGGAGGCAGAGGTAGGAGGATCACTGTGAGTTCAAGGCCACCTTGAGACTACATAGTTAATTCCAGGTCAGCCTGGACCAGAGTGAAACCCTACCTCGAAAAACAAAACAAAACAAAACAAAACAAGCAAAAAAAAAAAACCCTAGAATTGGGCTGGGCTGGAGTGATGGCTTACCAGTTAAGGTGCTTGAGTGTGAAGCCGAAGAACCCAGGTTCAATTCCCCAATACCCACATAAGCCAGATGCACAAGGTGGCACATGTGTCTGGCTTTCATTTGCAGTGGCTGGATGTCCTGGCACACCCAGTCTCTCGCTCTACTTGGCTCTTTCTCTCTCTCTCAAATAAATAAAATAGCCGGGCGTGGTGGTGCACACCTTTAATCCCAGCACTGGGGAGGCAGAGATAGGAGGATTGCTGTGAGTTCAAGGCCACCCTGAGACTACATAGTTAATTCCAGGTCAGCCTGGACCAGAGTGAAACCCTAACTCGAAAAACCAAAAAAAATAAATAAATAAATAAATAAACAAATAAATAAATAAAATATTTTTAACCTAGAATTAATAATTTATAATATGTACTGTATTAATATCATAATGTATTAAATACATATATAATAATATTGTATAATTAATATCCTAGCACATTTAAAAAAAATCCCATAACATGCACTTACCATATTAGTATTTTATTGATCATTAATATATTACCAAAATTAATGTTAATTAATTTAACATTTTATAATTGTATCTTTTCAGCATTATTGGAGAATGGGGAAACCATCTATTAAGTCATATATAATAGTACTTAACAAATATATAATGGAACTCATTTATATTTTATTGCCTCCTTTTATTTTTTCAATATGTTTCTTCTGTATATCTTTCCACTTACATTCTTTCTTACAATATATGGAAAAAGAAATTAAAACACATATATTTGTGCTTTTGAGTATCAACTTATGTACAATATTTAGTAATTTAAAGAATCAAAAAGACTTCTAGGAAAGATGGTGGCACAGGGTCACACCAAACCAGTCTAGGGAAGTATTAAAGCAAAACCACAGAAACATGTACTCTTCTTCTGAAAAGTGAAGGTGTATAGGTTATTATAAGCCACAGTGGAGAAGCATGAGGAACCTAGATCTATCAGAAAAGAGGAAAACTGCCACAATCCCACTGAGGCACTTGTGGCCCAGAATGGAACACCTGCCTGGCCCAGCATAGAGTTGCAGGAGCAGAGACCAAACAAGGGGAATTTCCAATCCCATCAGCCCCTCTCAAAGTCAATAAACCTGAAAGGGAGACAGCAAAGACCAGCTGAAGAGGTGCTGAAGGGGATATTGGGGGGGGGGGAAGGACCAGCTAATCAGTTTCAGTACAAATCCAGGCTTCTGCACTCTTCCATCCTATAACTGTCAGAACCAGGAACATCCAGAAAACTCATTCAGCCCCAGCAGCAAGGAATCCAGCACAGCTGATAGAAAAACCAGATCCACAGCACAACATGGAGGGATCGATGTGGGCACTCAGCATTGGTGAAATTGGAAGCCACCCCAAAAAGTAACGAGGCTCATTGACAAAAACCAGGTACACAGGCCTGCACTGAAAGTGCTAATCTCTCCATGTCAGGGTAGGGTATGGATTAAATATTCTTGATTGGTTTACCATTCTCAAGTAAACTATATTTGGAGGTTGACTATTGTTGTCTTTGATGCTTTCAGATTTATAGAGCCTTTGTCTTTTTCTTCTGTCATTATTGGGGGC
This sequence comes from Orientallactaga sibirica, assembly GCA_036365145.1. Classification (NCBI taxonomy): domain Eukaryota; kingdom Metazoa; phylum Chordata; class Mammalia; order Rodentia; family Dipodidae; genus Orientallactaga; species Orientallactaga sibirica. Next base: position 5,850,593 of record JAEOAD010000083.1, read on the forward strand.
AGAGTCTGATTCAGACCCAGGCTAACCTGGACCCATTTCAGAACAGAAATTTAAACCCAACTGACAGGATATCCTGTCACAGCTGACAGGATAAAGGGTATAGAGCAACACACACCCTTAGGGATCTTGGCTTTAAAAGGTTATTTCTTTTGATCCCCACACTTGCATACTCTGTGCTGGTTTTTATTGAGTATATATATTGCTCAGTTGAATTTTAAAAGACCAATGCTTTTCAAGCTTTTCCATAAAATAGAAAAGGAAGGAATTCTTCTGAACACCTCTACGAAGCCAGCATCACCCTGACACCAAAACCAGACAAAGATAGAACAACAAAAAAAGAAAATAGACCTATCACTCTCATGAACATAGATGCAAAAATTCTCAACAAAATATTAGCAAACAGAATACCAGAATATATCAGAATGGTCATTCATGCCGATCAAGTAGGCTTCATCCCACAGATGCAGGGAAGGCTCAACATACACAAATTGATAACTGTAATACACTACATAAATGGGCTGAAGGACAAAAATCACATTATCATCTCAATAGATGCAGAAAATGCATTTGACAAAATCCAACATCTCTTCATGGTAAAAAGTATTAGAGAAACTGGGAATAGAAGGAACATATCTCAACATAATAAAGGCTATTTATGACAAACCTACAGAGAACGTAATACTAAATGGGGAAAAACTTGAAGCTTTTCCACTAAAATCAGGAGCAAGACAAGGGTATCCAATGTCCCCATTCTTATTTAATTTAGTACTGAAAGTCTTAGCTATAGCAATAAGGCAAGAGACACTCAGAAAAGGCATACAAGTTGGAAAGGAAGAGATCAGATTATCATTATGTGCGAATGATACAATTCTGTACATAAAGAACCCTAAAGACTCTACCAGCAAACTGTTAGAACTGATAAACAATTTTATCAATGTAGCAGGATACAAAATGAACACACATAACTCATGAGCTTTTCTATATACTAACAACAGACATGTGGAGGATGAAATCTGGGAATCACTCACATTCACAATTGTCTCAAAAATAAATAAATAAATAAAGTACCTTAGAATAAATTTAACCAAGGAAGTTAAGGATCTCTACAATGAATATGTTCAAACACTCAAGCGAGATATTGCAGAACACATTAGGAAATGGAAAGATCCCATGTGCTTGGATTGGAAGAACCAATATTGTGAAAATGTCAGTCTTACTAAAAGCAATCTACAAATTGAATGCAATCACCATTAAAACTCCAATGACATTCTTCATGTAACTAGAAAAGAAAATCCTAAAATTCACTTGGAAGCACAAAATCCTCAAATAACCAAAATGATTTTGAGCAACAAAAATGAGGCTAGTAGTATCACCATACCTGATTTTAAGCTATATGACAAAGCCATAGTAACAAAAACAGGATGGTACTGGCACAAAGACACATAGATCAATGGAACAGAATAGAGCTACAGCCATTTTATTTTTGACAAAAAATGCCAAAAACATGCATTGGAAAAAAAGCATTGTTAACAAATGGTGCTAGGAAAACTGGATACCTATATGTAGAAGGATGAAAACAGATACTCATCTGTCTTCATGCACAAGAGTCAAGTCCAAATGGATCAAAGACCTTAATATCAAACCTGAAACTCGGAAATTGATAGAAGAAAAAGTAGGAGAAACCCGTTAATATATTGGTATAGACAATGACTTTTTGAATATAAATCCAGTTGCTCTGGACATAAAACCAGTCATCAACCAATGGAACCTCATGAAATTGTAAAGCTTTTGTGCAGCAAAGTACACTGTGAATGGAGCAAAGAGGCAACCTATAGAATGGGAGAAAATCTTTGTCAGCTATATGTCTGACAGAGGATTAATATCTAGGATATACAAAGAACTTAGAAAACTAAATAATAAGAAATCAAATAACCCAATTAAAAATGTAAAAGTACTGTGGTTGGAGTGTTAATCAAAATCCAGGATATTGTGAATAATCCACATGATAACCTACTTTTTTGATAATGGCACACCCAGAAGCCATAGAATGTTACTAGAAAAATTTCAATGCCAGGGGTGGGATACTTTCCAGTAAGTTGTTGGCCAGGGAGGTCCCTAACAACCCCCAAACATTACAGGATATTGCCAAGGCTCTTGGTTTCCCACCAGGAATTTATGATAAGACCTTTTTGCTGAAGATTCCACATGCCTGGTTTGCAAGGTCACCAAGAAATCAAATGGAGCCAAGCTTAAAACTTTCTCCTGGTAGACCAGCTGACAGAAAGCTGGAAAAAGCTGCACTGCATGTAGCCTTATAGGAGACAGAAGCCATCAGTGGTGAAAACAGTGGAAACTGGAACCCTCAAGTTTGACTAGGCAGGCCAAATGTGTCAACAAGTGCAATAGTGGCATGTCTGTATATGGGGGAAACCAACTGCTATCTAATTATACTAAAAACCCACTGTATGAGAGGGTACTGAAAACCTAATCAAAAGCATTTGGCATGGAAGGTCATGAGCATTATAAGTGTAAGGGTAGGATGCTTACAATGCAATGGACCAGATGGTAATTGGCCTTGATATCCATGGCCTCACAGTGCCTAGCACTATCTTCACAAAATCCTCATAATAGGAGGAAAAGATGATGACATTAAAATAAAAGAGAGACTAATGGAGAGAGGGAGGGGATATGATATGAGTGCAGATTTGTGAAGACCAAAGTGGAGGAGGTGAGGGAATTATCATGGTTTATTCTCTGTAAATATGGAAGCTGTCTATAAATAGGAAAAGAAAAAGAAAAACAATGTGATATTTTAGTAAACATATAGATCAAAGGAAAAGCAGGTTTTAAAAGATAAAGTACATGTACATTCTCCCAAATATCACCTTCATATTCAGTGTGAAAAGATAAACAAAAAGTGTCATGAAGGGCTGGAGAGAAGGCTTAGTAATTAAGGTACTTGCCTGAAAAACCTATGGAACCTTATTTGACTCTCCAGATCCCAAGTAAGTCAGACGCACAAGGTCATGCCAGCACACAAGGTCACACATGTGCACAAGGCGGTGCACACGACTGGAATTCAATTGCAGTGGTTGGAGGCCCTGATGCACCAATTCTCTCTCTCTCTTTCTCTCCTTCTCTCTGGAAAAAAAAAATGACATGAGGAATGGAGACCCACTTATTAGAAAACAGAGAGAGGAACCTCTGTGAGGAGGCTGCTATTCTTAATGGCTAGAATTGGATGTGAGATAATTTCAACAATACTCACCTGCAGAGGCTTCAAGTGGAAAACACATTACTGAAATGCACTTACCACCACGGTGGTACCTATCTAAAGACACCCTTCCCAGCAGGCCACCTACGCTTATCCACTGACCCAAACCAGATTGTTCCTTCTTTGAAGCAGTAGTAATCAGAGAGCATTTTGTATTTCACCCAGTTGTTTCCTCATTTCCCAAAGAATATTAGTTATTCATGACTTTATAATTAAAGAAAACTTTTCTTAAATTTCCCTCTATCCCAGACACTCCTGTGAGGACAATGAGCAAATGATGAGTTTTAAATTAACCTTTATTAAACAATATTATGTACTGATTCTGGGGGCTTTCATTTTGCATAAAAGGCCAACATTGATACATATATATATATATATATATATATATATATATATATATATATATATATATATATATATATATATATATATATATATATATATATATATTCTTTTTTTAAAACAATGGATTTTAAATTCTGTTAACCTTAACTTCCATCTTAATGTAGTATTTTACAACATAAAGCAAGACTCTAAGAAAATGTCACACTGTTCTGAAATATGCACCCCGAAAATAAAATGACCCTTCCAGACATTGGATGGCATTTTTAGGAAATGTTTAATTTGTTTTATGAGTCAGCTTCCAGGCTTGAAATAAAACTTCAAGGTTTTCAGACATTTTTAATTCTCAAAAATGCTATATTCTTAACAGTGATAGTCGTAGTCAAACTTAATGCTGTCTCAAACTTAAGCAACTAAACTTTTGTTTTACTTTGAGAAATCATAATATTATCATTTATGCTGACCCATCTCAGTAAATGCATATTGGAATTTGAGAAAAGAGTATACCAAGGAGTCACTCTCTCTTCCTCTCATCTATCCACTGAAGCAAATTATAAAAGCTAAAAAGGATTTTCTGCCCTGTTCCTGAAGCAAGTACTCATTCCTTCATTCAGGAGGTTATTCTCTCTTGTCCTCGGTGCAATGAAATATGTAACTATGAAGACACAGAAACAAAGAGGAGAATATGAGCTATCATGCTTGCAAAACAGCTCCCAGCTTTCCTCCATTAGATCACTGCAAACATATTTCTTCAGTGTCATCAATTTATTCATCAGATCTGGCCTTTAAAATATATACACACACAGCTTCTTGTGTTTTCATTTCTTTATAGCATCTCACTTGGTATGGTATGGAATAAATGGGTAAACATTTTTATTATAGGAAACTCGGGCATGAACCTAGCAATATGTGAAAAAAATTTTTTTTTCTTGTACAAAGACATTTGTCAGGTTGTTGATCTCTTATGAAAAACAATACCATTTTGAAAAGAAGAATTTCCTATCATCCATCCAAGGTATAAGTACATGGTTTTAGCCCTGAATTGGGGCTGTCCACTCTGTTACAGAGCATCTCCGATATCAGTACAGACATTGGTTTTGTCCTTTAAGTATACAGTTTTAAAAGGCCATTTCTTTGCTTGAAACATCTGTAATTCCCATTGTAGGCAATATTTAAGGCATAGTTATTGGAGTAGCATGTCTTGGGCGGGCAAATGAATAACAACTGACTTATGGGCATGAACTGCTTTGCTGGATTTGAGTTCTATGGCATAAGCACTCTGTCATGGAAAATTTGAGGCTACCTCTATAACATTGTTGAACATAAAGTTGGAAGCAGAAACAAATCAGCTCTTGGTTAGCCAGTTTACCATAGATTATCCCACTCGATGACACAGGATCTATCCTGTGAGGTAATTTATGTAAACATTTTTGTTTGTAGTGGCAGCCATGAATTTACTACAATTTACTTTTGAAATATCTGAAAAGGAAATTACTTTCTTTGAAAAAATTCTCTCTTTTTTCCTGGGTAATTATTTTAAGAGTTTTATTTTAAGTGTGCCTTAAATTTAGTAAGATGATTGAAAACCGAGAGTGTATTTTCTTGATTCAAAGTCCTTTAAAAAATACAAGACTCAAAACTAACAAAAGACAGGAAATTTCAAAAGCTGAATGTCTTTTTTAAAACTTTATTTATAGCCAGCATCATTACCAGAAAGAAAGAATGAAAGTCTGGTTGCCTCACAGTTGTCTTCTATTATATGATTAAGAAATTAAAGCAATCTTTCCAATTCTTCAGAAGTAGAAAGTTCCTTCCAATTTTTAAGAACAGCATAACCCAGTTACCAAAATTTTAAAAGAAAATGAATATAGATCTGGCATTATAGTTCAGTTGTGCAGCATGCATGAGGCTTTTAGTTTAATTCCCAGCATGAGCAAGAGAGAGAGAGAGAGAGAGAGAGAGAGAGAGAGAGAGAGAGAGAAAGAGACAGAGAATAGTCAAATTTCCTCATTGATAAAACCCTCAAATAATATCAACCATTAAATTTAACAACATATTAAAAATGGATTTATTCTAGTTATATGGGTCAGGTTCCCTGTTAGAAAAAAACAAATAATTAAAAAAAAAAACATAAAATCATCAAAATAAAGGAAAAGTTATTTCAAAATACAAAAAAGACATTGGCATGCTTGAAATATATTCATGATAATGCTCAGTCACTTGAAATAGTTTGATAAAGACCATTAGAAAACCCTACCCTTAATACCATACATCTTAATATTTATTTTCTAAATTGTAGGAGAAAATAAGATACTAATGATAATAATTAAGTGTACTTTTTTCAAAAGAGGACAAAAAGAGATATACAAATTCAAAAAGTAAACATTTTAGTTAAAATTAATATTTGCTATATTTTTCATTTCAATTATATTCAATCTTTTAGAGTTCTTTACCAACATTAAAAACAAATCTGATGTCAGTAATTATGAAAATAAAGGCTTAAGCGTGTTAGAAACACATTTCTCAAGAATCAGATCTCGCTTGAAAATAAAAAGTTGAGAATCACTAAAAAATAATAACAAATATCAAATTTAAAATGACATGTTATTTTATTTAAATCATATTAATTGCATCCCCATTTGAATTGCTAATTGTGATTTCTAAATATTATACTAAGCATGTATTTTTATGTTCTTATTAAAAAACACTAAAACAGTAGCAGTACTTTTAGATATATTGCAAGATTCCCGATTTATAAATGAAGACAATAATATTTACACTCACAAAAATATATTAAAGAGCATATTATCTGACTTCAAAATATGTTACATTGCTGCAGAAATGAAAACAGTATTGTGGGGACATAAAGCAGATATATAGCCCCATGAGCTAGAAACTAGCTCTAGAAGCAAAGCCATGCATATTCATTCAGTTGAATATCCAAAAGATGCAAACATGGAGGAAAGGATGAACTAATCAATTAATGGTGATGGAGAATTGGGTATCCCTTCCAAACGAACAAAACTAAACTCCTATCACTATCACTCATAGGTGACAAAATCAAGTCCACATTTATTAAATACAATACATGAGAGTATTCAAGAAAATACAGGAAATTCTTCAGAATATAGAATGGGTAGGATGGCTTTGAACATGACACAAAATCAAATAACTGATTACAGCAAACAAAGGGATGTCTGCATAGCAAATGGAACAATCATTAGGGTGAAGAAACAATGTAGACCATGGAATAAAATATTTGTGAGCTATATATATGGCAAGGGGTTAAAACACAGAATAAAAAAAAGAACTCCATAGTAAATTACAACCCTATTTACAGAGCATGTGTCAGAACAAAATCTTTCTCAAGATAAGACATATGCATGTTCAATTAAACTCCAGCATGACTAATCATCAAGGAAATTCAAAACAAAACCAGAGGGAATATCACTTCACTCCAGTGAGCATGACCACTATCCAAAAGGCAAAGATGTTCTGGAAAGTGTGTGTAGAAAATGAAATTTTTGCACACTGTTCATGGAAATGAAAACTAGTAATAGTCCTTATGGAAAATAGTCCAGAGGTTCTTCTACAATTTAAAAGTATGATTATGAAATGCTCCTGCAATACTTCAAAGTGTGTATACCTAAAGGAAATGAACCTGTATGTGAAAGAGACATCTATGAACTCATATTTACAACAGAACAATTTACAATAGCTATGAAATGGAAGTAACCTAAATGCCTATCACCTGATGAATGGGCATAGAAAATGTGGTACACATGAACATGGCAATGCCATTTGAGTATAAGAAATGAAATCTTGTCATTTGTAACAACATTGATATAACTGGAAATCATTATGTTAAGTGAAATAAGTCAGGAACAGAAAGACAAGTACTCTATGATCTCACTCATGTGGAATATAAAATAGTTGATCTCATAGAAGTTGAAAGTTAAATGTTTATGAAAAGCTGGGAAGAAGACAAGGCAGTGGAATGCTGTGATAATGTATGATCAGTTGTTATTATAATACAGTGAGGAGAATTAAGGGATTCTGCTATGTTCTTGTATAGTAAGGTGACTATAAATACAATAATGAACCAATCCAGGTACTTTGGAAGGTGAATTGGGAGGATTGTGAGTTTAAGGTCACCTTCAGCTAGAAGATGACTTCCAGGGCCGTCTGGGCAATGTATTAACACACTATCACAAAAATATTAATAAGTACTAATAAAGAGGGCATAGAGTTTATACTCAGTGGGACATTTGCCATGGATGCAGGAGTTAAGGTTTTGGATTCCATTCTCAGTATGGAGGGGGAAAATAACTACAAAATCCTAGAAGGAAGGATATTTCAGATCTTTTCACTGAAACAAAATAATTTTTAAGGCAGTAACTATATTGAACTTGGCTTAAAAAAAAGAAAAAAAAAGAAAATAAAAAGAAAATAAATCATGTGGGCTATAGAGATTGTTCAGTGGTTAAGGTGCTTGCCTGTGAAGCCTAAGGGTCCAGGTTTCATTCCTCACATAAGCCAAATTCATAATAGTAGCACAGGCATCTGGAGTTTGTTTGCAGTGGCTGAAGGCTCTGGTGTGCCCATTCGCTCTATATATCTGCCTCTTTCTCGCTCTCAAATAAAAATAAAATAAAAGGAAAAAATATATATGTATATATATTGAAATACCACATGGTAATCCTTTGAAATTTATAAAAATATGTTATATATCATCTAAAATTGGGGAAAAATAATTAATGTTAGGTTTATTCTACCTTCCTGAATTAGGTTTATAGAGAAGAAAGGCAGGAAAGAATTAGAGGAAAGAATAGCAGACAGGCAAGAAGAGAGACATAATACGGGAAGTGGAAGTGTCTGCTGAGGGCAGGGGAAAGGGAAAAAAGAGTAGATGGAGGGATATACAAAACAAAAGATGGTATGAATTAGTATGACAGAACAAGATAAACCTAGTTAATTAGCTAATTATGAGAGATAAATTAGAGAGATAAAAAGAGAGGGACAGAGTGATTGGTTAGAAGTACCCTGCAGGGATGGAGAAAGCTTTCTTATAAAACCATAGGTTGCTACTGCTAAATCCCAATGCCAGAATTGGATCCACTTCCCCAGTGAGCTGTTGGATTAGGAGGCCCATGAGGACCCTAAAATAATGGAAGCCATTGCCAAAGCTCTTGTTTATCCATAACTAGAATGGAAACACTTGATTGTTGAAGACACCACAGGCAATGGTGAGAAACCAATCTGGAATTGAGATGGAAGCCACCTCCCTGCTGGCTAGCTTTAATAGGGCTAGAAAGCACTCTGTGAGCTGCCAGAGTGTAGAAGTCATCAACAGTGTGAACAAACAGTGGATCATGTCAGCTACAAAATTAACCAGCCAGGCAAGATGTACCCACTGGTCCAATAGTGGCATACAAGTCATGGGGGTGATCAACTGTTCACTCATTGGATATTAGACCCATTCAGTGAAACAGAGTTCATTCCTTGAACTGAGAATTTATTCCCAAGCCTCTGGCTTGAAATCGCATAGACCCTAGAGGGAAGCTTCCACTGTTCATTGGCTAAATGGAGAAGCTATAGCCATCAAAAAGCCTTCTAAATGTTTGTGTTTATTCCCTTTTGTCAATGCTGCTCTCACTTTTGGTTAGATAATCTGATTTTTACAGATTATTGGAGAATATCAGGGAGATCTAAGACCAATTAAATTGAAAAGGAGATAAATGGCAGCATGTAACACTGGATAGGTCCTCTCTATTATACCTAATCAAGAAACAGTACAGAGGAAGTGGCCGACTAAGTTTGTACACTACTCTCACTGTGAGTCAGAGAACCTCCTCCAGGGACATGACAGTAGACACTGAGGAGACTCAAAACTCATCAAAAAATAGATACACAGAGCTCAACATTTGAGAGGTCTTCAATCATGCACTTCAGAGCTCATGGAACTTTGTAGACGTGATATCTTAAAGAATACAATAGGCGTAGGGTGGGAGATGATACTTTGAGACATTTTCCTATCCACAAGAACCAGGTAGTGCATTCAAGACACCACAGTGATTATGAATACCCCCCTACTGAGGAGAACCCTCAATGGAATAGGGACAGGGGAGATAGGAAGAAAATGTTAACCTATTGGAAATGCTACCAATTTTCGATATATTCATATATTAGTGTTCTCAACAAAATTATAAAACAATCTTGTACATAGCTTATGGAAATCATGTACAAAAGCTGCACTTGGCCTCAGACATCTCCTTTGAAAAACTTAAACCCAGAAGAAAAGGAAGGCAATTGATGAATTTGCCACAGGATTGAGTCATCCTTGAATAACACACACATTCTGTTCAATGTAAAGAGGAAAGAGAAATTTAATATGCCTAATGACTTTTTAAAGAAAAATAGAGCAACATAATATAGAAAGGATACATTGCTTTCATTCTGGGCTTAAGTTTACATTAGAAAATATTTACTTATAACTAAATCTGGATGAGAATGTCATTTATATAGAATTACCATACTCACAAGCATAAAGGTCATTTTTGCATAATGACTGCTCTTAAGCTTCAGAATCAGATGCTTGTCATTTAGATATGGATCCTATGTGGATTTACTGAGTTACTTCCAATTCTGAATTGGGAAATAAGTTTACCAGCCAGAGGTAGTTTTGATGAAGCCAGGCATATTTACATATTTCTCCAAATAAATAACCCTTTATTTTGTATCAATAATGACTTGTTTGCTTGAAGAGTCACAAGTTTTTATTCTATTTACACTCATGATTTCATGTGTAACTTGTAACTGTCTTCTCCCTGTTAAACTCCTTTTCTGTCAGGTGCCTCATATATTTTTTTTTCTTCAGAAACCCTTAAAGACACTTCAACCTGTGTGTTCTATATATTTTATATAATAAAACCAAAATAAAAGTCCTATTAAGACAATTTATAAAGTATAAAACATGTAAAAAAGAAGACAGACATAGGAGCACACATGTTTCATAACAGCAGTTGGAAGGCTGAGACAGGAGGACTGCCACAAGTTCAAAGCCAGACTAGACAACACAGTAAGACACTGTTTCACAAACAAATTTAGGGTCATGCTGAGCTAGGTCCTTTCATGGAAGGGTGTTCAAGGACTCTCAGCATGGACATTGCCAGTCCTAGAATCAGAAGAGAGACTGACCTTGTAGTGTTAAGTTCTTGACATTTTCAGCTTTGTTGAATTTTGAGTCTTCAAACATATGATGCATTTGTAATTCCAAGTAAACAAGACAAGAGAAAACCTCTTCATGATAGATCATCATCAACATATGAATAATGAAGACTAAAAAAGTAATATTAACAGCTTTAAAGGAAAATGTAAACTAATGTACAAAAGTATAAATTTCAGAATAACACCAGATCTTTTAAAAGTAACCCTAAAAGTCAAAAAAGAGTAGAATGTTCTACTTCGAGCTGTGAATGTAATTGACAACCATGATTGCAATGTTAAGCAAATTATTTTTTTTAATTGATGGAGAAATAAGAAAATTTCACGATGAGCACAAGTTGAGGCAATTTGTGATAACCAAAATAACACTTCAGAAAATTCTTAAAGGTGCACTATGACACAGGGGAAAAATAAATATAGTTTCATCCACATTAACAAAGGAAAGAATGCATTTTAAGTGACTAGAAGATATTGCTCAGGCCGAACCCTGAAAATAAGTAAATCTATAATATTAGCAGGGAAAAAAAGAATAAAAAAGGTAGCAATAACTCAATCAGCTGAAACAGTAGTCAATAAAATCATAAGAAATAACAATCCCATATCAACATTGATGTTAAATGCAAGAGGCCTTAATACATTAATTCAAAGACATAGATTAGCTGATGAGATTTACAAACAAGATCCAAGTACCTGTTGCCTCCAAGAAACACACATCTAGAAAATATGTCCAAGCATTAACTTGAAGGATGGATATCAACCAACAAACAAAAGGAAGCCACAATCAAGCTAGTATCTTTGTATCTGATAAAGTAGACTTCAAATCAAAACTAGTCAGAAGATATAAAAGGGCTACTACATATTCATAAAGGGAAAAGTTAATAAAGAAGATATAGCAATTATGAGTATTTATGATAAGAATCATGGGATTCCAAATTTTATAAAACTCTAAAAGGCATAATGGAGCCGACTTTCATATTTTACTTTTATATTTAGGTAGATATACCAACCCAAAAATAAGTAAAGAAGTTTGTGACTTAAATTATACCATAGATCAACTGGATTTTGCATAAATCTATTTTTTTACCCAGTATATGTTACTACTGGTTTCATGAAAACTTCCTTAAGATTGGTCAAGAAATAAGCCAGAAAAAACAAGCCTTAATAAATACCAAACAAAGAAATAATTCCTTAAAGAAATAATTCCTTCTTTCTTATCTTCTCTTATTGGAATTTAACTAGAAATTTAAAAAATCTAGAACAATTCAAATTCTTGGAGATGGAACAATATGCTTTTTAAAGCTCTTTTTAGTTGACAGCTTCCATAATTATAGGAATATATATATATATATATATATATATATATATATATATATATATATATATAATTTCCTCCCCATTCTCACTTTACTCCACACAAATTCACCCTCCATAATATCCTCTCCTCATCTCAATTAGTTTCTCTCCTTTTGAAGTCATCCTTTTTACCTCCTAATATGAAGGTCTCATGTAGGTCGTTTCAGGCACTGCATGGTCATGGATATCCAGGCCACTTTTGGGGTGGAAGATTGCATTGTTAGCAGTCTGACCCTTCCTTTGTATCTTAAATTCCTTCTGCCATGTCTTTCATAGTGGACCTTGATCCTTTGAAATTGTGATAAATATGGCTGAGTGCCAAACAGTCCACTGTCACTTTTCATAAATTTGGTAACTTTTGAGTCATCCCAGTAGTAACCACTATCTGAAAAAAGAAGCTTCTCTAATCAAAAGTGAGAGTAGCATAATATATGGGTATAAACATTAAGAAAAATGCTTACATGGCAGTTTGGTGAGCATAATTTATGCATTTAGCCAGACAACAGCAGTTGTTACTCTCTATGGCTCATGACTACCCTGCCATAGGCTTTTGACTAGATTTTAAGTACCAGGCAAGCATTCCCTTCCATGGAGCAGACCTTCAGTCCAATTTCAGAGTTGTGGTTTTCCCCATAACCGACATGCAACTATTGCACCCGTTGGCATTTTGGCCTGGCTTGCAAATCTTAAAGCTTGCAAATTCCACTGCAGTTTATCACCAATGATGATTTCTCATTCCCATAGGGCTGCATGCAGCATAGTTTTTTTTTTCCCAGCTTTCTGTCAGCCTGTCCAAGTGGAGGAGGTATTCAGCTCAGTTCTAGCTTGGTTTCTCAATGACCTGCAGTGCAAACATGTGGAGTGTTCAGCAATAGGGTCTTATGATCTAGTTCTGAAAACCTTGGTAATTGCCTGTAATATTTGGGGGGCATCAGAGACCTCCCTGGCCAACAACTCACTGGAAAGTATCCCATCTCTGGCACTAAATTTTTCCTAATGACACTCTATGCTTTTGATTGAAGAATCAGGAAGAAAAGCTCAAAATCCTAAATTCTTAAATCAAATGAAAATGATAGCACAATGTGCCAGAACTTCTGCATCACACACAAGTCAACCTAAGTACAAAGTTCATAGCAATTTAGTGCTCACATTAAGAAATTTGAGACATTTCAAAAAGATAACATAGTGATGCATGTGAAGAATATAAAGTAGAAAAAGGAAAGGAAGGAGAAGGATAAGGAGAAGACTGGGAAGAAGGAGGAGGGGAGGATAAAAAAAGATGAGGAGGAGGAGGAGAAAGTCACCTGCTAAGTATGGCAATAAATATGAAGATACAGGCAGATATCCATGAAATAGGGACTAAAACAACAATAAGTACAACTGATCAAAGAAAAGTTGGTTTTATTTATAGACTAACAAAATTGAAAAACCCTTCACCAAACTAGCAAAACTAGATATATGATTAATATGAATAAAATTAGAGATGAAAAGTGAATTGTTATAGTAGGCGCCCATAAAATCCAGAACAACTTTAAGAAATACTTTGAATGTTTATATTCAAAAAATCTAGAAGACCTGGGAGAAACTGATAAAGTTTCTGATAGAGAAACTGATAAAGTTTCTGATAAAGAAACTGATTTATCACAATTAAATGTAAAAGGTATAACTAATTTAAATAGAACCACGACAAACAGAATTAAAAGTCTTCACAAAAAGAAAAGTCAGATAGATTTACTATTGAATTCTACTAAACATTTTTAAAGGATATCTAACATCAATATTTCTCCAAATTTTGAATAATATGAGAAATAGAAGAAATACAAATGGAAGAAACACTATCAAGTTCATCTAGAAAGCCAGTATTACTCAGATTCTCAAACAAACTGCATAAAGATACAACAAAAAACAAAAGTTCTACCAACAGTCTTCTGCATAAGATGGTGGCTTAGTTTCTATGTCAAAGCAGCCTACAGGGACGTGGGGATCAATAAACAGAAAAATAGAAAAATATATTTGTAGGAGACAGCTTCAGGTTCACTGAGATGAACTTCCAGACCAGACACAGTTATGGAGGAAGGGATATTATTTATTGAAGCTCACAGATCCAGGGGAAGTTCCATAATGGCAGGAGAAGCAGCCTGCTCTCACAGGGCCAAGCAGAGAGAGAGAAAAAACAACCAGGCACACAGCACACAGAGCAAAACTACAGCCAAAAGAGTCACACAGCACACTTCAGGAACTCCTGCTAGGCACACTTTGCATATCTTTACAATGGAATCTCAAGCCCACCACCACACCTTAAGACCGGCCCCCCAGTGACATTGCCTCTAGCAAGGTGATTGCAGATGCAAACTATAAGTAATAAAACACTGAATATATTGGGGGACATATATTCAAATTACCACAATATTATTCTACTGAAAAGTGAAGGTGTGTAAGGAATTATCAACCACAGCAGAGAAGCAGGAGGCACAGAGCTTCCAGTAAGCAGGCAACCAGCCAGAATCAGCTTGTGCTCACATTGCCCTGCCTGAGCCATAGAAGCAAAAGTCAGGTGAAGGGATTTTACACTTGCACTAGCCTCCTCAAAAAGTCAAGAAACCTAAAGGAAATGACTGTAGGGAGCAGCTGAGCAGCTGCTCAAGGAGAACACAAATGGGACCAGATGAGCAGCTCCAATACAGCTCCAGGCATCCTGTACAGCCTCCCTTCCTCCAAATGTCAGTGCCTAGAAACACCCACTAGCCAATTAGCATCCAGCACAATCAATCATAACACCAGATCCAGTGACCCAAGCAGCCTATCCAAGTTCTCAATGCAACAGAGAAGAAATGAGGCAGCCACTCAGCCTAAGTAAGCTGGCCAAATATGCTAAAAGGTAACATGGCCTACTTACACAAAGCCAAGTACAAAGGCCTGCACTATAAATTCTGGTCTCACCTTCCATTGTCAGGGCAGGTTATGAGATAGATTTTACTGATGTATTCTTGGTTGGTTTTACCATTCCCAAATAAGCTATTTTTGGTGTTGACTATTGTTGCCTTTGACATTTCCTGATGTATAAGGCCTTTGTCTTTTTCTTCTGTCATAGTTGGGGGGGGGCAGGGTCTCACTTGGCCCCTAATTGACCTGGAACCCATTTCAGATGAGAAATCTCAGCCTCCCAGTTAATAGGATTAAGGGTGTGGGGCAACTCACACTCTTAGAGACTTTGACTTTATTAAATTATCTGTTTCTTTTAATCCCCACTTTTTCATACTCCATGATGGTTTTGATTGACTGTGTATGTTCAGTTGAATTTTAGATTTTTTTTTTTTTAGTAATTTGCTCCACTCAGTCTACTAGAATACTTGCATAGCAGGCAAACCTAACACCTAGGGTCACTTTTGCTGTTACTCTGGGATTAATATAAGAACCACCTGGCACCTTAGGCTTGTACCCTGAAGATATGTATAGTAAAATTTACACATCTAATAATAGTTCAGATAATTAGAAAACCCAAGCATCAAATTAACTTAAGATGCAAAAATCTCTACTCTTGGCATTGTCACCTGGTAGTGCCAACTAAACCTGTTTCAGGGTCCTGAATGACTGGTGCCAAAGAATTCAGCTGAGAAAAAGACAAGTGAACAGAATCAAGGGTCTCCAGATGATTTCTTTTGCACAGGAGCCTAGAGGCAGCAACCTGCAGAACTTTTATTAGAACAGCTCTGTGCACAAGGTTCATGCAGTTTATGCAGATAATGACTTAAAGCAAACAAAGTAGACAGGAACTCTCTATCTTAGAAGTAGGAGATACTCTGGCTACCTTACAATTATAGATGAATATTAGACCTCCCTAAAAATAAGAGAACTGAAATTACAAATTCTGTTCCCAGCATTCAGGGATAAGCACAGATGCCCTTATTCCTAAAACATGGTGTCAGCAGAATCACAAAGTATTCTGTAAACAGAAAGTTTTTACTAGTACAGGCTAAAAGACCCCTAAAGTCTACATTATATTATAAGAAACACAAAAAAATCAAGACAATACAATTCTACCAAAAATTATAAATCCATCAGAAATGAACTCTGGTGAGGCTGATTTAGAAGAAATGTCTGACAAAGAATTTAAAAGAAATTATTATATCTATGTTCAAAAAAATCAAAGGAATCATAGAAGGGAAAAAAAACTGAAAGAATCCCAAGATAATACAGGAATCTAACTTAATGAAATAAGGGGGTCAATACAAGATATGAGTAAGGAAATAGAAATAATGCAAAAATTACCAATGAGAAATACTATAAATGCAATACAGAGTAAGTCAAACAGAAAACTCTGCAGAAAACCTTACCAGTAGAATGTATCAAGGAAAGGGCATAATATCTAAGCTAGAAGACTTGGTGACAGATTTATTACAGTCCAAAATATTGAAAGACAAACTAACAGGAAGGTATGAATAGGAATTTCAAGACATGTGGGGCACTATGAATAGATAAAACATCAGAATTCAGGGCATAGTAGGAGAGGAATTTCACTCCAAAGGCATAGTAGGTATTTTCAACAAAATCATAGAAGAAAATTTCCCCAAATAGGGAAAGAGATGCCAAAACAGATAGAGGAAACCTTTAGAATGCCAAAAAGACAAAATCAGCAAAGAACTTCTCACTGCCATATTATAATTAAACTCCTAAAATGTATTGAAAGCAGTTAGACAAATTTAGTCACATATAAAGGCAAGCCCATCAGGATCACAGCAGATCACTCAAAACAAACTTTAAAATCCAGAAGGGCTTGGAATGATGTATTCCAAGTTCTGAAAGATAACATCTGTCATCCAAGCTTACTTTATCCTTCAAAGCTATCCATTCAAATAGACAGAGAAATAATGACATTCAACAACAAAAACAGGCTAAATGAATACACGAACACTAAACCAGCTCTACAGAAAATACTTGAAAGGATCCTTTGTGCTTAAGAGGAAGAAAAGCACATGCATAAAGAAATGGGGGAAAAATAAACCATACTCAAATAATAGTTAATACAATAGGGTAATGTAAAATCAGGAAAAACACAAGAATAAAGTCATACCTTTCAATAATAACTCAATATAAATGGCATCAGTGCCCAAACCAAAAGGCACAGGCTTGCAGATTGGGTTAAAAGGCAGTATTCTTCTATTTGTTGCCTCCAAGAAACTCACTTTTCCATAAAAGACAGACAGTATCTTAGGGTGAAAGGATGGAAAATGGGTTTTCAAGCAAATGCAACTAGAAAACAAGGTGATATCCCTTTCCTAATATCTGACAGGATAGAATTTAAACCAACATTAGTTATATAATATAAAGAAGGTCACTTTATATTTATTAAAGGAACAATCCAACAGGAGGACATTACAATTCTAAACATATATGCACCTAGCAAGGGGGCTCCCAATTTCATCAAACAAATACTATTAGATTTAAGATCACAGATAACACCAAACACAATTGTAGTGGGTGACTTTAACATCCTACTCGCATCAGCTGACAGGTCATCACAGCAAAAAATAAACAAAAATCTGGATTAAGTGAATTCATAGTGCCAATGGACCTAACAGAAATCTACAGAACATTCCATCCAAATACTGCAGCATAGGCATTCTTTTCAGCAGCACATGGAACATTCTCTAAAATATATCATGTATTAGGACACAAGCTAATTTTAACGAATAAGGAAAATTGAAATGATGTCTTTTACTCTATCTAATACAATGGCATTAAACTCCATATTAATGACAGGAAAATCTGTAGAGAATACACACAATCATGGTCTCTAAACAGTATACTACTAAATAATGAATGGGTCAATGAAGTAATCAAGAAGGGAATAAAATATTCATAGAACAAAATGTTAATGAGAACAAAACTTACCAAAACCTTTGGGACAAAATGAAGGCAGTTCTATGAGGGAAATTTATAGTGTTAAGTATTTATATTAAGAAATTAAAAATGGTGCAGATAAATGACTTAACTCTTTACCTTAAGACCCTGGAAGAAGATGAACAAGGCAAATCAAAAATTAGTAGATTGGAATAAATAATAAAGATTAGGGCAGAAATGAATGAAACAGAACCCCTCCACCCCCCAACAAAAAACATTACAAAGAATCAATGAAATGAAAAGTTGGTTCTTTGATAGTATAAACAAGACTGATAAACCCTTAGAAAAATCTAACCAAAGGAAAAAGAGAAGAGACACAAATCAATAAAAGTAGACTTGAAAAAGGTACCATTACAACAGATAGTAATGAAATTCAGAAAACCATGAATATTTACTTTAACAATTTATATTCCACTATGCTTGTACATCAGAAAGAAATGGATAATTTCCTTTATTTATGTGACCTACCAAAATTAAATCAAGATGAGTTACAGCATTTAGATAGATCTATAATAAGCTTAGAGAACAAAATAGTTATAAAAATCTCCCATCCTTTTGAGTCTGCTTATATGTCTGTATTCATGTGTGTATGTCTCGGTGTGTGTTTGTGTGTGATGGATAGGTGAGAAAAGAAAACTGATGAAATCAGGAACATTTTCAACAACATAAATAAAGCCTAATAAAAATCATGTTCTTGATTATCAAAAATGCCTAAACAGGGAGGTGGGATATGGTTTAATCCATAAGAGCACTTGTGACACAAACATGAAATTCTGAGTTCAACCCCTAGCACCTACATAAAAAGCCAGGTGTCACTCCAGTCTTAGAGAGGGGAGGGTGAGGAAAGGAGAATGACTGGGGCTTACTGGTCAGTCAGTGTGACAAAAAATGGTAGCTCCAGGTTCAATACAAGACTCTGTCTCAAGGAAAGAAAGCTAGAATGCAACAGAGGAGAATTTTCTGTTTTCCTCTTGCCATTTTATAAGCACAAATTTGAAGAAACTATGCACTCTCCCCACACACACCAGATTATCATTATCATAATAATAAATATAAATAAACAATCCTGCAAGTCATTATAAGGTATCAATGTTAATATTTTCTAAGCCATATTGCTTCTTTTTTACTCATCTTTTCCTTCCCCAGGAATCTGAACAGTCTATGACAGACTTGCTTCTCTCTGTCCCTCCTGACAAATGAAGACAGCTCTCAACTAGATGGCAATGGCAGCTCTTTCAAATTATTCTAAAAATACAGCCAGGGTGGCAGCCTCTCCCTGAACTGCCTTGTTATCCTAATGCAATTATGTGACGTTCTAATCTCTCTGTCAGTTCAGTCATCAGTAGGCAGGAGGGAAAAAATGTATTCAACTAGCAGAACTATGATCTAGCAGAGGCAAATGATTAAACCCTGCTTCTGACTTAATATCCATTCAGACACTCCACACAACTGGAGCAGTAGCATCCATAACATGTGAACTGGTCAAGAATTTTATGTTCACTTTAATATTCACATGTAACCATCCAAATCAGCTCTGTTTTCCTTATTACCTGAACTGGTCATATTAAACATACATAGGTAGAGGTGAGATAGCCACCTATTTGGTATGTGTGCATGCATTCTTTCCAGGAAATGAGTGTTGAATAGGGTGCAGTGTCATCTTCATAAAGACACTTTTCTTGGATTAGTGCTATCCCCATGCAAGAGGTATTGAACAGCTGGTAGAAATCTACTTATCTTTCTGTGTGGGTACCTTCTCTTTCAGTTAAGGGAACTAAAAATTGAAAGAAAACAATCATTTGAGGTACAAAAATGATAAGATTTGAAATCTATGAGGAACAGAAGAAATGATACTGTCTGTGCTTCAATTTTTCCAGATGAGGACAAAGGTATGCCAGTAGCTTAGGGAGCATATGTGGTACACTGAAGATAGTTTGGAAGATATGTACCCAGTAAGTGATGGGGTACAATTCATTATAATTTTGCTATTTATTTAAATTTTTAAGTTTCATAAAATGAGCATATTTTAATTTTTAGTTGACACTTCTTATTATTTAAGTACCATAAGCCTTGGCAGTAGTCTCATGTAAACATGTGTCTTTGCTCTGCCATTACATTCTTAGTAACCTCAGAGGGTAATATAACCTCTTTGGTGCTAGGTCTTGTCTTTATAAATGAAAGGAGTTGTATCTGTTTCAAAAAAGTGATATGAACATTTAAAAGAATTACAGATGGATAAAAGAAGCACATTTTGTATTCTATCTTTTCCACACACACACACACACACACACACACACACACACACACACACACACACACATCAGTTTTCAGTTTCTGCATAATCATCTATCTATTCTTAAGACCAAGAGAGCTTGTTTCTAGTCCAGCACAAGATCAAAGAGTGTCTGTGAATGACACTGTCAGTTACCATCACTAAGACAGAGATTCCTAAATTAGTCAGGCTTGGTAATGACAGCCCACTGAAGGACAATAATTCCCCTTTGCTATTCAGACCAGAATTTTTTTCCCTGCATCTATGTCTTCACAAAGTTAGACAAGAATCCTGGTGCATAAATTCTCTGGTACAGACACTGCATCATTGTGTCATACTCAAAATAGCTTTTATTGAACATATACTGTGTAAGGCTTTATGCTAAGTATAAGTGGGAGAAACTATCCTAAGACATTTAATAATTCACTTTATACTCAATCCTTAGTGCTTACTTGCTTAACTCAGAAGAAAAGTAACTGTTATATCCTGACTAACTTTCAAGTATATTGTAATTTAATTTATACAATGATGAATAGGACTATATAAAGCTGTGCCCATTCTGTAGGAGAGATTGTGCTGTTAAAGGGCTTACCAGTGGTCTATCCTTTGACTTAGGAAGCAATGTCAGTAATACTCACTCATCCAGGCTCCTGGAGAAGTATAGAGAGAAAATACTTATATAAATATACCAGATTTCTTTCTTATTCTCTAGTTTACTGGCATGGATATCACATTGCATTTCTCAATCCTATCTGTAAAATGAAGAGATAAATATTTATGGCACACATTTAGCACACAGTCTTTCCTTGGATTCTCATAACAGCCCTACTATGTTAAAATTTGCTCATTTAAACCTCGTGGGAACATTGGTAGTGAATGTTTTCATCATTGTTATTTCAGAGATACCAGAATTTATACTCTGAGTTATTAAGTGGGCTAACTAGTTTCACAAAGAAGGGGAATACTCTAGTCCTTTTTCAAACTACGAGTCTGACTCTTAAAATCCACACTATGCATTGCAGCTTCATTTTTAACTCTTCAAATTAATTAAGAGAGCTGATACTTTAATTATGGAGATATAAGACATCACTGGGTGGTACTTTCTATACCAAGCCATTATGTTTAAGATATAATGTAAGCCATTATGTTCACATAGTGAGAATGTAGAGGCCAACCTGAATGGAGATGTACTTTAGAAATCAAAACATTTACATGTCTTAGTCTGTACATAGGTTAATGACCAAACATGTTCTGGGATCTCTACTCAATCACTGCTTTTATTTTCTTTACATTTGTCTGCCTCACCCAATTCAACTAATTCCCCAGTAGCTCTCAGATAAGTCACGATATCATATTTGAGAGCTTTTTACCCAAAATATGTATTCACTGTAAATAATGCCAATAGAAAATATCAATGTGAGGCAAATAAAAATTATTCAAAATCTCAACACTAGAGAAATCCAATATCATGTCCATGGTCATTGTTGGATATTTCCCTCTGCTTGTGTGGATATATGGATGTGTCATGTTAAACGCTGCATAAAGCTTGTGGTACTCTGTGGGAGAATTTGGTGATCAGTAAATCTAGATTCCAGCCTTTGGTCTGGTTCTGATGTTAACTAGCTTTAAATTACCAATCAGTTATGAGCTCTCTTTTATTACTGTCTTGTTCTTTACCCATGAATGTGTTTTTCATGCCATAGAGAAATGACGAGACCAGAAGGGAGATCTTATGGACTATCCTATTCTTCAATATAGGAGTAGAAACTGGTAGAAGCTTTTTGATAACTTGTATGCATAAAGTTTTTTCACCTATTTTTTCAATCTTTTTCTTATGAATCTTTTTAATACAACATTCTCATTCTATAATTAAGGTCATTTTAAAGGGTAATCCAAGAACAATAAAGAAAAATTGCAACACAATTTGGCATTACAACATCACCTGGAACAACCAAACATAAAGGTGAAGGATTATGACAGAATGGAAAGTGAATAATTTTTGTAAAGACTAGATAACAAAAAGTGATGTTTGTATGCATGCTTTTAAAATTTAAACATCTAAAAAGGTAAAAGAGAATTGAATTTTATCACCCAGGCTGCACAAGAATAGGTAGGTGACCAGTCTGATGAGTTTTTATCTCAAAATTAAGATTTAATTTATTTCATGGACCTTTGCAAAAAGTTTTTGACAGAAGTTACCAATATGTAGAAGAATTATAAAGTAACTTAACATTATTATTTTCTACTGTGTAACTAAATTATTTGGAAAATATAAAATTAATTTCTAATGTATATTTGATTCAATCCTTTGCAGTATTTTACTTGGTTAAAGATAGTTTAGACTGCCTTGTTGAAGTCATCCCTACAGTGGGAGGATGGAGACAGGATGCATGCAGCTCTGTGTCCCCAGTGAAGCCAGCATACCTGAAGCTCCACGACTGATGAGTAAGCCCTCTATAGACACAGACCATTGCAGGCACAGCCTCTTTCTTTTACATATGTACAACTTTCCCATATTTTGTTTCCTCCCTAAGTTTTGTTATTAGAAGTTTCATGAATATATTATTTAAAAGTCCTGGGAATTTTAGTATCCACTTGATAATCTATCACCTGGGGAAAAAGAAAAAATATAATTCATGAGAGTGTTTGCTGTGAAAGCTCCAAAAACAGATAAAAGATGTGACTGCTATTTTCCCTTCTCCACAAATAAAAGTGTTGCATTTAGGACATAGAAATTTTGCTATTGAATACCTCTTGGGAAAGTATATATGATTTGAAAATCTTATGAATAATAAAAAATACCCTGAAGCTTTAGTTAATTATACTATTTTCCCTATGAGATACAGAATTAATGGATTGAGACTAATGTAGATAAATCTATAGATTCTGTTGCTCAAGATCTGACAAGCAGCTGGTGAATGTGGTTTACCTTCAGCTCTTTACAAGTGAATCATAATGAATCTCAGATACTAGGGATGTGTTTGAAAATAATATACATATCTGCTTTCATTATAGTAATATATATAATCCATATACATATAAAATATATATGTATATGCCCATACATATATGTATCCATCTAAAAGGCTGAGAATAATTAAGTCAGTCAGGCATTTGGCAACAGTTGAGTCACAAACAAGCAAGACTTTTTATTTATTTTTGCTCATTTTTTTCATTTTAGTGAGTTTTTTTTCTACATGTCTTTGATAGCAAGCCATTTTAAATACTTGTGGAATTAAATATCTATAATTGTAGGCATGTACAGTAATGCAAAGATAGTAAGGAATGCATTTTTTTTCCTCTTCTCTGATGGATTTATATTTACCAGATAGGGAATATTTATACCTTCCATAGTATGAGGTCTGGGAATAAGTGCTACATATTTATTTGTATAAAACAGTAAACGTGCCAATATCTGGTTTATTCTGTGTTTCTCTGCTTAGGATGAGGTGAGCTATAAGTACTAAAAACAAAAAACAAAAACTGTCAATCTCCCTCAACTCACACATACACACACACACACACACACACACACACACACACACACACACCAATTCCTTCGTCGGCTCCCCTTGCTGATTTAAAATAATGTCTCCCATAGATTCATGTGTTTTGAATACTTAATACCTAGCTTTTGGCAATTGGGGAAAGTTTGGGGACTTTAGAAGATAGAACATTGTAAGAAGTTTGTCACTAGGGGCAAGCTTGGGGGTAAATATACTCCAGCTTAAAGCTTAGTACTAAGACAACTTCTTTCCTGCTACCGGAGAGATATGGTGACGAGAGTCTGTCTGCTCTTACTATGCTTTATCCTCCATGAGGAAAATTCCCCTCAAAACTCTAAGCCAATACAATCCCTTACTTTTCATAGCTATTTCTGGTTGGATTTATTTTTCAGAAATAAGAAGGTGACTAGAGAAAATTGATACTGACATGAAGGGCTATTTGCTGTAGTAAACCTTATCATGTGTCTTTCAGTCTTTTCACCTAAGCCGGGCGTGGTGGCGCACGCCTCTAATCCCAGCACTCGGGAGGCAGAGGTAGGAGGATCGCTGTGAGTTCAAGGCCACCCTGAGACTACATAGTGAATTCCAGGTCAGCCTGGGCCAGAGTGAGACCCTACCTCGAAAAAAAAAAAAAAAAAGACTCAGTCTTTTCACCTAGGTTTGTGGGAGGAATATGGAAGTTTTGGGAGTTTAGGACTGGAAACATTTTACAATGATGGAAGCAAAGTTTAAAGGACCATTATAGTATGAGTATGAAAACTAAAAAAAAAAAAAGTCAGAGAGATGTGTGGGAAAGAAATAAATTTATTTTTTGTACCTGGGTTAGAAACAGTTAGTGTGATGGTCTAACAGAGAGGCTGGTTGTCCTGTACCTATTTTCTGAGAACTTGAGAAAGATTGAACTCAAAGTAATGACTTGTATGTTTGGTGGAAGAAAATAGAGCAGAAGGATACGAAATATATGAAGTTTGGCACAGGAAAAATATAAGCTGACTTAGTTCCTAGGCACAGAGGCTGCTGCCTCTTTACTGCTACAGTTTAGAAAAGCTGCTATTATTTAGGATGGGCCATTTGCTCTACATTGTGACAATAGGAGGCATGTTCCTTCTTTCTAAAGAAGGAGACCTGACAGGTTAAAGGATTTTCCTCATCTCCAAGGTTGGGTTTCATTTTCCCTGGATTAAAAAAATATATATTGTGCAGCCCACCTGGTACTGATTTTGGAAGTATGAAAAAATTTAGGAAAGAAAACTTCATAAATTCACATGGTTTTGCAGAAGGCTAAGCAAGGTGGAGTTCCCTTCAACAAGGCCTTAGGAGGCCATTGTATGAAGATATGAAGAGAAGAATGTTTGGGATGCCAGGACTATGGGATGACCACTAATGAAAGCTGCTGACTCATGATGGATTCTGCCCAGGCTGCCGGCAGCACAGCTGGAGAGGCAGAATGGCTGAAGTCTTTTGGTGCTCAGAGTATTTTATCACAGGTCCCAGGTGTCAGACATGAAAGTGCAGGATTTGGTGTTTGCTTTTCTGGTTTTTGAGTGTGCATTGGTCCAGTCTTTCTGTACTATTCCATCATGCTTTCTTTTTAGAATGGAATTGTTTACACTGTGCCATCATGTGTTAGAAGTATGTAATGTAGGTTTTAATTTTACAGGCTCACAGATAAGACTGTCTCAGATTACTCTTTGGACTTCTGAACAGTGTTGAGATTGCTAAAGACTATGAGGCTTTTCCAAGTTAGACTGCATGTATTTTGCATCACCAGATGATCATCACTTTGTAGGGGCCAGGGACACAAGGAGTTGATTTGAATTAAATGTCCCCCCATATGCTCATGTGTTCTGAATGATTGGTACCTAGCTGGTAGCAACTTGGGGAAGTTGTATGACCTTTTGGAGATGAAAACATGAGTTTTCAAGGAGTTTTGTCACTGGGGACAAGCTTTGGGGAAACATAGTGCAGCTCCAAAACCAGTACTCACATTACTTCTTTACTGCTAGGATGGAGATGTGATGTCCAGGTGGCTATTTGCTCTCAACCTTCTCATCATGATAAAACTTTCCCTTGAAATTCTATGTTTTTCCTTCCTTGAGCTGCTTCTGATGGGTGTTTTGTTCTATCAGTGGACAGGTCACAGCTCCATGTTCCATGCTTCTCTAAAGTCCTATCTAGCACTGATAGCAAAATACACCACGTTCTTTGACCCATAACATATATTCCAAGCAAATTAAAATCTACATGTGTTAAAAAAAACATGTACTATGTAAAATGTTATGTCTTAAGTTTAAATGAAGGAATAGGTCAGAATCAAAAGAAGTCCTTTTGGAGAATCTTTGTATAGATTTCCTTTCATAAAATTACCAGTATTTTGTTAAATTAAAGTATAAGACAATAATAAAATGTAGAAGCTTAGAAATAAAAAATGACAGAACATCACAAACCAAACAAATAAGTTCATAAACTCTTTGTCTCTGAGGTCTTGTTCTTTGATGTATATCTAAGTCAGTTTTTTTTTTTTTTTCTCATCTATAACTAAATTAGTCTTTGGTCACAGATCAGAAGAGCAACTCTGGGAAGTATTCATCAGGTGGATATAAAATAATATAGTTTGGGGATAGATTTTTTCCTTCTGTTACAAAAAAAAAAAAAAAACTATCTTACTTTATCCATGTGGGACAAAAAAAAAAAAAAAAAAAAAAAAAAAAGCCTGTCAGCCATCAAAATGATTTCTTTAAGAGCCATTTAACAAGATTCATTAAATTAAAGAGATTAAAACAGTCTTTTTAAAGGACATTTTGACAGAAATAAAGGTTATTAAAAAGCTGAAAATCAGTGGCCTCTCTTCTTATCAAAATGATGCAGAACTCTCAGCAAAGACTTCATTCAAAGGGAAATTCAAGATCTGATTCAATTAATAAAAGTCTTGAAATTAAACATAAAATAAAGTTTGAAGTAGTTCAGGGTATGAAATGAACTGTTTCCTACAGCATAGAACAATAGAACATTCAGAATTTTCCTATAGAAGATTCTAAAACTGCATGACGAGGACAGGGATGAAGATGCAGGGTCAGTACATACAGTTAAGAATGAAGGAACCAGCAAAATACTAGAAACAAAGAAATCTTTTTTTCTTTCTGGTCTAGGAGAATAAACATAAGATATTATCTGTGCTAAGCAGAATCCCCAGCCCCAAACTTAGCTTTTAGTATTAGAAAATTGTCTATTTTTTTATTTTATTTTATTTATTTATTTTATTGTTCCTAGCTTTTTTTGAAGCAACAATTGTTCATTTATTTCAGGACAATAGTTTATCTCTAAGCAATGTGTTATGCGGGTGCATTACTAAGATAAGGACATTTATTCTTTCTCTTACATAAGCCACATAACAAGGATGTGTGTTAAGTATATCAGAAATGGCTGCCCAAATGGGTCAGAGTGTGATTTTGGGTTTCATTTAAATAATGTAGCAGACAGTTTCAAGTTCGCCGAGATGAACTTCCAAACCAGGCACAGTATTGGAGGAAGGGTTTACAGATCCAGGGGAAGTTCCATAATGGCAGAAAAAACTAGCCTGCCTTTACAGGTCCAAGCAGAGAGAGAGAAGCCAAAGGCCACACAGCACAGCACACCTCAGGAACTCCAGCTAGGCACACTTTGCATATCTTTAGATTGAAATCTGAAACCCACCAGCACACCTTAAGATTTGCCCAATGACACTTCCTCCAGCCAAGTGGCTGCAGATGCAAACAACAAACTAATAAAACACTGAATATATTGGGGGCCATCAATTCAAACTACCACAAATAGGACTCAATATTTAAAATCAAAAGAAATCATAAAGAAATATGTATATTTGTACTTACCTCGACATGTATGAATACTACGTGTGTGTGTGTGTGTGTGTGTGTGTGTGTGTGTGTGTGTGTGTGTATTCAGAGCCTTAAGATGTTTGTATATACAAGAGCCTGAGCAAATCACTGAACACAGAGAAGATTAATGAAGAAAACATTTTGCTAATTGAATCTTTTGTACAGTTTATCCTGAGATGTAGAAAGAAATGCTAAGATTTGATGAGGTTGTTGAATAAAATTTTCAAAAGACAAAGAAGGTGAGGAAGTAGGGTTTCCTGGATGCTATCCTGTGACAAGAAAGCAGAGTGAAGATGAGATAGGAAGAATCTCATACTGCAATTATCAATTTGGACAAAGATCTGTAATTTCCTGGATAGTCTAGGGAAGACCCAAACCAAAGACTACCCATTGCATGAATTCCAGGCTATGGCCCATTATTTCAGAAGGGCTCAGTCATTGGCCAGGGCTGCCCTGCAGTGACCTGTCCTTGACAAGAGGATAATGAAGGCCTTTGCAGCTGGAGACTATCACTTACCTAATTTAGCTCTTTGCCTCTGAATAAAAATTTTCCTCTTGAAAGGAGTTGATAGCAATATACTCATGACTGTCACTGAAAACCTTCCTCTCTAGTACTTTCCTTAGTATCTTATGTATGCAAATGGAAATTATTTTGTAAATTTGTTTTGTTTATTATAAAAACTATTTCACAAACATGGTCTGATTTATTTTAAGAGCTGATTTAAGTCAACTTTTTTTTTTTATTATTAAGTTGAAACTTTGTATGGATACAGCAAGTGTTGGTTCCATCATTCCCTTCCTCCTGTCCCCACTCCACTGAAAGTCCCCCTTAATAGGACTGCTGGTACTCACCATGCAATTGTAGGTTATGAGTTGTGAGAGCAGCAGTCAGTCACAGTGGGTGGGGGCAATGCCTTTGGATATTCCCTCCCACCCTGTGGCTCTTGCATTTTTTCTGTCCCCCTCTTCTGCAAAATTCCCCCGAGCCTTAGTGGGCATGCTTTTTAAATCTTCTTTAGTGTTGAGCTCTCAGCAGCTTATGGATTTCTGCCTTGGGGCATTTTGGGTAACCTCAGTGTCTGTTTCCATCACTCTGTCTCAGGTTGTTAGGCTCACCATGGAAGCTACACACTTGTTCATCTTGCTAATTTCTTTGTGTTTTCACCTGGGCTCTTGCTACTGTGCTAGGGGTGGTTCACTTGCTGACATGGAGTCAGCTATCCTGTCCTTTTGATAGATTTTGGTTGTCCTCAGTTCTCACTGGTATCTGAAAAAAAAAAAAAATATTCTTCAATGGAGAGTGAGAGATAAGTACACATTAAAATGTATAAGTATTGTTAATTTAGAGAGAGATTTTGATGGGTTTACCTCACTTTTGGCCAAAGACTAGTGGAAGGTTCTCATTGGAGTCCATAATCTTGGTCTCCACAGGATTTTGACTTGATTCTTTTTGTTGTACTGTATGGTGTACATTCACTCTGTTTGGATGTATTTACTTCATCTGAGCATATTTGTTAAAATAATGTCTTTAAAAATTGGGAACATGTTGTAAACTTTGCAGTACAATTCTCATCTAAAAATTTGAAATCTATCTGTGTAAAGTATTTTTATTTCAATACATTTTTGAAAAAAAACATAATTTTGTTCTTTATAATTTGACAATGTTAAACAGCCTTTTTGCAAAAACCAAAAAAAAAAAAAAAAAAAAAAAGACATAATTTTATATTCACCATACAGAATACTAGGAAATAACTCCATGGCCTTGTCTTCAACCTTTACCAAATTTTAACCATTATAGCATTTTCTAAAAGTACAGTAAAATACTCCAACTAGGATATGAACATAATATATTCAAGAAAGAGAACTGTACTTTCACAGCAAGGATCACTCAACTTCCCCATTAGCACCACATTCACTTGCACCCCACAGTCACCTTAAATAAATGATGGCAACTACTAGCCTATTATCTTTTCTACAATTTCGCCATTCATGGATTTTCAAAAAATATATATTTTTATTTATCTATTAGAAAGCAGAGAGACAGAGAAGCAAGCCAGAGAAAAAGAGAGAGACAGAGATAGAGGGAGGAGAGGAGAAGAGAGAGAGGAGAGAGAGAGGAGAGGAGAGGGAGGAGGAGGGAAGGGAAGGGAAGGGAGGAGGAGGGAGGAGAGGAGAGGAGGAGGGAGAGAGAGGAGAGGAGAGGAGAGGAGAGAGAGGAGAGGAGAGAGGAGAGGAGAGGAGAAGAGAAGAGAAGAGAAGAGAAGAGAAGAGAAGAGAAGAGAAGAGAAGAGAAGAGAAGAGAAGAGAAGAGAAGAGGAGAAGAGGCATGCCAGAGACTTCAGCCTCTACAGATGAACTCCAGCTGCATGCACCATTTGCATCTGGCTTTATGTGGGCAGTAGGAAGTGAACTTAGGTTGTTAGGCTTTGCAGACAAGCAAATTAACTGCTTTATTTTTATACAGCCCCGTGGATCTTTTCTTTTTTTTAATTGAGTTATATATTGAGGGTTGCTGTTTTCATTCAGTATGTTTCCTTTAAGATAATCCAGGTTGCTGGGTTCATAGTTTACTGTTTTCTCTATATTGTTCATTTCTTATTAGTTTTATAGTAAGTACGTATCATGCTTTTTATTTAGTTTTTCACCTATGGTTAGACATTTGGGCTGAATTCAGTTACTGATTTCTGCAAACTCATTATTTCATGTATGATTGCATTTATAGTGAACCTATGCATAGATTTTTAGCGGATATAAGATTTCACTTAACTGAGGAAACACCTAATATTGAAAATAATTATTTGAGGCATAGTGACATGTTTAGATACAAGGAAATATCCAAAGTATGTTACAGAGTATCTACACAATCTACCATCAGTGGGTAATCATCTGTTTTCTCTGTATCTGTTTTATCTGTATCATTAGATTTTCATCATTTTTTTCTTGGTTCATTTTGATAAGTATATAGTAGTCTCTTTGGAAGTTATAGCTTGTCTCTGGTGTCTGAAGATGTTCATCATTGTGTGTGTTTGCTCAATTGCATATCCTCCTTGGGTAAATGTTTTTCTGTATGATTTTACCCATGTTCTTAATGAGTAGATTGTGTTATACATATATCATATATATATATATAAAGTAATCCTCTCTCTATCTATATATATATAATATATATTATATATATATATAGTGTATATATATATATATATATATATATATATATATATAGTATATATATATAAAGTAATCCCATATATATATATATTTCCTATGAAAACCTTTAGTCAGTCTGGGATTGTTTTTTCATCCTCATTACAGGGTCTTTGCAAAACAAAATTTTTAATGTTGACTGACATTTAGTTTATTCCTTATCCTTATATGAATTGTACTTTTCATGTGAAGTCTGACAAAATTTATCTGGTACTAGACCTAGAATTTATTTAGACTACTTTCCAGTAGAATTATATATTCATACATACAATTATGATAATTTAAATCAATGATACAATTTTATCTGATTTCTGTAAAAAGCCAGAATTTATGCAGTTTCCGTTTATTTTTATTGCTGGTGGATCTCCTATTGCTCTATGATTTCTGTTTTTTTGTTTTTGTTTTTGTTTTACTTTCTTCAGAATTTTTTAAATTTAGTTTTTTTTTTTTATTTAAAGCTTCCATAATTTTAAAAATAAGCCCTCCCTTCCCCCACTTTCCCCTTTGAAACTCCACTCTCCATCATACCCCTTCCCCCTCTCAATCCATCTCTCTTTTATTTTGATGTCATCATCATTTCCTCCTATTATGATGGTCTTATGAGGTAGCATCAGACACTATAAGGTCATGGATATCCAGGGCATTTTGTGTCTGGAGGAGTGCTTTGATATGAGTCCTATTCTTTCACTGGCTCCTACATTCTTTCCACCTGCTCTTCTGCAATGGATCCTGAGCCTTGGAAGATGTGATAGAGATCTTGCAAACCTGAGCACTCTTCTGTCACTTCTTCTTAGTACCTGGTGCAAGGTCACTATCATCTGGAAAGGGAAGCTTTTCTAACCAAAAGTTAGAGGAGTATTAATATATGGATATGAACATTAAGAGAAGTGCTTATCGGGCAGTTTGGTTAGCATAGTGTATACATTTAGCCATATACCAACAGTTATACCCCTAAGGCTCATGACTACACCTGTCATAGGTTTTCAGTATCAGGGTTGTATTCCCTCACATGGAGCAGGCCTCCAGTCCAATTACAGAGTAGTTGGTTTCCCCTATAACAGACATGCCATTATTGCACCCATTGGTTCATTTGGCCTGGCTGGCCAAATTTAAGGCTTGCAGTGTCCACTGTTGAGTGTCTCCACTCATGATTTCTTTCTCTCCCATTGAACTGCAGGCAGTGTAGCTTTTTCTAGCTTTCTGTCAGCTTGTCTACAAGGATGGGTTTTCAGCTCAGCTCCAGTGGGATTTTTCATTGATCTTGCAGCCCAAGTATGTGGAGTCTTCAGCAATAAGGTCTTACCATTTGTTGCAGACAGCTTCAGGTTCACTGAGATGAACTTCCAGACCAGGCACAGTTATGGAGGAAGGGATATTCTTTATTGAAGCTTACAGATCCAGGGGAAGTTCCATAAAGGCAGGAGAAGCAGCCTGCTTTCACAGGGCCAAGGAGAGAGAGACAAAAGCCAACCAGCCACCACAGCACACAGAGCAAAACTACAGCCAAAAGGTCACACAGCACACTTCAGGAACTCCTGCT
Source organism: Orientallactaga sibirica (assembly GCA_036365145.1). Taxonomy (NCBI): domain Eukaryota; kingdom Metazoa; phylum Chordata; class Mammalia; order Rodentia; family Dipodidae; genus Orientallactaga; species Orientallactaga sibirica. The sequence continues at coordinate 5,883,084 of JAEOAD010000083.1, forward strand.
AGGCACATTTGCATATCTTTACAATGGAATCTCAACCCACACCTTAAGACCCGACCCCCAGTAACATTGCCTCTAGGAAGGTGATTGCAGATGCAAACTATAACTAATAGAACACTGAATATATTGGGGGACATATATTCAAACTACCACGCCATTTATTCCTGTTGGGAAACCAAGAACTTCAGCAATGGCCCGTAATGTTTTGGGGGCATTAGTGACCTTGCTGGCCAACAACTCACTGGAAGGGATCCCATTCTTGACAGTAAAAATTTTCTAGTAACAATCTATGGTTTGTGGGTTTGCCATTGTCCAAAAAAGTAGGTGTCTATATGACTTATTTATATCTTCTTAGAGTTTGATTAACCCTTCCTCCACTTTTCCTTTACTCAATCTCTTCCCCTGACCACACTTAGTCCTTATCACCCCCATTAATCTGTTCTTCTACTTACATATATGCAATACCATCCTGTTAAGTCTCCCTCCCTCCCTTTCTATTCCCTTTATATCCCCTTTATAGCTTATTATCTTCTGTTACTGAGTTTTATTCCAATTCACATAGAAGTCCAATCATTTGTACAATTTCTATTTTTGAAAATTTTCTGTTTCCTTCCTTTAAAAGGTTTTATACCTGTCTCAATAGTCATTTGAACATAATTGTGTGGGATAATCCACTTTTTAGAAAAGGAATTGGTAATTTATATGTACTTTATATGTTTGAAATAAATGTGGGAGATGGGTCATGTCCAAGCAGTGCATCAGGGCAATACCACATTTAACCCCAGGTTATATTTCTTTCTGACCATAAAAGGCCTCATCCAGTTTTAAAGCTCCTACAGTGATTTAAATAAGATGTATGCTCAAAACCAGAAGAAAAGATAGTGTCTTTAACAATGGTTGATTCAGACTACTTTTTTTTTTTTTTTGGTTTTTGTTTTTTTTTTTTTTTAATTTGTTAAGTAGTAAAAAGCTGACAAGGAGAAATGACATTCTCATGTTATTTTTTAATATTATTTATTTATTTATTTGATAGAGATAGAGAGAAAGAGGTGGAGAGAGAGAGAGAGAATGGGTGCACCAAGGCCTCCAACCACTGAAAACAAACACCAAACACATCAGACACATGTGTCTCCTTGTGAATCTGGCTTACATGGGTCCTGGAGAATCAGATTGCAGTTTTTTGACTTTGAAGGCAAACACCTTAACTGCTAAGCTATCTTCTCCAGCCCTCACAAGTTAATTTTTATCATGATAGCAATTAAAAACCAAAACCTCATAGGAATATTCCAGAATGAAGTTCTCTATACTAAGGTATTTGGATTGCTTGATAATATAAAATCCTTTACTAAGTGGAAAAATATAAAATATGTGGAACATGTAGATCAGAGATGGATAATTTTTTAGACATGTTTTAGGTGATACAAATATGATGTCCAAATGTAAAGAAAAGAGAATAAATTAAAATCCTGACAATTTCATTCTTTGTTTTTCATATATAATTGATCCTGTTTAGAGATATAGACATGGATGAAGTTCCATCTCCTGTTCTCACTATCTCATGAAAATAATGGAACTCTTTAGTGCAATCTACTTTTGTTGCAGTGAGGTTTGTATTGTTGGCAGAAATCACCTGACCAAGAGCAGCTTGTGGGAAAAAAAAAAAAAAAAAAAAAAACGGGTTTATTTTGGCTTACAGACTTAAGGGGAAGCTCCATGATGGCAGGAGAAAACGATGGTATGAGCAGAGGGTGGACATCACACACTGGCCAACATAAGGTGTACAACAGGAACAGGAGAGTGTATCAAACACTTGCAAGGGGGACACTAGCTATAAAACCCATAAGCCCACCCCCAACAATACACCACCTCCAGTTGGCTTTAATTTCCTATTGCCATCAGCTGGGGAGACTACCATTCAAATATTTAAGTTTATGGGGGACACCTGAATCAAACCACCACAACTTTTCTTCTACCAATAGGCATATATGCTGATATGGAAAACAATACACAAACACAAAAATAACAGTTTTGTTTAGTAAAACTATTTCTTTATTATTATGTTTACAGTTTCCAAATATGAACACTATGAGCTCATTTTAGACAATATGGAATATTTAAATATTTAAGGTCATCAAACAAAGAGCTCTTAATTCCATGCACTGAAGGTGAATAGTGTTTAACAAAATTCATACACCAAAAACAGAATGTACATTCAGACTATTAAATTTAGACTGTAACATATATGCACATGTGAATGCATATGTCTCTATAATTTTAAATTATGCTTTTATCATTCATTTATTTCTTCCTAAGTTTATATCTCAATATATTTACATGTTTATAGGTTATAAATTTTGTGAATTTCAGTTATCTATTTGTTACTAAATTATTAACATTTCTGCATAAATTAACTTTTCATAACATTTGAATTATCTTTTATAAATAGCCAGAAACTGGAAACAATCAAAATACTTATCAGAAAGCAATTACAGAAAATAAAATAATGTGATATGTTTATATCATGAAACAATAGTTTATGATTAAGAAGAAGGAATATTTGGCATATTTAGAAATGAATCACAATAATTATTTTTATTTAAAGAATTTAAAGTAGTATACTCTACAAAATTTTATGTAGATCTCTAGAAAATGCAAACAAATCTGCAGTGATAGGATATAGATCAAACCAGTGGAGCCTATTGGTGGGACAGGATGGGACAGGAGGCAAGTGTTCCCAAGAGCACAAGGAAACTCTAGGGTGATTAAAATGATCATTGTTTCCACAATGGATCTAGTTTCACATGTGTGGGCCTGTGCCCACCTTGTCATATTCTTTTTTTTTTTAAATTAATTGTTTTTATTGACACCTTCTATATTTACATACAAAAAAACATATATTTCCCTCCCCTCCCCTCTTCTCCCCCATTCCACTTTAGAACACCAGTCTCCATCATATCCCCTCCCTCTCTCCATTAGTCTTTCTTTTAATTTGATGTCATCATCTTTTTCTTCTATTTTGAGGGTCTTGCAATGGTATTGCTAGGCACGGCAAGGTCATGGATATCGAGGCCAATTTCTGTCTGGACAGTTGCATTGTAAGAAGTCATACCCTTCCTTTGGCTCTTCCATTCTATCCGCCCCCTCTCCTGCAATGTTCCCTGAGCCTTGGAGGGTGTGACAGAGGTGTTTCAGTGCTGGGCACTCCTCTGTCCCTTCTTCTCAGTACTATGTTGCCTTTTGGAGGTCCCAGTGGTCATCGCCATCTAAAAAGAGAAGCTTCTCTAACCAGAAGTGAAAGTAGCGTTAATATGTGAACATGAACATTAAGTGTAGTGCCCTCAGGGCAGCTTGGTGGGAATAACATATACATTTAGTCAGACAAGAGCAGGCTTTATACCCCAAAGGCTCATGACCTCACCTGCCATAGACTTTTGCTTAGGTTTTTCAGTACCAGGTATGTATTCCCTCCTGTAGAGAGGGCCTTCAGTCCAATTATGGAGCAGTTGGTTACCCCAAGAGTAGACAAGCCACTATTGCACCCATTCAGTCATTGAGCCTGTCTGGCCAAACTTGAATATTCAGTGCCCACTGTTTTCACTGCTGATGATTTCTGTCTCCCATATGGCTGCATGCAGTGCAGCTTTTTCCAGCTTTTAGTTGGCTGGTCTACAGGGAGACAGTTTTCTGCTCCGCACCAGCTTGCTTTCTCAGTGACCTTGCTTCTCAGGCAAGAGATGTCTTCAGCAATAGGGTCTTACTATCTGTTTCTCAAGGGAAACCAAGGGCTTTGGCAAAAGCCTTTAATGTTTTATAGGCTACCGGGACCTACTTAGCTAACAACTCACTGGAAGGTATCCCATCCCAGGCACTGAAAATTTTCTAGTAACAGTCTACAGCTTCTAGATGTGCCATTATTCAAAAAAGTAGGTTTACATAAATCTTATTCACAATATCTTGAATTTAGATTGACCCTCCCCCTGCCCTTCTTTTACGCATTCTCTTCCCATAGGCTCATTTAGGCCATTCCCTTCCCTGTAATCAGTTCTTCAACCTACATATGTGCAATACCATATTCTACTGTGTGTCATTTAGTATAGAGGACAGGATATTTCAAAAACTCTTTTTGAAAAAAGAAAATAAAAATTGAGTGGCTTAAATGTATTTCAGACTCCCTACATTTTGAAAAGAAATATTCTAGCATTTGATGGTTGGAAAATGCCTTTTGTCTTTGATTCTGAATATGTTATCTAATGGTCTGAGACTTATCTATCCTCCTCTTCTTAGATCTTTGTCCTTCAAACTCTACTCTTTGACTTGATGAATCAATTTCTCACTCCCTCTTTCTCTCTCTACTTTAAATATAGAGTTCCCCTGACTTATCTAGCACCATCTGAGTAGTATGGATTTTGTGTGCATGTGTTTTCTTGCGTGTTTGTGTGTTGCTTTGTGAAGTAGGGCTATTTCTGCCTTCTTTGTCATTGAGTTCCCATTTAGTTGGGAGATGTCTCATAAAGTTTACATGATTAGGAAATGTTGCTCGCTTAGTTAATTGTATCATAGTGTTACACACACATATACATATGCAGATAAATGCCATGAGGGGCATAGAATTTAGTTTCATAGGCTTTTTTGTATCATTTTTTTTCATTTATTTTACTGTTTTTCTCTGTTTACAGTAGTCAAGTGTATGCCTACAGCATTTACATAATCTCAGGACTAACAAAGGGCATTATATTTCAACAGCTCAATTTGGGAGATGCAATTTTATATCCAGGTAAACATTTTTTCTGTCTAGTAGCTATATGGTAAATTTATAAACCTCTAATAACTTCAGTTTTCTTGCATCAAAAATTAATATATTATTGGCTACCTCTTATGGTTATAGCAATATCCAATGATCACAGTTTGGAAAAGCACATCTAAGATTGTTACACATGATGAAACTTTGTGATATATATGCCATTGAATAATACCTATAGCTGAAGACTGTTGTGCATTTCTTATGCACCTCCTGTTGCAGTCATATTCACATTTCTGGCAGTAAACACCTGACGAAGAACAGCTTGTGGGAGGAAAGGGTTTATTTTGGCTTACAGACTCAAGGGGGAACACCATGATGGCGGGGAAAAACAATGGCATGAACAGAGGGTGGACATCACCTCCTGGCAAACATTAAGTAGACAATAGCACAAAAGCAAGCTGGCTAGTACACCCATAGGCCTTCCCCCAACAATACATTACCTCCAGGACGTTTAAATTCCCAAATTGCCACCAGCTGGGGACCTAGCATTTAGAAAACATAAAATTTATGGGGAATACCTAAATGAAACCATGACACCTCTCAAAGGTCACCTTTGGGATTTATTAAGTAGTTCTTCACCTTCAATTTCATTAGAATGAATCCTCCATTCTGTTTATGGTAAATACTACATTTGGATTCTGGGCCTGACTTCAACTCACTTCTACCCATAACAGTGAGAGAAGAGCATGAAAGCATGGTGGCCATATTTCATGTCTATATCATTTTATGTCCCTAAGTACATTAATCTTCAAAATAAGTTCCATGTAGGTATTATATCTGCTTAAGTAAAGATATGTGGATTCAACAAGGTTAAATAATTCTTTAAAGGTCACACAGCCCCTCGTAAATAATGAAGGAAGATTTTTAATTCAATTGTCTGAGTCAAAATTCATGTTTCTTTCAACTATACAATGCTGCTTTTCTCCATAATTCTATGAATCTCAGTTCTAGGAAACTACCTTTGGCAAAAATCACTCTTGGTTTTTATTCTGAGTGGTCTCCTGTGAGTTACAGTTTAATAGAGAAAGCCCAGGCTGCTGTCAGTTTGCCTCAATTGCATTTAATTAAGGTTCTTAAGCTGAAGCTGGGCAGGTGCCCTTGCACTTTGTAACATTAGAGGTTCAGGAGCATGTAGTCACAAAACAAAGACAGAAAAAAAATGTTATTTAATATTTCTAGGCAGACATCATTCTAACAGAAAATTTTTTTTTCTGACCCTGCCTCCTGGTTATATACTAGTATTTCATAGTTTCATACCCTCTACTCCTCTTTTCCTCCCCCTTTCTGCTGGTTCTCTTTTTCCTCCTCCTCCTCTTATTCCTCCTCTCTTATTTCTTCTATACTTTCTGATCTCTGACATAGCAATTTTCATAGTTGCATTTAATCAAAATTTTGAAGAAAAATAAGCCATTAAAAATAGTTGAATCCAGGTCTAATGGCACACTTCTCTAATCTCAGTACTAGAGACACAAAAGAAGCAATATCAGGAGTTCAAGACCAGTCTCAGTTATATGATTTTGAGGACAGTCTGGGATATATATTTCAAAGTATAAAATAAAATAATACAAAATGAATATCAACAAAATAAGTTTGTCTAAAGACAAGTGCTTTAGAGGATTGGCAATGCTGTTATTTAGCCTTGAGAATCTTATTTTAATAATATTAAAATGATATTCATAATGTTCATTATGTACTGTTAATCACAAGGGAAGATAAATAAAAATGTCCAGAAATATTTGACACTATGAGAAAAATAAGCCAATAAAATAAATGGCCTATCTCATATATTGAGAATGTCCAGTGGTGAGTAACAAATTTTGGCACTAGTACTGTGGCATATCATAGTAATATTAGAAGAAATTCTGAATTATGCAAAGTTACTCAAATATAAAAATATTGATAGCAAATATGCATATTCAAAATTGAATAATCAATATTATATGCACAGTGCCCACTCAGAAATGCTGCTGGACAAGACCATCAGATTTTCACTGACTGTCAGGTACATTCAAATGTTAATTTAGACATGTAAATTTAGCATAATAATTTAGCATGTAAAGTGTTTGACTGTATCAGATGCTGCCAGTTTGGGGCAATAGAAACATGTATAAGACAATGTCTTGAAATTGTAGTGATCAGTCTACAGAAGAAATAGGTATGGTAATCTAGGCATGATGTCATACACTTATAATGCTAACATTTTGGAGAATGAGGTAGGAAAATTGAAAGTTTGAGGGCAATGTGAGATACATGGTAAATCCCAGGCCAATCTTGGCCACAGAGGAAGCACTGTTTCTAAATAAATAAAATTTTAACGAGAGAGATGAATTATAGCAGCTGAAATTCAAGTCTATATGCAGGTTAGACATTGATGCCAAAAGCATACATATAGAGGGTAGATAGTCCAACTGTGGTCATCTGAACACTGCAGAGACAACCAAATTAGATAGCTCATCAGTCCAAGAAGTAGGATGACTTACTCAGTAGTGCCAATGTGGTCGTGAATTCTCTGAAGATCCCCAGAGGGTCTTGGCATTGTGTCCACATTGAAAGGCTAGAATCTGTTGTCAGTCAAGGATAGCAGCCATAATACATGTACAAAAGGGCAGGCAGACAGACCCTGTATGTGCTGCTTTTTCCTCTAACCACTTACTTGCTCCCTCACCTCTATTGGAAAGTGTCACCGACAATGACAGTCAGTCTTTTCTCCCAGTTTCTCTCCACCATGTTAATCCTCTCTGGAAATAACCCCTCAGACACACATGGCTGTTTCATACATCTGAAATAGATCTCATCCCTATTAATTGAACAACCAAGACTAAATGTGATAGATACAGAGCCAAACTTCTGAATAATCTTGGGCAGATCTACTTGCAGTCATTATGGGAGCCTTAAGAATGACCTCTTTAGTTTGATTCTAGCTGATCTGGGCCTTCATCCTCATGAATTCCTTGAGAAACACAGGACAGGATACCAACCTGAAATACAGATAGGGAGTGTAAGAGCCAACAAGCTCCAAGATCAACTTTAACAGTTGTTGGTTACGTGTGATGGAGAGATTTGGCAGCTTGGCTTCTTTGTAACAAACTTATGGGGGTCATAATAATATAGTCTATCAAGAAATCACACTGTGTGCTGGGCAAGAATGCTCAGTGGTTAAGTGTCCCTTCTGCTTAAGGATGCATTGTTTCATTATTACTGCCTCAAGTAAAGGTCTCACATAAAATGATCATGAAGAACTGTTAATGACTTAAAGAAGGTCATTTATTCTTACATTTTTAAAATTAAAATTAATCAAGTGATGGACATTTGAAAACACATAGCTACAATTGCTTACTTAATTTTTGGACAAGTAGACAGTGGAGAGAGCTAGAATTAGACCTCAGTTACTTTTGGAGGACTGACTGAGACTTCTAGCACTTATTGTCCATGTGGCTGAGCATGGTCACCCTATGCTTATCATGTCTTCCTATGCTTATCTATGTATATGTGCATAAATTTGTAAAATGTGCTATCCAGGGCACAGCTTGTGATACACAACTGAATAGGTAAAAAGCATTTGCATTGGTACATTTGTATTGGTGTGTGGTAAATGCCCAGTAAATGAAACTATAGGTATGAACATTAACAAATTAATGACTTGCTTGTTTATAGACACTGGTCATTTACAAGCATGGTTAAAGTCACCGGAGGGTTCAGTGGAAAAGTGTCTGGATGCTAGAGCTTCCAAACACCAAGTATGAGCACATTGCATCCTAACATGCTGGTATGCTTGGTATTCATGAAATGAGGCTCACTGGAACCCTTTGCATTATAGATTTGTAGAGATGATTCAGTGAGTTAATAAACAGTGGTGTTTGTGCAGGGCTAAGACTTACATTCATTCTTACTGTTAGTCAAACATCTGAGTAGGCATTGTTATTCCCATTTTATAGATGTAAGAGCTGAATGTTTCCAAGTTATACACTTCTAATTATAAGCAGGGGCCAAATAAAACTTTGCCTCAGTCCAGGTAAACCCTGTTGAATTGCAGCTGGATGGTTGCGCAGATGTGGCATCTGGAGGGAGTGACATCACTTAACTCTCTCCTGTGATTGATCTGGAAACAGGATCAAATTGCCATGAAGGCACAAAGTAAGTTGAGCAATCAAGTTCAGGTACAGGCAATTGGCTATTTTTATCAGAAAGCGAAGATGGTTAACCTCACCAAGAGGGTGGAGCTCCTTCCCAGATGTGCCGTTACCTGTCCTTCAAGCACTGCTCAACAAGGAGCTCTGAGAAAATGAACTGCTTGTTATGGGCTCCAGGTCACTCATTCTACAACTGCTTGTGAGAACTATGCATTTTTTAAATGGTGATAATTCAAGTTTCAGTGCCATAGAGCAGGGACTGTAGGACAGGTACTTGTTTGGAGAGCAAATGCTAGGATGCTATCACCAGCTACAAGTGCAAGAAGAGAGTTTGAAGAAAAGAGGAAGAATTGGTTGTTGTTTTGTTTTGTTTTGCATGGGCAGGAGATATTTGAATTTGGAGCTATCTGGGATAGGTCAGCCACACAAGATCCCATGGTCTTTTCTTTACTATATGAGTCATACGCATGGATGAGTCATTTGTGAGGTCCAGTGCCATACTTTTGAGCTTAAATTTTCCCTTTAAGAGCTGTTCAACCAGTGCAAGATAAATAAGTGCTTCACAGTGCCATCCTGAAAATACCACGTGATTATATGAGACACATGGAAGGTAATTTACACAAAGTGCTCATAGTAATGACAGGTGTATCAAGTGGTCAGTCAACATTTACCATTGTTAAGCCTGAAACAGCTTCAGAATATTTATTTTCATTAGTTTGAAGATAGACAAATAACAATATATAAACATTTTTATATTTCACTAATGGGTGTGTTATATAATAGAGCTGGACTTCCAGTAGTTTATATTTGACCAGAGAAATAAGAAAAATAAAGATATAATTGAAAAACATCTATGCCTTGAGAGACTCAGCAGTATGCGATTGGGGATGAAAGAATAAGAACACCCTTTGGGGGAAATTGGACAAAGATCACCAGAGAGTGTTACATCATCAGTTTTATGAAAACCTGAAAGAGATAGGAAGATATTCTAAGAAATTAAATTGTTAATGACTTCAAGAAAAGTCTGGTATGTTTAGTGAGTATAAATTTGATATGATCAGAGAAAAGGGAAGAGGACTTGAGTCATGAAGAAGGGCTGTTGATATAGCACATATTGAAGTAAAGAGAACTGAGTCCCTCAGAAATATGCACTGCTTCTTATGATATACCTCCAGGGACACCCTATTACCTCTCCCTGGAGCTAGACAGACTTGTTCTTCAACACTTGTCTCGACTTCTCAAATGTGAGCAGATTTTCACTCTTTCTGCTTCAAAGCTTTCATCTTTAAAATGGGCATGATGCTAACATGCACATCTCAAAGCACTTTGTAAGCATTATGTTTGTAGAAATCTTTTGACCTACTATCCTTATGTGGCAGTGATTTTGAACTATAATCTTACTAGTGAAAACACAATGATGCGTGACTCTCCAGTGTTAAAATTGGGAGCCAAAACCCAGTGATGAAGCCTGTGAATTCTTCTTTCTCCCTGTTTTAAAAAATACTTGCTTTGTGGATTTTGTTTTTGTTTTGCTTTATTCCAATGGAGGGATATTAACCTTTCCCCAGGCTCTGGCAGGGAATCTGATAATTTTTCCTCCAGAGCAATTTCTAGTGTTATCATGATCCATTCAATGAATAGCATTTGGCCACTTCAGAAGCATTTCCACACGTCCATGTAAATGGTATGATTAGATGTGAAAGGTAATCTTGAGTGCTGCCATGTTATGACATTAAAATAGTAATTCAATTGTTAGCAACCCCTATTCAATCCACTTGCATTTAATACCTCAGCGTACTTGCAGGCCTTTCCTTTTTGAAACACAAAGCAGTATTGATTTCTCTTCATAACCAACTAGAAAGGGCTTTGAGCACTTTTATCATCTCATTATCCTGCAGTAAATAAGCAAAATAACCTGCAAAAATGAAAAACACGCTGATGGGTTACTTTTATCCTTTTCCCTGTAAAGGCAAAGCTCAAATGCAGGCCAGAGAAACTTTCTGATAGACTTGAATGCCTTTATACCTGGGTATGTCATGGCAGTCATCATGAGAGATAGTGTGCTGTAGTAAAAAGCTGTCAGCACAGGAGTGGCACCCCTGCATATTATTGTGCTGGAGCTACTGTAATAGAATACAACAGACTGGGTAGATTAAACAGCAGAAGTTTATGTTGTCACAGTTCTGGAGGCTGAATTCAAAACTAAGTTATCTACTAAATAGGATCAAGGCTTATAGAATATAGCACCTTTCTTCTGCCCTGACATGGACTTTTCACTGGACACATGGTTTCTGGTCTCTCTCTTCATATAAAAAGGTTGCTCTTATTGGAGCAGGTGACCCGTTTTCTGACCTCATTTATCCTTTATTACCATCTAAAAATTACATAGACTAATAAAATATCCTTGAGTTTAGGACTTAGACAAATGTATTTGGGATTGTGTAGTAGAGAAAAGACATGTTTCAGTCCGTAATACCCACTGTTTATTATTATTATTATTATTATTATTATTATTATTATTATTTGGTTGGTTTTTGTTCTGTTCATGTTAGGTTCTCACTCTACCCCAGACTGACCTGTAGTACACTCTGTAGTCCCAGGCTAGCCCTGAACTCACAACAATCGTCCCACCTCTTACTCCTGAAGTCTGGGGATTAAAAGCAGGCACCTTCTTTGGAATACTGATACTCACTGGCCATGGATCCTTTGGGAATATGATTTCTCAAATATGAGGGAAGAAACTAGGGGATTGTTAACACGTCTCAGCTTATTGAAAGTTTCATAAATAGTATATACTAAATGAATATGCATATTAACAGTGAGAGTAAAAGCATAGAATACAGTCCACAGGATGGGAGGGGGCTTTGAGCAAATATGCAGCTAAATTAAACACTGGATTCTATTCAGGGCTTTCTGTCTGGGCTCTGGAAGAGGAGGAGTTCACTATTAGGAGATAGGTGTGGAGGATATTCTACTTGGGTAGATAGGGTAGATTATGTGAGCCTTTCTTCAATACACATATCCTTTCACATAGCACATCTGATTTCAGTTGTATGCATACCCAAATATGCATAATTATAAGATGGTAAATGGTAAATACAATTTTCACTTTAGTAGTCATTTCAAGGATAAGTTGACCCTCATAGAGCTAATACTAAATAGTAGTGTAAGCTGGCCTTGCTAGCTTCTTCTTCTGTCAGGAAGTGTCTGGCCATGAATTGCAGTTGAGGATGTGCTGAGTGTTCCCTTTTTGGCCAGGGTGGATACATTTTCTCTAAGGGGAAGTGCTCTGGGTTGCTGGGCTCTTTCTGTATGTGCTGATTCAAAGAGTTTTCCCTCCAGTTATGTCTAAGATTGTGTGTTGGTATGGGGTGATGATAATTCTGTACTAAAGGGAGCATTAGCCATCCAGAAATATTTTCCCTTCCCTTTCGGAGTAAAAGAAAAATAGTAACATTAACTTTTTTTTTTTTGATTTATATATATATATATATATATATATATATATATATATATATATATATATATGTGTGTGTGTTTGTGTGTGTGTATTGTATATGTGTATGCAGATGATGATAGGTAGGTAGGTAGGTAAGTAGGTAGGTAGGCAGGCAGATACATAGATAGATAGAAAGATAGATAGATAGATAGATAGATAGATAGATAGTAGATAGATAGATAGATAGATAGATAGATAGATAGATAGATAGAGATCTCCTAGTAATGGGGAGAGACCCGGGACAGTTCTAAAGCAAAAATAAAATACACTTGTGTGTTTCAGCTGTGAATTCTCATGTTGTAATCAAACCAGTAAACCTTCTGGTTTCATGGGAGTTGGGGGAAACCTTCAGAGTCCTGGGTCAGAGACAGAGATCAGGATGACTCACAGCAGTACAGGAGGTATACCCTTAGTGCTCATCTCAGTTCACCTTGTCCCACAAACCCTGAAGGTGTGAAGTAGAAGTAGATGTTACCCTCCATGCTGATAAGTATACTTCTGTTTTGGCCTGGAGGAAATAATTTTTTTATAAAAAAATGAATTTGTACTCTACCCTGATATCTTACAAGGTTGTTTGACACACATGTGAATTTCTTTAACATAACACTTCAAGATTAAAACCTCCTAGATGTGAGGGCAACCTGTTATCCTATTGAATCACAGGTTAGTTTGGGCTGATGTGGCTGGCTATGGAGGTATGCCCTTCCTCCCTCACCACTCCGTGTGCATTGCTTCCAAAGCTAAATGCTTGATCAGAAAGGAGAAACTTCATAAAAAGAGGAGGACCAGTCTTTGGTCAAGGGTATATGAGTAGTTCTGCTTCCCTGTTAAAACCTCCAAACAAGTTCTCAAGATTATAACTTTTTGTAAAATATGATAACTAAAACTATGACAGAAACACCACACATAATCATCGTTAGTCCTTCAATATTTGCTCAGAAAACACCTCCTATTGCTTAATCTTTCAGATGAACCCCACTGTTTCTTTCTAGTATGGGTCTACTTATGGTCCATCCCTATATAACTTAACAACATTTAACCAAATGAATGGAAATACACCATTTTTTTAAAATCTTTTCTTTTAGGAAATATTTCCTTCTCTTTGTGAGAATCTTCTTTGATTGTTTTCTGATGTTGCTAATACTCTGGAGACATTTCCATAAGCCAGAGTTATTCTAGAAATATACTTTTCTGTGAGTGGAAAACTTTGTGAAGGAGATTGAGAAACTCATCAGTTATGATGGGTAAACTTAATTCTATCAGTCAGTAATTTGTAAATGAAATACATATTTACAATAGTAGCACAAGGGGTTAACAAATGCCAAAAAGCAACCAGGAAGTATGGAGGCTTACCAAAGCACATTCTATTCATTAGATGCAACATGGTTTCCAAGTTTCATTATCCCTGGAACTTCCATGATTTTCACTTCCCTCTCTCTCTCTCTCTCTCACACACACACTCTCTCTCTTTCTTTCTTTCTTTTTTTGTTGATAATATAAAGGTGAACGTCTGATTCAGGCTTTATTTTGCCCCAAAATGGAGCATTGTACCCTTCCCACATCTCCATTTCTGAAATGGAGCTGCCCACCTACTGTTAGAGGATTGTAGCTGACTGAATGAACCTTTTTTACATGTAATATTAGCAGTAAGTAAGCACTGCATGCAGGATGAGAACATATCTTATAGTATTTGCACATATCATTCTCTTAATTTTTTTGAGGAGTAAAAATAACATTCCTACACCCAAATTCAAATGTTCGCACTTGAATGCCAAAAGTAATTGTGCAGAAAATATTAACAATTAAGTGTGAAAAGAATGGTAGAGAGTGTGGGTAACTTGACAATCTATCATATTGAAAGGAATAAAGCTTATTTATCTACAACTGAACAATTCTGTGCAGGGAGGTTGACTCAGTCTTGCCAGATGGTCTGACCAATGAAGTAAGTAGATATTGACATTTTTTTAATGAAATGAAAATTTGAGTTTATAGCTAATTTAGTTTATGGAAACAGTGGAAGCATCAATGACCATGTCTATTTTAGTTACAATGTATAATAAACCAGCCTGAAATTTAGTACTTTACAAAATTTTGTTTTAGGTTTTGCTTTGTTTGTTCATTGATTTGTTTACTCATGATGATGCAGAACCCTGTGAAGACAATATCTTAACTGTAACACTCTTGTTCAACTGGGGTAATCAGAGAGCTAGAACTACCTGAAGACATGGCTACTCACTTCTACTCAAACAGCTGTAGATTCTCATAACATGGAATACTTGAGGTATCTGTTGATCTATGCCCTCCCACAGGGTTTAAAAGGCATTCATGAACCCATAGTGATTACTGATAAGGGGTGGAGAAGAAGGGACACTAAAAGTAAAACACAATGGAAATATTACCAATTTGTAATATGTTCACATATTAAAGTACTCATTAATTTTTTTAAGGCAAAGTGGTTCCAGGGCAGTTCTCCTTCATACATATCAACTCAAGGTAGTTCTAAGATGTGTCCCAAGTTTAGACATGCTGTGGATTAGCCTCTGAAGATATTCAGCCTCCCATTTGCTATGTTCTACTGGCTGAGTCCATTGCAAAAGGACAGTATGTTCAAAAAGAAAGGATAAGGACCCTGTTTATCAATAGAAGTAGTTCAATATTATATTTAAGAAGTGTATACAGTATACAATGGTAAAGCCATCTTTGGAATTTGTCACAACATTGTCATTGCTTGGCACCTACTTCTAAATGTCCGAGTGTATTCTGCGGTTTGAGGGCTAACTACTGAGACTCTTCCAGTGACATCTGAAAATTTTCTTTCCTCCCTATAATCTGGTTTTGCAGAAAACCATGGCTCAACCTTGCTATATTAAACAATATGACCCTTTTTCAGAAAATGTTGTGGACAGTACTACTAAATACTCAAATGTCCTGATATAAGTTTAATTAGTGTTGGAGACCATGAAGCAAATGAGGAAATTGTTTCACATTATTAGGAGAAGGAAAGCTATGACAATGATTAACGTATCTCTCTAAGGTAAGTCAAACATAAAATATTATACTGTTTAGCCAAAATGAGAGGAAAGACCAAAATATATGTGACAAATGCACCTAGCATTGTGTGGATGTAAAGAGAGAGCAAGAGAGCAAGAAGGGGTTCTAGTATGAAGTTCAGAAGAACATTGAGAATTCTAGTTGGGTTTAGCATTTATTTTCATGACTTTGAATTTTACTGTTGTCTTCTATATGCTGCAAGCAAACAAAATTCCAGGTATTCTGACTCATTTAAGCAGATAGCATTTGACTTGACTTTTTTTTCAGGGTAGGGTCTCACTCTAGCTCAGGCTGACCTGGATTTCACTATATAGTCTCAGGGTAGGCTTGAACTCTCAGCAATTGTCCTACCTCTGTCTCCTGAGTGCTGGGATTTAAGGCATGAGGCGCCATGCCCAGCTCTCAAGTAGACTTTCTGAGGCTCCTGAAATACAAAACCGGCAAATAAGAATCAAATGTCAATAGAACTCATATTCCTTCCTTACAAAAGTGTTACCATGGGTTCCTGATGCAAGGCATGGTCCCTACAGAAACAAGACATCTGTTCAGGATATCTGTTACCTTCCGTGTACCTTATCATTATATAAAGCATCCAGAAATTCTTTCTTCATAAATATTTATATAGCTCTGAAAGGCAATGTAACTAATCACTACTTATTCACTAAAATTAAAAAAAAGCAAGGCTTAGGAAAGAGAGGCAGATCACATAAGAATCTCAGGAGGAAAATCTTTATGAAATACTCGTGTAAATTTCTTTATAGTGTTGTAAGGTTATTACTTTTCAGTGGAGATATTTGATGTTAACATTTTTATTCAAGATCTATGTATTTGTTGTGCTTCACTATATTTGGAAAGGCAGCTTTACTATATTAAGTTCAGGTTTGGCAGAAATTCCTATAATTTATTATTAAAATAAAGATAGAGAGATAAGATATAGCACAAATGGTTCATTTTGAAGTCTGTTCATATTCAAAATAAAAAAAAAATAATGCTTATGTTTATTTTTACACCCAGTCTTTGTTCTTAGGATAGATAAGCCAATGCCAAATTTCTTTTTTAAAATTATTCCTGCCTCTGTGACTGTATTACTATGTTGTAGAAGAATGACAAGTAATTAACGAATCAGAAATATTTGATTCTGGATTTTGTCAGTGTAAAGTGAGAATTTTTTATAATATGTTGGCTAGTCTCTAAATTCCCATCTTAGATAGATAAATCTGAATTGTTTCAATAACCCATTGTGTTTAATAGTGCATGCAATAATATGATATAATACCTTGATTAATATGAATTCAGCATCATATTGATCATATCATTAGATATTAATTATATACCATTAAATGAGAAGGTTCCAGAATTTCTTGCCATCAGAAAATGTATCAACTTCCTTGATATTCCAGTTAAGCCTTAAAATTAAGCTTTCAGAAAGGACTGAAAGAAAATAAACTTTGAATATAGTAGAAGACAGACAGACAAAAGATGATAGTACATTGTGCAAAAGAAGCTATATATTAGTTGCCTGGACTAGTGTACAGTGCTCCTGAGATTTTTTTTTTTTTATGGAGCTTTTCTCAGTAGTTGAACCATGCTAACCATCTGGATGTTATTAGCACGTCCATTCAAACAAATTATATGTTGAAATGCAATCACCAGTGCAATAGTATTAAGAGGTAAACACTTTGGGAGATGATTAGGTTACAAGGTAGGAGCCCTCATGGATGGGATCAGTGCTGATATAAAAGAAACTAGAGGCATTTTGCTTTCTCCTTCTGATTTGTAAGGACACATAAAAGGTATAATCTAGAATGATCATCTCTCTAAGATTAAGCCTTAATATACATCAAATCCATTGACTTCTAGATTTTAAGCTTCCTGGATGTGATCAGTAAATTTCTATTATCTATCAATTACCCAATCCAAGATGTTTTGTCATAGGAAATATAAAGGCCAAAGACTAAAGATCCGATCTTCACTGCAGAGTTACTTGCCCAGCCATGTTTGTTGCTGCTCTATTCACAATAGGTAGAAAATGGAATCAGCCTTGATGGCCATCAAGAGATGAATGGATAATGAAGATGTGGTGCTTATACACAATGGAATTCTACTGAGCAGTAAGGAAAAATTAAATAATTAAATTTTCCAGAGAATTAATAGGCTTGGAAAAATCTTAAAATGTTACACAGCCTCAGAAAGACAAATGTGACATGTTGTCTCTCATATGCAGTTCCTGATATGGAACAGCTTTATTTGTTTATTAAGCATCAGTAGTACTAGCAAGGAAACTGTAATGAAGCTAGGATAGAGAGGAAGTGGGGAGGGATGAGAAGAGGGGATACTTGACAGAAAAATGGAGAAACAAAACAAATGAAGGGGGTGGAAGGCTTTGTGAGGGACTTGGGTAAGAGAGTAGTAGATAGGAAATATACAAAGCTAATGCTGGCATGAATCAGTACCAGAGAAATTTTACTCTTGGTTATCTAATTAAAGGACATAACTGTTAATAATAAGAGAGGGGGAATACTTTGGGCAGGAGTACCCTAAAGGGGGAGGAGAAAGCTGTATTCTTAAACCATAGAATCTGGGTGTTAAATCTCAGTGCCAGAACCAGGTTACCTCCCATAGTTAGATATTGGTCAGGGAGCTCCATGACAATGCAGACTATTGCCAAAACACTTGGTTCCTCATCAGTTTAAAATGGCAGGACACTGTTGCTGAAGACATCACAGGATGCAGTTTAAGTATATAAACAGATCATACTAGACCTGATATGGAAGACAACTTCCTGATGGCTAGCCCTCATGGTATTAAAAAGTGCTATGTGAACTGCTAGGGGATAATGGTCATCAACAACATGAACGAGCAGTGGACAAAATCAACCAGCAAGGCAAGAAGTATGGCATTGGGCAGTACTGGCACATAGGGGGTAGTCAACTGCTCTCTGATTGGACATCAGACCTGTTCAATGGGAGAGACATCATACCTGATATTAAGAAGCAAGTCAGAAACCTATGGTTAGGAAGGTCATAGACTCTAGAGTGCTAAAAGAGACGGTATGCCCATCAAAATGTATTTGAAATATCTATATTTATTCCCTTGAAGCCATGTTGCTCTCACTCTTGGTTAGGGAATCTGCTTTTTACAGATGGCCACAAACACGAGGGATACCCAAGACACATCAAGAAGACAAGAAAGAAAGCTTACTGCCTATCATGCTATGATTTATCCCTATTACATCTGCGAGGGTTTGGGAAACATTAAAGAGGAAATAGTGGATTAAATATAAGTGCTGCTTATATTCATAGCTAGCCAGAGAATCTCCTCCAGGGAGATAGCAGGAGATGCTGAGGAGACTCAGAATTCATTAAAGTAGAAAATCAGAGGCTGCTGAGAGCCCAGCACCAAAGAAGAATTATAACATGCCCTCTAAGGCTCAGAGAACATTACAGAAGAGGAGTAGTGACTATAAGCAAAACAGGGAGGGAAGGCATATCCTGAGGCATTGTCCCCTCCCCCATACACAGAGACTGACTGGTGTGTTTATAAAACTACAGTGAATACGAATAACCACACTGAGCAGGACTGCAATGGAACGGAGGCAAGGCAAGGGAACATAAGGGTATAGCTCAATGGGACTATGAACAATTTGCATTATGTTAAAAATCAATCAATCAACAAATTAAAATCATCAACATAAAACAACAAAGACTAACCATTACTGTGTGATTAACTAGAAAATTTTCTCTCCAGAAGTCAGCATGGCTGCAGAACAATTGTGCTGAGAGATCTCAAGGTATATGATAAATATATTTTCTGCAAGGAAATTCAAAGCCCTTGAATTAGAATAATTACAGTTCCCTTCATTATAACCATGTTACTGTCAAAATATCAATGACTACATGCACTCACACATGCACATATAAATACTATACCTGTAGCTTAAATTTTAAGTTCTTTGTAAGTCAAAATTACAATAGTTTCCAAAAATAATGGTGGAGTAGATGAAGCAGAAATTTGCTAACCTCTTTTTTACTCAAATCTTCATTGAATGAGCTCAAGAAACTTTAGGCAACTTACAAAAATTTGCATGGGAAAGTTTTAAATCTTTCAACCAAGAAGAAAGGACATAAAGTATAGCTCTGAGATTATAATGCAAAAGAGAAAGAAAAGAAAGAATTAACAATTATCTGTGAAAGATTTTACTCCACCTGGAATATCTCTTACCCAGTTTTGCTTTTTTTTTTTTTTAAATATGATTTAAATTCTTTGCTTACATCTCAGGAAGAAATTTGGGAACTTAAGAGACATTATACCAAATAAATAACTATAAATTTCTCAACTATATGGTATGTGCACATGCACTCACAAATACATTGGTGTCCAGAAAATTGCAATATCAGAATTTCTAACACACTTTAAGTCTGTACCCCATCACTGAAGAAGTAGTTAAGGGACTGGATGCTAACTAGAACTATGGAATGAACAGGAGTATCAAATAAGAACCATAGTGACAGAGGGAGAAGAAGTAGGCAGCCAGGAATGATATTTCAACATCTGAAATTATATGAAAGAGGAACTAAATGAAATCCTTTAAAAGGAAAGGAAAATGCACTTTGAAGTATATTAAAATACAAATCTTCTCTGAATGCTGCTGCTGTTTAAGATACCTGAGTAGGGTGAAAATGTTCCAGAAGTGATTGAGCCCATTTTAAGACAATCTAAGATGCTAACAAAAACAAAACAAAAACAGAAAGAATGAGAATAAAGGTGATTTTAGAATGAAAAAGAAGATCTAAAACCCAATGAAAACAGAACTTTACGTATCCTTCACATTGACTTGTTTGTCTCAACAGTATCTCTGTAGACTATTTTCAAAAGTGAATGATATTTCATATGTGTTGTATTTAAGATAGCTGTGTGTCAGGGTTACAATAGACCTTACACTTTTTTCAGCTAGCTTCCTCAAAATTGTTCCTAAATTTCTGTGTTATACCTTTATTGTGTATTTTTGACTGTGAACATATTAGTACCTAGTATTATACAACTGCCAAGGATATAGAAGTTAAAGAAGTGTTTGCTAATAATATAAGGGCTTAACTTCTTTACAAGTGTCTCAGTGGACAATTAGGAACAGAGCATGAAGTAAACCATCAAACAATTACTGAATGCTTGAAATTACAATTTAAATTTTCATAAAGCAAGAATGAATAAGGCATCAGATTTGTGTTTTACTAAAATGGTTATTCTGGAAATAAAAAAAAATAAGTTTTATTTATTAGTATTTAATCCTGCACTTATGTATAATTCACTGCTGCACAAGTTTTTATTTCCTAAGTGTAACCATAAATTGAGGCAATATTATGTTCTAATTTCAACTAATGGATATAAGTCCAGGCAGACAATTTGCCACATACCTCTGTGTACCTGAGGTCAAACAATTCTTTTAGAAATGGACTTTTTCAACTGGAAGGACAGAAGATTGAGGCTCACTAGCTATGGCATTCAGATCTTTTATAAAGCCAAAAACGTCACTTCTGCTCTAGCAATGGATCATTGCTTGAGAATTTCAGAAAAGATTCCTGGGAAATGAATTTATCATGCTCAGAACTGAACAATTAACAGCAAATATAAATGAACTATCTGGTAGCTTTAACAGTGTAGAAACTATTTTTTTCTGAAATTTTATTACATAATTTATTTTTTTAATAATTTATTTATTTATTTATATTATTCTAATTTTACATTCATAATGGTGACTCCATTATTCTCCTCCCTGGTCTTCCTATTCCAAAGGGACCCTCATCAATGAGGAATGTGGGTCATGCATTGTGGGGGTAGTCAAGAGTTATGGGGGATAGGCCAAGTCTCTATGCATAATGCCCCAACTTGTGGCTCTAACATTCTTTCCGCCTCTTCTTCTGCAAATTTCCCTGAGCCACATTGGGATCATTTTAGTTCTACTTCAGTGATGAGGTTTTGAGAGCCTTTGTGTCTCTGGATATCTGGCTTAGTAGGAATGGATGGTCTCTATGTTTATCTCCTTCAGCTTTTTTCTGCTGTGGTGATCACAAAGAACACTGTATTCTTGCCCTTCCCCCGCATTTTACTCTATGGTTTCAGCTGGGGCCCTGTTGAGGTGTGATTGGCTGATCCTCCCTTAAGGTTCTTTGTCCATCTGAAAAAGAAACTATATTTTTTATGGGAGAAAAGAGAAAGAAGGCTGTGCTATGAGAAAGAAATCAGAGTCTCTGCTTAGAAGCTGAAATCCTGGAAGGTGTGTGTTACTGGAGACATAGGCAGACATTGGTACTCCCAAATGTTATGTGCAATACCTTTTCACATGCTTTCCAAGCCTATCATTACCTTCCATTGCATAAAACCAATTATGATGATCCATCTTGTTAACTCAATGGGACTTAAAAGTATACATGGAAATAAACCTCTGGACTTGTCTGTGAGGGAGTGCTTAGATCATATTAATTGATGTAGGAAGCTAAATGTGATCAGTGACAACCATAGGCTGGAGTTCTAGACCTTATTATAAGTGATATAATAAGGTAGTGTGAGTGTGAGCATTCAGCTCTCTCTGCTTCATGGCTGTGTGTGAAATATGACCAGTTGCTTCACTCTCCTTCACCAGGCCTAACCCACCAGGACTTCAAGCTGTGAGCTCAAATCAACCTTTCCCCCTTAAGTTGCTTTTGTCAGCTACATTTTCATAGCAAGGAAGAAACTAACTAATATACCAGCCAAAGGCCAGCTGGCCTTAGAACTGGAAAAATTTAGGCAATAAGACTACATTTCTGAATGATGCAGAGTGGGGCAACAAAAAATGCAAGGCAGGCTTTGCATGAAAATCATACCAAGGATGGGCAAGATAACAAAGAGGTTGATAATCTTATTGGATTGATTTGAGTTCTTGAAATGGAGAAGTGACATTTGGGCTGAGACGTTGAAGATAAAAATAAATTGAATTTTGTAGATGGAGAATGAGCTCAAATACCTGCCAAAAGGTAAAAGCTAAATGCAAGAGAGAGGCACACAGCGGAGGGCATATTTTGAAGGAAGTGTGGAGGGTTTATGAGGAGACTTTGAACATGGATAGGACACAGATTATCACGGCCACAGTGTGTAGCACAGAAGTGTCCTAAGAGCAACAGGTGTTCATTGAAATAAATTTGCAAAAAGAATTGTAAATTTGGATCATTGTTTTGAAAATATCAATACAGCTGTCCAGGAAAAAAAGAATAAATACACAAAATAGGAATAGCTATAGGTCATATGCATTTACATTACAGTTCATTAATATTTTATATAGCAAATTATTGATTCAAAATTTAATTGCAATAACAGCATAGGTATTTTTCCAAATTATAAAGTGAATGAAAAGCAAAATATCTCTTTGCTTTGGAAATAGTTTACATTTTTCTGTATCCATAATAGAGACATGTTTCCTTTTAACCTGATACATAGTAACTAAGGATACTGTGCAATTGTTATGATTTAAAGTTTATATTAACATTGAGTTTTATTTTGCATGTTATCATGTACCAATGTTCCTGATATGCACAACTCAACAAAATTTATTTAATCTCAAAAATAAATGGAATGTCTATATATTTTAAAACTAATATTTGAAAACATGTACCTGTTTTCATTTTTTATTTGCATATTTGTGCACATGTGCACACATTTGTGTGTGTGTGTTTGTGTGCATGCATAACTCAGGATCTTCTACCACTACAAACAACCGTCTGTCCAGTTTTATGTGGGTGGGCACTTTGGGAATGGAACCAAGGCTGGCAGGCTTTGCAAGGAAGCACATTTAACCACTGACCCACCTCACCAGCTCCTTTATAGCTTTTTTTATCAATTTTATTATAATAATGATAAAATCAAATATTTATTTGAATATTTAGCTAGTGCTAACATAATAAAGTAATTTTTGTGCATTTTTTCCTTTCAATATGTTTCAGTAAAAAATCCATATTTTTATGGTAGGAATCTCAATGGAGCTATGTTAAAATTTGTGCAGAGTTGAACATCTGAAAACATGAGAGCTTGGGATTTCATTTTAAAATCTGGGTTTAAAGGTGTCAATGTAGAAGATGTCATATTGAACGACACATACCAAGGAAGCTGATCTCAATGTTTTCTTATCTTTCTGGTTGAGCATAAACAGGTATTTACTGAGATCCTGTTAGGTCTTATTAGTAATCCAATGCAGGTGCATAAAGCTAGGTCTTATCTTAAATATAGCAACCATAAAAAGTGTTTATCTCCACCTTACTTGCTGTTATAATGGGGAGGGCACAGGCCATTATGGGATGAAATTTGTCTTTCATTCTTGAATTCTATCAGCCTGTGCTGAGGGCAAGCTGCTCTTCTCAGCTCTGTCTATCCACCAGAACACACATAAGACATTGTGACATCTGCCTCATAATTTGTACAGAAAACTGAAAAGGGCACACAGGCTTTGTAAGTTATATACCATGTGTAATATCTTGTTCCCTCTAGTGGATGGGGATTCTGATTTTGGAAATATGATCTTGACTCCCCAGCTGAACATAATTTGAAGGTTTTCCTTGTTCTAGAATAATAGAAATACCTTAATGTGGTCCACTAAGATAAGACTCAGTCCCCTTTTCTGTGACGTAATGGTGAAATGGTGGCTCAAAATTCTGAATATCCAGGGTCTCACATGACACTGTGGTTTAGATGAATGTCCCCTAAAGGCCTATGTGTTAAAGTCTTGGTCATCAGCCTGGATACTACTCGAAGGTGATGGACACTTTTACAATTATATCTAGATGGAGGAGGTTAGTCATTGGAAGTATGCTTTCAAAGAGGATAATTAGACTCATGACCTTATCTCTCCTGCTTTAACCTCAAATCTGCCATAAGATAAATATATTTCCCCTGCCACAAGTGCCCATCATGACATATTATGTTGCCACAGTCTCAAAAGCAATGGAGCCTGTACAAACCTTTGAAACTAACAGCTTAAATACATCTGTTCCTTATTCAGTTGTCTCTGGATATATTTTTTTAGTTACAGTCAAAGGAAGTTGACTGAATTAACTATTTATATTTCTTTCTATGACTAGAATACCCAAAGGAAAGAATTGAGTGTGGTAACAACAACAAAAAAGAACCCATCACTATGAGAGAACTAGCAGTCCGTGAGTCTGTGCAGCACAGAGATGCAATGGCAGTATTTTTCATGCATCCCATTGTCCAGGTTTCTATGTTATCTCAGGGAACTTAAATGTCATCTCATAACTAACAGAACAAAACAAGCAACAAAGCGTCTGTGCAAAAGTATTTGTTTACTTGATTTGGTCCTCAGTATCCGTTATGCTACTTCTTGTCTAGAGGGAACTTTGCTGTTTCAGGAACTTGTCTGTTGTTTCTTTTACTGAATTCACTATTTCTGCTTTCCAAGGTATCTTTTACTTCCCCCAAGTAATTCCTACTCATCTTTCTGACCTCTTGTCTTTGCAGACCAGTTATTTTAATGTGTCAAGCATTCTTTATTTTATAGACTTGTGTTTACTTGTTGACAAAATGTGAGCCTAGTTCCACAAGCTCCCCCTGCCTGTGTCTGAAGTTTTGCTTGATCACCATCTCTAAAGTCTTCTTGGCAAGATTTCAATAACATTTTGGGACTTAGCATAGGGAATCTTCATGTCATTGTTTAATTTTTGAATTTCTTGTTTGTCTCATGCTTGTTCTTTTTTCCATCATCAAGAAAGCCCATACAATATCTTAAGAATATATTTTAATCTCAAGTTAGGCCACTGAGAGTGCCTGATCATTCAAATAGTGGGTTCAATAGAATGTGAAAAGTGTTACTTTGCTCAGAAAAGAATCCTCAGTGGGGAAAAAATCACTCTTTTTATGAACCATTAGTTCATTGGTTACAGAAATTTAAAGAATGGGATACCACAATCCAACTTGCCTTCATCAGTTTATGAAAGTTTCCATGTGTGCGAGAATATAAACTATGTCATGCAAATGTTCATAATATCACAAATATGAATCAGAAAATTGCAGATTTTGTACATAAGGGCAATATGGCCTATAGTTTTCCAACTGTGCTATTATACCACGGTAAATATATGGCATACAAAGGCTGAGTTAGTCTCAATTGGAAAATTGGCTGACTTCCTTGGAGAATCAGTTATAGCCCAAGATTGCAGAAGAATATATTTTTATATTGATTGAAGAAAAATCTATTGTTGAGAAGGGCACAAATTTATTAGGTTAAGTTAGAAGTACATAAAATGTGCTTGGTTAAAGGATTTCCAGAGGAAAATATATAATCATACAGTTTTGTGTGTTTGAAAATATTTTGAGCTATATTAGTACAAGTGAAATGTACTAAATCAGTAGAATTAGGAGAGCATGACTCACTTTGCAAGCTGTGGAAATCTTAGTGCACAAGAAATTTAGAAATATAATGAGGACAGAGGAAGATTCTATGATTTTATATTTTCTTAGCTTTATTTGAAAGAGGAACTAGACTGGATCAAGCAGGAAGGAGTTTTTACTGGGAATATAGCTGAGATTTGCTGAGTTCAGAAAGAAGATCCAAAGAGGGTTTACTTAGGCAAGGAGGTCAGAAATTTCTCAGGTAACTTTGGCTGATATCTTTCATACTTACAAGAACCCCACATATTTCAAATGGTGAATGATTTGTTTCTCTTCTGCCATTCCTGGGATGTGGAAAACACTTTGAATTGGTTCAGATGTGGTCTTAATTGCCTATGTTTATTTTAACCATTTCTTGAATTAATTCACAGCATTACAGTCGACTATCCTGCTATCTACCTGTCATCTATCTATTTATCTATAATACCTCATCTGCCTATTTATCTCTCTGTTCATCTATTATCCTCTATCAACCATCTATAGATCTATCATCTATTGATTAATTAATTGTCAATTTGACTATGAATATCATGTCAATATTGTTGACTATGAAGACAGAAGCATTAGTAGAAATTAAAATCAAAGTATACTTACTTCACTTCTCATCTTCAATGGGCAAGTGATTACAATTATGTGGGTTGAATTCATATACACAAACACATGTTAAGCTGGTTTCCTCTAGGGGAAGATCTCAAGACAAAAAATGAAATTAAGATAGTGTTTTATTGGAGAGGCCCTAAAAGCAAGAGAGTATCAAAGAAGAAAGAACACCTAAATCATAATAATCTGCGAGTAAAATGTACTTCTATATCAGACATTGAAAGATGGTCACCTCAGGATACATGAGCTACTGATATGGAGAATAGCAATGTTTGTCCATCTTCAATGAGTTGTGGTTGAGGGCTGGGGGTTGTTGATGACTCCACATTTGCCTCCTACATCTTCCCTCTACCACTACTACAGAAAGATAATCTGGAAAAGGCCATGAAGCACATATAGACTGATACTAGTTATTTTGGAGAGTATAAATATAGTAAAGTCAAAGGAATGTATACAAGACACTGAACATGTTCATCATATAGCTATAATAAATGTTTTGCTATTCAACATTTTTTCATAGTTGATTGACTTTTCTGCACTCAAATAAGGATTAAATTCACACAATAGCCTTGGATAATTGGCCTTTCTTCCATACAAAGTTATTCATTTTAATTTCTGTTTGTGTGTCACTTAGACATATATATTTTTAAAATAATACACATTAAGTATGTCTTCAATAAATTTTATATTTTAATTAATCTCTGCTACTAATAACAAATACAAGGCCAGCCTGAATAACATGATGATAAACATACTTTCTTGTCTCAAAAATGATAAGATTAAAAAAAATCTGTGGGGATCTATTTCAGAATATTATCCAATGTAGATTGTACTTGAGATTAATTTGCTTACAAATTGTGACCTTTTAGCAATATTTCTGGCCTTTTAAATGTCTTCCTTTGAAAGCTTTGGAGGTCTTTTCATGTTTAATTTTTTTAATGAAAGTTTCTATTTGTATTTTCATTTATTTATTTAATGGAGAAAAAAGCAGAGAGAGAGAAAATGGGCATGGCAAGGCCTCCACCCAGACACATGCACCCTTGTGCATCTGGCTAACGTGGGTTGTAGGGATTAGAACCAAAGTCCTTTGGCTTTACAGGCAACTGCTTTAACTGCTAACCATCCCTTCAGCCCTCTTTTCATGTTTATTAGTAAAGACACAGCATGTGTTATTTGAGTAATGGTGGTCAAAAGTAAGATAGTCCAAGCCAGGCGTGGTGGCACACACCTTTAATCCCAGCACTTGGGAGGCAGGATCACCGTGAGTTCAAGGCCACCCTGAGACTACATAGTTAATTCCAGGTCAGCCTGGGCCAGAGTGAGACCCTACCTCAAAAACCAAAAAAAAAAAAGTAAGATATTCCATTAAGTTAAGAGGTCAGGAAGCTGTCTAGAATGCCTTGGAAAGCTATCTCTTGTTCTTTTCACTTGAAGAATTATTATTAAAATGTTTAAAACACTGTTTTATTGGGGTTTAGATCAATTAAAAGTGTCCTCTTGATTTGATTTTTAAATTTTTTTATTTATTTTTATTTTGGAGAGGGAGACAGAGAGAGATGGGCGCACCAGCAGTCTCTCAGCTGTTGTGAAGGAAATCCAGATGTGTTCACCCCCTTGTGGTCAAGTGCGGCATTGTGCCCTTGCGTCACTTTGCATCTGGCTAAACCAGGGACCTGGAGATTGGAACTGGGTTCTTAGGCTTAGCAGGCAGGCACCTTAACCACTAAGCCATCTCTCCAGCCCTTGATTTGTTTGATTTTTGATCCAGAAGTTTTACAGATTTATAGCATAATCTTTATTTTGGTATCTGAGCAGGAATTTTCATTCAAACATAATCCTTCAAAATTTGTGATGTGTTAATTCACCCTTCTCTAGTAGAAATAATTCAGCAGACATAGATACACAGTTCAAGGAGTTTCAAATCCACTTTCTAAGGTATCTGCCATTTTTTTTAAAATTTTAAAATATTTAATTTATTTGAGAGAGAGAAAGACGGAGAGAGAGAGAGAGAGAGAAAGAAAGAGACAATTGGTGCACCAGGACATCCAGCCACTGCAAACGAACTCTAGATGCATGCCACCCCTTGTGTATCTGGCTTATGTGGGTCCTGGAGAATCAAACTGGGATCCTTTGGCTTTATAGGCAAACACCTTAACTGCTAAGCCATCTCTCTAGCTTGATGTCCTCCATTTATATTCTGCTATTTCTAAATTTTCTGAGATGCAGGTTTGTTCTTTGTTTCTTTCTTTCTTTCTTTCTTTCTTTCTTTCTTTCTTTCTTTCTTCTTTCTTTCCTCTTTCTTTCTTTCTTTCTTTCTTTTTTTTTTTCTTTCTTTCTTTTTTGAGACAAGTCATGCTTAGTGTCCCAGGCTGGGATTACAATACATGGTTCAGTTTCTACATTGAATTTGCCATTTGAAAACAAAATTGCTTTTCTACCATATACAAATTTTCTTCATGGTTCAATTAAACAAAAAGTACACAAAATTATTGAGAAAATGTTTATGTTATTCCTTCTATCAGTAATATAAAGGTAACTAAGATATAGTTCCTATAATAGACCATGTTACAGCCAAGCTGAGAAGGCAACCAATGACATCAAAATAGAGACACATAAATGCTATTAGAAAGTTTTACTTACATATCTATGATCCCTTGTACTTAATCCCTTCTATAAGAAGACTAGTAAATATAGGACATGGAAATTTCTAAGTTAGGGCAGGGGAGGAGAATAGAGGATAGAAGTTAATGGGAGGGAGTTTTATCAAACATAAAGATGTTATCAATAAGCCATATGGAAAACTACTTTTTTAATATTTAATTTCTTTATTTGAGAGAGAGGAAGATAGAGAGAAGAGGAAGAGGACAGGGAGAGAGAGAGAATTGGTGCACCAGGGCCTCCAGCCACTGAAAATGAACTCCAGATGCATGCACCCCCTTGTGCTTCTGACTTATGTGGATGCTGGGGAAATGAACTGATGTCCTTTGACTTCACAGGCAAACACCTAAACCATTAAGCTATTTCCCCAGCCAAAAACCCACTTTAAAAATATATTTATTTATTTGCAAGCAGAGAGAGAGAGAGAAGAGAAGAGAAGAGAAGAGAAGAGAAGAGAAGAGAAGAGAAGAGAAGAGAAGAGAAGCAGACAGAGATAGAATGGGCACACCAGGGCCTGTAGCCCCTGCAAACAAATGCCAGATGCATGTACTCCTTGTGCATTTGGCTTACGTGGGTCCTGGAGAATCGAACCATGATCCTTTGGCTTCGCAGGCAAACACCTTAACCACTAAGCCATTCTCCAGCCCCAAACCCACTTTTTTGTTAGCTAATTGCAGTATATATTTTAAAAAAGAAAGAATTTGGGCAGAACTACCTTATCAGAATGGTTAGTGATTTTCCACAAATCAATAGGTTAATATAGGAAAATCCCAGTTCCTGGATTGTATATCTTCCAGTGAGTTGTTGGTCAGAGAGGCCCTGGAGGCCCTAAAACTATACAGGTTATTATTAATGCTCTTGGTTGCCCACCAGAACTAGAAGTTGTGACCCTCTTGCTAAAGACACCATATGCTTTCACTGAAGGATTTCCCTTGACATTTCCCTGCTAACTAACCATCATAGTTCTCGAAAGTGCTACGTATCCTGCTGCTGGAGAAAAGTCATCAATGGTCTTAACCAGCAAGCTACCCACCTGATCAACCAGGCATGATGTGCCCACTAGTACAGTAATGGCATGTCTGTTATCAGGATAACCAACTGCTTTCTGTTGGGCATGAGGCTTGCTCCATGGGAGGGAATTCATAAGGCTTGTTCTGTGGGAGGGAATTCATGTTTATCAAAAAGCTGTATCTGGGATGGTATGGTACCTTGGGGACATATAAAATACATCAAAATAGAAGAGGAAGTAGGAAAGAATAAGGGGTTCAGTTGATAGGGATTGGGAATGGGGGGGCAAAAAAGAACGACTGGGAAAATTTTGTGATCATTATTCAGTATGTCAATAAAAAAGTTTTAAAAGAAACTTTTCAAGCAATTACCATTTATAGAAATTTTATGGCTTGGTGGTATGTTATATGAACAGATTGATTTTGTCCAACGGTTTTCCTTTGAAAATTTTTTCCCATTTAACATATATTAAGCAAACATAAGGTCAATGGACCATAAGCATTTCCTCACAAATAATTAACAAGTGAAAGAGTGACTAAGAATGATTTCCCTCATTATATCTTTAATTCCTGTTCTTTTCATAAATATTTTAAAGAGCATACTCTATTTTGTGGAAAGGTGTGATTTGCAAAATGTAGTATAGAACATTCAGAAACAGCAGCCTGTAAAGAGCAAATACTTATGAAATGAAAAGAAATTAATAAAAAAACAGTTCATTAATGAGCATCTTCAATATCAAATACAGATATCAAATAAAATTTCTCGTTATCAGAACTATTTTAGTTAAGAAAGTAAAATTTGAAATGATAATGAGAGTATGATAATTCAGACTATAAGAAAAATAGTCAGCCCTGCATTGGCTGAAAGCAAATAGCTACTGTCCCACAAGTTCTTGAATATGAATCCTATTATTGGATCATAGATAGCATCATGTGCATGGATACCAAAATGGGAATAATTTACCAAGGCAGGTACATTTTTATAAAGTCTTAACTTTTGCATTTTCCACGCACTGCATGTGAGAAATCATCATAAGCCAAAGCTCCAGAAAATAAGAACTACAGTAATCCAGGCTGCAGAAAGCAGAAGCATTTACTTTCAGAGTGACAGATTTCATGCTCATCTGTATCCACAATCCAGCTAGGCTTATTTCAGCATAGAATATATATAGCAATCATTGTTTCAAACCACACAAATAATCCTAAAGAAGATTAAAAATGAGGCATTTACTTGAAATGAGCTCACAAATGGTTTGCTGTTTGCAATAAAAGTAGACTATTATAACAAATACACACACACACACACACACACACGGATTTAAATTACTAGAATCTACATGCTAGTGGAAGATAACTTATTTATTTGTTTTTTTTAATAGTAGTGAGCCACCAAATAGTAGGCATATTACAACACAGGAGTTTCTAATTATTAAAATGTCAACATATTTCTATACTATAATAGCCCAGGCCAAAGGAAGAAACATTTTGGGGCCATAGTCATCAAGCTAGGGTGGCAAATTATGTTTTTTTTAGAATACTTTCAATGGTGTGATATTGACAATCAAGTAATAAAACTTGCAGGGCAAAAAAGAATATGAATTAGATTTTAAATAATCTGAATTTTAATATTAACTCTCCCCTTACTTTCCTTATAAATTAATTCTTGGTTTGGTTTTATTATAATAGTTTCCCTATAGGTAGATGGATGAACTTGAAGTTAAAGCCTCTTTATCACATAATAACACTCATTATTATGTCTATTAATCTAAATACCAGTAACATTTTTGGTTGATTTTTTTCAGAAAATTTTTCAATCAATGTTTTCTAGTACATTAAGAAGGCATATACCCCCTACTCACATTGTTATTGCCTTGACCAATGGGACATAAGCATGTGGCTATAATCATGGGAATTGTGCCTTGCTTTCTTGGAACAATGACCTGAGGGTATAATTAGCAATTACAAATTCAACTGAGACCCTGGAGATTTGCACAGAAGAGAACCAAGGCAGAAGCTGGACCAAATGCAAAACACGTGACTTCTGGATGGGTGACTGGAGCTACCTGGAAGAGCTTAGGAGCCATCAAGATGGCTGAGAATATCTTGAGAAAAAATTGATCCTGATTTTATAGCATTACATTTTAGTTCATCACAGGTTAATGGCAGATACACCATTGGGAGATTTCAAAAACTAAAGCATGCCATAATTTTTATTTGGTTAGAGAACTATTTGAGCACTGAAAGAAGTCTTTGCCTTAATTATCTTTGGGCTGTTAGAACTTATTAACATGTAAGACCTTCATTGCATATTATTTCACAAGAAACGACCCACAAAACTGATAGGCAATATAATTCACATTGTCTCATAAAAGTTTAGAAATTCCAGCAACACTCATGTGAATCTTGTTTGAATGTCTATCTTACAGACCACCATCAATGTGTCAGAACATGTGGTTTCTTCCTGGAAGTTCATCAGGGGAAAGATCTGAATTTAAGTACAATCACAAGATTGTTGGTAAGACTCAGTTCCCTGCAGGCTGCTGGCCATGTGCCTAACAGTTCTTTGCCATGTGAACTTCATCAACATGGCAACTTGTTTCATCAGAAACAGCAAGGAAGGAATATTGCCTGTAAGATGGATGCCTCAATACTTTGTAAATAAATTATGGAAAATACAACCTATTACTTTTCTTTAACTATTTGTAAATATTGACATTTAGCTGAGACGCTGGGACACAGGACAGATAAATAACAACAGACAAGGTTCATTAAGGGTCTTTTCAAAATCTACATTTCATATTCTCAGAGTAAATACTGAGAAAATCTTTGAGGAGATGTACAAACAAGTGAATTTGAAAGCAGAGAGTAATCAATAAATGGGTGCCAGTCATTGTTCTAGTTCCTAAGGATTCTTATTCAGCAATGGCATTGTCTTTCATATCTGGAGCATAGTAGTGCAAGTGACTGCTGTACAAAATTTAAAATAAGAAATAAATTCATCCTAAAGTACTTAATGAATGCATAGGATATAGATGAAGCATGATTAATTTTATTGGGCTAACAGGAATAGGATTGGTTGTGTCTATATTAACTCAGATCTACAAGGATGACTCATCAGTCTCAATGTCTGAATGACAAATGATAGCCAAATAAACATTACACGTGTAGAATTGTATGTTATAAGTTGGTGTGTTTGTGTAGCTCTGGAAGATGAATCGATATGTGGAATGGTAGCATCTTTCCACTTGACTTGCCTCCAACCAAATGTGATCTCTTATACAATCTGTTGATGAACCATCTGTCCCAGAATCTTTAGATGACCCAGATGGCCTAGTGGGTGAGGCTATTGGATACAGATGAAAGTATAAACCCAAAAGTAATCGATCTCACACTGGCCCCTATTCTTCAAAATTGTTCAGGTTAATTGTGCATTGGAGAACATTGACTAAGTTACCAGTGGGAGGCAAAATTATCTTAAATCCAGTCCTTTCAGATGGAAAAGGAAAGACCTTTGCCACAAGGGCATTTCTGAGGTTTCACTGCAGAGGAAAATGTAATGATCTGTAAACTTTCACATCTGTTGACAGTTATGTTCTGGTATGATATGAGAGAGCTAAATGAGAGAAAAGAGTGATATTTATTATGATTCTATGAAAACTCAGGAAATTGTGACTAAGAAGTGGAATACAGAAAAATTTTACAAATGCCATCTGGATAAGACATTTTTACTCTGTTTACATTGAATAAGGTATTGGTACTTACAGAGTCAGACTACCCAAGTCTTTGCTCCTGACTCATAACTAAATGCAAACAGCAGTTCCATTGAATAAGAGTTAGAGTACTCTGTGTAAGTCCCATAACATATAAGAACCCAAGAATTTCCATCTGTTAGTATTGGGAGGTAACTATTCATTGATCATTGATTTGTAATGAGAAGTCAAGGAGACTTTCTACAAAAATGCCTTCATTTCATGTGAATTTTAACTTTTTTCTTACATTGTCTGTTTCTTGGATTCAGCTATAGTATGTCCATATAGTTCATAGATAGACAGTATAACCACCTGGTAAAAAATCCACCATCTCAGTCATTCTCCAGAAGCTAAGTGGATAAGTAAAGTTAGCAAAGATGAATATTTATTAAGACCCTTAATTTTAGCTAAATTCTAAGCCATATCACTAGTAGACTAGAAGAAACAGAAGTGCTTTAGCTAATTCAAAGAGATAGCTCCTTGAGCAGTACTTACTGACCAATACTGGAAATTCCTAGGCCCAGGGCACATTAAATGTTCATGTATAATGAGGTCCTCAAACTTCTTTTGGAAAAGGCATCCTACTATTCATGAGAAGAGATTGTCAATTCACTATGACTCCTAGATTTTAGTACATGCCATCCCATGCAATATATATTCTTTCTAAGAGCAAAACTCAGAATAAGCAGATGGAAGTGCCTAAATTTAAGATTTGGAGTAGAACATGAGGTAGACTTTTTCATATTAAACCCATGTAAAAGTTTTTAAAGGAACCTGATGTTGAAATGATGACATAATTTCTAATATCACTCAAGAAGCAATTGACAAATGAAGTCAATTGTTATGCAATGGTCACAATTGAAAATGAATAGAGGTGATGAACTATTGGACAGAAAACTACTCTGGAGTAGGGAGTATATTCTATCCTTACCAAATAATCAATAGTCATTCTAAAACTATATTTTAAGGCCTAGAAAAAACATTCATATATGATTATGGAAAGTTCTTATTGGGCCTGGAGAGATTGTTCAATGCTTGTCACCAAAGCCTAAGCACCCCAGTTTGATTCCCCAGGACCCATATAAACCAGATGAGCAAGGTAGCACATTTATCTGGAGTTCATTTGCAGAAGCTATAGGACCTGACACACCCATTCTTTTTCTTTCTATCTGTTTCTTTATCTCTCTCTCAAATAAATAAATAAAGTTTTATAAAAGAAAATTATTATTAATAAATTATTACTTTGAAACTGCCTTCATGGATCCTCTGCCTTTCTGTTTGTCTCTTCAATATGACAGCATTTTAGATTTCCTCTTCTTTGCCCTCTTCCATTGTCAGCAATACTACAATTGAAACAGGGTGATAGGGGTTCATAAAAGTTCTTGAACCCTGAACCCCAAGTTCATGTCTGCTTCTAACCAAAGAACTGGATAAAATAAGACTGAGAAGGATAAATACTAAATTATTATGTTTATTAAGGGACGTATAGACCTAAGGGAAGGAAAATGAATGCACCCACATTGTCTGAGAGCCCACGTGGTAGGCCTGTACAAATCATAAGAAAAAGAGTTAAAGAGGAAAGAAGAGCTTCTGCCATGTGGAAGGCAGGAGGGGGTAAACAGCCTATGTGGGAAGTTGGGATTATAGGGTTCTCCCCTCATCTTGGCCCAGCCTGGTCATGATTAGAAATTTATCAGAACCTGGAGGTTCACAAATGATGAACGGGCTACCAAGAGACATTGCCTTCCCCTGGTAAATGTATTTATACCTTATGATGGTAGCTCCTACCTTCCAGCTCAAGTGAGCCACAGAGGCAACCAATTGGTCTGGGGAGAAGGCCTGTCTCAGGAATAGGTTAGTCATGATGCCAAGTTCTGGGGGCTGGACCTGACCAACCACAATTTAGGATTATATCCTAGGAAAGAAGGCCTCCCTGCCAGGTGGGGTGCAGGTTTTTTGTGGAAAACAGATCTTGGGAACAGAAAAGTCAGATCAACCTTTGATCTCTAGCAAGTGCACATTGCAGAGGACATACATTTCTGTCTTTACTTTCAGTGGCCCAGTCACCCTAACTGCCTAACAAAACTACCTGACTCCCTCTCACTATGATTACACTCATGTTTTTCCCTATCTAGATGGCTTACCTCAAATTCCCATAAGCACTACACACATTATGGCTTCACAGTATGAATTTATCCTCTTTCTGCACCAGTCATTTGGTCAGAAAAGAAAGAGAAAACATACCACTCTCTATTGCTTCAAGACAGTTTCCTTAATCCTTCTGATTCCCAGGTACCAATGAATAACCTACCTAAGATATGTGACCTTGGAGCTGACAGTTGTGAGAGAGAATGGCATAAGATACTAGGTAGATAGAGTATCTAGAAAAGAGCTATCACGTGATAGTTTCTGGTTGCACTAGTGCTGAATTTCTCAGTAGATTATAATTTTTCCTTTCTTTTGTTTATTTATTTTAACATATTTATTTATTTTTATTAAGTAGAAACTTTGTATTGATACATCATATGTTGGTACATCATTTCCCTCCTTCCTGCCCCAACTCCACTGAGGGTCCTCCTTGGTGGGATTGCTTGTACAAACCATGGAGTTGTGAGAGCAGGAGTCTGTCATTCTGGGGAGGACTAGGTCTCTGGATATTTGCTCCCACCCTGTGGCTCTTACATTCTTTCCACCCCTGTTTCTACAAATTTACATGAGTCTTGCTAGGTGTACTTTAATTCTACTTTAAAGTTGAGTTCCCAGCAGCTTCTGGATTTCTGCTTTGATGTGTTTTGAGTATCCTCAGTGTCTATCTCATCACCCTGGCACTGGTTGCCAGGTTCACCATGGAAGCAGCACTCTTGCTCAAATTGCCAATTCCTTTGTGCTTTCATCTGGACCCTACCTCTATACCAGATTTGGTTCTTCTCCTGTGAGGGACTCAGCTATATATTCTTGCTTTGTTGATAGATTCTCATTGTCCTCAGTTCTTGCTGCTTCCTGAAGAAGAAAAAGAGAGTCCCCAATGGAGAGTGAGAGATCTGGTCAATGGAAAGGAACCCATAACTGGAAGTAGGAACCAAGTCAGAAACCTATAGAGACCAAGGTAATGGGTTCTAATAAGAAGCTCCTGTAAGGTTTGGGAGTGACTAAGGCCAGGCAAACAACCCTGAGGCAAAGACAAAAGTTTCTATTTGGGAAAAGCATGAGTTGCAAGAGCTGACTCCCAAGAGAGGAGCATAACCAACCTGAGTGTTTAGGTAGTGGGATTTATAGGCCTTTTTTAGTTGGGGGAAGGTGAGGAAGGAAAAAAAAAAAAAAAAACTCATTTCTTAAGTTTCCTAGGAAAGTTCCTTTAAGGGAGATCATTACCTTAACCATTTAAAATAGGTAGAGTGTGACACCAGAACACTGACCATGTGAGTTAGGGGATAAGGGGGCAGGAAACCATGACCTGGGGCATTGTTAGCAAGGAGGGGATAATGACCAGGTGGTTTACTGAAGAATGTGGATAATGCATTTTCCTATGCCTCTGTCACCATTCTGCTGACCTTGGTGACTCCATATAGGGAACCCTAACAATGCCCACTAGCCTTCATCCAAAAGTGAGGGTACACCCATCAAAATCTGTCCAAAGTAAATAACAATGCTCATCCCCTTTAATCATCCCCTTTAACCTAGGTCATAATTCTTTCTATTACAATGACTGCTTCACTTTCAGGACTGCAACCCTCTTACCAAAGCATTAGGTTTTTTGTTTTGGGGGTTTGTTGTTTGTTTGTTTGTTTGCTTGCTTTGTTTAGTTTTGTTTTATGTCATCATAACTAAATTTAGGTCATAATATATAAAGTAATCAAAAATGATGGCAACTTGAAAGTGTTTAGAAATAAAGTTGAAATTATTGACAGTATGAAACAAGATGCCAGAGGATGAAATTCAAGTGGATAAAAACTCAGCTATTCTCCAGGAAAATCTTGGAACAAGAATTAAAACTAAATTCCAAGTCATATTACAAACCTGTTATTTAATTGTGAAGTATATACCATCAAGCTACATCTATGGAGCATAAGAACAAAGAAAGCAATTTCATGTTGGGACTTTCTCAGTACTTACAATGAAGCAAAATTTGAGTGTGCTGGATTGACAGCTCAGCCTATTTCCCAATTTGCAGTGTCTCGGTGCAGGCTTCTCTTGCGAAGGGAGCCATGACTGGAAAGATTCTGCCATGTTTTCTCTTTACTGTAGCCACGGTGGATATGATGCAGCAAAGAAAAACTGTACATGTCACAGGAATACAAAGGTCCCCAGGGTTGTTTTGGCAGAAACAGAAAATAAAAGTGCACATAAGCAACTCTCCAAGCCAGAAATGTGGTTGTTCTTTCTTTGTTGATAATTATCTTTACATATCTGAATAAGCTTAGGCTCCTGAAGGTGTAAAAAAATGCCCTGGAGGTATAGCTAGCAAAAATTAACACTCTGCTGCACATCGTAATTAGGATTTAATTAGGGAATTAAAAAAAATGCCGAGCACATGTTTTTGTAAGTGCATAATCACTGACTTATTGCTTGTAGGTTTTCTACATATTTTTCATTGTAAATATCCAATTATAATTGTCACTTAGGTCAGGCTTTAGGAATTCAAAGTCTTACTCAAAATAATGAGAATTTGTTTCCTTAAGCATAATGTCCTCTAGTTTAGCTTTTATATCTTCTAATTTACAATGTGGTCTCGGCAATTTCTTCTCCTGGCATTGAATCTGGATGGTGTTTCTTCATGAGGTGATATATTACTTTTCAACAAAAGCCTATGCCTTGTATTTACAACCAGTGCATAAGGGGAAAAAAGTGACAAGCACATCTGTGTTCTTATTCCTGAGAGATTTGTAACAAAGCTTGACTGGAAACCTGCTGCCTTCTTGTCGCAGTGGAGGCTGCCTGTGCATCTCCAACTCTGACCAAACTTTTGGAGTGATTTATAGCAGATCTGTTTTGACCTGTCCCTGATAATATTCAAATTAAAATCACAGTTGTAATAGAAAATGGTATGTGTCATCTGAGTTCTGCTAAAAGTACGGAAATTGCTCCAAGTTTGAATTGTGACCACTGCAACTAGCTTTTAAAAACCACACATCTGATGGGGGATAATGCCTAATGCTGATTTCTTAATCACACAACCATTATGGAAATAACAGGTTCCTGCTGTAATAAGAATTACTCCCTTTCTAACAGCATTTTGGTGCCTTTTACAGCTACTTGTAATGACCACTGAACTGTTTGGTCTAATGAGTGAGAAGACTCCAACATCCTTATTCAAAAGTCACTAATGATAATTGCCACCTATCACCCCATTCTCTAGAGCTCAAAACATACCTCCACAGAATCCCATTATCAGCACTCTAGGTCCACATCCCTATCTTACTAGACTCTCATAATTAGGTCTAATTTATATCTGATCCAATGATGGCAATTGTAATTTGTGTAATATCATGTTTGCAGTTGTGCCTACCACTCCACTCTATCCATTTCTATTAAAAATATTATTGAAAAAGTAATAAACATTATTAGTGATAGATTTGATGTGATTGAGAATTTCACAACTGCATTTATATATGTAATAGTTGGAGTTAAGAGTAGAGAATGGGGAACACAATAGAACATTGTTTCATATGACAGCAGCTATAACCTCACGTGAGTGAGCTTCACTAAGCCTTGATGTTTAGTTTCTCAAATGGGAAAAAGGACAGTGTAGGCTAGAGATGTAGCTCATTAGTAAGGTATTTGCCTACCATGTTTGAGGCATACAGTTCAATCCCAAGTAACACACACACACACACACACACACACACACACACACTCACAATTGTGCTTCTATTCCATGGTGGTTATATCAAACCTAAAAATGATAATTGTTATTATCATCAGTATTATTGATATTATTATTTCCACCTCATATGCATGTGCTTTTGTTTTAATGAAAAGTAAAAGGTCCACATAAATCTACTACTTGGATTCCCTTGGTATGTCATCAATAATTCAGTTAAGTATGTGCAGTAGACAATTTGGGTCACTGCTGGGTTTAACTATAAGCAGGAACTGACACTTAAGCTTCTACACATTCTTAACTTGAGTTAGAAGAGAGCCAATGGTCAATGAAGCTATCCAACAAACACAATATAGAAACAGTAAAAGAATGAAACACACTGTATGTGTCAGACACTTAGCTCTGATTTCATTTATTCTCTTAGTTACAGAAGGAGATAATGTTTCTACTTAATTCCTAGATAAACTAAATCCTAGAGGAAGTATGTCATATAATTTATAAACAGTAAATATTGCAGTACCCATTTCAAGGTATATATATTGAGCATCGTGTTTGAAGAATTCATGATGCACAATCTGGATATGATAAATATCTGTGTAATGACTCAAAAATGAATATGGACAAGCAACATGACATGGGCAAGGTAAAATTGGCATTTGTCAAAGGACATCAGCAACCAGGATGTTTTCCTTGAATCTAAAAACTTGAAAGTGGCATGCCAGAGTAAGAAATCAATTTCTCGACTGTATTTGATATTGATCAGACTCAAATTAAAAACTTTTATCTATTTCTTATATAGTTAATATGACTAAAGGGAAATTTAAAATATATAGTGATGTAATAGGAGCTGTATGATATTATTTATGGAAAAATCTAAACAAAAAACATTAGATTTTCATAATAAAAAGTTACTACAATGGGCTGGAGAGATGGTGTAGTGGTTAAGGGGATTGCCTGCAAAGCCTAAGAACTGAGGTTCAATTTGCCAGGACCAATGTAAGCCAGATCCACAAGGTGGAACATGAGTCTGGAGTTTGTTTTCAATGCCTAGTGTTCCTGGCATGCCCATTCTCTCTATCTGTCCAATCAATCAATAGATTTTTTTTAAGTACTTCAAATACATACAAATACATTCCAAATTTAGAAGTACAGGCACAACTTTTAAATCCTATTCATAATTAAGGATATCTTTATTGTAACTCTCAATTCTTTATTTTGGAAAATTTTTGAGATATGACTCAGAAACAATG
Source organism: Orientallactaga sibirica (assembly GCA_036365145.1). Lineage (NCBI taxonomy): Eukaryota > Metazoa > Chordata > Mammalia > Rodentia > Dipodidae > Orientallactaga > Orientallactaga sibirica. The sequence continues at coordinate 5,924,078 of JAEOAD010000083.1, forward strand.
ATATGGTTTCCACCTTAAATTAGGGAGTGATTCAACATGAATATTCTTAATTTTCAGTTTACAGTTAAGGAACATTTAAAATAGTCATAATATTTTAGCTCTTTTAAAAGATATAGTCTATTTGACTACACCTTAAACCCAGGCTTGTATTGTGAGGTAATAACTAGCTTATAATCCTAAAATCATGCCTGAGTGGACCTTCCAGGCTCCATTCTTCCATTCTTTCTATACTTGGACTCTTGTAACACCCACATGAACATAATGAGGCAGAACATTAGAACCTAAGAGCATATGGAAGGAGGACTCAGTGATTTCAGTTCTTCTGCTCCAGAAGGTTCCTCACAGGCCATCTCACCCAAGAAACCTTTCTGGACATTATAAATGTAAGAACTTAGTATCAGCTAAACTAGTCCAATCTGACAAACTGTCCAGCGCATATCAACTTCAAAGGTAAATCCACAAAATCATGGCTACTTTTAGTCCCTAACTTTGAAATTTTAATGCACTGAATGGTAATAATAAAAGTTGATTCAAACTAAATCTTCAAGTTTTATGAACTACTTTCCTAAATATAATCATACTGTGATATTTCTAGACAATTAAACAAGTCTTTATACCTTTCTTAGAAGAATTTTTGTTTTAATATATTTTTTTAATTGTTGTTTTCCAAGGTAGGGTCTTGCTCTAACTCAGGCTGACCTGGAATTCACTGTGTGGTCTTAGGGTGGCCTCGAAGTCATAGTGATTCTCTTACCTCTGCCTCCTGAGTGCTGGGATAAAGATGTGCACCACCACACCCGGCTTGTTCTAAGATTTTTAAAAATATTTTATTTACTCACTTGAGTGAGATTGAAAAACAGGGAGAAAGAGTGAGAGAGAGAGAGAGGGAGAGAGAGAGAGAAAGAATGGACATGTCAGGGCTTCTAGTCCCTGCAAATGACCTCAAGACACATGTGCCACTTTGTGCATCTGGTTTTACATGGGCACTGAGGAATCAAACTGGGGTCCTGAGGCTTTACAGGCAAGCGCCTTAACCACTGAGCAATCTCTCCAGTCCTGTTTTAAGTTTTGAGAAAATAATATTAGCACACAATTCAAAAATTTCAAAGGGAAATAGAGTAAAATTCCCCTCCATTTGTCTATTTCACAGTTCAGTGTTCTTACTCAGAGGGGCATTCTGTTACTAAACTGTATTGCTTGATGATACACTTAAGCCAAAGAAAAGTCATACTATAAGGACACATGTTCTGATTCTAATATCCTTGCCATTTTCATGTTCTGGACCAAATAATACTCATTAAATGAGGTTTATCATGACTTTTCTCCCTAATTCATGCTTATCTCCCAAAGCCCCTACACTGCTTTTATGCCATTTAATTTTTATGCCATATTACTTTCTCTTTTTGCTTTGTTTCCCTTTTTTGAGTTTGTGGTTGTTCAATTGTTTTATTCTCTTGGACATAGCCTTCTCATATAGCTCATGCTGACCTGGAATTCATGTATAGCTCAGGCTCACTCCAAGTCTTGATCTACCTGCCTCAGCCTACAGAGTGTTGAGATGTTAAGTAGTAATATACCGGGACAGGCTATCACTTTTTGATGCATTATGGACATTAATTATTACAGTCAATATTTTCTTTGTCTTCATAAGTCACCTAGGGTAAGCACTAATTCCTGCTATTTTTTGAATATGTTAGGCACCCAGTATGCTGTTTGCATATAGTAACTACTCTATCAATAGTTGATAAATCAAAAAAAAAAAAAAAACATTCAGCATTTAAGAGATTATCTGAGAAATACTTCATGGTAGTTTGAATATATGTCCCACTGATATTCAATGTTTTATGAGTTTATAGTTTGATTCAATTATTTGGATAAAAATTACTGACCACTAGGTACAGTGTCTTAAGGTGATATGATGGTTTGAGAGTCCAAAATAAAGATATGCAAATTTTTATTGACAAAAATATCTAAGTGTGCTGTATGACCATTTGTATAAAGTTTTGAATATGTGTGGATGGATGTGGTGGCTGGTTGGCTCTTTTAGCTCTGCTTGGTCCTGTGGAGAGCAGGAAACTGGCTCATGGGTCAAGAATGGAACTTATTCCCCTGGATCTGCCACCTTCAACAAAGGGGATCCTTTCCTCTAAATAACTGTGCCTGGTCTGGCCAGTTAATGGACAGAGAAGAAGCTGTTAAGAGCAGATCACAAAATGCCCTAAAATTTAACCCATTGATCTGGTCTTTGTTGATCCACCTGTGTTTTGTAAACTATACAAGGCTGATTCAATTATTAGCCAATTAAAATTTCATGATATTAATGAATGTGGCTTCATTGATATAAAGAAAAGAATCATTAAAATGGCACTTTCTTTCTTTTTTTATTGACAAAAATATCTAAGTGCTTAAAAGTATACCATAAGTATAAATAGCAGAATATTACTGGAAAAATAAAGAAACTAAACAGCTGAGGGAACAAATATCTCATCAAGTTTAGCTAGGGAAAGAATGTCAAAGCAGAGCAGGAACATGGCAAGGGGATCAAGAAAAGTCCTTATTCAAACTGGGAGTGGTCAGCCATTCTTTAATCCCAGGGGAAACTTTGAGGGACCTAAAGAACTCAGAGTATGAGAAAGATGGGCCAAATAATGGACAGAGTTAGTCTGGATTAGAGCAGATCACAAAATGCCAATAAACAAATAAATAAATTGATCTGGTAAAATAAATCCACCTGTGTTTTGTAAACTATTCAGCTTGAAACACTTCCCCACTGACTTCTTCCAGCAAGGCGACACCTCCTAAAGTTTCCACACCTTCCAGAATACCACCACTAGCTTAGGATTCAGTATTCTAAATGCATCAAATGCATGATTCTAGGGAACATTTTACATTCAATCACACAAACAGCTATATCATATTATATATATATAACCAATTTTGGAAGCATTAATAATGTGACTAATTTCAGAAAATAAGTTTTATAGATGAGGTCGAGGAAAAGCTGAGGCTGACCATAGAGACTACCTTTGTGATATAAATAAGCCTAAGAGTTTAATTGTGAGTGAAAAAGCTAATTTTGACAGTACTGACATCTAGTAAACCCTTTCTTTGTTCATGATTTTGATTTGCATTCATTGTTTCTTTCCACTCTTGCTTCTGAAGGAAGGAAGGAAAGAAGGTGTTATTTGGGTCTATTCAAAGAATGTGCTGATCGATCTGGTGTGCAAGTTCACCCTTTCTGCATGTACTTGTATTTTGTTGTGAAATAAAACACCAGAATCCAGATATATCTGTCATGACTGCAAATGAAAGACAGCAAAAGACACAAATAGTAAGAAATCTGTCTCTACAAAGAATCTTGTTTTAAACTTGGAATAGTTTTCCTGTTAAAAATATTTTCCAAGATTGATTCTTCTAAAACTCTATCTTTATTAGAAAGGACACAAGGATTGCTGGAAATTAACTGGTTGAGCATTTCTCACATAGATACAAAAGGTTTGAATGGATGAATTGACCTGCCCATGTTCAGACAATATGTAGGTGGCAGAGCTGGGAGAGGGAGTAATCTGAACATTATCCTTGAAGGACAAGGTAATTAACAGAATTTGAAAAGAAAGATCTTGGATTGAATTCCAAGCAAAAGAGGAGTTTGAGAAACACTGGGGCTAAGAGTTTCAGGATTATGTGTGTTAGAAATATTTTTATGCCAAATGTTTAAGAGGAAAGCCAGATGTAGTTTGTCTTCTATCATTATGGTATTTCACTTTATATATACCACAATTTACTACCCCCATAAAAGTGGAGTTTGATGAGTTCTGGTCAATGCATGTAACTAACTATACAGCACCCAACAAACATTAGAGTTTGGGACATTTTCTTTATGGCCCTAACATTTGATCTCTGCTTCACAACAACCTCACTTTTCTTTGTGACTTAAATTGAGCCGTTGCAAAACTTTCATATAAATAGAAACAAACAATTCATAGACCTTTTATTCCATCTGGTTTATTTTGCTTATCATATTTTTATTCTTATCCATAATATAACACTCATTAGAGGCCTGTGCATTCTTACTACAGAGTAATACTGTGTGTCATAAACCTCTTTTCAAGTTTCTAATTGACAAACACTGACTTCTTTGCATTATTTGTCCACTATGAATAATTGCTTTAAAAACCTTTATATGCAAGCTTGCTTATAAAGATTTTATTGTGTATGTGGAGATGTTTTTATTTCCCTTGAGTCAATGAGTAGGCTTGTAATTTCTTGGTTTTGTGGTAGGGAAATTTAAGACTGGACCAAACTGATTTCGGACATGGCTTCATCTCTACGGCTAGAATACTGACAATGATTATCATGAAGCAAAACTTGGAAGTCTCTTATGTTTTATTTATTACAAAATATCAACAGTGATATTTTTATTTAATTTGCATTTTTTTCATGTCCCATGATACTGAGTATATGTTATATTCTTTTTAACTGTCAAATCCTTTACCTACTCTTGTGGGGTTATAGATTTACATCCCCCCATTATTGAGTTAGATGAGTTTTTCCCATGTATCCCAGATCAAATCCTCTGTCAGATCTATTTTTCCTAATCTGTGGGTAACCTTTATATCCATGAGCAAAAGTTATTTTAATGAAATTTGAGTTATCCATTTTTGTGTTAATATTTGTCCAATTTTGGGATGTTACATTTATATATAGGTTTCTCTTTGAGTTAAATTTGTCTATTCTTTAGAAGGGAGAATATGGTGTGTATTTAAATACATCTATTTTTGTTTTATTTCATATGCACAAAACCATTTCTGGATGAAAATTCTAATCAGTGAACCTATCATTATACCCATACCACTTAATGTCTTGACACCTATAACTTTATATGTTTTCAAATTAGGACAGAAGTCCTCCAACATTCTTTTTACTTAGGTAGATTTGAATTATTTAAGTATTTTCACCTTTTATGTACATGTTAGAGTCAATGTCTTGATTTTTCTTTAATTTTTGTGAGGGGAGGAGGCTGGCAGGGTTTCACACAAACCTATCTGGCCTGGAACTTGCTATTGTACTTCAAGGTGGCCTTGAGCTACTGACCTTCATGCCTCCACATACCAAGTGCTATGATTAGAGGCCATGAATCCTTGCTGTGCTTGGAAAATTCAAAGGGCATGTTCATTGTGGTTATTTTGACTCTTATAGGTCCACATGTTAAAGCTGACATTTTAAACAACAGTATTTCAATCCATTAACATGGCATAGATATTTTTCCAGATAGTCCTACTTTCTCTCATTCCTTTATTTATTGTTTAAAGTCATTACATTTGGGATAATTTTGCTCATTTAATACTAATACATTATTTATTTTAATTGATTGTGATTTGCTTAATCCTTCTAAATTTTATTTTGGTGTTCATTTTGAATTATTTATATTTAAATGTTGATATTTTATCCTGTGAATATTTGTATATGTAAATGGAACATGGGTGTTCACACACATACTTTTTCTCTAGATGACTCCAAGCATCCATCCTAATGTGTGATCTTGGAGAATGTGATACTTTGAACATAAACTGTCCCCCAAAGTCTCATGTGTTTTTAGTTTTTATTTATTTATTATTATTATTATTATTATTATTATTATTATTGAAGTAGGGTCTTGCTTTAGCCCAGCTCACCTGGAATTCACTATGTAATCTTAAAGTGGCTTCATTCTTCTGGTAATCCTCCTGCCTCTGCCTCCTGAGTACTGGGATTAAAGGCATGATCCACCACACCTGGCTGTCTTATGTATTTGAGCACACGATCCCCACATAGTGGACATTTGGAAAGCTTTGGGGGCTTTTGGGGCTTTTTTGGGAGGTGGAACCTTGTTGGAGAAGTTGTGTCACTGGGGGTAGGTTTCTCTGGAGATTTATTCCAGCTTCAAGTCCAGTAGAGAGACGACTTCCTTGAATTGATGTGGATCTGTGACCCGGTGTCCTCCTCAGGCCTGTCATGCTTTTCCTGCCACTATGAAACCTTCCCTCAAAACTGTAAACTAAACACACTCCTTCCTTCTATGAGCTATTTCTGAATGGGTATGTCCCAGCAATGAAACAGCAAATATAGCAGCTAGACAGACCTATAAATAACTTGAATACAAACTGTATGGTTTTGAAAGATCATTGTTACAATACACTATTAAAAAAAAAAAAAACATGAAATACAAACACAAATGTTTCCTTATCTTTGATTGTATGCATAAAATTCTAAAACCTTTAAATATTATTAGGATTTTTATGTAAGATACCGGGTTGAATAATATCCCCAACATTCAAAATGCATTCAGAACTGCAGAATGTGACCCTTTTTAGAAATAAAGATTCTTTTGGGCAGAGCTCCTGGTTCCTTCCCCACCTCCCAGTTCCCTGGTCCCAGTTCCCCTTGCTGCTGGCTTGGACCCTGGAGCTTGCTGTCGAAGCAGGTCCCTTGCTCGGCCTTTTTGATTGAACAGCTCCTGGGGCCCCAGATCCCTAATCCCTGATCCCTGCTCCAGAGGGTGTGTGGGAGAGTGAGTTGGCCAGATTTTTCCATTTCTTCCCTACCTCTCAGTTCCCTGGTCCCTTCTCCCCTGCTGCTGGATGGGGGAACTGCCTGGACCCTGCGTATGGGCTGCAGAAGCAGGCCTTTTGACTATGTATCCTGATTGGCCCCTGGATACCCAAATCCCTATCCTCTGGAGCCAGAGAGTACACTGGCCACACTGTAGGTGCTTCCCTCTTCCCCCGGCTCTCCAGCTTCCCAGCTCTATTCCGTGTGTCATAAATTTAAAAGATAAAAGTGTTTCTCAGCCACAGACCATGAACTGTAAAATATTGGGGATCAGAGTTATTTCTTCAAGTAACTTCTTAAATATGTGTGTGTGTGTGTGTGTGTGTGTGTGTCTGTGTGTGTATTTACCATATTAAAACAACTATGTTAAAAAATAAGGGCTGTAATAAAAATAGGTAATGAATAATTACATATACAAATAAAAAATTCTCAAGAATAAGTTTTGCACAGACATTTAAATATAATGCTCCAAATCAGAATCTCAATTATATGTTACACAATTATTGACTTTCTACCTGTGTCTAAAGTTCCAGAAATCACAGAATCAAATTCAATGTTTAGTTAGAGCCGTGCATTACCATTTACAATTAGCATTTTCCTGCTGTTTTCATTTGACCTCATTGTTTATTGTTAATGACTGCATCTGTATTGTGGTTGCTATCAGCTGTCTCATGTTAATTTTTTAAAAAATGCAGGCTATCATTTATATGCAAAATAAATTCTGTTGTGAAATTTTAGTGTTTCAAATATATTTTCATTCAAATATGGAGGCAAGTTGTGGAATTACAATATTCCCTCCAATATGAAAAATTCAAATGGAAAAAATAAGTCTAGATTATATGTAGCAATGGACTTTGACTTGCAGTCTGGACAAAGCAGTGAGGAGAACCATCCACTCTCTCTGGAATGGCTAATCCAGAAATCCAGACTGCTATTTTACTGCATAGTACCCTATCCAGCAAGCCAAATAATAAACCTTGTATTAATTCTCCCAGCATACCCAGGACTGGATTAACAACTGATAGATTCCCTATTATTTTTCACCGCTTCCACTTTTAGAAGTACTGGAGGAAGCCCTATGTATCTCTGATCAATCATACAGGGCATCCTGCTGCTATTTAGCCACCTTGAGTTTCCCTATGCCAACAACCACCAGTTGGGATTTATCTCAGACATCCTTTTTAATTATTTTTTCCCACTATAAATCTTTCTCACTACTTTGCTTTTCTTTAAGTCTCTGCCAACTAGAAGTGATGGTGACTTACCCCAAATTGTAGTAAGCTCTGAATAAATAGCCTTTGCGTGATTTCATTTTGGGTGGTCATTTCTACAACAGTGAACTCAACGAAAGATGACACATTTAAAAGTTGTTAGTATTTACTTAAAAAAATATAAAAAAATACAGAGAAGAAAGTAGTTTGCTTTCACATTGGAATCTGAGAAACAAATATCCTACAGGAAAGGTAAATTCAGACCACAGAAAACCTACTAAAGAGATTGTTGTTTGTAAAGGCGGTTATATAGATAAAAACAGCACAGCGAGTTAAAGAAATGGCACACATTTCACAATGATTGGCATTTTAATTTTAAGTGTGGAAGTAGGAAATGATGAGGCTAAGAAGCCCAACCTGAAATTTTCCATGTGTGGCTATGACACTTATAGTTTATCTCTGGTGTCATAATAATGTTTTTTTTTTTAAAGATAGGAACATTAAAATTGAAATTCATGTTTTAAAAACAAATTTATTAAGCAGGTGGAGAGGATTTTCATAATTGAGAAGTAAGACAAAATGGCAAATTTTTATTATTTGTCATTATCTATTGTAACTCTATATAAAAACAGAAAAATACAAAGTACCAACTTAATAAGTGGCACCAAGTGAAGAAACAGAAAATGATTTCAGTAGATATTTGTAAGTAACAATAGATGTAAAAATGGGAACCAGATATTAAGACCAATATATAGTGTTCTCATTTGGGGATTTTGAGGTTTTGGCTAGCATGTTACAAAGTGAAAAAGAAGGGGAATAGAAGGAGGTGGGGAAAGAGAGAAAGGATAATTTGAGGGCAATAGTAGATTTCATTAGAAATAAATAATGTGGTGGCTCCTTTACCTTGTATTTGTAAGTATAGAAACAGATATGCAACCAGCCATGACAAAGGGGAACTGAATGGGAAAGAATTTGGGGACATATGTTCAAAGGATGTATGGAAGGTGTTTAATGAATTCAGTTTTAGTCATGTCAATTTGAACTGCTAGTGGGATACGTGTTTGATGATATCTACTGCACAGCAGGAAGTAAGTGACTGAAGTATTAGAGAAATTGAGGTATCTATTTCTAGGTCATCAGCATAGAGAAATGAATTAATATAGAGAAAGGAGTTAATAACACAGGGAAGAATGTAGATAGAAAAATTAAATGAAATAAAATCAGGAAAACACAGCCACAAGTTAAACCCAGAGAGAACTTACTGAAGCTATAGAAGAACAAGTGTAAATAGGAGAAAAGAATACAGATACATTTATATTACAAAAAAACTTGAAGTGGTGATGATGGAGGCATGGTGAAGTATAGTCAATGTGGTAGACTTAAGATGACCTCATACTTCACTCCGCTGACCCCAAACACAAAGCCATAGTTGATAAAATGCATTTCTAACAAATACACAGGAAAGTATGCAAGGAGGAACACAAGTCTCCAGGGAAATAAAATTTAGCAAAAACTCAGATTTTTAAGAAATTTAGAATAAACAAAAAGGATTACTGAGTATCATAAAAGTAAAACTATGCATGTTTTAACATACTTTTATATTTGATTTAATTCTAAAATTCCATTGCCTTGGAGATATTTTACAATTATATATTTTACAATTCTATATAAGTTATAGAAAACTGATCACAATGCAAACTAATTCTTGTTTAGAGCCATATAGGTATTTTGCTGCTGTGGTGGAGGATGACTCCGGTCATCCTATAGATGAATCTAGTTTTATATTTCTTTTTTTTATTAAGTAGAAACTTTGTATGGACAAATCGTGTGTTGGTACCATTCCCCTCTTCCCTGTCCCCATTACACTGGGGGCCCTCCAGCAGGACTCATTGGACCAGGCCTTACTGGTATTAACAAGCAATGAGTTTATGGGTTACTGTTTTATGCAAACAGCAGCAGTTATTCAGTCTTGGGGGGGGAGGTCATGTCTTGGGTAAATTCTTGGAATATTTTACAGTTACAACATTTTGCAGTCACTCGGAATGTAGGTTATCCATTTCCCACAGGTGTTTATCAGTTACACATGCATGGTTAGCAACAGTCGTTGTTTCTCTCCTTTTTCCACAAGTTTGTTCACCTGAGTCTTGGGGTGGGTTATGGTTATGAAAGCAGCAGCAGTTATAAGTCTACTTGAGAGTTGAGATCTCAATATTTGTGGAATTTTACTTAGATATGTTTGAAAGTCCTCATTGTGTATCACCTTCACCCTGGTACAGGTTGTCAGGCTCCTGAAGATCAGCTTAACTTGCCAATTTCTCTTTGGTGTCTCCTGGACCCTGGCTGATGTGCAAGTGGTGGCTCATCTCATGCTAGGAAGTCAGCTATCTTTTACTTGTCATGTTGATAGATTTTGGTTATGCCCTGTTTTGCTGCCTTCTGTAAAAGAAAACAAACAGATTCTCAAATGGAGGGTGAAAGCAGCACAAGTGAATGAAATGAGTATAGTTAGTTAAGACATATTTTGATGGGGGTAGCCTCTCTTTTGGCCCAAGACTAGTGGGAGTTTCTCACTGGAGTCCATAACCTTAATCTCCATAGGATTCTGACTTAGTTTCCAGTTCCAGCTATGAATTGATTCCCACTCAGCAGGTCTCTTAGCCAAGCAGAGAGCCATTGGTTTCCCACCTAGGCTGAGTGCCACTATTACACATATATGTACATCTTGTCTGGTGGGTTGATTTCATATAGCAGGGTCCGTGCTTGTTTACAATGTTGGTGTCCATTTTCTCCTAGCAGCTCATGTAGTACTTTCTAGCACTATATAGGTTAGCCATAAGGAACTGGCTTCCTTCAAGATTTCAGCATGGTTTCTCACCATTCTGTGTTGGCAGCATGTGGTGTTTTCAGCAACAGGTTCATATGATTTATTTCAGGAGAGTAAGCAAATGCTTTGAAAGAAACCTGTCTTGTTTTGGGACCTCATAGCTCTCTCTGACCAAAAGATCAATGTGGGATATAGTCCATTTCTGGCACTGAGAATTATAAGCCAGAACCAATAATTTTAGGATTTGGCTTCATCCCACCCTCACCAGGGCCCTTATGTCTAAACAACTCCCCCACATTCCTATTGAGGGCTATATCTTTTAGTCTGCTATCCAGGAGAAAGTTTTCTATGGTACTAATTCATTTTGTCTTTTAGGCTTTTGTATACCTCCCCGCCATCTACATTTACTCTCCCCACAACCCCTCCCAACCCTATTATCTGTCCTTCAAGTTGCTTGTTAAATAAGCATATAATTCAAGTTATTCCAGCTTAGGAGCCACATACAAGGTAAAAGATAGAACATTTGTCTTTCTGTGCTTGTGTGAGTGTGTGAGTTTGCTTAGTATGATTTGTTGCAAATCTGTCCATTTTTCCACCAATTTCATTACTTCATTTTTGTCTTTCTGCTGAGTTGAATTCCCTCGTGTATGTATACCACATCTTCATTATCTATTCATCAGGTAATGGGCATCTGGGACGATTCCAGTTCTTAGCTATTGTAAATTGAGAAGATATAAACATGATAGATCAAGTATCTCTGAAGTAAAGAGTGGAGCCTTTAGCATAGATGCCCAAGAGTGAAATAGTAGGAGCAGATCTTATATCTATTTGCATCTTTTTTGTGTGTGTTTTGATTTTATGAGATAGGGTCTCATTCTAGCCCAGGCTGACCTGGAATTCACCATTTAGTCTCAGGGTGGCTTTGAACTCACAGTGAGTCTCCTACCTCTACCTCCCTAGTGCAGGAGCCTCCACATTGATTTCTGTTGTGGTTGTACAAGTTTGCACTCCCACCAGCTGAAGGAGGGTTCTTCTTTCCCCCACACACTGACAAATATTTATTGCCATTTGATTTTTTAATAATTGCTCTCCTGACTGGAGTAAGGTAGAATCTCATGGCTGGTTTAATTTGCATTTTCCTGAAGGCTAAGTATGTTGAACATTCTTTAAGTGTGTACAGTCAATTTGTATTTCTTCCTTTGAGAAAACTCTATTCATTTTTCTGCCCCCTTCCTTTTTTTTTTATGTAGCATCTTACTCTATCCCTGGCTGACGTGGAATTCATTATGTAGACTCAGGCTGGCCTCAAACTCACAGCAACCCTCCTACCTTAGCTTCCCAAGTCCTGAGATTAAAGGTGTATACCCCCATGCCCAGGAGAAACAGAGACAGAGAGAGAGAGAGACAGAGAGAGAAGATGCACCAGGGCTTCCTGCCACTGCAAACAAAGTGCAGGTGCATGCACCACTGTGTACATCTGGGTTTACATGGGCACTGGGGAATTGAACTCAGGTTGTTAGATTTTTCAAGGTAAGCAACTTAACACGGAGCCATTTCTCCATCCCTGCCCCCTTTTTAAGTGTTTGTTTGATTTTTTTATTGCTTAATTTTTTGAGTCCTTTGTACAGTTTAGATATTAGGCCTCTGAAGGTGGTACAGCTGACAAGGATTTTCTCACATTTTGTGGGAAGTCTGTTGGCTTTTTTTATTGTATGTTTATCTGTACAATAGCTTTTTAGTTTCCTGAGATCCCACTGGTTTAGTGATTGTTTAATTTCTTAGTTTACTGGAGTCTTACTTAGGAAGTATTTCCTATTTTTTATTTCAGTTGTTTAAGAGTTACAGGTCTTACATTGAGGTCCTTAATCCATTTGGAGTTGATTTTTATGCATGGTGAGAGGAGAGGGCATGGTTTCATTTTTCTACATCTAATTATCCAATTTCTCCAGAACTATTTATTAAATATTCTATTGTTTCTCCAGTGTACATTGTTGGCTCCTTTGTCAAAGATCAAGTAGATATAGTATTTTGAACTAAGAACTGGGTCTTCTATTCTGTTCATTTATCTATATGTCAGTTTTTATGTACAAGTACCATGCTATTTTATTACTAAAGCTTGGTAGTATGACTTTAAATTGGATATGATGAAACCTCTAGAGGTTTTTCTTATGCTGACAGTATTTTGGGATATGTGACGCCTTCTGCAGTTCAATATGAATTTTGCAATTATTTTTTCTATCTCTGTGAAGAATGATGATGGGATTATTATTGGTATTGTGTTGAATTTATATATTGCTTTTGGTAGAATGGCCACTTTCACAATAATTAATTCTTCCTATACAGGAGCATGGAAGGTCTTTATTCTTCCCATGCCCTCCTCAATATCTTTCCTGAGTGTTTTTTGTTGTCACCATATAAGTCTTTCACTTCCTGGTTAGTGATATTCCATGGTATTTAATTTTTTGTGGCTATTAAAAATGGGAAAACCTTGCTAATTTCTTTCTCCATATATCTGTTTTTTGTGTACAGAAAGGCTACTGATTTTTGTGTGTTGATTCTGTATCCTGCCACTTTGATGAAGGAATTTATCACCTTTTGAAGTTTTCTGATAGAATCTTTTGGGTCACTCATATATAGGCTCATGTCATCTTCAAAACTAGCATTTGACTTCTTCATTTCTAATTTGTATCCCTTTTATGTCTTTCTCCTGTTGTATACCTTGGGGTAAAAATTCTTGTACTATGTATCCGTTGAAATAATAGAGGTAATTCTGATGGGCTTACCAATGAGTTGCTTCTCTCTTGCTGCTTTTAGCTCTCTCTCTCTCTCTCTCTTTCATTGTTTAGAGTTTTAACTATAATATCCCCTGGATAGTTTCTTCTCCTGGCCCTGTCTTCTTGGGGTTCTGTGAGCTTCTTTTATTTGGAGGGGTCTCTCTTTTGTGAGAGTAGGAAAATTTTCTTCAATAATTTTGTTGAATATGTTCTCTATGCCTTTGGCTTGCATTTTATCCCCCTTTTGTATACCCATAATCCAGATGTTTGGTCATCTTAAACTATACCACAGTTCCCTCATATTGTTTGAATGACTTTTTGAATTTATCAAAGTTTTTGGACTCCAGATTAATTTCTTCTGTCTCGTCTTCAAGTTCTGTAGCTCTGTCCTCCACATAATATGCTCTGTTAGTAAAGGTTTCTGAGGAGTCTTTTTATCTTTCTCTTTCTCTTTTTATTTTTAAATTAAGTAAACACTTTGTATGGACATATCATATGTTGGTACCATCATTTCCTTCCTCCCTGTCCCCGACTCCACCTAGGGCCCTCCTTAGTGGGATGGCTGGTATCCACCATACAGTTGTGGGTTCTGAGTTGTAAGTGAAGAAGTCAATCATTGTGGGGGGGGAGGGACAATGTCTCTGGATATTCCTTCCTACCCTGTGGCTCTTAAATTCTTTCCACTCCTCTTCTGCAAAATTCCCTGACCCTTGGTGGGTATGCTTTAAGTCTACATTAATGTTGAGCCATCTGCAGCTTCTGGATGTCTGCTTTGGTCCATTTGGAGTATCCTAAGTGTCTGTCTTCATCATCCTTGCCTGGGTTTGTTCATCTTGCCAGTTCCTCTGTGGTTAAGAAAATGTTCAACACCCTTAACCATCAGGGAAATGCAAATTAAAGCAACCATGAGATTCCACCTTACTCAAGAAATTATAGCAATCATTAAGAAATGAAATGGTGGGTTTTAGAAATGGCTTAGTGGTTAAGGCGCCTGCCTGTGAAGCCTAAGAGGAACACATGTTCAAATCTCCAGGTCCCACTTTCAGGCAGGCACAAAAGTGATGAAAGCACGCAATGTCGCACATGTGCACAAGGGGGAACATGCATCTGTAGTTCATTTGCAGTGGCTGAAAAGGCCCTAGCATGCCCATTCTCTGCCTCTTCCTCTCTGTTTCTCTCTCTGCGTCTCTCTTAGATAAAAAATAAAATAAAATAAAATTACAAAAAAATAAATCAAATGCTAATAAATGTTCCTGAGACTGTGAGGGAAGAAGAACCCTCATTCATTGCTGGTGGGAATGCAAAATTGTACAAGCAATATGGAGATTCTTGAAAATCATGAAAATAGCACTCTAACTGACCCAGTTTTTCCTCCACTGGGCATCAACCCTAAAGTTTCCACTTCTCACTGCAGAGATATTTATTTGCTGAACCATGTTTATAGCTACTCAATTCACAGTAGCTAAGAACTACAATCAACCCAGATGTCCAACATTTGACAAATGGATCATGAAGATGTGGTACATATACACATAATGAAAGTTTTAGGGAGGCTTTAAAAAAATTTATTAGATTTTTGTTTCCTGTTGCATGTTTCTGCATCTTTTTATTGAGTTCCAATTTGAAGCTGAGGTTTAATTTTCTTGATGTTTATTGGAATGCATTCTTATATTTGAGCATGTCTTCATTAATGTTAATTATCTATTTGTTGAGATAATTTATCTGTTGATTCACCTTCAGTTTGTTTATCTCTTTTAAAATCTCTCTGATTCACTTCAATTATGTTAAGGCAAGTGATGAAAGCTGTTTATTGTACTAGATGATGTTATTTAATTTCATTTGTACATTTCTTGATTTTTGATAACTTATTTCTAATTCTGCTATCAATTTGGTCATGATCTCTTTACATTTATTTAATAAGCTTATTGTGCTTTTATTTTGGGATTATATTTCTGGTATATCCTCTATGTTTTATTTGGAGATCTACATTGTGGGGCATTATTGGTAGAGACCTCTGGGAGATGGGTTTTTTATTTATTTTTTATTTTTTCATTGATGTTTACCCATCTTTGTATCGATGCTTCACTAACAAGGCAGCAAAGAGCACCTCTTGTAGGATCTTCCATGAGAATTCTGTTTTTCTTTATCCAGATTGGAATGGGATGGCATATGCACAGATGGACCTGTGTGGAGATCTCAAGCATGCTAGCTGCTTTGGTTTGATAGCTGGTATGAAAGTGCATGGGAGTCCATTTTGGATGTCAGAAGAGCCTCCTGCTGTGTATTTGCAGCAGTGCCACCCCTGTGCAACTCAGGAGCTAAGCCACAGCATAAGTGCTTGCCCCAGCTCTTCCACTGTATCCCAGCTGCTCAGGTGTGGAAGTTGCACTGCTATCACCCTGGTGGGCATTTGCCAGCACTCCCATGGCCAAACCGACCTCTGGACCCCAGTTTACTGTCAGAAGTACCTCCTGGTGTGCATTTTCAGCAGTGCCACCTCTATTAGCTCAGGAGCTAATTTACAGCATAAGTTCTTGCTACATCTCCCAGATGTTGCTCTGGAACCTCCCCAGCAGACATGTACCAACCACTCCCACTGCACCTTGCACCCATTCTCTGGTCTCCATTTGGTAACAGAAAGACCTAAGGGAACTATGTGATCCTTCTACCTGTGCACATGGAGAATTAGTTACTCGCCAGTGGGAAATAGGCTACTCACTGGTGCCTTGGCGAGAACCTGTGTTTTAGTACTGCACTGTTTACATCAGGCTTGTTCCAACCCCAGCACACCCCACCTGCTCTTTGGGTTGGTGCCCTGTTTGAGAAGACCTGGTGTGGAGCAAGGCTGATTTCCATCCCTCCTTGCTTGCCCCATCATGGGAGATGGGAGTGTTCCTGCTTTTGTGCCCTAGCTGTGCTGTGGAATGTGTAGGATTCATCAGTTTCCTGACTGAGCACCTCTGCCCCCACTCAGTGGGGATCTGTTAAGTTCTTACAGTATTGGAGCAATCCCGCCTTGAAATCTTGCATATTTTACAGCTGGAATTCTAATATGGTTACAATTCACCATCTTGAAGAGAACTTTAGTTTTTTAATGCTATTTTTCATTATTTATGTATATAGTGTTGATTTTTGTATCATGTCAACATTCTTTATTTTGTCTACATTTTTACTCATTTCATTGTTCCATTTGAACCAGTTGTAAAAATTGCCAGGTGGGTTCATTACATAATGAGTTATTGTGTTTTTTGTTTTGTTTTGTTTTTGTTTTGTTTTGTTTTTGGAGGTAGAGTCTCACTCTAGCCCAAGCTGACCTGGAACTCACTTTGTCATCTCAGGGTGGCCTCTAACTCATGGCAATCCTCCTACCTCTGCCTCCAGAGTGCTGGGATTAAAGGCATGCACCACCATGCCCAGCAATATTATGTTTAAAACATGTTTATTTTACATCTTTACATGGGCCATAATTGCTCTCTGTCACACACAGATATTATTTTCCAATTATGAAAGAAAATTCAATAGAAATATCCCAAATATAATAGACCTCCATACATTTAGAAAATACAACATTACTTTCTATTTAAAGATGCAAAGCCAGACCTTAGACCTACTTATGATAGGCATCAGGAAAGACAGGACTTCAGAGGCTGGAGAGATGGCTTAGCAGTTAAGAGGTTTGCCTGTAAAGCCAATGGATCCCAGTTCGAGTCTCCATATGCATGAGGGGGCACATATATCCAGAGTTCATTGTCAGTAGCTGGAGGCCCTAGCATGCCCATTTTCTCCCTCTTTCCCTCCCTCCCTGTCTTTCTGTCCTCTTTCTCTCTCTTTCAAATAAATAAATAAATTAAATAAAAAATAGAGGACTTCAAGCCAGGCGTGGTGGCGCACGCCTTTAATCCCAGCACTTGGGAGGCAGAGGTGGGAGGATTGTCAAGTTTGAGGCCACCCTGAGACTACAGAGTGAATTCCAGGTCAGCCCGGGCTAGAGTGAGACCCTACCTCGAAAAACAAAAACAAAAACAAACAAACAAACAAAAAAGGACTTCAAAAATCTCTCCTACCCATATAAAGAAACACTGAAGGATTCCTACATTGCTCTTGCATATGCAAATAAAATAAATAAAATAAAATGAAGAAAGAAAGGAAGAAAAAGGAAAAATCAGGTATCAGTTAGTGCTGTAGATAGCAAAAATGTTTGACACAAGAAAAACAGTATCTAAATTCCTTCAATAAATGGTTGGGTTTTAATTTCCATTATCTGCCTGTCATTAGGAAAATGAAGTTAAAAATAAACATAGAAACAATTTCAGAATATGAAACTCTTTACAGGGATAAAGATTTAGCCAGAATAAAAAATAAAGCAATAACCTAAATGAATGGAATATAAGAAATGGTTTCCTCTGAGATTCCTTACAGACAAAAATTACTAGCTACTTCAATACTCAGTGAAATTCACACCTGGAAATAATAATGATGTAATAAGTTCAAAACATTTTGTTTCTTTAATATTTCAAAATTAAAGCTGGGAGGATGCTGCACACTTGTAGTCATAGCATATAGAAACTTGAGGAAGCAGAATCATGAGCTTGTGACCACTGTATGTTACATAATGAAGAAAAAGGAAAATTTGGGGGCTAACAAAAGATTTCTATAAAGGTTAAAATGTGTTTGTAAGTGTAGGGATTTAAAAAGTAAAATAGGGTCTCACTCTATCTCAAACTGACCTGGAATTCACTATGTAGTTCTCAGGGTGGCCTCAAACTCACGGCGATCCTCCCACCTCTGCATGCCTAGTGCTGGGATTAAAGGCGTGTGCCACCATGCCCTGCTGAACTTAATTTTCTTACTTGAACTTGCCCAGGTAGGTGCAGCATGACAGAAGAGAGGTGGTAACAGAATATAAATGGATTAGTGCCTGGATTTAGAGCAAGGGCTTATTCAGAAAGTTCAAGACACCTGGTTCAATGTCGAGCACCAAATACAAACAGAAACTACAAAACAGATGGGAACTTACAACACTTAAAAACACTTTTATTGAGAATTTTTACAAATGTGTTGAACATATGATCGTAACCCACCCTTACCTTCTTTCCCTTTCCACTGAACCCCTTCTTCTTTCCAACTTGTCCCTTGTCTATTCACATGTCCTTTTCTTCCATCTCAGAATGTTGATGGGCTCTTCAGGTAATGACAAACATCTCTAGATTCTTTCTAGCCCCTCTTTCACAATGTTCCCCGGTGTCTTGAAGTTATAGTATAGATTTCCCATTTAATGGTGAGCACTCAACAGTCACAGATTGTCAGCACTTTGACCAGGTTTGAGCCTCCCCAATAGTCACCACCAATTGCATGAAGAAGAGTCTCTAGCCAAAGGCAAGAGAAATTGTTGATTTTGTTGTTGTTGTTGTGAGATAAGGTTTCATTAGGCTAGCCTCAAGCTCCCTCAGTACCTGAGCTTGACCTTTTAAACTGAATCATTTCTGATGGTCCTTTTTCAAAATGGGAACATTTTGTGGGGCAAGGGGGTTCGAAGTAGGGTCTCACTTTAGTCTAGGTTGTCCACAAACTCATGATAATCCTCCTACCTCTTCTTCCCAAATGCTGGGATTAAAGGTGTGCACCACCACACCCAGCTCTGTGTGCATTTTTAAATTTGAGATTAGAAAGCTTGCTTTCAATGGTTTTTAATTTTCTGTAGATTCTTGAGGCATTATTTTTTTCACCTTACTGAATAATGTCAAAAATAGAGTTAAGAGGAGACCCAGTTTATTTTTTTTAGTACATGAAAAAGATGTATCTAGGCTCACGAATATGGAAGGTATTTGGAGATAATTACTCAGGTGCATGAATCAATAAGTAATGGTTTCTAAGTGAAATGTAGTACTGTACTAAAAGTACACACACTGTGTGCCTGGCAAATGAAATGAATAGTTGAATGCACAAAGAGGGTTTTCAGATGTATGCAGTACTAAGTATCTCCATTGGCAAAATCACCACCTGCTGATTTAAAAATTATCCTGTTTTAAAACCAGAGCACATTACTTGTTTGTGAAGGTGAGATTTTGAAAAGAAAAGTCTAAAGTCTAAATTTAATCTTGGCTTCACTGGGCACATTTACATATTTCAGCAACATAATGACTATGAAATATAGTCATCCCTTCATATCAATTAGTTTTCCATTTATGGATTAAGCCAACTCTCAATCACATATATTTTAAATTTTTACATTTGTGCTGAGCATGTGTAGACACATTTTCTTGCCATTATTTCCTAAGTTGTACTTCACTGCAATTATTTACACAGGATAGATTACATGAGTAATGCAGAGCTTATTTAAAGTACATAGAAGAATGTGCCTACACTATATGCAAAATTTTGCACTTTATATAAGGGACTTGAGCATCTATGCAGTTTGTTATCCATGATGGTTTTGAAGCCAATCCCCAAAGACACCAAGGAGCTCCTTTCATGCAATATTCCTAGAATTTGGTGAAAGAGCTATGTAAAAGTATTTCCCACTTTGTAGGCTCATGGTTACTGTATAGATACATCTGATCATGTCAGTTTAAAATATCACAACTTGTAAATGCAGGTAATATTCATATCTTATCGAATATCACAGCTTAGGTGATTTTGCCTTACATGTGCTCCAAACATCAACACATACACATTCAGAACACTGGTGTCCTTCCACTGTCATTCATCACTGTGTTTTTGTTGAGTCCGAGCCTTTGTCTGAATAGACAGCAATGGCTTTCATGAGCCCTAGTGATTCTCTACTCTATGCTTCCCACAGAACCATAGTCTAGAACTTATGGAGCCATTCTCAGCTGTTTATGTGGGTCCTGGGGAACTGAAATAGTCTCAATCCCTCATGCTTGTGTAGCAAATATTCTCACCCACTGAGCCATCTCTCCCCAGGCCTAATAGAAGAGTTTTATGGCTTCTTATGTACTCACTAAACATTTTTAAAAGTATCCTATGCCCTTACACATCTCCACCCTTGAGCATGCCTAATTCACTGTCTTTTTCAAACTGGCATATTCATTGTCTATCTAAAGCCTGACTTACTTATGCCATTATTCTCATGAGTCTCATGTATTCATACACAAAACTCAGGATGACATGCACACTCAGTCAGCACATATATGCACTTCATTTTAATCCTTATAGTGAAAGCTCTGGTATTATGAAATGTAACTATGACAAAAATCCCTGGATTTGAAATTCACTACATCATTGTTAAATGTCTGTTTTGAAGAAGTAAAAATCACACAAGAAAGAGTGCATATTTATACTTGAATGTGCCATTGCTAAATCAGAGAGAAATTGTATTTTTAATATTTTTATGTAAACAAAGAAACACAAATTTGGACAATTGTTTTGCTCTTGGTGTTCATTTTCAAATTCTAAGGATAGTAAAATGATTTTTGGGATTCCAGCCTGCTAGGTCTGCAGTGCACTGAAAATGTGATTCATAGGGAAATTCTTTAGCAAGTGAAACACTAAGGGGAAACAATCTCTACTGGGCAGCCAGCCTGCTTTCTCGAGGACTCAGGGCTGCTTTAGTGTTTCTGTTTGGAAGTCCAGGATTAAAAAACACATGAGTGAATGAATGAAGGGATAAATTAATGATTGTTCAAAGCCAGAAAGTGTTTTTTGCTATCTTGGCTTTGCATGTGGTAGTAGAATTTTAACCCTGTTTATTATTTATTTATTTTGCATGTAAGGCAAGCACTCTACCATTGAGCTATATCCTCAGCTTGACTGTTCTGTTTATTTTGAGAATGAATCATACTAAACTGCTGATGATAGCCTTGAACTTGTGATTATCCTGCCTTAGTCTCCACCTCCAGACCTAGCCCAGGAAGGTTTTTAAATAGTTTTTTAAGCTGATATGCAGGTTGGAGAGATGGCTTAGAGATTAAGGTGCTTGTCTGTGAAGCCTAAGGACCCATGTTTCACTCTCCATATCCCACATAAGCCAGATGCACAAGGTTGCTGGGAACGGCATGCTCCAAAAAGCCTGAGTTGAGACCCAGTGCGTCACCTGATAAGAATCCGACCCCTTGGTCTCCTCTGGCTCATTCAACTTAAACAGAAAGGGGGAGATGCCGGGGATGACATGCTCCAAAAGGCCTGAGTTGAGACCCAGTGCGTCACTTGACACGGATCCGACCCGTGGTCTCCTCAGCTCATTTAGCTTGGCAAGGACATCTACTTCTTTCAGCTGTACAGTTCATGTGTGTTGCCTTGATCTTTCTGTTTTCTCTCCTTATCTTGGCTTGTTCTTTCTCTTCTGTGAATGATCTGCAGGCCAGTCATGACGCCCAGGAGTTAGACATACTGCCAGCTTCTGATGAGGCGATTTTGTGGAATAGTATTATGTAGACAATAGGAGATGTGTTCCCAGATCAAACAAAAAATGGAATAGAAAACAATGGGTTTATTACAACAACAATAACTGGTGAGAGCCCCCTCAGGCTACTCATGAGGGGCGTATATTTGATCCTAAAAGCTTGCTTCCTCCAGGTGGTCAATATCAGTGAAACCCTAAGAGTGGGAGAGTGAGACTTAGGATCTGGGACAGGAGAAACTACAGAGGAAAATGGGCTGATGAGTTAGGTTTTATTATTTAGCTCTTAGGGATTTGCGACCTTATGGCTGTTTATCCAAAAGATGAGAAAATACAACTTCATAAAGACTTGATTCAGGCATACACTTAGCAAATGCAAGTTGGATGTAATGATTAAGTTATAAAGTATTGCTTGCAGAAAGGAAAAGAAAGACTTCTGAGTAAACTATAATTGAATAATAGCACCTGTTGTAGCCAATCTGTCTCTCACCTTTGTTAACTTGCAACTGAAAACAGGATCAACATTTAACAAAGAATAAAAAAGAAACCATAAGGAACTAGTG
Source organism: Orientallactaga sibirica (assembly GCA_036365145.1). Taxonomy (NCBI): domain Eukaryota; kingdom Metazoa; phylum Chordata; class Mammalia; order Rodentia; family Dipodidae; genus Orientallactaga; species Orientallactaga sibirica. The sequence continues at coordinate 5,946,400 of JAEOAD010000083.1, forward strand.
CCCCATTATTTAAAAAAAAAAAATTGGTCAAGGTGTTTTTCAAAGGTGTTTTTCACAGTTAATGGTTAACAGTGTTTGCTCATAAAGATTGTAAGGATGGGGTTAACTTTCCTGGAAACATTATGTATTTGTAATTTTAAAGAAGATGTTTTTCACAACTAATGGTTAATAGTAAGTGCTTGCTCATAATGATTGTAAGGGATTGGGCTAACTTTCCTGGAAATATTATATACTTGTAATTTCAAAGATTATGCATGCGTGTCAAATTTGGACACAGTTTTGTTTTTGCCTTTTTCCTTTTGAATCCATTTCCTTGTATGAGAAAAATAAAAGACTGAGGTTTTGTGGCAGCAAGCAGCAGCACAGCAGAGAGAGAGCGATAGCACAGCAGAGCGAGAGAGCAGAGGGAGCAAACAAGAGCGAGCAAATGAGCGAGAGAAAAGCCAGAGAGCGTGTGAATGAAAGAGGAGAAAAAGAAAATGAAAAAGAAAAAGAAAAAGAGAGAGAGAGAGAATAAATGAGAGAGTGAGTGAGAAAAAGAGCAAATGAGTGAGTGAATGAGAGAATGAGTAAGAGAAAGAGAAGAAAAATGGCTTGCTGCTGAAGCCCAGCCTGTCAGCTTGTACCAACATGTCCTAAGTTTCGTTTCGTTTTCGCCTCTCCCGTTCATCCCAACTCCGTGGTCTCACCCCTTGTTGATGCTAGGGCCGGACCCCGGCACAAGGTGATGCAAGCTTGCAAGGTTCCTCATGCACACAAGTTGGTGCATGCATCTGGAGTTCAATAACAGTGGCTAGAGACCCTGACACACCAGTTCTTTCTATCTCTTTTTCTCACTGTCCTGCATTTAAAAAAAGGCCAGTCTAGGATGGAGAGATGGCTTACCAGTTAAGGCGTTTGCCTGCAAAGCCAAACGACCCAGGTTCGATTCTCCAGGACCCACGTTAGCCAGATACACAAGGTGGCACATGTGTCTGGAATTCATTTGCAGTGGCTGGAGGCCCTGGAGTGCCCAATTTCCCTCTCTCTCTCTCTCTCTCTCTCTCTCTTTCTCTCTGCCTCTTTCTCTCTTAAATAAATATATAAATATAAAAAATAAAAATTAAAAATTAAAAAAAGGCTAGTCTGTCAGTGTTGGGCTTGCCTCAAAAAAAAAAAAAAAAAAAAAAAAAACTGATATGCTTAGAAAAAGTAAAGGCTCCTTTAAATTAGATGACAGTATGTCCAATCCATAGAGATCCATTGAAATGATTAAAGTCTTGGCTATAGATTTGTCTATTAGTTTAAAATTTTAACCACTTAACTAGTTTTTTAAAATATCTCATTTATTTATTTGAAAGAGGGAGAGAAAGAGAATGGGCATTCCAGGGCATCAAGTCAGTACAAATGAACTCCAGATGCAAGTGCTACCTTGTACAACTGACCTACCAGAGTACTTGGGAATTGAACCTGGGTCCTTAGCTTCCTAGACAAGTGCCTTAACTGCTAAGCCATCACTCCAGCCCCCATTTAGCTGGTTTTAATTTGACCCAAATGAAAACTTAATGAAGAATATTTTAAAGTACTATGATTTCAAATCCCAATCCTACAAAAGGTGTGTTGTAGTTATCCTCTCATTGCTGGGAAAAAAAAAATAAATAAATTAAAAACAAACAAACAAACAAACAAACAAAAAACATTAGACCAAAAGCAGCTCATATAAGGAAAAGATTTACTTTAGCCTACAGTTTTTTTTTTTTTTTTTTTTTTTTTTTTTTTTTTTTTGGTTTTTCGAGGTAGGGTCTCACTCTGGCCCAGGCTGACCTGGAATTCACTATGTAGTCTCAGGGTCTCAGGGTTAGCCTACAGTTTTGAAGGAAAGTTTCATCATGGCAGGGAAAGCGTAGCACAGTAGAGCAGGGAACTGGCTCATGTCTTTCCATGCAGCTAGGTGGGAGCAGCAAGAAAGAGATGAGTTGGCTAATGGACCAATAAACCTCAAAGTGCAGCCCCAGTGATACACCTCCTCCAGCAAGGCTGCACCGAACAACTTGCCAAGAGCTGAAGACTTGAGTACTCAAACCACATGAGCCCCTAAGGGACATTCCATTCAAACTACCAACAGGAATAGCAAAGAAGTTACCTTTTGTCATGACATTTTATACCACTCTTATAATTTCACATGCACAGAATCCCTTAAGAAGCTTGGTGACTATGAAACTAGGTAACTATCACCTTTCTTGACAATCTGGTTGGTTGTATGGACATCAGGAAGTTCTGTGCTCACATAGCACATGGTTATTTCCATCATTTTCCGGTATGAAGGCTTTAATTGTTCCACAAGACCAGTTTGGTTTACTGCTCAAAAGTGGTTGCTAAAATTTTAGCCAACAAACATGGAGTTAAATGTAGAGAGCACAGACTGATGTCCTGATTTAGTGTTGTTTTCAATGAAACTCTTTGGAAATTCTTTCCTGTTTGCTTGTTCTTCCAAAGTGGGCTGCCCTGAGGCAAAAATGTGAAATGAGGTTAAGCCACTTTTAGCTTCTTCTGCTTTCCTAACTGTGTTTATGTAGGAGAAGGACTTTTTCAAATTAAGGATAGTTCTTGTTTTAAAATATGGCTATTTTCTTACTCTCAAGATACAATGTCAGGGAAATGGCCATCCATTTCACATTCATTCACTATTATATTTTATAGTATTTGCAAAGGATCTTTTAAAGTATATTTTTAAATATTTTTTATATATTTGTAAGCAGAGACAGAGAAGAGATATAGATAGAAAATGGAGATGTTATGGCCTCAAACCACTGCAAAAGAACTTCAGATGCATGTACCACTTTGTTCATCTGTTTTTACATGGGTACTGGGGAATCGAACCTGGGTCATTAGGCTTTGCAGGCAAGCACATTAGCTGCTGAGCCATCTCATCAGCCTGCAAAGGATCTTTATTAAGAAATGTTTGGATGTAAAAGTGTTAGAGAAAGTAGATACATGCTGCATGTTCCACATTCTTAGATAATTCCTCAGTGATGTGAGAGTTCCAAGGAGAGATGGCAGTACAATGCTCCTGTCCAGTTCAGAAGTTTGCAAATGGCCTCACATGCAGCTGAAGAAATCCTGAGATTACAAATCAAACTTTAAGGAAGTTAGAATATTGTGCATAACTTTTGAAAAAAAAAATCGTGGGGAAAGGAGATAGAATTTTCTGTGGAGAGAACTAATGATAATAAATCCAAAGAGTTCCTTATATACATAAAACATAGTTCTTCTGTTCAAGTGATGGCTGAAGCATCATGGACAGTGAATATGGAAGTCCAAGTTAATGGCCTGATTGTGATTGATAGCTATTTTTAACCAATCTTAATATTATTCACTTTATATGCAATAGAGAATTGGAAGACAGATGTTGGTCATTTAGCCCCAGTCACTTATGTAGTGCATTCTGGCACTAGACAAGCTACCTGTCTGGGGACTGACTCTGTTCCAGATTCCATCCAGGTCTCTCCATATTCTGTCCCAACAACATATGGTGTCTTCGGCAGTAGGGTCTTACCAATAACCTTTGGTGGGCCATCAAGTACTCTGACAGAAATTGGTCTTCTTTTGGGAAACATTGTAGGTCTCCCTGATCAACAACTCATTGTGGATGTTAACCACATGCTGGTATTGGGAGTTACAGGTCAGTGCCAAGGAAAAATAAGGAAGAAAAAGTACAGGTAATATGAAAGAGAAAGAGAGAAGAGAGAAAAGAGGGAGTGATAGAGAAACAGGAGAAGATTGAAGTTAGCCTTCATTATACCCTCTCCAGGACCCTGTGATTCAGGTATTCTCTCCAAGCACCTGATACAGGCTCGACCTTTTAGTATGTCCTTCAGGATATAGGATTTTATGGTACCATTTCCATTTGGGTCCAGGTGGAGGGAGGGGGGATGGGAGGGAGAGTAAGGGTGGGAGGGAAGAAAAGGGAGGGAGGGAACAAAAGGGTGGGAGGGAAGTTAAGGGTGGGGGGACACAAATAGGAAGCCAAAAGAAAATGGTACTATAAACTCCTATATTCTGAACAACAGGCTAAAACATTGATCCTTCAGCAGGCCCTGGGGAGGGAACACCTGAACCAGAGGGAACTGGAGAGAACATCATGAAGACCAACCTTCATTTTTTTCCTGTTTCTCTTTCTCTCTCTCTCTCTCTCTCTCTCTCTCTCTCTCTCTCTCTCTGTGTGTCTTCTCTCTATACTCACTTTCTCTTTTATATTACCTATGTTTTTCTTCCTTCATCTTCCTTGGCACTGACTTATAACTCCCAGTACCAGCACGGGGTTAACTTTCATGATGAGCTGTTGATCTGAGAGGCATACAAGATTTCTCAAAAAAGACAGATTTCTGTCAGAGTTCTTGTGACCCACCAAAAGTTAATGGTAAGACCCTCTGTCAAAGACAGCATATGTGGGTGAGACAAAACATGGAGAGACCTGGTCAGAATCTGGAAGAGAGTCAGTTCCCAGACAGCTAGTCTAGTGCCAGAGAGTGCTCCACAAGCCACTGGGAGAAAATGACTGACGTCTGTCCAAACAACTCGCTGTCTAAGCTACCCAGAAGGAAACAACCTGACGTAATGCTCAAACAAGTGCAGTAATGGCACACAGCCATGGTGGGTAACCAACTGCTCTTGATTTGGCTAATAGATCTACCAGTGGAATGGAACTCATTGCTGGAACTGGAAAATAAGTCAAAACCATGTACAAAAAAATGAGCCAAGTCTCCAAGATCAAGCTATCACCAAATGTAGGCTAGAAGAGGGCCTAAGCATATAAAATTCTCTCTAAAATAACTATGGTCATTCCATCTATCTAGTACCAACTTCTCTCTCTCTGTTGGAGTATTTCTTTACCTTTTTCAGATGGACAATGAACCTGAAGGGAGGATCAGCCTATCATACCTTACCAGGGCCCCAGCTGAAACCATAGAGTAATGCAGGGAAAGGGCAAGAGTACAGCTTTCTTGGTGAATAGGACACCAGAAAAAGATTGAGGGAGATAAACACAGAGAACATCCAACTCCTACTAAGCCAGATATCCAGAGACACAGAGGTTCCCAAAACCTCATCACTGAAGTAGAACTAAAATGATCCCGACGTGGCTCAGGGAAATTCACAGAAGAGGGGGCGGAAAGAGTGTTAGAGCCACGAGTTGGGGCATTATACACAGAGACTTGGCCTATACCCCATAACTCTTGACTACCCCCACAATGCATGACCCACATTCCCCATTGATGAGGGTCCCTTCTAAGGGGGGAGGATAGAGAGGAGGATAATGGAGTCACCAATATGTATGTAAAATTAGAATAATATAAATAATAAATAAATTATAAAAAAATAAAGACTGCCATAATCAGTGTTATTTTAAGTAAGAATTGGAATCGGAGAATGATAAGAAAATAAGGTAACAGTAGGTATTTTTATGCAAAATTACCTCTAATAATAAACATATAAAGCATTCTATTTAGGGCTAGTGAACTAGCTCAGCCTATATAGTGGCAGTTTGATAAATGTGAGGACCTGAGTTTGATCCTCAGTGTCCATGCAATGCTGAGCATGGTGTGCACATCTAATATCCTTGTACTGGGTAAACAAAGGCAGGGTGATCCCTGAAGCTCATTGACTTTCCAGCCTTGCCTCATTGGTGAGTTCCAAGCCAATGAAAGACACTGACTCAAAAAGATGTAAGCAGTATTTCTGAAAATGACACCTGAGGTTGTCCTCTGGCCTCCACACACCCCTGTACATGCACACTCATACATATGGACCAACACATATAGGAACATGTATATTCACACTGCATATATACATGAAAAGAGAAGAATGCTATTCAAAATTTTTATGTGTTTAATAAATGTCCACAACTGATGCATGAAATTCACATGAAGCATCATATCTGAAATGTGTGTGTGTGTGTGTGTGTGTGTGTGTGTGTGTGTGTGTTAGTAGTATAGAAAACACATGTTTTTTTATATTAGAATATTCTAATTTTATAAAACAACTCTTTTTTGGTCTGGATCAAAGGATTTAAAAGTTAAACTTAATTTTCAATCATATTGAGTTATTTGTCTATTTATGTATGGATGTTAATTTTCTTGTTTCCTCTTCATTTTAGGACCTTTGTATTAAGTATTATTTTTGCATTCATTCAGCATTAAATATATATTCTGTTTTCAGTGTTAACGTTATGTTCAGTAAGAAAATATAATTACTGCCATTATGGCCTTTGCACTTCACTATATCTTTGACCAAAATTGTTTGTGCAGATTCATGCCATAGAAAGCACAAATACACCCTGCAGAGTGTGGGAATGTCCAGCCTGAAGAAGATGATCACAAATGATGTTCTCGTATGTGCGTACATGCATTCTCATATGTGCTTTGTCAATGTGTGCCTTTTTACTTCCTTGGAATTCGTCACTCTTTCTTTTATATCTACAAAATAGTCACATTTGGTCTTTAAGTGATAATGATATGAAAGGAGGATAGTGTACTCACAATGGCTAACCTGATCCAGAAAAATCCCTTAGTGAACAAAATCTATTATTTGGTGCAGTGTTTTTTTTTTTTTTTTTTTTTTTACATTTACATCTTGCTTTCCAAATTTATTACAAAAGCATATAAGGCCTCTTAAACACCTTCTGTAAATATTAGAGAATCACCTAAGTATATGTGTGAATCCTTCCAACATTTGTGTGTGTGTGCCTGTGCACACACTCTATGCACATGTATTTGCCTATGCAGTGCTCTGTGCACACACCTGCAGTGGCTACAGCAGAATATGGGATATCTTGCTCCACCACTCTTCCATCTGTTCTGATTAAAGCTGGAGTCTCTTAATGAGCCAAGTGCAAGTCTAAGGTCTCTGAACCCTTACAGGACTGGGGATACATACAAGTATAGCCATGGTCATCTGTTTCTGTGAGTCTTGAGGATCATACTTGAGCATGCACACATGAAGTACTCTGAACTACTGAGTCAACTATCCAGCCTCCATCCAACATTTCACTTTCAAAGTAAGTAGGTAGAAGAAGCTCTCTCCCTCCCTCAATATTAAAGTACATATTCTGTCAGTATCATTTATATCCATTATGTAGTCTTTACAACAGCCTTGGGAATACGTGGAAGAATGGACTTGCTGTATCATACCTCTGATTTTGTACATCATTTGATCAATCTGGTTTGCAATTTGGATTCACATTCTTCATAATAACCTGTGAAATATATTCATACTGCAGATTTTATGGGAAACATAAATAAGATGCAGGGACCTACAGAGCTCACCTAGTATCACTTAGTGGTCAGACATTAGTTGGTATTTATACCTCTTAGATACTTCTTGCTCTCATTCTTTACAATTCATTCAGTTCTACATATTGTTTCACTCCTATTTTATGTGCCTATGACATGACATACATTGTTTTGGCTATAAGGATATACCAGGGAAGCAGAAAAATAGACAACGAAAATAAGTCATTGTGGGGACAATATATTCAATGTTTTATTACTTTATAGTTTGCATCTGCAATCACCTTGCTAGAGGCAAGGTCACTGGGGGCTGGTCTTAAGGTGTGGTGATGGTTTGAGATTCCATTGTAAAGATATGCAAATGTGCCTAGCAGGAGTTCCTGAAGTGTGCTGTGTGACCTTTGGCTGTAGTTTTACTCTGTGTGCTGTGGTGGCTGGTTTTTCTCTCTGCTTGGTCCTGTGGAGAGCAGGCCGCTTCTCTTGCCATTATGGAACTTCCCTGGATCTGTAAGTTTCAATAAATAATATCCCTTCCTCCATAACTGTGCCCGGTCTGGAAGTTCATCTCAGCGAACCTGAAGCTGTTCTACATAAAGTTACCGAGGAGTTTGAGATGAACCAGATCGTGTGGATATTCGTCTTTTGGAATTTGTTTTGGAGGAATGGGCATGGACTTGGTGCTTGCAACTGAAGATGCCTTCTGGAGTGGTAAGCCAAGTTTTATGGACTATTCTGATGAGAGTTTGAGAATGTATTGAACTTCGAGGCTTGGCTTATGAGCTTTCTTAAGGGGAAGGAAAGACTGCAGAGGACTTGTTGCAGCTAAAAATAAGGGATGGCTACGTTCCGCTATCCAGGCCCAGAAAGTTTGATCAAGGTTAAATTTGTAATGGACTGATCTGAAGATATTGGACTGAGATTTTAAGATTTTAAGTTGGAAAACCTCAAGCAAGGTAAAAGCAGAGGCACTGAGACCGGTTTTAGGTTACTGGAGCTGCTATTGTCAACGCATTAGCAATCTTAAGGAAGGTGGAAGGAAGGTGGCCTGACTTGATTTACATTAAAACAATGGAGAGGATGCCTGAGGAAAGACTGTTAAAAATGCAAATTCTTGGAAAGAGCTGACTGGAGAAGGAACCTGCTGTTCAAGGCTGTGGTTTATTTCATCCCTGGATTAAGAATATGGCTGTGTCCTGCACACCTGGTATTAGTTTTGGAAGCATGAAAAATGCATGGAGTGGTCATGAGTTGCACATGGTTCCATGCTGAGATGCAGCATGAAGGCAGGGCATGAAGACCCTCAGGAATAGGCTGAAAGAGCCTTTGGAAGATGGACTGTGGTTTGCATGGAGACCTAAAGTTGTTTTGGATATACCAGGACTGTGCAAAAGGACTACCATGGAGTGCAGTGTTGGCATGACCTTGCCCAGCTGGAGGGGCGGAATTGGTAAACATGGAGACTGTTAGTTATGGTTATATTGAACTTGAACTGCAGAAGTTTGATGACTGCTGATGGTGGGCTATGCCTTATACCAGTTAAAATGTTTACTCTGTGCCTTTACATGTTGAAAGTATTTAACTTGTTTGCTTTTATAGGACTCACTATCTTAAGTTGATCAAGACTGTGAGAACCTTTGAAATTGGACTGAGTACAATTTACAATGTGTGATAGTTATAAATCTACTGGGGGCCAGGAGCTTAGACCTTAGTTTGAATATATGTCCCCAATATATTCAATGTTTTATTACTTTATAGTTTGCATCTGCAATCACCTAGAGTCAAGGTCACTGGGGCTGGTCTTAAGGTGTGGTGATGGTTTGAGATTCCATTGTAAAGATATGCAAATGTGCCTAGCAGGAGTTCCTGAAGTGTGCTGTGTGACCTTTTGGCTGTAGTTTTACTCTGTGTGCTGTGGTGGCTGGTTGGCTTTTCTCTCTGCTTGGTCCTGTGGAGAGCAGGTCCTTGCCATTATGGAACTTCCCTGGATCTGTAAGTTTCAATTTTATTTTCCATAACTGTGCCCGGTCTTAAGTTCATCTCAGCGAACCTGAAGCTGTCTTACAGTCATCTATATTATATATAATATATTAAATATATATTAAAATATAATATACATTAAAACATATGTTCCTTTATATTAGAATATATGGTGCATATGTATGTAATTTCTATGTGATTGTAAATATTATAGAGAAATCTATACTGAGAACAAAAAACTACTTTGGTTACCTTAAGGGAAAAGTATATTATTATTTATATGAAGAATATGGGGGGGATGAATGAAGAAGCGTGAAGGCTCTTTGGCACAGAGCATAGAACAAACATGTGATTTTATCTTAGACCTTATGTGCAAGCTTGGATCATTCATGTCTTTACCTGGTCATCAACTGGTTTCAAATTAATTCCACTACTCAATTTATACTGTGACCCAAACTCTGTGTCTTCAATGATTCTTTTCCTCTTGTCCCCTACCCTTCTTAGTTTTTATTTTTCTGGACTGCTTTTAACTTCCCTTGAACAAAAACTTTCTACCCTGCACAAATGCATATTTTAGTCACACGTACAAATTATGATGAAAGCTTAAAAAAATAAAATAAAGAGAGGATGCATTTTAAAAATTATTCTATAAGGCTCTTACCTGATTACCTTTCTAACAGGCCCTTTTGGATGTTGAAAATATGCTAATTTTCATTGCAGATATACTGTGTATGTTTGCAAAAACATAGCAGTATGTTCAGCTGTGATGGGAGGAAATATTTTGATAGATACCAGCTTTTTCAACCTAATTACACAGACAAAACTAATTTTACCCATCAGCCATGCATAAGTTCATTGCTATTTCTAACACTTTTGCAAACTTAAATTTATTTTTTGACACACATCCCTCCCTTCCCCAGATCACTCATTAAAATTTGCTTTGCTAAAAACAGGAAAAATGAAACGTATTTTAAACTTGCTTTTAATAGCATTCATCATCACTATCAATTTTGAATGCCTACTATGTGCTAAGTACAATGACAGACATTTCTTACATCATAGTCCATACCCATACTAATATAAAAAAATCTTTTAAAAGTAAATAAATATCTCAAATTGAGAGGGAGAAATTGGAATGCAATATCTTAAGTAGTTTATTAGATTGCCTAAGTCCATTTAATTACATACAGCCACTTTGAAATTGCACAAAAAGAAATTGATTTATCCTATAAAAGAGGGGTCAACCAATTTATTGAATCCATTCTTTTAAAAATGACTTGCTGAAAATATGTTAATTGAATATTCTTTTCATGCATGACTGTGGTGGTTTGAGTTAGGTATCTCCTATAAACTTATGTATTTTGAATGCACTGTCCCTAGCTGATGGCAAATTTGGAGGTAGAACTTTGCTGGAAGAGGTATGTTGCTGGGGGACAGACTTTGGGGTGTTATAGCCAGCTCCCTTTAGCTAGAGTTCGGCTCACTCTTTTGCTGTTGTTTTGCAGATAATATTAATCAAAAATCCCTGAGGCTATGGGGGACATACATTAACATTCAACACACCACATGCTGTTTCCACCTGCTGTGTCAGAGATAGTGCCCATCCTCTAGTCATGCCATCTTTTCCTTGCCATTATGAAGGTTCTTCTCAATGCTATATGCCAAACTAAACAGCTTTCCTCCTATTACCCGCTTGTGCCAGCAATGAAAAGTAACTACAACAATAACTGTATCTAGAAAATGAAAATGGTAAAAAATTTTAAAGAATTTCAAAGAATGGTGAGATAATGGAATTGGAAAGAACTCAGAAGTGTATTGGATTTTCAGGACATATGGTGCTAATCATATCCAAGATACGTCAAAAAAAGAGGGGGCTGAAGAGATGGTTCAGCAGTTAAGGCACTTGGCACTTGCCTGCAAAGACTGAGGACCCAGGTTCAATTCCTCAGTACCGATGGACAGCCAGATGCACTAGGTGGAACATATGTCTGGAGTTCATTTGTAGTGGCTATACCCTGACATGCCCATTCTCTCTCTCTCTCTGTATGTAATAAATAAATAAATAAATAATATTTTTAAGGGAGGAAATATTTTCAGCCTGATTAATATGTAATATTGGACAGTGTGACTTGAATATATCTACCTATTGAGATTTTCCATGTGCTATGAAATTTAATTGCTAAATGAGAGACAAATGACTAGCCTGTAAAATAACAGTAATACTACTAATTAGAAGAGATGAGGTTAGACAGGCGTGGGAAGTGCTGTTTCATATTCCTGACTGTCTTCAGTGATTCATATATGTATCAGCTGTCTAATGACTCCAGTCAGCCTTGCAATGATGAAGTATATTCTGTTTATTTCCCCTAAGATTCTAAAAATATATTTGAATATGGAATTTTGTTCAATGCTTCATTTTTTAAATCCTTAGCTCAACTAAAGTAACATTTTCTGGTGAAAACATTCTATATTACTAAACTATTCCTATAGACCATTTTAAAATGTTGTAGTGATTGCATACAGCAGGGATGCCATAGATCATTTATTTTCTAATATCATATTTAAGTAATGTCACAGTGGACCTGTGCATTTATATATTTTCATTTATTTTTTGCCTGTGTGTGTGTGTGTGTGTGTGTGTGTGTGTGTGGTGAGATGTAGTGTGTGTGTGCATATTATGGACCTGTGTGTGCTGCAGTCTGTGCCCCTTGAGTAGGTGAGCAGAGGCTGGAGAACATCAGGTGTCCTTTTCATCACTCTTCTGGGTTTATTTATTTATTTTTTTCCTAACAAAGTCTCTGATCCTGGATCTTCTAATTTTGGAGAGATTGACCAGCGAACCTTAGAAACTCTCCTATATTCACTTCCCACAGAACAAGGTTTACATGTATGAATGGCCACACCTCATTGTTTATGTGGGTGCTAGGGATCTAGCAGAGGCCTTCTTAGGCCCTTGCAGGCGCCCATGCTTCCACAGTAAGCACTTGCACCTGCTGAGCCATTTCTCCAGTCTCTTATCCTCTGCATTTATATAAAGCTTGCTCCCCCTAACATTGTTAAAAGTCAAAAAAAAGTCTCATTATATCACCTATTAATAATTTATTGAGGTAAGCGAGACATTACTAGTTGCAACCACTATCATAGTTAACAGTTGATAGTAGAAGCTTTGGTTGATGTGCAATTCCTATATCTAAAGTGTTTTACTAATAATTTTAGCTTTCAAGCCTTTCTTGCAAACAGTTCCGTGAATTTGATATGTGATGTCTATGTGTTGAATGAGTGGGGTTTCGTAGCATATCTCCTGCAGTTTCAGTCTGTGTTCCGTTAGTCAAGTAAGATCAGTATAGAATGATTTTATTGCTGTGTATAAGAGCTAGTCAGGAGTCTTCATCGAGCAAGTGTTGTCAAAGCTGTGATAACAATGCAAACCTGGAACCATTTATGTTTCCACTGTGACACTACTTTGGGGTCATTGTTTTGTGTGCCTTTAGGGCATTCTTATTTAAATAAGATGGAATGTGGAATGGTCTTCCTTCCAGCTTTGTGACTTTATTCACTGGTTATTTTAATGTTTATGAGAAAAAGGACACATTTCTTTAAAAACATCATTTTTCTAGTTACAAGTGTATAACACAATTAATTTTAAAGATCAAATGTTAAGTCTATATTGTATATAATTGATTATTGTTTTGTATGTAATTACTAATAATTTTTTCTTAATAACTTCTAAAGTTTATATTTTTGCATGTGAAATGACTAAATAAATCTAATTTTTACCACAGTGTGGGTCAATTTTAGCTCAAATAAATCAAATTATTTCTGCTCTGCATTACAAACTTAAAAAATATTTTTTTCTTGTGATTACTAGGTCTATACTCTTCTTTTAATGGTGCAGTATGTCAGCACTTTTGTAATGCTCCAAATGTACGATCTTTGAGGTTTCTCACAGTGGGTGCAACACCAGGTGTCTATTTCTAGAGCTGCTCTCCGTCAACTGCCTCCAACACACACTGGGGTTATAGAGATTATTAAATTTTAGCAATGGAAAATATATATAAAACCAACACAATAATTTAAGAGCCTTGCCCCCACCTTTCTGAAAGAGCTGCCTTTACAAATGAAAATGTAGCAAATTCTTAGATTTGGATGGATTCTTCTTATTATTAGTTCCTCCTGGGTATTATCTTCTCTGACCGATGACCCACCTTTTTGTGAAAATCTCCAGTATCTTAAATGTATAGAAAACATCTTCTATCCACTGGAGATTATATATATGTGTGTGTGTGTGTGTGTGTGTGTGTGTGTGTGTGTGTGTGTTAAGCAGAAATTTCTTCATTTAGAACCTGTGATGGGGATTTTCAGTCTTGCATTATTCTTAAATCAAAATGTAGCTGTGAGCATTTCTTAAGAAAATCAATGCTTCTAAAAACATAAATGATTCATTTAATTGCAGGTAGTGCATCATTTTTTCCAGTATAGGATAGGCTCTGACCTTTCATATATCTATACTTTTCCCCATGTTGTTAGCCTGGGCTGAAATGCCCACTGTTTCCCTACACCCGGACCCTGCACTTATTTTAAATGTGTACTCATCCTTTAGAAACCTCCTAACTCATTCCACTTCTGGTACACCTTGCTAATTATTCATTAAATTCTTACTCTTTATCACTTCTTTCCTGGAACACAGAAAACCATCTATTTGCCATTGAAAATTTTAAAAAAAAATCTATGACAAAATAGTTGCTTCTTAATTATTTGTTTGTATAGAAATAAAATCTCTAGAAATTATCAAGGAGGTCCAAACCACACTGGATAGCTATGCTGATGCTCTTACCTGTATCTTGTTACTTTCACAGAGCCAAACTTGCAAATTCTGCAAGTTGTGACTCAATCAAGGAAAGTAATAAAATAGAAAAAAAAAGCATAGTTGATCTAAAAACATTCAGGATTATATATGAAAAGTGCTGTCAATTCAAGCATGTGGAAGATATTTTTATTATGAGATGGGACTGGGGCTATACTATTATATCAAATATGAAGAGGAAAGGCTATGTTTTATATGATAGCCATTGTTCTGTCCTGACTAATTTGAATTAAATTATATATTTACAATACCTATACACTACCTGGCCTTAATCCACTCATCTAGCCCTAGCCTTAGCCCTACCCCTACCCCTAGCCCTAGTCCTTGTCCATCTGTAGACCTGGTCCTAATCCTAATCCTAAACCTGGCCTAAACACTAACCCTAGCCCTAGAACTAGCTCTGACACTATCCTAACCTCAGACCTGGCCCTAGCCATAGCCCTGACCCTAGCCCTAGTTTGCTTCCGTACTATATTGCTGCTTTCTTCACTATCTATATTAGTCTTGTATTCCTTGCTTTTAGAACTCCTATGTAATCATTAATCACATAAATAGGCTAATTCTTTAAAAATTCTGCTTTGCTTTTGAGAAGGGTCTCACTATATAGCCCAGGCTGACCCTGAACATGGGAACCTCCTGCCTCTGCCTCTGAAAGCTGGAATCACAATCCTGTGTCACCATGTCTGGTTAGGAAAAAAGTGAACATGCTGAACTCATATGGAAGAACATATATTTAGTATACATCAACAAAGGGCTTTGTCCTCAATGTAAGGATAGGGAATAAACCTAGCTGCCTTCTTCAGGGTAATACAGTAGTTCCTTACTTTTCATGCCATATAGAGTTCAACGTGGGCCAGGGCATACTTTGTAGGCCTTCAGTTAATGCCAGAATTTTGTGTTCTGCAGAACACTTTCTAAATTCCTAGAGTGGGGTTTTAGGTTCTACTATTTGTAAAACAAGAACAACAGTTAATAAGTGAAGGAACTTTGCATGAGCATTCTGAAAATATGCATTTGTTTTTCAGAAATGTGGTAGGAATTCTCTTTACTTTTTCCAGCCTTCCTATTTATCACTCCGCAGTTTCTTCACATGGTTCTTTTCTTGGGTCCTTAAATGTCTTCCACTTAGACCTTCTTACTCTAGCCTCTTGCTTCCACATGGCATTGTTTCTTTCTTACCTATCTATAGTACTCTTTTCTTCTTTGCTTGTTTAAGTCTTATGAAGTCATTATCCATGTTTTCTCATATGTCATTTCTCTGAGGAATTTATTAAGGTTCTTAAATAATGCTTGGATTAATTGATCATTTCTGGTTTCCTGAGTCAGGGTGTCAGATTGTAGGCTGGCCTTGAACTAGCTACCATAGGATTACTTTGAACTCTGCATATTTCTGCCTCCACCACCAGAATGTTAGAAGTACAGGCATGTACTGCCATGTTTGGCCAGTTTTCATTCATACAACTCTTCTTGAAATGCACTTTTCCCACCAATACTTTCCTTTGTAATTATTTTTTATAGCCATTCCTGTCTAATAATTTTTGAACTTTTAATCTAGATTTTTAAGAATTTTAGTGTAGACCCAAAAGTCCATGTGAAAAATAGCTGTTGCAAAGCACTTGGTCAACCACCAGAACTTGCTAATATGATTCGGTTGCTAAAGACACCATAGGCTGTAGTCTCAGAACTTTGAGAAATCAATATGAAACTCAGATGGAAACCTTCTCCCTGCCAACTAGTTGTCATGGGACTGAAAAGCACTATGTGAGGTTCACCAACTATATAAACAAGCTATCAATCATGCAAGCTACAAAATCAACCAGCCAGGCAAGATGTACCCACTGGCGCTATAGTGGCACAAAAGTTACGGGAGTAATCAAATGCTCTCTGATTGGATATCAGTCCCACTGAGTGGGAGGAACTTATGCCCCATACTGACAACCAAGGGAAAAGCCTGTGGCATGGAAGGTCATAGATCCTAAAGGAAAACATCCACCGTTCTTTGACTAAATTGAGAGGTCATGCCCATGAAAAAGACTTCTAAATGTATATGCTGATCCCCTTTGATTAACATGCTCTCATTCTGGGTTAGAGATCATATTTTATAGATAGCAGTGAATACCAAGGAGACTCAAGACCCATAAAAATGATAAGAAGAGAAAGCCTAGAGTCTAGCACTGGACCAGTCATCTCTATCACACACACCAAGATTCAGGAAATGTTGCAGAGGAAGTGGTGGATTAAGTATTATTGCTGTATCCACTGGCTGACATAGACTCTTCTCTGTGGATATGGCTCAAGGAACTTAGAGGTTGAAATGGTAAAAAAAAAAAAAAAAAAAAAAAAAAAAAAAGTAGGAGCCACAGGGTGGGAATGCATAGTTTAAGTTTAAGAGTTTAAGGCGTTGTTCTCCAGACACAAACTTACTGGTCCATTAATGACTGTGATTAACAAGGCTCCCACTAAGGAGGGTTGCAAGTAAAATGGGGGTGGCAGAAAAGGGACAAAAGAGGACAATCTGATTGGAATATGACCAATTTGCAGTATGTTCATATAATAAAGTTCCCAATTAATATTTTTTTAAAGTTGTTCTTTTTAACTGAGAATTGAGTGAAGAAAGCAAAACAAAAACACTCCCAGCTACAGATGAGATTTTTTTCAGAAGACTTAGGGGTTCATAATCTGTTCTATGAGTATTCACTCTTTAAAGGGACCTTTAGTGAGCAGTCTTTTAAAGAACCACTTATTTAAATTTTAGCAATAAAAATGTGTCTCTGATTAGTTAAATTTACGTAGGAAAAACTGAGAGGGGTATTTAATTCAAATTTTTGATATCATATTACATGAGTAATTTAAGTAAATATTATCAGTTTTCATTTGTTTGCTTGCTCAGACTATTTCAGCACCTGATAGCAGCAGCCTATTTTCATTCAGAAAGAGCCAAGGGTTCTTTCTTTCTAAAATCACAAGTTCACTTCTTACTTCTTCCTGTAGAAGTACATTGTCTGCATGTGATTATTACTTCATGCCCCTAATTTCATCACTTTACCTTTGATAGTAAGCATATGCAAACACTCAAGTCACTTAAAAATAAAAACTTGCAGTTCAATGCAGATAAAGCCACATGGAAAGTGTTTCTTAAAGATTGTCAGTCAGCCCCCAATGTCTTCCTATCTTAATCTAATAGTGCATAACACAGGCAAGATCTGTCAGTGAAGCAGGGAAAAAGAACCACTCTGCTTATAACCACAGTGCATGCTATTAAAGCAATGCAGGAGCAGGATGCCAAGAAAAGGCCTCGTGCAAGAAGTTCTAGGTACAAACTACTCATATTCTAGGGTCTCCTGGCAAACCAGTCTTAAGTGTTTCCAACACAAAATGTTGATAATTATGTGAAGCAATGCATCTGTGAACTAATAAACTACAATTCCAACTTACACTGAATTTCTGTTAGTCCTGGAAGGCCCAATAGCAGGGTAGACAAAGAAAACTTTGAATATGGAAACCTTTCCATAAGATGAAAAGTAAAATGGCCAATTCTATGAGTTATGACATCATACTGAAGTTCTGTTTGCAATTTACTGCTTACTGACTATATGGCTGTGAAAGAACATGTAGTCATTCTGAACTGGACTTTCACATCTATGAAAAGGAGACAACAAGGAAACCTAGTAGAGCTGTCACGTGACATATGTAATATAGCACAATTCTTGCCCTATAGTTAAGGTGAGTGTTGCTTGAGCACATGTTAAATGCTGGGTTGTATATGAAATAACACACAGAACTGAACACATTCTTTTGTTTCAAGGGATAGAATTCATCCATATTATCAGGCTATATGGTCTTATGCCTGTGCCTCACTTTTAAAACACTTTTTTTTTTTTTTTGGTTTTTTGAGGTAGGGTCTCACTCCAGCCAAGGATGACCTGGAATTCACTATGTAGTCTCAGGCTGGCCTCAAACTCAGGGTGATCCTCCTACCTCTGCCTCCCCAGTGCGGGGATTAAAGGCGTGCACCACCACGCCTGGCTAACACTTTGTTTTTATTTATTTATTTTTTATTTTTGGAGAGAGACACAGAGAGAGACAGATAGAGAGGGAGAGGGAGACAGATAGAGAATGGGTGCGCCAGCCATCTCTCAGCTGCTGAGAATGAAATCCAGATGCGTGTGCCCCCCTTGTGGTCAAGTGCAGCATTGCACCCTTGCGTCACTTTGCCGCTGGCTAAACATGGGACCTGGAGATTGGAACCGGCTTCTTAGGCTTAGCAGGCAGGCGCCTTAACCGCTAAGCCATTTCTCCAGCCCAACACTTTGGTTTTTAAGACTAAATGAGATCAAGCTTATGTAATGTAGCAGTGTTAAAATTGAAACGTGAATTTCTAGCCCATGCTTTTAGTTTATGCTTTACATTATGATCCACTTTCCTTCATATATCTTTATCATACCATGACTCTGTTCATTTGTTGACTTTTGTTTTTCTATCTTAACATTTTGCTAGGTAAATATAATGTGGAGAACTTTAGGCCTCACAAAATTTCTGGTATGGAGACCACTGACAGTCAATAAAATGATGCTTTCAATTCATTTTGCATCTTTGAGATAAATATTCAGTGAGTCCTTCCTGGGAGAAGCTGTTCTGCAAATTGTTCATTTTATGATGCTATCAAGTAAGCTCTCTCAGAAAATTAATGGTTACTATCATGATTTTCAGACTCTCTGTTTTAGAGAACTCAGTTCAATTATTATTGAATAATTTACAAAGTATTCATTTTAAAACATTGCAGGTTATTAAACTATTATTTGAGATAGCTTGTTGTCTATGAATAGAAGTTCTACTTTATGGAGTTCATATGAAAACTAACCTCCATTGTTTTAAGTAGCCTTGATAACATCAGTAATAGCATAGTTTATTTTCTTTTGTATCATAATACTTAAGGAAAGCATGAATACAACAGTAATTGCAAAGGAGAAGAAAATGGAATAGGAATAATAATTATGAATGGTTTCAAAAAGTTTGAAATAGATGAGGAGCTGAATGTCTATTTCTGAAAGTATAAGATTACACAGGGTTTTTATGTTATATTTTATATTATTATTTTCAATAAAATGATGTAATGAAACATTAAAGAAAACATTCTACAATATCTTACATGAAATATCTTTTACTAGACTTGTTGCTCTCACATCTTACTTCCTTTTGTTAGTTTCTACTGGATCCTAGCCCATGTCCCAAAGAAAACAGGACCAGGTGGACATAAGTACATCACTTGATCTCTATCCTTTCCTAGGCAACCTCCTAGCTAATAAGGAGTCAGTGCATTATGGACAGTGCATCTCTAATGTGACTTTTATCATTGCAGTTCATTTTGGAGCATCAGAATCCAGGGACTAAGAGCAGTAATAATAAAAAGCATGGCAAAGACAAGGACACAAGTACAGACATTAGTGAAGGAGGAGAAAGCATGTGATTCCTTTGACACAAGCAAGCCGGTTTTAAGGCTATCAATTCTCAATCTCAGCCTCTAGAATTTTAAACACACCAAGTATCTTTTTCAGATAAAAAGCAATAACCACTTCCACCAGCCCAGTGGCAAGAATTTGAAGCCACTCAGACTATGTACAGAAAAAAAATTTAAGTAACAAAATTCAGTTCACAAACTGTCCCATAGATGAAAGAACCATTATAGGTTTATCCTGGTCATGTTTATTCAATATAACACTACTAATGTACAAATTGTACAGTAAACTAACCTCAGAGAAAATAATATAAATAAAATTATATTATAAAAATCATATAAATAAAAATTGTTCCCAAACAACATAAAATTCTTTTTTAAATTTGATCGTAAAGCAATTTATTAAACATACTCATTAATATTTATTTTTAAGAATAGTTAAATTGAAATAGTTTAGTAGCTACTTCCTGAATGAGCCCAGCAGATTTCTTTCTGTTTTACACTATATTTATATGAAAAATGCTTACTATGTAGTCATAGTACTCAGATTATTGCATTTATTTTTGTTAGGCATGAACAATGACAATAATAATATGACATTTTTCTTTTCATTAAAGTCTATAAAATTGTGTAACCAGAGAACTTCATGGAATAAAGTGATGGGAATTTTTTCTTTCTCATGTGTTTCTTTTAATGTTCCTTAAAAGTGTCCAGTAAGCTCCCATGCTGTATTTTTATCTCCCATTGACATACTAACATAGATCTTTACAAGTGTTAGAAGCAACATCTGACATTTCAAACAGGTCAGTGAACATATTTATTCTTTCCAAATAAATGATAGTAAAGATTTTGTCAACAAAAACAGAAGAAGGAGGAGGAGGAGAAAAAGGAGGTGAGGTAGGGTAGCCAGAAAGGTGACATGCACAAAAGACTCCAAATAGATCAAAAGAATATGCCTGCACTCTAATGATGCCCCGCCATGTTATGCTTACACTACAATGAACAGCCATTTAAACATAATTTGATGTAACCAAGTGAGAGAATTTTTTACAAAGAGTTCAAGATTGATATTATGCTCAGCTCCAAAGAAAGGTGATGAATGGAAGATAATAGAGAGATACGTTTAGGGCATCCAACTAAATGAGAGCAACAAGTGTGACCAAATGCCTAGCTCCTTAACCTTTGAAAAAAAAAAAATAAGCTTGGTGGATTAACTTTCTATTACTACAACAAAGTAGCTGAGATATTGAACTTGTATGATACGAGGTTTGGTTTAGATTCACTTTCAGAGGTTCTGGCCTGTGATCGGGTGGACGCATTCTTTTGTGCTTGTGATTTTGGGCGCTTGACTGCCATCGTGGGGGACGTACATGCTAGAGCAAAGTGTTCTCCCGTGACAGGAAAGCTAAGGGTAAAAGAAACGCTACAGGTCTCACGTACCCTTTGAAATCTTACCATTCAAAAGCTGAGGAACTCCTGCTGCGTCCTACCTCCTTAGAGTTCCCTGCATCCCAATAGTATCAATCAGAAGCCAAGCTTTTCACACACACACATACACACACACACACACACACACACACACACACACACACACGATGATCCTTTCTGGCAGATTCAATACCCAATCTAGAGTGTCTGGAAATTAGAGACATTTGCACATTGGACAGCTAAATACGGATAAAGAGTTCAAGGAAGAAACTTACTAAGCAGTGAGGAGAGTCATTGATACTGCTGTGTCACAAAGTCCAGCTCAGATGCTCCTTGCAGCACTTTTACTTATTTTTTTTTTCTCATCTGACGAATGAAATGGTTAAAGTAAATGTTAGGGTTAAAGCTAAAATGGTGATGTTAGAAACACTAGAGAATAAAAGGGCTTCCAACAGGATGAGAGATAGCCAAGTTGATCTTGTATGAAGGAGAACAAGCCTCTGAGAAAACCAACAAAGCTGGTTTCAGCAGGCTCTCGATGGCTCCATGAAGCCCCTGTGCTCCTATCCTTAATTGTGTTTTGTTTCTTCTTTACAAAGCTTGCAGGCATATGCTGACAAAGAGGAAAGTGTCCCAGCTTCCTGATGGGAAAGGAGACACATGGAGACCTCCTGAGGTTTGATAAATGGGCCAGAACTACACTTCCCCATATCTCATTCAAGTCATTTTAAAGATCACCTTAACTCTCTAGCCAAAAATCCTTACAAATCCCAAAACAAAGAAACTCATTGTCAACTATTTTCAGGAACTCTGTCTTCTGATCCAAACTACTTTTTGTTTTAACTTTTGCTGCTTTCAGTTTTTGATAAACTTAATGTGAGATTTTCCTCTAAATTTGGTTTCTCTGTATAACTAAAAGTTTTTCCTTCAATGCTCATCCATCTTATCAGTGAGGTTGAGTCTTGAATTTGTGAGACAAAGAACTTGGAGTCCTTGACATAGCATAGCTTTGATGGACCTCTGAGAGTCTGTCATCCTAGTTCTTGAGTTTAGCCTATCTAAGAGTTGAAATAATTGCTCAGTCACTGTCAAAGACATCTGTCACAATATTTCTCTATCCAGGTTACAAGTTTCAGACTAATGAATAACACTCTAGGATTTGGGGTAACTTTCACCACAAGGGTAGCTTTGTCATAGCAATAATATCATGATCCTGCACAGCAACCCTGCAGTAGTGTTTTTATGGAAAGAAAGTGTCCAGAGATGGCTACAAAGCTGGAGTTCTGATAATGCCTATGAGTTCAGCCACTGCAAACAAACTCCAGATGCATGCCCCACCTGTGCATCTGGCTTATGTGAGTCCAGCCTTAACTGCTGAGCTACCTCTCCAGGCCCATGTTTTTTGTTTGTTTGTTTGTTTTAGAGAGACAGAGAGAGAGAGAGAGAGGGAGGGAGGGAGGGAGAAAAATTGGCACACCAGGGCCTCAGCCACTGCAATTGAACTACGGATGCGTGCGCCAACTGGTGGACATGTGAATCCTTGTGCTTGCCTCACCTTTTTGTGTCTGTCTTTGCTGGATCTGGAGAGTAAAACATAGGTCCTTAGGCTTCGCAGGCAAGCACCTTAACCACCAAGCCATCTCTCCAGCCCTCCAGCCCAAAATTTTAACTTTTTAAATAATTTTTTTTCCAATTTATTTTTATTCTTTGTTTTACTACAGAAAAAAAAAAAAAAATGCTTTACTGGACCCATGTAAGATGACTAAACTGTCTGAACACTTGCAAGAATTTTTCTTTTTTTTGGATTTAGGCTACTGAATTCAGAAGAAAATATTTTAAATATCAACAAATACAATCACCTTATTTATTTCTCTAAGGAGAAAAAGAAATGAAGTAAAGAAAGAATGAACAGGACCCATAGTGTTGTGTCTGCTCTGTGAATTGCTAACTCTGAAGCCAAATATTGAACATTTGCATTGAAGTTTGGTAGATTTCAGTAACTTTAAAAATGAATTTTAGACTTTTCACACTGTCTGTACACTATCAAGATTTGAAGAGCCATTATTACATGGTGATCATCCCAGAAGTTCAAGTAGTACCCCTTACTTCAATCATTTGATTATTTCCCAAGAAGACATACAGATTGAGTCATCCCTGACTTCTCTGCCTCTGTCCAGGCTCCACACTCTCCAGCACTGTATCCAGTGCATCTTAAAAGACAAGTCTGAAACCTCTTGGAATTTACTAAAGCTGGACTAGAAAGCTGTGTGCTTCACTCTCCATCACTGTTCCTTGTTCTTCATCTGAAAATGATTAAATACTTTTCAGATAGGAGGTGGTGAACCATTGTATGGTATATCAGAATATCATGTGTACAGTCAAGGAAGTAAATGAAGGTAAATGATTATTCTCATTCTGCCCTTTTCTCTTTGCAATCCCCATTTATTCAGAAATAAACAGTATCATTTTTTTTTACCCTTAACTATATACAAGCAGCCATTGGAATCACCTCAAAACTCAAGTCTTAACCAAGAAATCTTCATATGTGCTGAAAAAAATCACAGACATTTACCTGCTTTACTTTCTGTACTGCTATAGGTCAAATCCAGGGCTTGGGCATTCTAGTCACTTCTCAACAGTGTGAGCCCTTGATTTTTCTTCTTTTTGAGATGATAATGTTATACTATGCTGTTAAAGGTAGACTTGAGCCCGTGAGGTCTTCTGGTATTAAAGGAGTGTGCTGCCATACCCTGCTGGCATTTATTTCTTTAAGTGCTCATTAATATTTTCATTCGTGTATTAATTCATATCTTCATTCATTATTCACTCATATAAAAAATGGTGAACTTGGGGCTGGAGAGATGGCTTAGCAGTTAAAGTGTGTGCTGGCAAAGCCTAAGGACCCCGGTTCGATTCTCCAGGTCCCACGTAAGCCAGATGCACATGGTGGCACATGCATCTGGAGTTTGTTTGCTGTGGCTAGAGGCCCTCGTGTGCCCATTCTCACTGTTTCTTTCTCTCTCTCTCTCTCTCTCTCTCTCAATCCTTCTCTCTGTCTCTAATAAATAAATAAAAATAAAAAAAATAGTGAACTAGAATGCTAAGAACATACTTTTATTGGGTTTATTTATCTGCTCTGTACATGGTAGCTATTTTACTTGAAGAGCATCACTGAACTTCTCTGTGCTTCAGTTCCCTCATTTGTAGAATGAATGTAATAGTAGCATGTTCTGAGTGTGTGTCCCAGCCTAAGTGTTTTTATGCTGTCTGTATTGACTCACCATCACTGAGTACATACAATGGGACAATATTTGGGTCAGTTATGGATGATTGTGATTTGGTGTGTATCTTTAAGGACATTTCGTCAACAGAATGGCTCAATGGGATCTTTCTTGGAGTAGTTCTGAGATTATTTATATAAAGAGTTTTGTCACAGCAAAAGTAATCACAGAAGTATTTGCTTTTGGTCTTCCTTTTTTCTGTATCTGTTCTGACTCCCCTGACATTCCCTCCTCTATTGAAAAGTGACCTATATAAGTTGATTCTAAAGCTCCACAATTTTAGAATCATGTTTGCCCTGCCTGTCAATTGTAATGTCCGGAAACACTAGGGAAAAGAAGATCCACATATTCATTATTGAGTAATGCACTAGCAAGCCTCCCAGACTCATTCACTTTGTCATTCCACAATGTTATTTCTTTGGCCCTTGGCAAACGCTTCTGGGGAAGAGGAGGAGACTGCATCATGAATTATTTTCTTGTTAGAATGCTGCTTCTGTTTATTTCTAACAAATTATTTCTGTCATATAGAATGAGATATTACTGTATTTCATGTTTAATTGGGCATTTGGGTTCATTTCTCATTCTTATATTTTAAAAACCAATAGAATTAAATTAGAGATAAATATTTAATCAGACACCCAAATTTCTCACTAGACTTTATGTTTGGATTCCATGACAGGTATTACAAAAGCTGATGCCCATTCATTGAAGCTATCTGGAAGCAATAGGATATTGCTCAAAGTTACTTACATCTGATCATTGTAGCATTAACATGTATGTTTGATTTTATACTCTTAGTTGAGAAGATAATTATCATTAAAATCTTAGTCTCTAAAACAATTAGCACTAAAACTTTTTTGGTATGGACCAAAAGGATTCTAAGTATTGGTAAAGGATCAGGAAGTACAGGGACCTCAGCATAAATTGTGGAAGACAGAGAGGTCAAAGTAGAATGTGATTCCAGCAGTCTGCATCCACAGATCCTCTGAAACAAAAAGGCAGACAGAAATGCATTGACCGTCATAACATTATATCTCATACTTTACCAGGCATTCACCATATTTCAACAATCTTGAGATGAGGTGATTGTTCTTATTTTACATTTTGACAAAATGTTTTCCAGGATTATCCAATAAAGCAGACCTTCAAACCTGTTGCTTGCTAAATCCACAGCCAAGCATGGTAGCCAAATTCATGCCATTCACTCCTCTTTGATGAAAAAAAAAAAAAAAAATCCAGCAGTGACTTTAATCTGTCTGTTCTAGGAGGATAAGAAAAATCAGGTTATGAAAAAATTTTCAAATAATCAAATGACCATGATGGCTGTGTTCAACTCAATTTAGTCTGCAGGGCCCGCATATGTAGTAGGAGCTAGAGAATCAATATTTCCTAGAACATTTAATGGGGAGTCTTAATGCTTCTGTCTTGTGAGGGTTGAGGGTGGTCTTAATTGAAAGAATAATGATCAAACGGGAAGTCTTTCTCCTTTTTCAATCAATGTTCTCTCTTTGTCCCTTATTTTTTTTTTCACATAAGTAGCTCATTGTGACCAAATAAACATGAAAAATTTCCTTTCTTTCAAGATAGAAATATATAAGAAATCTTTATGACATCAGATGTTTCTAAGGTTTAATTTTGCTATACACTGCAGCTATAAACATAGCTTAAATATGTCTGTTGTGATACATACTTCCTCACATTGTACTTAAAACTATAAATTTACTCTTCCACAGCTCTAAATTAAAACTATTTTACTTTGTTGTATACACACACACACACACCTAAAACAGCAAGAAACCATTATTTGTCAGATTAAATGTGCGTATTATTTTATGTATTTAATTTTCATCAGAACCACATACTTCAGGGTAGAGCTTGAGTGGATACTTAAAAGCACATTGGAATGAAAAACTTAACTTATAAATGTTAATTCTTCTTTTAAAAAACTATTTTCCAGGTGGACCAAATAATACAATTAACTTTGTGTCTATTTTATTAAATTCTGTTGCTTAGTAATTTATAGAAAATTAAAATGGCTAATAGTTCTAAGATACATATTCCCCTTGTTGTGTTAGTAAATTGAACTGTTTATTGTTTGAGCTATGAATTGAATATATTCGAGAAATACACTCGTGTCTTCTAGTTAGCTAACCCTAAAACAACTTCCTTACTAGGTTCTTGGATATTTTGTCATGGATTAGCTTGCCATTTTGTAAGGTCTAGCTGTTAAAAAGAGAACATGACTTTGTGACCACCAATTTTTTGACTCTATATGTTCCAGTTAAGTAATGTATAAATAACTATGTTTCAGAGGGAGTATGTAAAATAGTCTTTTGGAGGATTGTTAAACTATTGAGTATAGTTCATAATTTGCAATTTATTTTATGTTGTTACCTTAAGGTAAAAATATAATTTGATCTTTCCTTTTTCAAATTTTTTGAATATGAAATTATCATTAATGCTTAGGAACTACTATTTACTGTTTGTTCAATTTTTGAGGAGTATACATATTCAAAATGAATGCCAAAGGGGAAATTTTTACCCCTTCAATCACCATGAATTGAAATGTAATGAAATAGTTATCACAAAAAATAATTTGCCTTTTTAACTCTCTCTCTCTCTCTCTCTCTCTCTCTGTGTGTGTGTGTGTGTGTGTGTGTGTGTGTGTGTGTGTGTTAGTCAGGGTTCTCTAGAGGAACAGAATGGATAGAATGAATTGTATTAAAAGGGAATTTATTGGATTTGCTTACAACAGTCAAGCAATAGCAGGTTGTAGGCCCGAGAGTCAAGGTATCCGGTAGCTGCTCAGTCCCTGAGGCTGGATGCCTCAGCAGTCCCAATCTGGCACTGAAGGCCTGAAGGCATCCTGGAGAGATGCTGCTCTTCAGTCCACCCTGGTCTTCAGTCCACATGGGAAAGCAGCAAGCACCAAGCAGCAAACACCAAGCAGCAAGCACCAAGCAGAGAAGAGTGAGCAGCACCAATAGCCAGGTGTGAGGAGAGATAGCCTTTCTTCCCAGAGCTTCTTTTTATCAACCATCCCCCTCCTCCAAGAGAGGCCACCCACTCTGGGGGAAGGGCTCACCCTGGGGGAAGGATTCTTCCTTTAGCTAATCCTTCCTAGAGGCAATCTCAGAGACACAGTTATGAGGAATGTCTGTGGATTCCTAAACAAATCAAGTTGACACAAAGTGTGTGTGTGTGTGTGTGTATGGAGACAGAGACAGAGAAAGATAGGAAAGTTATCTGTATATGCCCTTACCTGAAAATATAACTATAAAAATCCACACCTGCACATTGATAGGAAAAATAGCATCAAGTATCTTTGATATGAATCTATAATAACCAAGTTGATAAATTTAAAAGCAATGAATATAGGCAGAAAATATTATATTGTCAAAGAAACACTTCACTGATATTAAAGTTGAACGTATCTGTGGGCTTACTTCTTTCAGGATGTGCACAGCTATCATTCCTATGATTTGATCAAGTGGAGATATTTTTTTTCCAAAAAGAAGATATGTTCTAGGAAAGGTCACCTGTTTCTATAGACATCAGGAAGCCTAACACTCAGAATGGCACATGCCTTGTTCTCCTGTGGACAGGCTAAGGGAATATTACATATTGTTAATATGGCTGACTAACTTCTAATTAGAAACTCATTAGCAGCTCCACAACTGCAGAGTTTGATGTATTTGTAGCCAATCTTGAAAAAGGTTACAGAAGTGACTTCTGGCCCAAGACTTTCCCATCTGTCTAGCTCTTCATGCCATTGTCGTGTGCTTGAAAATATAGTGGTTCTTCTTCTCCCTGGAAAACTGAACAGGTCTACCTCTCCTGTAAGACTAGTACATATGATTCAATATTGATGTTAATAAAGTCCTCTTTTAATTGTGATGTTCTCCAAAGACATGTCCATACTATGTATCTCTTATTTGAATTATCTGTTCTTTTTCCCCATTAGACATGAATGAGTCAAGATATACCACATGTGCATAAATGGACATAAACATGAACAGAAAAATACATTTTGTTAATTCTTATCACAATGGTCAATCTACACAGCATAACACATTCGCTACTTTTATGTAAAAGTTTTACTTGAATATACTAGAATATTACATATATGCATATATAAACGTATTACATATACATAGTGAGAAAGAGGAAGAGAGCAGTTTTATCTTTTTTCCTTCCTTTATTTTCCATTTCTATTATGATTCATCTTTATATACTTAAAAAGAACATAATGTTTAATGTTTAATGGGTACACGTTTGGAAATAAATTGTCCCATGATTTCCTGAATGATTTTCAGTATATATAAACACATATCTTTCCTAGCTAAAGAAAATAGTAAAGAATGGAAAACAAATGAAACATTGTATTTGTATTTGTTCACACTCTGTGTTATAAAAGATCCAATGAGGTCCATGTAAATAATAAAGAGTAATTGTCTATGACTATAGGAGTTGAAGGGGCCTGACCTAATCTTAAAAATTATAAAATTGGATATCCATCTTGGATAATCACATACAACAACGATTCATTTTTCTGAGTGCTTTTGTCCTCAATAGAGTTGGATTAGAGATTGAGTGGGTTTTTCTATACCTACAACACAAAGTTCCAGATCTTACCATTTATTCATTCAACAAGGATAACTTTCCTCCTATTATGTGCTAGAATCTGATGGAACTGAAGAAATCAATGACAGATATTATTGTCTTATGGAGTTAGTCTTGGAGGACAGAGAAAGGGCTCAGTGAGAAGTTATAATGGGTGAAGAAGACTGAGATGGGAAAAATAATATTAGGAAAGTAAAAATGTCTATAGGGCTCAGAAAAGTAGTCTAACATTTTCTGTACTCTATTTATTCCTACTTTGTAGGTTAACTTAACATGCTTAGTCATGGAAGAAAGCATCAGCAATCTTGCAGCCTATACTGCAAACCTTTAGATGTGACAGCTTATTTGTAAACATATTTTCAGTTCATTTCTGTGTCTATCTATTTGGACTCCAAAGTAAACCAGTAGGGATCATTTTTTAGGTGAGAAACAGACCAAGAACTGATTTAATGACATATTCATTTAGATACTGAAAATTTTTTGTTGTCTCATTTTCTTTGTAAAATGAAGGGCAGAAGTAAGTTAAATGTTTTTGTCAAACTTCTAGTTAAAATTGTGCAATAAAAGAAAATGGTGCAGAAATCCACTACTGCAGGCTCTTACAGTAGATGAGGTTCAAAGAAATAAGATTAAAAATAAAAAGACTTGAGCTGCCCAGCAATTGAATGCATGACCTTGTAAGTGAACGAACAGCTGTAAGTAGAATACTTACACAAAAGCTGAAGTTATTTAGAGATTGAATAAAACTGAAAAGCACCCAGAAACCTCCCAGATGACAGGTTTCAACCAGCTGAGTTTTCCTTGTAAATTGTGGAAAGCCTCTGATGGTAAATGAACAAGATAAGAGTCAGCCAACATAAAATAAGGCAGACTCTTTGGACAAAAGAAAACTAGATGGTAACACATCTGAAAACGAGTTGTGGGAAAGTATTTGAATATAGCGTGCCTAGCACCGCACTTTCAATCCTTGCAGTCACAACATAAAATATTGTTTATAAATTGTTTAACCAATGTTCCCCATGTAGTCAAAAGTTCCCACAGCACAAGGTTGCCCCTCGCAATTATTTAGCAGCTCCCTTCAGATTGACTTGAGCTATAATAATCAGAAAGCATATATTCCAAAATCACTTTCACACATCCAGTAGATTCAGATATTAAGATACTCACTGCTCTGACTGACATCTTAGGTCTGCAACTTGAGACGGTATAGACACTGATTAGTGTTCACACAAGATATTCAGCTTGTGCAGATGTTGGCAGCATTTAAAATAAATGAATTGTTCCAGAGCCAAGGCCAAAATTATTTCTACTCAATCTCACAGTTTAGGTAGAATGCTATTTTATCAAGGAAGCTTCCTCAGGCTGAGTTATGTCAGGTCATTCTTGTCCTTTGTCATATTTCTCTTTGCTAGCTTTTAAGTAAGTATAATTGAATTAAGAGCAATTGATTGGGCTAGAGAGATGGCTTAGCCATTACAGCACTTGCCTGAGAAGCCTAAGAACACATGGTCTACTCTCCAGATCCCACATTAGCCAGTTGCACAAAGGTGAGGCAAGCGCAAGGTCGCACATACCCACTAGGTGGCACAAGCGCCCGGAGTTTGATGGCATGGCTGAGATCCTGGCATGCCAATTCTCTTTCGCCTCTCTCCCTGTCTCTCTCTCACACTCTCTTGCTCTAAAATTAAAAAAAAAAAAGAACAATTAATTGTCCAACATTGCATCTTCTGTGACAAGTAAGCCATCTAAGTAGAAGAAATATGCCTGTCTCATTTACTGCTCCTTCTCTAGTATTCTGCAATAATACTACATTTTGCTAATAACAGGTATTAATAAATATTGGTGAAATACTTTATGATAACGATTCTGGCTTGACATTTAAGAAACTAGGTTTTATTTCAAGAGTGCTGATGTGTAGTAAAGGGACATGTTTTTTTAGCAAGGTAAGGCCTATAATCCTTATTTTCTCTTTTATGGGTATTACAAGGTAGTGAGTGCCAACTTGAGCTGTCATATGTACTCATTCACAAACTAGTTTGTTAATGAAGTTTTTATTTGAGTATGTGAAATGAGCATGTTGAAAAATTAGCTGGATATCTCAGGGTCCAGAGTCAGGCCAGAAGGGAGGCAGCATAATTAATAGCTAATACCTACAGTGAAATTGTGGAAATTTGACAACTGGCTTTACCATATGATGTGGGCTAGATG